>CM031239.1:474210572-475575868 GCA_018340775.1 Taxus wallichiana var. yunnanensis | reverse complement strand
GGCTATAGTAACAAACATCCTAAATTGTGGGATGAACATCTTTATTATGTGCAACATGCTTATAATCGTGCCTTACATTCTTCTACTTTGAAGTCTCCATTTGAGACTTGTTATGGATATCTGCCTAATTCTCCATTAGATATATATTATGGACATGAAAGCTGTTAATGGTGCAAGTGATTCTCTGACAAGGCTAAAGATTTGTGCAGAGAGAATACAATAGGTTCATCAAGTATGTCCATGAACAATTGGAGAAAAGCCGTGGCTAAGTACAAAGCTAGGCATGATAAACATAGAACTGATCACAAGTTCCAAGTTGGTGATTCATTTTGGCTTCACATCAGCCAAGGAAAGACCGATGGTGAAGGTAAAAATTGAAACCTATACGGTATGGTCTGTTCCAAATATTGGAAAAAAATTGGTAACAATGCTTTCCGGTTAGATTTACCTCCATATATGCAAATTTATTCCATTGTAAATGTTGAGAACTTGAGATTGTATGAACCGCCTATGATTTTTGATCATGATGATTCTAACATTATGCCTTCCATTGATGATTTTGATCCTGAGTATCTTGATGAGTTGCGGGAAGACATCATTTTGGACAGAAAGTAAGAACTTCGTGAAGAGGTGATATTGATTATCTTCGTGTTGGGTTCAAAGGCATGCATTAGAACAAGGCAAAATGGATGGAAACCGGAAGGTGAGGGAGAAATACCCTCACCTATTCACCAATTAGGTTGACTTTTGGGGTCCAAAAGTTTCTTAGTGGGAGGAATGATCAGAGGATTCTCAGAGAAACACCGATCTAAGATATTCTCGAAATTGTTGCAGTCATTTTTAAAGCATGGAGAAAAATTACACAATTCCGACGATTATTTGTTTGTAGAAAACGGAGCTCTCGTTTGCAAAAGTTATAACTGCTGAAATTTTTGGGCAACTCGAGAATTTTGGAGTTTTGTGCAAGAGTTGGACGTGTGCACGCTCGCCAAGTGTTTGCGATCGTATTGCGACACGTGGACGAATTGTGTGACGTATTAAAAAATGGGTTATGGAATGCCGGTCTTGGACACTCGATCTCGAGACAAATGGACCCGTTATTTACTTGGCCGGGGGCCTCGGCCAGTTCGACACACTCGATTATGGAGGGGTGCCTGGCCTCCTTCTCATTTAACCATGCAACCAACTTGTGTATATAAACCTCTATATTTCCTTTTGCGCCATGCATGTGGGATATTGGGCATGTATGATTTAAATTACCCACGCCTTATAACTAATTTGCAAACTCCACGCATATATCTATTCATTTCCACGCATTAGTCTAAACTTTCCACACATCTATCAAACTGTCCACTATACAAGCATTTATGGGCGCCTAAAATTATGCAATGCGCCACCCAAGAAATGCGCCCAAGTCAAAGCGCCTACTACATAGGCTAAGGTGGCTTCCTTGCCACTTAAAATGCGCGCCCACCTTCTAATTTAAACCATTGGATAAGTTTCCATGCGCCTAATGTGGGATTTTAATCCCAAAAGGATAAACAAACAGCTAAGGAGGGGAATGGAACTCGGGTGGGCCGAGTAAAAGGATAGTGCACCCAGCCGTCATACCAGGAGGCGCCTAAACAATATAAATAGGGTGATATTCTATTTGTAATGCATTCGGGGATGTAGAAATATTGAATTGCTCATATCTTGAGCTAACTGGTGGAATTTGGAGGAGATGTGAAAGGCAACCCCTTTTATTTTCGAGCAGAGGAAGACGTGAGAAGGTCTAAATTTTGTAGAATTCTTTGTAAAGGATTATTTTCAAGATTTTAATAGATCGGTCCCATTCAACCAGGACCCGAGACGTAGGCCTCAAGCGCCGACCTCCATTATCAATTCTCGCATCACGTGGCTTTGGTGAATTCTCTTCATTTATTTCAGTATTTGACAAGATTTGCAGCTTTTTTATTCTTTTATTAAAAATACAAAAAGAAATAATGCACAAATTTAAATCAAAAATCAATACAAAGCAAGAAAATGTGTGTGCACAATTGCTAGTTAAATTTGGTTTTGAGATCAATGTGCGTATGCGTGGCGATTCCAGACGGGCCGTCGGTGTACACAGGTGGTGGTCTTGACCATTACAGACAAATAAAAAAATTCAAAAACAAACAAATTCTCCGAATTTGAAAGGATGTTCGTTTCTCTTCTCCTTTATGACCTTTCCCATTCTCCAATGCATGGGAGGACATGAGAAAGGCTATAAATACATGATTGTAGAAGTGTAAAAGATCATTGAAGCATGGGAGCAAGTGAGCAAGAAGTATTGGTGCTAGAAATTGTATTTTTGTAGAAGAAAGGAGTGTTGAGATAGAGCAAACAAGTAACTGAAAGGAAGTGTTGAGATATTATCTACTTCTCTTTCTTACTTATTGTAAATTTTGTACCTGTTGATTTAAATTGGCCAATAGAAGTGGGAAGAAAGAGCAATTTCCCTTCCTAACTGGTTTTTCCTCCATTGGAGGTTTTCAGGATAAAATTGTTGGTGTTATGAGCTTATATTATTTCATTTACTACAATTGTTGATTCTAAGCACAATAGTAATTCATTCACTAGCTATCTCTATTATTTTCTAATAGAAAGTAAACAACAACGATTAATTTGTGATTTGTGAATAATTCCAAAGTTGAAGAGTTTACAGATCAATACCTTTATGCCATACTTTCATTTTCCATTGCAAAATCATATCGCACAAGGGTTTGGAAGAACAAGGTAATACTCTATTGATTCCACACGAAGGACCAAATTTGAATTGTAAAATAGTAGTGAATGAAGAGATGGCAACTCAATTCATCCCATTCCTCACAAATAAATCATAATGTCGAGACCATGAAAACCCTTTTTCATCAAATTTTCATACGTCCAAACATTTTCCCAAAGATGCAAGCCATAGGAAATAATTATCTTTCGGTAATCCTTCTTTCATCCAAACAATATCCTTCAGAAAAAGACCCGAAACCTCTCTATGATCATAATACTATCATACATCTTACTGTATAAATCTTTTTTTAGTCACCGATCCGTAACTTGACCCTAACCAAATAAGTTTGTCCTCTAAAGCATTCCCTAAGCAGGAATGGAGCCTAAAATCCTGAAAAGAAAGACCGCACCATCCATATTCACAAATCTATCACAAGAAGGGGATATCCAACTTCAAACCCCTTTAGAAACACATAAATAAACTTCTACTTTGGACCCCCAATTCAAGATAGCTTCATCCTTAAATGATCTCACTGAATCGATCCCAGAGAGGGGACCCTGTTGCCTTTTTGGGGCTGCCATTTGAGATCTAGGACTACAAATTTGTGACATCTTTTATTAAAATTCCAAATACCTAATCCAAGGCAGATATTGTTGGAAAAAAAATTCTCAGTTCCTAAGCCACAAAGTATTTTTTCCATCAATATCCTACTCCACAGATTCCCTCTATCTTCATACACTCTCTAGAGAAGCTTTCCCCCCAAAGATTTATTTATCATTGAAAAATATTTAGAACCTTAGCCCCCACCATTTTGAGGGATATAGACCTCCTCCCATGCAACCAAACAAAATTTATTTTTATCTTCAAAACCAATCCACACAAAATTCCTTTGTAAACCAACTATAAACTTGGCCACTTTCTCCGGCATTTTAAAAAGTGACATAAAATATTTAGGGACTGCTCGAAGGATGAATGAATTAACTTCGCTATGCCCGATAAGGTTAACCACTTACCCTTCCAAGAGGCCAGCTTCATCGAATTGTATCCATCACTTGCTTCCCACAAGTCCTTCCTAGCCGCCCTCCAATTAGTGGCATGCCCAAATATGAACTAGAAAGGTACCAATAGAGAAGCCAAAAATATCTGCAATCTTCATTACAACCTAGGATCAACATTGATAAAGAAGATAACAAACTTGGGAGCACTCACCTTCTGACCCGCCGCCTTATCATATTGGTCAAGAATCTCCTGGAATTTCCTTGCCTCACCACTGAAGGATCCCCGAAAAGCATAGTATCATCCACAAACTGAGAGTTTGACATAGGGTCAAGCTTTGAAGAAATCTTCAGACCTTTTAACTCCTTCACCACAACATATTGGATAGCTTTGGAAATGATTTTTTCCATAATAATAAATAGAAAAGGGGAAATCGGGTCACCTTTCCTCGTAACTAATGAAG
Organism: Taxus wallichiana var. yunnanensis; assembly: GCA_018340775.1. Taxonomy (NCBI): domain Eukaryota; kingdom Viridiplantae; phylum Streptophyta; class Pinopsida; order Cupressales; family Taxaceae; genus Taxus; species Taxus wallichiana. The sequence continues at coordinate 475,571,660 of CM031239.1, read as the reverse complement.
ATAAAAGTATCCAACAAGAACACTATTAATCAACACTAAAAACTTTGGGGTTGAGAATTTGCTTCCGATCAATTGAATCTAGTCGAGAGGAAAACCAAACTTTGCAAGCACCACTTCCAAAAAAATCCAATTCACTTTGTCATAAGCCTTCATCGTGTCAAGTTTTATTATCATTCATGGGTTCTTTTGTATGAGAGAGAGAATGGATAGCTTCATGAGCCACCACAATTCCATCCAGAATTTGCTTTCCTTCAACAAAACCATTCTGACTATCCGAGATGACAGAGCTTAGAAAGGATTTCAACCTTAATGCAAAAACTTTTGAAACAATCTTATAAATCCCATTGCATAAGGCTATCAGGTGGAAGGCATCAAAATACTTCGCATCTTCTTTTTTTGGAATAAGAGCAAGAAAAGTGGAGTTCCATTCTTTTAAGACAACTCTCTTTTTCCTGCATTCCTCCACCGTAGCCTAAACATCCAAACCCACGATATGCCAGAACCTTTGAAATAAACCTATCTAAAAACCATCCGGCCTAGGGGATTTATCAGCCCCAAGACAAAAAACAACATCTCAAACTTCATCTTGAGATATAGGATGCATTATCCTTTTAGCGTCACCTTCTTCAGGACCTTGGGGATATTAGATAATGAGGCTTCTTCCTCATCATGCCAATATCCTTCCTCCTTGAAAATCAAATGCTTAAAAAAGGACACTCCTTCCTCCCTTATCCTATCCATATCAAAATTACTTCTCCTGATGAAAGGGTAATATGCTCGATTTTATTCACATTTCTTCTAATCGTAGTGGAGAGATGAAAGAAATTTGTATTCTTGTCACCTTCTTTCAACCATTTCACTCTTGACTTTTTCTTCCAATACACTTCCTCCATATGAATAATGTGATACAATCAAAAATACCTTACTTTTCTCTATTTAACAAAGGTTGAAGCACCATATCTCATAAGCTCCTCTTGGTGATTCCAAATCAGAAGTATACTCATTCTTCTTTTGGAACAAATTTCCAAAAGATAATTTATTCCACTTCCTAGCCTCTGCTTTTACATGCTTCATTTTTCTCATCATAAAAACCTCTTGTTTTCATCCACTTTGATCCCCACCAATCTTTTAGATTCACCTTGAAGGATGGATCAAGAAACCACATGAATTTCATCTTGAAGGGAATCCCTACGAGGCAATCATCAATAGATAATGATAAACTGATGGGGGCATGCTTAGACCTAGCTACCTTTAAAATGTCTGAGGAGAAAAGATAATTTTCCAAACCCCAATATGAACTAATCAAAAACCTATTCATCCTTTCCAATATTGCCTCGAAACCAGTTTTTATGTTATTCCAAATGAAGCCACCATATTTTGGTTCCACATTAATCAAAGCCAAACAGCTTCAAAAATCTCTAAAATCTATAGAGCTGGGAGGAAGAAATTTTCTCCCACCTTTCTTTTCCTTCAAATTTATAATTGCATTAAAGTATCCTTCTAAAAACTTTCGCTATCCTCCTCCTTTAACAAATTGCTTAACACCAACTAACATTATTTTTTTCCTCGACCAAGATAGGCCCATAAACATTGACCAGTACAAATTTAACATTAGACCGCAAATCCACACATTCTAAGGCAATAAACCACTTACATTTTTCCATAATATAGCCTCAAATTCTACACGGGTTCCACGCAATTCTCGATCCACATGAATTACCCTCTTCGTTTAGCGAGATTTCCTATTGTTGAACCAAATTTTTTTCTAACCACTTCAAAATCATCCTTAGACATCTTAGTCTCCTACAACATGAAAATATCTGGGGACTCTAACTCTCTAAGTCACTTCACCAAGCGACCTTTGTTAGAGGAATTTAATCCTCTGACATTCCAACTAAGAAGCTTCATGGCCCCTAGGTGGAAGGAGAGTCCCTCCCACAGACACAAAATCCTCTAAGGTACTTTGATTTCCAATATATATATTTAGTTTTGCTTCCAACTGCGTTTTAAGAGCATTAGAATGCCTTCCAGCTGATTTTGCACAACCCGTATTCAATTGTGGCCTGCCATGAGATGAGGTCAATATTTCTAATTTCCTCAAGTAATGTCAAGCAATATTCCTACTCATATCAATTTCTTTCAACACTACCTTTGAATCCAACTTAGTACCCTTTGGGGATTCATTCTCTTTATTGGATTCAGAAATCATTTTCTTCCTTCCCTAATCTCTTGTAATAATTTTTAGAGTGTAGACACAAAATCACGCACTTTAGGCATTATTTAATCCCATTCTCATAATACTATTCATATGGTTTTTAAGTGAAGAAAGTACTAATTAACCCATGTCCTTTGGCCATTTTACTTTGCTTGTTGTTGTCACTGCCGACCTCCCGCATGTACTCGCCCAGTTAGTTTTTCCATTTGGCGTCGTTTTATCTTTGACTGGGGTGCCCAACCCAGTATTGGGGTGCCCTGGTCCCATTTGGGGTGCCCTGATCCTTTCTACACTTTCCCACCACTTTTTGGGCACTTTCTAGCCATTTGAGCTTTCTATATTTTTAGTGGTCGGCCTTTTTGGGGTTAATTATGAAATTAGAACAAGAAAACCATATAAATATAAAGTTATGAGACCATAATGAGGGACCAAGCACTAAGCACTACTATCATCACATAAGGTTGCATCCATCAAAGGCTCCATTTGTATCCATCTAGCTCCATCAAAAGGCACAAAGTTGGTTCATCTTCATCACACTGCATAGGAGGGAATTTTATTCTATTCCATCCACCATTTTATTACATTTCTACACATAGTTATTGATCTCTACTTTCACAAAGTGTGACCTAGCACAAGAGCACCTAGGGCATGATTGCACACATAAGCACATAGAACCACATCGGGTCTGAGATGTAGTGTAACACTCTATTAGTAAGTCCACCATTGTGGCCACTAAGGACAATCCCGGCCCCTTAGATGCATCTTTATTTTTAGGGGTTTGATGCTTGTCTCTTGGGGTTTTGTAGATCTTTCCTTCATTATTGATTTCAAGCGACATCTTGAGTAGTCCAGCCAAGCTAGTGTAATAGGAAGCGAAGGCGGTGAACATCTAGCGAGACCTCGTGAGGAAGGTTACAAAGATTTTTCCTGAGACTAGGCATCAGGAGCCCGTGATCTTAGACCAAGGCACCCAAAGGTGCACCCGTCCCTCTCTAGATGCCCCGGTGAGATAGCCTAGTAGTGCTCGGATATGTTCCTTTATTAATTTTGTCTATTTATTGTTAGTTCTTTATTAATTTTTAATGATAAAATTTTACTAATTTTAATTTAATTATTTTTAATTTTTAAATGTTTTAAAAAAAAATTTAAGTTCTTTATTTTTAATAATTTTTAATTTTTAATTTTAAAATAATTTTAAATTAATAATATTAAACATAAGACAAAGATCGATAATATTAATAAATTTTAATCAATATTATCGACTTTTGTGTCTTATATTTATTAAAAAATTGTTGACTATAATAATATTTATAATAAAAATAATTTAAAAAAATTAGTTTTAATTTTTAATTTTTCTTTTAGAAAACAAATAATTATGTAATTGAAAAAATAATTGATTTCTATCATACATTTACATATAATTGCTAAATTATATTTTGCTAATCATCCTACTAATTTAAATTACTCTTCTATCTTATAATCATTGACCCCAATTTAATGAAATTGAAAATTTGTTTTTTATATAAATATTACTAAAAAAATATGTAATTGAAAAAATAATTGATTTCTACATTACTATCATTTACCAAATTAAAATACAATTTCAAGCTTCTCTTAGCTTCAAGAATAATATTCTCTACTGACAAGGTCAACCACGTGAAGGTGGAAGCTTTAACTTGACCTCAAAAATATGCTTTACTTAAAGGTGAAAGCTTAACCTTATATTTTATTATAGCATTCAATTTTATTATGAAAAAGTTTCTTCTATTAATATAAAATCATCACATTTTCTTATGTGACACTCCATTCCTCCTTTCCCTCCAATCCAACCCACCCTTACCCATTCCTCCTTTCCCCGTCACTTCCAACCCACCCCATTCCTCCTTTCCTCCCACTTGGACCACCCCCATTCCTCCTTTCCCCTCCAACCTCCACCCATTCCTCCTTTTCCCTCCGACCTCCACCCATTCCTCCTTTTAAATTCTTTATTTTTATTAGCCTTTATTTTTTATTATATCAAAAGTTAATGAATGAGAATGAATTAGGATATTTATTATTAAAAGTATGTAGAAAATAAACATATCTACTTTAATCATTTATAATAATATTTTTACTTCAAACATTAATAATAATTAAAAAGAAAAATAATCATGGCTAAAAATTGTATATAAAATTTAAACTCTTACTCAAAAAATTATTTATGAAATAAGACTAAACTTGGGTAAAAGGATATATTTGCCAGTTATTGCCTTAATCCACGCCTATCCACCTGAAAACCTACAAAATACAAACATCATGAATATTTATGATTCATAACAATATAGAATAAACCTGCACTATAAAACACAAACTTATAAAGGATCCATTTAAAGTACATAAACTCATGTGATACTAGAGAAGTCCATCCCACAAGAGGCCATTTTTGAAGAACAAAGGATTCTCAGCCTGCAACACAACAAACAACAAAAGAAACAAATAAAATATTAATATAAAAACATGCAAAACATTAGGCAGAAAAAGATAAACTTAACCAACATTTATTGACAAAAATCCCAAAATCAGAAAAGGTTGTCTAACAAGATTGGTTGTGATGTGTGACCAAATTTTATTAAAAAAACCCATAATCAATAATGGTTGTCTAATAGATCGGCTGTGATATGCCTTAATAATTGGATCAAAAGCATGAATGTACAGGAATACTAGATGGGCAGCTCCTAGTATTGTTATTCCTAGAAATATGCAAGGTCTTTGTATGATGATTGTTGTTACCCCATATTAAAGACCATATTATGTGATAGTTAACAAATTTTGTGACTATAGGTTGAATCTTTGCATGTATGCTTTTTTCCGTGAATGTTTTTCATGAATGTTTTTCATATAGGCTTAAACAACAGTGTATGCCATTTCCATAGTGGATTTCCTTCACTACGAAAAGTTCTCTATCACCTCAATGGTATGCCTTCGAGACACCTGCTATAACCTCATCTCAGACAAAATCAAGAAATAACTACAAGGAGACTAATGATTTTCTGTATGGTGACACACTTTGTAATAATCTGGAAGGTGAAATCACTTAATCTGTAACATTGTCAAGTTGCCAAAGTTCTCTGTAGATAAAGTAGTAGTTTGTCTCATTTTTTTTGCCAAATCACTTTTTGTGAACTCAAGAGGTTTCTCCTAGATAAGTGAAAACTTGTTGGACTGGTCAAGGGCTACAAATGTGGATAATTAGAGAGCCACTTCAGTCAAAATTTTGAGAACAAATCCCTCTAGATATCTAACCTGAAGAGTCAAACGAATGATTCTTTTGCATGCATGTGTTGAAGAATTTGTTATTGTTGGAGAGTATGAGGATGATGTTTACGAGTCACAAAATGGAGATAACCTTTTAAGAGCCCAGAACCCCGTGAGTTCAGATGACATGATAAGGTACCACCTGGATCCAATCACGAGCCTTCAGATCCTGAAGTAAACAAAGCTTAAAGCAATAAAATGAAATGAAATTGGCCATTAATTCTCAGAAAAGACAACTCAGTTGGTTCATTCACCAAAATTTTATAAAGGAAATTGGGGATTTGGTCACAAAGCATATTCTGTTATCACCTTTGTGCTAACAACAGGAGTAGAACAATTTCAATGTTCGCAATGGCCACCTCAAGTGCAGTTCCTTCTCCTCCAACTCTGGCAGAACTCGAATTCACATACCATTCAATAAATATAATGATTTCTATTATGAGGTGGAAAACATGGATAAAGTGCCTTTAGGGTATGCATTATATTGCAGATTTAAGAAGCATTAGGGCTTCTGGGCTTCATAAGGTGGCTGCTAAGCCTCAGAGGTGTTTCCATGTAAGGATTTATTCCTGAGTTACGAATGATTCTTTTGCATGCATGTGTTGAAGAATTTGTTATTGTTGGAGAGAGTATTTCTTTAGGGTCTGTAACTGTGTGCAAGAACTCAGAACTTAAAAGACTAAAGAGGATAAGTTGCATTTGAGTCGGAAGATGTGCTCAACCTAGCAGTAGTCTAAAGAAGCCTGTTAGAAAGGAAAGAAGATCATAATCAGACTTAGAGTTTCTATAAGTGGAGATCCCTGTTCCTACAGAGAAGAGAAGGGAGTTTTTCTATCAATTTCAAAGTTGTTTGAAGATTCAAGATTCATTCTCAAGATTTATACGTTTGTAGAGGTGAGTCAGAGTGTGTGATTAGAGGTAAAAGCTTGAAAATTACATTCTTGTTACTGTATTACCAGTATATCATCTCTGAGGTAGTCGAGATAAACCCTCCTTAGGGTTTTAGGGAAAATGAGAGATTTAGTAAAACAAAGTGAGAGTCAATCCTTGAGACCCTCAAGTACATTGCATGAATTCCAAATGAGATAGAAGAAGTTGATTATCATTTGAAAAACATCTTGCATAAGGAAGGAAACCGTGACAGTGGGTATCTAACCTGTAGATGTCTAATTATCACCAAGAATGGAAAATTGTTACTCTATAGAAAGAAAGCATAAGAAGGATGAGATAGAGGTTAGAAATCATTAGGAGTGTTTGAATTTACTTAGCAAACAAAGATTGAGATATAAGAAGTTGATTATCATTTGAGAAACATCTTGCATAAGGAAACCGTGACAGTGGGTATCTAACCTGTAGGTGTCTAATTAGCACCAAGAATGGAAAACTGTTACTCTACAAAAAGAAACAAGCATAAGACTTCTATGAGAAGGTTAGAACTCATTAGGAGTTTTGAATTTACTTAGCAAACAAAGATTGAGATAGAAGAAGTGAAGGTGAGAACTAGCTTCATATTGTAAGCAGTTTTGTGTCTATTTAACTTGAAGTATTAGTTTGAATTTAAGTAGCAAAATGAGATTGAAGATTGAAGAATGATTAAATTTGAGAAACATCTTGATAAGGAAGGATGTCTAAGGAGTGTTTGCATTTAATAGTGTAGAAGTGTCAATTATCACCAAGAATAGAAAATTGTTACTCTCTAAAAAGAAAAAGCATAAGGGTTGAGACAGAGGTTAGAACTCATTAGGAGTGTTTGAATTTACTTAGCAAACAAATATTGAGATGAAGAAGTTGATTATCTTGAGAAACATCTTGATCAATGTGCATTTGTATTGATTTTGGTAGGTGTCTAATTTTTGAATGGAAACAATCCATAAAAAAAAGATAACTCATTGGAGAAGTAAGAGTCAAAGAGAAGGCCAAGGTAGTTTGAGAGATTAAACCCCAAAGGCAAATAAGGTTTTAGGAAGTCATAAGTTTAGGAAAGGTTATTTCAATTGTTTGGATCCTTGTAAGGTCATATATTATTGTATGGTGAAATTGATCTAGGTGATAAAAACTGTGAAGAAGGAAGCATTCCAGGAAGATTGAAGTTAGGAGGAGACTAAGGTGATTTGACAAATAATAGGAACATGAAATCAACACCAAGAATGTAAAACATTACTCTAAAAGAAAGCATAAGAAGGATGAGACAGAGGTTAGAACTCATTAGAGTGTTTGAGATTTACTTAGGTTAAACAATTTGAATGTTCATTAAATATTGAGAGTCTTGAGGGGTCAATCTCTTAGCCAGATGCACTTGTTTGATTTTCTCCTATATATCCCATGACTAGAAAATTGTATAGTACAATTTGCCTAGAGAAGGCCAAGGTAGTGAGATCAAACCCCAACATGTAAGTAAGGTCCCTGAAGTCATTTCAAAGGTTATTTCAATTGTTTGGATCCTTGTAAGGTCATATATTATTGTATTTGGTGATTCCTGATACAGTCCAGTAAGGAACAGTTTGGCAAGAGATTGAAGGAAGATTGAAGTTAGGAGGAGACTAAGGTGAGTTGACACTTGTCAATAGGAACATGAAATAAAAAAGAAGGGGGTAACTACATGAAATTGAAGCCTTGAGAGGTTGCACCAGTCCACTAATTGATTTGATCAATTATTTGAGTCTGAGGTGACTGTTACAACACAAAAATTGCTTGAGGAAACAAAGGAAGGATAAAAGACTGAGATAATACAAATTTTCCTAGATAAAGAACCCAGAGTCAGAAAATGGAATCCAGTGAGATGAACCAATGGTTGAAAGTTAGAAAATAAATATTTTTCCATATTCCTTTATAAGAACCTGAAAGCTACATGTCCAAATACTTCATCTATTGCCCTTAATTCTTGTCAGTTCAGATCACAGTACAATTGTTACTAAGGGAGGCATAACTTGACAGTTGGAATTAACATTTCTAGACTTCTACAGAGAAGGACTTCAAATTTGTGAGGGATAGTATCTTGAGAGTACTACAAAGGAATTTTCTCAGTGGAGAGTCCTGATAGCTTCATATTGTAAGCATTTTTGTGTCTGGTTAAGTTTCAAGACAGTGAAGTATAATTTTGATAAGTGAAAAAAGAGATGATGGAACTCTAAAGGTGATTGAAAGGGAGTTCTAGGAGTAGGTTCATCACTGAAATACAAAAACAAGACAGTAACAAGAAAGTGGAAGATAAATAAAGCTCATAATTCTTAAGATTTTGCATTATATTATCATTGGTTGATTCATCTCCATGAACAGTATAGAAAGATAAGGATATTCTTAAGAACACACAAACAATTTGATGAATTGATGGATGACTTTTATGAACCATGGTAAAGATATACAAGCTAACAATGACCTTATGAAGTCTTTTATAGAAATTGGGTGAACAATGATAGATAAAGAAGAGAGTTTGTTTGTACACTGAAAAGCTTCATGGCCTAAGAAAGGAAAAAAGTATCCTTACCTGCCCCTCCATACACATGTTCTTTCCTGCCCCTCCATACACCTGGGTTTTCTTCTTCTTCTTGTGATTTCTGCAATATCAATAGTGAAAGATCATGAAGATCGTGATTTAGATTTACATGCAAGCCAGTTAAGGGTTAATAGCCATGGGGATGGTAAAAGAAGCATTTAAAAATATTTTTAAAAAATAATTGGGAACCATATAAAATAGAAGCCATGGTGGAATAGTGAAATTAATTGTACACAGTACATACTAATATAGTGAAAGCTACAGAGATTCATCCAAACTTATAGTAATCAGGTTCCCCATGAGCTTTTCTAAAACAAGATGTTCTAAAACAAGAAAACCTAAAGAGAAAAGTGAAGGGGAAATGGTGGAAAGGGTTTGTAAAAAATGCAGAAAATGGCTTTGTGATGGAGATGGAGATGGATGCTCGGTAAAGGCTATACCAATTTTTCCCATAATTTTTCACATAATTTGGTGGGATTTGTGGTTAATTTACAGGGGATAGTAAGATCCTTGGATTTTTCCTTTATAACACTGTCAGCCCTTTCATGATTTAGTGGGGTTGTATACCTCCTATCTTAAGGTTGTGGGTGTGCCTACTTTGGGACTCTGTGTAAAAAAATATGAGCAGAGTAAAATGGAGGTGGTTTTGAGGAGTTTGAGAAGGGTAATTGAGATTGAGTTCCTCCATGGGTGATCAGTAAATAGAATCCTCTAAAGCATAACATTGGTATTTCATACATTAGGATGTTCCAAAAAATAAACAACACAGATTATCAGATCGATGGTGTTGTTGCTGCTCCCTGCCATATTTCATAGGTCGATCCCCAAGATTTATTCATCCGTATTCACCCACCAACATAACAGAGATTAATGCAGAATTGATCAAAAACAAACATAATGAGTTGAAGGCTACTAACACACACCCAACTACTGCTCTCACAGATATTTGTGGGTTGATTTTCCAAACTTATATGTGATTCTAAAACAGTCTCTCTAGCTTACTTCGATTTGGGTATTAGGGAATATGGTATGGTCAAATTTAATAATGATGAGCTTCAACACATAGAAATATAAAACTCAAACCATTTCTACCGACGGATCTACAAATCGGTTCTATGGAAATCATGTTATTAGCAAAACAATTTAGAATAGAAAACCAAGGTTACATAGAAGCTTCTCCTAAATCCTAATATATTTTTTTCTTTAAAAATAAAACCTACTTTCATATGCAGAGGGAAAAAAAACAGCAGAAAAACCTTTTCATACCTTTTCAACTTTACCCTAACAGAATCACTTCCACTGCTCACTCATTTCGTCCACCGCTCCGATCTGCTTGCTCTTGAACTATTCTTCTCCCTAAAAAAACCCAAAATATAAAGACAACATAGAAATACAGACCCTCAAGAACCAAAAAAACATTGAAGACACATAAACAAAGACCCAAATAAACAAAAACTATTTGAAACACAAAAACACAAAGGAAAAAAAGACTTAATTGCATGGCCATGCAACACAACAAAAATGTAATAGACACACAAAAAAAAAATGCAACAGATTCCAAATTACAGAGCATGGAAAAACCAAGAAATAAAAAAACGTAAAAGAAAGTACATAGTCTAGTCTGGGAAAGAGGTTTATATAGCATTTTCATCATTACACGCTCCATCCAGTTGTCCAGAATTCATCGATATTCACACCTTGTTTAAAATGAATCTTTTAAAATATAAATATGACCATTTAGGGGATGAATATATTGTTTTTTAAAGGGTGCTCACTTATATTTTGTTAGATCACATTAATCACTAGGTAAACGTGTGAAACTCTATGAAGTTCCCAAATTTGTATATGGATATGGATATACATAAGGGCTATTCTATCTCATTTCACCTTTCCCCTCTCTATTAAAAAAATAAAAATGTGGGTTAGACTCTAAAATTTTAGTATATGGCTATGTGAATTTTTAACATTTGTTTGTGAATATTTCATGAATGTGTAATACTAAGAATTATGCATACCGAGCTTTTAAAATGAAATATAGTTATTCTATTTTTGTAGACACTTAATCTTTTTGTTAGTGGTAAAATGATATTATTTTATTATATGTGTGTTTTTGATATAGAGGAAGTTATTTTTGGTGTGTTTTCATCTATTATATGTGTTCCTTAACATGTCCTATATATTTTCTCTCTTTCCTATGTTTCTTCATGTTTTAATGTTTTCCCAATAATCATATTGGTGTAATTTATGTTCCTCAAAACCATATTTATATACGCTTTTTGGTTCACTAGAATTGCAATTGTATGAATCTTGAGCTTTTTATATGGGACTCCCAACCCTTGTCTAGGTCCAATGGTTTTTAATCCTCCTTTGATTGTTTTCTCATCCATTGTTTATCAACGTACCTTACAATAGGCTCCTAATTTGAATTCAATAATTTAATAAATACATTTAGGACTTCATGATAAGAAAAAGAATTTAAGAATGTTTTGTTATGACTTCAAATATTTTAGATCAAGGGAATATTTGAAACATTTATATTTTCCTTACACATTTTTAGATATAGTTACCTTATTAGGTGTTGGAGGAAGAAGAGTAGTATTCCAAATATATACAAGGAATTTTAGGAGTGTGCTTAAGGTTTTAAAACCCATAGACATGTTAAACAAAATTTCAAGCAATATTTATCCTTCACTATATTTACCATAACCATATAGTTAGGGTCCTAGAAGAGCATATACTTGGTTATCTTGAAGGCCTTCATTCAACATGAGCTTTCTAGGTTCTCTCGATTTGGCCATAAAATATTTTTAGTCCTATAAGAACATTTATGTGGTTATAAGGAAATCATGCATTCAACTTGAGGTTTGCGGGTTCTCTCAATCTAACCGCAAACCCTTTGATTTTACCACCTATTGTTGTTTTCTATTCTATATTATTGTGAAATCATATTTTCTAATCAAACCTTGTTGTTTACTCTTAAACTAGAAAGAGTTTATATAATTAAGTATGATTATGCTATTTTTCATTGTGGTTAGATTTGATTTTAATGTTTATGGGTATATGTATTACATTTATGATGTGAACCCACTTTCCCATAAGGTACTTAGAAAAATTACAAACTTCTCATTAAAAATATGAATAGACTGTAATCATGCCACAAAATCCTTCATCTTAAATCCCAAGATTTAAAAAACAAAAAAATGTCAATGAGTAATCAAGGCCCACTATGCATAACACATCTTTTGTAGTTGGGGAAGGACTAACATTCTTAAGAACCAAAAACATTTCTCAAACCAATCTTACTAGAAGGGAAGAGCCAAGCATGCGGAAACCGAATCCTCATAAGGGAAAACAATCAAAAGTGGAAACTAAACCTTCATAGGGAAAAACAAAGCTATTAAAAAACCTACAAACTGATTTACCATAAATTTAAATAAATAAGTGTGGGGTTATCACTCATATAAATTTGGCATAAGGGCTAGAAAAATATGTATATTTAAATTATTAAATAAAAAATAACTTTCATATATGAGCATACATATAAGATATTGAAAGATACAACATTTAGAACATGTGCCAAATATAGATAGATAAATAAACAAATACAATTGTACTTATATTTTTGGCAGGTCTAGAAGTTGATTTGTGTATGATATAGGGATGAACAAGCTTGAAATATTATGCAAATATTTTGTCTCTAATTTTGGAATTGTATTTTTATCACCGATGGAACCATTGGGTACATGATGAGACTGTTGGATGGTTTTGCACTCTTGGATGGTTGTTTCTAGGCTAAAAATCAAGATTTGTAACTTTAAGGATATCTATGAATGACTGATATATGGATCTCTATGAAATATTAGTTCTTGATCATTTGTAAAACCTTTGAAATCAATCATATTGACCCAAAACCATAGTCTTTGGTGAGAATTTAGAAAAAATATTAGTGGTTGGGTTGAAACGCAATTTGTATGTTGCTTATATTGGTAATATTGTGAAGATGCCTCAAACCACATGCACTTCTCCTCCTAGAAATGAGATATACTAGTGCAAGCATGAAACTATATTTAACAAAAAAATATTTTGTAGAGTCACAAAACTTTAGATAGGTTATTTTAGATACATCTATTTTTGATATTTTTGTTAATGTAACTGATAAAATTATCATTTTAGATATTAATTTAGCATTTTAGTTGATAATGTTACAGATAATAATACACCTCCCACAATTTTGTTGTAAATAGGTGTTACTCTTACTTATTTTCTTAGTTCAGTTATGTTAGGTGTACAGTTCACTAGTGTGATATGTTCTCTTAAGTTCAATACCCTAGTTAGTGTTTTGTAGTTGACTTTCCATCTCTTGATTACAATAAGGGCCCCACCGCCACAATTTCTCTTTGATCTCAACCCTTTCATAATTTTAACAAGAATCCTTTTACACTACCCAATGATATTATGTGTGTCTAAGAGGATGGCACATGTGTAATCTATAACCTTTGCTTTTGATTAAAACAAGTCAACTACAAAACAAGATATGTAAGTACCACCTTCCTAGCCAATGGGAGCTCTCTTTAAAATAGTGGAACAAAAGGTGAGCTCATCAAGGATGATGTCAAAACAACCTACCATATCATCCCATGTTTAAAAAATAAATTAAAATGAATTGTTTCGAATTCCAGACCCATAGGGATGAGAGTTGACTTCTCGTCTATCATTTTTTCAAAATTTTAAATGTATTTTACTTTGCCCTGAAAATCTTGTGTCCATCATGACATGCACTTAGTCTTTCCAAACATCAATTCCATTTAAAATTTACATAATATAAGTGATGCATTTTATTGATTTATGTCATTAGTTTTGGAACCTTCAAAAAAAGAATGAGGTGGAATTTTCATATGACATATAAAACATTTTAAAACTTTACTTCATAAATGTGTTGGAAGTAGATTTATAATTTTAGAAAATATATTTTTCTTATAAAAAGAGGGTTGTTAAAATGTAAAGACCATGCTAAATTTTTGTGTGATTGCTAAGATGGGCCATCAAATCTCAGCTTTGGTCGAGAGATTATTTTTTTATGCAAAGGAAGAGAATTAAATATTGAAAATTAATTATCATTTAGTGTTGAAAAGGTGTCACCAAATTAGCCCTCACATTTTTTTCCTAAGGTTCCATTAAAAAAATTGGAGGTGTCTCGCTAACTTTAACATCCACGAGTTAAAAACCTAATTAAAATTTGTAATTTCCTTTTTTTAATAGTAAGCTTGTGAGTTGTATGATAAGAATCAAGCCACATTTAATAGGGTATGTGGGTCAAAACAACCAATCACATTGTTTGATGTATAAATTTTAATGTCATACCCATCCAATGTGGGTTGTTGATACAATTTTACAGTGTCTATCATAATTAACTACTTTCAACCCCTTATAATTTGGAATATACCTTAATGAATGATGGTAAAAGTACATTATCACACCATAAACCAAAATATAAATCCCAAGAGATTCTGAAAACAAGTTGAAAGAGGGTTGAATATACAAGAAAGACATTTATTCCGTAATACATATTTATTCTTCACTGAAAAAAGAGATTTCTAATAAAAAATATAGGGTTCCTAATTTTTTCTATAGTAGTATTATTTTTACTAAGGTAAATAATGGTTGGGGAACCTTGCTCAAGTACATAAAGTATAACGAAACATGAGGTCTTTAAAATTCCATCAAAATAAAACCACCTTCGATAACAACAAAATTACATTAAAAACCCAACACAATTCAAAACAAACATAAACTAAGTAAATACTAACATAAACCTATGTGCAAAGCATCCTAATAAAATATAGTAATTATTCCATTGAGTGGAGAACATATTTCCACTCCTCAACCATATTGGTAATGGAAGTGTCTCGACTAGCAAAGAGCATCTTCTTCAACTATATCAGTTCTCCTAAGGTTCATTTTTCCCTTACTTAGTTGAATGTCATCCAATTTTCTTTTCTTAACCATATCCTAATTTAGCATATTGAGGTGTGAAATGCTACTTTTTATGTTTATTTTTCTCCAAGTTGCAACTTGTATTAACTGGTCTTTGATGGTTTTGATTTCTCCATCTAAAGTAGCCACTCTGGTTTCCATATTTCTGAAATTTTCTACTTGCTTCCATTTGATTTTTTGCATATGTAATTGTTGATGCAAAATAATGCCTCTCATATGATTTTTTGATAATGGTTCATGATTACACAACATTGGATCACCTCTCAAGTGGGACTTGCAAATCCCAAGAGAAGAACAGTTCCTCTTCCTAATCCTATCACTAACTTCTTGTTGACTACTTTTAACAATTCCAAGGAGACCTGAAAATGAAGTCCTACACTATAGAGGTGATCCACGAAAGCAGAGAGAGGTGAGAAATGAGAATCATATTCAAAATGTTCTAATGGCATGAGGCTAATATCCTCTTTTGCGAGGATTAAATCACCCGCATCATACAAGTTTTATTGCTGGTGGTTTTTTCAAACATCATGTCCTTGGGATAAGAGGAAGAAGCCATTTCAAGTAGGGGAGGAGGTACATTCCTCCACATTCTACCTAGGGAAGAAATAGAGAGAGGGGGGAGAGAGGAAAATGATCAACTTTTGTAAAAATGCTTCCCATTACAATACATAGAAGAAAAATAAAGGAGAACGAAGAAGGAAATCAGATTATGCTTCTAACCACCAACAACATTCATTAAAATGGTCAAAAAAGTCAAGGATGTCAAATTCATTTTCCCAATCGTTATAGGGCATTGAGGGAAATAGCCATACTTCATTAAATCATATTTTGCACGTTTCCTCGAACCAACATTTTCCAGTCCCACCAAAATCAAAATCCAAAAGAGGTTCCATGGTGAAGAGAATACAAACAAAATTTTTGAAGGAGCCTAGTTCTAAAAGATATGGTTTGAAGATTTCGTGTTGTTTTGGAATGATCATTTTAATAAGCATCTAATCATCTCTGGGGTCTCGAAGGAGGTGCAATTCCCTTTTTATTTTTCCAATTTTTGATAAAAGCAAAAAATTTTCCTCCAAAACATGTAGTGTTTTAAATCATCGCTTTAGCCCTTCATGGGTCACTTTATGTTTTTACCCAAGAAAAAGGAAAAATTTTATGGGATCCTTTGACCTCGACGGGCTCAATCTTTTAGCTAAGTCATTTTATGAACTACACTCCAGTTAACAAACTATTAATGGTCCACTTCCCCCGTGGCTTAAAAGGAACGTGTCCTTTTTGGGCCTTAGGAAATTTTCTTTTCATTTCCCCATGGGCTTTTGATTGAATTTTCACTTTTTAGCAAAAAGCGCTAATGCCAACATGTCTTTCTACGGTCCCCACTTCCTTTGGAAAAAATCCTCCCTAAATGCCAGGTTTGAAAGCAAATTTTCCTTCTAAGGCTAATCGGCCCTGAAAAATACAAGGAGTTAGGAGGACTTCTTTACCTTTCTTGAAAGGGGAAGAAATTTCCCATCTGATGAAGCTACTTCCAAGAAATCTTGAGTGCTTAAAATGTATTAAAAAAATCAAATTGAATCAAAATAAAGGGGAAAAGTGGGTTACTTGACCAAAATAAGTGTGAGCTTATTTTGGTCAATAGTAATGTGCTTAAACATGTTCCTTCTAAGGAGTACACTGGAACTTGTTGACTACTTTTTTGACCTTGTTCCAGTCTTGAGAATCATATTCAAAATGTTATTGGTGAGGCTAATATCTTCTTTCATGGATTAAATCACCCCATCATACTCTCGAAACAATGGTTTTGCAATGGAAAGAATATTTCAAGGGTACATTCATGTCATTGCTACCAACAACAGGGGTGAGAGGAACATCCTTTTCCATATGGGTTTTATCACCAATGGGGTCAAATTCAATAGGGGCATTGGGGATCTAACTCTTACTATTTTACGTTGTTTTAGTCCTAGAATCAGAAGAGGATACAAAAAAATATTTGAAGGGGCCTTGGGTTTAGATGTGGAATGAAGATCATTCAAAAATCCTATAAGCAACAAACCTAGTAACATCATGTTTTAAATCATCTCTGCCCCCCACAAACAAAAGGGGTTTATGGGCTCCTCAGATAAGGTTAGAAGAAAACTACACCATAACAAGAATTAATCCCTAGTGAAGAGGAAAGACAACATTCCCACATTTGACATCCAAAATATACTTTTCTAGGGAGGAAAGCAGGAAGAAAGGTAGGCTAATCTCCACATTTATGTCTAATATGATTCAGGATGAGAAAATGATATATATACACAACATTGTGTCTCCTTCTAAGGTGAAGTAACATATCAGATTGAGGGAAAAATCATTCCATGGCTTAGCCAAAGACTCCCTCAAAAATCCACAATGGAAAGGGATAAGTTGTTCACCTTCACCCAAGAAGTTCTTGATTTCACTATTGTTTTTTGTTTTAGATTTAAATTTCTTTACCCTCTATAGACAACCTAGTTGTATGAGAAATAAGATCCTTAAAAGTAGTAATCAAATCCCCTCTTATGTTAACCACCCTATTATTCTAGGAATTAGTGAATTCAGTCGATAAGTGAGGATCAAAACCTTTGATGCATTCAAATATATTAATCGTACCTTTCTTCTTGAAAAATTTCCATGAATCCTTATGGTTCTTGACATCCTTGACATTAACTGGTTTTGTTTTGTACCTTTCACCACCCATATTCTTTGAAACATGACAGACCGACCAAGGAAAGTTTAATTATGTTACAAGGAAAACCCTAAAACTTTGGATTTACCTTCCACTAATATCAATACAATGAATAATCTCTTGTGATAAGTCCTTAGATGCATGCAAAATATAACATTTTTCTAAAAATGCTAACACCCATATATTTACATAATTGTTTTCTTGGGAGCTATTACTCAACACATTCATGTTCGTAATATATCACTTTCTCATTATTGATAATATTTTAGAGTTGAGTTGGCACATTATTCATGTTATTCCATCAAATAGATAATGATTCCTTGATGCCTAAGTTAGAAAGCTAGTCAACAACATTAGTGGCTTCTTTATAGGTGTGTGTAATAACCACCTCGTCAAAGGATTCAATTAGCATCCATATTTACTCCATTATATCATGTATAGTGATAGAAATTTTTTATACAAATTATAATATTTAGAGAATTCCCTTCAATAATGATTTTAGCCACCTTACGCTCAAGATCCAACTTGATACCCCACAAGGTTGTAGTTGCTTCTACCACATGATTGGTTTGATGACCAAAGTTATAATGAAACACAACCACAAGAAGACATTTGTTATTTATGAGAACCCCACCTCCACCTACTAGACCAGGGTTACCCTTAGAGGCTCTGTCAAAATTAAGTTTGATCTAATGATCATCAGAAGGCAACCATTTGACAGGAGACCTAGTTGAAGGATTGTGGTTGGGAGGGGAAGGAGAAAAATCCCAATTAGAAACTACAAAAGCATCATTTTCCAAGAAAAAGAGAGGGGGTAAAGTTTGAGGATTGAAAATTTTTCTTTGAAGCTTTCAAAATGTTGGAAAAGATGAAAGATTTAGAAGATTTTAAACCTTTGAAAATTCTTCAATTTATTTCTTTCCAAATGACCTAATAGAGATGATAAAAAGAAAGGCGCTAAAGAATCTTAAGACCTTTACTTGAGAAAGGAGAAGTCCATTTATTCCACCAATCCATCAAAGACTTCGTAACCACCCAAGACACAAAAAAACAAGTATTTAACCAAAAATTCATAGTGAAAGGGTAGAGCAAGAAAAGATGTGCATAGTGTTCCTCCTCCATTTCACAAAGAGAGAACCTATTAGGCAAAGCATAACCTTTTTTTTTTAAATTTTTGAGGGTAAGAATTTTATCATGAAGAGATAACCAAAAAAAGATTAATCTTTGGGATGATGAACCATCACAGATTATAGTTTTATTATTTTTATCTCATGTAACATTCAACTAAGGCTTCTCACCCTCTCTTTGCACTTAGGGGTTTGTACTTCATTTCTAGTTTTCTTGGGTGTAATTTTTGTACCTAATTGTTATTCATTTGCTACTATAGTAATCAGATTAGGCTCATATATTTACATTTTATCTTAATCAGAGGTGACTAGGGAAAAGGGATATATAAGCCCCAAGATCAGCTGACCAAGCTCATTTGCACGACATGAGTTAAAGATTGAGAGCTCTGAGCTAAAGATAGAAAGTAAGGTTTTGAGAGAAATGGAGGTTGGTGGAGCAATGAGGAAGCACTAGAGGACACAAAAGGATGGTAAGTACCGAATCCGTACCTTAGTTTTTAATTTATTTAATTGTTTTATTATTATTATTAGGCATTTTCAAAATTTTGACCTAGGCGCAAGGGGTCAACGCGCGACTAAAAATGATCACCGCCATGACCTTTGGGCATTTTAGGGCGGTGACCAAAGTGGGAGGGAGGCATTAATTGATAATAGATGTGGATATTTTGATTGTGGTGAGAAATTGGCTTATGTGGGGATGTTAATGAGTGATTTTTGATGGGTTTTGTAGGCTAGGGACATGTTATATCTATGAGAGAGGGTGTCGACCATGTTTGATTAGGTTAGAGGAGATGTGATCGATGCAGAGTGGGACCACTTGGTCATAGTAGGGTTGGGTGGATTCATGCACTACCAACGGATTCCGTGATATGTTGGTTTGATGATTGTATTGGTGGATAGATGGGATGTGTGAAAAGCACATTTTGGTTTAGGATTGGAGAGATGACAATTACACTTGAGGATGTATACCACATTTTGAGGCTACCAATACAAGGGAGCCTATAGTGTCAATTATTGCTTGAGATGAGATTGGGTGTGCTGATGGAACTATTTGGATTCGATGCCCTATAGATGACATTCACATATGGGGCATTTCATATTGAGACAAGGTATGAGTCTAGGGACAACTATGAGCCGATTGATATGTATAGTGATGATGGACATATCTAAGCTAAGCACTACCAAATTTAGGGGAGTGATATTCCATGGACATTAAAGAGTGCTTTACATACATTTTGAGCAGCATAGAGAGAGTTTTCTTTTGGGCCTGCCTTACTAGCATAGGTGTATCATGAGATTTGGATGTATGTGACCGATGTAGACACAAAATCATGCACTTTGGGTACTTATCTAGCCCTGGTTGCATACTACTATTCATATGATTCCTAAGTTAGAAAATTACTAATTAGCCCATGTCTTTGACCACCTTTCTTTGCCTTATGTTGTTACTTTTAGTCTTTCACCCTACTTGCTTAATCTACATTTTTACTCTTCGACATTTTTCAACCTAGACACATTAGCCAACTAGGATGTCAACACAAGTGCCCTCGTCCCCTCTTGGGTGCTCTTGTCCCCTTTGTACTTTACTCACACTTTAAGGGACCTTTCTAGCCATTTGAACATTTTATCTTTTTGGTAGTCATCCTTTTCGGGGTTAATTAGGAAATTTGAGGCAAAGTAATCATATAAATATAAAGTTATGTGACCATAATAAAGGACCAAGCACTAAGCATTATCTATCACCACCTAAGGTTGCATCCATCAAATGTCTAAGAGCTCCATTGCATCTATCTAGTGTCATCACAAGGGACACAAGGGATGGTTCATCTACATACACACATAGGAGGGAATTTTATTCTATTCCATGCACACACATTTATTACATTCTACATCTAATTACTTGTTTGTTATTCCAAGTGTGACACACACAAGAGAAACCTAGGGCACAATTCACACACACACAAAGAACTACATTGGGTTTGAGATGTAGTGCAATGCTCAATCATAAGATCACCATTGTGTGATAGTTGAGGAAAGTCAACCCTCATTCGCATCTTTCTTTTTTAGGATTTGATGTCTATTTGAGGGTTTTGTAGGTCTATACTTCATTGCAGGTTTATTGCAACCTCGGTGAGTGACCAATGGTGAAAAAAGGAGAACACTTGGTGATATCTTAGAGGAGGATTTCTAAGAATTTCCGTAGACACGGTGCCTGAATCAGTACCTAGATGCCCACCAAGTGCCCATATCCTTCTCCTAGGTGCCCCAATCAAGCATGTTCCTCTAGTTCTTACATTTTTCCAGCCTTCTGTGCATGCCTCATGTCATTCTGTTCATCTGGTTCCCACTTGACACAATCTAAATCTTACTACAAATCAACTAAGGCTTCTCACCCTCTCTTTGCACTTAGGGTTTTCATATTTTATTATTTACTTGCTTGGGTGTACATTTATATTTCATTTATCATTTGTTTACTGCTGCAATAGCATTCATATTAGGTTGCATATATTACATATTAGCTTAATCATTTTGGTGAACCCAAACTCAATCTACATGTACTAGGACCTTTATTGATTTATCATCACGAGTATCTCAATTAATGACTTCTTGCTTTCCAATCCTGACTTAAGACATAGAGTCCAACATATCTTCATACTACTGTATTCCTACTAATATGCATCGAATCCTGAGATATTTAATGACATATTAACCAAATATTCAACCATTAGAACATAACATTACAATAATGAAATACCTTAAACAAATAAATGAGAGAACACATTGACAATAACTTTAATGTGGAAAACCGTAAATGGGTAAAAAAATGGGAAGAATATCACTATTTAATGGAACATTTATATGCAATCCAATAGAATGGGCCTTCCTTAAATCTACCCCTTGTTTTACAATCATGATTCACGTGATTATATTTTTCAATATATTTCAAGGAAATATGACTAGTCATATATAAATAACCCGAAGACCATAGTTTGAGAGAACTAGAAATCAAGGGGCACTGATTTTAATTATATTAGTTAATTTAATAACTAGAAATACCATAGATAGTTTATATTTAAATTATAAAATATACTATAATATATTATAATATCTAAACATTATGATATCTTAATATTAAGATAAAAGAACACCCACATAATAGTAAGTGAGGATAAATGCCGACAATAAAGGTAAATAAAGTAGGTTTGCGCTAGCAATGTACTGTAGTGAACATGAACTAAGGTAAATACCTACTCTAAGGATTTATAGACTCACTATTAATCATTTGTTAACGCATTTTCTCAAAAGGATATTGTTTTCCATCCAATTAGACATATGATTGAGATATTTAATGACATATTATTAAATATTATTCAACCATTATAACATAACATTACAATAAATGAAATAACTTAAACAAATAAATGAGAGAACACATTGACACATGATTTAATGTGGAAAACCCGTAAATGGGTAAAAAACCACGAAGAATAATCCACTAGTATGAGAAACATTTATTTACAATCCAATAACTCCTCCCTCCTTCTACCCCTTGTTTTACCATGATCATTCAAATTCACGTGATTATATTTTTCAATACATTTCAAATATGACCCATAGTCATATATAAATAACCCGAAGGGTTATGTCTATTAAGTGACGGGGCACACCCGATTTTAATTAATAGTTAGTTAATTTAATAACTAAAAAAACCTAATCTTAGGATACATAATTTAAAACAAAAGAGTTGTATAGTTTATATTTAAATTATAAGAATATAACTATTCTATATTATTTAATTATAAACTAAACATTATGATAAACTTAATATTATATTTCTAACACTCCCCCTTAATATTAAGTAAAGGGATCCATATGCCAACATTACTGAACACAAGAATGTTGAGTACATGATTTACAAATCCATAAACTCTAAAGGTTTACACTAGCACATGTATTTTGAAGGATTTATAACACCTTCATCATGAAACTTACCGAAATAGAATACGAAGAAAGAAAGGATTTGGAATCCATAAATTAGACATATGATTTAGGCTAAACATGATTTGTGAGACTACATCTCACTGTTTCTCATGGAAATATTCTTATATCGCATCTTTAAGAGCCTTTTTATAAACAATGACCTCCTTTACAAATACATGTGTTGTCTATATTTTTACACAATTGAAAACCTAGGCAAAGTCATGAGATAAATCTCCCTCATTTACCGGTGAGGCTCCTGTGTAAGATTTTTTCAATTATATTTCTCCTTCAAACTGGAGGCTCGAACTTCTGGGGAATGGTTCTTAAATGATTGAAGCATTATCAGTTTATTATTATCTATCTCTGTTGGTATTAATTTAACTATGTAGCACATGAACCATAGCTAGATAGTTTTATAATAAGTAATCAGCTGTAAGAGAAAAGAAATATTGGCAGGAGAGGAAAATGATTCAATAAGGGAAGAAAGAAGAGGGGATGTGCAACCTAATCAATAGTTCACGAGTTGATTATATGCACATAGAAAAAATAAATAGATCTTAGGATAAATAATTTAAAGCAAAGGAAAGTTTTCAAATCTAGATCTAGAATAACAAAAATTTATGCAAAGATCCAAAAAGTAATAAGAAACAAATGCACCGTGACACAAAGTTCTCTGGAAATCTGCCCCCTTTAAATTCCTTAGCTCTCCAAAAAGTCAAGAGTGTCATCTCAAAGTCTAAAACACAAGAATGTTGATTACAAATTCTGATCATTTAACCCATAGGTTCTTCCTCTATTTATAGTGTATAAAGGGGAAAATACAAATGGGAAACTACAACTTAAACTAGAACACGAAGAAATAGTAAAGGGAACATTTGAAAATCATCTTCCTAGAATTCCTCTCTTAGTGACATGCATCAAGAGTTCGAGCCAAAATTGTGCACATATGTCACTTATCCTAAAGGATTACAATTTCATTTGAGAACATAAAAAATAAGAGAAGAAAGAAAATCTGCTAGTTGTAACATCTACACTTTCTTCTTGTTACGATCGAATATACTTTTCAAACATATAATTCAGCAATATCCCATCTTTTTTAACCACAACTTCTCTCTCGATTCTGAACTACAACAATCCTTCAGTCAACATGTCAATGTTTTCTTCCACCTCCTTCAAACTAGGCCCAAACTTCTCAATATCTTCGTTGAAGTATTATCGGTTTGTTGATTGAATTCAATGTGAAAGTCTTAGCGACTAATCAATCCTCATCTAAATTATCAAGAGAAACCCTCCAAGGGAATCGGGCACCTTGTTGGGAATAGTTCTTACATAGGAATAAATGTTCCCAACTACTTCTTCCTTGGTGAAAGCAACTACATTTCTTGGTAATGACAATATCATATCCTCAAGCAACCACATTCTTTTTAGCATAATTTTGAAGATCTCCAAGTGGAAAGAAACTGAAAATTCAAGTTGCTTACCTCTTTCAACCAATCCATCAGGCACAAGTTGCTCTGCAATCAAAACATCCTCTGACAGCTTATTTATTTCGACCAAAATGCCCAGGTTATTTTCAGCCACTGTATTCTCATCCACTATGCTTGTCATTAGTTGCTTTAGCTGAGATAATGCATCTTTCATAACTTCTAGATGAGCTGATACCTCCCTGAGCTGTATTGAAGCTTGGTGAATGATTTGGCTCTTCCATTTGTCAATAGCCTTAACCTGGTTACCTGCATCTTCCACTTCTTCAATCAAATGATTACTCACATGCTCATGTGCTTCTGGAATTTGCTGAGAAGAAGGTTTGAAAAACCTTAGCGATGATATCACATATTTTGGAAACCTACTTTTGAAGTTTAGCTTTTCCGCCTTCTCTTTTTCAAGTTTGAGGAATAAAGTGTTCATTAAGTTCTGTGTATCTTTCTTGGTCCTTCTAGAAGAGGTGGTCTGACCTAATGACACTTTGGTTACAAGCATATCTGCCACCATGAGTTCTCCCTTCTACTTTCCCTATGTTGGAACTACCAACTTCATGAACTTCTACCTTGATTCTTCAATAATTAACTTGGAAGTTACCTTGGCAACTTTAGGTCTTTTATCTTTCTCGCCCAAACTCGGGAGAAGTTATAACTCCTGCTCTTCCAGGTTGATCTCCTCTTTGGCTTATGGGATTGCCTACAAAGCTAACCATGATGAAAAATTACTTCTCAGGGAATGAGAAGTCACTGAATGCACCACCATCTCATGCTCTGATTCTACCCCATCTGAATTTGCTATGGTGTTGTGGATACCATCCTCTGAATTGTCCAAAGACAATGCTTTTTCAAATTCTTCCATCTGTGATTTCAGCTTCTCTATAAGGCGATGAAAATATGATTGGATGAGGAGAAAATACAAATGACAATGGATTTAATGGATGAATTAAAAGATCTCCTGTGGTTTAGGAGCTGTTGAAGTGCTATGAGTTGATCTTGGAGGAAGTGAGACTAGCGTGATAGTTGTGGAATGGGCCTTCTCCTTCATCTAAGACTTCTTGTGTACTTTAATTTTCTTTTCCTCCTACTAATTTCACCCTCATGATTTATTTTTTTGGAGTATCATTTAGTAAAGTTACATGTAATCGATTCATCAAAGCTTCGTCCAGGAAATACCCTTTTGTCAACAACCAATTTGAGGTGTTAACCAAAATTGCAGAAGATCTTTCCTCAATCATGTGGCAGCCACCAATATTTTCTTGAAGAGAAACTCTATCCCCTCCCATCTGATGATATGTGTCAAGTATAACATGCCCATAATCCATGAGATCTGCAGTATCCGTGCTAAACCGTAATCGGAAACTTATTGTGTTGATAACCTGTTGAAGTCTTTCTTCCTAACTTCGTACTCGTTTCTACACTTCATCCATAAGTCTTCTAATGAAGGTACATGTGAGTATTCCTGAGAGATTTTCTTCTTTGCTACCCCATATGGATAAAATTTCATCCGTACTAAGAAGAGCTCATGCTTGTATTCATAAAATATTTCAACTTCAATTCCTCTTGCTTTGTGGATGCTCGCAGCTGTAGTAACCCACTATGACCGAAAAGAAACATGTAGACTTGTGTCACTTTGATTGTAGGTCATGCATCTCCACAAGATGCTTGCAAAACTCCATGATGACCCATTTGTCACTTGGATATCTTGGCAACTTGATTGGTTCTCCAAAAAATTCAATTACCTTGAGATACGTGAAATCTGTAAACTAGATGAAAATACAACCATGCTTTGGGATACAACTTCCCAAGCTACTTTTCTCACCCTATTGGTCTTAGATCAATGTTTATTGTAGATGAATTCGTAGAGAAACCCATCATTGAACACCTTGCAATATTTGTGGCATTCTGAAGCTCACAATCATGTGGGAAGCACTCAAAAATATGATCTTTTGAGAGTACACCCAATCTATCCACTTGGAAAATATACCTTGTACAAGGTCTGCTGCATATACTAGGTATGAAGTCATTTTGAAGTTGTATGTTTGCCTCACATTTGAGCTTCTCATTTATGTTTGTCACTGATGATCCCCACCCAATTGATTATTGAATCACCTCTGTTGATCTCAATGGTTCTCACAAAATCATACATTTGTAAGCGTAAATTGTGAGTGTTGGATTCTCCATCTAACTGCAAAGTAATTTAGTAATATCATCCACTTCCCGCACCAAATTGGATCATGGGAGAGTCTTTGGGAACTTTTATGGAAACATGGGCTTCTTCATATATCTACTATTCATTATTCCCACGCAATTTGCTTTGTGTTTCTCCCATCTATTACCAACATCCAACATGTTAATTGTAATCACCACCGGCCATGTTGGAATCTTCAAACAATAATTAATAAATTGTGCATCCAACCTGATTATTTTATTTCGTAAACATCTCAAATTATTCTAGAAAGAGGATGATATGACCTTGCACACTCAATAAAAAATTTTGGCAACTGGGTTGTGATTGGAAATGTTGAAGCTTGAATAATTCCACTACTTTTTATTACTCACATGAGAGATGTCCTTCCAACCCTGGATCATTCAATTAATTCGGAGATGGGTTCAAGACCTATGTCCGTGTCATTGATATCAACAAATCTGGAAGCTATGCATGATTTTTTTGATCCTTCTCTTTCATCCCACTTCATCATGGCTGGAGTAATCTTTGCCTGAATTATTTTTCTTTTAATCCTGCTAGAATTCCTTGCAATTGGATCAATCTGTGCAGATTTGGAAATTTCTTTAGATTTGGAGGATATATTCAATGTATCTGACATTGATTTGAACTCCCTTTCATTTATATGGGCTTGTAATGAATACTTGCATTTAATTTAGACAAAGATGGAGTCAGAGCATGAATACTTTATTTTTCGGATGGCAATATTACTTAAGAGTCCCTCTTAAGGTTGATCTGTCATCCACTCTTCCTCCATCTCATCATATTTCCCTCTTCTCATGTCTCCAAAATATTTTCATATTCATTTTCTCCAACCAACCATTCCACCCATGTACCCAATACATTTCTCCCTTTCACCTTTTATATCATCACTATCGGTTTAGCAATCTTACTTAACCACTCCTGTGACATGGAGATCTTACTTAAGAGTATCTCTTAAGGATGATTTTCATCTTGAACTCCCCTATCACTTCACATCCTCACCATCCAAATTTTCTGGTCATTCCCCATTATCACATCCTCTCACCTCCTCTTCCATTCTTGTAAATATCACCTCTTATTTTCCTACTTTTCATCTCCATCATCCCTTGATTGGAAATCTTACTTAATCACATTTCTTTTCATGTTTTCTTACTTCATCTTCACCTCATTAATCCTCATCCACTACATCCTATTTTCTCCTTCGTCTTCACACAAATTGTTATCTCTCCTTTATTTACTCTTTCCACTAGAATTCTCCCACATATCTAACCCCATGACTACCCTCCGTTGTTTTTGGTAGTCCCCTAGAATTATTTCATCATCATCTTCCATTTCCGTGATAATTATTATCGGTGGAATTCTCCTAAAAATCACTCATCCCCATTCTACACGGCCTTGTTCCATCTCTTTGAAATTCTCCATTTTCTCTTCATCCCTTCCTTCCCTTGTGTACACCGATCATTGTTGGTGGAATTCTCATAACATCCCTTATTTGGCATTTCCTCTTCTATTCTCCTCTCTCTTTTTCTTTGCCATCTCTCCATATTCCATTATTCCTTGCCAATTTATTTATTGTCTTCATCATACATCCTTTGTCTATTATATCATAATGCTTGTATCTGCATCTCATGCATCTTTTTATTTCTTCCAATCCGTGTCATTCCTCCCCTCTAGATTCTCTTTACACGTTATGATACTACTCATTCTTCATGAATATCTATGTTATTGGTTTCCTTCCTTCTGTATCATTTTCTCTATTTTCCTCTCCTCCTTTCTACTCCTCATCTTATTTCACTTCCTCAGTATCATCTTCTTCTCATTTTTACTTTGTGTTTCTTTTTTACTTCCCCAATGATAGCCTATATCCTCACCGTTGTCCCATATTTTTATCATCCTATCATCCACATGCATTTTCATGCGGTGTGTTCCATATTCTTTACCTTGGTTTTCCTCACGATAACCTAGGCCATTCAATCTTCTCCAATTTATCATATGTTTCATTTTCATCATTTCTCTCCCTTTATTTACTTCACCCTTCTTCATTCCCTTCATTTTGAATATCTCTCTCCCTTTTCCATAATTTCACCCTTTGCTATGTCATTTTCTTGTCTTCTCCTTGTTTTTCCTTCATCATTTCCTTCTTCCCCTATCATCCTTCTTTCTTATTCCATATCCTTGTCTCCTTTACCTTTGACCTTTCTTGATCTTCTCATAATCAACTACTACTCTTGTCCATTCACTTTTATATTTCTCATTACATCCTTCAATACATCTCTCACACCTAGCATTCATGGTCAATTGATGTTTTTCCATTTATGCATCAATACCAATCCATTTCATTACTCCCCATTCTCATCCTTCTCTCTGCAACATTGACCTCTCCTTTTTCGAGAGCTTTGTCAACTCTTCTATCCTCGTCATCCCTCTCATAGGGGCATCATCATATCCATTTCTAAGAATTTACTCTCATGATATTTTTGTCTTCGAGGATACCATGACGACCATCACCTATCACCTTTTCCCTTACAAGTGTCTACTCTACTTTTTACATTTATTTCATGCCTACTCAACATTCTGGTGTTCAAGTTAAACTCGATGAATAGGATGAAGAAAATCCAAATCATGAACTCATGGTGTTCTATACAAACATGAGTTAATGATTTGGATTTTATTCATCATGTTTGTATACAAACAAGATAATTGAGATGGGATGATATGACCTACTTGGAATAATTAATTATTTAGCATATAATAAGGTTTAAGTATGTAAAAGGGGATCACTTAAGTAATAAGATTGATTAATTGAACATGTATTTTTGGTGGAAATGGGATTTTTTCAAATTGAGGGGAAAATAGATTCAAATGGTTAAGCCTAATAAGGTGGGAAAACGCGGGGTGAAGGATAAGAGCTACACCAAAAACTAGTGTCTACATTTTTCCTTTTTGATGAGTGGTTTGCATTAGGAAAGCCGTGAGACAAAAATGATGAAGAGATTGTTGATTGAGTTCTCCCCTCAAAGTTGGGATTTATATAAGAAAGGAAATCAATCATGAGTTTGAAAGATATATATGGGAAAGATTAGGTGGGTGATGCAAAGATGGATAAGATGAAGAATCAAGGCAAGATGCCTCAGGAAAAAGGATTACAATAACAATGAAAAATATGGTGGTGACTCCAATATCACATTGGTAGAGGAAAATTGTGATCTCACCGAAGATAGGCAACAACGTTCTATGGACCAGTGAGTGGGTGAATACCATGAAGTATGGATGCAAACTATGATGACCAATGGGTCATAGGAAAACATCAAAGTATGCATAAATAAATGTGAAAGGTATGTGAAATCCTTTGTATGTGAGGAAATGATAAAAAACCATGCGTACGCAAAAGGGATGAGGATGAAAATAATGATGCCCTAGCACAGGGCATGAAAATGACAAAGCAGAAGATGGATGTGTAAATAAAATGCCCCAAAGGGGGAACATGTATGGGCACAAAGGTAGACATGAAGAGAAGATTGGATAGAAGTGTGAGTTGGAATATGAATGGTGCGATAATATGTCCCATGTGAGGGGGTTAATAGTTGTGAAGAAATATTTGAAGAAGGGAAAATGATTACGATCAATGTTTGCCAATAAAAAAGTAAAGCAAACACTTACAAGGGAAAAGGTGATAGGTGATGGTCATCATGGTATCCTCGAAGATAAAAATACCATGGGAATAAATTCTTAGAAATGGATATGATGATGCCCTTGCGAGAGGGCTAATGAGGATAGAAGATTTGACATATCTCTCAAAAAGAGGAGAGATAAATGCTTCAGAGAGAAGGATGAGAATGGAGTGTAATGAAATGGATTGGCAATGGTGCATAAACAAAGAAACATCAGAATTGGCCATGAATGCTAGGTGTGAGGGATGTGTTGAAAAATGTAATGAGAAAGAGAAAAGGGAATGGACATGAGTAGTAGTTGATTGTGAGAAGAGCAAGAAAGGTCGAAGGTGAAGGAGACAAGAGCATGGAATAGAGTGGATAGAGATGGAGGAGGAGAAAAAGGAATGAAAGAGGAGGAAGAAGATAACAAAAATGGAGGAGAGGAGAAGGGATGATAGGGGAATAAGGAAATGAAGAAGTAAAAACAAGGAGAAGATTGAAGGAACTAGAGCAGGGTGAGGAAATCCAAGGTAAAGAATATAGAACAGACTCGTATGGAAATGCATGTGGATGGTGGGATGATAAAAAGATGGGACAACATTTGAAGAGCTAAGTTATAACTAGGTAATTAAGAAGGAAGTGTGAAGTGAAAATGGGATGAAGATGATACAAAGGAAGTGAAATAAGATGAGGAGCAGAAAAGAGGAGGACAACAAATAAAATGATGCAAAAGGAAGGAAACCAAGAACAAAGATATCTAGTGAATGGTAAGCAGTATCAGGAACGTAAAGAGAAGCTAGAGGGGAGGAATGACATGAGTTGGAAGAGATGCAAAGATGTGTGAGATGAGGATAAAATGATTACGAGACAATAGACAAAGGATTTATGATGAAGACAATAAAGAAATGGGCAAGGAAGAATAGAAGATGGAGAGGTAGAAAATAAAAATAGAGGAAGGGATAGAAGAGGTGATGGAAGTGAAGGGATGTTAGGAGGAGTCCACCGATAATGATCGGTAGGGAAGGATGGGAGGAAAAGTGAAAAGAGGGAAATTTAAATGATGAATGGAAGAGGAAACACCAATTAAGGGATGTTAGGATAATTCCACCGATAATGATTGGTGTACACATGGGAAGGAAGGAAGAAAGATAAAATGGAGGAGGTCAAAAGGAGTGAACAAGGACATGTAGAATGGGATGAGTGATTTTTAGGAGAATTCCACTGATAATTATTAGTGTGGAAACAAAAGATGATGATGAAATAATGTTAGGGGAATACCAACAACAATGGTAGGTATTCATAGGGGTAGATATGTGGGAGAACTCAAGAAGATGGGGTGGAAAGAGTAAAGAAAGGAGGGATAATGATTTATGTGAAGGTGAAGGCAAGGAGAGGATGCAATGGATGAGAATGAATGAGAGAAAGATGAAGAAATAAGACATGAAAAGAATGAAAAGAAATGGTAGGAAGGATGATGGATCAAGAAGGTGAAAATGGGGAAAGGAATGTGATTACAGGTGGAAGATAGTAGATGTGATTTGTGATATGATAGGTTGAGAAAGGGATATGGTAGGGAAAAAATGTGGTGATAGGAAATTATAGGAGGAAGAAATGATCAACGGAGGGAATGACGAATAATGTGAGGGAGAAGTCCAAAATGATGAGTTCAACTTAAGGGGACCCTTAAGTGAGACTATCTTGTGACGGAAGTGGTTAAGTAAGATTTCCAAGCGAGGGATGATGGAGATGATGATTGGGGAAATTGGAGATGGTGTGTGCGAAGAAGAAAGAAGAGGTAAGAGGATGTGATGATGGGGAATGATGAGAAATGTGGATGGTGAGGATGTGCATTCATGGGTGAGTGCAAGATGACAAATCATCCTTAAAAGGGAATCTTAATTAAGATCACCATTCCGTGGGAGTGGTTAAGTAAGATCACAAACCGAAAGTGATGATATTAAAGGAGAAAGACAAGAGTGTAATGGGTACGGGGTGGAATGGTTGGTTGGAGTAGATGAATATGATGAGAGGCTAGAGAAATAAGATGATGGGGGAAGAAAAGATGACAGATCAACCTCAAGAGGGACTCTTAAGTAAGATTGTCATGTGACGGGGGTGGTAAAGTAGGATCACCAAGCCAAAGAAGAAGAATAATGATGAGAATAAGTGATTGACAGATAGGAAGAGGGTATGACAAGATGGACTAAAGGGGAACCCTTAAGTGAATTTTCCATATTGTGAGCATGTGTAAGTAAGATGACCAAGAAAAAGATAGATAATATGAATGATGAGAAAAGAGTGAGTGGTGTATGCCAAAATGGAACAAGAGGTGAAAGGAGGTGATAACAAGGTGATAATAAGGAAACAAAGGAGTGTGACATGAATAGATCGAGGAATATATGTAGTGTAGATGGAGAGTGTAAGGGAAATCCTTAATTGGGATGCCCATGTGGTGGGAATGATGATGCAAGAATGTCAAGTGGAAGAGGCAAAGTGAAAAGTCGGGAGGAAATGAAAGGAAGACACACAAAGTGGTGAAAGGGGACAAAAAGGTGAGAAGGATGATGTGGGGATAAGTGGTGATGAGTGGAAATGAGGAGCGAGGATAAATGGATCAAAGCATGGGATTCTCAAGTAGGATTCATAAACTGATTCAAAATGGAGATCAAGTAGAATTCCCAAACTGAAAAAGTGTATAGATAGTAACAAAATTCATGGGATTATGGATGATGGTCAGATATGCCATCCTTAAGGTAAACATATAGATATATAATTCATGATTTGAAATGGAATAATATGATTTTGATAAATGGTGACCTTAATAAAAGGGGCATATAGGGAAACCATGCTTCGAACATGATTGGAGGTAAACAAGAAATGGTACCACTCAAGGCATTGCACTTGTAACCAATAACACGTGTTAACACATAACCAACGATAGTTAGTTATACCAAAAGATCATGAGGGAAATATGGATGAAATATGCTAATGTTGACACAAAAAAGGGATTCTAGATGTAACTTATACACGGGAAGAGGAATCTCCATAGGTGGTTATTCCTAGAACTATGCCCCTACTCTGGGAAGGGAAAGATGCAAACTGATCAATGCGGGAAGTCTGCAATGTATATGAGAAATTTGATCGATGTGGGAATATTTCTTAGGATGCTATGATATATAGAAGGCTAATCAATGTGGGAAGTCTAAAATGTATATGAGAAAGATGATCGATGTGGGAAGATTTCTTAGGATGCTATGATATAGAGAAGGATGATCAATGCAGAAGCCTTTCGCTGTCATGATATGAGAGTAGCCATCCTTCGAGGGTATGGTCTACTTTTTTCTTTTTCTTTTGGATTTTTGATTTTGTTTTTAGATGGTAGGATAAGATATTTGGGGGATCAGTCTATACTTATTATATGATTTTTATGAACAAATTTCCTTCGAGGGATCAGTCTATTTTTTTGGATAAGATAGCATGAGATAGGAGCATCCATACTTTATACTTTCTTTTTCTTTTTTTTGTGTTGATTTTTAATGTCATGGGGAAGAGTTGGGTATAATTAGGTAGACCACTTAGGAGGGGATGATGATCATACAAGTGACACCCCTGGACCTTTTGTGTGGTTTCAATAGGTAGATAGGAAGGTGATGGATGTAATGATCGTGGAGTTCTCACCAATAAGGGAGAACTTATCCATAAGGAAAATGCTATGGAAAGAGCCATGGTGCCCATATTTAAGGTCATAACTAGGAAGGTGATGATAGACCACATAATTCCAAATCATTATAGTGATATATGGAAGGGGTTCATGATGGAGGAATGATCTAAGGGTATGACTATTTTCTCATTGGTAGATATGCTAACAATAGAATGGTCGCAAGTGCAATGCATAAAGATGTTTTTTCAATGGTTTACCATTAATGGAAGCCAACAATAGACCCTTGACCCATACTTATGCATTGTAATTTGCATTAAGAGTGGAATCGAAAGATAGGATAAAGTCTTAGGGGGAAGATAGGATATGATAGGATACGATGATATAGATGAGCGAAGATAAAAATATGCGTTATCCTTGAGAAAGTGAAATAAATATGTGCCCCTTAATGAGGAAAATAAATGGCCACAAAGGTGGAATTTGAGATAAGATCATGGCCACAAGTGTGGACTTTGGAATAAATATGGCCCCAAAGGAAGGGACACATATGGCCATAATGGTGGACTTTGACAAAGATGGAAATATGGTCCCTTAATGAAGGAAAAACATGGCCACAATGGTGTACTATGGATAAAAAGATGGAGATATGGTGCCTCAAAGGAGGCATGAGTTAGGCCACAAAGGTTGAATTTTACAAGAGGATAGATTAGATGAAATCAGATAAGGTAAAATATGTGCAAGATCCCAAAAATGAGGAAGTGAAATAAATCTTGCACCCACAACAAGGAATGATGTATGATGGACTTAACATAAAAAATATGGTCCCTCAAGGGAGAGATGAATATGGCCACAAAAGTGGGCTTATGATGAAAAATATGGTGCTCCCAAGAGACACAAACATGGCCACAAAGGTGGACTTTGATGAAAAATATGTAAATATGGTCCCTCAATGGAAGGAAAACATGGCCACAAAGGTGGAACTTTGGATTAAAAAATGGTGATTTGGTGCCTCAAAGGAGGCACGAGTATGGCCACAAAGGTGGAATTTGATGAAAAATATGGTAATTTGTGCCTTAAAGGAGGCAAGAACATGGCCAAAAAGGTGAACTTTGATGAAGATTGTGCCCCCAAAAAGAGGCACAATCATGGCCACAAAGATGGATCTTGGATAAGATGGAATGCTACCTTAATGTAGGGAAAACATGGCCATAACAATGGACTTAAGATGATATGAAGATTTGGACAGATTAATCTAGATTGGATGGATTTGGATGAGGTAAATAAAAAAATTTCAAGGAGTGAATTCCCCAATGAAAGGGAGTTGTTTAGATAGTTGATACATATGATATGCTCAAGGATGAGGGAAGGCTTCTCCCCCAATGAATTAAATGTGGATGAGTTAAAGGATGTCGAAAGAGTTTAGATGAGATTGTTTTGGATATGGATGGATAAATGGTTAGAGACCACAAGTGTGATTGGTAAGATAAGAATTATTAATGAACAATGAAGGACCTTCCTTAGGAGGAATGTCATGTGCAAGAGAGGTGTTAAGGGATGATATGGATGGAGGAATCGTGGGAAAGCCAATGGATGGGATTCAAATTGGATTAGATGTAGATGGAGAAGGATGTTGCCCCTGAATGAGGAAATCCTCTTTCTCAATAAGGTTGTGGATGATTTTCCGAAAGGACTTACAATGTTCAATGTCATGTTCCGGGGTACGATGATAAGAGAAAATACAATTGGGATCGAACCATGATGGATTTGGATTATAGGGATTAAAATATTTCATGGGAGGAAGCATGATGGTATATATTTGAACTAAATGTTAAAGGATGTTTGTGTAGGACCCAATCAAAGTGCCATGGGGAAAATAACTCTTATGGGTTTTATCATGATGTTTTGGCTTGGATTTAGGTACAAATGTAGATTGGATGAGTAAATTATGTGTTTTGGAAGAAAAATCAAATTTGGTTGGAGGATTGGATTGTTTGGATTTGGATTTATCGTTGTGAGATGTCGGAGATGGAGGACTGACCTTAAAATAGATGTTGAACATTAGATTTCTAAAAAGAGGGAAGACTTGACTTCTTACGAGGATGTGCGGGAGATTGTTGAGGATATTTTCCACGAGCCTTAGATTTTTATCGAGACGGCTTACCTTTGGATAAAGTGGCAAGGATGATAAATTAATTTGTGGAGGATCCGAAAAGGTTTTGGTAGTGTAGGGGTGGATATCGATGGATAAAATGGTGTTTGTATAATGTGATTAATAAGGTCTATATGAGATTTGGATTGTGTAGGATTTGGATTGGTTAATTTGGAAATAGTTGGTTTTGATTGAGATTTTGTTTTGTGTAAGTTTTAGGTTTGTGTTCAACTTAGGTGGAGGGGTTTGTTCCTAAATGTTTCAAGGGTTTCTTTGACATGGTTGCAGATTGAGAGGATATGGATGGTGTGATAGAAGGATTATGTAAAGAATATTGGGATAAAATGGGTGATGTGGCCATGGGAAAGGATATAGGTAATGATGTCAATGTAGGGATAATTGTGGATATGATAGGTCCTTAATAAGGAATGGGAATAATGTATAAAGTAGGAATATGTGGATTCGATGATAAGATGAGATCTTGAGTGATAGTGTTAATGGTGTAAGCATTTGATAGTTGAGATATAAAAGGGTGGCTTGATTGGTGGTTGATTAGGAAAATTTTGTGTAATTTTTTGAAGGGTTGGCTAGGTGAACTGGTGGATTTGTTCAATTGGATATCCCCTTGATTGATAAGTTGTTGAATAAAATATTTGAAGGAACAACATTTCTCAATGTCGTGACCTTTTACTTGATGATATTTACAATAGTGGGATTCATGATACCACATAGGCTTGGCTTGTGAGTCATCCCGAGTCATAAGGGAGGAATTTGGATGGAGTTTACTTCCATCAACTTGTCAAATACAGAACTATAGGATTCTCCCAAGGGGGTGTAGTTAGGAGATTGTCTAGGGGCTTGTTGTTGAGGCCACATGCTAGACATAGGTGCGGATGAGGACTTAACAATCATGGTGTTGGTTGCACCCTTAAATGTGTCGTTACGTGTGGATGGTTTAGTAGATTCAATGTTACGTTTGATCGATCTAAGTTTAAGATGACCTTGCTGAATGGCACGGGTTTTGATTTTATGAGCCATGGTGAAGGCTTCGTGAAAGGTTTGAAATGATTGGATTTGAAAGATAGATGATATATGTTTAGCACATGAACATGAGAAGAGTTATATGAGTTTAGTTTGTGGAATAGTAAATGATAGTTGGTTTATAACGCCATGCCATCATGTGACAAAGTCCACGATGGACTCATCTTCAAACTATCAAATGGCGTATAGGTTAGTGATAGTGATTTTGCATGTAATGTTAATAGAAAAGAATTCTAAAAATAAATTCTCAAGTTTGGTGAAGGAAAATATCGAGTATTGGGGGATACTATTTTACCAGTCTAACATGGGACCAGACAAGGACATGGGGAAAGTACAAAGTAATAGATCTCAATCATGTACAATAAGACAACACACATGTTTAAATGCATGGAAATGTTGTTGGGGATCTTTCTTGTTATTGAACTTAATAAACTTGTGAAGTTTCCAATGAGGAGGGTAAGATTTGGTAGGAACCGACGGATGAATTGGTTCATTACTAATTTTTTGTAGGATAATGCAACTTTGGGCCCTAAAGTGGCGGCCTCAAGGTTGGCTAACCTATATATGAGAATGTAAATAGGATCATTTGATGCAAGGTTAGGTTGATATTGGATTGGTTGTGTGGCATGACATGTAGTTTGATAAGGTGGATGATATGTTTGTGAATGTGTGGGTGTTTGGGGAATCATTGATAAGGTGTTTGATATACTTGTGGGTGGGATGTTTGTAGAATTATTTGATAAGATGATTGATTAATTTGCATATGTATGGGTGTATGGGGAATTGTTTGATAAGGATTAACATGTTTCATGGGTTGAGATTGAATATGTTGCTACAATGATTGGTGTTGAGAAATAGGAATGTGTTGTGATCATTGAAGTTGGGTAGGTTATTATGGTAAATTATAAGTGGGGATATGAGTGTTAAGAGATTGACATGGTTGGAGCATATGGTGAGTAGAAATGTAAGTGTTAAGAGATTGAGATGGTTGGATAGGCATACTAGTAGCAGATGGAATAAAGTTGATAAAAACAGTGTGGGGGAATAGGATCCACCAAATGAGTAGACTGATTGGATGGAGAAATTGTGGGATATTTACGAAGTATGAAGTCATAAATAGGGTTAGAAGGTGGTCCAAGAGTTTCTAAAGGAGCCAGAGATGTAGTTGGTTTAGGAAGGCTAGACTGATGAGGGACATGGGGATTGGTTTCAAGGTGGGGACAATTTTGGATGACATGGTCCTCATGAGGTGAGACCATGGAGACTGGAGGTTGGGTAATGGAAGGTATGGTTTCAAGTGTAGAATCTTGTTGGGAGAGATCATTAGAGGAAGAGATGTCATTTGATGTAGCAGATTGTTGTTTTGTTTCATCTTGAGTAAGAGTGACCACAAACATGAAATAGAGAAACATTTGTTTATGAAGCTTGTTAACAAAAATTTGTAGACACCTAAAATATGCTTACACTTAGCATTTCCTCCAATTCAATAAATTAACAACACTTCGTTAATTCCCCATTCTTATCTCCATTTTTAGATTCCGATTCACGACACCTTTTAGTCATATTCCTTCTATATTTAACCCATTTGGTTAATATCTCTCTTATAAGCTAGAAATTCCTCGACCATTCGACCTCCCAGTTCTATCTCGAACCACTTCGTAGGCTTCCTAGGCTATATATCACCACAAATGGTTAACTGCATTCCCTCACAACTCTCAATGAGTCTCTAATCACTTACTAATCACTCTTAACTAGCCTAAACCTAGCTTAACTAAGCCTAAATCATGTTTATCCTAATCTAATCTAAAAGTGCTTTTTGGCTTACCTTTAGTCCCACATGCACCCAAATTCCAAACTCTTCCAAACCAAAAACTATAAATAAAAGGCTAGGCCTACCCATTCAAACTTACAACTTTACATAACACAAAACCAAAACAAGCCTAAGAAATCTTAGATCTCATTTGTATTAGCTTTAAGCTAATTAGACATTTGATCTAAAGCTTTCCTTCCTCCATTGTTGAGCTAATAGCCTCCATTTGCATCCATAATCCAAGTTTAAGTAATATGGAGAGAACCATTGGCCTTGAAGCCATTAATGGTGAGACTCCATTCTTGAAAGCTTGAGAACCATAAACAACTAATCACACCTTTGATTTCTAAGTTGATCTTCTTAGGTTTAATGTTTAATTAGTGATCTAAAGAGTAGAGAGTAGCTTTATCATGTTAGTTTAGAGTTAATCTAGTTCATACAATGATAGATGTTAGTCTTGTTTATCTCTTATCATGATGGTTTAGTGTAGATTAGATTCATGCTTTGAGGTTATATGTTTTAGCTTCATTTCCATAGCATATCTAATTTATTCATGAACACATTTGGCACGCCTGGTGGGACACCCACCATTGTCCTCTAGGAGCCTTTTTCAAGCTTTTTAAGTTCACTTTCATGCTTTCTAGGAGAAACAATTTGTTATTTACTTGATTTCATTTTTTAAGTAAGATAAATCATCCTTTTTCATGCATATTTTGTGGGTTTAAACTAGAAATAGGTTTCTTTGACTAACAAATAACCTATTTTCTTTTGAAATTTTTATTTTAGTGACTTTTGCAGTTTTTTCAGGGGGTACGCATATGTGTCCTAGAGGGTGTATCTTTGTCAAAACCCTATGTCGCATCCATCAAAAGCGTGTGCATACTCTCCCGTCTGGTCATATTTTTCATTGCAGGTTCATTTACAAAGGGTGCGTATCCATCAACACAGAGGCATCTCTGCACATGCTGTGTGCACTGTCAATCTAAACACGCATCCGCACAGTTATACACATTTGGGGCAAAATAATTTAAAGGGGCACATATCCATGAAACTTGAGTGTATATGTCGAGATACAATCATACTCATCTATTTGGACGTGTAGGTGTCATGTGTCACTCTGTTGACTATGCATTTTTAACTTTCCAGTACTTGTCATGTTTGGGTGTGTAAACCAAACCCCACGTGTACATGCTTGTCAGGATGCGTAGGTGTTGAAACTCATTGTCATATTTTAGTGTACATTCCATGTTGGTTTGGGTACATATCCATTGGTTGGGGGTACATGCATCATTCTAAATCAGGAAGTGTCTCTTTTGATCCGGATTTATTCCTTTGGATTTTATTTCTCCTAGTTTTGGTCATATCTTTTGGCCCGTTGACCTATTTTTAGAACTTGAATAGGTGTCGAAAGATCACAAAGCAAAATTTGCAAGGGAAGTTCCAAAATTAATATACCTTAGTATCATTACTTTTATCATCAAACTCCCAAAATTCCCGAAGACCTCCGAAATGTGAAATACTAAAACCGTTGAAAACTATAAAAATAGATTTCTAGAATTTTTTGATTTTCTTGGTTTTCTAAATTTTCTGAGGTTTTAACATTGTTTACGGGTTTATTTTCCATCAAGTTTTTGCATACTAACTTAGTTTAAAATGTTTGCATATTTATTTGTGAAGGTTTGAAACATGTATGCCCTTCCCTAGCACCTTTCTAGGTGATCTTGGGAATCAAAAACACTTTCAAAAACCTTCTTCATACTTTCAAAACACTTCAATTAGATTTCAAAGTTGGTTAAAAGGAACTTATTTTTCACATTTTACTTAAGTATTTTCCAGGCAAGTTTTTTCTATAAAATTTTGAGTGAGATACCTTGTTGTGTATGCTCTTCCTTCGTCTTAGGACGATCTAGGAAATCAAAAGCAACATCTTATCTCCTTGATATATAATGTATTGGAAAATTACTAATCTTGGTATATAGGACCAAAACGCTTATCAAAGAAAGGAGTCAAGACAAAAAAAAACCTTCTAATACATGTGTTTTCATACAGGTTTCCAAATGGTGTGCTACTTAAAACCACATTAAGTTAAGCAAGATAAAAAAACACACCACTTCACTTCACATTGTATTGCAAGTTTCGGAAAAGGGTACATCCCTATCTCACTCAACTGGAACATAACCCATTTGGCATAACACCTTAAGCTACAACAATGGGGGTGGTTTTAGAACCCTAAAGTAATCCACCATTGAGTAACCTCATGGATGAAATAGGAAGCACTCCGCTTACCCACTTGACTAGATTTTACATTACAAGTTAGAGTCAAAGTTATCCGTATCATCCAATGATTGGTGAGACAATGCGTGAACACATTTATTACTCATCATATTAGAAGGGGTAAATTAAAGCGAAGATACTCCCAAATTAGTCAATGTGACTCTTTGGGTAAATCAAGCTCGCATTAGACAAATTGTGACACCTAGTTGAGAGATCTTATTAGGAAATCCATTTTGTCTTGGAGCCCACTTTTACTAGTCCATATCGTGTCTTGTCAAGCCATCACAAAGTGATGACTTACTTGGAGTTTGAACCTTGTTTTTTAAACAAGGAAAAGAGTCCATGTAAGTTAGATCTAAGTGTCTTTCATCATGAAATTAAATAATGTATCACTTAGCTTGGTTTATTTCTCGCCTTCAAACGAGGTGAAACTCTACCCAAGTGGCACTTAGTTTATTTTCATTTTTGATCTATACCTTTTCGTTCTTGTTTCCCATTTGGGACAAGAGAAAACATCTTTCAAGAGGATTGTCATAGATAATGTTCACCACTTTTTAATCCATTTACGCTCATCCATGTTTGTGACTGAGCTATTAAACGTCTAAATGTGTGGATGTATCCTTATATCTTTGATGGCCACTTGATCTTGATTTCAAGATCATCATCATAGTTAGGATTGATTCATCATTTTATCCCTTTGACGTGTTACCTTGTTCGCATTTCCTTGACACAATTAAGATACTTATGTCACGTTTCTCGTAAACATGATCTAAGTGTCCGCATTGTGGCATTACGCTGCCCACATTTTAGCACATCCTTAGTATACTTTGATTTAGTTTTATTTCAAACATTGTCCAAAATATTGAAGAATTTTTGCTTACTTTGTTTGCATTGTTTTTATACCACTTTGACACTAAATATTCACTTCTTCGTGAAGCTTGATTAACGTGTCCAATTGGTGTGGTTACGTGGCTTACATTTGTAAACCTCGCCCTTTAACATTTAGGCCTTGTTGGTTGCTAAATCATTGTGGTATCCTTTGATTAGGAGTCAAGTTTACCTTTGTTAATATTTACACCTTGTTCATTTCAAGCTTGACGTAAGTATTGACATTGTGTTGATCATCTTTGCATCAAACTATCATTTTTGCACACACATTTTACATAGGGAGTATTTCCTTATTGATTGGCTTTGTGTTTCACACTTGCATGATTGTTCCTTGTGATCATTCATCTAGAAAAATTGTTTTCTAGGACAATCCTTTTGATCTCATCAAGATTACATCATCACAATGTCTATTTTCCTTAGACCTTCTTAGAAAATCATGCACGCATCTCCATACTTACGAAATGTCTAGTTGGTTGCCCTTATGCTACCCAAATTGACATGAATAGACTTCTTCACTTTGAAGAAGTTTGATCACACTATCTAGGTCTAGACATTTTTACCTAAACGATGCCAAAAATGACTGATTATCACATGGTTCCTCACACTTACGACAATACGGAACCTAGGTTTAGGAATT
The DNA here is from genome assembly GCA_018340775.1 of Taxus wallichiana var. yunnanensis. Taxonomy (NCBI): domain Eukaryota; kingdom Viridiplantae; phylum Streptophyta; class Pinopsida; order Cupressales; family Taxaceae; genus Taxus; species Taxus wallichiana. The sequence continues at coordinate 475,529,052 of CM031239.1, read as the reverse complement.
CACATCAAAATATTCCCATTACGACTAAGCCTTGTTTGGTTCTTCACACTAGAGGGCCCATTTGGGTACCCTATTCCCCACCTTCAGCTCATAGTTGGTGGTATGGTTTGGATGCTTCTAATCCAAATTATTATTCAAGGTTCCCCCACTCTTCTTCTCGATTCAGATCCAAACTACCATTCGGATTCCCACTCTTCTTCTAAAGATTTAGATCCCAACTATTGTTTAGATACCCCTAGATCAAATCTTGAATCATGGTCCTCCCTTCTTTACAAGACCTTTATTCCAAATCACCTCAATGATGTCTTCCTCCTTTGAAGATACATGTAACTCCAAGTTCCATCGATTGAACATCTATTTGTTCTGAGTCACGGTCCTCCCTTTCTTCACAGGACCACCTTCATCATTCATCTCGAATGACCCTTCCTCCATTAAAGAGTTCCATGACTCGGATTCCCTCTAGTCAATCATCTAATTCAACTCCTATGTCACAACTTAACAGATGGCTATGTGATCCTACTTTCTCTCCCACATTACATCGTCTTCTAGAAAAATGACCTAGGTCCAAATCCAAATCATCCATTCATGAGACACCTACCTCCAAGCCTACTTCCTCTCTTGAGTCATCTTCTGCTATCAATCCAACTTCAATCCCTCTTCGGCCCTTGAGCCCTTTCAACCATATCATACCATTTCCTCATCCATCTTCTAAAGATCAATGTCTGTGACCATGTCAAACCATTAGAAAGAAGCCATGTGCTAAGATATCTTTTCAAAGCACTATCAAAACTCTTCGTGGGAGTGATAAGGTCAAGCCTTCCCCTCATCTACATCATCGAACATCTTCATCTTCTTCTGTCAATCAATCTTCCCCACTTATCGGACCCATTTCTTCTAGTCAACCTCCTATGGTCAAAGAACAACAACCTCTACTGATTTATTTCTCTCATAATGATGGAACAATCAAACTACACGAAGATATCCCTCTAGAGGATTGCAAACAAGGATTCTTTCTAGAACTTGATACACTCACGTATGGGGAGAAGAAATTGATCCTTTTTCGTCAAGAACATAAAGGAAGAGCCTAAGGTCATGGAACTTGATTCTTCTTCTGTTATTCCATCTTCACCTTCCTCTGAACATGATGAGATGCAGGGTCTAGCATTGATCCATGGCCTATCTTCTCATTACCCAATCATTCCTTATCTATCATCATTCCTCAATCAAAATCACCTTGGGTCACCACTGAGTAGCCCATCATCTTCTTCTATCTTAGAGCCACCCCTAGGTAACCCTCCATTTTCTACTTGTGGGTCACCTCCTGGTAGCCCATTACCTTCTATACTTGGGTCCCCCCTAGTATTCCCTTGTTATCTTCTTCCATTCTGGGGTCACGTCCTAGTAGCCCTCCATTATCTTTCATATATGAGTCACCTTCTGGTATCCCATTATCTTCTATTCTTGGGCCATGTCCTAGTAGCCCTTCATCCTCTTCCATCTATGGGACACCATCATCTTCTATTCTTGGGCCATGTCCTCATAGCCCAATTTCTTCCATCTTAGGGCCATATTCTATCAGCCCTTCATCATCTTCTATCAGTGGCTCACCTCTTGGTAGCCATCCTCTTCAATTCTTGGATCGTATTCTTTTCATCCTTCTACCAATGACTGAGGAAAGCCCACCATCATTTCTCTCATTCTTATCATTAATCATAAATGTTTAGTTTCTTCTCCCACTTCTCGGGATCAGACAAGTCACACGTCAACTTATAAGAAACCAAATAGTTTCTTAATCAAGCTCAGGTCAAAAATTCCAAGAGCTCCAAAGCTCCCAACAATTCAACTATGATCTTAAGGTTATAAATCAAGTGTGATTCAAGAATGTACATCAACATAACCATCAAGTATGATGCAAAGTGCATAAACCTATGGATAGGGAACTCAAGCTCCGCATGAACAATCCATTTCAAGATAAATCACAATCATTTGTTGAGTATGAGCTCACCATGATCATTGAGATATTGGAGATAATATGAATCTTGATAAACAAACATGCTTAATCTCCCTTATCAAGAAAGTCACAAACATTGTTGTTGGATATTATCACAAATTAGTGACTTTGTTGGTCCCACCTTTCCAAAAATATCAAAAATCTAAAAATAAAAACAAATTCAAAAATACAAAAAAATTGAGAAAACATAAGAAAAATCAAAGGTACAAAGATCAAACATTGCACAATTGGGTATGTGTACACATGGATGTTCTTTCTTACCCTTATTTTCATTCCTCTACAAGTCTTCCTACCATTTTCATCCCTTTAGTGATATTTTGGTTAGCCTATTCACACACATTTTATGACATTTATCTCTATGGTATCTGTTTGACCTTGGTCTTTCATCACCTTGGTAAATTAAAGAACAAATGACCTCTTAGAGATCCTATCACATTCAACATCTAATAAACTTGTTGCGAAGAACTTTTGGACATATTTGTTGACACTAGCCAATGTCATCATCGCAATCAATTCCACCTCCTTCCATCAAGCCATCAGTGGTTTTTAACCCCTTGTCAAACAAGAGAGCTGAAATAAGTTTTCAGAAAGCAAAAGAATCAAAATCAATCAAAAGATAAAAGCTAAAATGCAAAAGCAAATTGATATATTACTCTCTCTTGGGGTATTTCCAATAATCTCTATCGGGGATATGGACGCTTTGACTAACAAGAGAGCAATGTTTTGATTAGAATCAAATGCATCTCCGTCGGGGATATGGATGCCCTGGTGGCAATGAAAAATGTATGACTATCCTTCCACCATCCATTCACAAAATCACCTATCAAAATCAATCATTCCTACACATTGGCTAGGGTGTCTTCACTTTTTTTCTATTAATTCTTTCCTTCAAGAGGTAATTCATTTCCATATGCACACACTGGATCTCTATGAGAAAACAGATTAGTATGTTACCAAGTGTCTTTTTTGGACCTTGTTTAGACTCTTACTCTAGTCCATTATCTGTCTCATGATTTCATGCATTTGGCTAATCACTTTTCATCGTGAGGCTTAAGTTAGCATTTCACATCACATCATTCATTCTTCTACTTCATTCAAAACATCCATGTGTATAAGATTTCCTTTTATCCATGTTTGCATAAAACTTTGTCCCCTTTCATAAAAACAATATTTCACTTCCTTTCTATCATGTGTTTCTTGGCCAACTTACATTGGGGAATCCTTGCTCCTTCCAATCATATCATTGGGTTTACGTTCATCATCATGATTAAACCTATCCATATTGGCCTTGATAAATCCTCTACGCATGAAGAGTTTTCCTTTGAATACTCCCACCTAACTATTGGGAATTTTCACATCTTCACTTTCTTGTGCATACACATGGCATTTTTTCCTCAGACATCCCATCTATCGCTGGGCATCCATGTTTTTCGTCTTCATAGTTTTAGAAAACATAGTTTCATAAAACTTTCAAAGTCATAAAAAAATTCAAATATGTTAGAAAAATAAAAACATTCAAATATGTTAGAAAAATCACAAAAAAATATAAATCATCCTACAAAACGTCACTCTTTTGTTTCTCACTATTCGTGTGTGTGACTTACGGATCATCTTGATCTACCTCCATCAACAAAATCTAGGTTGCTTACTTCGTCTATACTCTAGGGCACAATGAGTTGCCTGGTACTGTTTTGTAGTGCACATTACTTTTTCATAGGACCCAAGTGTCCTCTTTTATTCCCCTTGCATGTATCCTTGCTTAGGGAACCATCATTAACCCTTTTCGTTAATTCAAATAGGTTGAACTGAAGCTTGATAACAAAAACATTACATTATGTTTCTCTATTAGGTTAGCTTGTTTACTATTTTGTATTGCATTACATTATGTATGTTGCATGGAGTTATGCATATTTTATTTCTCGTATTGCATTTCATTTTATATCTTTTTGCATGGAGTTATTTTTTCAACAATGGACATTTGTTTGTATATGGATTTTCATGTCATACTACACTTTTTGTTCATTTTTTAATAAGGAACAATGATGAAGATCACTAATAATATGATGAAAAATAAAGTTGTTTAAAAGGCACTAGATGGATGTTAGATCATTCCCTCTTCCTCATACTCCTTTTCTTCTTCTTCACACTATTCTACTCATCTTTTCTTCATCTTTATCCATTCAAAATCGAAAATTTTACTCATGTTTATGCTTTCAAAATTTTCCTTGTTTAAGCTGAAGTGACATCATTATGCCACCCCAAAGAGGGGCAAATGTATACACCTAAAATATGCTTACATTTAGCATTTCCTCCAATTCAATTAATTAACGATACTTCATTAATTCCCCATTCTTCGCTCCATTTCGAATGCCCATTCACAACCCTCTTTTTCGATTCATATTCCTCCTATATTCAACCCATTTGGTTAATATCTCTCTTATTAGCTAGACATTCCTCCTTTGACCATTCAAAACCTCCCTAGTTCTCTCTGAACCACTTCTGCAGGCTTCCTAGGCTATCTATTAGTCACAAATGGTTAACCAGACCCCTCCCAACTCTCAATGAGTCTCTAATCACTTGCTAATCATGTTTAACTAGCCTAAACCTAGCTTAACTAAGCCTAAAGCATGTTTATCCTAATCTAATCTAATCTAAAAGTTATTTTTGGCTTTCCTTTAGTCCCACATGCACCCAAATTCCAAACTCTTCCAAACCAAAAACTATAAATACAAGGCTAGGCCTACCCATTCAAACTTACAACTTTACATAACACAAAACCAAAACAAGCCTAAGAAAGCTTGGATCTCATTTGTATTAGCTTTAAGCTAATTAGACATTTGATCTAAAGCTTTCCTTCCTCCATTATTGAGCTAATAGCCTCCATTTTCATCCATAATCCAGGTTTAAGTAATATGGAGAGAACCATTGGCCTTGAAGCCATTAATGGTGAGACTCCATTCTTGAAAGCTTGAGAACCATAAACAACTAATCACACCTTTGATTGCTAAGTTGATCTTCTTAGGTTAAATGTTTAATTAGTGATCTAAAGAGTAGAAAGTAACTTTATCATGTTAGTTTAGAGTTAATCTAAGTTCATACAATGATAGATATTAATCTTGTTTATCTTTTATCATGATGGTTTAGTGTAGATTAGATTCATGCTTTGAGGTTATATGTTTTAGCTTCATTTCCATAACATATCTAATTTATTCATGAATAGAAAATCAAGCAACAAGTTTTTTTATCATCATGATTAATTATGAGATGTGAAAAGAAAAGAAAAGTGGATAATGAAGGTGCCTAGAGAATGGAATTCTAAGGCTGGTTTCAGGTAGTTTTGGCTAGGGAAATGTCTGAAATGGTTTCTTGTTGGGTGTTCAAATCCCAATCAGTGAACCAGGTGAAAGGAGTGTTTTGATGTGTTGATTTTGTTCGTGAAGTTTCAGGCAGTGTGTGATAATGTGAAATGTAGAAGGTTAAACCCCTATTTAGGCTATGTGAGCAAGCAGGATGCACGGGGTTCGTTTTAGACCAAATTCAAAATGTGAAGTTTGATGTAGAAAATCACCCAGAAAAGGGAAATTACAATGCAGAAAGGAGAAAATAGGGGAAAATGAGGAATACTTGTATATCTCTTTCCCTTGTTATTTGATTATACGTGATAATGACATATGTGAAGGCGATGGTCAATGGCCATAGACTTCCCAGGTACCTTAAAATTGCACCACGTATAATTACGGATGGGGTCGGTGAAAGGAAAAGTTACGCGTGTTTATGTTTTAACAATTGTCTTTGACAACGTAAAGTGGTGATCACGTCTCTTTAGGGTTCACCTACAAAATAAAATAACATAATTAGTGCACGTGGTTGACAAAAAATTGAGAAAAATAATAAAATATTCTAATGTTTATTGCTGAAAGAGGATCCTACATGCGGAAATAAAATTAATTAATCTAATTAAGTAATAAACAAAGTGAATTCCAAAGTTAGTGTTCAACAAGAGTAAATAAGCAACAAAAGCCTAATGATAGACTATAACATAATATAAAGGGAAGAAAATGAGTTAATGGAGTCCAAATGATAGAGTATCGGTCATAAGATAAGAAGGCTACGAAAGCGAACACCAAAGTTAATGATATGAATATCAACGATAGGAAAAGATCAACAATTTAAACAATAGACTATATAAATGTTAGACTAATAGACTATATAAATGATAGGCTATATAAAAACTAAACTAATGAAATGAGAGATTATATAAAAGTTAAATGAATGAAATGATATAAATAATGAAATGATGGATATGAACTATCATTTGTACGTAATGAAACCTACAAGAATTAAAGCAAGGATGAATGAAATGATATGACTAAGTTATAGATGATTTCCATAACTTCATTGAGATAGATGATTTCCTCATTTAGGGACATTTTTTTCCATCTACATCTAATCCAATTCATATTACATCCATCGGGTTTCCCATGATTCCTCCATCCACACCATCCCTTAACATCTCTCCTGCACATGACATTCCTCCTATGGAAGGTCCTTCATTATTCATCAATATTGTTTATCTTGCCAATCACCCTTGTGGTCTCTCGACCATTTATCACATCCAAATCTAAGACAATCTCATCTAAACTTGTTTGACATGCATTAACTCATCCACATCTAATTTATTAGGAGAGTAGCCTTCCCTTGTCCTTGAGAATATCATATGTATCAACTATCTAAACAACTCCCTTGACATTGGGGGACTTCACTCCTTTACATTGTTTTATTTACCTCATCCAAATCCATCCAATCTAGATTAATCCTGTCCAAATCTTCATCTCATCTTAAGTCCACCTTGTGGCCATGTTTGTCCTTCTGTTAAGGGACCATTCCATCTTCTCCAAGATATACCTTTGTGGCCATGATTATGCCTCTTTTTGGGGGCACCATCTTCATCAAATTCCACCTTTGTGGTCATGCTCATGCCTCCTTTGAAGCACCATGATTTCATGATTTCATCTCCATATATGGTTTTATCTTGTTACTTAGATAATGTAGACACCAAATATGAGTAAGTGAGTTGAAAAAAACAAAATATTCACAAGAAAATAAGATAATAACCGCCATACTTATGACACCTACACAAGATGAGTAAAGTAAGAAAAAGAATGACCAAATCTTGGGTCCTGGTCCCAGGCGCTTGCCATAAATATTTTGATAGGAAACCTCATTCTCATGCAGGTGAATGCACCGATACTAAAAGCCACCAATAACCTCAAAATATGAAGGGCTTAAGGAGCCTAGGATGTGGAAGTAGATCTGTGGGTGCCAAGAAGATAGATGTGATAACGTCTACAAAACTAAAAAAAATATTATTAGATAACAATATGCGGGGTTTTCTGGATAATTCCAAGTTAGGAGTTATAGGATAACCCATAAGAGTTATAACATCATGATAAAACCTATAAGAGTTATCTTCCCCATGACACTTTGATTGGGTCCTACACAAACATCCTTTGACATTTAGTTCAAATATCTACCATCATGCTTCCTCCCATGAAATATTTTAATCCTTATAGTCCAAATCCATCGTGGTTCAATCCCAATTGCATTTTCACTTATCATCGTACCTAGGCCATGACATTGAACATTGTAAGGCCTTTAGACAATCATCCATAACCTTATTGAGAAAGATAATTTCCTCATTCAGGGGAACATCCTTCTCCATCTACATCTAATCCAATTCGTATCCCATCCATTGGGTTTCCCAATGATTCCTCCATCCATATCATCCCTTAACATATCTCTTACACATGACATTCCTCCTAAGGAAGGTCCTTCATTTTTCATCAATAATTCTTATCTTTCCAATCACACTTGTGGTCTCCAACCATTTATCCCATCCAAATCAAAAACAATCTCATCTAAACTCTTTCGACATCCATTAACTCATCCACATCTAATTCATTGGGGGAGAAACCTTCCCTCTTCCTTGAGCATATCATATTTATTAACTATCTAAACAACTCCTTTAACTGCTGGAGACTTCACTCCTTGACATTATTTTATTTACCTCATCCAAATCCATCCAATCTCGATTAATCCTAAGTCCACAGTTGTGGCCATGTTTGTCCTTCCGTTAAGGGACCATTCCATCTTATCCAAGATCCACCTTTGCGGGCATGATTGTGCCTCTTTTTTGGGGCACCATCTTCATCAAAGTCCACCTTTTTGGCCATACTCGTGCCTCCTTTGAGGCATCAAATCACCATTTTTTTAATCCAAAGTCCACCTTTGTGGCCATGTTTGTCCTTCCATTGAGGGACCATGTTTCCATCTTTTTCATCAAATTCCACCTTTTGGCCATGTTTGTGTCTCTTGAGGGCCACCATATTTTTCATCATAAGCTCACCCTTGGCCATACATCCCTTCTTGTGGGGCACCATATTTATTTTGCTTCCTTTTTTGAGATCTTGCACATATTTTACCTTATCCAATTCCATCCAATCTATCCTCTCATCCTAAGTCCATGGTCATGGCCATATTCATATCTCCCTTATAGGACCATGTTTTTTGCTTTAAGTCCACCATTGTGGCCATATGTGCCCCTTCTTTTGGGGCACCATATTTATTTCTCTTTCTGTTTTATCTTATCCGATTTCATCCAATCTTCTCACCCTAAGTCCACCATTGTGGCCATATGTGTCCCTTCCTTTGGGGTGCCATGTTATTATCTCAAATTCCACCTTTGTGGCCATGCTTGTTTCTCCATTGGGAGGACCATTTATTTTCATCATAAGCCCACCTTTGTGGCCATTTATTTTCCTCATTAGGGGGAACATATTTTCTTCACTTTCTCAAGGATGGCGTATATTTTTTATCTTCACTCATCTATATCATAATATCCTATCATATTCTATGTCTTCCTCCTCTAAGAATTTATCTATCTTTGATCAACTCTAGTATGGGTTTGGCATTTATCATGTGGCTTCCTTGCTGGTAAACCAAAGATTGAACCTCTTAATGCATTGCACTTACGGCCATTCTATTGTTAATATATATACCAATGAGAACTTAGTCATATCCTTAGATCATTTCTCCATCATGAACCTCTTCCATATATCATTGTCATAATATGGAACTATGTGGTCTTCCATCACTTCCTAGACATGACCTTAAGTATGGGCACCATGACTTCCATAGCATTTTCCTTACGGATAGGTTCTCCTTTTGGTGAGAACTCTGTGATCATTACACCCATCACCTTCTTATTTACCTACTAAAACCACACAAAGGTCCGGAGGTGTCACTTGACATGATCATCATCCCTCCTAAGTGGTATACCTATTATACCCATCTCTTCCATGTCAAATCTAAAATCAAACCAAAAAAAAAGACAAAGTACAAATTATGGATGTCTCTTTCTATCTTATCTCGATCTCTATCATTAAAAAGCATATAAAAAAATAGACTGATCCCTCGAAGGAAAACTATCATGCATATCTTATCCTGCCATCTAAAACAATAATAAAAATCCCAAAGAAAAAGCAAAAAGTAGACCATACCCTTGAAGGATGGATACTCTATTATATCATGGCAACAAGGCTTCCCACATTGATCAACCTTCTATATATCATAGCATCCTAAAAAATCTTCCCGCATCGATAAAATTTCTCATATACATTACATACTTCCCGCATTGATCAATTTACATCTTCCCCTTCCCAGAGCTAGGGCATAGTTCTAGGAACAACCACCTATGGAGATTCCTCTTCCCACGCATACAAGTTACATCTAGAATCCCCTTTGTCATGTCGACATTAGCATATTTCATCCATATTTCCCTCATGATCTTTTGGTATAACTAACTATCATTGGTTATGTGTTAACACCTGTTATTGGCTGCAAGTGTAATGCCTTGAGTGGTACCCTTTCTTATTTACCTCCAATACGGTTCGAAGCATGGTTTCCATGTATGCCCTTGCTAAAATATGTATTTTTCTCATTAAGGTCACCATTTATCAAAATCACATTCTTCCATTTCAAATCATGAATTCTATATCTATCTGTTTACCTTTAAGGATAGCATATCTGACCATCATCCATAATTCCATAAATTCCATTAAATGTCTATGAATTCTCTCACACTTTTCGGTTTGAGAATTCTACTTGATGTCCATTGCAGTTTATGAATCCTACTTGAGGATCCTTCTCAATGTGAGTTCATTATCCTGCAGCCTTCTTATCCCCATCATGATCAACAATGTATTTGATCCATTTCTCCTCGCTCCTCATTTCCACTCATCACCACTTATCCCCACATCATCCTTCTCACCTTTTTGTCCCCTTTCACCACTCTATGTATCTTCCTTTCATTTCCTCCCGAATTTCCCTTTTCACTCTTCCACTTTCCACTTAACAATCTTACTTAACCATCCATACAATCAAGGACTCTTAGTTGAGGTATACCTTCTTCCTTAGATCCTCCCACTGTAGAAACTCCTCCACCACCTCTTCTCTCATCAGAAAACAATCACCACCACAAACATATTTTTAGTTCTACCCCTTCTCCTCATTACTTATGCTTCATCACTCTCACCACGTGGGCATCCCAATTAAGGATTCCCCTTACACTCTCCATCTACACTACATATATTCCTCAATCCATTCATGTCACACTCCTTTGTTTCCTTGTTATCACATTATTATCATCTCCTTTCACCTCTTGGCCCATCTTTTCATACCCTCCTCCCATAAAAACTATGTCAATTGCTTACTTCTTCTCATCATTCTTCTTCTTCTTCGGCTTGGCGATCCTACTTAACCATTCCCATCACATGGAAATATTACTTAAGAGTCCCTCTTAAGGTTGATCTATCATCCACCCTTCCCCATCTCATATTTCCTCTTCTCATGTCTTAACATCTCTTCATATTCATCTAATCCAACCAACCATTCCACCCCTCTACCCAATACATTCCTCCTTTTCACCTTCTATATCATCACTGCCGGTTTGGAAATCTTACTTAACCACTCTTGTGGCATGACAATCTTATTTAAGAGTCCCTCTTAAGGATGATCTATCATCTTGCACTCCCCCATCACTCCACATCCTCACCATCAAAATTTTCTCATCATTCCCCATCATCACATCCTCTCACCTCCTCTTCGATTCTCACAAATACCACCTCTTGTTTTCCCACTTTTCATCTCCATCATCCCTCACTTGGAAATCTTACTTAATTTCTTTCTACCATTTCTTTTCATGTCTTGATTCTTCATCTTCACCTCATTGATCCTCATCCATTCCATCTATCCTTTCTCCTTGTCTTCACAAAAATGTTATCTCTCCTTTATTTACTCTTTCCACTCCATCTTCTAGAGTTATCCCACATATCTACCCCCATGACTACCCGCCATTGTTGTTGGTATTCCCCTAGAATTCTTTCATCATCATATTTTGTTTTCATAATTATTATAAATGGACTTCTTCTAAAAATCACTCATCCCCATTCTACATGGCCTTGTTCCCTCTCTTTGAACTTCTCCATTTTCTCTTCCTCCCTTCCTTCCCCTTTGTACACCATCATCATTTTTGGTGGACTTCTCCTAACATCCCTTCACCTGACATTGCCTCTTCTATTCTTCCCTCTCTTTTTCTTCACCACCTCTCCATCTTCCATTCTTCCTTGCCAATTTCTTTATTATCTTCATCATACATCCTTTTTCTATTATCTCGTAATCCTTGTATCCTCATCTCATGAATCTCTGCATCTCTTCCAATCCATGTCATTCCTCCCCTCTAGCTTCTCTTTACGTTCTTGATACTGCTCATTCTTCACTAAATATATATGTTCTTGTTTTCCTTCCTTTTGCATCATTTTCTCTGTTGTCCTTGCCTCCTTTCTGCTCCTCATCTTATTTCACTTCCTCAGTATCATCTTCTTCTCATTTTTAATTTGTGTTTCCTTCTTACTTCCACAGTGATAGCCTAGATCCTCAGATGTTGTCCCATATTTTTTATCATCCCATCATCCACATGCATTTCTATGTGGTTTGCTCCATATTCTTTACCTTGGTTTTCCTCATGGTAACCTAGGCCATTCAATCTTCTCCGCTCTATCATCTCTTTCATTTTCCATCATTTCTCTCCCTTCATTTACTTCACCCTTCTTCATTCCCTTCATTTTGAATATCTCTCTCCCTTTTCCATAATTTCACCCTTTGATATGTCATTTTTTTGTCTTCTCCTTATTTGTGTTTCATCATTTCTTATTCCCTATCATCCCTCTCTCTTATTCCATATCCTTGTCTCCTTCACCTTCAACCTTTCTTTCTCTTCTCATAATCAACTACTACTCCTATCCATTCCCTTTTATCTTTCTCATTATGTCCTTCAACACATCTCTCACGCCTAACATTCATGATCAATTATGATGTTTCTCCATTTATGCACCAATGCCAATCCATTTCATTACCCTCATTCTCATCCTTCTCTCTCTCAAATATTGACATCTCCTTATTTGAGAGCTCTGTCACCTCTTTTATCCTATTCATCCCTCTCATGGGGCATAATCATATCCATTTCTAAGAATTTTCTCACGATATTTTCATCTTTGAGGATACCATGATGACCATCACCTATCATCCTTTCCCTTGCAAGTTCCTCGCTCTAATTTTTCTTGGAAAACGTTGATCATAATATTTCTCCCATTTTCATGACTCATGGTTTGTTATATTTCTTTTCAACATAACATCTTCTTTGGAAAATATCTCTTCAAAACTATTAACCCCTCGCCTTGGGCATATTAGCTCACCATTCATATTCAAACTCACACTTCTATCCAATCTATACTTCATGTCCTCCTTTGTGCCCATACATGTTCCTCATTTTGGGAATTTTATTTACACATCCATCTTCCACTTTGTCATTTTCATTCTCTGTATTAGGCATCATTATTTTCATCCTCGTTTCTTTTGCGGACGCATGATTTTTCACTCGATTCCTCACATACAAATGATTTCACATACCTTTCACATTTATGCATACTTTGATGTTTTCTTATGACCCATTGGTCATTATGGTTTACATCCATACTGCAGTGGTCTTCACCCACTCATTGGTCCATAGAACATTGTCATCCGTCTCCATTGAGACCGCAATCATCCTACCAATGTGATATGGAGCCAATACAATATTTTTCATTGTTATTGCGATCCTTTTTTCCTGGGGCATATTTCCTTGGTTATGTGTCTCATCCATATTTTCATCACCCACCCGATCTTTACCATCTATCTCTTTTAAACTCATGATTGAATTCCTTTCATTGTCAATTCCAAGTTTGAGGGGGAGCACTCGATCAACCATCTCTTCATAAATTTTGTCTCATGGCTTTCCCAATGTAAACCACTCATCAAAAAGGGGAAAATGTAGACACTAGATATGTACTATTATCATCCCCTAATCCTCTAATAATCATTAGGAAGGCCTTAACTAAATGTGAAAGGTATGCAAAATCCTTTGTATACAAGGAATCGAGTGAAAAATCATGCGTCCGTAAAAGGGAAGAGGATGAACATAATGATGCCTCAACACAGGGCATGAAAATGACAAATTTGAAGATGGATGTGTAAATAAAATTCCCTAAAGGGGGAATGTGTATGGGCACAAAGGTGGACATGAAATGTAGATTGGATAGAAGTGTCAGTTTGAATATGAATGGTAAGATAATATGACCCAAGAGAGGGTGTTAATAGTTGTGAATAAAAATTTCCTAATGAAGATGTTATGTTGACAAGAAAATATGAGAAGAAGAAATTATAACAAACTTTGATTCATGGTAATGGCAGAAATATTACAATCGAAGTTTTCCAAGCAAAAAGTAGAGCAGTAGGTACTTGTGAGGGAAAAGGTGATAGGTGATGGTTGTCATGGTATCCTCAAAGATGAAAATACCATGGGAATAAATTCTTAGAAATGGATATGATGATGCCCATGCAAGAGGGCTAAAGAGGATAGAAGAGACATCGTAAGAGCTTGTGAGAAGAGGAGAGGTCAATGCTACAGAGAGGAGGATGAGAATGGGGTGTGATGAAATGGATCGATGGTGGTGCATAAATGGAGAAACATTGGAATTGACCATGAATTCTAGGTTATGAGGTGTGTTAAAGGATGTAACAAGAAAGAGAAAAGTGAATGGAAAGGAGTAGTGGTGGATTATTAGAAAAGAAAGAAAGGAAAAAGGTGAAGGAGACAATGATATGGAATAAGGAAAGGGATAATAGGGGAAGAAGGAAATGATGAAGGATAAATAAGGAGAAGGTGATAAAATAAAAAAGTAGAGGATGAAATTATGGAAACAGAGAGAGATATTCAAAATGAACAAGGTGATAAAGTAGAGAAGATTCAAGGGCCTAGCTTACTATTATCCATATTTCACCCCCATGCCAAATATTGGATTGACCACGATCCCGCATAAGAGGAATCATGAAAAGTCCACAGCACAACAGAGGCCGACAAGTTTCAACTCGATGCCCTCCAAAGGTAAACTTTGGGCCGGGTTTTCAAGAAAGTGCGGTGCCTCCACATGTCCGATATCAAAAGGGAACTAATTTTTCAATATGTTTTCCCACCCTCCCGTACATAACCGATACAAACTTTGAAGGGGCATATCTTTCGACTCAAGGCTCGAAATATTGAAAATATGATGCCGTTGGAAAGATATTGGCCTCGCCATGTCATGGGGTCTAAAATTTAATTTTGAGGAGGTTAGGTCAAGAAAATGGAGGAAACATCTTCAGGATTTCAATGTAGGATCCATCTATCTCAACAACCAGATCATATTTGATCTGTTTCACCATTTCCTCTTCCTTTAAGGCATCGAACCAAGGATTGATGTAGTAAAGACAAATTTGGAGAGATATTTAATCGAGAGGCATTAACAACGGTGGTTGAACTTTGACTTGCATTTCCCGCTTCTCTCTCTCTTCTTCTTTCAGTGAAAATATAAATACGGGGCATGATTTTTGTTAAGGTTTGGACATTCTTTGTTTTATTGTGCTCCCTCCTCCTTCTAAAGAAAGGGATCTGTGGGGTTTAGGCATTCTATCAAAAATGCATTACGTTTTTTTTGCCTCTTGGCTACTTTGTAATGGATGTGTCAATCTACGAGAGAAATAAAACACATATGTGATCAATTTTATATCCTCTCTTGTCTCTTTTTGCTTTCATCTAGTCTTCCATTATACATCACGGCTATTTGTGCTTTTTTTGTATGCATTCTATTAGTTTATGTCTATTAGCAAAACAAGTGTTCATCATTTCTTTTGCATCACCCGGTGGTTTATTTATTGTTTATTCCTTGTACCCCTTTCTTATCCTTGTATCCTTGGACGCGTTTTAGTTTAGGTTTAGAGATAGACCTCTCCGTAAGCTCCACACATGCACATGAATAGAGGAATAAGGAACCAACCTTTAATTTGGAGGGCTTTCCCATTTAGCAAGAAGGTCCCACACCTTGGGGAAAGTTCAATGTTATGCAATCACACCAAATGACTCTGCCTTAGAAAATTAGACCTGTAGAACTCATTTGGGGGTGCTGTGATTTTGCATTAATAGTTTTGCACACCCGATGGGACTAAGAAGTCTCCATCTTATTACAAGTAGGGATTGATGTACACTTGCTGTGATTCTAGATTTTAAGAAGCCTTAAAATTGTACATCTGGAAACTCCAAAAGAAACAAATCTACTAGTTTCAGCAGCCCAAGATTGGAAGATTCATGAGAAAAACCCAGTCTAGAGCAAGGAAAGAAGGTATATTTGAATAATTGCGTCTATCCCCAAGCAGAGAAAGGAGAGGAAGAAGAATTCAGAGGTCTCCATCTCCACCAAGCAGAACCTTGTCAACACCTCCACCTACAAGGCCTTTCTTTCAGTCTGCAAGGATTCTTAGGCCAATCAAAATGGCACAACCAAATCCATATGTCAACTTCACCAGTAGTAGTCCACTCACCTTGATTGCATAAAACTCGTTTTGATTAGAACATTAAAGAGCATCTTACATTTCACTAGAGAAAATCAAACTTCTCCCGATGACCATGTCTAAGATATTACAAATGTATGTACAATCCATGAGATCCATGAGATGGAAATTACGGTCAAGTGCTCACCTCTTCATTTAAAGGAAAGCTTGACAATGGTTCAGAGTCTTACAACAAGCTCTATCTAGACTGGAACCAGCATTTGTGCATGGCTCTTCATGATCGGTTTGGGGAAAAAGGTGATAACTTATCTTTGTTGACCAACTAAAAATAATCAAGAGAGCTCCGAATGAGCAGATGACGGAATTCAACCTTAGATTTCAGCGGATCGGGATAGGATTCCAATAAAAGAAGTAAAGCCCACTAATGAATGTGACTTCTTATACTTTCTTAGGGCTTTAAATTCTGATATTTCTTTGATGATTCATCAATGGGGGCACTACATTACCTACACCTATAGCCTCTCCATAGGACTCGAGAACTATTTGATTCAAGCTGCGATAAAATCGGTCCTAGGCCATCCATGCCTCTCAGTACTCCTAAGTTAGGAAGCCTAGATACTAGTCAAGCACCTACATTAGTTCCTATACCCAACCCTAGGATTCAAATCTCGGTTAAGCTTCCATGTCATCATCTAAGACGTCTAAAGAGTTTCAATAAGTGGTGATGAAGCAATTTTAGAACTTTGGGAATGAGCCGGTGACCATCAAAAGAAAACAAGCTTAGAGTTTCGTGCCATACCATCCCCTGTGCTCAATATCAAGCCAAACCCTAGTATTAGTAGACTAGGCAACCACCTCGATCAGAACCGTAACCAAGGACAACCCCAAGCTGCTAGACCTTTCAGGCCGTATGATCCTAACACAGCTTTAACAACAAGGGCATTGGTTCCTACAAAGAACAATATGGCACAGAATATGATTGGTGTTTTCCATGCGCATACCACATAACTAAGCAACGTGCTTTAATGGTGCTCTAAATTAGGCCTTGATGGTGCAAACTAGTACAAAGTGCCACAAGAACTTGACCAAGAGGAAGATCAACAATAAGGAGCTCAACAAGGTGGCCCCCCAAATGAAACTATGCTAGTAAACTAGTAGGTCAAGACTTGTGGGATGAATCGGTTCCTCCTCAAGGTGTGGCTGGCAACACATGGTCCAAAAGGAGAAATATGGGAGAATGCCAACCACTGAACTCAAGTGACCCTTAGCCTTCTATCACTCCACAAGGTCTTGATGCTTCAAGTACAACTCCCAACATGCTAAACCAATCCAAACCACCTCCTAAACCCACCAAACACCGGCTTGTGACAGCCCATGTACCCATGTGCAAGAAAGAAATGTGTCCAGGAAGGGGCAACAAAAGGATAACACATTCAATATTATCGAGAAAATGAAAAGAAAAGTGTGAACATTTCACTATGGGAGTCACTATCCATTCAGAGGCGAGGGATCTATTGTAGACTACCATGCACTGGTCAAGTTCAAATCACCCCCTAACCAAAGAAGAAAGAGTGCTTGCTAATGTAGTTCAACCGGGAGGAACCATGGAGAACAACAAGGTAAAAACTAGGGCCCTCCTCCCTTCTATGTCTCATTGATTATGGAGACAAATTGGTGCATAATCGTATGATTGATTAAGGGCCGTGAGTTTCGATTCCCAAATGAAAAGTTGATTAGTTGGGTCTCTAATATGAGGTCATCTCTAGAGGAGTAGTCCAATTATATGGGACAATAGTAACCACTATGGGAATAATCAAGGATCTGAGTCTCACTCTACACACTTTCCCTAATGTGAATGTTTTGCAAAACATGTCAATCATAGACCTTCCATCACATTTTGCTTTGTGTCTATCCAGAGACTTCACTATCAAAATTGGAGGCTACCTGTCTGCTGATTGGTCACATATGCTCTTTAGGACAAGGTATGGGGTGAAGGCCACAATCAGATCTGAACCTATTGCTAATTATCATATGAATCCTATGTGCCTAGCCCAATCAACACTAACTGCTTAGCTTTTGATCAAGAGGACCTCCTAAGAACTTCTGAAGCAAATACCAAGGTGGGATGTATCCCAGACTTGACTCTTGATGATTAGGTTGACAAAATTCATGCTTTTGACCCCTATAGGGAAATGGAAGAATCTGAGCTAGGTGTCTACTGCCTACATGAAGAGAACCAACCTCTTCCTGACCTAATCAAGCCAGAATACAAGGATGATAATGAGGTATGGCAATTGTTCTTTGATGGTTCAAGGAGTAGACAAGGAGCTGGAGGAGGAGCCATGATTGTGTCCCCAGAGGTATGAGATATTATTCATCCTTCATATTCTAGTTTCCTTGCTCAAACAACCTTTGTTGAATATGAGGCTCTAGTCCAAGGTCTTCATTGGGCAAGGAAGTTGGGAATCAAGAACTTGTAAGTATTCGGTGTGTGAACTGGTTTCCAACCAAGTTAGAGGACTAAATGCTGTCAAAAATGACCTACTCAAGAACTACAAGAGTAGGGTATTGGATCTCATGGAGGATTTTGAGGCATTTAGTATTGTGTCCATACCCAGGAAGGAGAATGAAGCTATTGATAGACTTCAGTAGCAGTTGGAGCAACATTTGATGTGATTGACAACATCAAGAGGGACAAGAGAATAGCCACATATCCATATGGTTGTGAGGCCAACAGTGCATAGATAATAATACATACGGGTGGTAGGTGTTTGAGAATGATCGAAAATCATTCACTTTATACAATAAGAAGTGAATTCCCAACCTATAAACCAGAGAAGACTAGAAAGCAATATGGGAATCGATAGTGTAGCTACATACAAACAAGATTCCCAAATTCTTAGTGACATTCAATTTTTTTTTCAATCCTAATGATCAGCTTTAGAAAAGAAAATGCTAACATGTAGATCAAAGGAGAAGATTAGAAGTCAATCCCACCGGAGAAGACAAAACACTTCAAATTGGAAAAGTGGCCACCAAACAAGAAAGGTATGAATTCATACAACTTTTCCAAGAATTCTTTGATGTGTTTTCTTGGAGTTATGAACACCTAAGAGAGTTCAATCCAAAGCTAGCACAACACACAATAGAACTGGATCCAGTTGCTCTCCCCATTAGGTAGAAGCAAAGATCAATCAACCCACATATTGAGCCTTTGATGAAGGAGTTGAACAAGTTGATAGAGGAAAGCATCATATTTCCAATTAAACACTCAAGTTGGGTTGCAAATCTGGTCCTATTCAGAAGAAAAATGGAGAAATTAGGCTATGTGTTGACTTCAGGGATTTGAATAGAGACTCCTCAAAGACCACAACCCACTCCCTTTAATGGAGTAGATCTTACAAGTAGTGTCTCGGGTCAAAAGGTTCTCCCTCCTAGATGGCTACTCAGTGGTACAACTAGATCATGGTGAAAGAAGATGATCAGTTCAAAGTAGCTTTCACCAAAAAAATGGGGCACCTATGCATACAATAAAATGCCATTTGGATTATCTAACGCCGGATCCATTTTTCAAAGGGCAATGGATATGGCATTTAAGGGATTAATTAACCAAATAGTGCTGATCTATTTGGATGACATTACTATTTTTTATAAGAATACAGCAGATCATCTCTTCCATCCGAGGCAAGTTTTTCAGAGATGTAGGAGATTTGGGGTGTCACCGAACCCCAAAAATACATATTCTTGGCCCATGAAGGTAAGCTTCTCGGACCATATCGTATCAAAGGAAGCATTAGAAATTGACCGTAAAGAGTTCAAGCAATAAGAGCGTTGCCATTGCAAGTCACAAGAAGGATCTTCAAAGCTTCTTGGGAAAAATCAATTTTGTCCGTAGGTTTGTTCCAAACTTTGTTTCCCTTGTTAAGTTAATAACGTTGATGCTCAAGAAGAGCTTAACATTCAAAGAATCCATATCACAAGCCCCAACTCTTGTGAACCTAGATTTTTCCAAATACTTCATACCGTATGCCTTTGGTGGCAGGTGACACAATTTTGCAATCTTGGTGTAGCAGAACAAAAGTACAGAAACAACCAATTGCTTTCTTCAACCAAAGTTTGGAAGATTATGAGGTAAGGTACTCCTTCACCGAGAGGCATGTCCGGTGGTAATCAAAGGATTGAAGAAGTTTTAGCATTTGGTCTCAAACAACAAAATCCAACTATTGGTCTCCTATGGGAGTTAAAGAATTCCTTCTCAAAGCAAGGAATTGAATGAAAATGTGTAAGATGGATCACCTGTGTCATGGAATATGACATTGAGATCAAGATCACCAAGCTGGTCCATGGGAAGGGGTTGTGTGAAAACCAGCCTCGGGTCAACAAGATGAAACAAACAAAGAAAAGGAGGTTGTTTTTGTTTCGCAAGATTAACAAGAAGAAAGGAGAGATGATGTACTGATCCTTGTTGGACCCAATACATGGTTTTCTTCCTTTGAATAGGAATGTGTCCTCATTGGATGAGTAAAGTAAAAAAGAATGCATTTCAGGCTACATGCCATCCCATATGTTCTTATTGATGGTGTCTTGTTCAAAAAGAGACATCAATGGCATTCTACCGAGATGCATTGGGGGAAGATCAGTGTGGAAAGAGTGCTATAAGAATTCCATGTTGAAACAGCTGAGGCCATTTTTCTCCAAGAGTGACAACACTCAAAATCATGAAATTAGGATATTATTGGGCCGTGAGTGTTTATTGACTTCCACACATGGATCAAAAGGTGTAAGAATTGCGCATTCATCAAAGGCAAGGAAAGGCTAGCAGCACTTCCATTGCACCCAATCTTAGTTGACTAACCTTTCATGCAATGGGGATTGGACTTCATTGGAGTCATCAATCCAAACTCAAGCCAAGGTCACAAATGGATCCTGACAGTGATAGATTATTTCACCAAATGGACCGAGGTAGTGGCACTCAAGGAAGAAAATGAGTCTAGTATCCTAGATTTCTATGAAGGGATAGTGACCAGATTTGGAGTGCTAGCCACCATCATATCAGATAATGCATTAGCATTTATAGGTTCTAAGATCACAAGATGGACCATCAAGAATGGGACTTATTTGAGTACTTCATCAAATCTATTACCCACTGAAGGTAATGGCAGGATGAGTCTACAAACAAGAACTTGCTAAAGATCATCGGAGGACCTCGCACACAAATCTCAAAACGGCCTTATGGGCTGATAGAATATCACCCAAAGGATCTATAGGTAGATCTCTATTCAAGCTCATCTATGGGAAAGAAGCAAGAGTGTTTCCTATATCACTTAAGTTCACAAAGATTCGAGCTTGTCAGGAAGCAACTAGAGATGTCTAAATTTGGACCAATGGAGGCCGGGTATGTGGATCCGATAGAATTATAAGAAATCAAAGAGCATGCTCTCCAAATAATATAGAAGAATCAGGATTCAATCAATAAATTCTTTGACAAGAAGACAAAAGCAAATACCTTCCGGGATGGAGACCTAGTTTTGAAATGGGATGCAGATCGAGAAAAAACAAGAAGGCATTCCAAATTTGAACCCATCTGGAGTGGCCCCTATATGATCACAAGATGTAAAAGTAGCAATGCTTTCTAATTGTCTACATTGGAGGGTGAAGAGTTATAGATTCCAGTAAATGGGATCTATCTTAAGCATTATTAAAAGGGGAGTTCTCACCCTGTACATATTAGTTTAGTTTTCTCTCTCCTCTAAGTGCTTATGCACATTATCTACCAATAGTGTAGATTACTTTTCTCTTAAGTGCTTTGCATGATGATCTCGCATGTTCCATTTGGAGCATGTATGATTTCAAATTTTGTATATAGTGTGGTGTTGTTTTGTTGCTCTCATGTAGTGTTTGGACTCAACATTTGGTCAAGATTAGTTTCGGTTCTAATGGGTTTCAAGCGGCCTAGGGGTTAGTTTTCAAAGTTCATATCAGTAGCAGGCTATCACTCATGACTCCATGCCCAATGGATATGACAAGGAAATTGGTATTTTCATCTAGCAGGCAGATACCCCTGTGAGTCACCAAATTGTTATCCATATTTCACCCCGTGCCAAATATTGGATCGACCATGATCCCGCATAAGAGGAACCATTGAAAATTCCACAAACGGCCGGAGGCCGACAAGTGTCAACTCGACGCTCCTCTAAAGGAAAACTTTTGGCCACGTTTTCAAGCAAGCGCAGTGCCTCCACATGTCTCGATATCAAAAAGGGGACCCATTTTTCATGATGTTTTCCCACCCTCCTATACATACCCGATACAAAATTTGTAGGGGCATATCTTTCAACTCAAGTCTCGAAATATTGCAAATTTGATGTTGTTGGAAATATCTCGGCCTCGCCCATGTCATGGGGTTTGAAACTTAAATTTTAAGGAGGTTAGGTGAAGAAAAATGGAGAAAAATCTTCGGGCTTTCAATGCAGATCCATCTATCTCAACAACTAGATTGGATTTGATCCGTTTCACTCTTTCCTCTTCCTTCATGGCACCAAACCAAGGATTGATGTAGTAAAGATAGATTTGGAGAGATATTTCATTAGAGGCATTAACTGGTGGTGGTTGAACTTTGACCTACCTTTCCCGCTTCTCTCTTTTTCTTTCGGGATGAACCTATAAATATGGGGGCATGATTTTTGTAAAGGGTTGGACAATATTTGTTTTGTAGGCTTCCTCCTCCTTCTAACAAATGGATATGTGGGGTTCAGCCTTCTATCAAAATTGCATTATTTTTCTACCTCAAGCTACTTCAGTAATGGTGTATCAAGCTACGGAGCAATAAAACACGCCCGTGATCAATTTTAGATCCTCTCTTGTCTTTTTTTCTTTCATCTAGTCTTCCATTATATATTTGGCTATCTCGTGCTTATTTATTGTATGCATTACGTTAGTTTGTGTCTATTAGCAAAACAAGTGTTCATCATTCCTTCGGTGCATCACCCGATAGTTTAGTTATTGTGTATTTCTTATCCCTATCTCCTCAAAAGTTTTTGTTTAGGTTTAGAGATAGACCCTCTACAAGCTCCACGCATGCACCCGAATAGAAGAATAAGGAACCAACCTTTAACTGGAGAGATTTCCCATTTAGCAAGGTCCCACACCTTGGGGTAAGTTTAATGTTATGCAATCACACCAAATGAGTCTACCTTAGAAAATCGAGACCTATAGAACTCATTTGGGAGTTTTTTGATTTTGCATTAATTTAGCTACATGAGGAAAACCAAGGTAAATAATTTGGAGAATGCACCACATGGAAATGCATGTGGATGGTGGGATGATAAAAAAGATGGGACAACACCGAAGAGTTGGGTTATCGGTGGGGAAGTTAGAAGGAAGAACGAGGGAAAATGAGAAGAATATGATACTAAGAAAGTGAAATAAGAAGAGGATTATAAAGGAGGAGAGGACAACAAATAAAATGATGAAAAGGAAGTAAACCCATAACAAAAACATTTAGTGAAGAGTGAGAAGTATTAGGAACGTAAAGAAAAGCTGGAGGGGAGGAATGACACAGATTGGAAAAGATGCGTGAGATGAGGATAAGTTGATGATGAGAAAATAGACAAAGGATGTATGATGAAGACAAGAAAGAAATTGGTAAGGAAGAATGGAAGATGGAGAGGTGGTGAAGAAAAAGAGAGGGAAGAATAGAAGAGGTAATGTTAGCGAAGGGATGTTAAGATAAGTCCACTGATAATGATCGGTAGGGAAGGATGGGAGGAAAAGTGAAAAGAGGGAAAAAGTAAATGAGGAATGGAAGATGAAATTCCAATGAAGGGACGTTATGAGAAGTCCACCGACAATGATTGGTGTAATCATGTGAAGGAAGGAAGAGAAAATGGAGGAAGTCAAAAGGAATGAAAAAGGACGTGTATAATGGGGAGGAGTGAATTTTAGGAGATGTCCACTAATAATTATTAGCATGGAAACAAAAGACAATGATGAAAGAATGTTAGGAAAATACCAACAACAATGGTGGGTAAGCATGGGGTAGATATGTGGGAGACTTCGAGAAGATGGAGTGGAAAGAGTAAAGAAAGGAGGGATAACTATTTGTGTGAAGACGAAGGTGAGGAGAGGATGCAATGGATGAGAATGAATAAGGGAAAGATGAAGAAACAAGACATGAAAAGAATGGGAAGAAATGATATTAAGGATGAGGGATCAAGAAAGAGAAAATGGGGGAAAGGAACGTGGTGATAAGCGGAAGATAGGAGATGCATTCTGTAAGAGGATAGGTTGAGAAAGGATAATGGTAGGAGGAAAATGTAGTTGGTAAGGAAGACCAGGAGGAAGAAACAATCAATGGAGGGAATGAAGAATGAGGTGAGGGAGAAGTCCATAATGACGAGTTCAACTTAAGGAGGACCCTTAAGTAAGACTGTCATGAGATGGAAGTGGTTAAGTAATATTACCAAGTGAGGGATGATGGAGATGAAAACTAGGGAAGTTGGAGATGGTATATGCGAGAATGGAAGAGGAGGTGAGAGGATGTGATGGCAGAGGAATGAGAAGAAAATTTTGATGGTGTGGATGTAGAGCAATGGGGAAAGGAAAGATGATAGATCATACTTAAGAGGGAATCTTCATAATAATGCCATGCCATAGGAGTGGTTAAGTAAGATCGTTAAACCGGAAGTGATAATATGGAAGGTGAAAGGGAGGAATGTATTGGGTACAAGGGTGGAATGGTTGGTTGGATCAAATGAATACGACGAGATGCTAGAGAAATAAGATGAGGGAAATATGATGAGATGGGGGAAGGGATGATGATAGATCCACATTAGGAGGGATTCTTAGGTAAGATTGTCATGTGATGGGGATGGTTAAGTAGAATCGCCAAGTCAAGAAGAAGAAGATTGATGAGATCAAGTAAGTGATTGGTAGAGTTGATGGGGAGAGGGTATGACAAGATAGACTGAAGGGGAACCCTCAAGTAAATTTTCCATACTGCAAAAGTGTGTAAGTAAGATGACCAAGTAGGAGATGGATACTAGGAAGAATGAAAAAAGAGTGAGTGGTGTATGCCTAAATGGAACAAGAGGTGAAAGGAGGTGATAACAAGGAAACAAAGCAACATGACAAGAATGGATCAAGGAATTTATGCAAAAGGTATAGATGAAGAGTGTAAGGGAAATTCATAATTGGGATGCCCATGTGGTGGGAATGATGATGCAATAATGATAAGCTGGAAGAGGAAAAGCGGAAATATTTTTGTGGTGGTGATTATTGCTTGATGAGAGAAGAGATAGAAAATGAGTTTCTACAATGGGAGGATCTAAGGAAGAATATATACCTCAACTAATATTCCTGAATGTATAGATGGTTAAGTAATATTTTCAAGCTGAAAATAGAAGAGTGAAAAGGGAAAGTGAGGAGTAAGTGAAAGTAAGATAAACAAAGTGGTGAAAGGGGACAAAAATGCAAGAAGGGTGGTGTGGGGATAAGTGGTGATGAGTGGAAATGAGGAGTGAGGATCAATGGATTAAAGGCATTGTTGATCATGATGGGGGATAAGAAGTTGTAGGATAATGAGCTCATTGGAGAAGGATCCTCAAGTAGGATTCACAAACTATAGCGAGACATCAAGTAGAATTCCCAAACCGTAAAGTGAATATTCTTAGATGTTAACAGTAATTCACGGAATTATGCATGATCATCCCTAAAAATAAACATATGGATATAGATTTCATGGTTTGAAAATTGATATGGAAGAATGTGATCTTGATAAATGGTGATCTTAATGAGAAAAAGACACATAATCATATTAAGGAGGATAAGGGGAAACCATGCCTCAAACCAGATTGGAGGTAAACAAGATAGGGGACCACTCAAGGCATTGCACTTGCAACCAATAACAGGTGTTAACACATAACAAATGATAGTTAGTTATACCAAAATACCATGAGGGAAATATGGATGAAATATGATAATGTCGACATGACAAAGGGGATTCTAGATGTAAATTGTACGTGGGAAGAGGGATCTCCATAGGAGGTTGTTCCTAGAACTATTCCCTAGCTCTAGGAAGGGGGAAGATGCAAACTGATCAATGTGGGAAGTCTCATGTAACGTATATGAGAAATTTGATCAATGCAGGAGCTTTCTTAGGATGTTATGATATATGGAAGGCTAATCAATGTGGGAAGCCTTCGCTGCCATGATAAGAGAGTAACCATCCTTTGAGGGTATGGTCTACCTTTTTCTTTTGCTTTGGGATTTTTGACTTTTGTTTTTAGATGGTAGGATAAGATATGCATGATAGTTGTCCTTCGAGGGATCAGTCTATTTTTATTATATGTTTTTAATGAACAATTGTCCTTCAACGGATCAATATGTTTTTGGTAAGATAGCATGAGATAGGAGCATCCATAATTTTTAATTTCTTTTTGTTTTATTTGATGAGGAAATGTTGGGTATAATTAGATAGACCACTTAGGAGGGGACAATGATTGTACAAGGGACACCCTTGGAATTTTTGTGTGGTTTCAAGAGGTAGATAGGAGGATGATGGATGTAATGATCGCGAAGCACTCATCAAAAAGTGACGCAGCCTAGAATTTGCAAGATAACACCCTAGTCGCGTTGGCACATCACTCAACCTAGACTAAGTGCTCACCCGAAGCGCGCAAAGGTACTAGGTCCCTCTTTAGGGTTGAGTATTGTCAATCTATATCAATGTGTGTATGGATCTGATACACACATTCATACATCCATAATCATACATACACCACTCTCTATGATACATACATCTACTATGCACCTAACATCATATATATAGGGTGGGAATTTCCCTTCACCGCTTAACTATTCCAAAAATAGGTCTCATGTTATTGATAACCACACATGCAAGTGCACCATCTATAGTCCTCTTGCAGTTAACTAAAGTGTTAATTCTATTTTTAGCTTGTCTCCATGCATAGATGATTTGAACCACTTCTCCAAATATAGACAATACATGGTGTATACATCTCGCATCATTGATGTGGTCCGCACGCCATCTTCCAAAAATAGGTCTCCATGCTCAAAATCGGTTATGTCCTAAAATATGGACTTGTCTTCCATGTGTGGGTCCTTCCTTTTCTTCCATGTCCTTGGTTTTGGGCCTTCTATTCCACATGAGACTCTTATGTGATCTTAGATAAGTATTCTTTGATCAACATTACCCCACACTAATCTCATTATCGTCCCGACAATGGGTATCTCCAAAAATTTGAAGGAAAGAATAACAATGAAAGAATAAGAATGAAATAATGTGGATTAAAAAAGAATTTCTTATGTAGTTATGAGGCAACCTCTTCAGTATCGGTTTGTAGTATCGGCTCTAGATACTCCTCTTTTATTGAGGCCTCCAAAACTCCGTCATTCGGTGAGTGTTTGTTTTGTTTTCTCTAGGATGTTCACAGTAATGGATTTCAACTCATCCCTCACAATTTCTCCTTTCTCATTTTGCAGAACCAACACAACACTGGACATGGATGTCATTCTTCCTTCCAAAAGGTCCATCTTCTATGTAATCAACTTTCCAAGCTCTTCTACCGAGTCTTGGCAGCTCTTGTCGTGCTTTGCCGCTGTGGCCTCACACTTCTGTTTAACCATTGAAAACCTTTCTGCATGGCCCAATGTCTCATATTTCATTACTTTCTAGACCTCATTATTCTCTTCTAAGGTCTTGATGTTGATAAGCACCTCTAGAGCTATGCATATATTTAAATCCTGGTCCGCTTTCTTCAATACTTCTTGTAATGCCTGCAACAACCCTTCATAAGATGTGATTTTTCTCATCACTAATGCTTTCTCCCATTCGACATCTTGTTCTGATCTTTCTGGTGCTTACATATGCAGAGTTTCATCTTCGAGCACCAAGTCCACCAACTTTCCCACATAGTGTATCACTGAAGGAAATGTCTGTGGTACCTTGGGTTCCAAGTGTGGCCTTGCTTTGATTACATTGTCCCAATCTCCTCTTGTGATGCTTATGAACACTTCATTCTTCTTCTACACGAAGTCCCTTTCCTATGTTATGCGCACTATCTCTAGTGTCCTTTTTCTTCAACTCTTCGCGCATCACTTTGATTGTGGTAGATTTGTCCATGTTTCTTCTAGCCACCTCAAAAAAAATTTCACCAATGCATTGCTGACCTACTCATCTGACATGATAGTAGGCTTTACTATCATGTGTCTATCCTAAGGTGCCTTCTTCATTTGCCTCAAAATGCATGAATCTTCACAAACATCAAAGTTAGGCTCATCTATATGGGTATGCATTGACCATTATAGTTGTTTTCTAGTGCGCATGATTGCCATATCTTCATCCATCAACTCCCAACCGAATAAATCCATGCGTTATCATGCTTTGGAAGTGGGCGCGAACAATTTTTCCCGCATCCTCTGCATATCCCATGGCCAAAGTGGAATTTTCTCCCCACTTACCCTTCTAGACCTTTGCTACTTAGGAACTTTAGCCTCCAAATTTGGGACTTTCATCTCCATATCCTGAACACCCTCTGCAGCTGTCCCCTTTGGCCTTTTCTCTTCCTCTTTCTTTTCCTTCGATGCCTCACCCTATTCTTCTATGTCCTCTAGAAGTGTAGGAGAATTAGGCATGATTTCCTATGATTATTTCACCTCCTCATTAAACTTTGTTATCCCATTTTTGTGTTTACGCCAAAAGAGATAACCCTAAGAAAATTTTTAAGTTGGTTTCCTAAGAATGGCTTTTAGAGAGATAATCGAGTTTCGAGTTTCAATAGCAAGACAACATGTTTTTTGGATGCTTCACGTTGTGTATTCCACGAAATCCAAAACCCGCATCAAGTAAGTCTTTCAGGTTTGTGGGTCTTCCGAGCATCGGAACATGCCTTCGTCAAAACATGCTTCATGTCGCATGTCTTCCGATCCCCGAAGCCCGATTTACTCCTTTGTTTCGGGTTTGCGGGTCTTCCGAGCATCAGAACATGCCTTCGTCAAAACATGCTTCATGTCGCATGTCTTCCAATCCCCAAAGCCTAATTTACTCCTTTGTTTTGGGGTTGCAGATCTTCCGAGCATCGGAACATGCCTTAAATCAAAACATGCTTCATGTCACTTGTTTCCCGCAACCCGAAACCCGAATTAATACAAAATCCTTTGTGTCAGGTTTTCGGATATCCCAAGCATGCTGACATGGCATTAATGCCAAGTTGTCGGGTAGTTGACACGTGTCAACTGAAGTGTATTAAATGTGAAATTTCTTATAAATACTTGGATTTCCACGTCATTTTTACCAGACGTACTTTTTACCTCGTGGATTTTCGTGCATGCATCTTCGACCAGTAAACCCGACTCGCCTCTATGCCTGATTGCATTGCTCGTTTTTATCATTTTTTGTTCTGACTGAAGGTATTTCCCTTTATTCTTTGTTTGTGATATTTGTGGAATAATTGTGTAATGATTCTTCCGAGTTTCTGTTGTGTGTTTGCTTTTAGTCTTCTTTCTTTCCTTGTTTTGTTTTCGGTTTTCTTATTTTCTGACTCTATAGCCCAATGGATAAAGCCAGAGATTCTGAGTTCTCTTCCTTTGATATCACAAAGAAAGTCCCCAACTAGAGCTAGTTGTTATCCCATTTTTGTTTTTACACAAAAAAGAGATAACCCTAAGAAATTTTTGAGCTGGTTTCCTAAGAATGCCCTTTCAGAGAGATAATCAGGTTTTCGGGTTTCAATAGCAAGACAACATGTGTTTTGGATGCTTCATGTTGTGTGTTCCCCGAAACCCAAAACCCACATCAAGTAAGTCTTTCGGGTTTACGGGTCTTCCGAGCATCGGAACATGCCTTCGTCAAAACATGCTTCATGTCGCATGTCTTCCGATCCCGAAGCCCAATTTACTCCTTTGTTTCGGGTTTGCGGGTCTTCCGAGCATCGGAACATGCCTTCGTCAAAACATGATTCATGTCGCATGTCTTCCGATCCTCAAGCCCAATTTACTCTTTTGTTTCGTGGTTGCGAATCTTCCAAGCATCGAACATTCCTTCATCAAAACATGCTTCATGTCGCTTGTTTCTCGCAACCCGAAACCCAAATTAATACGAAATCCTTTGTGTCGGGTTTCCGGATATCCCAAGCATGCTGACATGGCATTAATGCCAAGTTGTGGAAGTAGTTGACACATGTCAACTGAAGTGTATTAAATGTGAAATTTCTTATAAATACTTAGATTTCCATGTCATTTTTACTAGATGTACTTTTTACCTCGTGGATTTTCGTGCATGCATCTTCGACCCAGAAACCCGACTCGCCTCTGTGCCTGATTGCATTGCTCATTTTTTATCATTTTTCATTTTGATTGAAGGTATTTCCCTTTATTCTTTGTTTGTGATATTTGTGGAATAATTGTGTAATGATTCTTCCGAAGTTTCTATCTTTTTCTTGTTGGGGTTATTGGGGTTTTATCTATTCCATTTTGGGGTTGTTTTCTAATCAAGTTTGTGTTTTAGGGTTCCCCCTTTGGAATGCTCACTTTGTTTTATTCCTTGGAATATGTCATTATGATTAAAAATGTATCAAGAATATCAACAATGGGGAAAAGTTTGCATGTTTCAACCTAACAATTACCCGCTTCCTTCTTTTCGGGTTTCGTAGGGTGCTTTGCAATTTTCAAAACCCAAAGTGTATCAAGAATTTTAAAGTGTCAGGCACTTAAAACATTCCGGCATCCTCCAAAGATAGTAGGATTTCTAATCCTTCCGACATCTCCAGTGTGTTGGACATTTATAATACTTCCGACATCTCCGAAAGTGTCGAGACATTTCAAACTTTCTGACATCTCCAACGTGTGTCGTGTTTTCTGAATTGTTCAACACCTTTTGATCTCCGATACTCTCCATTGTTTCGAGCCTCTGAGATTGCTGAGAAGGTCCTAAAACCTGAAGTGTCTAAAAATCAGAAGCAATCACAAGATAAGACTGAAAAATCAGGGAGGATGAAGTACAAATTTAGGAAGGTGGAGTCTCCCTCCTACATTGATTGCAATTATGACATCCAGGATACAGAGCTCGGAAACATAGATATGGAAGATTTTTGGAATAGATTCAAGAGTTCTTCCCAAACTCCATGGATGAAATCAATAGTTGGTAGTGGTCTACCTCTTGCATCGAGTTTTCCCATGTCCTCGCTTTCGGTTCCCGAGTTCATCTTGGCTTGTGCTTCAAACTATGACTCTGCTTCTCGTTTTGTGAAAAATCAGGCGGGAGAGGTTGTAATCAAGTTGGACGGAGGTTACTTCGATGATCTTCTCAAGCTGCCTAACTTTGAGGAGTATGGAGATGTAGATCTCAAGTCAGCCCAAAAAGCTTGGGACAATGATCAGGAGGATTGTATCAAACACGTGAACAAGAATTTCCTAATCAAAGCCAAGCCGATTGTTTCCAGGTTCCCAAGACTTGTTCCTAGAAGTGATTTCATTCAGGAAATCAATGATATCATTACTCTGTTGAGTCGGGTTTTGGTTTCCCCGAATCAAATGTTTTCCAAGGATGGATGTACCAATTCATGATCATTATTAAGAAGAATCAACAGGGGATTGATTGGGGTACTCTTATCAGTAATGAGATAGATTCTCAGATGACAATAGTCTTGTCTACTGGGAATTTTTATATGTCCTCGTATGTCACCTATGCGGCGACGGCATGAGGAACTATCCTGGATTGGACACAAAGGGGAACAAGATAGTGGAGCATGTTTATCGGTATTTTCCTCAGCTGAAAAGAAAAGGTCTGAAGACCAATTCAGAAGGGTAAACAATGCCTTCTTTTACGAGAACATCTGCAGGTTAAACCCTGAACTGAGGAAAATGAGGGTCTCTGATGAGGCATGGGCTGAAGTTTCAAAATGGGGTTGTGTCTTCTTGCAATTCAAGAAGTTCACCTATCTTCGAGTAGTCATGTACCCAGGGGATCCTTTCCGTTTGCCCAGATATCCAGGGACAAGCTAATCTTGATGGAGTTGGTCAGGCAATTGTTGGATTTTCACAAATTCCAATAGAGTAAACACAAGGCCGATGTATCTTTCCAAATTTCTATTGGAATATATACTTGTTCAACGGTGGTGAAGGCAAGAAGCGTTGTACACGAGCTTGAGACAATTTGAAAAAGCACATGAAGCCCAAAGATGGATTTGATTTTCAAGGAGTCCTTAAGTCATATGGAACTCTGCACCCACACGTACCAAGCATAGAAGACATCTGGATTGATTTACGTGATGAGGTTTTCATCGAAGAAAAGATCATAGCAGGTTGACACTTGCAGAGATTCAGACACTCAAGCTTGCTGACATACCAGAAGGTACTGGCGATAATGAAAGTGTTCTGGATCCTTCCTATGATGGATTGAATGAAGATCAATATGTTTTCCCACCTATTGATTGGTCTATCGGTGAAAAATCCTCCATTACAGATAGATCGGCCCTAATTCTCACATGTACCAAGGCATGGCTCACCTCTTGGGGAATGAGTTTCAAAGAAGATAATTTTTCAAAGTTGGTTGCTATAGAGGCGGGGCCCTCAAAAAGGAAAAGGACAAAAGCTCTTCCAAGGGACCTATAAAGGTCAAGTTTGTCAAGAAGAGAAGAGAACAAGAAACCCCTTCATTTGTTACTCCGGTTGAAGCGGTGAATGTGCCGAGAATCACCAACACCACCGAGAAATAGGAGAATTTTTTTAGAAAGAGAAGTGATTCAGCCCCTAGTTTCACCATTTCTTGTTGCCCGCCCAATGAAGTGACCTTATCTCTTGCATCCCATGCTTTGGCATGAGGATCTATGCTTCCTACTTCACAACCACTTCTACCGCCACTTTCCCCATCTACTTCATCGGTCATGGCAGTATTTTCTCTTGACTCTCACCCCTCTCTCTTTGGGATGAAAGTAACTACAAACATGTCCCCTTTTGTGCCTCTTTTCACCGAATCTGCTACCACATTGTGCAAGTATGTCCCCCTCCACCAGTGGATCTCCCTCTCCCTGAAATTATGATACCAACTTCTACAATGATGGCAACTCCTCTGCTGCATGCCCCAATGGTTACTTAAGAAAATCCAAGGAAAAGGAAGGTGGTTGTACCCATACCAGCCTTTGATTTTAGTTCACTCAAGGCTTCTACTGTTAAATCAGCCAAAAAACCCAAAATAGTTTCAAGAGTTTTAGTGGACGCTTCGGGACATAAGTTTGCAGAGATCACCACTCCCGTAAGTGAAAAAACCAAAGAGGACATAACGGTCTATGACTATCGAGATAACCAAGGTGGCTCTAGGAGAAGTGACAACAGAAGGAGCAAAACAGGATGTGCGAGATGCTATGAACGTGCTATGCCAGAAATTGAAGGAAACAAAGGACAGTAGAGATGAGCTTAAAGAAAAGGTGGAGCATTTAACTGAAGTATTACTTAAGCTCTCAAAACCCCTTGAATCTGTACCATCTTCCTCTGTCCTGTCGGGTTCAATTTCTCATCATTGCCTATAATTGATAAGATTAATGAAAAAGGGAGAGTGGTTGATGAATGGATCCAAAGGATGCTCCAACAGGGAAAGAAGTGATTCAAGACACCATAGAAGTTTATCAATCTTTGGAGAATATACGAGTGATGGGGAAAATATGGATGATGATTTATGTCAAGAGATCGAGACACCTTGATTTGACTTTGAAGCTCTCTGGAAGTGCATGAAAGCAAATCCCATCACGCATCTTGGTAGAAGAAGGCATCATCCCACATGTGGATAAGCATTTCTAGCTAACCAAAGCCATCAGGTTCAGGGTAAAGATTCTCAACGAAGCTTGTGGTAAATTGAGAGAATCAAGAGATCAATTGATTGATGGCAAGAGCGACCTGGAAGAAGAACTGCTGAAAATCTGTGCAAAAGTGTCAAGTGGAAACTTGGGCATCCTACCAGCTGATGATCTTTTCAAACAAATCCAAGAATCAATTCAGCATGAACCAACTCACAGATTTGGCATTGAAATCATTGACAAGTTTGTAAAGATTGAACATTCTTTGGAGGCCCTAAGAAAACTCAACAAAAGATTGAGAAAGCTTCCCAAGTGGTACAATGACACTCATGAAACATGTGAAGTCTTGAGTGATCATTCCACTTGCGCTTTGATGAAAATGAGATGCAAGGTATAATCCGGAATTTCCAAGAATTTGGAACAAAGCGAGATCGATTGGAAGAAGAGAAAGATGAGGAAGAAAAAGATGACGATTCAGACTAAGTCTTGATGCGACATGTCATTTCAATCTTGAAATTGACATGTCTTTTCATTCTGTTTCGTCACATAGGAATCATATTTTGACTTGGTCTCCTGCGTGAGAGTCAAGCAAAATAGAATCTAGTTAAAAAGCTGTTTTATAGGGTTTGTCCTATTTTCTCTCAACTATTTTTATTATAAATAAGGGATGTGCATACATCCCAAAGAAGAAGATTTTGGAAGATTGAGAACTATTGTGAAGAAGAAAAACTTTGTGTTTTCTTTTAATCATTTGAGGAATAGAAGATGGTGCTATTTTTGCAAACTTTGTGTTGTAAGATGAATTATTCTTAAGACATTGTTCTTATGTTCGTAATCTTAATCTATTCTTCGTTTAACGTCTTGATGATTCTAATCATTTCAAACATTATATTTGTTGTCTAAAGCTCATATGATTATTTCGTGCTCTGTGTTTACTCGAAAGAAAATACGTTCCTCTCATTTCCTTTCCATTGTGTTTCTTCCATTGTAATAATTTCCAACCCAGTCCATTTATAAAAACAACATCTTAACAAAGTGTGGATATGGATTTCAGGATTCTATCCCAACCCCAATGGTTAGATTAGTGTGAATATTTTATGCATTATTTACATTTTGTTTTAGATTAGTAATAAACAGGCAGCCTCACCTGTCTTTGAGGAGGGATTCAATCCCATGTATTGTGGTTGAACCTCATATTTTGTCTTGACGAAATATCCAACCAACAAAATTCTACTTTCTCCTTCTCTGCGTGGTCACCTCCTTCTATGGAGAGAGTTTGGGTGATTTGTGCATAGTGGTTGGAGTAGCACCTTGGGTCCTTGATCTCCTGAATACCCTTTTAAACCCGTGCTCCCCTTGGACCGCATTCAAGTCCTCTTCATCCCCACCTTGTGGCTGAGGTGGGGTAACGGCGTGCTTAGCTTCACCACGACTTGTAGGATGTCTCCATCCCTATGCTCTAAACCACCACTATCTTCGTGCTCCTCCTCCTCATCCCACACTTCAATTGGCTCTGTGCGCTTAGGCCGTTGGGATGTTCTCCACTTGTATTCTTTCCCTTTGGTGGTGTTGGAAGTGTGAACTCACCTTCCACATATTTTTTATTCTCCATTTTTGGCTTCAGCTGGAGATACACCAATGCTACCCCCATGTCTACTACAGCCAAGCTTATTGGTTTGATATTCAGAACCTCTAAAATGATTCTCTCTGTATAAGCACTTATGCCAGGATATACATACTTCTTCCTCAATGTATGGTAGTCATAGTCTACCTTATCTGCATTGAAGATCAATCGGCGCGTGTCTATAAATCTATGAATAGATTCTTGAAAATACCTTGGATTAAATGAGTAAGGTAAGCTGTAGATCAAGAATTTCCATGCTTGTTACTGTCAAGTTAATGCACCAAACTAAACACAAAACCCCTGAAAAACTCAAATGAAATCGATACACGATAGATTGGATGAGATCCGAAGGCGTAGATGGAAAGGAAGCTGATATAGACTAGATGGGCGCACACGAGCAATCTGAAAAGTAGATCCAAGAAACCTAAAATGCACAAATCCTTGGTAGAAAAGACAACATTAAAATATATAAGGGTGAGCTACCTAAAAAGTGGATGCAGGAAGCGATGAGCTTCTCGGTGGATGTCAATTCACATTTCAATCAAGATGAAAGATATACATGATGAAAGGCGTAAGAAAATGTTTAGATTTTCTAATTAAATACACGAAGACGAGAATGTAAAAACAACAGGTAGAAAGCCCGAAAGAAAGTAGGCAATTGTAAAATAAAATAGGAATCTCGTGTTACCTAGACTCTGTATTTTTACGCAGAGACTAGTCAACGTTGATTGGGTGGGTCTTCATCGACTAGAGGAAACTTGGAGGAAAATTGCTTAATGGTGAATGAAGACTGGATCTCAAATACTTGTAGGAGCTACGAGAGATGTGACAGGGGTTCCACCTTGGCTAGATGGAGAAAAATGTCCCCAAGAGGTTGAGGATCCTTTACGAGGTTGATGCTCTAAGGACGCAGTGTGGTACACCTCACGGGGATTTATTTGGATAGAATTCTCTCTTCTTACGATTGACAATGCTCGGGCTCAAGGCTCAAACTTTTCGCTGCCTCCGAGTTTCTATGTCTCTCTTTCTTTCTAACCATAACTAAGTTGGTTGCATTCTTATAGTCAAGCCTTTGACGAGGTAAAATTGGCACCGTTCGAAAAATTGGTGTCGACCAAGTACCGATCGCGCGATCAAGGCAGAGACTCCCAAAATGGCCAAAAATGATGAATTGTGAGGATAAGAATACTATCCCCCAACTCAAATATAGGAAATATCCCGCTGCATGGTTTTGGGGAAGGAGAAATAGGGGAATAGATGGATAGAATTGATACGGAGGTTGGGAATTGATATGGGGTAGATAAGTGGTTGAGATAAATGTAAAATGTATAATTAAATAGTTAATATTTAATTAACCATAGGTGAAATATGATGGGGTATAATAAACTTAGTATAGGTGCTTAATTAAATATTTAATTAATACTCTAAGGGAGAAGTGGTGATGTAAAGATGCCCGGTTTACCCAGAAGCTAAGCGACGCGGAGGACACTAAATCAGCTAACCAATTTTAGGTGTTTACATTTGCCCCTTTTTGTCGAGTAACTTGCGATAAGCAAAGCTGCAAGATAAAAACAAGGAGTTGGAAGAAGGAAAGGATAGTGATGATGTGATCCCCCTCAAACTAGGGATGGGGTGACCCTAAAAAGGCCAACCGATCTCTAGTTTGAAAAAGGTAGATGAAATGGATGGATGGCCTAGCTAGATGTCTGGATCAGATCGATCATCGATGACACACGTTAAAGAAAAGAAAAAGCGGCGACCTAAGGAACTCAAATTGGTAGGGGAGACTAGATGACCTCCACTTTGGGCGATGTTAGTAGCTCTGAGACTCGTAAGTTAAAGGTCACTACAAAATAGTAAAAACCAAAGAGTGACACATTGGTAGGGACAACTAGATGGTCTGCGAATGAGATGATGTTAGTGCCTATAGAAGCCCCTGCTATCTTTGAAGGCTGCAACAAGCGTGAGTTACCCATGTATAGGAAAAACTCGAAATGGGTGATAACACTGAAAATATGTGCCAAAAGGTGACAATAAGGTCATAATAATGATCAGATAAACAAGGCACACATCAACACATGGGTGAAAAGGATGAAGTGACATCCTCGTGGGATAAAATGATGTAAAATCACCAATTCATAACCAATCGGTGATGATTTGTGCCGATCAGCGATGATTTGTACCCGATCGGTGACGATCGAGAAAAAAATTGGCGTCGACTCCTAAAATCAACGCCATGACCCAAAAAGTCGACACCGATAGCCCAAAATCCTATAAATATAGGAAACTAAAATGGTAACGATTCATTTACATTGTGACGATTGATTTAGAAAAATTAAAAATTTGAATTTGAGCAAAATGGAATCTTTCTTTGAAAGCGGTCGAAGCGAGAGCGGACCAACCTAGGGTAAGTAGTCTCACCTTAACCTTGTATGTGTTTATGTTGTTTAAGAGAAGAATAGGATACTAGATGTTATAAAATGTGGAGGATAAGTGGGAGAGCAAGAGTGTTTTGGATGCTCTATCTCCCACCGTAGGCGTCGATTGAAAAAATTGGTGCTAACTAGGATAAATCAGCCCCGATTGGGTTACTGATCAATGTCGACCATCAATTATCGGCGTTGATTGTAACTCAATCGGCGTTGATTGCATAGATGGAACATAAAACTTTGAAAAGGATGTGAATGAAGTTTTGGATGATTTGATTTTGATAGATGAGAAGCTAACACCGATTTTGATGTTTGTGGATGTAGGCACGAGAGGTTTTACACATGCGGGATGCTATTCTCGAGCTTTTAGAACCATCCGCTAGATGTGACAAATGATGAGTGGCGACATCTCACAGGAGCTAATTTGGACTCGGGGATTCCATTACTACCAATGGATACCTGAGATGTAGAGTTGATGCAAGCCCTTATCCGAAAGATGGGATAGCGGACATGCACTTTTTGGTTTAGGACGAGGTGAGATGACCATCACCCATGAGGATATCTACAGGATCCTTAGGCTACCAATTACTGAGGGACACAGTAGAGACTACTCCACGGGAGAAGTAAAGGAGGGCCTTGAAATACGATTATATGGAGACAGGCAGAGGCTTGAGAGATCGTGTCGAGGGGATGTGAGGATAGCCTCATAGTATATACGAGATGACAATGGAGCGAATTGAATGTGCTTGTCTGAATGGCCATTTCTTACTTTGTACTACGATTCAAGAGGTGGAATATTTCCTTTGCTTCTACTAGATTATATACATGACATCCTAGAGTTGATGAGTGTTCACATTTGAGATGCCTTATTAGTGCGAGATATATCATGAGTTTGTGGATGTATACCACGAGCGAGGCGAGATAGGCATAGATGTTAGTTTCATGCTCTATTAATGGGCATATGAGAATATACGGTGATCGAGCCATCGGGGTTTCCATGGATGCTAGGAGCGGAGGGAGCCCTTGAGTATGGATTACGATGATGGTGGCGAGACATGGCCCCATAAGATACTGAGGATATCCACCGAGTGGTACACAAAAAGATTCGGGAGGCCAGCACCGCACGGGTGACATGGAGGCCATCTGAGGTCTATCCAACATGGGCTGAGACATGGCGCTCGTTTAGTGCGGTTGAGATGCGCGAGGTGATTAGGGGCCGTAGGGCGAGATCTTAAGTGAGTCCCATTTATACGGGTGATGAGGTAGTTCGGTTTGATCAGATCGTCCCGACCACATATGTGCCATATCAATGAAACAACGGGGAGGCCCGGCCTGTTGATATTGATTCATTAGATCCACTCAGGGAGGCCCCACCTCCCACAGATGATGATGATGACGTAGGAGTGGATGAGGGATATGAGGCTTGGTACCATGAGGAGATACCACAACATCTCCCGGCATCATAGATGTAGATGAGGATGATATAACAGCGAGAGCTAGAGATACTCGAGGAGAGCATGCCACATGGATACTGAGACACATCAGGCATCCCCAGAGGATATTAGGACTCTAACGAGAGGAGAGAGACACCTTGACACAGGAGAGAGACACCACTCGTCGGGAAGCGAGACATGGCGATCCAGTAGAGAGGACCGATATCACCAACATAGAGAGGCCCTCGGGCAGGCCAAATATGGTTATATAGGTACCACCTCGGAGTCGAGGGAGCACGGGGTGTGGGAGCAAGAGGACCACCACCACCGGCAAGCGCCATTACGAGCACCCGACACGGTAAGTCGAGAAATTGTCAGGCTCTCCTTGCCGAGGTGAGATATTATGAGGATGCCTTGTCAAAGCCTCCCCAGATGTGCCTCATTCACGGGGTGAGGAGGAGGACAGCGATAGCCCATTGCTAGTAGCGCATCGAGAGGATGCAAGCTTGCCGAGGTGATCAAGGAGGTGGGAGGCCCGTGAAGTAGGTATCTCGGTTCGCTGGAGATGGTCGGAAGGCAGCTGGATCGAGAGGAGGGAGGAAGTTAGTGTTCTCCACCTATCGACTTTATGATATAGATGTGATTTTTGTAGAGAGATATGGATGTAGCCTTGATTTGAAGGAATTTTTAGACATGATGTATATGGCTCGATTGGAAGTTGTACATTCTTTTTATGCAAGCAGAGATATATGTATATATATGCTTTATTTTATGTTATGTGATTGAACTTGTGCATTTTAATTTTGATAGATAGATATGATGGATAGATGTTATGTTATGTTGATAGATATAGATAGATGTTATAGATGTGATAGATAGATTATAGATGATAGATGGATTATAAATGTGATTTAGTTTGATTTTGCCATGGATGAATGATGGATTAACATGTTTCAAGATGTTAATTAAATTAAATGATTATAGATAAATGGACTCACATGTGTTTTTAATACATGCCTTTTGTTTGATGATATTAGATGAGATGAAAAAGATGAGCATAGATAGATGATAGACTTGATTGAGTAAATTAACATGTTAAATGTCAATTTAACTAAACAAAAAATAAACATGGGTAATGTCTATTTAAAAGAGAGTGATGTAATGATATTATCCTTTTAAAAATAAAAATCACTACACCTAGATAGGAAAAAGAATGATAAGTTAGGCCCTTAGCTGACCATAAATAGAGGCCTTGATGGTAAAGCTGAAGGACGATACACATAAAGCCATAGACATAGATAAAATGAACGACACTAGTTAGTCGTAAGCTTGAGATCTAGGAGATAGGTGGAGCGAGAGACAAGTATGTATCTTGTCAAAATACATGAAGGGGTGAATACGCACCCATATGGAAAACAGGTCTCCATATGATCGAAAAGGTCGTATTCCTCGGCTCCATGATTTTTCGATAAAAGAGAAAAGCGATCAATGTGGAAAGTTTGCAGATATGGAAAGACTAATTGTACTGAGGAAGTCTTTCGAGAGATGCTAAAAAAAACAAACAAGCTAATAGAGGAAATTTGTTATGGAAAAGGCTGAAAATGCCATAAGAGAAACAACCGTCCTTGAGGAAGCGATCTGAATTTCAATTTTGATGGTAGCCATCCTTCGAGGAATGGTCTACGTTTTTGATTTATTTGATAAAGCATGGATAATTGTCCTTCCGAGGATCAGTCTATCTTTTTAGGATAACATCTTTCTTTTTCTTGTTCATTTGATCTTTGGAAGAAGCTGAGTTTAGACCGGACAAATTAGATAGAGGGAGAGAAAATGTATACGAGCATGTACTCATGCCTCAAGTAGACTTGATCAAGATAAACACCTAGGATGGATGAAGTAGTGATTTAAGGTATTCCTCTCATGAGGAGGAAAAAAATCTAGAAGGAAAATGCCATGAGTAGAGCTGCGATACTCATGTTTAAGGTGAACAAGAAATAATACGGAGGTCCACATAATTCCAAATCACTACGAAACGCATGACTAGTTGTAGAATGGATGAAAGATCTATTTTACAACTAAGATTGCATAAGATAAAGTTTAGCAGTAGAAGGGCCTTAAATACAAGGCATTAAAGGTTTCACTTAAGGTACACCATCCATGGAAGACAATCGATAAGCCCGAATCCATACTTATGAGTGATAACGTACATGTCCCATCCGATTAGGAGCAAACTTACCACGTTGACTCCGTTCTAGAGTAGTGACGTTTTGGTTTTTTTAAGAACAAGATCACCAAATTTGAAGTCACCTTTGCTGCAAGTGCTTGTTATAAGCACACTTGACATGCTCAAGATAGACTTGATGATATTCAAGAGCATTAAGATGACGTTAATCTAACAACTCAAGCTGAGCTAGGCGGTTTTGATGATAGTCTTCATCAGGAGATAAATTCTCTAAGAGAGACACGAAGAGAGGGAATCTGGACTTCTAAAGGAAGGACAACCTCAGACCCATAGATGAGAGATAAAGGAGTAGAACTAGTAGGGGCAAGTACGAATGCTAGTCCGATAAGCCCAAAGAGATAAAGGGATATGTAAATGCCAATCCCTACCAGCTTGACTAGTTACCTTTGCGAGGATATTACGTAAAGTTTTATTGGAAGCTTCGGCTTGGCCATTAGCTTGGGGATAGTATGGAGAAGAAAAGTTGAGTTTGATATTGAAAGCGTCACAAATTTTACTGTAAGTTGATGTTTTTGAAAGACTTTCTATTGTCTGTGATGATTTTGTGAGGAACACCAAAGCAACAAATGATGTGTTGATAAACAAAATCAACAATAGGTTTAGCTTTGGTTAATGAAGAGAATAGCTTCCACCCATTTCTTATGAAGTATTACTGTGATAGTAATGATAGAGTGATGGACGCTATGAAGAGCAAGGATTGATGAGACCAATGAGATCAAGACCTCATTGTGAAAAAGGCCACAAATCCAGCTGCGGGTTGCGAGCGACTAGGGATATCGTAAGATTAGAATGTTTGTTGACACTTGACGCATTTCTTACCATACTCACAATAGTATTGTTTAAGAGAAGGCCAATAGTAACCTAAACGTAGGATGCACTTAGTCATGACCAAGCCACTAAAATGTCCACCACGATATCTTTTGTTATGGACTTCCGAATGGCTTTAGATGATTTGGGGTTTTGAGGCATCGTAAAAAATACCATCAAAACTACACTTATAAAGGATTCCGCCTAGAATAGTATAGTGATTTACGCATTGGATGAAAGATCACCTACCATTATGAGTCAAATACGGAGGAAGAAGCTGAGTAAGATAGATAATTGAAAATGTGTTGATACCACTCATCACGAGTATCGATTCGTGATTGTGTTGATCAAAGGTAGCTACACGAGATGAGATGGTTGGTTTAGACATTGAACAACCACATAAAGTCGTGAGTCATCGGTGAGTGGAGGGATAAGTGAGGCTAAAAAAGCCATCATATCTGAAAATTGGTTTTGCGGTGTGAGGAATAGCTTGGATATTAAATTTATAGAAATATTGAAGCTCGAGAGAGCGATATCACGATATTTTTGAAGGATATCGTTTTTACATTGATGAGACACATTGACTTGATTAACGATGATTTTAGAATCAAGAAGATGTTGATATGGTGAGTGCCGAGATTGATGGTGTTTTGAAGTCCTAAAATGAGGGATTCATATTTGGCCATATTATTGGTGCATTCAAAGTTAAGTTTGTGTGTGATAGGGATAGGTGTGCCCCCGAGGAGGAATCATAAAAAACCTACTCCTCCCCCTTGCTGGCACTTGGACCCATCAAAGAAGAGCTTAACTTTAAATGGGGAGAGACCAAAATCAATTTATTAGATAAATTTATGCAGGGAATTCATGCAAGAGGACTTGATTGTCTAGAAGAGGGCATCACTAAGCTGATCGGTGATAACCTGGCCCTTTATATATTTTTACAAAATGAACTTGAGGTCAAACTCCATCATGAGCATGAGCCAACAAGTGATGCAATCATTGTGATATGGTTTTGCATGCATTGTTTTGAGTGGATTGACACTCGTAACAATGTAAGTTTTATGATTAAGAAGATAATGATGAAGCTTAGAAGTTGTGAAGAAGAGAGCACAACACAACTTTTCAGCTTTAGAATAGCGAGTTTCATATTCATGAAGAGTGCGCAAGTGATATAATAAATAGCCTGTTCTTTACCATTAGCATCTCGATGCGAGATCATGGCTCCCAGAGCATGGTCAGTCATAGATATATAAAGATAGAATGGCTCCCCCTTGCATGGAGGTGTGAGCACAGGTGGAGAAAGAAGATAGGCTTTGAGATCATCAAAGGCTTTTTGACAATGTTCATCCCACTTAAAATGAACATTTTTATAGAGAGATGATGAAAAGGTTGTGGTCTACAGAAAGCTACGAGATAAAGTGATGCACTAATTGAAGACATCCTTAAAGGCCATGTAGCTGCTTTAAGTTAGAAGGAGGGGACATCTTGAGGATAGCCTTTATTTTTGTGGGATCGACCTCGATACCCCTAATAGAAATGATAAACCCTAAGAGTTTCTTTGGTGAGAACATGAATACACATTTAGGCAGATTTAGACGAAGAAAAAAATGAATGAGTCTCTCAAAAGAGGCAAAGGATGAGAAGATGATCACAGCGGTGTTTGGATTTACCGAGGATATCGTCGGCGTAATCTTCTGATTTT
Source organism: Taxus wallichiana var. yunnanensis (assembly GCA_018340775.1). Taxonomy (NCBI): domain Eukaryota; kingdom Viridiplantae; phylum Streptophyta; class Pinopsida; order Cupressales; family Taxaceae; genus Taxus; species Taxus wallichiana. The sequence goes on along the minus strand of CM031239.1, from coordinate 475,485,020 downwards.
GTGTAAGAGGTCATGGAGAGCTACACGAGGATGCATCTTGCATAGTTTTTGTTCAACTAGTTTGATGTCTAGAAGAGTAATGATATTGTGGACCATAATGTTAGGATCGGGGTGACATATCCTCATATGACCAAGCAAAAGCTTGGCGATGATTAGAAAAGAAAAGTGGTGAAGTCTCCTAACTCCTGTGGGTTAAGAGATTGGGTGACCTTAATGATGCGAGGGTCTTGAGGAAGTCCATATATTAAGGTCAATGGTGGCTTTGTTGAGAAGCATAGATGTGTCGACGGAATGGTTTTGGGAAGATAAGAATCCTCCACCCCTAGATAAGTAAAGACAGAAATCATCATCGGCCACAGTGGATAGTAATGATAGTAGGAGAATCATCTTCGACTATTTCGGGAGGAAGACTAATGGGATGGAGGTGGATTTTCCATTAGTCTTATAGGTTAGTGGACCCAAGGAAATGAAATTGACTAAAAAAAGTTAGATGGGATGGAAACGATGTCATCCACATCAGCGATGCTTGAGACATGACGGGAGAAGATGGTTCTTCGGTGAGAAGAGGATCATTGAGAATGGTGATAGTGGATTTTGAGAGAGGTTTGAATCCTAAACCAAATTTTTGATGTGGTTTAAGAGTTGGAATGGATGCGAGGTCATGCACACCTTGTTCATATTTTCCTAGGCCAAAGCCCTTCCATGTGCATCGATATAGATAAGTTTTTACAAATGCGGGATTCTGTAGATAATCAAATCCTGTAGATTAAGATTTGGTCCTAAGAGGCGAATCGGATGATAGTGAGGTGTATCAAGACCACCATAGATGAAGTTAGTCTGTCGATTTGGCAAACCAATAGTGACAATACGGCCAAGACTTGGTTGATATTCAGGTTGTTTGTCTTATGGCCTACCATACTCATTAGGTTTGAGATGGGAGTCAAAAGAAAGAGGAAGCTCCCTAAGAGAAAAATGCTATATTTGTATCTTCTAAATTTTGCAAATTGGGTAGTTTTATTCACAGGTATTGAAGAAGACAAAGTTGTGTCCGTAAGAGAATCAACATTCTCTTTTGGAGGAATAGACTATGTGGTCATGTCACATTGTGCAAATGGAAAAGGGTCCCTGGATGAGTATATATTTTTCCCTCATACGATATTTTATGCATCGATGAAGAAGGTTGATGGGACGTAGTGCATTGTGCAGATCCGAGGCGTCGAGGATCATATTGTAGTGGAATTTTCTTCGACAATGTAAAAGAGCTCGTGAAGAAGTTTCTTTCCTACCGAATGGGTAGACCACAATTCTAAGGTAACCACCCACGATCGTTAAATGATCGAAGAGGAAAAGGCGGTGGTGACACTACGTTCTTTGGTAACTTAAGTTGCTCAAATGTGAGAAGAAATGACGTTGAGTGCAGCACCACTATCGATCATAGTGTGTTTTAACGTAGTGTTATTAATTTGAATTTGCGTGATAAAGAGAGGAGCTTCTAAATCCTCCGAAAAAGGGGAGTAATTTCAGAATCCTCAAAGGAGATGGTGGTGGACGGCCTATTCAATCGATAACCATCTCAAAGCGTTCAGGGCTCATCGAATTCACCATGATGCAAGCGTAGGCTATCAATCGAGATCCACAGCGATGCTGGGGGAGATGATAGAATGAGGTCAAAAAGGATATTTTGACCGGAGCATGTGTGAGTTGTTTCATGACACTCTCCTCAAGTGACACGGGAATCGAGCCGGAAGGCACGAGGTGAAGCATGAATAGAGACTTGTGGTCTTGAGGCGATGGGAAGGAGAAGCTACTTCGGGGGCCGTAGAAATAATGACGCGTGGTCAAGAAGTCGTAGAAGATGATGGATTATCATACCATTGTGTTCTAGTGGCGATACAAATTGTGTCGATTTGAGATGGTGGAAGATCATTTGGAGTGATATCAATAGGATTGGGAGCTGAATTATTCGACCTGCTCAGATTGTCCAGACGTAGATTAGGATGACAGAGACACTTGTTCCTCTTCCTCTTCTAATAGGAGATCATTTTCTTCTAAGAGGCTATTGTGTGACAAATTGAAGGGCTTTACATCCCTTGGTGTCATGACACTAGGAGTGTGATGAAGCACAAATCACATCAGAGTTGAACCATGAAGGTTTTACTCCTTTGGGATTATAGGGTTTGATTGGAGGAAGTGATATAAGTGAAGATTGGATAAGTTGGTGAAGGATTTCAATATAAAATCTAGTAGGCGTAGGTGTGGACAAGGGTGAACAAGGCAGCTTTTCAATCTTAGCAGATTATTTGAGGTAAAAGGGCTGCATATCCGGCTTGGATAGTATTTTTAGGGACTGCATTTTCCTTTCGAACACTGGAAGAAGAAGAGGCCTTAGGTGCTTGAGATGGAAGTAAGTAAGAAAAAATCGGTGTTAATAGAGGAGGAGCTCCCAAGATAGATTTTGAAGGTGACAAAGACATGGCAAGTGTTTTAGTCTTCGAAGATGGGAGTTGTTTGGAGACAAATGATGAATTAGATAAGATTGATTTAGATGGGGAGGAGCTCCCAAAATAGATTTGATATTGGTAGAAAAGGTGTCTTGTTTTTAGTGATGAAGATGATGGTTTTGATAAAAAGAGGTGACACCTTTCTAGTAGGTACATCTACTTTACGAGGTATCGATGAAGAAGATGGTTTTATAGAAAAAGACACCTTTTGGTGGCTAACTCCACCTTTTATGAGGTGTAGAAAGGTATTTTGAGGAAGGACAGAGAGTTTTGATGGTCTTATATATTAGTTTTCCCTTTTAGGGATGGTGACAAATTTGACCGCATAAGGTGATTGTAACCTTTTCGAGGGAAGTAGAGGGGGTGATACCGATGATGCAATGTTAGACTTCAACTATCTAGGTCTAAATTCAAGAATCGAAATGTAGGTGTTGATCTTTATTTCTTTAGATTGTCCTTTAATAGGTGAGGAGCATCGAAAGTGAAAGAAGTAGATGACGAAGAAGAAGCTCCTTGTGAGGATGGTACTTTAGGTACAGTAATCATGAGGTGCAATTATTGTAGGAAAAGAAATAGGAAGAGTCAAGATTGAAGATGTTTCCAAAGGCATAGAAGTCGGTAGAACTATGGGTATGTTGACAAAAGGCATAGTCGCAGCAAAAATGGGAGCAACAAAAGTAGAAGTATTCACAGTGGAAACTTGAAGGGATGTAAATGACTCAAGCACCAAAAGCGATTTCGATGAAGAGATAGATGAAGATGACACTGTCTTGGGTATAGATGGAAGATTAGATAAAGATGTAGAGGAGATGAATATGCCTATATCGATAGAGGAAGACTCAAAGATGGACCGGTGATGATAGTGGAATCTTAGAATTTGAAGGAATAGAAGGAAGTTTCGATTCAGTCGACATGTTTGTAAATGGCTCAAAATTAGAAGAAGAACTTTTAGTAGAAATGAAGCTGATAATATGTGCATTTGATTTTTTACATCCTGAAGCATCATTGTTTGGGGAATGATTGGGAAAGGTTGTTTAAAGACATCAAGCGATTGATTTGGGGGAGTGTTTGGATTATCTAGAATAAGCTCACCTCTGTCGATGAATTTTTGGACGAGATTTTTGAAATTCTAACATCGTTTAATGTCATGACCTTTGCTTCTATGATTATGACAAAGTTATTTTCACGATACCAAAATGGTCGTTCCTTGCTTTCATCCAACTCTCTAATGGGAGGAAGTTTGATCATGCCAACTTCCAACATTTTGTTTAAGATAGAAGTATATGACTCCCTAGTGGAGTAAATGAGCGAGATGATGGAGGTCCCTTTGAGAAGATTGAGAGTCTCTCGAGGTATTTCATTAGACTGTTATCAAATTGTGATGTTTTTAAGACGATAGCATTTGTGGATCCACGATTCTTGTCTTTATTAGAAGAAGAAGGATTCAATTTTGTAAACCGAGAAAATCTGCTTGGAATTAGAGAAATTTTTAACTTCCCTTGTTCAATGGCACGAGATTCAAGTTTACGTGCCATTGTGAAGGCTTCTTCAAATGTATGAAAGGATTGAATCCTTAATGTGGAAGAAATATGATTGGTAAGGATCGAGTAAACAACTTGATTTGTTGTGGTTGAGGAAGGGAGAAGGATAACTGATTTATTATTCCTCTCCAACAATTGAGTGACAAAGTTTGCAATAGGCTCGTCATCAAATTGATGAATGTTATAAAGATCCGTGATCGAGATCTTATGTGTGATATTTATTGAGAAGTGCTCAACAAACATCTGGGCTAATTGAGAGAAAGAAAACAGAGAATGTTGGGGTATGTTATTATACCAGTCTAAAGCGGGTCCTTCCTAGGGACATAGGAAAGGTCCAGAGCATAAGCTTCTGGTCTTGGACTATAAGATAGCAAGCATGTTTAAACACTCGTAGGTGTTGTTGAGGATCTTCCTGACTATGAAATTTAGAGAACTTAGGAATTTCCCATTGGGAGGATAAGGCTTAAAATCCACAGCGATGGATGAATTGGTTCGTTACATACTTCTTCAAAAGAGTATGAAGGATGAGTCCCCTTGGTGGAGGCTTCAGGTCTGTAATATTCTTAAAAATAAGTTGGACTACATCCAATTGAGGAGGGGCTATGTTAGTATGTCCGCATAAGAAGTAGGTGGTATATTTTGTTGAGGCATCAATGGGGATTCATCTATTGATTAGGAGGATGATAAGAGGAATAACTAGAGCATTCAGGTGTTTCTAGATGAGGTACTTGATGTGAAGGAGCTTGAGTATGTTGTGAGATGATAAGTGGTTGAGAGAAATGATGTTAGATGTATGATGGAACATGTGTGATGGATTCCTATATTTGCTAATGAATCAGAATGGAGTTAGGAATGTGGGTGTTGATTGGATTTGACATGATTTGTGTCGCGAGGAAGCAGCCTACGAATGAGGATTTTGACCTCGAATTAGTTATTAAGGGTGCCGACACCAAGGGATGAGTAAAATCCACTATCACCGAGGAAAGAGGAATTGAATGACCACGGGATGCACAATAGACGACATAGAAGAATTGACAACAATTTGTGGGAATGTGGACGTAGCTACCATAGCTGAGGAAGAGGGCCTCTCAAAAGTAGGTTGTGGGGTAGCGAGGTAGCTACTATACCATGGACAGACAGCGTCATTTGAGAACTACTTAACATAGTTGGTGGAAGAAAAAAAGGAGGCATAGATGTGCCACCTTCTCTCATGGTTTGAGGTGAAAAGAAGCATGCTAATTTCTCTACAAGGTCATGGGATGGCTCATTAGCATAATAGTAAACCTGCTTGATTGGTGGCTCATAATCCTGTATTTGAGTAGACTTGTGGACTAGGTAGTCCATAAGGTCTACCGTATTGTGGTCAAGGAGAGCCTAAAAGTCAAGATCTCCACAAGGAACATACTCTATCTCGAGAGCAGATGATGCATTTAAAGGAATGGGAGAAGCTGGTCATGATGGGATTGATTTAGGATCATAAAAAGGATTATACGACCAAGATGGGGAACTAACTAACATTGGTCCCAAAGAAGACCCGAGGGGTGCGAAACATCCAAAGTAAGCGGGGTACCATATGAGGAAGAGGCCTATTGGGCCATTTGAACCATTTTTGTAGATTGTGATTGGGTGATGACATTGGCATAAGCAAGCACAAACACGAGAAAAGAAAATAGATTAATCTAATTAATGCATGATAATTCAAGCAAGCCGCAGGTGATTATCTATTTTAAGTTTTCATGCTTTTAAGAAATAAAATGTTAGGGAAGGCCTTTAAAACAGAACTACTCGAGATAGCCAAACTAAGTATGGTTTGGGAATGTTTTGGTGAGGAGTCCCGAAGGCACTTTAGTAAAAGACTAGTACATGGCTTGATATAGGGGCCTACCCCCACACTTCACACACCGCTGCGATAAGGAGTCGGGTGCTTTGCCAAAGTATACCAGAACTTCCGTGAATTTGTAGCAGCGACCTGAGTACCACGTAGGTTCTTCCTCTTGGATATCACTTCCAAGTAGGTGAGACCAGGGAAGGAGTTTTTGTTTAAATGCTTTATACCTAGTGATTTTGGCTTTGTGTGCAAGGGTGAAAAATAAAAATCAAATAGTGTCACTACCGATTTTGATAAATTTTCCAACCTATTTAGAAAACTAGATGAAGAGCATACAACAGAAATGACAAAGAAGAAGTTCTTTTTAAGCACTAAAAATGAAGTGTTTGATTTCGATGAAGACAAGTCAAACAAATTCTTTCCCAAATGTGATTAATTATTTTTAATCACCAAAATTGAAATGTTTGAGTGTGATAGAAAACAAACAAACAAGTTCTTTTTAAGTTCTTAAAAAGGAGAAAACACCGTAAAAGAGAAATACCTGTAGATTTAGCTCTCCAAGGTGTGTGGACTTCAAAAAGTGCATTGTTGAGATCTTCCCCTCAAACAATCCCACGAAAAAGCAAAGCACTCCGCAAGACAAGGTTAAGCAAACACGCAAACAAATCTAGAAAGATATATCCAGATAACTAGATACTAGTAGAAAGGAAATTTCTATTTAAGAAACTAGAAAAATTTCAAAGAAATGACAATTTTGCATAAAGAGATGAATCAAAAATGCAATCTTGAAATCAAATGAAAGATTTACTAATCTTTAAAAATAGAAATTGGAATATGGATTTGCAAGAAAGAAAGAGCTTTGACTTTGCAAATTGTAAATGAAAGAAGCAATTCAAAGCTGAAGAAAGGAAATGTTTAATGCAAACCTGATGAAAATCGGTGAAGAAAAGAACAAAAAGCTCAAAAATGGAAAAGAAATGAACTTACCGATAGGGAATTTGGTAGGGTCCCACCAGCGTGTCGAGAATGTAGATCAAGAATTTCCGTGCTTGTTACTTGTCCAAGTTAATGAACCAAACTAAACACAAAAACCCTAAAAAACTCAAATGAAATCGATACCTGATAGATTGGATGAGATCCGAAGATGTAGATGGAAAGAAAGCCAATATAGACAAGATGGGCACACATGAGTGATCCTGCAAAGTAGATCCAAGAAACCTGTAATGCACAAATCCTTGGCAGAAAAAGACAACGTTAAAAGATATAAGGGTGAACTATCTGGAAAGCGGGTCTGGGAAGTGATGAGCTTCCTCGGTGGATGTCAATTCACATTTCAATCAAGATTAAAGATATACATGATGAAAAACGTAAGCAAATGTTTAGATTTTCGATTAAATGCAGCAGATAGAATGTAAAAATAGAAGCGTAAAATCGAAAGAAAGCAAGCAATCGTAAAATAAAAGGAATCGTGTTACCTAGACTCGTATTTTTGCGGGCAGACTAGTCAGCGTCGATTGATGGAGGTCAACGTCAATTGATGGTGATCGCATCGATTGATGGTGATCAACATCGATTTTCTCGGGTCATCATCGACCCAGAGGAAACTTGGAGGAAACTTGCTTAATGGTGAATGAAGACCTGGATCTCGAGACCTCAAGAGCTGCGCAGAGATGTGAATAGGGTTCCACCTTGGCTGGATGGAGAAACAATGTCCCCAAGAGGTTGAGGATCCTTTACAAGGTTGATGCTATGAGGGAAGAGTAACGTACACCTCACGAGGATTGATTTGGATAGAATTCTCTCTTCTTCCGATTGACAATGCTCGGAGCTCAAGGCTCAAACTTTTCACTACCTCCGAGTCTCTATGTCTCTCTTTCTGTCTAACTAGAACTAAGTTCAGGTTGCATTCTTATAGTCGGCACCGACCAGAGGTAAAATCGTCACCGTTAAGAAAAATGGGCATTGACCAGAGTAGCGGGTTAGCACCGATCAGAGAAAGACTCCCAAAATGGCCAAAAATGATGAATTGTGAGGTTAAGAATATTATCCTCCCAACTCAAATACGGGAAATATCCCTTTGCATAGTTTTGGGGGAGGAGAAATAAAGGCGGAATAGATGGATAGAATTGATACGAGAGGTTGAGAATTGATATGAGGTAGATAAGTGGTTGAGATAAATGTAAAATGTATAATTAAATAGTTAATATTTAATTAACCATAGGTGAAATATGATGGGGTATAATAAACTTAGGATAGGTGCTTAATTAAATATTTAATTAACACCCTAAGGGAGAAGTGGTGATGTAAAGGTTCCCTGGTTTACTCGAGAAGGTAAGTGAACGCAGGGGATACTAAATTAGGTAACCAATTTTAGGTGTCTACAAGAACTTGCACCAAGGGCTCCAGACTCCATCTTTCATTGGAAGCGCATGATGTAGAAATGCTGATATACAACAAACTAAACTTGTTTCCCTACCACTGTTGGTAGGTCCTTTGGGATGTGCCACTCTTCCCCAAATTCCACACGGAGCCTGTCATACCACTTCTCTGCCCTTTGTTTTACTTTTTTGTCATGGTCCCCTTGCATAGGTACTTACTGAATCTTTCAGCTGGGGACTTGTTCTCCATGGGGTATTCCCATATTTTCTCCTTTGGTCCATCTGGTACTCCAATCTCCATGAAGACCAGTGATAGTAGAACAGCCCCAAAGCTGATCTTCCCTCATGTGTGCACTTCTTCAACTATTTTCTCTGCAATATAGCCTACAATGTTGTAGATTGTCCCTTCCGACATCTTATGCACCACATGTAACCACATAGTGTTTACCTATGACCACCTCTCTGATCATTTAACTTGGTAACAAGGTGTCTGCCTGCAGTTGTACAATTAGACAATTCTTCAATTTATCTATGTCCATTCCATGCAGACCCTTTAGGTATCCCAACTCATGTTTGGTCTTTACAATCATGGCTTTATCTGCAAGGTCACCTTTATGTCTTCCCTTGTGGCCTTCGAGACCTATAACTGATGAGACAAGCGCAGATGAAATTCTAACTCGTGTCCTACAAAGTAGAAGAAGTCTTCGTGTACCCTACTCATGAGCCACTGATACAAGGGCTCATACTTCCTGAAATATGGAAGCTCATACAACTGATAGACCCCAATTCTCTTTAAAATATTTTCAATCGCATCATCATACACTTGGCATATCATTCATTGTGCACTTGTTCATTCTAGTAGTGAGCAAGGAATCAAGCTCCTTATTTTCTAGAAAACTATGATTATATTCACTCACTTTTCTCTTTCTAATGGGTGAATCCCACTCTTGGCCGATGATGACTCCTTCTGGGTATTACATCTCTGAAAAATGGCTTTCGGGTGCCATCTCTTCTTCCTCAATGAATACCTTCTTCTTTCCTTTTATCACCGACGTATATGCCTCCTTTGGTGCCATTTCTACCTTGCAAATGTCTCCTCTTCAACTCTACAACTCTGCGAATCAAACCCTAGCTCAATTCAATTATGCCCTAGGTGGAAACTTCATAACCTAACTCTTTTTTGTCTCCCTGCTTCACTCAAACCCTTCACCACCTGGGGATGCAAGCTTCTTGTCGCACTAGATCTAGTTGTCACTCTTGGTTTCACACCCTTCGCACCTTAACTCGATCACTTAGCTCTTCATACTTGGCTCTTCTCTCAAATAATCTTAGTCGCAATGGTAAAAATGAATCTCGCATCCCATCCTTATATAAATTTTTCAAATTTTGATGCATTTATTACTCCTCACCTACCAAATATCCTTTCATTCATTCCACGCGGTCATCTTCATTCCCATCTATAACCTTCTAACGTACCTTCCTACCCTCTCGGTCACAGACTTCTCTTCAAAGACATGCTCCCGTGCCCGAGTACCTCGCCATCGCGTACCTTCTCCGGTAGCTATCATGGCCTTCGCTACCTTGCGTTATAATGTTTTTTCATTCATCTCCATCCTTGGTCACTTTTGAGAAACAATCTCCTTTTAACTTAAATCACACCCGTAGCAGCCTTATTCCTTTCACCATTCAAATCCTGAGTCTTTTTTTTTTTTGGATAGCTACAACCACCCCACACAAAAAATTATGTGCAGTCCTTTGTGCATAAACATGATTCATACAAGAATTAGTTTAAGGCACACAAGCATGCTTATTACACAAAAAATAACAACTAAATTGAAAAAGCATAACGACAATAAAGGAAATACATTAAAGAGATATAGAATTGAAAACCTAAACTAAATGGTGTTGGGCCCCTAAAATATTGAATAAGTGCACTAAGGCACGTAAGCATGCGAGAATTGGGTTGAAGGATGGGTGCACAAGAAGAAGGCGTGCAAGGCCTAGAAGAAGAAGGGAAAGCGGGATAAGGCACCCAGGACATGGGATAAGGAAGGGTTTTAGGAAAGCCCATGGTGCGCGCTCGGACAAAGAAGCACGAGTTTCGAGACAGCCATAGTTGGCGTCTCAAGTAGGACACGTGAAAAGTGGGACCCGACCATGCTTAGCGATAGAGGCACACATGGGCGACTATCATCTCATAATGTGTAGAGCCCATGCTAGAGGAGAAGGTGCACATAGGAGACCATCATGGCATAATGTAGAGAGCCCATACTTGAAGGAACATGTTCCCATGGAGAGCCCATACGAATGCTTGGAAACAGATCTGAGGCCGTAGAAGGATGAGTTGGCACTTTAGGATGCCTATACATACAAGCACCTGCGAGAATAAAGAAGAAGGCTAGTGGAGCTAGAGCTAGCTAGAGCTAGATGTGTGTGGTTGGAGGATCGGAAGAGAGACATAGATTGAGAATAGAGAGAGTGGAGTTCTATAGATATACTATAAGGAATTTGTGGGATTTAATGAGGCTATATGAGGCAAAAATGTATTAAGGGGTTGGGTGATAAATTTTGTTTGTATGGATGAAGGACATGATCCCCGCTGTGACATATGACTTCGCCTCCGGTCAAGCGTGGTAGTATAAATGGATCCATTGATTATAATTAGTATGAATGTAACGAGGTTACAAACATAAATGAGCATGAATGTAATTGATTCAATCCATATCTATATCATTTCATTTCTGTTCATGGAAGTTATAAAATAAGATGTAAGCTCTTATATATTTTCCTTTCGTTGTAGTTTATTTGTTATCTGCCAAATACTGCTTTGAATGAACACATTGTCTAGAGGCCTCTCTCGAGTCCTATGATGATTGTTTGTCTCATTTCCACCATTATTCATTAAGTTCTGGCCTAGGTGATGGTTTCCGACTTAACTCACATAAAAGAGATACTCGGTGCCCGCGTGTGCCTCGGGTGAGCACCGGTTCCCAACTGGGTGATAGGCCGGTGTGCATGGGATTCCCTTATTCTTCTGGTGGGTGTAAAAATGAATACATCTTGGTTCTTGTCAGGACATCTTTTCAAAGTTGTAGTGGGAAATGGCATACATATTGATACGTGTAATGAGTAATGATAGAGTGCTTAACTTCGGAAAGTGTTGAATCATGGTTCAAGAGAACGGAAGATGAATTTTCTTAGAGATTCAACACCGTGTCCGAGTTTGATGCACGTAGATGTGTAGAAGAGAACCTCTACCATGAGTTATATGAAAATATTTCTATTACCTCCCAAAAGAGAACTATATGAATGGATCTTAGCATATGTGTCAGATCAAGTTGGTATTATAGATCACGTGCGTGGACCCAAGAAGAATACCGAGACTACAAGATGTAGATATGACGTGGACTTATGCAAAGTGGATCATTGGTTGAAAGGTGTGTTGGCTAGCTACACTCTGCAGAGGCTATTTCTACATACTCTTATCTAGAAGTTAATGAGTTTGACTTTTGTGAGAGCCCAGAGGATCATTTCGATGTGCTATCCCTTTGGAAATGAAGATTTTTATTGTTACCTTATGTTTAGAGGCATTTCCAATGGCCGGCTAAACCATTCTGAGTGTTGGGCGAGGAAGCTAGGGTGGGGGAAGATGGAATATTTTGTGGTGGTAAAAGAAAGGAAGGAGAGATGACTCATGTATAGTGAATCATGTGAAAGGGAGATTGTTAGACAACACAAGGTTACAAGTGTGATGGATATATGGAGGTAGATGTTGCAGGAAGGATTTGAGGTTCATGCAAAGGATGTGGAACCTGAGCAGTCTGTGTTACCCCATCTTGGCAAGCATGTAAGAGAGACCCCTTTGGCTTCTGATGAGAGTTCATCACATGGAGAGAGAAGAGCCATTGGTGCATATCTGAACCCACCTAGTGACCAAACCTTGTCGCTTGGCTTTCTAGATCAAGGAGAAAATATTATTAGCAAGTTGAGTATCGGTGAAATCGACCGATTTGCACCCAAGATATATAATTTCTTGTTTGGGATTTCTATGGATACACATATTCTAGTTTTTGGAGGGATTTTGGACAAGGAGCAAGTACACTAGCCTTCGTCTCGCATCAAGGAATCATATATGTGTGCTCGATAAGGGATCTAGAGATAATCCATCCTACCAACAAGGTTATCCATTTTGAAAATGCTCTATCGGTAAGTGACACCACCATTATAGCTCAGTGGAAGGAGGAAAAGGAACAAAGAAGGATGCTAAGTTACGTCCTACTAGGAATCGCTATGCGCTACTGGTGAGCAACGATCGGGATAACCTTACGAAATGGCGCGAGGTGAGAATTTTCTCTCTGCTCTGGTTCTCAGAAGAAATGCGCCACCACCATCAAAGACTACCATGGTAGTGAGCCCGCCTCTTTCCACATCTAAGCCTATGAGAGAGTATGGAGAGAAGGCGCAAAAGCTTTTCCACCATCCCTCTGGATCCACAAACTATATTCTACACTACGGGGTTGTGCACGCGTATGGTACATCCACTTTGAGACACGCGCCAAACGGGGTGGCAAGAACTAGCAAATTGATCTCATCCAAACATTTGAGTATCAAAGCACCAAACCATCGGTGGATAAGGCATTATAGGAGGTCAAGCACCTTATGATGGGGGATAGTGCCAAGGCAGAGGATAGGCTTGTAGAATTGCTAGGAGAGCCATGTTTGGGTGGACAATTTGGTGAAGATGAATCTGATGAGGTACACTTTGAGCGCATGTGCACAGAGAAAGAAAAAGGCAAGATGGTCTATGTCATAGATGGTGAAGAGATGGAAAATTTGGAGGTTAACCATTCTCTAGGCTCGCGTGAAGTGATGGATAGTCTTTGATGAAAGGGCGTGCGCCTACCATGAGCCTTTAAATACAAATAAGTTTAATATTAGTTGGAGATGGAACCCAAGGAAGCTATCATTGGAGATTATTGGTCAGAGAAGGAAGTCTCTAAGATCATTGATCTTTTGTGTGAGTTTGAGGATTTATTCCCACACGGGTATCATGAGCTCAAAGGCATTCACCACTCCTTAGGGGAAATGAGAATTAAGTTGAAGGAAGGTGCATGCCCGGTCAGGAAGAGACCATACCAAATGAATCCTAATCTGCGTGCGTAAAGGTCAAGGAGGAAATAGACAAGATGATAGCATCAGGAATCATAGAAGTTGTGGAGGAGTCAGAATGGATAAGTCGATGGTGATTAGTATCAAAAAGGACGGGAGGATAAGGATATGTGTTGATTATAGGGATTTGAATGCAGTATGTATCATTGATCCTTTTCCAACCCCATTTACTGAAGATATCCTAGAGTGGTAGGGCGCGAAGTCTACTCTTTCACGGATGGGTTCTCAGGCTATCACCAAGTGAGGATTGCAAAGGAAGACCAGAGAAAGACAAATTTCACCACCGAGTGGGGAAGTTTTGCCTATACGGTCATGCCTTTTGGGTTGAAGAATGCACCCACTGTGTTCTCACACATTATAGTATAGGCTTTCCAAGACTTCATCCACAAGTTTCTCCAAGTATACCTTGATGATTGGACCGTGTATGGACTGGTCAAGGACCATTGTGACAACCTGTAGTTGATGTTTGAAAGGTGTTAGCAGTTGAGGATATCCCTCAACATCAAGAAGTGTGTATTTGCTACCCCATTTGGAACCCTGTTGGGGCACATCATATGCAAAGAAGGTTTATTGGTGGATCCTGCCAAAATTACTAGTGATTGTGGGATTGGGGGAGCCAACTAGTCAAAGCACAGTGCATGGATTTCTTGGACACGTGGGCTACTATTAGAAGTTCATCAAGGGGTATGCAAAGATCTTCGTGCCTTTAGAAGAGTTACTCAGGCATAAAAGTTCCTTTCACTAGGGAGAGGCACAACAGAAGGCGTTTGACACATTCAAGGATAGGCTTGTCACTATGCCTATATTAGGTTTTCCTCTTAGGATGAGCCCTTCCATATTCATGTGGATGCCTCTAGAATGACCATTGTGGTAGTGCTTACATGCTACCGGTGAAGGAATTATTGATCACCCCCCTATGCTTTGCAAGCAAGAAGTCGACACCAACATAACAAAATTATACTACGACCTACGTGCTTCATAAGTTCAAGCAAAGAATCTGCTAGCAACTCCCTTTATCTTCTACACCGAGCACATGGTATTAAAATATTTGGTGAATAAGCTCGTCCTACAATGGCACATATTCCAATGGGTGTTGTTATTCTAAGAATTTGAATTCACCGTAGTGGTCAAACCAGGAAAGAGTAATTCCGGACCTGATCATTTGTCTAGGATTGATTCAGGGGAGGATGCACAGAGCATTGAAGATACCATGCTAGATGCACAATTGTCTAGGTTGTGGCACGTGCCCTCAAACTTGGAGGATATTCTTGTGTTCCTTAAGGCGGGTATGACACCGATGTAAGGGATGAAGAATTTAGTGAGAAAGCAACTAGCCATATGCGTCGCACCATACATGTTGATCAAATGGGGACTTATACAAACTAGATTGTGATTAATTTTGCGTAGGTGTGTACTGAGCATGAGCACCTCACCATCATAGAGGAAGCACATGGAGGAAGTCCTGGTGGGAATTATGCAATGCCACCGCACGTAAGATATTAATGGAAGGATTATGGTTGGAAACCCTTTTAAGGATTTCAAAGAGTATTATAAAGCGTGTGACCATTGTTAGCGCATTGGCAAGCCGGGACAGAGAGATGAAATGCCTTTGCACCCTATCCCTAGTGCTGAACCTTTTGATAAAAGGGTAATAGACTTTGTAGGCCCTATTGCACCAACAACACGAGAGGATTGGATCACGCCATGTGATCACTTGCATGTACTATTTGACAAGGTGGGTAGAGGTCGCCCCAACTAAATACCGTATGCAACCACAACAACAAGATTTTTATGGGAGAATATTATCACAAGGTATGGATTCCCTTTGTTTAACTAGTGATAGGTACACATTTCTTGAATGAGACCATGAGGATCCCTTGTTAATGTGATTTCATGGTAGCTCATCACAAAACGACTCTATCACCCTCAGAAAATGGGACCATTGAGGAATTTAACAAAATACTTAGCCACACATTAACTAAGATCTATGATTTTGGGAGAAAATATTGGGATGACAAGGTATCATGTGTTATGGGCTTATAGGACAGCTTATAAAAGGATGAAAAAGCCACACCATTTCAATTAGTGTTTGGCATGGAAGTTGTCCTTCCGATCGAATTCATGTTACCTTCTCTGCATATAGTGCGCACTGGAGGGCTGGTTGATGAGCAAGCCTTTGGAAGAAATAATTGATGAGTTGATGAAGCTAGACAAAAGATGATCACTCGCTAGATGTAGCCAAACAATAGAAAAATAAAATCGAAAAGCATGGCATGATCGCCACATTAGGAACAAGAAGTTTGAGGTTGGGCAGATGGTCTTACTGTATGATTCTAAGTTTCTGCACCATCCTCGGGAAATTAAAATTGCATTGGTGTGGTCCCTACACCATCTCGTACATATTTTATTTAGGTACACACTAATTACAAGCGCTGGATGGGACAAGATTGCTAGGACACTTTAATGGGAGTAGGTGAAGCCCTACTATAAATAAGTCTTCTTGGTGTTTGTAAATAAGGTAGTATTGCCAGTTAGTTTAGGATTTTCTCTAAAGCATTTCCCTTTCTTGTGTTTCCCTTTCTTGTTGTTGTTTTGTGTTGTGCCTTGGGTGTTAGTAATCTCATTAATCTCTAGTGAAGTTGTATATGTGCAGAGGACCATGCATCATTTTAGTGTGGGGTGGAGTAAGATGGAATAAATTGAAGTGTGAAGCACTAGGAAGGACCACACTATAAATCTCGGATTGAATGGCCCTTTGAAAAAGTACATGCAAGGAAAAGGTGAAAAGGAATGGTGGGTGTTAGGAAAAGGCTACATTGGGGATCCATATACAAGGGAAGAATAAGCACATAAGCAACACGAGATAAAGTAGAGAAAAATCCATGAAAAAAGAAGTGACTTCGGCGTAGGGTACATGCGCGTAAGATTTTTCTTGTCAAGATGGTTTGGTTGCACACCGAGAAGGTTAGAGAATTCATATGTGAAGGAGACGGTTTGGAGGAAGACTTAAGAGACAAAGAAACAATTAAGGAAACTATCACCGCCTATGCATACAAAAAGGGGTCAAGGTACTACGATATCATAGACATCAAGGACCCGGTAATGAAGATGGCCACGCATCTAGTGACAAAGTTAAATGGCCAGGAGAGATGGACCTAGGTCAATAAGCCATGGTTGCATGTTTGCAGGAAAATTTTAGAGGGCACCATCTACAACTTTTTTGCATTCATCATGGATGAGATTATCAGCCGCGTGAAGGAAGGTAACAAAATCCTTTTCGATAATGTCCTGCTAACCATTGTGTTTTCAGAGATTGGAGTACCTGATGCATCGAGAAAAATTCATGTGGGAGTACCCTACTGAGGACCCTTCACCCACAAAGAGATTTGAAAAATACGCCTGTGACACTATGATGACCATGCACAAGGCGTGCTTGGAGAAATGGTATACGTGCTTGAGGAATGCGTTGGGGCAGAATGGAGGATTCCCAAACAATCAAAGGCGCTGGCCACCAAGGAAGAAGTTGAATTTGTTGTGTACCAACATTTCTACCTGGGTAGATTCAAACTAATAGATGAGACATGGAGCCCATGGTGCAAGCTCCCCTTTGCCTTCACATCTCAATACTTCCAAGCGGGAGTAAACAGGTTCAAAGAATCCAAGAAGTTGAAGCTAGACCTTGGTAATCTGGACCGGGACCACAGGAAATGCACAAAGGGTTGGTCTACCCTAGAAAGTGTGCATACATGGAGAGGTACATGTCACATGAAGTTTAAATGACAAGGCCCATGACTTTTCCCATTACAGGAGGATCCATGGTGCGCATATACCTCCACATAAGACCAAAATTTGAGAAAGGCACATACCTAGAGAATGATGTCTCCATACTTGAAGATCCCAAGGGTAGAAAGAAGCCCACACCCAAGAAGAGGGAAAGAGAAGAAGAAGAAGCACCAAGTGTGCAGACTACTTAGATAGTAAGCATTCCAAATGCAAGCACCAAACCTAGCACCTATACGTGCAGGAAGAAATCCTTAGTAAAGGAGAAGACACTAGAAGAAGAGGCACCAGAGCAACCCCTCACCAAAGAGAAGTCACCAGAGGAAGTAGAGAAGGCTGAATCCCCTACCAAAGAGTCACCTCTCAGGAAAAAGTAGAGGGTAGAAGAGGAAGCTGACTCGGAGGAGACAAATAGCTTGGAGAAATACATAGGTGAAAAGGATGATGATAGTGAAGAAGATGACAATGAAGAAGATGATCCTGAAAGAGATCAAGAGCCACCTATCTTCAGCATGTACGATTCAGGAGAAGAGGGTGGAGAAGAAGAATAGAAGTTCATTTTTGTGCGGCATAAGGGTAGCTGTGGTGAGGAAGGTGCCCAAGACATAAGAAGAAGTGAGGAGGTTGGTGTGTAGAAGTAAGAAACTATAAGCCTTATGGAGGAGCAAGTAACCGAGGCGGCAGAAAGAGAAGAAACAAAAATAATCGAGGCCTTGGTAGAACAAGAATTGGAGCACAGTGTTGACCTAGTAATGGAAGAAGGTAAGGAGGAAAGCATTGGGAAAGAACAAGTCAAGTATGAGAGGAGGTCCTAGTCTAACGGTGAGTTTCCCCAAAATTACACGCTCAAGAAGGAGGATCCTTGATGCAGAATGAGGATAGGTCATGAACTATGTTGATGACCAAAAGAAGGTGTTACGCACATGCTTCCAAAGCACTGTACCCATGGAAAAACTTCTAACTATAGATTCATTTGACAAGGAGATAAAGATACCCCAAGACAAGGAAGATGCTTTCTTGGGCGTTTGAGTCCCATATTGACAAACCATAGTTCAAAGTATGCAAAGGGGAAACCATTTCAATACTAGAGTCTAAGGGAGCCAACCCCTTGGTAAATGCCCAACAACTCTCGGATGAACAACTTTGTAATGCACTCAACAAGGTCGCGGTTGAAATCAAGCTAGGCTCTTTGGGAGAAATGACATAATACAATTTCTACAGAAAAGCTAGAACATAAGGAAGAGGAGCCGGCCGAGAAGAATAGAAGTTTAAAACAAGAATAGTTGATCACCATGTAGCTGAATCATGAACTCGAGGGATGAGAAGGTGAAGATGCATGAGGTATACAAAAAGGTGGAGTATATCAAAATCACCATTATATTCAAGCGCCCGACCTGGCGCCGCCCGCATGTAAGTATGGTTCCACTCTTGGATGCTTATAATATCTAACGTGCATCCTCACCATGGAGAGACAACTGTTGGTCTTGGATTATGCGTAAGAAGTGGCAGCACGCTTGGAGAAAGAGGACAAGTTGAAATTGGTAGCACTCATTGCTGAGTATAGCAAGGTGCTTGCGGATGTTAAGATTACTGGCCAATCTGCTGAGGCTGCGATGATAATTGCGTAGACAGGGATAGGGTGGCAAGCACCTTGGTTGCCACTCACGAAGTAGAGCTAAAGGAGTTTTAGGAGAAGAATAAAGGAAATAGGGTGGAAAGGGATAGAGTTCTTGCAAGGTTGAAAAGAAATTTGAGGCCATTGAAACCTTAAGGGGTTCAATCAAAAAACCAGTTGAAGGAACTATACCCACAGATCACTAGGAGGATGGACGTACTTGAAGACATGGGCAAGGAGTTGGAGAAATTTGTTGACACTATGAGTGCTCGGGGATGGAATAATTTTGAGGAGGTAAGCGCCTAGTCGATGACCTCTGTTAGAGAGCACAAAGCAAAGTCAATGCTTGGAACAAGATGGAGGCTGACTTGCAAATATATTTTCCTAGCTTATCGAATTAATACCATCCCTCCCACATTCTTTAATCTCTCCCACATTTCTCATCCCCTTATTCCTTTTACAAGATGTAAGTCTACTTTGATCCCTTATCCGGTGGAGAAGTGTTCCCGTGACGGAGAAATGCATAATAAGGGGGTGATGTTAGGCCCTAAAATATCGCCTAAGTGCACTAAGGTGCATAGGTGTGCGATACTTGGGTTCAAGGATGGGCACGCAAGAAGAAGTCATTCAAGGCCAAGTAGAAGAAGGGCACGAGGACAATGGGGTTAAGTAAGGGTTTTAGGAAAGCCCATGGTGTGCATGTAGACAAATGCCTGTGTTTCGGGACTTAGCCGTATTTGGTGTCTAGGGTAGGATATGAGAAAAATGGAACCCGACCATGCATACAAGAAAATAAGGTGTCTGGGTCCTGCCACATGGGGCCCACGAAAGGAATATGCTTAGCAATGGATATGCACATGGGATTCCACCATGTCGAACGTGCAGAGCCCATGCTAGAGGAGTAGGTGCACATAGGAGACCATCATGGTAGAATGTGGAGAGCCCATACCTGAAGGAACATGTTCCCATGGAAAGCCCATATGGGTGCTAAAGAATGGATATGAGGTTGCAGGAGTATGATTTGGAACTTTAGGATGCCTATATATACAAGTGCCTGCATAAGAAAGAAGAAGGTGATGGAGCTAGAGCTAGACGTGTAGCTAGAGGATGAAAAGAGAGACATAGATTGAGAATAGAGAGAGTGGAGCATTGTAGATATACTATAAGGAATCTATGGTATTTAATGAGGCTATATGAGGGAATAATGTATTAAGGGGTTGGGTTATAAATTTTCTTTGTATGGATGAAGGACATGATCCTTGTTGTGATGTATGACTTGTCTTTGGTCAAGTTGTGGTAGTCTAAATGGATCCATTGATTGTAATGAGTATGAATGTAATGAGGTTACAAACATAAATGAGCATGAATGTAATTGATTCAATCCATATCTATATCATTTCATTTCTATTCATGGAAGTTATGAAATAGATGTAAGCTCTTATGTATTTTCCTTTCTGCTGTAGTTTATCTGTTATCTACAAATACTCTCTATTTGGAATGAACAAAATTGTCTAGAGGCCACTCTGAGTCCTATGATGATTGTATGTCTCATTTCCATCATCATTCATTAAGTTCTTGACCTAGGTGATGGTTTCCCACTTAACTCACATAAAAGAGAGACTTGGTACCCGTGCGTGCCTCGGTGAGCACCTAGTTCCCACTGGGTGATAGGTTGGTACGCATGGGATTCCCTTGTTCTTCGGTGGGTGTAAAAATGACTACATCTTGGTTCTGTTGCAGGGAAATCTTTTCAAATTTGTAGTGGGAAATGGCATACATATTGATCTGTGTAATGAGTAATGACAAAGCACTTAACTTTGGAAAGTGTTGAATCATGGTTCAAGAGCACAGAGGATGAATTTTCTCAGAGATTCAACACTGGGTCTGAGTTTGATGCACGTAGATGGGTAGAAGAGAACCTCTACCATGAGTTATATGAAACATTTTTTTGTTGCTTCCTAGTATAACTATATGAATGGATCTCAAAGATATGTGTCTAGATCAAGCTGGGAATTATAGATCATGTATGTGGACCCAAGAATAATACCGTAGACCGCAAGATGTAGATTTGACGTGGACTTGTGTAGTGGATAATTGATGGAAAGGTGTGTTGACTACCTACACTCGCAATACACTATTTCTACATACTCTTGTCTAGAAGTTGTTGAGTTTGACTTTTTGCAAGATCCCGAGAGGATCATTTCTACTTGGTAATGAATATTTTTATTGTTACCTTTGGTCTAGTGGCATTTCCAATGGTCTTCTAAACCATTCCGAGCATTGGGTGAGGAAGCTAGGGTGGGGGAAGATGGCAGATTTTGCAGCTGTAAAATAAAGGGAGGAGATATGACTCTGTATAATGAAGTGCGTGAAAGGGAGATTGTTAGACAATGTGAGGTTATAGGTTTGATGAATATATGGAGGTAGACGTTGCAGGAAGGATTTGAGGTTCACACAGAGGACGTGGAACCTGAGCAGTCTATGCTACCCCATCTTGGCAAGCGCATAAGAGAGACCCTTCACCTTCGATGAGAGTTCGCCGTGTGGAGAGAGAAGAGCCATCGGTGGGTATCTAAACCCACCTAGTGACCAAACCCTAGCGCTTGGCTTTCTAGATCAAGGGAGAATATTATTAGCCTGGGCTTGGTATCGGTGAACCGACCGATCTGCACCGAGAAGATATAATTTCTTGTTTGGGATGTCTATGGCTACACATATTCCATTTTCAAAGGGATTTTAGACAAGGAGAAAGTACACCAACCTTTGGTCTCACATCTAGGAGTGGCATAGGGTACACTATTTATAGTGGGGAATCATCACAGATCGTCGATGTGTAGTTTAGTGGGGCATGTGGGGACCCTGGCAGACTACTATAGGACTCGGTGGGCTTGGTGGATCTGGTGGATTTGGTAGATCAGAGGAACAGGACCTAGTGGGACTGGGTGGACTCAAGCGGTGGAGGAAACACTAGAGGAAACCAAGGCTCGCTTAGGAGGACAAGGACCCCAAAGAACCCCTCAAGTCTTCTTTTTTAGATGTTGTTACATTTGCCTGATTACAAAGGTATTGAAGATGTCAGCATAGCATGTTCACAAGTGTGAGTTGCTATGGCGCACGAAAGGGATCACTAGCCCAGAGCGGAAGGCAAGTCAGTTTGTAATGATGTTACAAGGGTGCGCGCATAGTGGTATAGGAAATATGACTCTCATCAAATGGTGGTGGATTATACTACTTTAAAGAATGCCTTCTGCCATAATTCCAAATTCTTGAGTTTAAACATAATAGCAAGATCATCCAAGGAGATTCAACAAGGAATGGTGTAGAGTGTGTGGGAGTATGACGCGTAGTTTAAGACACTCTGCCAAAATTTTCATATGACATTCACCCTTTATAAAGATGCTCAATGGTTTTTTGGGGGTTGATAACACCTTTCGGTAAGAGATTTATCTCATAAAACTTTCACACATCCACACTCCATCAAGTGCTTCTAACTCGGTAAGCACCTACTTCAAGTATAGAAGTGATAACATACAGCCCCAACCTATGTAATTTTAGCTTTCTGGATGGTGCAAGAAATTTGAGTCATAAAGAAGTACCATTTGTCCAATCTCAAACTTCTTATCCCTTATGTTTCTATCATGCCATGCCTTCTTCTTGGCCTTTTCCTGCTTCTGAATCCATCATGCTATGGCTCGGCGCTCATCTAGTTGAATCATCTTTTCAATACGTTCTTCTAAAGCCTATTCATCAGCTAGACCTCCAACATGTGCAATGCGCAAAGAAGGTAACATTAATTCTATAGGAGAACAAATTCCATGCCAAACACAAACTAAAATGGTGTGGCTTTGATCACTCTTATAAGTTGTTCTATATGCCCAAAGAATAGCCGACACTTTGTCATCCCAATACTTTCTTCCAACATCACATATTTTTGTCAAATTATGGCCTAAAATCTTGTTAAAGGCCTTAACAATTCCGTTTGCTTGAAGATGATAAGGTGTAGTTTTATGGTGTGCAACCATAAAATCACCTAATAGGATCCTCGATTGTCACATTCAACAAGTGTGTACCTCTATCACTTGTCAAGCTTAAAGGACACCTGATATCATGTAAGAACATTCTCCCATAGAAACCTAGCTGTTGTAGCTGTCATACAGTCTTTGGTAGGTGTTGCTTCTACCCACCGTGTGAGATAATCTATGCAAGTAATGATATAGCATGATCTAATCCTGTGTGTGGGTGGAAAAATAGGTCCTACAAAATCAATGGCCCATTTCTAACACGGTTCGGCACTAGTAATCGGTCTCAAAGGAATCTCATCTCTTTGCCCTGGTTTTCCTAGGTGCTGACAATGATCACACACCTTACAATATTCATTTACAGTCCTTATACAATGTCTCCCACCATAATCCAACAAGTAGGATCTTCCAGGTAGTCACATCACCTACATAATGGCCGCCTGCAATCCCACCATGCACTTCTTCCATGATATCCTTGCACTCATGCTCTAACACACAATGACGTAAAATCCATCTCTGCCTAGCTTATAAAGGTCACCATTGATTAACATAAACGGCACCGCATGTATAAGCAAGCTGCTACTTTTCTAATGCTTTCATTCCTTCTCGGTTCCATACATGTTAGTAGAAAGGCAGCAATGTATTCTAATTCCATGGGTGTGTGTCAGAACTTATATAACTCTCGCATCCAACATTGTCTCTTCAATTTTCTATGCAGCCTCTCCGAATTGATTCTAGACAAATGATCTGGTCCAAAATTGATTTTCCTTGGCTTTAACACAACCGTGAAGTCAAACTCTTGAAATAGGATTACTCATCTCGCATATGTGCCCCTGTAATATGGTTTTTTTACGAAGTACTTCAATGCCATGTGATCTATATAAAACACAAATGGTGTTAGCACAAGTACTATCGAAACTTTTACAATGCATAGATCATGGAGAAAGCTTCATGCTCTCTATTTGTATAATTCCTTTTAGCAGGATTCAACTTCGTACTAGCAAAACAGATTGGATGATTTATAATGAATTTTCTAGGTTGAGCTAACACAATGCCAATGGCCATACCAAAAGCATCCATATGTTTATGAAATGGTTTATCCCATGAGGGAAAGCGCAAAATGGGTGCGTGTAGTAAGTTTATCTTTTAATATGTCAAACATTCGCTATCGTGGTTCTCCCCAATAAAATGTACCTTTCCACTATAGAAATTATTCCAAGGGTGCAACAATTTTGGCATACCCTTTTATGAATTTTCTCTAATATTCTGTATGACCTAAAATCCGCACACCTCACTTTGACTATTAGGCACTTCCAGGCCTAAAATGATTGTAACCTTGGCTGGATCAACTAGAAAACCTTCCTTGTAGATTATATGTCCTAACAGATCCCAAATGGCATAGAAAATATGCACTTCTTGATATTCAACGAGATAGTCAATTGTCTGCATCGTTCAAACATTAAGCACAAATTGTCACAATGATCTTTCACAAGCCCATATATTGTCTAATCAACTAGGTAGACCTATAAGAATTTGTGAATAAAATCCTTGAATGCTTGAACAACTATTCACAAGAATACAAAGCAGTGCATTTTTCAATCCAAAGGGCATCACTAAGTATAGGAAAATCGCCTCATTCAAAGTAGTAAATGTTGTCTTTCTTGATCCTTCCGAGCAATCCTTACCGATGATACCCTAAAAAAATGCCTCGTGAAATAATATATTTCGTGCCCTGCAAATCCTTCTAGTATTTCCTTAGTGAATGGCGTAGGGAATGGATCTATGACGCATGCAACATTCAGCTCCCTATAGTCCACACATATCCTAATCTGCCTATCCTCCTTCGATACTAATCACCATTGGGCTAACCCATTCTGACTCATCAAGGGGCTTGATAATTCTAGATTTCAACATTTTATCAATTTCTTCTTTCACCTTTTCATGAAAATTAGGATTCATTCTGTAAGGTCTCTTTCTAACTAGCCATGCACCATCCTTAAGTTTGATATTCATTTCCCCAAGTGATTCATGCACACCTTTAAGTTCATGATATCCTCGAGGGAATAAGTCCTGATAATCCCTAAGTAACTCAATGATCATTGCTACCTTCGAGTCTGACCAATAATCTCCAATTATGGCCTCCTTAGGCTTAGCCTCCAAACCTATATTCACCTTCTTTGTCTTCATGGGTTCATGGTAGGCACACGCATCCTTGTCTGCACTGTCCAAGACCTCGTGCACCCTATGTGAATGTTCAATATCTAGGTTCTCAACTTCCTCGTCATCCACAACGTAAACCATCTTTCCTTTCTCTTTCTTAAGGCAAGTGTGTTCAAGTAGTATGGAGTCCATTTCTTCTTCCTTTTCAAAACATGCTCTAAACTCTACCTAATCGAACAATTCCGAATATGCTCTTCTTCTTTTCACTATCACCTATAGTTAAGAACTTGACAAATTTTAATGCCTCTGTCGCTCCTACATCCATTACCCTGCGATCGGCTGCTATCTCTTCTGGTCCTTCTAGAGGTGTCGGCCGGGGAGGTGAGAATGATGCCTCGGCATCGATCCTCATGTATGGTCTATAAGCCATGGGTATATCCTGAACAAATCCAAATTGTCACCGCATGCGATCTAGAGGAATCCTCTCGTACTCACCTGGCCTGTGCCCCGCGATCCACCTTAATCGCTCTACACCCCTCAAATCCTCTAGCTATGTTCTCTGTCACCATATAGTTCCCGTAAGGCCTCCAATGGATATCTGAAATCGTCACCATCTCCCACACCTGCCTATAATACTCGATGTCATCTGTCACGGCCTGGGATCTCGCCTCTGTTCTGCGTCTCGGACCCATCGCCCGAATCCCAACTCTCTGCACTCTGCTCTCTTTCCTAGATTGGTCGGCCTATTGGATGCACACACACAATTTTCTCACAGCCCAACAATGTAATAAGTATGCACAATCCTTAAAGTGTCATCCCGTGATTTCACCTGTAGGCCCATAAACCCCTGTATAGCTCCGCCAGATATGCGGGTGCCCATGCGAAAGTCACGCTCCTTTCTATCATTTCCCAAATAATACACATCAATGCTTTTGGAAATCTTCCCCCATCCACCCTCGGTAATGCATAATACCCCATCTGCTTTCATTAATACCACCGCCAACCTTGTTGCCTCAGTGGTGTGCCGTATACATTATACCATAAGTGAATGTCAAACCTCGTTGTGTCAAATCTCGTGCAGCTGGACCAAATACTGTTGTTATCGCTCCCCACGCCGCACTCGGCCCTGCCTGATACACTGGTCTTCCTGTAATTGGGAGCCTCAAGATCCTAAACACATCTTCCAACATCACTGTCATCTCCCCTGTTGGCAGATAGAAGGTATTTTTTCCGATTCCACCTCTCAATAAACGCTTTGAAACATAGCATGATTGCGTGCGATTCATGAATAATAGCGGATTCCACTTAACCCCAAACGGTTTATCAATGCCCATTCAGCTGGTGTTACATCCGCTCGGACTCGTGGACAACACAAATGGCACACTATCATTCATCCTCAACCCTGCCTCTGCCTGCATACATCAAATCAACAAACAAACCATTCAATAAATCAAATCCCCAAGTGTTTTTTCTCACATTCTGGAATTTCATACAGTAACCGATATCGGTTATAGATAACCGATACCGGTTGCCTAACCGATACCGGTTATCTCTAAACGATACCAATCATTGTCAATCTTATACAGCCTGCTTAAAAACATCCCCTATGATAATTATTTGCTCGTTTACTCCTCTCTATACCTACAAACATACGCGAAACCCCTACTTACCTACCCCATAACACTCACCCCATCCCAAACCCTTGCCTATCACCTTTTCTTTCTCATCTCTATCCACTTACCTTCTCTCATCCTATTCAAGAATTAAATTACAACCAAACAAGCTTTACCTCTTGGGATGCAGCAGCTTGAGGTGGAACCTGTCTTCCCTCTCATCTCTGCCTGCTGGATGCTTCTCCTTGTTCAGCCATGTTCACCACCCTCTTCAATATAACTTGCCTTTCTACCTTCTTAATCTCAGCCCACAATCACTTTACCTATCTCTTTCCTCCTTATCACTCAATTCTCCCATGCAATTACTCAGTATCGATTACAATCAAACAATCGCATTCTCATATTTAACTTGTTGCATGCCTCTAAAAATAAGAACTTAAGTTGCCTCCCAAGCTTTTCTATTTTTAGAAAAGCTCATTTTAGCATAACCGATATCGGTTACCTAACCGGTATCGGTCATATATCTACCGACATCGGTTAGCTAACCGATATCGGTCATATGTCTCCTTTTGCTTAAACCTAGGCTTTTCTTTATTTTTTGCAAATTTTTGGTGGCGCTCGCCTCTTTTCCCGCATAACAACATCATTATCAATATTTTTCATGTAATCCCATCAACACATATACCTATCATCACAAGTTCATCAACATCATCTATCTACATTAAATTTCAAAAACCATCGACAAAATACATGAGACATTTTAATATATACATCAAACCCATCATTATACACACCATGTGGATCAAACTCATCATCTATATACATTAAATTTCAAAAACCATTGACAAAACACATAAGACATTTTTATACACACCATGTGGATCAAAATCATCATCTACATATATCAATGTCAAAATATACAACTTGCCCTGCATGGGGCCTCTGTGATCTCAAGAATACAAAGCTGGCACGCAGGCCGCTGTCTCTGTCAAAATCTCGACTTGGCTCACAGGCCGGTCTCTCATGTCAAAAATATACTCACTCGCAGGCCGGTATCAACTATACAAACATGTACTCGGCTCGCAGGCCGGTATATACAACAAAAATGAATAAATAAATCATATATGGGCACGCAGGCCTCTATATACATACCCGGTTCGCAGACCGGTGTCTATATCCAATATCAAAACCCATCGCCACTCCCAGGATGTCTCAGCTCTCTCCACCACCCTCGGCCTGTCTCCCTGCTGGTCCCTCGTATCGCTCGCCGCCTCCCCGTAATGTAACCCACCGGCTGTGCTTGGATCGCGCCCCGTGGTGATCTATGCTCCGGACGTCTCGGCTCTGTGTGCCGCATATGGCTGATAGTCAGCCCCGGTACCATCGAGCACGTCCTGATAATACCGGGCCTCCGCTCTTGCCTCCATATAGTGGGCCCGTGCCACCATGGCTGCTGGGGCTAGTCCCCCGACTCCTAATAGTAGTGGCCCCTATCCTATCGGTACACCTCGTGCTCGTGGCGGTGCTCGCATACTGCGCTGTACTCTACGCGTGTGTACTATGGCGTGTCGTGGTCAGCTGTGTGCTCGCGGCTATGCTCGAGCTCGTGCTCAAGTTACCGCCCTATAAGCACCTCAATGCCAGGCTCGTGCAAGCATCAAGTTGCCCCTTCTGTCCTAAGAGCCGGTCCCTCTCCGCTATCACACGGCCATGCCAAATCTAGTTGTATGCGGGTGTGCTCTCGGGATGCTCTCTCCCTACCCACCAAACCAAAAAGGCACTGTCACTCCAAAGCATCATCCATCGTATCACGGCCGATCTCTCTCGCTACCCAATCTTGGTCAATGGGCTACGGTGCAGAAGTGGGGCCTCTACATCATCCCTCCCAGACAGGGGAAGGGAGGTGGCTCATCCTATCACAAGCCCAACTGCCGCCGTCGTACCCTCTCTAGTAGTATCCGCTCATACTCCCGGCCTCCGTCCACCTATCCGAAACTATATTGGATCCGGCCGCATCTCGTGCTTCGGGCTCCTCCTCGGGGTTGATGGCCTCTATAGGGCCTCCATATAATGTCCATGCATGGTCAAGCCCTCTAACATATGACCGTAGTAGGCCACATCTCATCCTCGCGAGCACCGCCGTGGCTAGCCCACGACCCCCAACCACCTCGAAATCCATATCTGTATACTATCTGTGGCCTCGGTTCTGGGCAGCCCTACTAGTCTTAGTCATATACGATGATGATATGCTCGTACGCCCAATAGTGTAACAAAAATGTCGAGCAAATACCAAATCGCCTCATACGGTGATAACCCCATAACTCTCTGTATAGCTGCACCAGATACACTGGTGCCCAGGCATAGCATGTATGCTCCTCTACCATCTCGTGCAAAACTCCCATCAAATCCCATGGGAAGTGGCCTCCCTCTGAGTCCGGGAGGGTGAAGCAGGTGATACCTATCATCATCAACACGGCAAGTCGTGTCTCATGTCGGTGTGCGCGATACATATCACCATAGGTAATGCTCACGCTGTGATAGGTCAACAATGGGGCTGCATCCCTGAATACATGCAGGATGTTGTCCATCGCTGTCTCGCATCCACGGAACACACTGCACCTCACCTACGATCAGCAGTTTGTGGATGCGATACACATCCTCTAAAGTAATCATCATCTCTCCAGTAGGGAGATGGAAGACATTGGTTGCGGATCCCATCTCTCGATGAGGGCAACCATCAGGCTGTGGTCCCTATCCATAGCCCTATACCGCTGGACTCCGCCGAGTCCAACCTCTCGCATGATGCCCCACTACACTGCGGACACATGTGGCTGCATCTCGCCTCAATAGAGGGGGCATCCGATCCGCATCGTGAGCTGCTGGCGTGCCTATAAAAACAACTCACTTCATCAGGCCTACCCTTTACAATAACAACTACCTTAACTCTCTATACCCACTTACCCACCCAACCACAACCCGACTCTACAACACACATCTACACCCACCTATCTTACCCTATACATCTATGATATCCCCTTTACTTATCTCACACCCTACCAACCACCCCGATCTACTCTAGCCATCTAACTATACCCCCGCCAATTTAACACCTCCTACTTCATACACAACACATAACCTATCCTACTCGAACCAGCCCCAACAACCCATCCTCCCCCACCCCAATCATCTTTCCTATCACCTCTCCCTCCCCACCCCCTACATCAAAAAAAAAAAAAAATTCTAACAAGCACTGACGCTGGTCGACATGTGACCAATGGGTCTACCAAAGAATCGGTCCCCTAAGGAAATTTTTCCAAACATTCGGTGACCGATGTCGGGCCGCCAATTGATCGACATGCCATCGTCTGCCCCATTCGGCATCGAGTTGTCCAATTGTGAGCCCAAAACGGCCCGCAAAATCTTTTTTTACCTATTTCTCCCCTTTACCCACAAGAAAACCCTACAAACCTACCCACCTCGCTGTTTTGGCCTAACTAGCCTACCTACCCACTCCATTTTACAAATTATCTCCATTCATTCATTATTTTATTAAATTTTGGATTCCTACCAAAACACAAATCTAGGTTAAACACATTAAATCCACATAGGTAGGAGTTCAGAGCCTCACGGCACAACTACACATCGTCGTGGTGGAATAGGTGGCGGTGGTCCAACTCCTCCAAAGACCTCTTGCTCCTCCTCGGCTATGCCATGGCTCCAAATCTCCTCAACGTGGGTCCTCCACCAATCAAACTCTGCCTCTTGAACATTTGGGTCTACCAACCACTCACTCCTCCACTCAAATAATGCCACCTCAGCCCAAAACTCAACAAAATCACTTCACACCTCAGACAGCTAAATTTGGGCACTAAAATTCACAAAGTGACAATGACAGGCCGTATTTTTCTTTTTATAGGTTTTGACCTATAATCGATACCGGTTATTTTGCGCCTAGAATACCGGTATCGGTCTTCTAACTGATATTGGTTACACATAACCGATATCGGTTACCTACTTCCTTCACCTAACTCTCTCCCTTCTCCACCAATCTCCACTTTTTCCCACATCACCTACCCTCACGGCTATTCTTGACTAACCTTATTTTGACTTCAATCGGCCCACCACGCCGCATGACCACCCAATCCGGCCCGACCCACGGCGCAACCGAGAGATTCTAGCCCGACCCAAGGCCCGAACCAACCAATCAATTTAGCCCGACCCAAGGCCGCAACCAACCAATCGGCCCGACCCAAGGCCGCAACCAACCAATCAGACCGACCCAAGGCCGCAACCAACCAATCGGCCCGACCCAAGGCCGCACCAATTAAGTACCTCAACCAAGACCCACAAATTACGATTTTATCCACCCATCATGTAGCTTTTTGTTCAATCAAGCTCACCTATTCGTGTTTTAGCATGATTAGGATACTTGAATTGATCAGCCGACCAACTTTGCCTAGACCAAGACCGTGATGTTTATCTCAACCAAACCAACCATTTGGTACTACCGAACATGCCTAAATGTTCCTGTACCTTACCCGTTATATCCCCTGGAGCTACTTCCTATGCCTTGGATACCAGGATTATATCACCCTTGTTTGGATAAACTATCGACCTTTACCTATGAATTGCTTGTTTGCTCTTCAAATCATGTACCCTGGTCGCACTACTGCATTTCAACGTGCGTCTGCTTCCTTGAACTTACCCACCATCTTACCATCATCTCAACACCATTCACCCTTTATCAACCCTATCCCTGATTTCACGTTGCCTCCATCTGTGATAGATTTGAGGGGGATTACCTATACCCTTAACGAGAGTAACCACTTCTTATTAATTGTCAGTGCAGCTTTAAAAGACAAGCTACACGACAACAAGGGGCTAATGTAGACACCAAATTTGTGTCTTACGACACCCTGTGCCCCGCATCTCATTTCACAACCTAACCTCACCACCTAAACCTTGCACAATTATTTATTAATTACCTTATAATTAATAAATCCACATCTCTAAACCTGCCACCTCATTTCGCCACCTCATCATGACCTAGCCCTAACCCTAAACTAACCTAATTAAGACCTATAACTTGGTCTAAATCCACACCCATGACTAATTACTCCTCACCCGCACCAAAACCAACCTAATAATGACTTGACCAAACCCACAACTAATCCCTCGAGAGAAAATGAGGGAAAGTTGGCTATTTTACTAGAAATAGTCCACTTTGACTTAACCGACATTGGTTCCTACTCGACCATCGTCGGTTATGTAACCACCATCGGTTCCCTGTAAATGACCTCCCCAACCAAAAACAAAGGATCGAATTCATTTGAAAGATCCGGAATTCACTTGGTAGAGGAGAGACAAGTGAAGAAAAGAGAAGCATTTGTAGACAAGGACATCGAGCCCAAGACTGCAAAGGAGTAACTAGAGCACAGCGACACTCATCTAAGCATTGGGAGAGAAGATAGCTCGTCTTTGATTGTTAGATCATCCCACCTGAGCCCTGCCTTCATCATCACAGTCCCTGGACCTGTATCTTCATCAGGAACTAGTAAGTAGTGTCTTCTACATTCTTTTAATAACATTTCTTGAACTTCTGAATCACAGTAATTATAAGTCTACTCCTAGATCTACTACCCAGTAACACCCTACATCTAACTGTCATTCCTCTACCCTTACATTGCCCCAAGAACAGCCCCCACACTCTCTGAGTCTTCTCCATCACCCCATTGCCCATCCCTAATCATTTACCAGCCTTATAAACACCATAGCCACCTTATAGCCAATCTTCATTAAAAGCCCCTAAATCATTGCCCCTATCGATATCGGTTATCGTAAAGCAGTATCGGTGTATAACCATGATCGGTTGTAAAGTGACCAGCATCGGTCTTTGTGATGAGAAACAAAACCAGCCTTTCCTCTATTGCTTTTAACGAGGTAATTCAATTGTAATTTTGTAATAACTTCTTTGTTAGAATTTGTGTTAATTCGTATTATTAAGAGGGAACCGACCACCTTCGAAAGGAAGTCTAATATTTCTGGGCCCAAGGCAGTTCCCTCATTTATTGTCTAACTAAAATCTGGTGGTCTTGTATTCTTACTTGCAGGTAGTCCTTCCTAGACAAAAAGGAGTTCTTCACAATCGATCTGATCTCTTTCTACTGTATGCGCGCACCCTCCCAACATTCAACAGGTATTCCTCCTAGCCCTAACCCTTATCTGTTTCTCAAGAGAATGAAAGGATAGAAGCAACTCTATTCTAG
Source organism: Taxus wallichiana var. yunnanensis (assembly GCA_018340775.1). Taxonomy (NCBI): domain Eukaryota; kingdom Viridiplantae; phylum Streptophyta; class Pinopsida; order Cupressales; family Taxaceae; genus Taxus; species Taxus wallichiana. Next base: position 475,452,150 of record CM031239.1, on the reverse strand, counting down.
GAACTGAAACATTCTATGTGAAACATTTTGGCATGCCCGGTGGGACCCTTTCTTGGGTTTCTTTCTTTCTTGCTTGCTTCATATAGGGAGCACACTTGCTATTTTCTTCTTCTAAATATTCACAAGATATTTTGTTATTTTGGTAAAATAATTTGTCTTTCTTCTTCATCTTTGCTTTAGTGAAAGTCATCTCCTTTGCTTCATCGAATATCATTTTCGATTTGGGTTTTAAAACACGTGCATCACATTCTTGCTTGCTGTTTTTAATTCTAGTGAACGTAGATTAAGTAACAGGTCGTACACATGGGGGTGATATCCACGGTATTGACAAGAAATTAATCTTACTTTCACTGCACAACACATACCAAATCACATCATAATCAACACAACAGCTCAAACATCCCCCTTTTTCATGGTATTCCTCCACCCGATTGAGGTAACCTTATAAGCCAAAACAAACTTGACATTTCCTTAAGTCTTTTGTTTAGGATTGACATCATCTTGCATCTAAGGCATAAGCCCACAATAATTAAAACTAATCCTAGGGTTAGTCTCTTGATTTGCTTGTGCATCTTGCTTGTTTTTAGTTCTGTTTCTCTGTCATACACTGTTTCAGTGATCACTTCAGAACAGTTTGGTAGGTATACTAAGCATCGTTAACCCCAAATCAGCAACTTCTTACAACTTCTTACACCGGTCATATTCTACCGACATCGGTTAACTGACTGACACCGGCTACCATCTGACCGACATCGGTTATTGACCGATATCGGTTACTGTCTTTCATAGTTCCCGACAAACCAACAACCTACCAATTCCAACATTTTGTGGTTGTTTCTGTCCCTGATAGATTGAATCCCTGCTGTGTACTCTTGTCCATGGTTGTTATCACTCAGAAACAAGCCGCAACCATGGTTTCACATGCCTGTTCCATGCCTTTTCCTGAATCACCCCCTTCACATCCTATGGGGAATCCTACGGACACCAGTGAGGTTCCCAAAATCCCTGTAGGAGATAAGGAATTTGTGAAATTTTTGGATGCTAATCCTAGTGCTGTACAGTACTATTTGTCTCATACCCCTGACCGTACACCTGACGGTCAACTTCTCGTGGGTATGCCTATTAGTATAGCTGCTCATTTAGCTCCTTCTCCACCTAATAACTCCACCTTACCTTCTTCATCCTTAGCCCCGTCTCCCAACTCAGTGGCTTCGGAGGTTCATACGGCACAGATTGGCTTTCCTTTGGTTAATCTGGGGCCCCACATATCATTACCACTGACTGCTCCTACCTCGTCTCTCTCATCGCACGCTTGCCCCTTTCATAACTTGCTCTCTGCCACCTATCCACATGAGCTTTCCTTCTCAAGCTCCGCCCACCTTTTCATTTCCACACACTTATCCGGTGGCTTCAACACCTTATATAGGACATCCCTATTCGGTCGCCTCAACATATTCATCCTCAATACCTTATCAACATTTAACCCCACCATTTTCTAGTGGTGGCTCTTGGCCCAATCCTCCTCCGTTTACAACAACCGCACCATCATCTCATCCAACCACTGATTTCATCAAACAAATGATGGACAAGATGCAAAATATGGAGGCTTCTGTTTCAGGAAGCCGTAGCACCCTGACATACGAGCAAGTTTGTCGGGAGCCTATTCATCCTTCTATCCCCCTTCATTCATATCCTCCTCAATGGGAATTACCAAAATTTACTCGTTTTAATAGTAAGGAGGATCCTCAACAACACTTGCGATCATTTAGACATGCCTGCTATCTGATTGCTCATGACGATGCCTTACTACTCTGCACCTTTCCCATGTCCTTATCAGGACCCGCCTTGGAGTGGTACAGTGCTTTAACCCAGCACTCAATCTTCTCTTTTAACCAATTAGCCCAATATTTCTTGGATCATTTCTCCATTAATATTGCTAAGAAAGTATCTATCACCGACCTCTATGCCGTCCGACAATTTGAAGACGAATCTATCGCAGATTTCATTGGATGATGGCGGGGCCTCATCAACCAACTTACTTATGCCTTGCCTCAGGCCGAACTCATCGAACTCTTTACGTGGGCCTGCGCTAAGCACATTTCTCCTACCCTCCAAATTCAAACTTTCCGCACCTTTGATGAGGCCTTTACTATGGCTCGGAAACTAGAAATTTGAGCCTTAGAGGAAGAGAAATTGTGGTTACGCAACAAAAACCCTAATTTCAACCCAAGACTCCACCAACAAACCAACACCACCAATTCTCATGCATCGACGCTTGAAATCAAAAGGATTGTACACACGTGGTGATGGTCAAATCCCAAGCACCATCTAATACCCCACCAAAACCACCTATAAGTATAAAGTTGAACCCATCAATTACACTCCCTTGGGAGAAACTTATGGTGTCATCTTGGAAAAATTGCTCAAAGCGAGAGCTATCACCTTGCCTCTGTTAAACCTCACTCGGGTTTGATTCCACCCCGTGCTATACCTTCTTGTACAAAGAAAATGACTTCGTAACTTCAACCGCGTGAAGGGACACGATCCACGAAAAGCTGTAAGATGTTGAAAAGAATAGTGTAGGAAATGGTTGATGCGGGGATATAACCTCGATAATACTAATGCCCCTGCTAACCGAAATTTGAAAATCTTCAACAAACCATTCCCAAACCACTCATCTAACAGTAACATAAACCAAGATATCTTAGCCAAGGAGAGTGTTCATGAAATCCATGTGGTCTTCGACTCCCAACCAAAAGCTCCTATCGAGGAAATTCTGAATCGAGCCTCTTCACTAACGCAGGATCTCGAACCCCTCCCCCCCATCAAGACAAAACGATAACCTTACCATTCCTTTACCCATAAAGGAATTAACCACCCAGAGTTCTCTTCTCACAGATGAGCCTTCTTACACCACATCCCTGCAAGACTGTGAGCGGATGTTATCTAACTTATCTATTTCCCAAACATCTCCTTCTACCACTCTTGCTGTACAAGAGGAAGGCTCGTCACTTTTTCTGTCATCCTTAGAAGAGACACCTCTCAAACCAACATCACCAAATTCTTTAATCATGACGGATCCCCTCAAACATGCCCTCCTACCTATTAGTTCTTCATCGCCTAAATCTTTTCAGCAACCGGTTGACCTCTTAACACCCATTGATACAACGACTCATTTACCCCCTGTATCACACCCACAGTGGACCGAGAATCACAACCCACCTCTCTTCCATATCAAAGTTCCTATTCACATGTGAAGATTGTCATCCCTCAGAAGATAGATGAGTCCTATGGGAACGTTTGAGTACACCATGCTCTACTCAAATGCAGATGACCGATCCAGACACCTCTACCATATACCCGAGGTGTTTACAAAAGCTCAAAATGCCTATGTCCTCATCTTCACCCCCTCATCCCTACCGAATACCTCATCCACCTCTATTAACCTAACCAAACCTTCCCCTACGCTTGGGACTTCACCAATACCCAGCCTAACACACCCACCTAAATGGTTAGATTTATCCAAAAATAAAGCCGTCCATCCACCTAAGAGACAAACCCAATCCCCTCAAGTCCAATCTATGCCTCTGTCACAACTAAAACCCTCACGTCACACCTACCTTCTATATTGGGACCTCACCCCTCCACCTTGCCTCAATACATCATACCTCCTACATTTTCTTTAAAACAACCTACACCTTCTACACCCATACAGAGATCCATGGGTGTATCAACACCGTCACCCCAAGTATCCTGTCCACCTATCAACCCTAAACAAACTCCATCATCAAAGGATTTGTTTGCTGTCACTCCTCTTTCTCCGTGGTTGTTTCCTGCCACCACGTCATCTGTGGCCTCATCATCTAACCAGCTAAACATAACTTCTACGCTGAAGAAGCCACGTTTAGTTAAATCCAATTATCAAAACCCCTTGTCTAAACCACCACCCATACGAACCAACCATACCCAAACATTACCAAAACCCACCCAATCAATAGCCTCATCTTCCTCTGACTTTGACCCGCTCAAAGGATCTTACGCCAAGATCCTTGATATGTTGGTGGAGAATGCGACCATTTCCCTACCCCCACTTAGACCCTATGATCCATCTAAACCTCGACCTATAGGTTATGATGAGTCTAAAATCTGTGCTTACCACGCACACTAGGACATGATGTAGAGGGATGCAAAGCTTTGAGAGCCATACTTCGTCAGTCACCTCTCTCGGATAGAAAGGTTAAGAAAGACAACTTACGAAGGGAGAAACCTTTAGCTTCAATCCCCTCTCCTATACCACCTGTCCCCGCCTCACCAAGATCTATCATTATTACAACCCCACCTCTCGAAGACAATGACTTATCCCTACCGTCTTCCTCCTCTCATGTTCACGAGATCAACATGATTAGTGTTCTTGCTACTGAGGCGTAAAACCAATGGGAAAGCTAAAGAAAGCACACCTGTGGCCTCTCTTTCTCCGTCCACCATCCCGATTGCACCACCACCTAAAGTGGTTATTTGTGGACCTTCCTACCCCATCTCTAATGGAGTTTCCCACCATACCATGATCAAACAACTTCACCAATCACCTATAAAAATGACACTGTATGATCTCATTCAAACCTTTGAATCTCATCGACAAGCTCTCATTGAGATCCTTCAAGGGATAGAGGTCCTACCTAATGAAACCTTGCCCGTTGCCTCCATTATAACACCCAATCACGTTACTTCTCTCACCAAACAACTACCACTTCCGTCCCTATACAAGCAAGCCAGCTTATCGGTTTCTCGAAGACGAAATTATCGACTTTGGTGCAGAAGATCCTGACCCCACTCTTTTCATCTCGGCTTACGTCTGGGACATCCGAGTACGTCGTGTTATGATCGATGGGGGCGCTAGCCTAAACATCATCTCTTCCAAAGACTTCCAACAAATGAATATCCCTTCTATCTGCATGTGTGCCAAACCCACCATGTTGCATTCATTCAATGATGTTATTACTTCTACCTTAGGCACCATGATCCTTAACATTCGTGTAGGGCCACGTACTTTACTTGAACTCTTCTATGTCCTTGAGGGAGAATTCCAATACAACATGTTGTTAGGTCGCCCTTGGATCCGGGCTATGGGATGCGTTCCCTCCACCTTACATAGATGCATAAAATTTGAGTATGAGGGGAGATCGTACACCGTAAAAGCTGACGCTTCCCCTTCAAAACCTATAATATGTTATATCACCCTAATGATGTGCTTGTACCAGTCAGCTTAAGACACCCATTCATCCAACCCAACCATCTACTTGACCACACTTTAACCATCCATCTCAACCGCACCTACACCTTCAACTAATGAAACCGCCGAAAATACCACTTCCTTTCCCGCAACAACATCCCAACCTCGGATCCCTTAGTATATGTCTTTCAACGCCTTACGCTGGGGAGTATCACCTGTATAATGTTAGCACTTTCCATACCCCACGGGAGTATGGACGAGAACATGCGCATCATACCTATGACCGTCGTGTGGGGAAGTAATCTCCTACGGACCACCTAATTGCCGCACCTAACCTAACATATGGGGGTGTCGATACATCCTCTATCACCCCCGAACCTCCTTGGTGTGGTTCCTTCCAATCTGATTTTTAATCTATAACTAATCGTTGTTTCACCCTCACCTTCGATGCTGTTTGTGCTTGGAAGGGCTTGGTTCGGTCTTTATGAACAAGGCCGACATACGATCGTTCTGTAACTACACGTAAACACAAAGATCGTCATGGTCTTGGATTCTCTACGAACCACCTACACCAAAGACACTACATATTCGTTGTATCTAGGAAGACAACGAAGTCACTCCTCCGAACCATCATCACCCATTTTGCCATCGTCACCCATGCAGAGTCGATAGACCACGAATCCATCCCTCCTAACTTTTTTTTCATAAACGCTATCTTCTTGGGTCCTCTCACTTATCAACGTGATAATGAAGACCCATCTTCTCTTCCCCTTACGTATCCGGACATGATGAAGAGGACTCGCCTTGATTAATGTTGTTGAGTGCAAGATGCGACTCCATCCTCACTTACCTTGAGTGCGGATTGACTCTTATATTCAACGCGACTTACCATCTGAAACTCAAACCATGTTGAATGAGTTGACTATAGAAATCAACATCCATACGAGAGGATGATCCTCACATTGTGAAGATCGGAAAATCTCTTAACGCATCGAGAACAAAGCGCCTTCACTACCTTCCTCCGTGCCCATGCAACCAAGCTTTCGCTTGGTCCTACGCCATGACATGCTGAGGAATTGATCGACATTGCTGTCCATTACATTACCCGAAACCTAATTCCAAACTAGTTAAACAGAAACTGAGAAAATGCATCCACGCATTGCCCTCTTGGTCAAAGAAGAGCTTCAACGACTCCTTTCTGTTTCCTTCATCTTACCTATTGACTATCCTTAACGGATTTCTAACATCGTACCTTTCACTAAAGCAACGGGGGACTTCAGATATGTACAGATTTCTAGGACCTTAACCTCGCTTGCCCAAAGGATGACTTCCCCCTACCAAGTATTGATCAACTTGTTGATCTCATTGTAGGCCATGAGATGCTTTCTCTCATGGATGGCTTCTCGGGATACAATCAAATTTTGGTAGCCCCGGCCGATCAACATAAAACCGCCTTCATAACTCCTTGGGGAACCTTCTGCTATCGTGTCATGTCATTTGGCCTTAAGAATGCTAGTGTGACCTATCAGCGGGCTATGACTTACATTTTTCATGACATTATGCACACTATCCTTGAGGATTATGTCGATGATCTTCTTGGCAAATCTAAACATCGCAGTGAACATCTCAATGTTTTAACCATTATTTTCAATCGCCTGTTACAATATTGTGTTCGTCTTCAACCAAAGAAATGTGTCTTTGGTGTCCTTTCAGGAAAACTCCTTGGTTTTATTGTCTCTTTGTGTGGCATCGAGGTCGATCCAGCTAAATTCAAAGCTATCCTAGAAATGCCCCCACCCACTAACCTCAAACAATTACGTAGTTTGTAGGGAAAACTCCAATCTATCCGGTGTTTCATCTCACAACTCTCAGATCGATGTCAACCTTTCCATCATCTCCTTAAAAAGGACATTTTCTTTCAATGGAGCGAAGAGTGCCACCAAGCCTTTGAGGCTCTTAAAGCCTATCTCTTGCAGCCACCCGTGCTTATCCCACCTCAGGACGATCACCCTTTCTACCTTTACCTTTCACACGACCATGTTTGTAGGCACCATGCTCGCACATCGTGACTCCGAGCATCGAGAACAAGCTATTTATTACATAAGTCGTACTTTGGTGGATTACGAGACTAGGTATACACATGTAGAAAAGTTATGCCTAGCCCTATCATTCGTGGCCACCAAACTCCGACACTACCTCCTGAATCACAAAACTTTTGTCATCACCAACACTTATGGACCCCATCCATTATATGTACGCCAAACCTCATCTAAACTAACGCATCACTCGATGGCTTATGCTCTCTCGCTGACCTCGACCTTGAGTTTGTACACAGAAATCAGTCAAAGGACAAACTATCGAGACCAACTAGCAGGAAGCCCCTTTACCTGGGGAACAATTTACCAATTTTACTTTCCCTGACGAACTCATTGCCACTCTTTCACTCAGTGAGGAGTCGTATCCAATGACCCTCTTCTTCGATGGATCCAAATTCTAGTGCGGCGGAGGGGCCGGCGTTGTTCTCATTCCTCTGGACGCTGAACCTATGCCTCTTTCATTCCGGCTCGATTTCCCCTACACTAATAATACAGCGGAATACGAGGCCCTTGTTTTGGGTCTCTAGGTTGTGTTACACTTAGGTGTAAAATCTATTAACATTTTCGGTGACTCTCAACTAGTCGTCAATCAAGTTACGAGCATCTACCAATGTAAAAATGAGGAACTTCAAAAGTACAAACATTACGTGGATTCACTTTTGACCTTATTTACTCATTATTCTATCCAAACCATTCCCCGCTCAACTAATAAATTTGCAGATACTATGGCTTGCTTAGCCTCGCAAATTCCTGCCTCACCAACTGACTCTGACATATTTGTCTTGGTCCAACAACTCTTTGCCCCATCTTACTCAGCCCAGATGTTTTTTGTGTCTCTGCTAATTCGTAGGATACTTGGTATCACCAATTTCACGACTACCTTACAAATTTTGTTCTCCCACCACGACCTTACTAGTAATGGCAAACGTGCTTTTCTTAAAAGTGTTTCTCGTTATGTCATCATGGGGGGACTCCTCTATAAATGTGGCTTTGATGGCATCCTCCTTCGATGTCTAACCGGCGCGGAGGTCACCTATACCATCCAACAAGTCCATGATGGTATTTGTGGTGGACATTTTAGTGGCCTTGCCGTGGCCAAATGGATCCTTCGCCTAGGCTATTATTGGCCTACTCTTAATAACGACTGCTATGAATATGTTAAGCGTTGTGTTATGTGTCAACAACATGCCAACCTTCAACATACTCCTAGCCATCCACTACAGGTCGCATGAGATCTTTGGCCTTTCTCACAATGGGGTTTAGACCTTATTGGTGAGATTCACCCGCCCTCTTCACAACGTCACCGTTGGATAATCACAGCAACCGAATATTACACTAAATGGGTGGAGGCCATTCCACTCATTTCAACCAAAAAAGAAAAAATTGTAGAATTCATTAACCATCACATTATCTGTCATTTTGGTGTTCCTCATCGCCTGATAACAGATAATGGAAAATATTTCAAAAACAAGTTATTACAAGACCTTTGTGACAACTTTGGTATCAAACTTAGCTTCTCATCACCTTACTATCCACAAGCAAATGGTCAAGCTGAATCTTCTAACAAAACCCTGACCAAAATTCTCATGAAAGTCGTTAACGATTCTAGAAAAAATTGGCCTGATCACATCCCCTTTGCCCTTTGGGCTTATCGTACCAGCATTCGTACCTCCACTAATGCCACCCCATTTTCTTTGGTATATGGTACCAAGGCTGTCTTACCTCTCGAAATACAAATACCCTCCCTAAGAATATCTCTTCAGGATATTCTCACCAATGATGATTTCCGCCAAGAGCGGTTAGCCCAATTGGAGCTTCTTGACGAGTGTCGTCTTACAGCTCTTGACCACCTTCAAATCTATCAAAAGCGCATCAAGCGTGCTTATGATAAGCGACTTCATGAGCATACCTTTAAGGTTGGTGATCTTGTCCTCAAAGAGAATCAACATGTAACCAAACTAGAAAAGAGCAAACGTGGAAAATTTGCTCCTAATTGGATTGGGCCTTACATTATCACTCACACTTATGGATCAGGCACTTATCGTTTAGCTTCACTTAATGGTAAACCTAAGCCTAAACCCCTTAATGCCTTGCATCTTCGACCATTCTACTGTTGAATTTAGTGTTATATCACTTCTTATCTACCTTGCGCTCGTCCCTTGAGCTCATTTACCACCTCATACACTTTGTTTCATGCATCTCAAAATAGAATCAAGCTCACATGGTTTGGTCATCATCTCCTCTTAAAGATGCCTTCCCCTTTTTAGTCTAGTCCATGACTTAAAAGTATCCAAATAACACGTTCTCAATTATATGCTTATGGGATATTCTTGAGTCAAACTTCCTACAAAAACTAGATGCTTCATGCCAAACGGACATCTAGACCTCTAAGTTATACATAGATTGCTCCTCGAAGGAAAGCTATGTATGCAAAAGCTAACTTCTCGCTTTATTATCAATAGTTGCTGCTCCCAAAGGATAGCTATACACAAAATCTGCATCTCTATAAATATTTCTCTCCTTGAAGGACAGCTATACAAAGTCAGCCTTTATCAGAAGCTTCTCGCATTGATCAGCTTCGTGAAGACCTCAAGAACAACAAAATGCATATCCCCTATGGACTTCCCGCATCGATCAGTCTATATCCAGAAAAGTAAAAAGTAGTATTCCAAAGCACTTTTGAGTCATGGACTTGTCTATTTAGGTTTGGTTCTCTTTCGTCAGAATAATCACCTTATAACAAGTTCTCTGCACCCCAGCTATACCAACCACCTCACCTCACCATTCGTCAAAGCAACAAAACTCAAGGGACGTGACGTATATCCGATATATTGTGATTATACAACTCTTTTCACCTATCGACTTCTCACCTATGCAAGGTACCTAGGGATTCAAGCTCATCCTATGTTAATATGTGGTTTGTTTAGCTCTTCTCAACTACGAGACACTTTTACCTCTTTTACTCGAATCTAGGATTATGTGTTGACCTTAATTAGGACACGGTTCCCTACTACTTGGGTAAGCTAACTTTCGCTTCACCTATACCTACACCAACATCACCAATCCCTTACCAACACCAACAACATTACCCTACCAATATCAATATTTTTACCAACCAACAAATTGCCTAACCACAACCAAATTTCTGAATTCACCTCTCCCTGGTCCTAAGGGAGAACTACATCGGTTTGAGGCCCCTCCTTGCTTTGTGCAATGGGCTATGTAGGCAGCACTTAGGAGACATGGGGTCTCCCAAGGTTAGCTCGACCATCCCCTACCATAACCTATCATGTGTGGTAAATATAAATCTTTTTGTGTATTTCTATTTGATCACATTCATCTTTATCCTTTTTCAAAACAAAACATTCAAAACACAACCATTCTTATTATTATCATAACTCAAATCAACATACATATTCAGTTTTATTTAGATGTTAAACAAATACATCTTCTCTATCATCGTGCAGGTCGGCATCCTTATTTATTCTTATACCTCTATGAAATTCACTTAGACCCTTGCGCCTCATCCCGAACCAGGTGATGATCGTGATCATCGACGCCGCTCGCCTGGCCTCTCCATCCTCAAAGGTGCCACTGCTATTGGTTCCTCCCACTAATCTGCCAATCTCTCCTGTAACATATGAATACGCCCTCTCGCGTGGAGGAATCTCACCTCTAGTCTCTCCACTCGTGACTCCGCAACCACTAACAATCCGTTGTCTCATTCACCCACATTTGAAGCTGGTGCACTAAACCCTATAGGTGATCTCTCTCTGCTGTAATCACAGCTATGTCAGGATGATCGGCCCTCTCACGTGAACCTCGTAGTTCTGCTACCCACCATAATCTATAAGCCTCTGTCGCTCTTGCATCCATTACCCTGCGATCGGCTGCTATCTCTTCTGGTCCTTCCGGAGGTGTCGGCCGGGGAGGTGAGAATGATGCCTCGGCGTCGATCCTCATGTATGGTCTATAAGCCATGGGTATATCCTGAACAAATCAAAATTGTTGCCGCACGCGATCTAGTGGAATCCTCTCGTACTCACCTGGCATGTGCCCCGCGATCCACCTTAATCGCTCTACACCCCTCAAATCCTCTGCTATGTTCTCTGTCACCATATAGTTCCCGTAAGGCCTCCAACGGATATCCACAATCATCACCATCTCCCACACCTACCTATAATACTCGATGTCATCATCACGGCTGGGATCTCGCCTCTTGTTTTGTCTGGACCCATTGTCTCGAACTCCAACCTCTGCACTCTGTCTCTCTTTCTGGATTGGTCGGCCTATTGGACGACGCTCACACAATGTGCTCATAGGCTCAACAATGTAATAAGTATGCACAATCCAGTGTCATCCTATGATTTCACCTGCAGGCCCATAAACCCCTGTATAGATCTGCCAGATATGTGGGTGCCCATGCAAAAGTCACGCTCCTTTCTATCATTTCCCAAATAATACACATCAATGCTTTTGGAAATCTTCCCCCATCCACCCTCGGTAATGCATAATACCCCACTACTATCATTAATACCACTGCCAACCTTGTTGCCTTAGGGTGTGTTGCATACATTATACCATAAGTGAATGTCAAACCTCGCTATGTCAAATCTCGTGAAATTTGGACCAAATCTTTGTTGTTATCGCTCCCCGTGCCACACTCGGCCTGCACGATACTGCTTGGTCTTCCTGTAATTGGGAGCCTCAAAATCTTAAACACATCTTCCAGCGTCACCGCTTGTCATCTCCCTTGTTGACAAATAGAAGGTATTCTTTTCTGGATTCCACCTCTCAATAAATGCCTACAACATAGCATGATTGCGTGTGATTCGTGAATAATAGTGGATTCCACTTAACCCCACACGGTTTATCAATGCCCATTCAGTTGGTGTTACATCCGCTCGGACTCGTGACAACAAAGCGGCACACTATCATTCATCCTCAACCCTGCCTCTGTCTCGTATACATCAAATCAACAAACAAACCATTCAATAAATCAAATCCCCAAGTGTTTTTCTCACATTCTGGAATTTCATACATTAACCGATCGGTTATCTCTAAACGATACCGGTCCTTTATCAATCTTATACGACTTGCTTAAAAACATCCCCTACGATAATTATTTGCTCGTTTACTCCTCTCTGTACCTACAAACATACGCAAAACCCTGCTTACCTACCCCATAACACTCACCCCATCCCAAACCCTTGCCTATCACCTTTTCTTTCTCGTCTCTATCCACTTACCTTCTCTCATCCTATTCATAAAACATGCAAGAATTAAATTACAACCAAACAGTTTACCTCTTGGGATGCAACTTGAGGTGGAACCTGTCTTCCCTCTCGTCTCTGCCATTGGATGCTTCTCCTTCTTCAACCATGTTCACCACCATTCATATAACTTGCCTTTCTACCTTCTTAATCTCAGCCCACAATCACTTTACCTATCTCTTTCTTCCTTATCACTCAATTCTCCCATGCAATTACCTGTATCAGTCGTCAAACAATGTCGCATTCTCGTATTTAACTTATTGCATGCCTCTAAAAATAAGAACTCAAGTCAAGTTGTCTCCCAAGCTTTTCTATTTTTAGAAAAGCTCGTTTTAGCATAACCGATATCGGTCATATATCTACCGACATCGGTTAGCTAACCGATATCGGTCATATGTCTCCTTTTGCTTAAACCTAGGCCTTTTCTTTATTTTTTGCAAATTTTTGGTGGCACCCGCCTCTTTTTCTGCATAACGACATCATTATCAATATTTGTCATCAGAATCCCATCAACACATATACATATCATCAAAATTTCATCAACATCATCTATATACATTAAATTTCAAAACCATCGACAAAACACATGAGACATTTTAATATATACATCAAACCAATCATTATACACACCATGTGGATCAAACTCATCATCTATATACATTAAATTTCAAAAACCATCAAAAAAATACATAAGACATTTTTATACACACCATGTGGATCAAAATCATCATCTATATATATCAATGTCAAAATATACAACTTGCCCTGCATGGGGCCTCTGTGATCTAAAAAATACAAAGCTGCACGCAGGCCGCTGTCTCTGTCAAAATCTCGACTCGGCTCGCAGGCCGGTATCAACTATACAAAATGTACTCAGCTCGCAGGCCGGTATATACAACAAAAATGAATAAATAAATCATATGTGGGCACGCAGGCCTCTATATACATACTCGGTTTGTAGACCGGTGTCTATATCCAATATCAAAAACCCATCTCCGCTCCCAGGATGTCTCAGCTCTCTCCACCACCCTCGGCTCGTCTCCTACTACTCTCCTGTGCTTGGCTCTCGCCTCCTCCCGTAAGACCCACCGGTGTGGTGTGGCCCCGTGTGATCTCTGCGGCTCCGGGGACGTCTCGGCTCTGTGTGCTGCATATGGCTGATAGTCGGCCCAGTACCATCGAGCACGTCCTGATAATACCGGGCCTCCGCTCTCGCCTCCATATAGCGGGCCCGTGCCACCATGGTTCTTTGGGGTGGTCCCGACTCCTAATAGTAGTGGCCCCTGTCCTGCGGTACACCCCTGTGCTGTGGTGGTGCTGTACTGTGCGTGCTCTGCACTGGTGTGCCTGTACTGATGCTCGCGGCTATGCTGAGCTCGTGCTAGGCTAACTTCCCCTGTAGCACCCCAATTGTGCTCATGCAAAGCAGCAAGCTACTCTGTAATAATGCACTTGTCTAAGAGTTGGTCCTCTCTGCATATCACGGTCGCCAAATCTGGGGCATGCGGGTGTGCTTCTCGGGATGCTATCTCGCTACCCACCAAACCAAAAAGGCACTGTCACTCTGGCATCATCCACTGTATCATCAGCCGGTCTCTCTGCTACCCAATCTGGGTCAACGGGCTGCGGTGCAGGTAGTGGGGCCTCTACATCATCCCTCCGGTACTGTGGGAAGGGAGGTGGCTCATCCTGTCGCAAGCCCAACTACCGTCGTACCCTCTCTAGGGGTATCCGCTCATACTCCCCGGGCCTCCGTCCAGCTATCCAGAAACTATCTCTTGAATCCTGGCGCATCGTGCTCGGGCTCCTCCTCGGGGCTGATGGCCTCTATAGGGCCTCCATATAATGTCCAGCGTGGTCAAGCCCTCTAACATATGACGGTAGTAGGCCACATCTCATCCTCTAAGCACCACTCGTGGCTGGCCCATGACCCCGACCACCTCTCGAAATTCATATCCGTATACGATCTGTGGCCACCTGGCTCTTGCAGGGCAGCCCCCTACTTGGTCGTATACTGGATGATATCTCGTATGCCCAGTAGTGTAACAAAAATGTCGAGCAAATACCAAATCACCTCATACGGCGATAACCCCACAACTCTCTGTATAGCTGCACCAGATACACTGGTGCCCAGGCATAGCATGTATGCTCCTCTACCATCTCGTGTAAAACTCCCATCAAAGCCCGTGGGAAGCGGCCTCCCTCTGAGTCCGGGAGGGTGAAGTAGGTGATACCTATCATCATCAACATGGCAAGCCATGTCTCCTATCGGTGTGCGCGATACATATCGCCATAGGCAATGCTCACGCTGTGATAGGTCAACAATGGGGCTGCATCCCCGAATACATGCAGGATGCTATCCATCGCTGTCTCTACATCCACCTGGAACACTACCTCACCTATGATCGGTAGTCTCAGGATGCGATACACATCCTCTAATGTAATCGTCATCTCTCCAGTAGGGAGATGGAAGACATTGGTTGCCGGATCCCATCTCTCGATGAGGGCAACCATCAGGCTGTGGTCCTATTCACAGCCTTCTATACCTTTTGAGACTCACTTTGAGTCCAACCTCTCGCATGATGGCCCACTGCACGCTGCGGACACATGTGGCCGCATCTACCTCAATAGAGGGGGCATCCGATCCCGCATCGTGAGCTGCTGGCGTGCCTGCAAAAACAACCCACTTCATCAGGCCTACCCTTTACAATAACAACTACCTTAACTCTCTATACCCACTTACCCACCCAACCACAACCCAACTCTACAACACACATCTACACCCACCTATCTTACCCTATACATCTACGATATCCCCTTTACTTATCTCACACCCTACCAACCACCCCGATCTACTCTAGCCATCTAACTATACCCCCGCCAATTTAACACCTCCTACTTCATACACAACACCTAATCTATCCTACCCGAACCAGCCCCAACAACCCATCCTCCCCCACCCCAATCATCTTTCCTATCACCTCTCCTCATGCCCCTTCACCCCTACATCAAAAAAAAAAAAAAAGTACCGACCGGCTGGTCAACATGTGACCGACGCCGGTCTACGAGCAAGGAAATTTTTCCAAACATTCGGTGACCGATGTTGGTCGCCTAGTGACCGACATTTGCCATCGTATCCCATTCCGGGCCGAGCCCAAACGCCCATGCAAATCTTTTTTTTTTACCTATTTCTCCTTTTACCCACAAGAAAACCCTACAAACCTACCCACCTGCTATTTTGGCCTAACTAGCCTACTACCCACTCCATTTTACAAATTACCTCCATTTATTCATTATTTCATTAAATTTTGGATTCCTACCCAAAACCCAAATCTAAGTTAAACTCATTCAATTCACATAGGTAGGAGTTCGGAGCCTCACCAGTGCATGACTACACATCATCATGGTGGGATAGGTGGCGGTGGTCCAGCTCCTCCAGCACCTCCTGCTCCTCCTGGCTGTGCCATGGCTCCAAATCTCCTCAGCTGGGTTCTCCACCAATCAAACTCTGCCTCCTGATCGCTGGGGTCTACCAACCACTCACTCCTCCACTCAAATAATGCCACCTTAGCCCACAAACTCAACAAAATCACTTCACACCTCAGACAACTAAATTTGGGCACTCAAATTCACAAAGTGACAATGACAGGCCATATTTTTCTTTTTATAGGTTTTGACCTATAACCGATACCAGTTATTTTACGCCCTAGAATACCGGTATCGGTCTTCTAACCGATATCGGTTACCTACTTCCTTCACCTAACTCCCACCCTTCTCCACCAATCTCCACTTTTTCCCGCATCACCTACCCCTGGCTATTGCTGACTAACCTTATTTTGACTTCAATCGGCCCGACCCACGGCCGCAACCACCCAATCCGACCCGACCCAAGGCCGCAACCAACCAATCAGGCCCGACCCAAGGCCTGACCAGCCAATCACGCCCGACCCAAGCCCGCCACCAACCAATCCGGCGGACCAAGGCGCGACCAACCAATCGAGCCCGACCCAAAGGCTGCAACCAACCAATCGGCTGACCCAAGGCGCGCAACCAACCAATCGAGCCCGACCTAAGGCCGCCCTCACTAATCAATTGGCCCGACCCAAGGCCGCACCAATTAAGTACCTCGATAAAGACCCACAAATTATGATTTTATCCACCCATCATGTAGCTTTTTGTCAATCAAGCTCACCTATTCGTGTTTTAGCATGATTAGGATACTTGAATTGATCACCGACCCACTTTGCCTAGACCGAGAGCTGTGACATTTATCTCAACCAAACCAAGCATTTGCAATCTTGCCGAACATGCCTAAACGTTCATGTACCTTACCCGTTATATCCCCTGGAGCTACTTCCTATGCCTTGGATACCGAGGATTATATCATTCTTGTTTGGATAAACTATCGACCTTTGCCTATGAATTGCTTGTTTACTATTTAAATCATGTACCCTGATCACACTCTCGCATTTCAATGTGCGTCTACTTCTTTGAACTTACCCACCATCTTACCATCATCTCAACACCATTCACCCTTTATCAACCCTATCCTGATTTCACGTCACCTCCATCTCGTGATAGATTTGAGGGGATTACCTACACCCTTAACGGAAGTAACCACTTCTTATTAATTGTCGGTGCAGCTTTCTGAGACAAGCTACACGCAAAAGGGGCTAATGTAGACACCAAACTTGTGTCTTACGACACCCTGTGCCCCGCATCTCATTTCGCAACCTAACCTCACCACCTAAACCTTGCACAATTATTTATTAATTACCTTATAATTAATAAATCCACATCTCAAACTTGCTACCTCATTTCACCACCTCATCATGACCTAGCCCTAACCTAAACTAACCTAATTAAGACCTATAACTTGGTCTAAATCACACCCATGACTAATTACTCCTCACCCGCACCAAAACCAACCTAATAATGACTTGACCAAGCCCACAACTAATCCCTCAAGAGAAAATGAGGAAAGTTGGCTATTTTACTAGAAATAATCCACTTTGACTTAACCGAGCATTGGTTCTACTCGACCATCGTCGGTTCACGTAACCGCCATCGGTTCCACGTAAATGACCTCCCCGACCAAAAACAAAGGATCGAAATTCATTTGAAAGATCCGAATTCACTTGGCGAGAGGAGAGACAAGTGAAGAAAAGAGAAGCATTTGCGAGACAAGGACATCGAGCCCAAGCTGCAAAGGAGTAACTAGAGCACTGTGAAACTCATCTAAGCATTGGGAGAGAAGATAGCTCGTCTTTGATTTTCGAGATCATCCCACCTAAGCCACCTCGCCTTCGTCATCACGGTCCTGGACTGTATCTTCATCGGGAACTAGTAAGTAGTGTCTTCTACATTCTTTTAATAACATTTCTTGAACTTCGAATCACAATAATTATAAGTCTACTTCAGATCTACTACCCGGTAACACCCTACATCTAACTGTCATTCCTCTACCCTTACATTGCCCCAAGAACAGCCCCCACACTCTCTGAGTCTTCTCCATCACCCCATTGCCTATCCCTAATCATTTACCAGCCTTATAAACACCATAGCCACCTTATAGCCAACCTTCATTAAAAGCCCCTAAATCACTGCCCCTACCGATATCGGTTATCAGCAACCGGTACCGGTGTATAACCGCAGTCGGTTGTACAGTGACCGGCATCGGTCACTGTGACTCAAACCAAAACCAGCCTTTCCTCTATTGCTTTTAACGAGGTAATTAAATTGTAATTTTGCAATAACTTCTTTGTTAGAATTTGTGTTAATTCGTATTAAGAGGGGAACTGACCACCTTCGAAAGGAAGTCTAATATTTCCTGGGCCCAAGGCAGTTCCCTCATTTATTGTCTAACTAAAATCTGGTGGTCTTGTATTCTTACTTGCAGGTAGTCCTTCCTAGACAAAAAGGAGTTCTTCGCAATCGATCTGATCTCTTTTCTACGGTACACGCGCACCCTCCCAACATTCAATGGTATTCCTCCTATCCCTAACCCTTATCTGTTTCTCAAGAGAATGAAAGGATAGAAGCAACTCTATTCTAGGAGGCCGAAACATTATGTGCGGAACAAATTGCTGCAATGTAGGCCTCCCCATTTGTACCCATGCATCTAATGTCAACACATTTACTTCGCACATATATCGATCAATATGTTGTTCAACAACCACCCATCCACAATAATGTTTAGAGTAATTTCTTTGTCATAGTTAATGCTATCGGGGAAGATATGCATGAAAAAAATTTAAATCCGGTCTCAAAACTTGTGCATGGAGTGTTCCCTTTTAACCAACTTCCTAATAGTGGAATAATGTTCTCCTGGTGCAAAATCTTGCACACCTCCCAAAAATCATCGATATCGGTTTATTTGTCTCGATGCTTTCTTCTACTCCTTTAGATATTGTATCTCACCACCGAATATTCCTTAGCACTTCTATGGTATCCTAGAAAACTTCCTTCGATGAGCGGGATCTGGGTACCTCGTATGCAAAACCTCCTCCTTGGTGATCTTAGGCACAGTGCAATGCCTCTCTCACACATGCTTTGCTTCAATGCATATAGTAATCTTCACTATCAATTCCTTAGGGCCTTCTATTATCGTGGGCATCCATTTGTCTTCTACCACATTTTGGATTCTAACCATCCGACGCCTTTTTTTCTTGCTTATGTTGCTTACTCGGATGCTCATATAAGTCGAGCACTCTTCATAGCTATGGTTCTTCCCGAAAGAACATGTAATATTCGAGGACATTCACACCTATAGTGGTCAAGAGAATCCACATGTATAACATGTTCCCACGGGAAATCTCCCCTCCCTCCACTGCAGCCTCATCCTCCATATCCACCATGATATCCACCTCCCCTTCCACGACCTCCTTCAAAATGACCCTCATTCTGTCATAGCGTGTTTGATTATGATCCACGATCATGGTGCTCAATCTTACCCTCGAACTATCGGTTATACTTGTCTGCCGTATTCCAATGTCTATAGCATCCTGGATCTGACCAATCAACTAACAATCCTCAGTATCATGGGTCATGGACTTGTAAATCTTGTAAAAGCAAGATACATTATTCCTTATCATGTGATGTAACAAAGGACCATGACTAGCATCATGATTCAAATGAAAAATTTCACATCAATAGTAACAAGCGTATAGATCTGCGAGGGAAACTATCCTTGGTATGACCTTTTACTTCACAATCTGTACATCAAATTTATGAGCGTGTTTCATGGGATGAATTTGCATATATCTTCTCTAGCTTCTTTTCCATAGCTACTGATCGGTGCCTCTAGGAATGGTGACTCTAGTGTCAGCGCTCCCAACTCGCCTTAGCATGCAAAGCTACTTCCATTGCTTCACGCAGATCAATGTATGTCTTATGTGACAATGACCTTCTAGAAGGTGTAATCAATCCTCCAAAAAACCCATTTTACATGTTGGCTAGTGTGAATATCATAAGATAGCTTAGATATAAGTGTCTTAAAATGAGCATCATACTCACGTACACTCTCAGTAGTGCCTTGCTTGATATCTTTGAGTGCACTTATACTCTTCTACTCAAACTCAGGGATATGGAACTCTTTCAAGAAAGCATCTCTCAATGCTGCATAATCCACACAAGTTTGATCAGGGTCAAACTTCCTATACCAGTTGTGTGCGTGCCCCTGTAATGTAGTAGCAAATTGACTTTCCTTTCACTCAATAGTTGTAATCCCTTTAGCACGCCACAAGATTTCACACATATGCACATGTTCGAAAACATCCTCTATACCTATATACTCTAGGAGACGAAGAGACATCTCCATATAGATATTCTATGGTTGCTCTGAGACCTTGACCACATGATCCGGAACCCCTTGTGTTCCTCTCGCCTCCGAGAACCACCAAATCCACAGAACTAGAACCACCTATACCTCCTAATCCACCACATGTAGTTGGAATAGGGCACTGTAGATGTACATCCACGTGCTCGACAATAGTACTATACTAAACCCCTACGATCTGTGAGGTAGTTCCACTTCCAGAGGTGAATCCAACATTCTGCGTGATCACATTCTATTTGGATGATGCGCTAAGAATGCTCCTCCAAATTACATTGAATTCATCTATCCTACCATTGATGTACTTGATCCTTGACTTACTCCTACTTTCCTACTTCCCAAGTTACTTTTTGGTTACTTTTCGTACTAGATACTGGGAAACCAAGCACAAAGGCTAGGTCACCAGGTGGATTAAGATGCACACCTATGGCCCAAGTAGTCTCTCTTTGGCACATACGTGTGAGTTCGAGAAGGGATCTCTATCATGCTTTCTAAGATGGGGGAGTTCCTGATGCTCTAGCTCCATGTCTTCTACGTGAGTTGTAAATCCTTCACGAGCCATCTCTCTCCTCCATGTCATACTCTTTGCAATGGAACGCTTCTTCTCTATCTCCCTCTTGTGCACCTCATTATACTTAAGCCACCTTTCCTCTCTCTATTTCTCTGCTGCTAGGTTTTCCATCTTAAACCAAACTTGTACCTGCCCTCACGCATGGTGAAGTTTAGTTAGCCATCGGTTTACTCTCTAGGTTCAAAGTTACCATTAAGATCTTGATTGCTAGTGGAATACCATGCAAATATGTTCCTCTTGGATACTACAAAACTAGAATTCAACTACCTTTGGGCAAGAGTACGTCAAAATTGAATATTCCAAAATATAACTGTTTAGAACACCACGAAACCACGTATCCATTGCGCGAGTCCAAATCAAATCAGCATCATAAAGGGCCTGAAATTATTCCTGTGTCTAGACAAGTGCACGATACCTCCAATTCCACTGAGATGTATAAGTAGTAAGCCACTCATATAGTTCTACTGGAAAGATAGCAAAAAAAGATGTCATATAATTTGTCATACGGGTTACTTTCCACCCAAGTGCGTGTGTTAAACTCAAATCCATTGCTGAACCGTCGTGCATATTCTTCCTCCAGATCATGTATCCATTCCTCAATACTTGCTAGAGTTAACCAGTACGTCTTCATCACGAACCATCCTAAAAACAACTGAAAAAGAGGTCCCAAAAATAGAACCAATGATGCAGCCTAGAATTTACCAGATAACACCCTAGTCACGTTGGCACATCACTCAACCTAGACTAAGTGCTCACCCGAAGCACACAAAGGTACCAGGTCCCTCTTTAGGGTTGAGTACTATCAATCTATATCAATGCACGTATGGATCTAATACAGATTCATACATACACCGCTCTCGTGATACATACATCTATATTTAAGGTCATGTCTAGGAAGTGATTCTTATCTTGTAGAGCATAGACACTTTATAGTTCCAAATCATTGCATTATGTGATAGATGGAAGAGGTTCATGATGGAGGAATGGTCTAAGGGTATAAATAAGTGCTCATTGGTAGATACGCAAACTAATATTAGAATGGACATAAGTGCAATGCATTAAGAAGTTCAAATTCGTGGTGGTTTACCAAGAAGGAAGCACAAATGATAAACCCGAAGATCCATACTAGAGTGTGATTGAAATATAGGATAAATTATTAGGGAGGAAGATAGGATATGATATGATATGATGATATATATGATATGATGATAAAAATTATGTGTTATCCTTGAGGAAGAAAAGAAAATATGTCCCCTAATGAGGTGAATAAATGGCCACAAAGGTGGGCTTAGGATGAAAATAAATGGTCCCCGAGGAAGGGAGAAATATGGCCATGATAGTGGACTTAGGATGAGAGGATAGATTAGATGAAATTGGATGAGGTAAAATATGTGCAAGACCTCAAAAAAATGAGGAAGTGAAATAAATATGGCATCCCACAAGAAGGGACACGTATGACCACAACGATGGACTTAAAATGAAAAACATGATACCTCAATGGAGAGATGGATACACTACAAAAATGGGCTTATGATAAAAAAATATGGTGCCCCAAGAGACAAAAACATGGCCACAAAGGTGGACTTTGATGAAAAATATGGAAATATGGTCCCTCAATGGAAGGAAAAACATGGCCACAAAGGTGGACTTTGGATTAAAAAGATGGTGATTTGGTGCCTCAAAGGAGGCATGAGTATGGCCACAAAGGTGGAATTTGATGAAGATGGTGCCCCCAAAAAGAGGCACAATCATGGCCAAAAAAGGTGGATCTTGGATAAGATGGAATGGTCCCTTAATGAAGGAAAAACATGGCCATAACATTGGACTTAAGATAAGATGAAGATTTGGACAAGATTAATTTAGATTGGATGGATTTGGATGAGGTAAATAAAACAATGTCAAGGAGTGAAGTCCCCCAACGCATCAAGGGAGTTGTTTAGATAGTTGATATGGATGATATGCTCAAGAAGAGAGGAAGGATTCTCCCAAATGAATTAGATGTGGATGAGTTAATGGATTTCGAAAGAGTTTAGATGAGATTGTTTTGGATTTGGATGGGATAAATGGTTAGAGACCACAAGGTGATTGGAAAGATAAACAATATTGATGAATAATGAAGGACCTTCCATAGGAGGAATGTCATGTAGGAGAGATGTTAGGGGGATGGTGGATGGAGGAATCGTGGGAAACCCGATGGATGGAATATGAATTGGATTAGATGTAGATGGAGAAGGATGTTTCCCCTGAATGAGGAAATCATCTTTCTCAATGAAGTTATGGATGATTTTTTGAAAGGCCTTACAATGTTCAATGCATGGCTGGGGTATAATGATAAGAGAAAATGCAATTGGGATTGAACCACGATGGATTTGGACTATATGGATTAAAATCTCTAATGGGAGGAAGCGTGATGGAAATATATTTGAATTAAATGTCAAAGGATGTTTGTGTAGGACCCAATCAAAGTGTCATGGGGAAGATAACTCTTGTGGGTTTTATCATGATGTTTTGGCTTGGATTTAGGGGAAGAAGTGGATGTAGATCGGATGGATGAATTATATTTCTTAAAAGATGAATCAATTTTGAGAGGAGGGTTAGATTGTTTGGATTGGTATTTATGTGAGGATGTACATTGAATGGGTAGATTATATGTCTTGGAAGAAAAATCAAATTTGATTGGAGGATCGATTGTTTGATTTGGATTTATGCTACAAAGTGGATTAGATGAAGGGGACTGACCTAGATGTTGTGACATTGGATTGCTGAAAAGAGGGAAGACTTGAATTCTTATGAGGATGCACATGAGACTTTTTGGGGATGTTTACCATGAGCCTTAGATTTTGATCGAGAAGATTTACCCTTGGTAGGATTACAATAATTTCAACTTGGAGGATCGAAGGTGGTGGTGTAGGGGTGGATATTGATGGAGAAAGAGGTGTTTATATGATGATTAATAAGATCTATTCGAGATTTAGATTGTGTAGGTTTTGGTTTGGTCAATGTGGAAATAGTTGATTTTGTAAAGGGAGAGTGGAGTGTTTAATTTTGTAGAGTTGTTTGTTACATAAATGTCTCAAGGGGTATCATTGATATGCAAATCGAGAGGATTTTGATCGTTGTGATAAAGGATTAGGTAAAGAATATTGGGATAAAATGGGTGATGTGGCCATGGGAAAGGATATAGGTATAGGTGATGAAGATGTCAAGGTAGGGATAAGTGGATTTGTTGATATGATAGATGTAGGGGTAGTTGGGATGGATAGGGATGTAGGCATATTTGGGATATTTGGAGATGTGAGTGATGTGGTGATGGGAATGTTTGATGTAGATGTGGTTAAGGGGTTGAATATGATAGGTTGGGGATGAGAGATGTGGATGAAGTGGTATGTATACTCAAAGTCGATGTGGATGTGGTTAAGGTAGTTGATGTGGTTGGTATGAAAAAAGTGGGAAGAAGAACTAGGATTGAATATAAGGATGGTATAATGGGTAAAGGTGGAATGGATGCAGGAAAGGTAGTCAAACCTATTGAAGGTGATGTGTTAACAGATGGCGTAGATATGTTAGGTAATGAGATAGATGTAGGATTAATGTTTGATGTAGAAGTAGTTGGGAATGGTTGATTCATAAATGTTTCGAGGGGTAAGAATGATATATTTGCGAATGAGGTTGATGTCATAGGTGTGGATGTATGGATAGGTTTGTTTGATATAGATGTGGGTGAAGGAAAATATGTGAGAGATGTAGGGATATGTGTGTATATCAAAGGGGCCAAAATAGGTGTTAAGGATGAACGTGATGTGATAGACTAGGGTATGATAAAGTGGATGAAGTAGATGGTATAGTCAAAGTTGATGTGGATGTGGTAAGGGTAGGAGCAGGCATAGGTGTAGGAAAAGTAGTAAAAGTTGATATAGGTGTGATAGTTGTGGATATGACAGGTTTCAAATAAGGAGTGGGATTAATGTTCAAGGAAGGAACATGCAGAGTTGTCGATGAGATGAGATCTTGATTGATGGTGTTAACGATGTAATCATTTGATAATTGAGATGTAAAGGGGTGGCTTGATTTGTTGGTGGTTGATTAGGAAAAGGTTACATAATTATTTTGATGGGTTGGCTAGATGAAGTGGTGGATTGGCCATTTGGATATCCCCCTGATTTATAAGTTGTTGGATATGATCTTTGAAGGAATGACACTTCTCAATGTCGTGACCTTTTACTCGATGATATTTACAATAGTGAGCTTCGTGATACCAAATAGGCTTGGGTTGTAAGTTGTCCATGGGTCGTATGGGAGGAAGTTGGATGGAGTGAACTACATAAACTTTTCAAATAAGGAACTATAGGACTCCCCAAGGGGTATAGTTAGGAGATGGTCTAGGGACTTGTTGTCGAGGCCCCGTGCTAGATGTAAGTGTGGATGAGGACTTAACAACCATGGCATTGGCTGCACATTTAAATGTATCATTATGTGTGGATGGTTTAGTAGATTCAATTTTAGGTTTGTTTAATATCAGTTTAAGATGACCTTTTCAATGTATTTCAAGTTTACGAGCCATTGTGAAAGCTTCATCAAAGGTTCGAAATGATTGGATTTTCAAGGTAGATGATATATGTTTCACACATGAACATGAGAAGAGTTTGATGAGTTCAATTTGTAGAAGAGTAAATGATAGTTTGTTTATAATGCACATGCCATCATGTGAAGAAGTCTGCGATGGACTCGTCGTTAAACTTTTGGATGGCATATAGATAGCGATAGTGATTTTGTGTGCAATGTTAATTGAAAAGTGTTCTAAAAAAAATTATGCAAGTTGGAAAAGGATAATATAGAATATTGTGGGATATTATTGTACCAGTCCAACACAGGACCGGACAAGGACATGGGGAAAGTGTGAAGTAGTAGATCTTGATCATGTGCAATAAGATAACATGCGTGTTTGAATGCACGAAGATGTTTTTGGGGATCTTCCTTGTTGTTGAACTTAATGAACTCGGGAAGTTTCCAATGAGGAGGGTAAGGTTTGATAGAACCGATGGATGAATTGGTTCATTACAAATTTTTCTTAGGATAATGCAACTTTGGGCCCTAAAGTGGTGGCCTCAAGGTTGGCTAACCTATTCATGAGAATGTGAATAGGATCATTTGATACAATGTTAGGTTGAGATTGGATTGGTTGTGTGGCATGAAATGTAGCTTGATAAGGTGGATGATACATTTGTGAATGTGTGGGTGTTTGGGGAATCATTTGATAAGGTGGTTGATAAAATTGTGGGTGGGATGTTTGTGGAATCGTTTGATAAGATGGTTGATTAATTTTTGTGGATGTGGGTGTTTTGGATTTGTTTGATAAGGATTAACATATGTCATGGTTGAGATGGGATATGTTGTTGCATAGGATGATGTTGAGAAATAGGGACATGATGTGATTGGGGAGATTGGGTAGTTTGTTGTGGTAAATGAAAAGTGGGGATATAGGCATTAAGAGATTGAGATGGTTGGAGCATATGATGAGTAGGAATGTAAGTGTGAAGAGGTTGAGATGGTTGGATAGGCATATTAGTAGCATATGGAATAGTGTTGACATGAACTGTTATGGGTGGAATAGGATTCACCAAATGAGGAGATTGATTGGATTGAGAAATTATGGGAGATTTATGAAGTAAGAAATCATATATGGGGTTAGGAGGAGGTCCAAGAGTTTCTAAAGGGGTAGAAGATGTAGTTGGTTTAGGAAGATTGGATTGGTGAGAAATATGAGGATTAATTTTAAGATAGGGATGATTGTGGATGACACAGTCCTCATGAAGCGAGGCCATGGAGACATGGGGTTGGGTAACCAAAGGTGTGGTTTCAAATGTAGAATCTTGTTGGGAGAGATCATTAGGGGAAGTGACATCATTTGATGTAGTGGATTGTTGTTTTGTTTGTCTTGAGTAAGAGTGACCACATGCATGAAATAGATAAACATTTTTTATGAAGCTTGTTAACAAACAAATCAAGAAACAAGTTTTTATCATCATGATTAATTATGAGATATGATAAGAAAAGAAGATTGGATAATAAAGGTGCTAGAGAATGGTAGTCTAAGGTTGGTTTTAGGTAGTTTTGGCTAGGAAATGTCTGAAACGGTTTCTTGTTGGGTGTTCAAATCCCAATCAATGAACCAAGTGAAAGGAATGTTTTGATGTGTTGATTTTTTTCATGAAGTTTTAGGCATGTGTGATAATGTGGGATGTAGAAGGTTAAACCCCTATTTAGGCTATGTGAGTAAGCATGATGCACGGGGTTCATTTTAGACCAAATTTGAAATGTGAAGTTCGATGCAAGAAATCACCCAAAAAGGAAATTACAATGTAGAAAGGAGAAAATAGGGAAAATGAGGAATACTTGTATATCACTTTCCCCATGTTATTTGATTGTATGTGATAATGGCATATGTGAAGGTGATGGTCAGTGGCTAGAAATGTATGGGTACCTTAAAATTACACCATGCACAATTGCGGATGGGGTCGGTGAAAGGAGACTTTAGGCATGTTTATGTTTTAACAATTGTCTTTGATGACGTAAGGTGGTGATCGTGACTCTGTAGAGTTCACCTGAAAAATAAAATAACATAATTAGTGCACGTGGTCGACGAAAATTTGAGAAAAATAATAAAATATTCTAATGTTTATTTCAAAAGAAGATCCTACATACGGAAATAAAATTAATTAATCTAATTAAGTAATAAATAGTGAAGTCCAACGTTAGTGTTCAACAAGAGTAAATAAGCAATGAAAGCTAAATGATAGACTATAACATAATATAAGGGAAGCAAATGAGTTAATGGATTCGAAATGATAGACTATCAATTGTAAGATAAGAAGGCTATGAAAGTGAACACCAAAGTTAATGAAATGAATACCAACGATAGGAAATGATCGATTATTTAAACAATAGACTATATATATGTTAGACTAATAGACTATACAAATGATAGGCTATATAAAAACTAAACTAATGAAATGATAGATTATATAAAAGCTAAACTAATGAAATGATATGACTAATGAAATGATCACTATATAAAAGCTAAACTAATGAAATGATAGATATGAACTATTGTTTGTACATAATGAAACCTACAAGAATTAAAGCAAGGATGAATGAAATAATATGACTATAAAAGCTAAACTAATGAAATGATAGATTCATGAAACCTACCTAGAGGATGAATGGATTATTTGTGAAAATTGGTCATGTGAGGAGGGAAGAGGAGTTAGTGGGTCATACTGCACATGGACATGGATTTTCACATATACGATGACATAATGAGAATCACATAAGGTATAAAAGAAATATATAATTGGCTATGGTGTTGTGAGCATTGTTTATAGATGTGTTATAAAGAATGGTAAGCCAATTGCTAAAAAGATACTTTATAGTCAATATCCACAAATCTTGTGTGAATTTGAAGCTAAGCTGGAAACTGTTGAAGCATTAAGAATCGAAATCTTGTGAGTCTGCATAGATATTCACTTTATCCTCATGGAAATTCATGGTTGACTGGGAAGTCATTGAGAAGGGAGGTGGTGGGATGACTAGCAGAGGCTCTTAATCAAGACAAGAATCTCATATTTAGGACAGAGTGAGGGATGGCCGATGGATTCTCTGGTTCTGATATCTATGTTTGTGTGAAAGACGTATTATTTGAACCTGTCCCAAGATGCCATGTTCTTCATAAAAGTTTCTACCAAAGATAGAGAGACGTGGATGTTGTGTGGTCCTAGGAAGTCAGGGGTTGTACAAAATACAATGAAAAAATTTGTGGTTAAGGATCTACCTTCAAAAATTCAGCCCCTCCGATTACAAAGACAAACTTTGACAAGGTTCTTACAAGAAAAGACCAAATGTTAGCAAGAAGGATCTTGAAGTACATGAGTAGTTTATTAAGGAGTTTGGTGAAACAATAGCTTGTGGATAGGGAGGGTCTCTGTAGAACCGAGTTTGGAGATGGGAATAGCTGGGAGGAAGTCGAGTTGGGTGGTTGAGGAGAGAGGTGGATGAGTTGTGTGTGTGTGTGTGTTGAAGTCATGTGAGTTGGTAACTTTGTAGTGTCGAGTGGGGAGTTGGATGGGGAGGTGAGTGAAGATGGCTCGGCCGAGGCCGGGACTGTAGGAAGCGAGAAGAGGAGGTGTGGTGAAGGAGTCGTGGGAAGGGAGTTGGCATTGGGAGATGTTGGTGGATAGGTCTATGTGGGAGATGAGGAGCTGGGGTGGATGGGAGATAGCTCGGCCGAGAGCTCGAGTAGAGTGGAAGGATGTGGGCAGGGAGAGAACAGAAGTATGTGAGGTGAGAGCTTGAGGTTGGTGAGGTGGGTGTGGGGTGATGAGTGGTGAGGTAGATCGGCCGAGTTGGCCAAGCTAGGGAGGATGAGAGGATTAGGGGATAGTTTAGGATTTTAATAAGATTTTCCTATGTTTTTCTTGTTTTTTTTTTATTATTATTATTATTATTTATTCAATAATAAAAACATACTTGATAATAATTATAAATAACCAAAATGAAAACCGGTTGAGAATAAGATGAGGACTTACCTCCAAGATGACATAGGTGACCGACTACACCAAACTAGCGAAGAACATACTAAAACCCTGCAAACAAGTGAGTCTAAAAATGGAATATTCACAAGATATGTACCAAATGATGATAACTAGGAAACAAGATAACCATCATACTTATGACACATGCACAAGATGAGTAAAGTAATAAAAGAATGACCAGATCTTGGGTTTGGTCCCACCGGGTGTGCCAGAAATGTTGGATAGGAAACCTCATTCTCGTGTAGGTGAATGCACCGATACTAAAAGCCACCAGTAACCTCAAAATATAGAGGGCTTAAGGAGCCTCGGATGTGGATGTAGATCTGTGGGTGCAAGAAGATAGATGTGATATGTCTGCAAAACTAAAACAAATATGATTAGATAACAATATGCGGGGGTTTCCCAAATAACACCAATTCCCAAGAGGTTGTTAACTCCCTTGGAGGATGTCAACCCCCGTGTCTAGAAAGATGGAAATAAAATATGAACAATAGATAACATGTAGAAGTAGAGAAATACAATACGCCAAGTAAAATAAGAAAAGAAGTACAACATGTGGGAGAGATTGATAATATCCTCAGCTACAGATGTCGAGGTTTTCCATGACTTCAAAACTTACTTCCAACTTGCTTATCTAAAACTTCAAAACTTCAAGATTTCCCACTTGTTCAAAAGACTCAAAACTTGCTTATTTCAAAAATTTCCAACTTATTTGAAAGAGGGGGAAGGCCTGTATTTATAGCCTAGAGATGGGGTTAGATCAGGGGTTAGCAAGTAATCAGGGTTTGACATAGTAACCCTGGTCAGGTGAGTGGGGGGCATGATTTGAGTGATTAGGTGAGATAATAGATTTGATTGGATTTGATTTGATTAAGTGGGGTTCATGATTTGAGTGGTTAGGTGAGATAATGGATTTAATTGGATTGATTTGATTAAGTGGGGTTTATGTGGGGTTCATGATTTGGATGATTTGATTTGATTTGATTGAGTGGGGTGATGTGACTTAATTAGAATATTTGGATACTATTAACACATAATATGGATTAATAAATTAAGATTGATTAAATATGTAGTGTTGGTGGGAAATGGGATTCAAATGAGTAAGCATGTTGAAGGAGAGAAAATGTGGAGGAATGATACTAAAATAAATGATCTAATCGACTCCCTCACCATTATGTCCTCACCTCACCATTTTCCCATATGACTCGACCCTCTATTCCACATGGCTCGGCTCTATAGACCCCTCCCTATCCCCGAGCTCCCATAGAACCAAACACCCATGTCTCTCTATCTTCAAATAGAGAGATGTCAAACATTCAAAGATCCAATCAAATCCAATCAAATCTATTATCTCACCTAATCAGTCAAATCATGTCCCCCCCACTCACCTGACAAGGTTACTATGTCAAACCCCAGTTACCTGCTAACCCTTGATCTAACCCCATCTCTAGGCTATAAATCCAGGCCTTCCCCCTCTTTCAAACAAGTTGTAAATTTTTAAATAAAAAAGTTTTGAGTCTTTCAAACAAGTGGAAAGTCTTGAAGTTTTCAAGTTTTAGATAAGAAAGTTGGAAGTAAGTTTTGAAGTCATGGTAAACCTCTGACATTGTAGTTGAGGATATTATCAATATCTCCCACATGTTGTAATTCTCTTCTTATTTTACTTGGCTTATTGTATTTCTCTACTTCTACATGTTATCTATTATTCATCTTTTATTTCCATATTTCTAGACATAAGGGTTGACATCCTCCGAGGGAGTTAATAGCCTCTTAGAACTAGCGTTATCTGGGTAACCCCCGCATATTTATATCTAATCATATTTTTTTAGTTTTGTAGACATTATCACATCTATATTATTGGCCCTCGTAGATCTACATCCACATCCGAGGCTCCTTAAGCCCTCCATACTTGAGGTTGTTAGTGGCTTTCAATATTGGTGCATTCTCCTGCATGAGAATGAGGTTTCTTTTCCAACAAGTGGATTAACACAACACAACACATTTCCTTTCATCTCTTAAAGGATGATTGTTCCCTTTTACCTCCAATGAAGGAAAATTGTGCACTCCCTTAGTTCCTTTAGGTGAGACAACCAACACACACTATCTTTCTCTTCATATATCCATTATCTTTCTACCTTTGTCTCCCATTACCATCTTAGTGTTACATTAATCCCCATACATACATTTACACTTGTTTTCTCTCACAATGGGTACAACACAAGGATAACGAATTTCATTCAAAGAGCACATGCTTAAGGGAAATCAAACAAAACATTTGTGTAAATGAGGAAGATATGGTAGGGGGAATGATTTCCTATGCATTTAGAAAGTAAATGAGTAAATCCTAAGCCCTATCCATCTTGTCCATATTGAAAATTCAACGTTGACTCTAAGTAGACAACAATTAATTTTAGGTCAACAATAAGTCCAAGTAACAATTTAGAGAAAAGCCCCACAAATACATACAACTCCAAGACAACATTAAAGGGAATTTATTCTCATTATTAAGTCCCATTTTATATGTTCCTGATTCTCAACTTGTTTCATTACATTAAGTCATTCCATACGATGTTTAGAGTTCATTTAGGTTATCTCCAATCAACCGAGAGGATCAATTAGCATGATGACAAGGTTTAACAATTAACTTCCATTACTATACATCTAGTGTTTCATTTCAATAAATTTGGTGTTCTGTTTGTTACAATATATTAAAATATTTATGCATATGATCTACAATAATAATCATATACCCAATTCCTTGAAATAAGACTAATTCAACTAAGTACAATATCTATTTATATGGTAATCATTATTCTAGTACATGATATAGACATATTTACACTTTTGTTTTAAAATATTGCCCAAATGTACATTACTCATTAGAAAACTCTCATATATAGATGTGGGAAGGTTCATAAAGAAAACCTAAAAAATATCTTACTTAAATGCCTTCAACAATCCTCTATACACTTTGACATGTTTCCGCATTTGCAAACTCTATTGAGACCTTCATTGGGTTTTGGATTGCTCATGCATATTAAAATTCCACCATAGTTCTTGGCGGGAATTTGACTTGTTCCACCACCAAAATTTCTAGCGAAGACCTTTTTCAAGTTTCCCATGCTTTTACAACAAATTTCTCCACCTTTCACTAAAACTCTATCAAAGTGTTTAGAGGCTTGTGGAAGGTGTTTAGGCAAGATATTTTCTAAGTTTTCTCTAAGGATCTCCCTACATATATGTATGAGAGTTTTGAAGTGAATATATATATTTGGTCTATATTTAAAAAGAAAAATGCAAATATGTTTATATCATGCAAATCTATAAGTTGTAAATGGATATTTTATGTAGTTGAATTAATCTTATTTCAAGGAATTGAGTATCATGATTATTATTGTAGATCATATGCAAAAATATCTTAATATATTGTAATGAATGGAACACAATATTTCTTGAAATGAAACACAAGATTTATAGTAATGGAAGTTAATTGCATAAACTTGGTCGAGTGGAGATAACCTCAATGAACTTTAAAAATCATATGAAATGACTTAATGTAATAAAACAAGTTAAGAATCAGACAAGTATAAAATGTGGCTTAATAACAAGACTAATTGCCCTTTTGTGTTGTCTTGGAGTTGTATGTATTTGTTGGGCTTTATTCTAAATTCTTGCTTGGAGGAGTTTTCCTAAAATTAATTGTCTTCTTATAGTTGGTTGTTTTCTTGAATGGTCAAGACCTGAGACAAGATGGATAGTAGTTAGGATTTACTCATTTCTTGCTAAATATAGAGGAAATCATTCCCCTTACCCTCTTATCCTTAGTTGCATAATGTTTTGCTTTGATTGCTCCTTTGTGCATGTGCAATTTGAATGAATGTTGTGATCCATACATTGTGGTGGAACACAAATGTAAATGTGTGTGTGAGGATGAGATGTGACACCAAGATGACAATGAGAGATAAAATATGGATGAAGAGACAAGGTTTTTGTGTTGTTGTGATTGTCTCACCTGGAGGAACAAGGGAGTGCGCAATTCGTTTACATTGGAGGTAAATGGGGACAATCATCCTTTAAGGAAATGTTCTTTGGGAGATGAAAAGAAATTTGATGTGTTGTGTTGATCCACTCGGAGGAACCAAGGGCCTATTGTGCCTCCTTCGTTGGAGATAGAAGTGTGTTATTTGTGGATTATCTCCCCTCTTTGTAAGTATTAATAACAAAATTTTGTGTGCTTTCTATTATTAGACCAATGTCCTCCCCATCATTTTGTTATCTCGGTTTTGAGTTTACGCCAAAAGCTGTGCCGAGATAACCCTACGAAAATTTTAAGCTAGTTTTGCAAAATTGCCTCTCAAAGAGAGATAATCGGGATTTCAGGTTTCATAAGCAAGACAACATGTGTTTTGGGTGTCTCATGTCATGTGTTCCCGAAACCCGAAATCCGCATCAATTAAGATAAGTCGGGTATGCAGGCCTTCCAAGCATCGGAACAATCCTTCATCAAAACATGTTTCATGTTGCACTGTTCTCTCCGATTCCCTAAGCCCGACTTACACCTTTGTTTCGGGTTTTCATGGCTATCAAACATCATGCTTCGTGTCGATCATTTCCCGAAACCTGAATTTCCTAAGTCCTTCATGTCGGGTTTTCGGAACTTTGAAGCATCTAAGCATCATGCTTCATGTCGATTGTTTTCCGCAACCCGAAACCCGAATTGCTCTAAACACCTTTGTGTCGGGTTTTCGGACCTCCCGAGCATGCTGACATGGCGTTAATGCCGAGTTGTCGGGTGGGTTGACACGTGCCAGATGAAGTGTATTAATTGTAAATTTTCATATATATATGCGGATTTCCACATCATTTTTACCAGACGTATTTTTACTTCGTGGATTTTTGCGCATGCTTCTTCAACCCGAAACCCGAAACTCACCTGTGCCTGATTGCGTTAATCATTTTTGATCTTTCCTTGCCCTGGTTGAAGGTATTTTTCTCTTCATTCTTTGTTCATGGTTTTCGTGAATTAATTATGTATGGAATTCTTCCCATTTTCTTACCAGGTTTGTGGGGTTTTTATCTTTTTCCTTTTGGGGTTGTTTTCTAAACCATGTTTTAGGGTTTATCTCTTTGGAATTATCATTTTGTGTTATTTCCCGGATTGTTGTTGTAATTAAAATATGTTTGGTATATGAATGGTAAAGAAAGAACTTGCATGTTTTAAATTCAACAAAAACCCTGTTCCCTCTTCTCGGGTTTTGAAGGGTGTTGTGCAGTATCGAAAACCCGCGGTATATCAGAAGATTTGAAGTGCCGGGATCTCCAAAGTTTCCAACATCTTCAAAAGTGTTGGGATTTCCAAACTCTCCGACATCTTCAAAAGTGTCGGGATTTCCAAAGTTTCCGACATCTTCTCAAAGTTTCAGGCTTTCCAAGATTTTCGACATCTTCTCAAAGTGCCGGGTTTTCCAAGATTTCCGACATCTTCTCAAAGTGCCGGGTTTTCTCAATCCTCCAACATCCTTCTCGGTGCAGTCGGGTTTTCGCAATGTGCAAAATCTCCGATCTCCGAAACTCTCCGCTTTTGAAATCCTTCATGTTGGACCTGGTTCATCGCGAAAGAAAAGACCGAAAAGGCGGGGAAGGATGAAATACAAATTTAGAAAGGTGGAGTCTCCATCCTATATCGATTGTAATTATGACATCCGAGATACAGAGCTCGGGAATATAGATATGGAAGATTTTTGGAGTAGGGTAAAGAGCTCTTCCCAAACCCCATGGATGAAATCGATATTCGATAGTGGTTTACCTCTAGCAGCGGGTTTCCCTATGTGCGCTCACCGCCCGAATTCATCTTGGCACGTGCTTCAAGTTATGACTCTGCTTCTCATTCGTAAGAAACCGGGCGGGAGAATTCATGATCAAATTGGACGGAGGTTACATTGATGACCTTCTTAAGCTACCTAATTTTGAAGAATATGGAGATATAGATCTCAAGTCAGCCCAAAGAGCTTGGGACAGTGATCAAGAGAATTGCATCAAGCATGTGAATAAGAGGTTCCTGATCAAAGCCAAACCGGCTATTTCCAGGTTCCCAAGACTTGTTCCCAGAAGTGATTTCATTCAGGAAATCAATGATATCATCACTCTGTTGAGTCGGGTTTTTGGGTTTCCCGAATCAAATGTTTTCCAAGGGTGGATGTATCAGTTCATGATCACTATTAGGAAGAATCAACCAGGAATTGATTGGGGTACTCTCATTAGTAATGAGATAGACTCTCGACAATGACAGCGGTCTGTCTGAGGAAAGTTCTATATGTCTTCATATGTCACCTACGCAGCAGCCGGTATGAGGAACTATCCTAGGTTGGATAACAAGGGAAATAAGGTAGTAGAACATATTTATCGTATTTTCCTCGGCTAACAAGGAAAGGGTCCAAAGATTAGTTCGAAGGGTAAATGATGCCTTCTTTTATGAAAACATCTGCAGGTTAAATCCTGAACTGAGGAAAACAAGAGTATCTGATGAAGCATGGGCTGAGGTTTCAAAGTGGGGATGTGTCTTCTTACAGTTTAAGAAGTTCACATATCTATGAGTAGTCATGTACCCAGGAGATCCTTTCCATCTGCCCAGGTATCCAAGGGACAAGCTGATCCTGATGGAATTGGTTAGGTAGTTGTTGGATTTCCACAAATTCCAACAAAGTAAACATAAGGCTGCTGTATCTTTCCCAATTTCTATTGGAAGATACACTTGTTCGACAGTGGTGAAAGCTAAAAATGTTGTCCATGAGCTTCAAGATAAGTTAAAGAAGCACATGAAGCCCCGAGACAGGTTTGATATTTGAGGAGTCCTTAAGGCCTATGGAACTTTGCACCTGCACAGGCCGAGTAAAGAAGATATCTGGATTGACTTACGTGATGAAGTTGCTGTCCGGAGAAAGGATCATAGCAGATTGACACTTGCTGAGATTCAAACGTTTGAGCTCGCTAACTTACCAGAAGGTACTAGCGACAATGAAAGTGTTCTGGATCCTTCCTATGATGGACTGAATGAAGATCAATATGTTTTCCCACCTATTGATTGGTCTGTCAGTGAAAAAGCCTCCATTACAGATAGGTCAGCCCTGATTCTCGCACGTACCAAAGCTTGGCTCACCTCTTGGGGAATGAGTTTTAAAGATGATAAATTTTCAAAGTTGGCTGCTGCAGAGGCGGGGCCCTCCAAAAAGGGAAAAGACAAAAGACCTTCTAAAGGCCCTATAAAGGTCAAATTTGTCAAGAAAAGAAAGGAAAGAGAAATCTCTTCAATTGTTTCTCCAGTTGAAACGGTGAATGTGCCAGAATCACCAACACCACCAGAAATAGGAGAAATTTCTTTGGAAGGAGAAGGAAGCCAGCCTTTGGTTTCACCATTTGTTGATTGCCCAACTGAAGAGACCTTATCTCTTGCATCCCAGGCTTTGGAGTCTGAATCTACTCCTCTCTCCTCACAACCACTCCTACCTCCTCATTCTCCATCAACTTCTTGATCATGGCAGTATTTCTCTCTGGACTCTCACCCTCTCTACTAGGACCCAAGTAATCACCAACATGCCCCACTGATGTGCCTCTTTTTTCGAATCTGCTACCACATTGGTAACTATTCCCCCTCTGTTAATAGATCCTTCTCCCCCAAGAGTACGATACCAACTTCTACAACAGCAGTGGCAAATCCTCCGATACGCCACAATGGCTACTTGAGCAAACTCGAAGAAGAGGAAGGTGATTGTACCTATACCACTTTTGATTTGAGTTCACTCAAGGCTTCTATTGTTAAATCAACCAAGAAACCCAAAATAGTTTCAAGGGTTTTGGTGGGACGCTTTAGGGCATAAGTTATTTGAGATTGCCACTCCCGCGACCTGAAAAAACTAAAGATGACATAACAGCCTACGATTATCGAGATAACCAGGTGGCTCTAGGAGAGGTGACAAGCAGAAGGGGCACAACAGGATACACGGGATGCTACCAACGTGTTGTGCTTAGGAAGTTGAAGGAAACAAAAGACGAGAGAGGCAGCTTAAAAGAAAGGTGGAGCAGTTGATAGAGGTTTTGCTTAATCTCTCAAAACCCCTTGAATCCATACCATCTTCCTCTGTCCCTGTTGGATTCAATTTCTCATCGGTGCCTATTATTGAGAAGATTAATAAAAAAGGAAGGGTGGTCGATGAATGGGTCCAAAGGCTGCTCAACGAGGGAAGGAAGAGATTCAAGACATTGTGAAAGTCTATCAATCTTTGGGGATATTCGAGAGAGAGGGAGAAAAGATGGACGATGATTTCTCTCAAGAAATTGGACATCTTGATTTGACTTGCGAACTTCTCCGGTATTAAAGAAAATACCATCACACCTCTTCGTAGAAGAAGGATCATCCACATGTGGATAAACATTTCCAGCTGACCAAAGCCATAAGGTTCAGGGTAAATATTCTCAACAAATCCTGTGGTAAGTTGAGAGAATCAAGGGATCAATTGATTGATGGAAAAAGTGATTTGGAAGAAGAGTTGCTGAAGATTTTCCAAAGGTGTCAGTTGGAAACGTAGGCATCCTATCGGCTGATGATATTTTCAAACAAGTCCAAGAGTCTGTTCAGCATGAACCAACTCACGGATTTGGTATTGAGATCATCGACAGGTTTGTAAGGATTGAACATTCTTTGGAGACCTTGAGGAAACTCAAAAAAAAGACTCGAAAAGCTTCCGGCGGTGCAGTGATACCCATGAAACTGTGAAGTTTTGAATGATCATTCCACTGTGCTTGACGAAAACAAAATGCAAGGCATAATCCGGAAGTTCCAAGAGTTTCAGAACAAACAGGTTCAGCTGGAAGAAGAGAAAGGTGAAGGAACAAAGGATGACGATTCAGATTAAGTCCCAATGCGATATGTCATTTCAATCTTGGAATTGACATGTCTTTTTCATTTCTATTTCGTCACATTTCTGAATCATATTTTGACTTGGTCTCCTGCGTGAGAGTCAAGCAAAATAGAACTCTTTTAAAGAACACTATTTTCTAGGATTTATCCTATTTTCTCTCTACTCATTTTGTTATAAATAAGGGATGCTTATGCATTCCAAAGGGTCGAGATTTTTGGAAATATTGGGAGCTATTGGAAAGAAGAAAAACTTTTGTTTTCTTTTAATCATTTTGAAGAATAGGAGTTGATATTATTTTGCAAACTTTGTGTTGTGGGATATATCTTTCTTAAGACATTGTTCTTACGTTCATAATCTTAAGCTATTCTTTGTTTAGCACCTTAGTGTTTCTAATCATTTTAGACATTATATTTATGATCTAAAGCTCGTATGATTATTTCGTGCTCTGTGTTTACTCGAAAGAAAATACGTTTCTCTCATTTCCTTTCCATTGTACTTCTTTCATTGTAATAATTCCCTGACCTTGTCTGTTTAGAACAACGATATCTTCGTATCGTGTGGATGTGGACTTTGGGATTCGTCCCAACCCCAATGGTTAGATTAGTGTGAATACTGTATATATTTTTGTTGTGTTTTAGATTAGTAATAAGCAGGCAGCCTCACCTGTCTTTGAGGAGGGATTTAATCCCATACACTGTGGTTGAACCTCATATTTTGGATTGACAAAATATCAACCAACACATTTTCCAAGAAAATGTGGTTAAGTTGCACGAGTGTCTGTGAACTAGAACCAAATAATTTGTAGTTGTACTTTTCATTCCATGTTAAGTGTTAGGTGTGTATGTACTTGTAATTGTTGTCTTGCATGTTATAAAACTATACAAAAGATACCTCTAGATTTGGCTATGATTTTGGTTGGTGAAATTTCGAGCATTACACTATGGTATTAGAGCCAAGGTTCAAAGTAAACCTTTGGGATAGGTATGTGGCTTGATAACTAAGTATGAGATGGTGGAAGAACTAGGAGAGTTGTGTTGTGATTTTTACAAACCTATACTGTAATGTTGAAGATGTATTTGTAGTGTTGTACTATTTCGTGCGGCATTGTGTGCTATCAATGTGTTATGAGACAAAGGTGTTCCTTGTGAATTATGAATGTGTTGTGATGTTGCATCACCCCATTATATTATATTTGTGTTATTCATATGTTAAGTAATAAAGTGTTTTCATTGTGGAATGTGGATGTATTATACATGTGTCATCAATATGTTACGTGACAAATGTGTTCCTTGTAGATGTAATGGGATATTATATTTCCGTGTTATGTTGTATTTATGTATAGTGCCTATCACATTTAATAAAATAAATAAATAAATAAGGGTGTGTGTGAAATTCACGGTGGAAGGGAATTAAGAAGGCAGTTGGAGAAGAGATGGCAAGTGGTTGGAAGGTGGCATGGAGTGTGGGATTTCTAAACAACCTGTAGAACTGTCATCTCCTTTCATGGTAAAATAAGCACTCTATTCGAGGTCTAGAGGTGTCAATAAGAGGAAACCCAAGATAACGTGTAAATTTAGCAAAAGTAATTAGATAGTTGCAGCGATGACGGGGTCTATGCACCCAAAATTAGATAAATAGAATATTACATGGAAACGAGCTAGCAAAGATCTTGTTGCATCCATCCTAAAATCAATTCACTATGGGTTAAATCAGTCCTGCATGCAGAGGTAAATCTATACCCAAAATAACTCCTCACTTTATTATACACAAATTGATTGATTTAGATCTTTATCTGCCTCTGAAACGGGTTCAAATGGCTTGTGAGGAAAGCAAAGGACTACCTTCCTCTATTTTGATGTTCTATGTAGAAAATAAGAAGAAGATTGAGCTTTAGGAGGCTTGTATTCAGGTGTAGTGTCTTGTTGTATTGATTTTCTCTTCTGTTTCTGGGCATCTCATAGAACTTTGGCATTGTACAACGTTATGCTGCAAAAAATCCTACAGATCAATTTTTTTCCATTCGGTGTACTCAATGTTGTATTCCGCATCAGTGGAATCCACACTGCGTGTTGGGCTATGGTCCTGAGAGCTCCGAGGTGGACTTCGAGGTTGTCTGGAAGGCCCTTGTGAGTTACTTGATAGCAGCAAAGGAACTGAATACAAGATGGGGACGTGAGAAACATAATTTTTCTGGTCCATGAGAACCAACACCACAAGGGGCATGCTGGAGTACTTTGGTAATGGGGTAGCCGAAATGGCACCAACAATTGGTTCCTTAAGTAACACCGGTTGGTTCCGAAGCAGCAGTTGTAGGCTCCTTAGCTTGAGTATTGTGAGAATGTTCCTTAACAGTTTGTTCCTGATGGCCATGGGAGCCAGAGGATTTGGATTGTTGTGATTTTTCTTGTTTCGCCGGCCCTCGGCAACTTGCCAACCTTCCTCCTGTTGGGTTTTGACTTTCTCAGGAGCTATTTTTGCAACAAGGTGGTTACGGAGGATATAAAGTGAACAATCCATGATCTTGTGATCAGATGCTTGACAACGAAATAAAGTGTTGGGTAGATTGATATACATGACCCACTGGGAGTAGCATTTATCACCCATTTGAATATCCACAAATTCTTTGAGGTCATGCAAGAGATCAATCTCAACACATACTCACTTCTGGGGACGAGCATGGTAAAACTTATCGGCTTCCATGCATACTACCTACCCAAGCAAAGTGGAAATTTGTGGCAGAAAATGAATGCATGGCAGAGGAAGACCAAGAAATTCAATCCAAACAGGAACTTTAAGGGTGGTATACTCAGATACCACAAAGTCCTTATGTTAGGGTGTTAACACAAGCAGCGAGTTATAGACATACCAAGTGGCTTGCTTAGCCAAAATATTGGGTATGTTAGTAGGGTCATAGAAACAAAAAAGAAAGAAACCCTTGGTCATGTTTTGAACACTATCTAGGCGAACCCCATGAGGGGTCTAGACTGTGTTAGCCGAGGATTTAAGCATGCTTTTAGAGGGGATTCGACCCACAAAATACCTAACTAGGCAAAACTCTTCTTACCATTGACTCGCATTATT
The DNA here is from genome assembly GCA_018340775.1 of Taxus wallichiana var. yunnanensis. Lineage (NCBI taxonomy): Eukaryota > Viridiplantae > Streptophyta > Pinopsida > Cupressales > Taxaceae > Taxus > Taxus wallichiana. Next base: position 475,410,562 of record CM031239.1, on the reverse strand, counting down.
ATATTCAGGAATGGGTATAACTCCATCCGGAGGAGAGAGATTACCTCGTGAAAAACCTTCGGGATGAACTTCCTGGGGCTCATTACCAGTGGTTCCATTGCTCGCTCCAATATCTCCTGCCATGGTTGAAACAACCGGGTTTGAATATGTCGATGTCATTATATATGGGACACCAAAAGGGATAAAAACCATAAGAGATATTATAGCAATAAATTCCGTAGATCCCAAAAAGGCCTCAATATGATGGTTAGAGGGGGAAACTCTAGAAGAGTGACTCGAGTTTTGCACCAAAGTTGCAGAGCATTGTTTCTTCTTTATCTAGAACATTCAATATTATAAGAAATGTTTTTTTCCATTTTTAACAATGTCATGATTTCTAAAATTGATTCTTTCTTTGGTGAGAGTTTTCCATCTTCTTTCAAACTTGTTTATTATTTTTATTTAATATTAAATTTTGGAAAGAAAATTGGTTCATCAAATAGACTATAATTAGAAAAAAAATAGTTGTCTACTTAATTGACCTCTACATAATGTAAGGTTGCAGACCTCCTCACAAAAATATAAGTTATTGAATTCAAATCATCCAAGTACACTTTTCCTTATATAATAAGTTTGTGGTTATATCTAATGTGTTATTATACATTTGAATTCAAGCAAAAAAATTCTCTCATGATCGAACACCTTGAAAATTTCCCACATCATTGGGGTGATGCCCCATGTAATGTTGTTTGAGTTTTATCATCCCCAACTCATCACTCTTTGTCTCATGGCCACAATGGTAGTGCTGGAATGAAAATATGTCGGGGGAAAATCGGTGGGTTTCTTGTCATGCTGCGGGAATCTAAGTCCCTCTACTTAACTAGTGAAACCACGTATACGCATGCGCGAGTATGGAAATTTTTCTCTGGGTTGGCCTTCATTGTCATGCGGATCCAACAGGCACTCCATTGACCCTACAACAAAGCTAGAAACTATTTATTAGAGAGGAATTTGTCAAGAAAGTAGGAAAGGGAGTGAGAATATGAGGTAGGGGAACTAATGTTGCAAGTAGAAAATCATATTCTTGCATACACTAGTTAGAAGTTTCATCACATGTATTGGAATTAGGAAGAAACAATACTACAAAAAAGCAACAAGACCAATTAGAATTTAATGAGCTCAAAGTATTAATAAATCCCTTAGTCAAAAAAGGCTGAAAACACCTTCTTCTTATATTGATGCTCAAGTAGAAATTATACATAGTATAAGAAATAGAAGAAATTTGAGAGTGGGGGAATGGAATAATTTTTCTCTCTTTGATCTTTAACAAGGATCTCTCTCTCTCTCATGAATTCACAAGAATAGCTAAGAAGACCCTCAAATGGGGAGTACATTACAATTTATAGAAGAAAAAAACTCTTCATCTTCCTGGTGATTCTTCATATACCTCCAATGACACTTCATATGCCTTGAAACTTTTCATATTCCTAGGAAAACATTAAGTCCCCTTTTATAACTGAAGGGTGACTTATTACATTGAAAACATTAAGGCATAATTGAAACCCCAACGCAAGATTAGAATAATGAGGAGAGAGAAATTTGGGGGATGAAAGGAGAGAGAAAGATAGAAAAGAGAGAGGGAGAACAATGTCGATGAAGAAAATGCCTTGCTAATCCACTATTTTACTTGAACAATCTGATACAATGCTCCAATCTAGTGAGATTTGGATCCTCAGAGACTTTCCTTGATGATGCATGGACACCAGAACTAAGTGTTTAAAAAAACTTTCAAATAATTCTATTGTTACCCAAAATTGTAGGGTATAATGCATGCGGAACAACGTTACACGTGCCCAAAAGTCTCTCACAAGGTGTTTAGGAAAACTCTCAGTATGTGTTAATATCCCGCATGTCCCGCTTAGCCCTGCGTGCTTTGTTCTTCTCCTCTCCCCTCTTTTCTTTACGTTTTGGTCATTACTAAAAACCATCGGCCTGACTAGGCACGTGACCGCCACCCGGGTAGGGCGGCGGTCTCTGATGATCGGGCGAATGCGGTCCTTCACGCAGCGACTCATGTAAAATTTCGTTTACTAGATTTTTTCACTTGCTCGTGCTTGTATTTATGATCTGGTTCCACTGGAATAGTGTTTTGGTATTGTTTAGGTTTAAGAGATCAAATTGGTTTTCACCTTTGGGTAAATGGGATTCTATAAATAGCTGGCTTGTGCTCAAGCAAATGGCCCCTCAAATTTGCCCTCTGAATTTCTCATTTCAATAGTTTAGCCTTTCAATTTTGCTTAGGATTCATAGTTTCATTTGTTGTATGCATGGTTAGTATTGTTTAGCTATCAGAAAGCCACATATCCTCCTTGTGCAAGTGTTGTTATTATTTCATCCAATCAATTGGAGTAGGATAGTTTAATTTTCAATAGGAAGCCATTAAAGTTACAGGTTTTTTTTGTCAAATAAGATAGCTTCAGGTTCTGGACGTTTTATGTTGCATGACTCACAATAAATCCCACTAGGAATTGCATAAGCCAAGCTCTGTACTCTTGCGCTATCCCTCTCCTACTCACATTGTATTCAGTCTGTATCCTAAGCTGCCATTGTTCCAATATCTACTTGTTGATGCTAGCATTACACGCTTTTCTGGATCCACGTGAGCACGAAGGAACGAGGAGATCACACTGAGGGGACAAAGCCACACACCATCGGATTCGCCACTGTTTTGCAAAATCCAGGTTCAAGCTTTCAAAGTTCTAGTTAAAGCATATCAAATAAAGTAGTCAATCATTTCATTTCAGTTAATTTCACTTTCGATATTGCTAGGGAAGCTGTGGGGATTGATAGTTTCTGAGAAACTATGATTCACTCCTCACTTCTGAGGTAGGATCGAGAGTCTTTCAAATAGAGTAGATCAGTTATCAGGTTATTTAGAATAGATCTACAAACTACACAGACAAGTAGCTATACTCGGTTGCTTTGTTTGTTTTAATTACGTTATTAGTTTAGTTGTCAATTTTAGATATATTAGATAATTGCTCTTTAAATTTTGTTTAGTAGTTTATCAATAAATATCAAACTTAGGAATATACGTAGATATATCTTGCATAGTTAATTTATTTTGTCATTAGTTAGCTTTATATCATTTTCTTTTGTATGACAATCACGGGACCTAGAGAGCCCAGAGAATATGTATTTGAGCCAATCGTGCCTCAACCCAATCTTGTCACAAGCAATAACTGACATAGATCAGAATCTTAGAATCCAAGTCTTCCGAACAACAAGTAGACTTACAACAGATCAGCTCATAGTTAAGAGGGTTAAACATAGAAGACGACCAAGCACACACATTTTGGTCAAACCAGCCAAACTACAGATTACCCTAGATAAATATCCACATGACTGTAGAAGGGCTTGAAAGAGAGAAAATGTTCGGTTGTGATCCTTTGGTCCCATAGCCAGACGTAGGAGACACTCTCACAGACATAGATACTAGCTTAAGAATTCAGGTTGCAGAGAACGCCTGTGAGATACTCTGAGAAGATTGCACAACTGTTAATTCTAAATATAGAGGCCGAGAAGGCATACGACTACTGGATATTAGGGATTAGAGGATTGAACCCTCGTATGACCATAGCAGGTCCACAACAACCATGAATCTATGGTTGTGACCCACAAATCCCACAACCCAACGAGTCCACAGGTCAATCGACATTGACGCTGGTTTACGCACATTAGTATTTAGATCCACTCCACTTCCACCAACCATTATCACATAGTTATCCTTGTTAGACATAGCAACTAACAAAGCTAAGGATTTTTGGACTAGACCAAAGAATCGATCATAGAATCCATTATATATCCATCATCCATCTTATGACCCTATCTGGAGATATACGAAACAATCCCAGGTCATTTTCCATGTATCCCACAACCCATAGATCGAATCACGCCAGAGCTCGATATTGATTGGAGCCTTCGAGTAGTCATCCTCCTCCGATCGATCTATCACACCAGTTTAGGTTAGGAGGGCCTTCTTTGCCTTAGATTCATAGATTCCACTAGTGCGCGTCGAAGACATAAGATTGCCTAACTAGTTTGTCTACATCCCACACGTATTCCATCCCCACCGGTTGTCTCAGCACGACCTCGGGAGGTCGGGTGCGAGGAAGAGTTACTTGTAGATTCCCATGCTCACTTGTCACTTTTCCATCGTACAAAATTGGTGAACCCGACGTGAAACAAACAAGCGTTTTCATTATTTTTTTTTTTTCTCACCTCATTTCACATCAGCTTCACCAACAAAATTGGTGAACCCGACGTGAGCTTCACCAACAAAATTGGTGAACTTGGAACAATTGCTTCACTCGACTTTTCTCTTTTAGTGTTTCATCTTCTTTCATCCACCTTCGCTCTTTCCCATTATTCTGCGGGTATTCATATACCCCCGAATATGTCGGGATTCGATGCATATGAGACCTCTCCTAGGTCTTGAGGCATACTACACTCAACTGAATAGACAATCATCACCCTCGCTCTCAGTATGGGGTGACAACTATTCAACTAACCAATTATCAACACAAACTCCACCTCCAAGGACTAGATATAGCTCATCTTTCCAAACAGAGGAGTTGGATCAGCTCACTCAAATGCAACAAACAGAGCCTTCAGGCTCGAACAATATGACGTTCACAGGAGAATCTGGTTCATCTCCTCAGATGTTTACTTAGACCACAAATTAGTAGACAATCAGATCCATACCTAGTTTTAGATGATGAACATTCAGTGTGTTATGCCAGGAATGAACAATGCTCTCGGAGTATGTACCCACCTATAGGAAGTTTACAAACACAACCCGAGGTCTCTTTTCAAGAAAATACCTCCATGCCACTACATATAGGAAATGCCCTCGGGGAAACTTGGCAGGGCAACGATCAGTTCATAGCGGGGTATCACATGCCTATACAACATCAGGATATACAACAAATGCCACTAAGGAAAAATACCATGACTTCACCAAATGAAGTCATTTCAACTTTAGTAGAAAAAGTTAGGGGTTAGAACTTGCTCAAGAAAATCACAATTCTCAATTCATGCAGGCAGGAAATTCCAATCCTCCACACCATCCTAGCCAAGTAGACCTCCTCACAGGAATAGGCACGTTGGGCATGCCTCCTCAGTATTCACAACAAATGCCAACTAGAACCGCCATTTCTAACACCGTTCCGATACCTCCCGGTCTAGTACAAAATAATCCATTCCTGGACAATACCCCTTCATACTTAAACATGTACTCCAAATCACCACAAGGAGATATGTTCTCCTCTCCCGGCATGTTTTCTCAACCACAGGGGTTTCCTTATGCCCCTACCAATGCATACGCTACGCCATATCAACAACCCATTCCACCTCCGCCCCCTCAGCAGGCACCATCAATGGTCGAAACCTATGCGATAGGGACTTATTCAGAATATTTGAAAGAGCCCTTAGACTTCACCATACGAAGCATCATGCTTCCAAGACCTCTTCCCGATTTTCCCAAATACAAAGGTGAGGGAGATCCGAATGCACATATCAAGGCCTATGCCACAGCCATTCGAGAACTACTCCCTTGGGATGGGGTTGTTGCTAAAATATTCCCCAAAACCTTGGAGGGCATTGCCCTCGATTGGTATTATAGAATACCTGAGGCTTCCATCCATTCATTTAAACAACTCGTTTCAGAGTTCATTAAGGCGTTTGACATGAACAAACTATTGAGAACAAGAATCAGGGAATTCTTGCACATTAAGCAAGAACACAATGAATCTTGTCGCTCATTTCATCCAGAGGTGGCGTATAGTTCTTTATTCTTGACCAGTGCTCCAAACATGGACCAAATGGAACTATGTGATTTATTCCTTCATTCTCTTAGCAGAGAGGTGAAGGAAGAAGTCCAGAAGTTCCCACTAAGGACTTACGATGAAGTACTTGAGAGCGCTCTCGAATAGATCAAGTGGCAATAGATAGCGGTCGTAAGACGTATGGAGCAAATGGGAGGTTAATCACCTCCAACCAGAATACTACGACTTATCCTACTACCACAAATGTCAATCAAGGACCTAAAATCCTTAATAAAAATCGTGGAGTGACAACAGATGGAGTAACTGATCAGGCTAAAAAGGTAAATGTTGTGAATACTCCACCACTAATGAACAACCAATGAAACAACAACTTTACCCCAACAATCAATGCAGTGGATTTTAATCATCCACAACAACAACAACAACAACAACAACAATGGTGAAACCCTACACAGGGTCAAGCCAAAACTCAACTGGATATCAAAACCAGAACCAAAACCAAAAACAACAAATAAAAACTTTAATCCTAATAGGTAATGGTTTGATCAGAGTTTTGGGCCACAATATGCACCAAACCAACAACCTAGGAATTACAATCCTAACTCGTATTGTGGTTTCCACAAAATTCGAGGCCATGACACTAGAACGTGCCGTGATTACAATAAATTCATGCAACGTTTGCCAGAAGAACAAAGACAACTTTTCATAGATATGTTCTTGAGCAGATCCTGCATCACCAGCACCAAATACTTTTACAGGGTGATTTCCCCTCAAAATGCTCCCCTCAAGATCTTCAATGATCCGCTCCCAAATCACAATAACAATAGGTTAAATCCAAATGGGACAAATAAGGGTGTAATGACAGGAAACAATGATCATGAAGCCTCGACTTCACTAAATCCATTAGTTGCACCACAATTAGGAAGTCAACCATGACCCAAGATAGTCGGTTTAGTGGAGTTAGACACCGAACTACCCGTGGAAGCTGTAACAAGGACACGAGTATTCCTCTCAGCCAAGTCCAAGTTACCTGCTAGAGACAGATAACATCCAACAAATATTAGTAAAACCCATGTAGGTGCCTATGATTTAATTAGTGATCTAACAAAAACCTTCTCGCACATTTCTTTTTTGGACTTACTGAAGAACTCTCCTACCCACAGGGCTGCTCTTTTAGAGGCATTAGGTTTAGGTCATTTAATTAACATCACTCCACCTCCCGAAACACAGGTAAACCATATAGACTTTGATATCCACCCTCGGGGCAGCCGGATAGGGATACCAAGTTTATATTCGAAATAAACAAAATGCCAAAAACACTTGAGATTGCACATGCGAGAGGTGATCCGGCCTTACATTTGCAAGTATGGGTTTATAACAATTATGTGAAAACGTGCGATGGTTGATGATGGGGCAAGCGAGTTAACATAGTCCCCTTCTCTTTCCTTCAAAAGCTAGGGTATGGAGAAACGAATTGTTCCATGACTCGAAATACATTAAGAGGCTATGATAGCCTTAAAGCCACGTCGATTGGAACTATAATACTACCGGTCACCTTAGGACCCAAAACAATCCTGACTGAGTTTTATATTATAGATCGGGAAACCAACTATAATATGATCCTTGGCCGACCATGGATACACCGTATGAAGGCAATTCCTTCTACATTATTTCAAGAAGTAAGATTCTTACACTTAGGAAAGATATTCATAGCCAAAGGTGATCCAAAACCATTCGATATACACCTAGCTGACTTAAAGAAAAGACCAGGCATTCACTCGGAGTTTGAACTCCCAACAAACCAACTTAATAAACCCACCGACACAAAACCGGAAGAAAAGTTGGTACCTACAATAGATCTTGAGACTATGAGCCTAATCAAGACTATCCCAGCCCTCAAGGATGAGGCTAACATTGTAGAAACAGTATCGTTAGGAACTACTACAAAAATTGTTGAATTATTAGAACAGGATCTACCGATGTTCCTACCATTTGATTCTATAGGCATGGGATATACCCTAGGTGTTGGTTCTCTTCCAGCAGAGGATCTCTGCATGGTGGAAGTAACCGAAGTAGAAGATGTTAACACAACAAATATCCCAACGTCCATATTCCTAGCTAAATATTGGACTCTCCATTTCGATGGAGCTAGATGTCATTATGGAGCTGGGGCAGGTGTAATCTTTACTTCTCCGAGGGAAAGATCCTACCATTTTCCTTTAAACTAAATTTTGAATGTATGAACAACGACACTGAGTATGAAGCCCTCCTCCTTGGCCTCATCTTAGCTAAGAGGATCGGTGTTAATAACATCAGGGTGTTAGGAGACTCACAATTGGTAGCAAACCAAGTCTCTGAGGTGTATGAAACCAGAGCTGAGCACTTACAGCTCTACAAAATAGTTGTATTAGATTTGAGCAAAGAGTTTGACTTCATATCAATTGAAGCAATCCCGCGAGAACAAAATCTTCTCATAGATTCTATAGCAACCTCAGCATCACGCTTCACTCCAAACAGTGAGTTGGAAGATACCCGTTTCATGGTATCCCTTCGTACTGAACCATTAGTGAAAAAATGTCAAACCCTCTTTTAACGAACATAGATGAGAACAAATCTACTATCCTAGACCACATTGATAGTGATAGAGCCACTCTAGATTACTTAAACAGCCTATGTAGCGTTACATCTCACCCATCACGTGATAGATTTGTCCTTAATCCCACATTCATCTTCCTACTTTGGAAATCCCATGATAGAGCTTCCCCCACAAAAGGAACTCAACATATACACAGTAGAAAATGGAGACGATATGGAATTACCTCCAGCCCCACCTGAGTTTGAAGAAGGTAACGCTTCTTTAATCAAAGAAACAATTGATATTAACATCGGAATGGAGGATGAACCAAAGATCTTGAAACTAGGATCCTCGTTAACTCCAGAAGAAGTAGAAATACACACTCGAATCCTCAAGGAACATCAGAAGGCTTTTGCATTTAGTTATAAAGAAATGATAGGGGTTGCACCACACATCATGGTACATAACCTCATCACTAAATCAGATGCAAAGCCGATTAAACAAAAATTGAGACCAATGAAACCCAAGGTAGCTCTCATGGTGAAGGAAGAGGTAATGAAACTCCTCCAAGTAGGATTCATCAAACTAGTCGATTACTCTCAGTGGGTATCTAATATCGTTCCCATTCTAAAAAAGAATGGGAAGATATGCATCTGCATAGACTTCGAGACATTAACAAGGCATGTCCCAAGGACGACTTCCGTTACCATCCATAGATGTCATCATTGATAACAACTGGATTTGAGCTTTTGTCTCTCATGGATGGATTCTCAGGATACAATCAAATCAGAATATCTAAACAAGACCAAGCTAAAACCACGTTTATAACTCCTTGGGGAACCTATTGCTACGTTGTTATGCCATTCGGTCTCAAGAATGTGGGTGCTACATACCAACGGGCAATGACATATATATTTCATGATCTTATTCACAAAATCATGGAATCCTATGTAGATGACTTGTTGGCCAAGGCCAGGAAGCGTTGTGATCACCGGAAGTGCTCCTGCATCATTCTTTCATGTCTAATAGAATACGGAGTCACACTAAATCCAGAAAAATGTGTATTTGGTGTGACAGGAGGGAAGCTCCTAGGTTACATTATATCGTCACGAGGGATCGATGTTGACCCAACCAAAAATCCGGGCTGTTCTCGAAATGATCCCACCTTCGGATGAATCTGGAATCAGGTCATTTCTTCGGAAAACTCGGTGCAATCCGAAGATTCATCCTGATTTAAGCTTTGCCATTCATCCAATCAACAATCTACTCAAGAAATATTATAGTATCGATTGGACTGAAGACTGCAATGAAGCTTTCAAAGTAGTTAAGCATTTCTTGTTATCACCACCTACGCTAATGCCTCCTAGGCCGGACCACCCGTTAATCTTATATTCATGAGCTACCAATGTCTCGCTAGCCTATATGTTGGCTCAAGAAGATGATGACAAGAGAGAATGCGCGATCTATTTCATTAGCCAAATGTTGCTCGACTATGAAACATGTTATACATAAGCAGAATGAGAATGCCTTGCCATAGTCTTCACAACCAAATGCTTAAGACATTATATGCTAAATCAAGAAACAAGGGTCATTGTAAAAACAGACCATTTGTGAACTTTCCTCACACAAGGGTCCTTGTCTAAGAAGGTTGGATGCTTTATAACCTTAATGGGTGAATTTGAATTAACATTTGTAAATCAGAAAGTCCATTAAAGGACAAATCATTGTGGATTGGTTAGCTGATAACCCATTAGATGGAGGTGATCTAGTAGATCTGGACTTTCCGATGAATGCATATACTACATCGAAACCAGACCTCCTATCTCTGAGTGTCCTTGGTATACTGATATTATTAATTATATCATGGACCATACGTATCCAGAAGGTGCTACACCACAACAAAGAAGGTGGTTACACATTATCGTAGCTAAATACGTCATTATAGAGCAAGTGCTCTATCGTAAAGCATTCGATGGAATGCTTCTAAGATGTGTCGACATAGAAGAATCCAAGAAGATTCTCCACGAATCTCATAGTGGAATATGTGGAGGCCACTTCGGTGGTCATGCCACCACTCGTAAAATACATCGGATGGGCTATTTCTGGCCCACTCTAGAACATGCAAGTAGAGTTTGTACGCAGGTGTCATAAATGCCAAGAATTCTCCCATGAGATTCACATGCCGACACAAGCTCTACAACCAATCGCTACTCCATGGCCCTTTTCTACGTGGGGCCTAGATTTGATAGGGAAATTCTCTCCCTCATCTATAGATGGCCATAACTTCATAATCACGGCCACCGAGTATTTTACCAAGTGGGTAGAGGCTATGCCTCTTACTACTGTACCAGGTTCTGTAATCGCCAAGTTCATTTTGAACCAAATCATTTGTAGGTACGGTGTCCACAAATCATTATCTCAGATAATGGGACTTCTTTTAAGAATGATGAAGTTCGTGAATTGTGCAATAAATTTAAAATAAGCCATCATATAGCCTCCCTGTATTACCCTCAAGCCAACGGGCAGGCTGAAGTGACAAACAAAACATTAAAAGCCATTCTTCTTAAAACGGTGAAAGAAAACAAATGAGATTGGCATTTGAAGTTATATCGGCCTTGTGGGCCCACCGAACCTCAATAAGAACACCAATAGGAGCAACTCCTTTCTCGTTGGTATTCGGAGCAGAAGCAGTTCTCCCGCTTGAGGTTGAAATACCCAGTCTCGTATCTCACTACAAGGGATTCTGGATGAAGACGCTTATAGAGAAGCACGTCTCTCCCAACTAGAAAGCCTAGATGAAGCTAGGTTAGATGTTGAACAGTGACATAGAATCTATGTTGACCGGATGTGCTGGCAATATAACAAGAAGGTCTATGAATGAGACATATATGAAGGTGATCTAGTTCTAAGGCTAGACAGCCAGGATCGATAAAAAGACCGGTGAAGGAAGGAAGTTCCGGCCCAAATGGTTGGGCCCATACCGAGTCACGAAAGACTATGGAAATGGTGCATATCTCTTATGTACACTAGAAGGTGAGGAATTTGGTGAAACTGTCAATTCCCTACACCTTAAACGATTCTATGCATAAGTGACCAACACTATTTGTATAATTATATCTACATTGCATCTTCATATAGTTAGGATCATTTTGTCTGCTTGTTTCATACAATTTTGTGATCAAGGAACTCATTCTCAAAGCAATTCATTACAAACTTCTGATGGTATTGGCATAAACACTCTAATCATACTTCTTCATTTTATAACGTCATCACCTGCTTGGAATCATTTCATCAAATAAAGCTAGATATGACAAAGTCTTAATGGTAACCATACCAAGATCTGTGGGCTTGTTCTCACTTTGGTTTCTTCCTAGGATAGGTATCTTGCCTATGGTCTATTCTAGAAGCTTCATCATGTCACATCTATCTATGTATGTATATCTCTTTGGAAGTAAGAACATACTGACATTTTGCTCAAACAAACAAGTCAAATATAGATCAAATAGAAAATTTTATTTTTACACATTTCCTTGCCCTACCAACCTTCGGTGATGAGCTTATGTCTCTTACTAGTGACGTAGGGTTGGGAAAGGATGGGAATGCCCTTACTCACCTATGCCTTGTCCATGGTGATAAGCCCATACTTCTGACTAGTAGCATGGGACAAGGTATAGGGGGTCCTCTTGACAATAAACGTTGAAGGTAGTCAGCAAACAATTCAAATGAACCTTTGAAATCTTGAGTCAAAAACAAATGAATCAGATGTCCAAAATTCCAAGAGAGTTCAAAACCCTGAAACCCAGATTTTGTCTACCATGTGGCCATCTACGGATCTAAGTCTAGATAAACCGCAAAGCAAGTAGCATTCTAAACTATGGAGTCACTCGAGTAGAGTAGGCTTGTAGCATCCTAATTTGGTTCCACCAAAGCTTTGTCTATCTCTCATCACTACCATTTCAACACATTTCATAACTTGTGCCCTTTCTAGCTCTCGGTGATGAGCCCTCGCATCTTACTAGTTGCGTGGAGTTAGGAGTGGGGCAAGTTTATCTGCTCATCGTACTGGTTTATCATCACATTTTGTCAAAACAAATATGAAGTACCAAAAATTGCTTATAGAAACTAAAGTTCAAAATCACATTGTGTCTACATTATCATATATCAGCATCATGAAATACAAAAAGAAAGTAAACATTTGTATCATTTGTTCTCCATTGCATACATTCTAAGAAGCATATAAAAACAACATTATAATTTACATGCGAAATCGAATCATAGAACATTGATACCAAGAGTCTGATCCAAAAAAAAGAAATATATATATATATATATATATATATGATCAAGTTTCTGTACAATGCCATCATGCACTAGGCATGGTCAAAATGCTCAAAGAGCCAGGAAATACAAATATATCATACAAACAATCCAAGAGAGCCAAACGGCTTCTCAACCCCTATGAGATCCCTCTGAGGGTGCACGCCCACGTCTAGGACTTCGGCTATGCCGGTGCTTTGAGTGCACGGAGGGCTCATGGTCCCGAGGAGCAGCTGCGGCCTCGCCATGAGAGTGACTCCTCATCAGGCGCTCTGTTGTCCTATACCCTGCCAGCTCGGTATGGAGGGAAGTCACCATCCTGGCCACATGCCAGATAGGGGAAAAGATGTCGGTATGCCTACCCCATTCTTTGAAGGCTCCCCTGCATCCATGGACAGCTCTGCACGGGTCTTCTCCATAGGGATCATCAGGGTATCGGTGCATACCCGGTGAATCAGATCTCGCCACTCATCATAGTCTCTGCAAGCAAAGGAGAAAAGCCAATTAGAAATAATCAAGAGATAAAAACAAATGTAAACAAAAGGAGAGATAGAAACTAAGGCAATCCTAACTAGAAACAAACATTAAAAGGAAGGATGATAACTCACTCGGATCTCGGGCCTCCAAGATGGATCTCTAGGGTCGGCACCTGCCACAGATCGCCGCCGACTGGTGCACTCCTCCTGTGGCCGGGGCAACATATCATCCTGCTACGGACTCATCCTCTCCACCAAGGCCCTGAGAGAGTGGCTCCTCTAAAACCGAGTCACCCTCTCCGCACTCTGCTCCGCCCTCTCCACCTGTAAGATATCCTGAGTGTCATGCCACTCAGGATCGCTATCCTCCTCTCCATCCCGACTCGCTGACCTCAGCCTCGGTCTCCTCCTCCATCTCCCCCCTGTGAACTCCTCGGACTCAGAGTCTATGTCAATGGGGTTGTCATTGCTGTGGGCGGGACCGGTGGTAATCTGAAGTAAGGGTGCCTGAGGAGCACCGGCTCTCCCTCGAGCTCGTACTACCCACCTAGCTGCAATGGGGACACCAGGAGTAACAACTATCCAACCTTGGCCTCTAGGACCTCCCCTAGCCTCTCGAACTGATCTATATACTGGCACCACTGGGGAAGCATACCCACGTAAGGCAAGGCCAAACTGCTGAGGCACTCGACCAAAAGGATGTATCTCCACCCTCCCCATCCTATCAACAAGCTGCCCTGTGGTGGAGCAAGAAATCAAAGTAAGAGCCTCCTCGCCCCATAAACCTACCATGGCCTGATAAGGTGTGGCCTCCATGTCATCAGTGGTTAGGAGGAGGTGGTGGCAGGTGGTGAGGGCTCTCGAGCACCGACATGTCTGTCCATCGGCTGCCCTCACGGCTCGGGATCTACCACCCTCACACCTCTACCATAGGGGATGAAACACTCGTAGACCCAGCCAACCTAGGGTCGGATGGCTCAATGACTGCCCCTGTAAATGGACCACCTGGTACAAATCATGATAGGTGGTCCCAAGAATGTCGGCTCCCCAGGCATAAATCCGGCCATGTCCCTCAATCTATGTAATGATGGGGGACCAACAATACAGTAAAGTGTCTCCTCCCTTGTCCCCGATCAATCTCGAGGCAAGGATCCCCATAATGGCCTGATGAATCAAGGGGATAGGTAGGCTAGGAATAGATCGGACCCTCACCCCCTTCTTGAACCAGTGGAGATAACTGCATCTCCCATATATGAGGCCCATTGTGCTATCTGAGCCCGTGACCTTGTTGTCTCAAGAGTGAGCCGTCTCCCGATGATCGGGACCCCAAGATATACGGTAAACATCCTCTAAAGTAATGGTCCACTCACCTCGGACCCCTGGTAATCGGAAAGTGTTCGATCAGCATCCCAATATGAAAATAAGTCACAAAGTATGTGACTAGATGGTGCAACATGCGGGACCCGTGATATGCGCAGTATACCGGCCCTCTGAAGAGTGTCCTACTCATCCTGAGAAAGGGCATCTAATATTGCTTAGGAGCCAATCACACTCTCTCTCTCGGCTCCATGAATATACTCCTCCTTCGCTGCATACACCCAAAAACACACAAAACAGAGTAAGTTAGTATCCAAATGACATTAGAAAAATCATGAAAACATATAAGAATGCTAAAAATGCAAAAATAAATTCAAATAAGTGTTGTTTTTATGCATTTGTGTGAAGGACCACCACCCTGAGCAGGGTGGTGGTTCCGTAATCACCACCTTAAAGGTGGTGGTCTTGTAACCGCCGCCCCGATTCAAGGTGGTCTCATGTAACCGCCACCTGCTCAGGGTGGCGGTCGTGTCCCGAAAACCCACGCGGGTCATATACCCTAAAAATGGCTAAAAAAGCAAAATAAAGACCGTTTTGACTCAAACAAAGCCTACCCAGTAGGCGCCCCCTAGATAAACCTATTAAAATTGACATTTTCAAAAATAATCCCCCATGACAAAGATTTCAACATTTTAATATTTTAGGGGCAAAAACGGTAAATCAAGAAAAACTAACCTGTGATCTCGCGGGTCGGTGTTCCGCTCGTGGAGGCATGATCACGATCTCATCCGAACATTTTGACTATACTCTCGTGAGAAACCATCACCGTGGGTCCCAGAGCTCAAAATCAACCAAATCAACACATGCGCAAATGAATAGGAAAATGGGCCCACTTTTACATATATAGCACCCTGACTTGTTTTAAATGCCCCTTTTCGCAGGTTTGGAGCCGAAAGAGGTAAGTTCTTATCCCGCACAAATGGTACGTCCTCATTTCATAATATTTTAGTATTTATTCTTCGATCTATTTTGTCTATCTGCACTTGAGTCCTCTTTTCATTTTGTAGGTAGCGGGAATTTCGGATGGCGTCATTTCGACACATGGACGTATCAGGTATAACTTCTAACTTCCCATTTCGGGACCGCCATACTCGGACCCACCATTTTACACCTCTTCATGGCTAAAATGATTCTCGAGGGGGCAATATGTATGTACCCAAAATTGTAGGGTACTGCACCACCGGAACAACGTTACACGTGCCCCAATGATGATACAGAGTCTCCTCGCAAGGTGTTCGGGATCGAAAAAGCTCTCCAAGTATGTGTTAACATCCCGCATGCCCCGCTTAGCCCCTGCGTGCTTTGCTTTTTCTCTTCTCCCCTCTTTTCCTTTGCATTTTGGTCTTCAGTTATGAAACCACCGCCCTGCCAGGGGCGGTGTGGTGAAGAGGCGCGCCGCTGTCTGTAAGCATCGGGCGGCGGTCCTTCACGCATTTTCTAGAATGCTCTTTTAACGCGACTCATGTAAAATTTCAACGTTTACCATTTTTTCACCGCCTTTGCTTGTATTTATGATTCTGGTTCCCTGGAATAGTGTTTTGGCATTGTTTATGGTTTAAGAGATCAAATTGGTTTTCACCTTTGGGTAAATGGGATTCTATAAATAGTTGGCTTGTGCTCAAGCAAATGGCCCCTCAAATTTGCCTCTGAATTTCTCATTTCAATAGTTTAGCCTTTCAATTTTGCTTAGGATTCATAGTTTCATTTGTTGTATGCATGGTTAGTATTGTTTAGATGTTAGAAAGCCACATATTCTCCTTGTGCAAGTGTTGTTATTATTTCATCCAATCAATTGGAGTAGGATAGTTTGATTTTCAATAGGAAGCCATTAAAGTTGTAGGTTTTGTTTGTCAAATAAGATAGTTTCAGGTTCTGGACGTTTTATGTTGCATGACTCATAATAAATCCCGCTAGGAATTACATAAGCCAAGCTCTGTACTCTTGCGCTATCCCTCTCCTACTCACATTGTATTCAGTCTGTATCCTAAGCTGCCATTGTTCCAATATCTACTTTTGTTGATGCTAGCATTACATGCTTTTCTGGATCCACGTGAGCACAAAGGAATGAGGAGATCACACTGAGGGGACAAAGCCCACACACCATCGGATTCGCCATTGTTCTGCAAAATCCAGTTCAAGCTTTCAAAGTTCTAGTTAAAGCATATCAAATAAAGTAGTCAATCATTTCATTTCAGTTAATTTCACTTTCGATATTGCCAGGAAGCTGTGGGGATTGATAGTTTCTGAGAAACTATGATTCACTCCTCACTTCTGAGGTAGGATCGAGAGTCTTTCAAATAGAGTAGATCAGTTATCAGGTTATTTAGAATAGATCTACAAACTACACAGACAAGTAGCTATACTCGGTTGCTTTGTTTGTTTTAATTACGTTATTAGTTTAGTTGTCAATTTTAGATATATTAGATAATTGCTCTTTAAATTTTGTTTAGTAGTTTATCAATAAATATCAAACTTAGGAATATACGTAGATATATCTTGCATAGTTAATTTATTTTGTCATTAGTTAGCTTTATATCATTTTCTTTTATATGACAATCACGGGACCTAGAGAGCCCAGAGAATACGTATTCGAGCCAATCGTGCCTGCCTCAACCCAATCTTGTCACAACAATAACCGACATAGATCAGAATCTTAGAATCCAAGTCTTCCGAACAACAAGTAGACTTACAACAGATCAGCTCACAGTTAAGAGGGTTAAACATAGAAGACGACCAAGCACACACGTTTTGGTCAAACCAGCCAAACTACAGATTACCCTAGACAAATATCCACATGAGTGTAGAAGGGCTTGAAAGAGAGAAAATGTTCGGTTGTGATCCTTTGGTCCCACTGCCAGACACAGGAGACACTCTCACAGACATAGATACTAGCTTAAGAATTCAGGTTAAAGAACGCCTGTGAGATACTCTGAAAAGATTACACAACTGTTAATTCTGAATATAGAGGCCGAGAAGGCATACGACTACTGGATATTAGGGATTAGAGATTGAACCCTCGTATGACCATAGTAGGTCCACAACAACCACGAATCTATGGTTGTGACCCACAAATCCCTGACCCAATGAGTCCATGAGTCAATCCGCGTTGATGCTTTGGTTTATGCACATTAGTATTTAGATCCACTCCACTTCCACCAACCATTATCACATAGTTATCCTTGTTAGACATAGTAGCTAACAAAGCTAAGGATTTCTGGACTAGACCAAAGAATCACCCATAGAATCCATTATATATCCATCATCCATCTTATGACCCTATCTGGGAGATATACGAAACAATCCTAGGTCATTTTCCACGTATCCCACAACCCATAGATCGAATCACGCTAGAGCTCGATATTGATTGGAGCCTTTGAGCAGTCATCCTCACCGATCGATCTATCACACCAGTTCAGGTTAGGAGAGCCTTCTTTGCCTTAGATTCACAGATTCCACTAGTGCGCGTCGAAGACATAAGTCCATTGTACGGTGACCATGAGCATCACTCATGAAGATCCTCTCAAGAGGGTGAAGCTTTAGAAAAATCCCACCCCGACTCCTACTGCAACACCTGTCACACACCGCTTAGTTGATCTAGACAAAATCCTAATGAAACACATCATGAATAGTCTGACGGTGTTGACTGTGAATTCCACCTTACACCTACTAATTAAGGCATGAAATGAGTGTCGAAAATACACTGTTGAGATCCATGTAAGTAACTTCACTGTCATTTACTCCTGCATAGTCTGATGATAGAGATTGCACTATTTTCTATCTCCTACTCAGAAGTGAAAGGTTGAGCTAAGCTTCTACCATGTCCATTTGTACTTCATGGTTCCTTAGCACAAAAATAACTTACTATTTTTAGTATGGAAATTTTCTCCAAAATCCAAATGGGATTGTCAGATTGATTTCTCCACTCTCAGAGTGTTCCTCTTGTGAAATTTACCCTTTGGAATGACTTATTATTTTTAGTAAGTGCCAAAAAGTAACTTACTATTTTTAGCAAGTACAAAAATCAGATCCTTCGGACTTTGAATAGTTGTGGTAACTGGAAATCTTCCTTCCCTCTCTGTTCTCCTCACTTTCTAGACAAGACTTCTATTTTTGGCAGGTGTTTGTGGGACCACTTACTATTTTTAGTAAGTATCAATTTTGGACCAAGATGACCATTTCGATGATTTCTCCCTGTAATGCATCCTTTGTGTTTAGCGTCTCCTTCGCGCAGGTCTTTAGTTGATGACTTTCCCAAAATAGCAATCCTTATGTAGAAGACCTGCTATTTTTTAGAAAGTGGAATTCTAGTGGTTGGATTTATATGAAACAAATTTTTTGATATGGGTTTTTTCCCAATATCACCCCTTTGAAATTTCGTGTTTACCCGATCAACATTTGGTGATAGTTTAAAAGTTCAAAATTTTGACTGACAAAGTACCTTTGAACATGAAAACCATTAATGGACCTTAGAAAATTATAGGTCTAGTTTCATTCTCTATGTATAACAAAACAATTATTTTTTTAATAGGTTTTTTCCTCTTATTTTGTGATGAAATTTCACTTCAATTCGACTGTCGGTTTGATAGGAAATCGAGCTTTTTCTTCCGTTGTGCAAAGAAATAGATTTCTTCACTATGAACACTTCTTGATGTGAATGGGAAATCTGAAGGTGGGGTTTTTATGACCTTTGAGAATGAATATCACGAAAAAAAAATTCATTTCATGTCTTGGTTTGCAAGATCTCTTTAAATTTCGATTTCACGGCAATGGAGGTTTTCAAGCTTCTTCTTCTTTGTTCTTCATTTCTTCTTCTTCATTTGATCAATCCTTCTTCTTAGGCCTGTGTATTATCATGGAGTGGAGGATATTGTTGATGTGGTGGATCTGGTTCAAGGTTCAGAAATGGTGTACTTGAGAGCAAGTTGCAAAGTTGTGTAAGGTGAAGCTATGGAAAGGTTAGAAGTTAGAAGTTGGAAAGAAAACGACGGCTAAGATTTTAAAAAAATGAAATAAAGCATAGAGGGGATGAGGAGAATTTTCATGTCCTTCCTTTCCCTTAAGCATTTTTTTTATTAAGGGAAAATAGTTTTGAAGGGACTATACCCTGTATACAAAAGGGCTCAAAAGCCAGATAGTCAAAATGAGAGAAGCAGCCCAGAGAAGGGCAAAATGGCCAACCAAAGAGGGCTCAACAACCAAGTAAGACAATACAAGTGAAGAAAGGATCCAAACGAACAATGATCCAAAAAGAAGTAGAAAAGATCAAAAAGCAACCAAAAGAGAAGCAACATAAAAAACTCCGCCAAAAAGCAACTCCAGAACCGCCATGGGATAAACGGCTACTTCGCGGCCAAAAAGCGGTGAACATAGCACCCGTTACTTGATAGCCTGTCAATATTGGTCTTGATAGCCTACAGTGACATGAAGAAGCAGCAATGTGCGGTGGCACGAGAGGAGTCTCTCATATCCACCTAAGCAATTACAATATCCCTTTTTTCTTTAGGGCCCCAAATGTCCTCATTAACCCCACTTAAGCTATCGAGACACTATGAACATGTTGTTCAATGAAATTATAAATGCTTTTAAGGGCGTATAATATGCGTCATTACGAATTTTTGCATTCCCCATTCTACGCCATCCAAGGAATTGTAACTTCTTGAAGACCTCAATGCAATAACCCCCTCATCATCATCACTTTGAAGAATTCATTTTCCCTTAGCTCTTTCCATATTTTTATAGTCCCTTTGAGCTCTTGTATCTCCTTTTCTAACTTGTCCACTCTGTCCATCAATTCCTCCTCCTTGGGCTCCTCCATCGGTTTACTGATATGCAGGAGGTTCTCAACAAGTTCCAGGTCTTTGTGGCTCCTTAGGACCCGTTGGGAAGAAGGGATTTTAGCTTTTATGCTCTTGCTTTTCTTGCTGGAAGCAGCAGCTTCAATCTTCCTTTTCAGCGGGGGGAGTGGAAGCGGTGTGAGCAGGTGGAGGTATGGAGGAAGAAGGTGGGGTAGGATTCATGGGGGGGCAGCTAGAACAGTGGCGATGGATCAGGAGGATAAGCCCCTGGTGCAAAGGGACAACCCTAGAGTGGCTCTGAACTTCCCTAATTGATTTCTCCAAAGTGAGTTAATCAAATAGTGAGGAAAGATGATGATGATATTTCTATGAAATTGATTTAGAAATATCAAATGTTTTTGAGGTAGAGTCACAAATCTTCCTTCAAGAGTTACATACCTAACAACCATCCTGGCCAGCTCAAGCTCAAAGGCTTAGGAATCGATGCCACCTTGATGCCAGCAGTCACAAATTCAAGATTCTCTCCATCGTCCAGGAAATTCTTGGTCTCAACCTCCCTGTCCACCTTCTTACTGAAGAATTTGGTGCCCTCCAGGTGAGGCCGTGATCGGGCGATGAGCTCTTCCGTGATCTCAATCTCCATGTTATTATATTTGACAATCCAATTCTTCCATCCCTGGGTGAATCTGATAGAAATGTCTTGGTCAAATCCTTGAATCCTTTCAATTAAATTAGACAGACCCCGATTTGAAGGTAATTCCAAAGCACCATATTCTCTTTCCACGCCGGATTGTGGGTCGGTTTAGTTTTGCAAGGCAGACCCCCCGTGTTTCCTCTACTCCTTTTCCTTTTCCTCTGCTCCTTTTCATGTTTCCTCCCTTTCCCTTAAGCATTAAGGGACATCACCTTTTCAAGCGGTGTTTGGTTGCGACATGTGTCGAAAAATCTAGCAGTGGGTTTGAGCAAAAAAGCAATTTTGGTGGAAGAACTAGGGGCTAGAAACTGGTCATATGAAGGACCAGGGACCCATTCCTTGGGATGGGAGAATTTTTTTCCCTGATGTCCCCTAGAAAAAGGTACATGAGGGACATCAATTTTCATGGTGCGCCAGAATCCGCCACTTGTCAGCAATCCAACAGTTTTCCATTTCGACTCTACTAGCTCCTAGGGGATGAGAAAAGGCATTGAAGATGGTCACATGGGTGACCAAAAGACTCCTTTGGGGATGTGAAAAA
Source organism: Taxus wallichiana var. yunnanensis (assembly GCA_018340775.1). Taxonomy (NCBI): domain Eukaryota; kingdom Viridiplantae; phylum Streptophyta; class Pinopsida; order Cupressales; family Taxaceae; genus Taxus; species Taxus wallichiana. Next base: position 475,388,962 of record CM031239.1, on the reverse strand, counting down.
TTTTATGTCCCACATTTCACCTATAAAAATGGACATGAGGGTTATCAATTTGCACAACACACCTCATCTTGACACTTGTCAACAATCCGATGGTTGAGGTTTTGAGCTCGTGTAAGAACCTAGGGCTAAACTAGCGATCCTAGAGGTTGTATGGGTGACCAGAGGACTTATAACGGTTGGGAGAATTTTATGTCCCTCATGTCTCTTTTATTGAGGGATGAAAGGGACATGAAATTTTGCTAGGTTCCTGGAGCTGACATGTGTCCTCTTGCAAATTTGTCTAACTGTGAGAACTCTCCTCGAGGGCAACTTGAAAAAGTAAATATCGTGAGCTCCCGATGGACTTTTTGATGAAATGTTATATGAATTTGACTGAAAATGGCCTTATGAATCCAATGGTGGGGATATTATATCTTTATTCGTCCATTTAAGCCCTGAAAAATCAGATTATTTATTTGTCTCACTAGTTGTGCATGGAAAAAAGTAGTTATAAACCTATTACGCCAAAGTGTTGTGAAAAATATGGTTTCACCATCTTGTAGGGATTAGAATTACATTTCCTAAGTTGTATTTTTTGGCTCATAAATCCATCCGAGCTCACGGGATCACTTCCCAAAGCTTAGCAGTTCTTTTGACCCTATGTATCGCTTTAGGCCTATCGACCCTATTTTTGATCAAAATGCCCTAACTTCTCCAAATCCTTCCCAAAGATTCCAGAATTACTTCCATGATGTTATTAGGTCTTAGATTAACCTCCATGTATTATTTGTATTCTCCATTCCTCTCCATGGGGTTTCTCTAGTCTGGGAAAGCAGTGATATCCCTTCCTACAACTGCCTGAAATTTACATTTTTCAATGAACTCCTAAAATCACCTCGAGGGGTTAGATCAACTCGGGAGGTCATTTGACTAACTAGGCATACCCGGGGTGCCTAGGAAGGGTAAAACTTGAAATTTTTGAAACAGGGGTATAGTTGTCATGCTATAAAATTTTCAATTTCCTTGTTGCACATTTGTACAACAAAAGGTAGCCAACAACGAACTAGATATCCTAAAATACACTCTCAGTGTCAGTCTCACAATTGTGTTCATCACTCCCTGTGATGATCACCTATCAGTGGGGTGCCATGTCACCTCCATCATCATGGGCTCATGGGTGGGGCTCCCCACCACCACCAGGCCACCACTATTTTTTCTCATGATGGGTGGGCTACCAGTCTTCGCCCCCAAAAAATTCCTTCGTTGGCCTTATCCATTTCTATATTTTGTGTGTAGGCAGAGGATTTCACTGAAGAGGTGAGAGTACATTGGCTCTGGCTCTAGCTATGGTTGGAACCCTCCCAACACTAGGAAATACCTTCCAAGCCCTAGATGACATGACCATGATCTGTCATCGGTTGGGCAACAATTCATGGTGGTGGCTTAATTTTTGGTTTCAATTTTTGTATGTAATAGACCGCCAGTTCTCCTAGGCTCGACCTAATTTTGGTTTATTTATTCCTAGGCCCTTTTGTGGAATGGATTGGCTCATGTCTTTAAGGAATGCTCCCATACCACCTATATTTTTGTGAATAGTCTTCTATCATAATACCCATTTATGATTTCAAAATTTTGAAGATTGAATTTTATTATCATGACACGAGACCCTAATGCGAGTGGAAAAACTACCATTGACTAAAAATCCTAAATTACACAACACGTAAGATCAAGTTATAGAGAATGTGAGTGGGATTCAACATCAAAAACTCCTCCCTCTTAAGCATTTTCTCACACCGTGATTTCTAGACTGCAAGGAACGACTTTGGATCCCATGTATTGTTTCCTCTTCCTCAACACAAAATGGTATTGCAAAATGACCAACCAAAGACTCCTCTTCTGAGGGAAAAGAGTGGGTTAAACCATCTTTTAATCTTCCTAATGATATTTTTAATAAAACTTGTGATATATTTTAGAAAATGTGTGCCATCAAATAATTTTTTGGGAAAGTTCCTCCAGTTTCAATTTTATCTACCTGGATGAAACATTTTTAGGAACCTTTGGGAATTCACAACCAACTGGTGATGAACTCAACAAAAGGGTTTTTCCTCTTCCAATTTGGGTCAATAGAAGAAACCAACACAGTCTTACAAAATCCCGATGGAATTTCCATGGCTCCTACTTGGTTCTTTGCAAATGGATGATTGATTTTAACCCTAAAAAATCCATGAGAAGTCTGCTTCTGGTTTGGGTGGAGTTTCCAAGACACCCGATGATTTTTTACCCACATTTGGACAAGATTGTAGGATCTCTTAGAATGGTTCTTAATTTAGATCCCTTGCAGGGTTTTATTGCCAAACCTACTAGGAGGGTTTGTGTTGAGCTAGATCTCAGTAGAGATCTTCCTAACTCTATTTCACTGAATGTAGAAGGGTTCTCAATTGAGCAAAAATTGTTTATCTGACATTACCAAATTCATGTTACTATTGTCACGATTTGAATCATCATGTGTTTAACTACCTGAAGCTCCTAGCTATAAAAACCAAGAATACTATGGTTGTTAAACCTTACAAAGCCGAGGAAAGTTCATCCCAAGACGATGATAAAATTGTTTCTCGGGGTCACAAGGTAAGTCATGACAGATAATTTCTCATTAAAAAGATCCTTTTCTAGGTTGTCGATTCAAAAGGCCTAACCAAAAGATTAGAGGTTGTTAATGGAGGTAATCTGGTAATTTTCATCATATCATCCCTACAATGAAAACCACCACTCATACTCTCTAGCTCCAAGAAGAATCTAAAAAATAATCCCATTCGATGCACAATCAGATTTTGGAAGCTTCTATCAATTTTTCTGATCATGAAGATGTTAATCCATTCAGCTCTCTGACAGACAGGTGGAAGAAGAAACACTAGTATCAACCCGACCTTCATCATGAATTTTATCTCCTGGAATGTAAAGGGTCTCTCGAATAACCCCAGATAATTTATTGTCTAGATTATTTCTTGAAATAGGGTTTTCCTAACTTTCTTTGTCTTTAATAAGTCAAGATCACTTATTTTTTTTACTTTTAATGGCTTGTAATCATATTTTCCTTATTGGTGTGCAAATAGATTCTTCCCACTCTCCTAGTAGAGGTGGCACTATTATTTACATTCATTAAAAATGGGAATCCAATATTATGGATATTGGTCAAGACCCCAATGGTCATAATGCTTAGGTTTGTTTATAGATTAATAACAATGTTTTAGGGATTTGTAGTATCTATGCTCTTTGTAAAGATGTTCTTAGAGCTAATTTGTGGAAATGGCTTGTTTCTTGGCTTCCCCCTACCACTTGGGTTTTTTGTGGAGATTTCAATACGTTAGAGTATGAATTTGATAAGGTAGGTGGTCCTGTTTGTTACCATTACAGTAGATGAAATAATTTCTTATCTTCAAATCAAACAAACTTTAGAGCTAAAGGTCCCAATTCTTTGATCAAAACTCCTCTTGATCATCGTTGGTTTACCTAGAGCAATCTAAGGCAAGGAGACCAAAGGATTTTAAGTCATCTTGACTGAAGAGTGATGTTATTAGAGAATAGTTGGTGTTACATACCATTGAAGGAAGACTTCTAGTTCATGTGGATCCTTTGAATGTCTTATTTGATCACATTCCAATCTCATGTTTCCTTGATTTTTTGTAGTTCCAAAAGAGAGCTTCGAGAATTTCATCTTTAATACCTCCTTTCTTCATAATAAGTGTTTTCTCAAGTATGCCAAAATCATATGGACCTTAATCCCTCATCCTCAAAGTGATTCGGGATGGATTATATGGTGGCAAGGTTCTACTACTTGAACTATTAGATTTTTTAGACACTTGGGTAAAAAGATAGCGAGTAATTTTAACAATCACATGGAGAGCCTAGATGTTGATATTTTATAACTCAGTCAGATCTAGTTAGAGATCCTACAACTACTGACACACAAATTCATCTTGCCTATTTGCATACACTAGAAGAGAATATTGGAATTCCATAAAGCTAAGGGAGACATTTTGAAAGTGTATCTCTCTTGGTTAAAATCTGGAGACCAATCCTCTGCTGAATTTTTTAATTTCTTAAAGGATCCAATAAGAAACATGTTATTACTCATGTTAGTATCGATGGGACCATTATCAACAATCTTGGTGACATTCTGCATGCCTTTTTCACCACTATACAAAGGTGTTTAGGTTTGTGAATTTGGATGAAGCTTCTCTTCAGTCCTGCCTTGAGGTTACTCCTAATTTTGGGATCCAAATCATGTCGATACATAGCAACTTACTATGAAGACTTATACAATGCTTTGTATTCTATGGCTGACCATAAAGTTCTCAGACTATATGGTCTACTGTGTGAGTTCATAAAAAAGATGTGGCCAATTCTCGGTCATGATCTCCACAAAGTTTATCAAGAAGCTCTTATTACTGGTTCTCTAGGCTCCATCATTAATCAAGGTTATATTAAACTTCTTCCCAAAGTTGGGTATCCATATTTGATTACTAGTTGGTGATTGATTACTTTTCTCAATGTTCCTTATAAGAAAATAGCGAAGGATTTGGAACTTAAGCTTAAACCTCATCTCCATAAAATTATTTCTGCTAATCAAATTGGTTAACTAGTTTTATGCCAGATGATACATCCTGGATAATGTTGTTATAGTTGTTGAAGGTATAGCTTGGGCTGAAGACTCTAACCAGAAAATTATTTTTCTCAAGATGGATTTTTCCAAGGCTTATGATAGAATTGAGTGGCCCTTTATTCTTGCTATGATGGCCAAATTAGGCCTTGGTAACACTTTTGTTCAACATGTGCAGATGCTTTTTTAGATACCTAATGCTAGAATTTGCATATTAGGTAAGTTATCTCAAGGCATTGATCTACAACGTTCAGTGAGTCAGTGTTGTCCTCTTGTTTTGTACCTATTTATTCTAGCAACAAAATCCCTTGGTCATCTATTTTGAGAAGTTATGCTAATGTGGGTTTAGTTAAGGGAATTTCTCTCTAGCATCATCCTATTTAGTTGATTTATAATCAATTTACAGATGATACTTTCCTTCTTCTGGAGGAACGTGAAAGGTGCATTAATAATGCTCTTAATTATTTAGACACCTATTGCAGGGCCTAGGGTTATCTGTTAAACTGGAAAAAAATCAAGGTATTTTATGTCCTATGTTGATCCCCCTCTTTGGGTTCTTAAGTATTAATGGAATTGGCTGAAACCTAATACTTATTTTACTCTTCTTGGCATACCTTTTTCCTTTCATACTACACCATCGCAGTCTTGGTGCCATGTTATTGACAAGGTCAAAAAGAAAGTTCTAAAATGGATTAGTGAGCCCTTGTCATTGCTAAAAAATTCATTTTCTGCACTAAGATTCTTCAAAGTGTGCATATTTATTATTCCTCTGTTATGGCTCCCTCCCACAATACCTATAAGAACCCTGATAGAGTTATTAGAACTTTATTTTGGGGAAATAATCATAGCCAAAGATACTTTTTGAGAGTGGCTTGGCATACTTGCATGATGGATCGTGAGGTTGGAGGTCTTGGTTTCCCTAATTCCTACTTGGAAGGTATTCTTTTAGCTACCAAGTGGATTATTCACTCGCTTGAAGGGGATGAGGCTTGGAAGATTATATTTCGCTACAGACTTGCTAATGCACACCCTACTAGGAGAAAAATTTGGGGCCATACTCATTGGATGAATTGGTTATTTACCCCTACCCTTTCAAAATTAGAGGCTTTGTCATGTTACAACAAATTTGGAAAGGTTGGGTTAGAGTTAATTCTTTGCTCACTTGGGACATGTCAAAGTGTGATCTTCAACACCTTTCTCTCCATTCTATTTGGTGGTCCCCACTTCTCTCTAATCCTGATGGGCCTCTTGTGTGGAATAAGAACTATCAGAGCATTCAATTTATTCACAAAGGTATTTTACATATCGAGGATTTCTTTAATCATGACAATGGAACTCTCCTTGATTGGCCTTCATTTTATGTTAAATTCAAACTTGCTTCTAAAGACAAAACTACTTATGACATTGTTAGGGAAAATTGGGAATTTGAATATTTCTAGCATTGTTTTTCACTCCAATCAACAATGGTGGGATGTTTGGCTCTAACCTAATCAGGATAAGATATCCAATTTTTCCCTTAAGCAAGCATCTTGTTAGATCAAATTTAATTCTCTACCTCTTACCAAGCTCAATCAGCATTGGGTACTCATGATTTTTAAGATATTTGATGTGCTCGATTCCGTACACTCGGAAACATATTGCTCAACCCAAAGTTAAATTTTTCTTGTTCTCTCTTGCATCAAGGTTTTCCCATTGGACACAAATTGCAACATTTGGGGTTGGATGATCCTAAGTGACTAGTTTACGGTGAGACCTGTCTCTCTTTTAGCATGCTTTTATGTTTTTTCTCATTACTCAACAACTATAGAGTTGTGTGATTTTATTCCAAGGCTTGACTTATGCTACTCTCTCTATGCATCATGTTCTTCTAGGAGATGATATTGCTAATGCTAGTCTCAATTTACTTTGGCATGCTCTCAGACTTCACATTCTATTTTAAATTTGGAAAGTTCATTTGAATTTTCATTTTCAATAGTAGTCATCTGATGCTTCTCTTAGTCACTCATTACAATTAGTCATCCTTGCTAATATCAAGTTGCAATTACATATCCAAGCTGAGAAAAGTCTTTTAGACTTTGATTACTTCAAAGAAATTATGAGTTTATTATAGCCTTGTGGCTTCCTTGTAGTCGCTTGGCATTTTTGTTGCCTTTTGGCACTCTTGTTTTGCTTCTTCATTTGGTTTTAATATATTTTCTTGGTGTTTCGAGAACCACCTTAACTTCCCCCCATAATACCCATTTATTAATATAAGATCTATTTCATCAAAAAAATCATCCAAGTACATTTTTAAAACCAATGTGTTATCATTTCTATGAATAATTGGGATTTTGTTGAAATTAAAATCTTGTTTCGGCACATTGATAGTGTGTAGTCTAAAGGCCATAACATAATCACCATTTTCGAATAAACCATTCTCCTATCAACATTGACAACACGACATGAGAAAATAAATTCAAGGCATATTGCTTGTTCTATTTGGCTACACATTCTTAAACCTTATTACACATCATGTTAGTAACATTCTTTCAAAAAAGAAAGTTAAAACCTCGTACACCTCAGTTGGCTTATTGGTGAAAAAATTGTAACCTTGATGAATTATCATATCACAAATTCAAACTCGGCAGGCAAGTGTCAACTTCTTAACAACCCTTGCTTGATTTGTCTTTCTGGTGTCATTGTTATGATGTCTTCCATTTTACCAACCCTTTACTGTGTATTTCGAATGGCCTCAACATCCTAGTTACAAGACATGCAACAACTCATCCCCATTTCACATTTTTCGAGGTCTATAACTGTGGCTTAAAATAGGAAACAACCATCTGAATAGGTTTTTCCACATGTATGTTTTAGGAGTGGGCCAAAGTGTGGTAAAATATCCATTAGCGTGTAGAAAGCGTTGGGACTATTTACAACTCTAGTTTTTGAACACATAAGAAAATAGTGTTAGGAATATAAGAAATTTAGTTCCCTTAAATAGTTCAGTTTTAGAAGCAATTGCCAAGGGAGCTAGTCTATATGATTGATTGTAAAATCATTAAGGAAAATCAAAGGGTCCATACAGACATGAGCAACTAAGTAATGCCAAAATGTCAAAAATGGTTGGAGGAGTAGGGTAGTTGTTAAATCTCGGAAAAACATAAAGTTTCATATACCCACTACACAAAGGTTGGGTGATGTCATGGAAACTCGAGGTTTATAGACTGGTTTCCAGGAACAATTATTAGTAAAAAGAAAAATATTGACCAGGTTGTCCTTTTTGTGATTTATCAAATTGATATTCTACGTAGAGCTCTGAGTTATGAAGCTCTCCCTACCTTGGATCTGGCCAATAAGATCCTTTAAATTTTACTTGCAAAGGATTATGTAGTTTGGATTTTTATTAACTCTTTGAATTTCTTTGGTTTTTATAAGCAATCCTAGTTTGTTTTTAATAGGTTTAAGTAGAAGAGGACTGATAATAGTTCTTTAAAACCTTCACACAGTGTATCTTTAAAGAGGATTTGTTATCTACTTTTGATGGCTGGATAATATTTCTACCAACTCTATAATGAACTAAATATCTTAGTTGTTCCATCTCAAAATCAGTAGGATACAATTGGTAAAGTTCTATTTAATCAAAACAATAGCCTGTTCACAATATTTTTCAGCTATTATACTGCACAAATGGAAGTAATCATTAATGTTGTTAATGAAAATAACACTATATTACATAAATAGAAAAAACATATCTATATTTGAACCACCAGATATTTGAGAGAAATTTTGCATCCACCATAATTGACCTTCTTTGGCTTATGCGGTTTCAACCCCCACCCGACATTGGGAAGGTCATCACCCCTGAAGGATGAACAACTAAGAGTGAAAAAACCATCAAATCCACAATTTAAGGATGTTGCATTAGTGTTGCAACAGAGCAAGTGTTAACAAATCGATAGGTCCACCATTAAAAGGCCTTGATCTACATACAGATACCTTAATCTGTTTGCAAAAATAACCTTAAAGTAGACTGTCAAGATTTCCCAACAAAATCTAGAGAGCATGGTGCAACTAAAAATAAGCAGCAATCAAATAGGTTGTGGTCCAACACATCCACCAAGATTCCACTCTCAAAATCATACACCAGACAAATTTGACGAAATGAAAACCCTCAATTGTTAACAACTAAACCTAAGAATATTGTGCACCTAACCCAATTTCTTCACAAATTCAATCAAAGGAAAAAAACAACAAAAACTTAAAACTAAATGTAATCAATAGAATCATTTGTACCAAAACCCTAACCAGATAGACACCTTTATACGAAGCCGTCATTGACTCAAAATACATGTGCGTTAACCCACTCACCTTCATCACTAGTAAGGAATACCATGAAAGGAGCCACGTCATTCACCTCCCCTATGCATTCCAGGGGACCCTCCTTGGCGATACGGGTAAGTGCAGCAAGTTGGTGGACCAAAAAGGGGTCATAAGTGGACATCATATTGTAAAAAACAACAAAATCTCAACTTGTAGGGATTATTAGCAATACATGCACTCAAAATTAGAAAAATTTATATAAATATGAATCATAGCATCTAGAATCTAGTTTCTAAACTACTAATTTTTATTAAAAACAGACAAGTTTAGCTATATTAAACAATCAAAATTATATGACTTGGTTTTTTTTTTGAAAAAACCTATAAGATTGTAGTCTGTTTTCCCCGATTTGGATGACCAAATATTTTTTTTTTTCCTTTGGTGAAAATTTAGATGTCACTATCTATCTTGGGATGGATTTTATATTGTATTTTTTCAAGCAATATTTTTTTTATGATTTTTTCCATGAAAGTGGTCTGAATTTTTTTTTTTTTTTAAATGGAGCACTTTCCATTTGCCACCACAACTATATCAAAAATCTGAAAATTAAATAATTTTTTTAACATGTATATAATTTTCTATGTTTGGGATGGTATAGGTTTTATCACATTTTGATAAGCGAAACAAAAGTTGCGGTCTTAAATGTAGACATGATCATTCGCGGGAAAAAATGGCTTAAAGACCTCTTGTTTGTAAAAATTCTAAAATGATATTTATCTTATTCTATTCACTTTAAAATCAATATTTCTATGAAGTTAATAGTCTCCCTACACGGTGGTACCATTTTTGTGATATTTTTTCAATTTTCGGTATGGTTCAAATCCATGAGAAGAGCAAATTTGAAGTTTTGACCTTTTACATGCCATAATGACCTCTCATAGCTCTGGTTGGGGAAAAATGAAGATTTCCCGAACCTGAGAGGTAGATTTTATGATCTGAGATAGAAGCGTAAATTTTACATATATCAATATAAGATAGGTATGCTAGTGTATCTTACTGCAACTCATGTGCAATTGCTAATTTACCCAATTTAATGTGGTTCACCCAAAATGGGCTACGTCCACCAGAAACAACCAATCCTTTTATTCAGTCCAAAAAACTCTCTTACAGTGCATCAACTACTACAGTGAGCCTCATACATATGACCCTTTAAAGATATTAGGGTTTTATCATTTCAGGGAAACATAGAAAACCACCGTTAGATCTGTGACCTAATAAGGAATGGTCCAGATTTCACAATGCATAAATACATATTAAATGTGGCTTATGGGGCGCTGCCCTCGAGCCCCCCACCGGGGCACATGGCCCCTGACCCCGCAAAGGGGGCGAAGCCCCCTTCAACCCCATCGCTATCAGGCTCCACAACCAACAATCTCCCACTTGGAGACTGATTGTTGTAACTCCACCACTACAATGCCTGCTTGGACTTTTCTTCTTGGCTTGTTTCTTCCACTTCAAGATCAATCTTGAAGACCCATGAAGTTGAATGCAAATCCAACTTCTCCTTTTTCATTGGCTTAGTAAACATATCAGCAGGATTATCATCTGTATGAATCTTCACTAACTCAAGTTGCCCATCCTCCAACACTTGTCGTATGAAGTGATATCTTAGCTTGAATGTGTTTTGTTCTTGAATGGAAGGCTGAGTTCTTTTCCAAGTGAATTACACTTTGACTATCACTGTGTAACTTACAATCCCCTTGCTCCTTACCCAACTCCTCCATGAACCTGCTCATCCATAACATTTCCTTACTTGCCTCAGTCGCTGCAACATATTCTGCCTCTGTAGTAGATAGGGAAACTACCTTCTGCAACTTTGAGATCCAACTCACTGCCGCACCACCAACTGTAAACACGTATCCAGTAGTGCTCCTCCTGCTATCCACATCTCCTACCATATCTGAATCCACAAATCCCTGTAAAGTATAATCTGACCCTCCAAAGCACAAGTGCCTACTAGTGGTCCCTCTCAAGTACCTGAGAATCCACTGGACTACCTTCCAGTGTGCTTTACCCAGATTTTCCATATACCTGCTAACAACTCCCACTGCTTGGGAAATGTCTGGCCTAGTACAAACCATGGCATACATAAGGCTCCCAACTGCTGAAGAATAAGGAACCCGTGCCATATAATATTTTTCCTCTTGTGTTGTTGGGCATTGCTCTTTACTTAATCTAAAATGCCCAGCCAATGGTGTACTAACTGGTTTCACATTCTGCATCTGAAACCTTTCTAACACCTTTTCTACATAGTCCTCCGAGACAACACCAATTTCTTATTTATTCTATCCCTCTTGATTTGCATACCAAGGATTTTCTTTGTTGCACCCAAATCCTTCATTTCAAATGTTTGTGCAAGCTTTTCCTTAAGCTTTGCAATTTCCTACATATTAGACCCTACTACAAGCATATCATCTACATATAATAGAAGAATAATGTAGCTCCCACTATCCAACCATTTAAAGTATACACAATGATCTGATTGACATCTAGTAAAACCATGCTCATGCATAAAACTATCAAACTTTAGATACCATTTTCGGGAGCTTGCTTGAGCCCGTATAGGCTCTTCTTCAACTTGCAAACCAATTTCTCCTTACCCTTCACCTCATATCCAAGTGGTTGCTACATATAAATCTCCTCCTCCAAGTCACCATGGAGAAATGTCATCTTGACATCAAGTTTCTCTAAGTGTAAATCTTCAACAACAACTAAACTTAATACAATATGAATGGAAGACATCTTTACAACAGGGGAAAATTTCATCAAAATCGATACCTTTCTTTTGTTCATACCCCTTCACTACAAGCCTTGCTTTGTACCTTTTCCATCCACCTTCTTCTTCTTTCACATGGTAGACCCATTTGTTTTGTAGTACTCTCTTCCCAACCGGCAATTTGACTAAATCCCATGTTTGGTTCTTCTCCAGGGAGTCCATTTCCTCCTTCATGCCATGCTCCCACTCCTTAGTGGACTCCACCTGCATTGCCTCATCAAAGCTCTCTGGCTCACCACTATCTGTTAGTAACAAATAATACAAAGCAGGGGAAAATCTTTCTGGAGGTCTACTAATACGTTGTGACCTTCTTACCAAAGATGGGGTGTCTCGGGATCATTATTTTCTTGCTGCTCATTTTCTTGAATTTTTGACAGAGGTGCCGATGTTGACATTGGCTGTCATGCTCGGCCTACAAAACTGTCAACCTCGGTACCTGTAGGTGGATATTTTCCATCCGAGAGTTCATTTTTAGGAGCTATATCCTCAACCAAATCTTCCTTGGGATTTTTTGTCATCCTGTACCTGATCCCTGTACATTCTATTTTCACGCCAAACAACATCACAACTCCTAATTATCTTAGATTCATCTAGATCCCAAAACTGAAATCCATAATCACCATTGGAGCCATAGCCTATGAATGTGCAACGTTTGGATTTTGAATCCAATTTCTTCCTGTTTTCTTTATTAACATGCACAAATGCCTCTAAACCAAATACTCTTAAAAATGAAAGGTCTACCTCTTTCCCGGTCCAGTATTCTTTAGGAATTCCTCCATCTAATGCACTCAAAGGCCCATGGTTGATTAAGTACACAACATTACAACCTCTGCCCAAAACTGAAGAGGTAGCCCCACATGCAATCTCATTAACCGTGCACAATCCATTATTGTTTTATTCCTCCTCTCACTAAATCAGTTGAAAGGTGAATTAAGTGTAAATTTATCTAAATTTTTTCGCCCAAATCAAGAGGCAAGCCCCGCATGCAATCAATCTCATTGACCGTGCACATGCTCCATTATTGTTCTATTCATCCTCTCACTAACACCATTTTGTTGTGAGAGTCCTGGGAACTATTTTCTCTCTACGAATCCCGTTCAAGGAACAATAATCATCAAATTTCTTACATTCAAGGAACAATAATCATCAAATTTCTTACTACAATACTCACCACCATTATCAGATCTCAAACATTTCAATTTAAAACCACATTCATTCTCAACAAGTGCTTTCCATTTCTTAAATGTATCAAAGACATCAGACTTACGCTTAATGCAATATACCCATACCTTCCTTGTGGCATCATCTATGAATGTGACATAGTACAGAGAACCACCATGAGATGCAACATGGGCCGGCCCCCACACATCTGTATGAACTAGCTCCAACTTTTGCTCTTTCTTGGTATTCCCTGCCTTGAGAAATCTAACTCTTTTCTATTTCCCAAAAATGCAATGCTCACAAAACTCTAAGTCCAATTGCTTCAAACTTGAAAGCTTACCTTTTCCTATAGAATTTTCATGCCCTTCTCACTCATATGTCCCAATCTATTGTGCCACATGTTGGCATCCTCATCTGAAGTAGACAATATGGTAGAAGAATTAGATATACAAGTAGATAAATAAAGAGTGCCTACTTTCTTACCCCGTGCCACTACCAAGGCACCCTTGGAAACCTTCCAAGCATCTGAAGTGAATGTGACTGTGCAACCTTCACCACCCAACTATCCTGCAGAGATGAGATTTCTCCTGAGACTAGGTACATGCCTCACATCTCTCAATATCCATGTAGTTTCATTCTGTAATTTCAGGTGTACATTGCCCTTCCCGACAATGTTGCACGGCTCATCATCGCCTAAATAAACCTATCCAAAATTTCCTAGACATACTCTTTAAAATAGCCCTTATCAGGGGTTGCATGGAAAGAGGCACCTGAATCTATTACCCAAGATTCTACTCTAGTATCAAGAGAAAGTATAAGAGCATCCTGAACAATATTACCTGTCAGATTTTCCTCTTTAATACCTTCAAGCTGGTTTTCTTTGTTTCCTTTGAACCAACAATCCTTTTTAGCATGTCCTCTCTTTCCACAGTTCCAACAAGTAATGCCTCTACTCCTAGATTTGGATCTGGCCATATTCGATTTAGATCTCCCATGAGCCTTACTCTTTGATTTCTCCTTGCTCCTCCCTCTACTCTCCATATTCAACGCATTTCCAGAAGAAGAATTTTCCCCTGTACTTTTCCTGCATTTCCTCATTTAAATGACACTTACTACATCTTCAAATTTAAGAGAAGTAGATGATGTATTACTAATTGCCATTACTAAGTTGTCCCAACTTTTTGGCAAAGAACATAGGAATAATAATGCTCTAACCTCCTCATCAAATGGGATATTAATTGAATCTAACTGATTTACAATAGTGTGGAAATCATTAAGATGGTTAGATACAGATCCACCTTCTTGCATTTGTAGATTAAACAATATTTTCATCAAATAAACTTTATTGGATGCACTAGGTGTTTCATATAAATTAGCTAGGTTTTCATCAACTCTACCGTACTCTTCACCTGTGAGATATTTGAAGCTACGGATGATGCCAGACTCAATCGAATCACACCGAGAGCCTTCCTATCCAAAACCTTCCACTCATCATCAGACATGAATGGGGATTTGCTCTTCACCTCCCAACGGTAGGTATAGATCCTTTTGATATGGTAATCTTCCACCTGCATTTTCCATAGTTGTAATTTCAGCCATCAAACTTCTCAACTCTAAACTTACTCTCCTCTGCCATTTCTTGCTTCTCCCACTCAAACAAAAATCCCTCTGTGAGTATACTACCAACAAATAAATCTCAAACGTGCTCTGATACCAGTTGTTAGGATTATACCAGTTGTACAGATAAACAAGCATGCAATGAATAATGCGGGAAATGTAAATTAGAAATAAAATGCAATAAAACAGAGACACAAATTTAACGTGGTTCACCCAAAATGGGCTACGTCCACTAGAAACAACCAATCCTTTTATTCATCTCCAAGAAAAACTCTCTTACAATGCATCAACTGCTACAATGAGCCTCATACATTATGACCCTTTAAAGATATTAGGTTTTTATCATTTCGGGAAACATAGAAAACCACCTGTTAGATCTGTGACCTAATAAGGAATGGTCTAGATTTCACAATGCATAGTGCATATATCCTTAAATAATAAATAAAAATGGGGCAAAAGTGCCCTTACCCAAATAGGGTAAATTCAAAAACACATACACAAATATAAATAATAAATCGAGGCAAATACATATTAAATGTGGCGTGACACTTTAAACAAGGCGAGATAATGATAACCCTATGAAGGGGATTTAAACACAAAACAATGGAACGAAGCAATAAAAAATGTTAATTCAATTACGACAACCTTATGAATATGAGGTATTTATTAAGTGTGAAATAATTAAACCTAGTTGGAGGTTATCTCGTTCTAAACCCTTTTAAACAAAAATATATTTCATAATTTCCCTAATTAATTAATGAGTTTTGCTTGGGTTTTGTGCTATGAAAATGTTAGTGTTACAAGTAGCACACTTTAAATAGAGGATTGTGGGAAGCTGGTAAGTTCTTATTTCCTCCCTATTTTTGCAAATTATCTTTGATGGACATTGAAAAAGCTTTGGACTTTAGATCATCATCGGTGAGCTCAGCAAAAAAATTCTATCTGGTTACGTCCAAATGTTTCATTACCAGTTCATATCATTTGCGATATAATTTAGTTTTACAAATAATACTAATATACTCATAATCTATTTTTGTCTACAACGTTATAGAGTACAACACTTTCAAACAATATGTTTAATATATTCTTTGCAGGATGGAACATACATGATGCTCCACTTGATTTGTAGATAATTGGTTCATCATTCATCAAGAGAGAAAAGGTAGACACAATTAATAATAGCATACAGGTGACACCACCATCTTCCACACTTCCTTTGTCTTCAAAAAAACAACAAATAAATTCATTCAAAAAGTAATAAAAATGGTGCACATACCAACACTTGGAGCAATAAGAAAGGATGAGTCAAGACTCCTATCACTCAACCAAAACAACCCATCGTAAATACTACCCTCTACTTTGATAGCACCTCCACTACTACTTTACTCAACACTTCTTGTATCCAAAGTAGTAGTGTCGTTCAAGGGGTATCAAATGTATTCATGTTTAGTGCAAATAAAATTAGTCATAAAATGCGACCACTCATGATATTAAATCAGTAAATGTACGAAGGTCTTCATGTATTCAAGTTTAGTTTAGATCTCATGATATAAGATTTGCATATGTATATGTATAAATTTGTAAAAAATTGAAATGTACACATAAACCCTCTCAATTTAATGTTTCATCTATATTCCTACACTTCCACTATCAATCACACCCCTTATCAACATGTTATCGACAATACAAAAAAATTCAATAAAAAACCAACCAAACAACCGATGTAACCACCATCTCAAACATGTTGTAACACTAACACAATTCCCCAACTAATTATAAACCACATCAAATACAAATGTAATTAACTATCCAAAGTGGTATCAAATGTATTCATGTTTAGTGCCAAAAAAATTGGCCACAAAAGGCTACCACTTATGATATAAAATTTGTAAATGTACGGAAGTATTCATGTATTCATGTTTAGTTCAATAAAATAGTCTGCAAAACACTACCACTCATGATATAATATTTGCAAATGTATATGTAAAAATTTGTAACAAATTTGAAATGTAGAGATAGAACCTTTAAATGTAATGCTTCATCTATATTCCTACACTTACAAAATCAATCACACCCCTTATCAATGATGACTACAAAAGTAATAAATATTCTTCTAAATCAAGTAACATATACCATTCGGCATTCACATTGCATTGTACACATGCGATTGCTAGTTTTATAGAAATTTTTGGGAAGAAAATTGGTTCATCAAATAGCCTATAATTATAAGAAAAAATAGTTGTCTACTTAATTGATCTCTACATAATCTAAGGTTAAAATTTTTTAAAAAATTGAGAATGCTTCTATTAATAAAAAATAGTTACAAGATCCACCAAACTAATTAGTTACAGCAAGAAAAGCCCCAACAGAGACCAAACTATGAACAAAAACAAAATACAAATAAACTAAGAACACTCTCTGAGAGTATCATTTCACGTAAGACTTTGAACACAATCTTGTATCTTCACAAGTGCAACACACTCCTTTTGATTTTTAAGTTTGAACTGATACAACTATGACAAAGAGAAAAAGAATATGATTTTCTGAATAAATAAAAACGGAACCATTCCTAGTGTACATAGTTGTTGACAGTGATTTTTCCATATATGAAAGATGATAGTCATCCAAAAGTATTCCAGATGTCAGTGAGGATAGAGGGGGGAGAAATGCCAAGTAAGGCATTATTTTTATTGAAATTATTGGGAAATAGTTTGGGAAGAGCATAGCGGAGGGAATTCCAAAGTTTAGCAACATATAGGAAATTCCATAAGAGGTGGGGAATACTTTGAAGGGTTGAACAAAAGGTGCAATCTCCTACAACAAGACCCAAATTGGCTAATGTGAGGCCAATTGAAAGCTTCATATGTAGAATACACCATCCCAAAAGTTGACATTTAGCCTCAACAAGGGACTACCAAATGATGTAAGTCATTCTCTGCCACTGAGAGTTAGAAAAGGACATAGACCACTTGTTATTAAGAGAGTCACCAAGTGGCAACGGTTGTTGAATTCGTTGATACAAAATCTATGGTGTGGCTATGTTGATGGCAGCAAGATTTGGCCAGCACTAGTCCTTCCAAGGGGTTGAAGGATTATCTGTGATTTTAAGAAGAACCTCAGGCAGGATCGGCTGTAAAATTGAAGAGTAAGCATATTTAAGCTTGATGGGTAGGGTAAACTTTTATCACACCATTTGCAAAAGAGCCAATTGTTAATGTTCTTATCCAAAATGACCTTAACCATATTGATGCCTTTATTTGCAAAGGATTTTTCTTTGAATTTAGGTCAAACAACAAGAGGAAGGTCATTAAAGTGAATAATTTGATTCCACCAAATATTAGATAAGGGAATACTTAATCCATGCCGAAGAGATTAATGACATCATTTAAGAAATGGACCCATAACCTGCCAAGATATCTAGTTACGTCGAAGAGGGAGAGAGATAGAAATATCAAAAAAATGGGAATTTATGACTTTATCTTCCCATAAAGTAAGAGTCGGGAACCTTTATAGGAAGTTTGTCGATTCATTCCCTTACAAGGATCTTCCAAGGCTCAATACCTTGAGTGGCTCTTGCCACCCATTTCACAACAAGGCATTTCCCTTGTTGAATTGGATCAATAATTCCAAGTCCACCTGCAAATTTAAATTTGGTGTATATTTCCCAAGAAATTATTATCATCCCTTTCTTTCCATTATCATTGTTCCCAAGAAAGCTTTGAACAAGCTGTGTGAGCTTACCATAAGCAGATTTGGAAGGGAACCAATAAGAGGAGTAGTAAGCATGACTGGCCAAAAAAATGATTAATGACCAACAACTTGGCAACTAAGTAGAGAAATTTTTATCGTTAAACGCTTTTACCGGGAGCTATGAACCCTTACAACATAAATATTTTCAATTTCCACCTGACAACAAAAAGACAAAAAGGTTCCAAAACTACACAAATTGCATGTAAGCAGGGAACCAAAAACCACCTGCATACGAGTAGGGGACCATCAAGAACCAACACAAATAAAAAAATACTAGAAGAAACAACTAACGAGCCCCATGAGAGGCCGAGACCCTGAGCCTAGAACCAGAGCGAGCCGAACTCCAAAGCCCTCTAGCCATCGCACCCTCCCGAGCCCGACAAAAGGTAATTATATGTGAAACCAACTCGCTGCCTAAATTATTTTATCACCTCTGCATCCACTAGCACTGAAGCTTCTAAGCTAGGAACATCCATTTTTTTAAAGCTAAAACTTGTCAAAACCCCATCACACATGCTCCATGCACCTCTGAGACAAATTTCATAAGCTCTTCATTCCTAATAGAAAGCATCATAATAACCCTGCGAGCCTCCTCCAATGATAGGCCATATGCCCCTGCTTCCTAGAAAGGAGGAATGAAGTTCACACCTTCCATCGCCTCCTCTAACCTTAACCAGAATTGTGACTTAATGAAACGTTTAGCAATAAGTAGAGTCTCCTCCTTATTACCTCTAACTAGCAAGTATGTGAGTAAAAAACCAAGAAGACACTTCATTGTTCACCCTCGACCTTACCGACTCTCCCTAATACTCCTCGCCAATGATTCTTTGAATGACACTGCCCACCACTTCATAATCCACCCAGAAAATTGAGTTGAGATGGGCACGAGAGATACCGCTGACAAAGGCCATCTCCCTGTGCTCACTATGTAGAAACAAGCTTGGAAGTGGAGGATAATCCATGGGGAATACGCAAGCCCTACCCCCCGACTCACAAACAGGCACAAATGGAAGAAATAATGAAGCAAAATGTAGACAATTAAACACGTCCTCCATCATTTATAAGAAAAGTGGCAAACTCTTCCCATGTTTTGACTCACCTAGAGATTATGGCTTTGTCACGTCTATTAATGCAAGGTTCACTAAATAATTTTCCACTAAATTTTCCTCCCATTCTCTGAGATTGAAACTTCCAATTTAACAAAAACCGAAGAAATATAATAAAGTTCCTCATGAAACATGTGGAGCTTTCACTTCCCACCAAATGTGTCGATGAGCAAAATTGGAGCACACACCTAAATAGAACTCAAAGACAATTATTTTGACCAATTTTCAGCCATTTCACTAGGCTATCACTGATTGATCTTCCATGTACCCATGTTAATCCCAAATGACTACAAAGCTAACTCCAACAATGAATGGCGAAGGAGTAATGGAGAAAAAGGTGATCCAAATATTCTTCTTCGTATAACACAGTAACACACCTGGAAGGACCCGAAACACCCCACCTCTTCCTACGCTCTTGGGTGGCCACTTTTCCTTTATGCACTAGCTAGCTAAAGATAATGGCTTTAGGTAGGACATCGGAGTCCCAACACCCCAACCAAGCAGGTCTAACTTCACCTTCATCACGCGCCCACCAAGCGTATCCATCTTTTACCTTATAAGAACCAGACCACGAGCCGAGCCACAGTAAGGAATCTTCTGACTACGAGCTCAAAACTCACCTATCCTAAATAACCTGTAGAAATTGAGCTTTAGAATCATCAGAGATGCCTAGATCTGCCATGTCTCTCCAAATGAAACTAGGAGAACCATCATCCTAAGGCTGGCCGAAATTGGCAACCTTGTCTCCCCAAAGAGATTTTGAAGCCGCCATCACTTCTCACAGATTCAGATTTAAGGAAAGAGCACGCTTCCCACCCCAAGAGTCCTCCCAAAAGTTATCGAATGGCCATTTCTGATCTTCCAAGAAGAAAGATGAAAAAAAATGAACGACAAGAGACAAATAAGTTCCACATATGTGAACCTCTTGGAACTTCTAGATTGGAGATAATAAATTCTACCTTGTCTCCACCCAAATATTTTTTTGAGCATAGCATTAACCAAAATTTCTAGATTGTTGAGGAGGCTCCAGATATTCTTGGCTCTAGGGCCATATTTTTCCATTTCAAATTAAGAACACCTGCACCCCCAAATGCTTTTGGCAACCCAATCTGGGACCATTTGATTAATTGAATCCTCTTCTCCTCATTGCTTCCATTCCATAGAAAATTACTGAGAATCTTCTCAATCTTAGAGAGAACCATTACTGGGAGGCACATGACCGAAATCATGAAGGTCGGGATGGCATTCAGAACTAAGTTAATTAACATTACCCTCCCTGCCAATGAAAACCATTTTCTTTTCCAACTTTGTACCCTTAGCTCAATAACATTGATCAAATCCTTCAGAGAGAAGCCCTCCCAGCTCCCACGAATAGGGGGATGCCCAAATATTTTTGAGTAGGGAACCTTGAGCAAACCCCGGGATGTTCAGAATCCTCGTGCTTAAGCACTGGGTGGGGTATTGATGAAGAAAACTAGCGATTTGAAAAACCGAGAATTTGGTCCGATGTGTCGAATAGAGATCCAATACCATCTTGAAATTTCTATATTCTTCCACATGAGAGCATTTAAGAGAAAAGTATTATCAAAAAATTGTTGATGATTGATTAGATCTACATCCTTTGTGATTCTCATGCCATGAATCTGACCTGCTACCCTTGCCACTTTCAGAACTTGACTTAGGGCTTTCGTAACAAGAAGGAAAAGGAAGGAGGAAAGTGGGTCACCTTGCCTAACTCCCCTATTTTTCCTAAAGAAACCTTTAACAGAATCGTTAACCAACACCAAAAAACTAGAGGAAGAAATACAGCTAAAGATCCATTGACAGAAGTGAGAATTAAAACCTATAGCCTCTAAATATTTCTATAGAAATCTCCAATTAATTCTGTCATAGGCCTTGGAGAAATCTAGTTTGATGAGCATAACTAGAACCTTATTGAAAGAGAGAATGCATCAGTTCATGGGAAAGAATGATTCCTTCATAAATCGACCTACCAAGTAAGAATCCCATGTTTGTTCATTGGCCACCAAATTATCCAGAAGAGGCTTCAGGTGGCTAGCGATAGTTTTCGAGATGATTTTGTAAGAGGTGTTACAAAGGGAGATCATCCTGAAGGAATTCATTATTTTAGCTGGGAATTTTTTGGGGTACATACAGATAAACATATGATTAATTTCATGGAGGACCTTCCTAGAGGCTCGTGATTCTTTAATTATTGTACAAACATCCTCCTCGATCACTTCCCAAAATCTTGAAAAAAAAAATTTGGAAACCCATCCGGGCCTGGCACTTTATCTCTGGCAATGGAAAATACCACTCCTTGAACCTCATTAGTAGAGATAGGGGCTAAGATGCAATTCAGCTCCTGATTTCCAAGAAATTTTGGAATAAATTCTAATAAGGTGTTCTACGTTGGAGGAGATTCAAACCCTCCTCCCCTGCAACAGAAAAAAAAGTTGACCGCTTCTTCCTTGATCGCTTTCTGATCCGAAAGCCAAACTCCCTGATCATTTTTAAGCTTGGAAATGTAATTGGAGTTACATATCTGTTTGACCAAAGCATGGAAAAATTTGAGTTTTTATCCCCCTCCTTCAGCCACACTTCTCTAGAATTTTTCCTCCAAAATATTTCATCTTTAAGAAGGAGCTCATTTAACTCTGCCAGAAGCTCTTTTTCCTACCAATAAGAATCCTGATCCATGCCCTCTTGAAAAAAAAATCATTTAACTCTTTGAGGGAACCCTCAACTCTAGATTTTTCCTGGAAAATGTTATTGAACACGGTCTTGTTCCAAACCAAAATATTTTTCTTCAACAGAGCCAATTTTTTAGAAAGAATAAACATTTTCGTACTCTGGACATCAAAGAAAGGCCACCATCCCATGACCAGCTCCTTGAAGGTTGGATCTTGCATCCACATTGCTTCAAATTTAAAAGGGGATTTTTGAGGGGCCATGTCAATGGCAATACTCAGAAAAATATTAAGATGATTTGAACTAGACCAAGGGATCACTTCATTTCTAAGAGAACATTTTCCTGAAACCAAACATGGTTGGTAGAATCTATCCATTCTAACTGAAATCCTTCTAGTGCCAATCCTTCTATTGGACCATGTCAACCATCCTCTTTTGGGAATGATATCCATGATATTATCACCTCCCCAAAGGAGGAAAGCATCTAGCCGAGATTAATTACCTTATAATTGATAAATCCACATCACCTTACCCGCCACCTCACTTTGCCACCTCATCATGACCTAGCCCTAACCCTAAACTAACCTAATTAAGACCCATGACTTGGTCTAGACTCACATCCATAACTAATGCCTCCTTACTCGCACCCAAAGCTGACCTTCTAGCCACTTGACCAAGCCCGCAATCGATCTCTCTGGGAGAAAAGTAGGAAGGTGGGCTATTTTACTAAAAATAGCCTACTTTTTCCTTACCGATGCCGGTTCCTACTCGACCGCCTTCTGCTACGTAACCGCCATCGGTTCCTCGTAAATGGGCTCCCAAACCAAAACAACGGATCGGAATTTCATTTTGGAGATCACCAAAGGATTTTTGATCAACAGAGAGTCATCATGAGCGAGGAACAGAGTCCAGATCTTCACTTAACAGAGCAGAGACGAGTGGAAATACTAAGTGTTTACAACCAAGGAGATCAACTTGCATCTTTGTCAAAACCAAGTAAGTCACATCTGCATGTCCTCTCGTTATAACATTTCTTATGCTCGTGAATTTCAGTCCTCCTAAATCCGCCTCTCAATCTACTACCCAACGTGTCATGATCTAATCGTTATTCTTTTGCTTCTAATCATCCTCATTTCCTAATATCATCCATAAACCAGCCTTACAAAACACCATAGCTACTAAGAAGATCCTAGAACCCACCGGCGATCAAGATTATCGCAATTCGCATCAAGAATCGCATCGCTATCAAAACCAGAATCGCATCGCTATCAAGAATCGCCATCGGTCCTCCTCCGATCAAAACCAAAACCAAATTTTTCCCTACCTAGTTTCAACGAAACAATTTAATTGATATTTTGCGCCTTTTTGTGTTAATTCATATTAGCAGGGAACTCGACCACCTTCGAAAGGAAGTTTTATATTTCCCGGCCCAAGGCGCTTCTCATTTATTGTTTAATCAAAATCTTGTGGTCTTGTGTTCTTATTTCGCAGTAGTCCTTCCAAGACAAAAAGGAGTTCTTCGCAATAACCCGATCTTTCTCTACGGTACGCGCACACCATCTCGACATTCACATGTATTCCTCCTAACCCTAACCTCATCTGCTTTAAAAGGAATGAAAGGATAAAAGGAATTCCGAAACATTCCGAGTGAAACATTTTGGCACGCCCGGTGGGACCCATTTTGGGTTTCTTTCTCTTGCTTATTTTCATTTTAGGAAGCATACTTGTTGTTGCTGCTTTTGTTATATATTTCGTAAAGAATTTGTCTTGCTTTCCTAGTTTCGCATTAGTGAAAGTCATCTCTCTTGCTTCATCGAACATAATTTTCGATTTGGGTTTAAAACACATGCATTGCATTCCTGCTTGTTGTTCTTCAATTCTAGTGAACATAGATTAAGTAACAGGTCGTACACGTGGGGGTGATATCCACGGTATTGACAGGAAATTAACCCTAGTTTCACTGCACAACACATACCGAATCACTTCACAATTAACACAACAGCTCAAACATCCCCCTTTTCCGCGGTATTCCTCCGCCCGATTGAGGTAACCTTATAAGCCAAAACAAACTTGACATTTCCCCTAGGTCTTGTTGTTTAGGATCTGACATCATCTTACGTCTAAAGGCATAAGCCCACGATAACTAAAATTAACCCTAGGATTAGTCTCTCTGGATTTGCGTGTGCATCTTGCTTGTTTTCAAATTCGCTTTTCTCGTCATACTTTGTCTTCTCGTGATCAATAAGTTGACAAATATACTCAACGTTGCTAAAAATCAAATTAGCAGCCTTTTTATATCTTCTTATCCTAGACTTTTGACACCGCATCGGTTAACTCGACCGACGCTGCTCGCTTCTCTCGACCGACACCGTTATTAAACCGATATCGCATCATCGTCTTCATCAGCCCCCGACAAACCAAAGAACTCCGCCAAATTCATCATTCTCGAGGTTGTTTTTGTTCTCGATAGATTGAAACTTTCCCGTGTGTTCTTGTCCATGGTTGTCATCACTGAAGCAAGCCGCCGCCATGGTTTCACATGCCTGCTCCGTGTCTTTGCCTCGAATCACCCCTTCACATTCTATGGGAACCCTACTGACACCAAAGTGAGATCCCCAAATTCCTCGTAGGAGACAAGGACTTTGCCAAATTTCTCGGATGCTAATCCCAGCTACTGCATAATACTATTTGTCTCATGCCCCCGACCGTACGCCCGATGGTCAGCCTCCTTGCTGGCATGCCTATTAGTATAGCTGCTCATTTAGCTCCCACTCCTCCCGATAACACCGCCTTACTTTCCCGCATCTTAGCCCCTCTCTCCCAATCCGACGGCTTCAGAGGTTCATACGACCCGATTAGCTTTCCTTTGGCTAATTTTGACCTCACGATCGCTACCACCAACCGCCCCTACCTCATCTCTCTTCTGCACCACTCCATTCATGACTTGCTCTCTCGCCACCTATTCACACGAGCTTTCCTTCTCAAGCTCCGCCTACCTTTTCATTCCCATACACGTATCCAAAGAACCTCAACACCTTATATGGGACATCCCTATTCTCGTTGCTCCAACATACTCATCCTCCATACCTTATCAACACTTAGCCCCACCATTGTCCAAATGGAAGCCCTTGGTCCAACTTGCCTCCGTTTACCACAACCGCACCATCATCTCATCCAACCACGATTTCATCAAACAAATGATGGACAAAATGCAAACCTGGAGGCTTCGCTTCGGGAAGTCGTAGCGCCTTGACATACGAAGCAAGTTTGTCGGGAGCCCATTCACCCTTCTCGTCTCCTTCATTCATATCCTCCTCAATGGGAGTTGCCAAAATTTACTCGCTTTTAATAAGAAAGAGGATCCTCAACAACACTTGCGATCATTTAGACATGCTTGTTATTTGATCGCCCATGATGATGCGCTCATACTCCGCACCTTCCCATGTCCTTATCAGACCCGCCTTGAGTGGTACAAAGTTGCTTTAACCCAAAGACTCGATCTTTCTTTTAACCAACTAGCCCAATCTTTCTTGGATCATTTCTCCATTAACATTGCAAGAAAGTATCTATCACCGACCTTATGCCATCCGACAATTTGAGGACGAATCTATCGCAGATTTCGTGGACGATGGCGGGCCTTATCAACCAACTTACATATGCCTTGCCTCAAACCGAACTTATCGAACTTTTCACGCTGGGCATGCGCTAAGCACATCTCCCTACCTCCAAATTCAAACTTTCCGCACATTCGACGAGGCCTTTACTATGGCTAAAATTAGAAATTCGAGCCTTAAGAAGAGAAATTATGGTCACAGAACAAAACCCCAATTTCCGAACTCCAGATTCTACCAACAAGCCAAACACCACCACTCCTCACGCGTCCACTTCTTCTAAATCAAAAGGAGCTGTCCACGCGGTAATGGTCAAATCTCAAACACCGTCCAATACTCCGCCGAAAACCACCTATAAGTACAAAGCCGAGCCCATCAATTACACTCCCTTGGGAGAAACTTATGGCGTCATCCTGGAGAAATTGCTCAAAGCTGGGGCTATCACCTTGCCCCCTGTTAAACCTCACTCTGGGTTTGACTCCACCCGCGCAATACCTTCCTGGTACAAAGAAAATGACTTTTGTAACTTTCACCGCGTAAAAGGACATAGTCATGAAAACTGCAAGATGTTGAAAAACATAGTGCAGGAAATGGTTGACGCAGGGGATATAGCCCTCGATAATCCTAACGCCCCTGCTAACCGAAATCTGAAAATTTTCAACAAGCCATTCCCGAATCACTCTGGCCCAACAAGAAACGTAAACCAAGATATCTTAGCCGAGGAGAGTGTTCATGAGATCCATGCAGCTTTTCGATTCTCACCAAAAGCCTCTATTGAAAATTTTTTGAATCAAGCCTCTCCACCAACACAGAGTCTCGAACCTCCTTCACCACCATCAAGCCAAAGTGAAATCATTCCTTTACCCATAAAAGAGTTAATCGCCTGACTTCTCTTCTCATCGATGAGTCTTCTTACACCACATCCCTACAAGATCGTGAGCGGATGTTATCTAATTTATCTATTTCCCAAACGCCCCTTCTACCGCTTTGCCGCACAAGAGGAAGGCTCGCCACTCCTTTTGACATCCTTAGACGAGAAATCTCTTACACCGACATCACCACATTCTTTAAACATGACAGATCCCCTCAAACACGCCTCCTACCTATTAGTCCTCATCGCCTAAATCTTTTCAACGACCGGTTGACCTCTTAACATCTATTGATACAAAGGCCTCATCTACCCTCCCCGTGTCACACCCACAAATGGACTCGGAATCACAACCCGCTTCTTCCGCATAAAAGTTCATATTCACACGTGAGGACTGTCATTCCACGTAAGATGAGACAGTGCCCTATGGGAACGCTTGAGTACCCCTTTTTCTACTCAAATGCAAATGACTCGATCCCGATGTCTCCACCATATACCCAAGTGTTTGCGTGCTTAAAATGCCCCCTGCTCTCACCTTCACCCCCTCACCTCTACCAAATGCCCCGTCCACTTCTATCAACTTAACCAGATCTTCCCTACGCTGGGACCTCACCAATGCCTGGGCCTAACGCACCCGCCTAAGCGACTCGATCTATCCAAAATAAATCCGTCCCGCCACCTAGAGACAAACTCAATCCGTGCCCCTATCACAATCAAAACCATCATCATCATACCTACCTTCCATATGGGACCCCATCCTCTACCTTACATCAATATATCATACCTCCCGCGTTTTCTTCAAAACAACCTACGCCTTCCGCACCCATACGTAAATTCCAGTGGTATAACAACACCGTCACTCCGCGTATCCTGTCCACCTATCAACCCTAAACAAATTCCATCATCAAAAGATTTGTTTTCGGTCACTCCTATTTCCCGTGGTTGTTTTCTCGATACCACATCATCTCGCGCCTCATCATCCAACATAGCTTCGCGCCAAAGAAATCACGTTTAGTGAAAACCACGTATCAACACCCTCGGCTAAACCACCACCCGTGCGAACCAACCACGCCCAAACATTACCAAAACCCGCACAACCAATACCCTCATCCTCTTCCGATTTTGACCCACTCAAAGGATCTTACGCCAAAATCCTTGCTATGTTGGTGGAGAATGCGACCATTTCCCTACCTCCACTTAGACCTTATGACCCGTCTAAACCCCGACCTATGGGTTACGATGAGTCTAAAATCTGTGCTTATCACCGCACACCAGACATGATGTGGAGGGATGCAAAGCTCTAAAACCATCCTTCGTCACCACCTCTCCTGATAGAAAGATTAAGAAAGACAACTTACGAAGGGAGAGACCTTTAGTTTCCATTCCTCTCCTATACCATCCGTCCCCGCCTCACCAAGATCTATCATTATTACAACCCCACCTCAAGACCATGAGTTATCCCAACCATCTTCCTCATCTCAGTCTACGAGATTAATATGATTAGTGTCGCTACTCGAGGCGTAAAAACAATGGGAAAGCAAAAGAAAACACACTCGCGGCATCTCTTTCTCCGTCAAACATCCCGATTGCACCACCACCTAAAGTGGTCATTCATGACCCGCCTATCCGCCTCTAATGGCATTGCCCACCGAAATATGATTAAACAGCCTTCACCAATCGCCCGTAAAATGACATCGTATGATCTCATTCGATTTCAATCTCATCGACAAGCTCTCGTTGAGATCCTTCAAGGGATAGAGGTTTTACCTAATGAAACCCCGCCTGTCGCTCCATTCTAACACCCAATCACGTTGCTTCTCTCACCAAACAACCCATCGCCCCAACCACTTTCGCCTCTCTATACAACAAGTCGCTGCAGCTGGGCCCAAGACGAAATTGTTGACTTTGGTGGCATGTAAGATCCCGACTCGCTTCTTTTCATCTCGCCTACATCCGGACATTCGGTACGTCGTGTTATGATTGACGGGGTGCTAGCCTAAACATCATCTCTTCAAAAGCCTTCCAACAAATGAATATCCCTTCTAGTCGCATGTGTGCAACCCCATCATGTCATGGGTCATTCAATGACGCTATTACTTCTACCTTAGGCACCGTGATCCTCAACATTCGGTAGACCACGACTTTACCCGAACTCTTCTATGTCTTGAGGGAGAGTTCCAATATAATATATTGCTGGTCGCCCTCGATCCGAGCCATGGGATGCGTTCCTCAACATTACATGATGCATAAAATTTGAGTACGAGGGGAAGTCCTACACCGTAAAAGCCGACCCTCCCCTTTAAAACCTCCGCAATATGTTATACCGCCCTAACGATGTGCTTATACCAATCAAGACACCCATACATTCAACCCAACCATCCTCTTCAAATGTACCTCAACCATCCACCTCAACCGCGCCTACGCCTTCAACTGATGAAACCACCATCGCAAAAACCACTTCCCTTCCCGCAGCCTAACATTCCAACCTCCGACCCTTAGTAGATGTTTTTCAGCGCCTTACGCCGGGGAGTACCGCCTATATAACGTTAGTTCTTTCCCTACCCCGCAGAGTACGGACAATTACATGCACATCCCACCCGACTGCCGCGTGGGGAGGTAATCTCTACGACCACCCCATCGCCGCACTAACCTAACGTATGGGGGTGTTGACGCATCCTCCATTACCCCCGAACCTCCTCTTGGTGTGGTTCCTTCCAATCCGATTTTCAATACTTGACAAATCGTCGCTTTCGCCCTCACCTTCTCGACTACGCCAGGCGTGGAAAGGCTTTGGTTTTGGCCTTTACGAACAAGGCCGACATACACTCATTCCCGTGACTACCCGTAAACATAATGATCGCAGTGGTCTCGGTTTTCCCGAAACACCTACACAGAGACACCTCCCCGTCACCGTATCCGAAGAAGAAGACGCCGCCCTACCAAACCATCATCACCCACTTTGCCATCATCACCCACGTAATCTATGACTCGAATCCATCCCTCCTAACTTTTTTTTTTTTCATAAATGCTATCTTCATAGGTCCTCTCACTTATCAACGCGATAATGAGGACCCATCTTCTTCCCCTTCGTATCCGACATGATCAAGAGGATTCGCCTTTGATTAATGTTGTTGAATGCCAGGATGATGACTCCATCCTCACTTACCTCGCGCTGATGATTCTTATATTCAACGAGCCTTACCATCTCAAACCCAAACCATGCCGAACGAATCTACTATAGAAATCAACATCCACACGGAGGAGGATCTCACATTGTGAAGATTGGACAATCCCTTAACACATCGTAACAAGCCGCCTTTACTACCTTTCTCCGTGCTCGCAACCAAGCTTTGCGATGGTCTTACGCCGACATGCCAGAATTGATCCTACCACCATCGCCGCCCATAACATCACCCTAAACCCCGATTCCAAACCAGCCAAATGTAAATTGAGAAAATGCATCCACGCATTGCTTCTTGGTCAAAGAGGAGCTCCAACCACTCCTTTCTGCTTCCTTCATCTTGCCTATCGACTATCCTCAATGGATTTCTAACATCGCACTGGCTACTAAAGCGACAGGGGACTTTGATATGCACACAGATTTCCGGGATCTTAACCTCGCTTGCCCTAAGGATGACTTCCCCTTACCTAGCATTGACCAACTTGTTGATCTAATCGCAGGTCATGAGATGCTCTCTCTCATGGATGGCTTTTCAGATACAACCAAATTTTGGTTGCTCGCCGATCAACACAAAACGCCTTCATAACTCCTCGGGAACCTTTCGTTATCGTGTCATGCCATTTGGCCTTAAGAATGCTGGTGCTACCTATCGCCGGGCTATGACCTACATTTTTCATGACATTATGCACACTATCCTCAAGATTATGTCGACGATCTTCTCGGCAAGTCTAAACATCGTAGTGAACATCTCGATGTTTTAACCATTATTTTTGATCGCTCTGCTATAATATTCTCGTCCGCCTTCAACCAAAGAAATGTGTCTTTCGTGTTCTTTCGGGAAAACTTCTTGGCTTTATCGCCTCTTTTTGCGTGGCATTGAGGTCGATCCATCTAAAGTCAAAGCTATCCTAGAAATGCCCCCACCCAAAAATCTCAAACAATCGCGTAGTTTACAAGGTAAGCTCCAATCTATCCGACGCTTCATCTCCCAACTCTCGGATCGGTGTCAACCTTTTCATCACCTTCTTAAAAAGGACATTGCCTTTCAATGGAGTGAGGAGTGTCACCAAGCCTTCGAAGCTCTCAAATCCTATCTCTTGCAGCCACCCGTGCTTATCCCACCCCAGGACGACCGCCCTTTCTACCTTTATCTTTCCGCCACCGACCATGCTATAGGTGCTATGCTCGCACATCGGATTCGCACGACGAGAACAAAGCCATTTATTATATAAGTCGTACTCGTGGATTATGAGACTAGGTATACACATGTAGAAAAATTGTGCCTTGCCCTATCATTTGTAGCCACCAAACTCCGACATTACCTCCGAATCACAAAACTTTTGTCATCACCAACACAGACTCCCATTCATTATATGTACGCCAAACCGCATCTAAACCAACGTATCGCTCGATGGCTTATGCTCCTCGCCGACCTTGACCTTGAATTTGCATAAATGTAAGTCAATCAAAGGACAAAACTCGCACCAACTTGCATGGAGGCCCCTTTACCTCGGGGAACAATTTACCAATTTTACCTTCCCGATTTAACTCATCGCCACTCTTTCACTCCGGAAGAGTCAGATCAAATGACCTCTTCTTCGATGGATCTAAATGCCAGCGCGGTGGAGGAGCCGGCGTTGTTCTCATTCCTCTCGACGCTGAACCTATGCCTCTTTCATTCCGGCTTGATTTCCCTTGCACTAATAATACAACGGAATACGAGGCCCTTGTTCTGGGTCTCCAAGTTGCGTTACACTTAGGCATCAAATCTATCAACATTTTTGGCGACTCTCAATTGGTAGTCAATCAAGTTATGGGCGTCTACCAATGCAAAAATGAGGAACTTCAAAAATACAAACACTACGTGGATTCACTTCTAGCCTTATTTACTCACTATTCTATACAAACCATTCCACGCTCCACTAACAAATTTGCGGACACTATGGCTTGCTTAGCCTCGCAAATTCCCGCCGCACCAACTGACTCTGAATTATTCGTCGTGGTCCAACAACTTTTTGTCCCATCCTATTCAACCCCGGTAGTTTGTACGATAAATACTGTGTCTACTAGTTCGCAGGATACCTGGTACCACCAATTTCACGACTACCTTACAATCTCTGTCCTCCCACCTGACCTTACTAGTAACGGCAAACGTGCTTTTCTTAAAAGTGTTTCACGTTATGTTGTCATGGGGGGACTCCTCTATAAACGTGGCTTTGATGGCATCCTCCTTCGCTGTCTAACTGGCGCGGAGGCCACTCATACCATCCAACAGGTCCATGACGGTATTTGTGGTGGACATTTTAGCGGCCTTGCCGTGGCCAAACGAATCCTTCGCCTTGGTTATTATTGGCCTACTCAATAACGATCGCTACGAATATGTTAAGCGTTGTGTTATGTGTCAAAGCAACATGCCAACCTTCAACATACTCCTAGCCACCCGCTTCCTGTGTCGCCGAGATCTTTCGCCCTTCTCACAATGGGGTTTAGACCTTATTGGTGAGATTCACCCGACCTCTTCACAACGTCACCGTTGGATAATCACAGCGACCGAATATTACACAAAATGGGTGGAGGCTATTCCACTCATTTCAATCAAAAAAGAAAAAATTGTCGAATTCATTAACCATCACATTATCTGTCGTTTTGGTATTCCTCATCGCCTAATAACAGATAATGGTAAATCTTTTAAAAACAAGTTGTTACAAGACCTTTGTGACAACTTTGGTATCAAACTTAGTTTCTCATCACCTTACTATCCACAAGCCAATGGTCAGGCTGAATCTTCTAATAAAACACTAACCAAAATCCTCATGAAAGTTGTCAATGAATCCGGAAGAAATTGGCACGATCACATCCCCTTTGCCCTTTGGGCTTATCGCACTAGTATTCGTACTCTACTAATGCCACCTTTTCTTTTCGTATACGGTACCGAGGCTGTTTTGCCTCTCGAAATACAAATACCCTCCCTTAGAATATCTCTTCGTGATATTCTCACCAACGATGATTTCCGCCAAGAGCTAAGTTAGCCCAATTGGAGCTTTGACGAACGCCGCCTTATGCCTCTTGATCACCTTCAAATCTATCAAAAACGCATTAAACGTGCTTATGATAAGCGACTTCATGAGCGTACCTTTAAGGTTGGTGATCTTGTCCTCAAAGAGAATCAACATGTAACCAAACTAGAAAAGAGCAAACGTGGAAAATTTGCTCCCAATCGATTGGGCCTTATATAATCACTCACACCTATGGATCTCGGTACTTATCGCTTAGCTTCGCTTAATGGTAAACCCTGAGCCTGAGCCCCTTAATGCCTTGCATCTTCGACCATTCTATTGTTGAAATTAGTGTTATATCACTTCTTATCCGCCTACTGCTCGTCCCTTGAGCTCCCATACCACCACATGCACTTGTTTCCTACATCTCGAAATAAAATCAAGCTCACCTCTCACCTCCCTTAACGATGCCTTCCCCTTTTTAGTCTAGTCCATGACTTCAACGTATTAAAATAAGCCGTATTCTTATGGGATTTTCTTGAGTCAAACTTCCTACTAAACTAGATGCTTCACGCTAAAAAGAACATCTAGTCATCTAAATTAAATATAGATCGCTCCTCGAAGGACAAAGCTATATGCCAAATTATTGCTGCTATTCTCTATAGATCGCTTCCTCAAGGACAATGCTATGCACTAAAATCATATCTCGCTACTATAAATAGATCGCTCCTCGAAGGACAGCTATACATGGGCCAGCCTTTAGTAGCAGGCTTCTCGCATCGATCAGCCTTCGTGAAGACCTCAAGAATAATACAATCAATATCCTCAGTAGACTTCCCGCATCGATCGCCTACATTCAATAAAATAAAAGCCTCATTCAAAAGGACTTTTGAGTCATGGACTTGTCTATTTAGGGTAGTTCTCTTTCGTCGTAACACTCACTTTGTAATAAGTTCTCGCAACCTCAGCCTATACCATCCACCTCACCTCACCATTTGTTTCAACTCAAGGGACGTAATGTACGCCGATATATTGTGATCACACAACTCTTTTCACCTATTGACTTCTCGTCTATGCACCTGTACCTAGGGCTCCAAGCTCGTTTCTACGTTGTGTGGTTTGTTTAGCTCTTTTCACCTACGGAGCACTCTTTTTCTCGCTTTGCCTCGCATCTAGGATGTGTGTTGACCTTAATCAGACATGGTTCCCTTCTACTTGGGTAGGCTAACTTTCGCTTCCCTTATACCTTTTACAACATCACCAATTCATTACCAACACCATCAACCTTACCTTTACCAATCTTAATATTTTTACCAACCAACCAATTGCCTAAACCGTACTAAATTGCTCGACTCGCTCTCCCCGATCCTAAGGGAGAACTACATCGGTCCGAGGCCCCTCCTTGCTTTGTGCAATGGGCTATGAGGCAAAGACTTCTGAGACATGGGGTCTCCCAAGGTTAGCTCGACCATCCCCTACCATAATCTATCATGTGTGGTATAATAAATATTTCTGTGTATTTCTATTTAATCACATTCCTCTTTATCCTTTTTCAAAACACCAAAAGTCAAAACACAAACATTCTTATTATTATCATAACTCAAATCAACATACATATTCAGCTTTATTTAGATGTTAAACAAATACATCTTCTCTATCATCGACACGTGTCGGCATCCTTATTTATTCTTATACCTTGCTAACATTTACTCAGACCCTCACGCCTCATCCCGAACTAGGTGATGATCGTGATCGCCGACCCTCTCGCCGGGCCTCTCTCGCCCTCAAAGGTACCACGGCTATTGGTACCGCCCACCGATCTCGCCAATCTCTCTCGTAACATATGAATACGCCTCGCATGGAGGACTCCAGCCTCTAGTCTCCCGCCCGTGACTCGCAACCGCTAACAATCCTCTTGTCTCATTCACGCGTTTGAGCTGCCGAACTAAACGCGCGCAGACGATCCTCTCGCTGTAATCACAGCTATGTCGGGACAATCACGTATACCTCGCAGCTCCGCGCCCACCATAATCTATAGGCCTCTCGCTGCATTCTCGCATCCATTACCCTCGCGATCGGCCGCTACCTCTTCGTGACCTTCTCGAGGTGTTGGCCGGGAGGTGAGAATACCGCCTCGCGCCGATCCTCATATATGGTCTATAAGCCAGTGGGTATATCCGCACAAATCCAAATTGTCGCCGCACGCGATCTATAGGAATCCTCTCATATTCACCGGCCTCGTGCCCCGCGATCCACCTCATTCGCTCTACACCCTTAACTCTCGCCTATGCTCTCTGCTACCATATAGTTACCGTAAGGCCTCCAACAGATGTCCGCAACCGTCACCCTCTCCCATACCCGCCTGTAATACACAATATCACCGCCACGGCCTCGGATCTCGCTCTTGTTCTCTGCCCGACCCATCGTCAATCCCAACCTCTCGTACTCCGTCTCTCCCCGCTTGGATGGATCGGCCTATTGGTCGCACACAAACAATGTGCTCATAGGCCCAACAAAGGTAATAAGTATGAACAATCCAATGTCGCCCCGTGATTTCACCTACAAGCCCATAAACCCTCGTATAGCTCCGCCTAAATATGCAGTGCCCATGCAAAAGTCACGTTCCTTTCTATCATCTCCCAAATAACACACATCAATGCCTTTGGAAATCTTCCTTCCGCCTCTAGTAACGCATAATACCCTACCGCTATCATTAATATCACCGCTAACCTTGTCTCCTCGTGGTGTGCCGCATACATTACCCCATATGTGAATGATAAACCTCGCCGTGTGTTAAATCTCGTGTGCATATGGACCAAATATCGCAAGTTATCGCTCCCGTGCCGCACTAGGTAGTGCTCGATATACTCGTTCTCTCCGTAATAGGGAGTCTCAAAATACGAAACACATCTTCCAATGTTACCGCTATTTCACCGCTGTTGGCGGATAGATAAGGTATTTGTCTCAGATTCCATCTCTCAATCAATGCGCTCGTAACATACCATGGTTATGTGCGATTCGTGAATAATAACGGATTCCACTTAACCCCAAACGATTTATCAATGTCCATTCACTGGTGTTACATCCGCCGGATTCGTGATGTGACAGCCTACTGCACACTATCATTCATCCTCATCCCTACTCGCTCTCGCGCCGCATACACCAAAACAACAAACAACCATTCAACCGCCGTGGTTTTTCAAACATTCTCGAAATTCCTCCAAAGAAGCCGGTATCGGTTATACATAACCATATCGGTTCCATAATCGATACCGGTTTTCCTAACCGCTACATGGCCATCCCTCAATTACATACACCTTCCCTAAAAACAACCACCTACTTCCCCAATAATTTGCTCGCTTATTCCTTTTTATACATACAAACATACCCAACCTAAACCCCTAATTACCTACCCCGTAACACTCAACCTCACCTATTCGCCCCGACTCATGTTTTCTTTCTCATATATACCCACCTATTCTCCCCATCTTATTCCAAAACATGCAAGAGCCTCAAATCACAAACAAAACCTAGGCCTCAACCTTGGGCCCGACTGAGGTGGCCTTGTCTTCCCTCTGCCCACCCAAGGCCTCGCCTGGATGCTTCTCCCATTGGCTCGACCATGACCCACCTTTTCGGCCCGACTAAGGCCTCAATCTACCAATTCGCCCGATCACAGGCCTCAACCTGTCTCTTATTCGGCCCGACCTTAAGGCCTCAACCTACCAAGGCCCGACCTAAGGCCTCAACCAAAAAGCCCGACCCAAGGCCTAACCTACCTATTCGCCCGACCTAAGGCCTCAACCTAATTCGGCCCACCAAGGCCTCAAGCTTTTCTATTTTTAGAAAAGCTCAATAACTAATATCGGCCCGTTCCCAACCAACCTATTCGGCCCGACCTAAGGCCTCAACCTACCAATATTCGGCCCGAACCAAGGCCTCGCCTACACACCTATCTCAAGGCCTCCGACGGCCCGACTACCTTTTCCTCAATTTATCACCCTAAATTTTTGGCCCGACCCAAGGCCTCGCCTACCAATTTGGCCCGACCCAAGGCTCAACCTACCAACCGCCCGACCCAAGGCCTCGCCTCACTATTTGGCCCGACCCAAGGCCTCCCTTTACCCTTCTCGGCCCGACCCAAGGCCGCAACCCAACAACTTGGCCCGACCCACGGCCGCACCACTTCCATCCCTTACCCAAAATCAACACCATACACTTTTATCCACCCATCCGGTAGTTTTTTGTTCAATCGAGCTCACTGCTCGTGTTTTAGCATGATTAGGGTCCTCGACTTGATCCGTCGACCAACTTTGCCTGCACTCTAGACCGTGACGCTTATCTCAACCAAACCAACCTTTCGCATCGCCGAACATGCCTAAACGCTCTCGTACCTTACCCGTTATATACCCTGGGGCTACTTCCTATGCCTTGGATACCAGGATTATATCACCCTTGTTTGGATAAACTATCGACCTTTGCCTCTGCACTGCTGGTTTGCTCGTCAAATCATGTACCCTAGTCGTACTATTGCATTTCAATATGCGTCTCGCTTCTGAACCTACCCCACCATCTTACCATCCCCTCTACCCCATTTACCCGTTATCAACCCTATCCCTGATTTCTCGTTCACTCAATCTATGATAGATTTGAGGGGGATTACCTATACCCTTAACAGGAGTAACCACTTCATATTATTGTCCGTGCAGCTTTACAAAACAAGCTACACGACAATAAGGGGCTAATGTAGACACCAAATTTGTGTCTTACGACCCCTTGTGACCCGCATCTCATCTCGCAATCTAACCTCATCACCTAAACCTTACACAATTATTTATTAATTACCTTATAATTGATAAATCCACATCACCTTACCCGCCACCTCACTTTGCCACCTCATCATGACCTAGCCCTAACCCTAAACTAACCTAATTAAGACCCATGACTTGGTCTAGACTCACATCCATAACTAATGCCTCCTTACTCGCACCCAAAGCCGACCTTCTAGCCACTTGACCAAGCCCGCAACTGATCTCTCGGGAGAAAAGTAGGGAAGGTGGGCTATTTTACTAAAAATAGCCTACTTTTTCCTTACCGATGCCGGTTCCTACTCGACCGCCGCCTACACGTGAACCGCCATCTTGCCTCAGTAAATGGGCTCCCAAACCAAAACAACGGATCGGAATTTCATTTTGGAGATCACCAAAGGATTTTAGATCAACAGAGAGTATCATGAGCGAGGAACAGAGTCCAGATCTTCACTGACAGAGCAGAGACGAGTGGAAATACCAGAAGTGTTTACAACCAAGGAGATCAACTTGCATCTTTGTCAAAACCAGTAAGTCACATCTCGCATGTCCTCTCGTTATAACATTTCTTATGCTCGTGAATTTCAGTCCTCCTAAATCCATCTCTGAATCTACTACCCAACGTGTCATTGCATCTAAACTGTTATTCTTTTGCTTCTAATCATCCCATTTCCTAATATCATCCATAAACCAGCCTTACAAAACACCGTAGCTACTAAGAAGATCCTAGAACCCACCCAGACGCGGGTTATCGAATCAGCATCGGCTATCATAACCGGCATCGGCTATCAAGAATCGCCATCGGTTCCTCCGATCAAAACCGACGGCACAAAAACCAGCCTTTCCCTACCAGCTTCAACGAAACAATTTAATTGATACTTTACGTCTTTTGTGTTAATTCATATTAGTAGGGAAGTGACCACCTTCGAAAAGGAAGTTTTATATTTCCCGGGCCCAAGGCGCTTTCCTCATTTATTGTTTAATCAAATCTTGCTGCAATCTGCAAAGAAAATACAGTACATATCAAGCATGATTTCTTAATCGAGGAACACATCCTTTTACAAGAAATCACATATCAACACTTGTATGCTCAGGAGGAAGTAACAACAGTTCAGGGTGTTACATGCTTCCCTCCTAAAAGATTCATCGTCCCGATGATTACATATTCAATTAACCTTCAGGTCAATCAATGTATCAGTACACAAATAATGTGACTATTTCATATTTGAATAGTTCCAGAAATCAATGTCACAACACATTTTATTCAACCTGAATAATGTTTGCCTTCATCTGGCTTCCATAAATTCAAAAAATAAGTTCTTAAAAGAATGTTTTGTCAACAGATTTCATTCTGTTGAAAAAGAGAAGGAAAAGCCATTTTCATCTCTTCCAGGTTTTCCCAAGTTGCACTTTCTTCGTTAAACTGGTCCCACTGGACCTTACATTGCTGTATTTCACGATTTCTTAAATGCAATTGGCGAGTTTCCAGCACTCGTGTGGGTTTAACCACGATTATTCCTGGGTCTTGGACCTGCAAGGAATTCCAATTTAAAACATGTGACAGATCTGAAACGTATTTCTTAAGCAAAGAAATATGGAAAACATCATGCATGCGAGATAAAGCAGGTGGCAATGCTAAACGATAAGCTACAGGATTGATTATTTCGACAATTTCGAAAGGTCCCACGAATCGAGGTGACAACTTGGCAGCCTTGCCAAAAGTTATTGAACTCTTTCTAGGTTTAACACGAAGAAAAACCTTATCACCAAGCTCAAACCTTCTATCAACCCGCTTAAGGTCAGCATAGCTCTTCTGTCTATCCGCTGCTTCCTTTAGTCGTTCGCGAATCAGCTTAACTTGCTGTTCCATTTCAGTGAGAATTTCTGGTCCAATTACCACTCTATCCTCAACACTGTCCCAACTAACAGGAGTTCTGCACTTTCTTCCATAAAGTGCTTCAAATGGTGCCATTTTAAGAGATGAGTGATAAGTATTGTTGTATGCGAACTCAACTAATGGAAGATACTCCTCCCATTTATACTGTTGATCCATACAGTACATTCGCAACATGTCCTCCAACACTTGATTTACCCTCTCAGTTTGTCCATCCGTTTCCGGATGATATGCAGAACTGAAGTTTAGTTTCGTTCCAAGGGCTGCGTTAAGCGTTTGCCAAAACCTTGACGTCATTCTAGGATCCCTATCAGATATAATCAATTCTGGTACACCATGCAATCTGAAAATTTTGTGCACGAATCTTTTGGCCAGCACTGGTGAATCATCCTTTAGATTTCCAGTGATGAAATGAGCTACCTTGGTCAGTTTATCTACAACTACCAGGATAACATCATGTTTATTCCTGGACATGGGTAGTCCTTGTACAAAATCCATGGTTATTACTTGCCATTTGTACTGCGGTATGCTATGAGGATATAACAATCCAGAAGCAAGGTGCATATGTTCTGCCTTCACCCGCTGACATTCCAGACAATGAGTCACAAAATTAATTACATCCTTTTTCATACCTTTCCAAAAGTATTGTTGTTTTAAATCAGCAAGCATTTTTGTGATACCTGGGTGTCCAGAGAAAGGTGAATTATGAAATTCAACTAACAACTTCTTTCTCAAATCGTTCAGCATAGGTACATATACCCTGTTTTCATAACGCAAGATTCCTTCATTATCAAAATGAAAACCTTTATACCTTATATCCTTTGGTTCTGCAGCAAGCGCTGCTTTTACTTGCTGAAAGTATACATCTAATTCTGAGGCACTTTTTACCTCGTCTTTAAACTGAGTTCTTAATGTTATAAGAGCAGAAATGTGCCTCCTACGACTTAGAGCATCAGCTACCCTATTCTCCTTTCCTTTGATATAGCTAATATCAAAGTCATATTGTGATAAAAATTCTAACCATCTTCTCTGTCTGGCATTCAGATTGGGCTGAGTAAAAATATATTTCAGTCCTAAGTGATCAGTTTTCAACTCAAAAGGTTTCCCAAGTAAGTAGTGTCTCCAGACTTGAAGTGCATGAACAATGGCAGCAAGTTCCAAATCATGAGGGGCATAATTCAGCTCATGTATCTTAAGTTTTCTACTTTCATATGCTATGACCTGATCATTTTGTAGCAAAACACCTCCAAGGCCTTCCCCAGAAGCATCCGTTACAACAGTAAAACTCCCATTGGGGTCTGGTACAACTAATATAGGTGCAGAAGTCAGCTGGTCTTTCAGACTTTTGAAAGCCGCTTCGCACTTGTCATTCCACATGAATTTCTTATCCTTCTTTTGCAATGAAGTTATTGGTGCAGCTACTTTGGAAAAATCCTTTACAAATTTTCTATAGTAACCAGCAAGACCCATGAAGCTTCTTACTTCATGCACATTCTTTGGTGCGCAGCCACTCAATTATTGCCACTATTTTTGAAGGATCTATAGAAATTCCTTCTTTACTTATGACATGACCCAAATAGTGAACTTCAATCAAAGAAAGAACATTTGGATAACTTACCATACAACTTTCTTTTCTCAAAATTCCCAAAACTATCTTCAAATGCTCATTGTGCTCCTCAACAATTTTGGAATAAATGAGAATATCGTCCAAGAATACAAGTACAAACTTGTCTAGGTATTCTTGAAAAATATTGTTCATTAAATTCATAAAGGCTGCGGGTACATTAGTTAATCCAAAGGGTAGAACTGTGAATTCATAATGTCCGCCTTGTTCGGAAAGTGTTTTATGAATGTCTTCCTCTCTAATCCTTAATCGATGATAGCCAGATCAAGGTCTATCTTAGAATAAATCATGCTCCACGCATCTCGATCAAACAGATCATCGATCCTAGGAAGTGGATATCGGTTCTTGATTGTTGCTTTGTTCAACATCCGATAATCAATACACATGACCTTAGTGTTCCATCCTTATTTTTCAAAAATATTACAGCGCTCCCAAGGTGAAACACTTGGTCTGATCAAACCTTTAGAAAAAGTTTGCAATTTGTGCCTTAAGCTCGACTAACTCGTAGTAGTCATCCGATAAGGCGCTTTGGATATAGGTTCGCCCCGGCTTGATTTCAATGGTGAAGTCAAATTCTCTCTCTGGGTGGTAACCTGTAATTCCTCAGAAAACATCCCCGAAACTTTGTAACAGAGGGAATTGTTTCATGAAATCATCATCTTCTTCCTCAAGATTCAGATATCTTTACCGCATAAAGGGTGCATCCTTTATTTTTAGCCTTTTTAAGCCGCATAGCCATGATAGCTTTTCTAACTGAAATTTCCGTTTCACACCTTGAATCTCTACTCGATTCCACCGATCATCTAAACATTTTATGTTCTTTTCATAGTAATCTACCTTTGCTTTATGGTCAGCTAACCAATTGACACCGATAACAATGTCATACGATCCTAAAGGTGCAACATAGAGATCAACTTCCGTGGAAAAATTAGGTAAGTCAAGGATTGCCCCAAAAAGACACATACTCACTGTATGAACAGTAATTATTACCATACTGTATACCCAAGATTTATCCATTTTTCTAGCTTTTCTTTTAAGTTTAGAAGCAAGTTTATTAGATATAAAACATTCAAGAGCTCTCGTATCAAAAAGAATAGTGACAAGTATGCCAATAACTTACCCTAACTTCTATAGGTGTCACTTGCTTTTCACCTTGCTTGTCCGCTATTGCAGCATGTATCTTATCATTGACACGATCATTCTTCTTCAAAGGGCACCGATTTGCGTAGTGATCTTTGCCACAATTGTAGCAGCCTCCTACAGTCCCTTTTTAGGCTCAAAGTTGCCTCCGCTTTTGTAATTGTCACGTTGTCCTCATAGGGCTTCGCCATTATTATAATTTTTAACAAAATTATCCTTACATTTCCAGAGGCTTATTTACTACTGCTTTCTTATTGTTATCTCCTCGGAAACTTACTCTTGTTTCCAAACTTTTTCCATGGTCCTTTTTGCAGGTGAGAGAGAGGTTGAAGAAGGGTTTCAGCCTTCTTCCGCACTTCCTCTTTATGAGCAGAAATAGCCTTTAATTTCTCGTTCTTGCCTTATGGCCTTTTCAACAACTCCTTCCATAGTGGTTGATTTGTGAACATCGACCTCTCCCCTATCACGGGATTCAATCCCATGATGAATTTCCGTATTCTCGAACTTCTCGTCGGTTTGGCTTGATATCGGTACATACTTGAGGAGTTTTGTAAATCGCTCCCAAGATTTAGTTACCGTTAGCTTCCCTTGAGCTAAGTTCTGAAATTTCGTCATTTTCGATCATAGAAAAGTTGTGGCAGCCAACGTTGCCTAAAATAGCCTTTAAATTGATCCCAAGTAATATTGGTCTCATCAATGTTTAGTTCAGCTTTACTTGATATCCCACCACGAAGATGCTTCGTGGGAAAGTTGATAGGCTCCCAAATAGCTTTGGTTTCTCCGAGAAGTTCCTTATTGCAAAGTACTTCTCCATTTCACGAGCCGCTTCTCGGCTCCATCTCCTAATGTGGTGCC
Organism: Taxus wallichiana var. yunnanensis; assembly: GCA_018340775.1. Classification (NCBI taxonomy): domain Eukaryota; kingdom Viridiplantae; phylum Streptophyta; class Pinopsida; order Cupressales; family Taxaceae; genus Taxus; species Taxus wallichiana. The sequence goes on along the minus strand of CM031239.1, from coordinate 475,345,889 downwards.
ATCATACTTAGGTGGACTTATCCTTTTAATATCATTAGTGAGTTCTCTACTAATCGGCCTTTTTGTTTTCCGGTTGGACAGTGCATTCCCAAAGATTAACATCAACACCATGTCGGGGTTGTCCTCGTGGAGGTTGCTGATTATTATTATCAGCTTCTTCATCCTCCTCATTTCCCATCACCTGTTGTTCAAGTACAGCTAAGCGATCTCTTGTGTCCAACAGGGCAGCAAGGATCTCATCAAGTTTCTGGGTTGTTGCCACTCCTCCTTCAGGTGGAGCATTACTCGCAACGTTCCCCCTTGTTCTAACCATTTTCTGTTACAAGAAAATTTAGGTTTTTATCAGATTATGGACACAATAGGTCCAAGAGCTGCAACCTTCAGCTCTGATACCAAGATGTAACATCCTCAATTTATACCTTAGAACAAGTGAATTTTTTTTTTTGATAATTGCATCCTGGTTCTAAATACATAATTTAGAACTCACAAATCAAATAACCATTCTTATAACAGACAACCATATGCAGCTGTAATGACTCAGAGTACCTCCGATCTATTCATTCCATGACTCGGTAATCTACCGATCTATTCATGAGTAATAAGAGTTGGCGTTTTTATTTAACACTTCACTCTTGTGGTTCTCTTCCCTACTGGGATTCGTAATGCTCATTCAAGGAACCTAATCTGAATAATTGTTACCATTATTCATCGGCATCTCATCCCTTAGACTAGGTGAATTAGGACAACGCAATCAAGCACTTGCGATACTTTGGCCAAAGATTTGAAACATGTTTATGTCTCATATTCCTTAACGGCATACTCTTCAACTGAATACGCCTTCACCCCATTCTTATGTTATATAGAATGTCTTATACCGACTTCTGTCAGTCCTTCCTATCACAACTTAATCACTCGGAGACAGATTATCAAGGTGATAATGTTATATGGATGCCCACGAGGATTAGGGATACGATGACATACTGGTTTAACCCTGCAGTTAAACCAGTGTGTCATGATACCCCGAATCTCCTAGGCAGCCTTATAACATGACCACCTTCCTAATCGGTCCCTGAGTAACTCGTTCGAGATCAAAGTGTAAATCTTAGCGATCAATGCAAAGGGTGTCGTCATAAGTCACCTGCATTGTTGTAACTTCGAGAAGATCCTAATCTTCTCGGAGGTACAGCCCTGCAGTTGACTTGTGCCGTCAACCTTTAAATCCGCCTCGAAAAGATTTACTTAATAATATGCGTTACGCACGTTGAGTTTTAAATTACATTAAAGACTTTCCCCTAAGGTTAGCCTTTCCCGATCCCTGGATTCTTCGTCTTAAGACGACCTTCCTCAATAAAACCCATTACATGGTAGAGGTAATAAGGTCAAGATCTCATCAAGGAGTTATTAGAATATACATGATTCTAAAACAACAGAATTGGACAATATCTCATAATCTTCACATGAGATTGTCATCTGAACCCCATTAGATTTATATCAGTTCTCTTAACTGAATTTATATCATTCTTATTAGCATCAAGATATAAATGGTTAAGAATCCAATTTAATGTTGTCCTGTCATGCTCAGGACTAGGGATTAGTAATTTAATTCAGCTTGATTAGCGTTCTGCTTAAGTTCATTTTAGCCCTATCTTTTAGAAAGACAATGATTTAAATTTCAATTTAGCTTTCGATAGAACAAATTAGAACTACTAAACACTCATAAGAATTCAATCACATTTTCTTATAAGCTTTCATTGACAATCACAAAAGCATCCAAATTACACAAGATAACATTGCCACTCTGGTATATAAACCGCAGAAGGTCAACTATCAGAATTAAGAATACAACACATAAGTAACAAATACTTATTTCCATTCCTTTCAGAACTATACAAATACATTTTAGGCATTCAGCATACTTGATACAATGCTCAATGGAAAAGAAACATCTTTCCACATTTAGTACATTTAGAAAATCAAGCTGTAATTCATTATAAATCAAATTAAACAATCTGATCATCCGGTCAGATCTGCATTGCTTTTACCACTTACGGCAACCATCTGCAAAAATAGTCAACATGAGTCAGTTCGATGAACTGAGCATGATAAGCACTAACTTTTAAAACAATTGCAATCCGTCAATTGTTTTCATTAAACACCCTGTTTAAATGAGATCAATTCTCCAAACAAATAAACATATTCAGACTATGCCTTTTGAAATACAAAAATGGCTACAAATGTGTAACTCTATCATCGTTACAAAATAGTCTTAAACACTTCTCAATTATTTCATCAAATATTAGAAATCAAGAACGAAAGTATCCAAAGCAATTATCTTGAATCCAAGATCAGCAATATTGAACAAATCGTTACTTTCATCAGAAAAAGGAATATCATAACAAATCGTGATTCCATCAATATGATACAAAAACAATTCCAACTGTTAAACAGATATCGACATGCATTGTTATGATAGAAGAGAAAGAAACAAATCATTCACATTTCCCTTCACACAAGCTCATGACTGTACCGTCTCCTCATATGGAAAGCCTTCATCCTACATGCATACGAATAAGTCCGACGAGCCACAAGAAAAATCACTGTTTAAATAAAAATCGAACACAGCAAAGCTTCTGTACAGTAGCTAACACGCCTATAGTGATGACTATCAACCAACAGACTCACAAGACCTTCCACAAGAAGCGGCAAACTAGATGGGTTTCTCCACATTGCCTGTCGAGGTGCAGTCGACGGCTTAGTTCAGTCTAGCTTAAAACAGGATAGTTTTGCAACAAAGACTAACATGCTAACAATCCCACACATAAACCTATAGCCCAAGCTAGTCCCTTCTAAACACAGTAAGGCTTTTCGACCCAAGGTCGAAATCAAGAACTTTTATTATATCGCGGCCAACAACAAACTTCATCGCATTAAGCAATTTGATGTTTCCATAAGACTATGCGAAGATTATCCTACAAATTCCGTAACATACACAGCCTCATCCAACTAGGAAAAATAGAAAGGAAACATATCATTCTGTATTTACATCTGTACGCAATCGGAATCAGACGTATAGCATTCACGATTCATTTATACAAGGCCGCATTACTTGATATAAATCATTACTCAGGAAATCCCACAATGTCAAAACAACAGTATACCAAGTCAAGTTTTAACTGAGGCAAAAGAAAATACAGGATAACTTCCATGAATTCAACTGAACCCGAACAACAGTGGCAAGACAAATTGTTGCAATGATTCCATCTGGGCAAATCAATGGTGTACATAAAAAAATCAGGCAAAAGCAAATTTAAATACTGATTTCAACACAAGGAACCCGACTGACCCTTTGCCAATTCTTCGCACAAGTTTGCACAGAATGTAAACGTAAAAATACACCCAAAGAATCTGTACCATAAAATCCTTGCAACACGAAGGTATTCTTACAAATAACAGAGGTCTTAGTACATGTTATTCCCTCAAGTCACTGGCTCATCAATTACCAATATTCAATTATATTTAACTTGAACAGAGGTCCAAATATAAGTAAATCATTCAATCGACTCCGCAGAGTCGTTCTGATTACAACAAAATATGAATATATACATATTGCATACTGATAACGGGTTGAAACCCATAACCACAAAGCAAGGAATACACAATTTCCAAAAAGGGCGCAATGAAATACTGAAACACAATAAGTTATTCGTTCAAAATAACTTAAAATACCATAGCGAAGCCCTACTAGGTTCTGTAACCTTCACCAATGATAACCACCACAAACTTGCAAAGAAGTCCAATAAGACTGAACATTCACACAAAAGTCCAACAGTATCTTTTCCGACAAGAATCAACAACAAGCCTCATCAACAAGTTTCAATCAACAAGTTTCTATCAACAAGTTTCTATCAACAAGTTTCTATCAACAAGTTTCTACTGTATCCTGAACCCAGCAAGAGAAGCATGCACGGGTTCTCACGGAGCCGGAAGATACCCTTCAAGCACATGTTACACAAACTTACGCCGGAATGTGAAGCACAATAAAATAGAGAACAGTTCGAAATACATCACACACCCATTAAGGGTTAAATTTGAAAAACGAACAGCATAAAGATACAGTACCAAATCACACAAGACAACCATAGGAAATCATCTATTTCCATAAGTCATTTGAACAGAGTTGTTCTAATGAAATCACTTGAAAGACAGCAAGATTTTTAAAGGTTAGGGCCTAACATGCCTGGATTTTTGCTCAAAATTCCGAAGCAGACCACTGAAAGAGCTCGGACTTCCTTTTCCTTTTCCAAGTTAGAGCGACCAACAAGATTTTGCTATCTCCATGACATATATACTTTCCTTGCCAGAGAAAAGAGCTAGATACCCTCATACTCGCCATGCAACTCCAAGAAGACTGGTGCGAAGAACCAGTGAACAGGCAGAAGGAAAACCGAAATTCGCGATAAGCCAAACAAACCAACAACTTTCCATTTGCATGCCTTCTCGCGAGTTCCGAGCTCGACTTCCAAGCTCATTAATTGCATTCACTCCAATTTTCCCGCTTAAACTCAACTGCCACCGACCGCCAAAATTGGCGACAGACAAATAAAATCTCCAGACCATTTTCAGTCTTGGCGACCTGCCACGTCGGCTCAGGTTAGCCGTTTCTAAAACCTCCGCCAATACCTGTCTTCATACTTATCCAATGCATTTAATTACATAGAAAATGCCGCCCATGGTTCGCACCCCTCCATAGGCCCCTTTACATTCTTGCTCACTAGTTAGGTTAGTAACTTAGGTTAGAATTTAGGATAACACCTAGTCTAACCACTTTACACATAGATACTAACTTAGAACATCAGCTCTTAGCCTAGGTCTAGGTTAGATTAACACTAATCTAACCCCTAGGTTAGGTTTAGTTTTAGGTTACTAATCATTAATAATTCCAGTTAGGTCTACATTCTGTACACTCAGAAAAAGACCTACAACATACATTCTCGAACAGGGTTAGCTCCTGTTCCGCCTTAGGCTACAGAATTATATGAAACCGAATTATTATCTGGTCCACGATTGAGACCCTCCAGATATACTTCGATATCGGGAACCAATCCATTTCACATGATCAACCTGAGTCATACTCCGGACTAGCTTATTCAATGCTTCTAGACCTTGCAACCTGTTCAAGGTCTGTAATTTTAATTCATCACGAACAAACTTAAAGCAATACTTGGATCAATTCAACTGATCCAAGGCTAGGTATTATAGAAGGGTAACTCTGTAATTCATTCCGAGATAAGATTAAACTCAGATACAAAATGAAAGAAATAAAAGAGTCCAATCATATTCCGACTCAGTCAAGATCTGCAATCTGCAAAGAAAATACAGTACATATCAAGCATGATTTCTTAATCGAGGAACACATCCTTTTACAAGAAATCACATATCAACACTTGTATGCTCAGGAGGAAGTAACAACATTCTGGGGTGTTACAAAAAGAGCTTGTTCGGCCCGAGCCAATGAAAATCCACCATGTGTCCCATTTAGGGAAATGGTCGAGTCAACAGAAAATTGGAAGCACAACCCAGAGGGCCAATAGGAAGGCGCCACGTAGCATTGAAACGGTGGGGCACAAAGCGACAAAGGGAAATTTTCAAAACATTCAAAAGGGAGTAAAATAATCACATCAAGTATGCATCTAATTAGGACATGCCACATGCCATCAGAGTGGCAATGGAAGAAATTTTGGGGAAATTTTGCCAAATCCAAATTTTTTTGGAAAATTTAGGGTTTTGGCCCCGTCGACCCGATTTTCACCTGCTTTTCCCTAAATCTTCAAAGGGGCAAACATTTTATCCAGAGCTCATATTTTCATGTTCTTTATATCATTGGAAAGCTGGTGAAATTATATACATGATGGAATCTTAAATTTTGTGTTTTGATGAAGGTTGGTGAGAGAAAAATGGAAAACACCTCTGGCACGGGAAAAGGAGCAGAACCGACATTTCAACCACCATTATTAATGAAGCATGGCTTCCATTCTTCGGCAGCATGCTCAAAAATTTGGAGAAATGAAATTTTAAGGGTACCCATTTTGTATTGATAGATCTCGGTTGGTGGGTGAATGATTCCTTTTTCTTTCTCGCATTTTCTCCTTCTTAGGCTCAAATTTTCATTGTTAAAAGCCAGATTTGGCTCATTTTGTAAAGGGTTGGACAATTTTTTTCTCTGCAAGCTCTCTTTTCTTCCTCCTGCAGGTGGATTTTTATAGTTTCATACCTCTCATATAGACTACAGAACATGTTTTTCCTCCTGGCCATTGTAATGCACTGTATTGAACCTGGGAATGATAATGTATGTTCTGTGATTGATTTTTCCCAATCCTTTCATGTGTTTATCATTGTATTTTGATCTCTCATTACATTCTGGAAATATGTGCATGTTTTGTGTTGTATTTCTTATGATCTGTGTAAATTTTGCAAAGTAGATGTTCACCACTCCCTTGGTGTATCACCACTTTCAATTATTTTTATTTCTTCTGCATCTTTTATCTCTATCCCCTTGGAATTTTGAGTAGGATCTAGTATTAAACTCTTGGAAAAGTTCATGCATACACCTAATAGAGGAGTGAAGGATCCAACCTTTAACTCACGGAGATTATTTTCCCATTTTTCAAGTCCCACACTTGGGGAAAATATTCAATGTGTGCAATCACACTAGATGTCCATTATCAAAATAGAAATTTGAGAAAACATCCAGAGGGTGTTGCTAATTTACACTAACGGTTTTGGCATGCCCAGTGGACCTTAGAGGTCTTCATCTTCATTACAATAGATTTGATGTACATTTTTGCAAATTTCTTTCTTGAAAAGAGCCTTGATTTGCACATCCGCGACTCCCCAAAAGAAAAATCAACTGGTTTTAGTAGTCTAGGTCTAAATATTCATGAGAAGAATCAACACAAGGTCAAGGGCTAGAGAAGAAGGGTTGTCTGAGTATTTATAGCTATCCCTAGGAAGAAGGCAAAGGGGAAGAAGAATTCAAAGGTCTCCATCTCTACAAAGTAGAAATCTATCAAATCCTCCACCGGTAGACCTTTCATCCAATCAACAAGGGTTCTCAAGCCAATCAAGAATGGCACAACACAACCCTTATGTCAACTTCACTAGTAGCATCCCACTTTCTCTCAATGCACAAAATCCAGTTCCAGTTGCATCATTGAAGAACATTCCATATTTCACTGGAGAAAATCAGACCACTCCTGGTGACCATGTTAAAGACATTGCTAATGTTTGTGCAATCCATGAGATTGTTGAGATGTAAATTATTGTCAAATTGCTGGCATCTTCATTCAAAGGGAAAGCCTTGCAATGGTTCAGGAGCCTTGGGGCAGGCTCTATCCAAAATTGGAACTAGTTATGCATAGCTCTCCATGAGTAGTTTGGAGAAAAGGGAGATAATTTTTCTCTACTAGAACAATTGACAACTATCAAGAGAGCTCCAAATGAGTAGCTAACAGACTTCAACTTCAGATTTCAAAGGACTTGGGATAGAATTCTAGTGGCAGTAAGGCCAACAGTTGAAGGTTATTTTCTATACTATCTCAAAGCTTTAAATTCTAATATTTCTATGTTAATTCAATCCATGGGAGGTACAACTATACCTACAGCTTATAGCATTGCCATTAGAGCTGAGAATTGTTTGATTCAAGCTGGTAAACTAGCTCCTAGGCCTCCCATGCCCTTTTATCCAAACTTGGAAAGTCTAAGCACTAGTCAAGCACCTACTTTAGCTCCTATTCCCACTCCTAGAAATCAGAGTTCAAATGAAACTTCTACTTCATCCTCTAGTGCCTCAAATGAACTTCAATAAGTCATGAAACAATTGCAAAATTTAGGAAATGAGCTAGTTACACTCAAAAGGAAGCAAACCCAAAGTTTTAGACCTTCTTACCAGACTCAAGCTCATCCTAATAGGCAACCATATCAGCCTAAGAGGCCACCCAATCCAACTGCAAATCAAAATCAAGTAAGGCCTCCTACCAATAGACCATTTCATCCCTATAACCCCAGAGTGTTGCATCTACCTCTAAAGCCTTAGTTCCAGTGCAAAATAATGAGGCAAAAGAGTATGATTTGTGTTTCCCATGCAATGAACCTCATAACCAATCCATGTGCTTCAATGGTGCTTTGAACTAATCCTTGATGGTGAAAAAAACTGGCATAGAAGGTGAGGTGAGCCAAGAAACAAGCCAACAATAAGGAACATCTCAAGCAAAATACAACTCCAAATGAGACTACACTTGTGAATTGGCGGGATGAGGATTTTTGTGGAATGAATCAAGAAATTTGTCGAATGTAGTAGCTAACACAAGGTCAAAGAAAAGGAATATTGGTGAAGGATAGTCATTAGCTCGAGTGATGCACAACCTTCCACCACTCCACAAAGTGTTGGAAAACAAAATGCAGTTCAAACGTGCAAGGACAACCCAAGCCACCTCCTAAACCAGCTCAAATTCTAGTTGTTGCAGCCCATGTACAAGAAAAAGATTATGCAAGCTAGGGGGCAGAAAAAAGATGTTTCATCCCCATTTAACATCATTGATCAGATGAAGAAGACAAATGTGAATATATCTATGTGGGAATCACTATCCATCCTAGGCCAAAGAGATCTACTACAAGCTGCCATGAAGGATTGGTCAACTTCAAATCAGCAAGTCCATGTGTAAGAGAAGGTACTCACAAATGCTACTCAGCCTAAGGGGAAACATGGGGATAGAAAGGTAAAGTTTTGAAGCCCCCTCCATTCTATGTTTCATTGATCATTGGAGATAAATTAGTACACAATTGTATGATTCATTCTAGGGCAAGTAGTTTTGTAATGCACAAGTAAATAGCTGATCAATTGGGCCTCCAATATGAATTCATATCCAAAGGGGTAGTGTAATTGGATGGGACAATAGTAACAACAGTGGGAGTAATCAAATATTTGAGCCTTACTTTTCATGCATGCCCCAATGTCACTATTTTGCAAGATGTCTCAGTGATAGATTTACCACCTCTTTTTGCCCTATGTTTGTCAAGAGATTTCACAACTAGAATTGGAGGCTACTTATCTACTGATTGGTCACACATGTTGTTTAGAACAAGATATGGAACTAAGGCCACAATCAAGTCTGAACCTATTGCAAAATTTCACATTGAACCTCATACTCCAAGCCAAATCAATGCTAACTATTCAACATTTGATCAAGAAGATTATCCAAGCACAGATGAAGTTGATACCAAAGTTGGAAGCATCCTAGATTTGACTCTTGATGAATGGGAAAGAAAGGTACATGCTTTTGATCCCTACAAAGAAATAGAAGAATCTAAGCTAGGAGTCTATTGCATACATGAAGAAAATCAGCCTATTCCTAGCATCACCAAGCTAGACCATAAGGATGACAATGAGGTATGGAAGCTATTTTTTGATGGATCAAGAAGTAGACAAGGTGCAGGAGGGGGAGATGTGCTTGTTTCAACTCAAGGCATTAAATATTATTTAGTTTTCAGATTTCAGTTTCCATGTTCTAACAACACTGCTGAATATGAAGCTTTAATACAAGGATTGCATTGGTCAATCAAAAGAGGTATCAAAAACTTATAAGTCTTTGGTGATAGTGAGATGCTTGTTAATCAAGTTAAAGGGTAGCATGCTACCAAAAATGACCTGCTTAAGTGTTACAAGAATAGGGTGTGGGACCTCATTGAGGATTTTGAAGGCTTTGACATCAATTCCATTCCTAGGAAAGAAAACGAAGCTGCTGATAGACTTGCAGCTATTGGGGCAGCCTTTGATGTTGTGGAAAGTATCAAGGAAGATAAAATGCAGCCAAGAATTCATGTGATTGTAAAGCCATCAATGTCAGACAATAATGTAAGTTGGAAAGTGACCAATAAATCATCAAATTTCTTGCAAGAAGAAGTTTAGTTCTCACCAAAAATTAAGAAAAAATTAGAATAGCAGTATGGTGATAAAGTAGTACAACCGAGAACAAACAAAATGCCAAAGGGACTTGTCACTTTGGAGTCCATTTTTAATCCTAATGATCAATTTAGGAAAGAAAAGTCAAGTATCCAATTCAAGGGAGAGGATTAACACCCATCTTAGTTGGAGAAGGCAAGTCACTTCAAATTGGTAAAGTGGCAACTGAGCAAGAAAGGTATGAGTTCATGCAACTTTGCCAAGAGTTCCCATACATATTTTCTTGGAGCTATGAAGACTTGAGAGGTTTCAATCCCAAGCTAGCTCAACACACTATTGAACTAGATCCAAGTGCTAAACCCATCGGGGAAAAAACAAAGCCAAGTCAATCCACACATGGAGCCTCTCATGAAGAAGGAATTGAATAAGTTAATAGGGGTAAGTATCATATTTCCCATCAAGCATTCTAATTGGGTTGCAAACTTGGTTCTAGTTAGAAAGAAGAGTGGAGAAATCAGATAGTGTGTAGACTTTAGAGACTTGAATAGAGCATCCCTCTATGGAGTAAATTTTCCAATTTTTGTTGGCTCTAAAAGGTTTTCATTGCTAGATGGTTATTCAAGGTATAATTAGATCATGGTAAAAGAGGATGATTAGTTCAAGATAGCTTTCACCACCAAATGGGGAACTTATGCATATAGAATAATGTCATTTTGGCTATCCAATCTTGGAACTACCTTCCAAAGGGAAATGGACATGGTGTTCAAAGGACTGATCAAAAAAATGGTGCTGATATATCTAGATGATATTATTGTATTTTCTAAAAGTGCAGTAGATCATCTCTTTCATTTGAGACAAGTGTTCCAAATATGTAGAAGATTTGGGGTATCCTTGAATCCTAAAAAATGTATTTTTCTAGCTCATGAAGGAAATCTCCTTGGCCACATTGTTTCCAATGAAGGATTGGTGATTGATATAGAGAGGGTTGAAGCAATAAAAGCACTGCCATTACCAAGTCACAAGAAGGCCCTCCAAATTTTCTTGGGAAGAATCAATTTTGTTTGAAGGTTTGTTCTAGATTTTACAGCCCTTGTCAAGCCAATAACCATGATGTTGAAGAAAATCATGGCTTTCAAATGGACAGCTGAAGGTAAGACAAGTTTTTAGGTAGTCAAAGAGGCTATCTCACAAGCTCCAACCCTCATTAACCCAGATTTCTCCAAGGATTTTATCCTTTATGCATTTGGAGGTGATGATACATTCTCTGCAATTTTACTATAGCAGAACAAAGAAAATGCAGAGCAACCAATTGCCTTCTTTAGCCAAAACCTGGAGGACTATGAGGTGAGGTATTTTTTCATTAAGAAGTATGTGCTAGAAGTGATTAGGAGCTTGAAGAAATTTAAGCATATAATTTCAAATAACAAGGTTCAACTGTTGGTTTCTCATGTAGGAGTTAAGGACTTCATCCTCAACAATGACCTAAATGAAAAACCCGCAGGGGTGGATAACTCGTGTCATGGAGTATGAAATTGAGATCAAAATCACCAATCTAGTTCGAGGAAAGGGATTATGTGAACATATGGTCTTGAGAAAATCAATGGAAGAAAACAATGAGAAGGATGTTGTTTTGGCGTTGCAAGACAACCAAGAACAAAGAGGTGTTCAAGAAGATAATGATAGTGTCCTCACTCCTTGCTAGACCCAAGACATAATGCACTTCTTATAAATAGGCCTATGCCCTCTAGAGATGAACAAAACCAAGAGAAGACACTTCAGATTGTAGGTTGTCCCATATGCACTTGTTGATGGTGTTTTGTTCAAGAAGGATGTAAATGGAGTGCGTTGTTGAGATGCATTGGGACAAACCAAATTAATAGAATGCTAGAAGAGTTCCATGGTGGATCAGTTGGGGTCATTTTTCTCCAAGAGTGACAGCCCTCAAGATCATGAAGGCTAGCTATTATTGGCCCAAGGTATTTAGTGATTGTTATGCATGGATCAAGAGGTGCAAGAATTGTGCATTCTTCACAGGAAAAGAGAGGTTAGCAGCCCTTCCATTGCACCCAATTTCAGTTGACCAACCATTCATGCAATGGGGTTTAGACTTCATGCAGTCATTAACCAAACTCAAGCCAAGGACACAAGTGGATTCTAATAGCAACATACTACTTCACCAAATAGACTGAGGCAGTGGCACTTAAAGAAGCAAATGAATCTAGAATTCTAGACTTATATGAGGGGATAGTAACTAGATTAGGGATACCTACCACTATAATATCATATAATGCTTTGGCATTCATAGGATCAAAGGTAACTGAATGGGATGTTAAAAATGGGATTTATCTGAGCACTTCATCAAATTATTACCCTCAAGGTAATGGCCAAGCTGAGTCTACCAACAAGAACTTGTTAAGGATCATCAAGAGGACTCTTGATGAAAATCAGAGGACTTGGCACACCAAATTGAAATCAGCCTTGTGGGCTGATAGGATAACTCCCAAGAGATCCATAGGTAATTCTCTATTTAGACTTGTTTATGGAAGAGAGGAAATTTGTCCCATATCACTTGAGTTTCCAACATTGGAACTCATGAAACAATTGGAGTTGTTGGAGTTTGAACCCATGGAGGTTAGATATGTAGAATTAATGGAACTCTAAGAAATCAAAGATCATGCATCCCAAGAAATGGAGAAGGATCAAGCCTTGATCAAGAGAACCTTTGATAGGAAAGTTAAGGCTAAAGCCTTCCAAGTTGAGATCTAGTGTTGAAATGGGATGCAAACGAGTAAATCTAGGAAGGAATACAAAGTTTGATGCCATTTGGAGTGGCCCCTACATGGTCACAAAGTGTAAGAACACCAATGCCTTCTAATTATCTACATTGGATGGTGAAGAACTACAGATTCTAGTTAATGGAATCCATCTAAAGCATTGCTACTAGAAGGGAAACTCTCCACATTGTATATATTAGCTTAGATTTTCATTCCTCCAAGTGCTTGTGCACATTGTTTTTTGTAGCTTAGTTTCCATTTCCCTAAGTGCTTTGGCATAAGCTTTGTTATCCCAAGAATGCATTTTATAGGCCATGATCCAGATCAAGTGTTGTTCTAATCTCACAATCTTCCTTCTTAACATTTTCTAATGAATTGGGAGTACCAAGTAGAAAATTTGATGACTCCATGCCCAATGAATTTCTTCAGATAATGGTAACTTCATCCAGCAGGTAGATGCCCCCTCCGAGTCACCAAAATTGTTATCCAAAATAAGCCCCTTGCTCATTTTTTGGCTAAATCCCTTTCATTCCTTCCTCCCTTATGCCTCAGATGAATTTTTATACTTTTTAGGCACCCAAAAATTTCTAGAAATGGTTTCATTGGATAGAGGATCTCCTCATCTTTCCAAAAGGTAAAGTTTTCCTTCTAACTCCTTGTATTTTGCAAGTTATGGCTCGACGGAGTTTGGGAGGGAAATTTTCCCTAGGGAGGTCCGCAAACTAATCGAATGTTCCACATCGGTGGTAGAATGGCAGGTTGGTGGATGGAAATTTGCAAAATTTCCAAGGATCATTCAAAGGCGATTAAAGGAATTTTTCAGCCCAAAGGCCCGCCAACCAATAGGAGGAGGCCACATGTCCATGTGGCCGATTTAAAACCTTAAGGCGGGCCCATGAGGGAAAAGAGCTTGTTTAGGCCCAAGCCAATGAAAAGATTCCATGTGTCCCATTTGGATAAATGGTTAGAGTCAATGAAAATTGGAAGCGCAACCCCAAGGGCCAATAGGAAGGCGCCACGTGGCATCGGAGCGGCGGGGCACGGAGCGACGAAGGGAAATTTTCCAAAATTTCAAAAGGGCATAAAATAATCACATCAAACCCACATCCAATCGGGACATGCCACGTGGCATCGAGTGGTGGGGGTGGAAATTTTTGGGAAAATTTTCCCAAATTCAAAAAAAAAGAGGGAAAATTTAGGGTTTTCGGCCCGCCGACCGATTTTCACCTTGTTTTGCCCTAAATCTTCAGAGGGGCATAAATTTTGATCCAGAGCTTAGATTTTCACATTCTTTATATCATTGGAAAGATGGTGAAATTATCTACATGATGGAATCTTAAATTTTGTGTTTTGATGAAGTTTTTGAGAGAAAATGGAAAATACCTCTGGCACAGGAAAAGGAGCAGAACCGATGTTTCAACCACCATTTTTAATGAAGCATGGCTTCCATTCTTCTCCAGCATGGTCAAAAACTTTGGGAAATGAAATTTTAAGGGTACCCATGTTGTATTGATGGATCTGGTTAGTGGATGAATGATTCCTTTTGCTTTCCGTGTTTTCTCCTTCCTAGGCTCGAATTTTCATTGTTAAAAGCCAGATTTGGCTCATTTTGTAAAGGGTTGGACATATTTTTGCTCTGTAAGCTCTCTTTTCTTCCTCATCAGGTGGATTTGTATAGTTTCATACCTCTCATATAGACTACAACATGTGTTTTGCCTCCTGGCCATTGTAATGTATTGTATTGAACTCTGGGAATGATAATGTATGTTATGTGATTGATTTTTCCCAATCCTTTCATGTGTTTATCATTGTCTTTTGATCTCTCATTACATTTTGGAAATTTTTGCATGTTTTGTGTTGTATTTCTTATGATCTGTGTAAATTTTGCAAAGTAGATGTTCACCACTCCCTTGGTGTATCACCACTTTCATTAGTTTTATTTCTTATGCATCTTTTATCTCTGTCTCCTTGGAATTTAGAGTAGGATCTAGTATTAAACCTCTGCAAAGTTCATGCATACACCTGATTAGAGGAGTGAAGGAACTAACCTTTAATTTGGAGATTCTTTTCCCATTTTTGTAAGTCCCAAACTTGGGGAAAAGATTCAATGTTGTGCAATCACACTGGATTTCCATTATCAAACTATAAATTTGAGAAAACATCCAGAGGGTGCTGCTGATTTGGACTAACAGGCTTCTCTTGTTATAAGAATTTGACATTACCAAACTAGATAAACTAGGGAAGGACAATGTTGTAGCTGACTTCCTTTCAAGATTACAAGGCAATCAAGAGGATGGAATAGTGGATGACTCATTTCCTGATGAGCAACTCTTCACCCTCGCTATCTCTACACTCTAGTTTGCTAATATAGTAAACTACCTCATTTCTAGACAACTAGCACTGCACTTTTTTGGAAAAGAGAAGCATTCCTTGATACGGGAAAGCGATAAGTACTCTTGGATTTTTGGTTTCTCTTTTATACTGGACCTGATTGTGTAATAAAAAGATGTCTATGAGAAGATGAAGTAGTTGACATTCTCAAAGCATGCCATGTGGAGGACACTTTGCATACCAAAAGAACAACAATCAAAATCCTGATTGCAGGATACTACTGGCCTATGTTACATAAGGATGCAAACAGATATACAACTCACTATGATAAATCACAACATATGGGGAGGCCTAAAAGGTCGGATGAGACGCCTTTACTGACCTCATTTGTAGCTGGAACCATTTGACAAATGGGGCTGGACTTTGTTGGGCCCATAGACCCCAAATCAAACAACAAAGAGTACATCCTTGTATGTACAAATCATGCCACCAAATGGGCTGAAGTAAAAGCACTAACACATGCTCGAGATGAGAAATTAGAGCCTTCTTATACAAAGAGATATTCACAAGATATGGTGTACGAAGGGAAATAGTTACTGAGATGAAGGGCCACGGTTTACTACCGATCTTATTATTGACTTAGTGGAAAAATATACAATAAGACACAAGAAGTCCACACCATACCATCCACATTTGAATGGCCAGATTGAAGTCACAAATAGAGAATTAGAAAATATCCTGACCAAAATAGTCAATCTATTAAGAAAAGATTGGGATTATAGACTCCACGAGGTTGTATGGGCATACAGAATCACGTGGAAAACAACTACTGGCTTCACACCATATGATCTAGTGTATGGGAAGAAACCAATGCTGTTAATAGAATTTGAACACAAAACTCTAAGGACTATAGTAGAGCTAGGAATTGATATTTCCAAAGCACATAAGCAAAGATTGATGTAGCTCAATGCTTTGGATGAGTACAGAAAACAAGCACTTCAAAACATAGAATTGATACAATAGTAGCGAATAGGATGGCATGATAGATACATCAAGCCTAGGTAGTTCACACATGGAGATTGGGCCCTACTGTTCGATTCAAAATATAAAGACCACAAAGGAAAATTACAAACAAGATGGCTTGGGCCATATGAGATTGAACATGTCTATGACAATGGTGTAGTCCAACTACGAACAATTGATCCAGTAAGATTCAAACTCCTGGTTAACGGTCATAGACTTAAAGTATATAAGAAACCATTATCAAAGGAGCAATTTTCACAAGCAAGTGCGTAGTCCATGCAGACAAACCTTCATATTGACCCACCAAGTTCAAAGGAAATGGAGATTGATGAGGAAGGAAGGGAGGATGACCTCTACCTCCCATGGGAAGAAGATTGAAATGTTGTATATGAACCTTAATAAGGCCATAATAAACATCCTGCTATAGGTAGTAGCAGGATTAAAAAAAACCCAACAATGAAAAGCCTTTTGGGTGTTTTTGGTAGATTTTGGGTAAAAAACTAGCTTGTTGGCTACTTAGAAGCGTGAAAAATGGCTCGAATGGAAAACTAGCTCACCGGCATTTAGGAAAAAAGAAAAAAAGAGAAAGAAAAGAAAAAATGTGTATTTTTCAAGAAAGATGGAAAGCAAAACACCTCAACCAAACCTTCTCAACACATTACTTTTTCCACTTCCAGTTGTTGTGGGCTACTCAATTAGTTGCTATGGAAAACCTTCCGGTTGTTGAGCTACTCAATCGGCCTACGGGAAACCTTCCGGTTGTGCGGGCTCCTCAAACGCTTACTACAGAAACCTTCTAGTTGTTGCGCAGGATCCTTAAACAATTTTTGTAGGAACTTTCTAAAAATTGCTATGGGTAGAGTTTTGGACAACCACGAGACATATTCAGAAGGAGGTAAGGTAAAAGTTGAGTCACAAACAATTGCACAAAGCATAATTCATGCTACAGGTACTCTTTCCCTTCCTACAAACATTCCTTACTTCCTACAGGCAACCCCTTGGTAAAATCTAGCTACCTATTCAATTCTATGAGCCACCTCATGGTCGCTATGGGCATAATTTCATAATATTGCAGCAAAGCAGTGCTACGGGTATTCAAGACAAGAGATGCAAAAATCCACTCCAAAACTTGCAAGCATCATATAAAAGAAGAAGGAATGTAAGTTTCTAAAAATCACAAGCATTACACAAGGAGGTATCATTTTTGTAGGTTTTCACATGTTGTAGATGCATAAATAGAAACAAGGACCTCTAGCCGAGTCCAAGAGGAACCTCATGTCCAATCTACCTAAGCATAAAAATTGCATAAACAAATTCTAGAAGAGCAGTCATTTTTCAGATGATCCTTGCAATCAAATTACTCATTGGAAGAAGTGTTGCACGCCAAACCCTTGGACAAATCATATTTCCATAAAAAGGTGTTACATGGAGGAAAAATAGGTGACACTAAGGTAAAAAGGTAATATCTACAAGTAGTAAGTATATATTTCTTGAAAAGACATGTTAAAATTAAATATACACCTTAATCATTTACTTTTTTCTATCACCATCATGAGGGGACATTAATAAGTTCCTTGATAATAAATATATGGCACACATGAAACATTTTTTCACTCGGGATGAGTGACATCTGTCTAGGGGAGGAGGTAGGATTAGATCTCATTATGGGCAGACTTAATTAGCCACAACATGAGAACCGAGGAAATGATGATGCACACCTCGATTACAGGGGACAATTAAATATTTCCCCTTAGATGTGATGAAGCAAAACAAAAAGGGTGAAAATCAATGCATAGAGAAAAAAAACTGTCTGCGTAGAAGCTATGGGAGGAACAGTTGTTCGTAGAGAGCCCACTGATGTCACACCCTTGAGAAATAACCCTCATTGCTGGGATATATTTGAATGGGTGGGATGGAAAATTACTTCCAACTACTAACCAAATACTCAATGAGAGAGAAAATAAATTTGCAAGCACATTCAATGGAATGAGAAAACCATGGTAGCTAGCATATCATTTCCAGTAATTGAAGACTTGATTGGGCAAGTGATAGGACTCCCTCAAAATGGAGAAAATTGGGAGGAGAAACCAAATGCACAGCAAATCAGACAACAATTCTTCTAAGGGGAGCAATATAATCAGACAAAAGGGGGTATTGAAACAAGAACCCTTCCTAACACCGGAGAGAAATTGTTACATACATCATCAAATACTTCACATGTGAAGGAAGGTATTTCCTACTCTATTCAATGCAATTTAAATACTTAAATCACTTGAGGCATGGAATAGTAATAAATATCCCAAACCACTTGCTAAATAGCCTAAAGAAAATGGCAAAAGAATACCAGAAAGGGGCAAAGAATTCCTTGTCTCATCACTGTTTGATTTGGCTAATCACCAAGCAAGGCCTCCAAAACATCCAACCTAGGATTGATTTAAACTAGGTAATAGGGAATCCAAACTAGCCACCTGCAACATCAGAAGAAGAGAAGAGTCAAGAAAAAGTTGAAGAAAGAGTGGAAAAAGAAGAAACCCCTGAGAAACAGCCACAACAAGAAAGGAGGTCAAAAAGAAATCATATCATAAGGGTCCCTAGGGAGAGAGAAGAGTATTCTATCATACCCATAAAGCAATACATACTAGGGGCTCTCACTGCTACGGCCGTAAGAAGAAGAAGGAGGCTCATAATTTCCTTAAAAATAAAACCACGTAAGAGGTAGGGGGTAAGAAAAGCATCCCTCATAAAGAAACAAATGCCTCTCTATCTCGTAGAATCAAGGGACTATGTTTCCAAAAGATGAAAGGTGTAGAGGCAACATCACCTACTAGGGAACATAAGCATATAGGATAATGAAGAAAAACCCCTACACTTATTTTAGAGGAGGCACCTGAAGAAACCGAGACTACCTCAGCACCTAAAGAAAAAGGAAAAGAAAAGGTAGTAGAGGAAGTTACCCCAAGAAAGAAGAAAAGAAAAAAAATAGTGGTAAGAAGATCTCATAGGATAAGGAGGAAAAGAACAACACAAATAGAGATCAGAGAAATCAGTGAAGAAGCACCTCAAAAGAAGAAGAAGGAAGAAGTATTTATCACAAAAGAAGGTTTTGAGATAGTAAGAGAGATGGACATTTCAAAAGAAGAGGAGAAGTAAGAACAAATACCTCCTGAGATACCACCACGCGGTATAAATTCAAGAGGAGAAAAGTGAAGGAAACAAGAACCGGATTCCAAACTCGGAGCAAGTAGTGAAGGAAATTCACATTTTGAGAATTATTATAAGAAACCTAGAGGGAACAAGAGGATTGGATGCCCTGATAGGAGCAAAAGAATCTTTGGAAAACACTCCCATGGAAGAAGAAGAGCCTATAGAAGAACTTGAACCAAAATATGAAGGTAAATACAAAGGAGGAAAGAATGAGTCCTTACTCCAAATCATCCCATATAAAGCACAAAAACAACCTATAACTAGAGCCTGAGGTAATACATTTTGACCTCACTTCTGAAAATATCTATTTAGCTGGCCCTAAGGATGACCTATATACATACTTAGAATAAAATTTTCTTGAAGATTATAATGTTTTTCAAAGCCTAGTACAAATATTTAAAGGGCATGTTGAAGCAAGGAAACAACATGACACATTGGTGGATAAGGTGGAAAAACAAGAAGCAAAAATAGAGGGACTCAAGATGAAAGTAGAAAATATGTATGATCTTTTTGTACTACTATTTTAGAATGCGAACTCCACCATGAGTATATGCCCTATATCTGCGGAAGAGAAATGGTTGCATTTCATATATGAAAAAGTATACAATAACCTTCCCTATGTTGTAGATGACCCCAAAACATTCTTTAACATGTATAGAGAATCTGATCTTGACACTCATGCATAGCCGAGTGAGTTTTATATCCATAACTTTATTGTTCCTTCTAATGTAAAGTGGAATCCTAACATGTACCTAGGTGACATACTTCTATATGCCTTCACATCTTACCTGAAAAATGATAAGAGAAGGAAAGAAGAGGTAGATGAGTATCTAGATATGGAAAAACAATCCGCCTTAATGATAAGGGGAGAAAGTGGTTACCCTAAGGACATTGTAGAAGAATGGCAGAGTTTGTATCAGAGGATAGATTGGCTACATGGGTTAGACAAAGGTGGATAGCTATCCAGAACCGATATTTGATATTCCTAGATAAAGAAGGTAAAACAGCTTATGTATCCTACAAATCAAGATGGGATGATTTGCCCACTATATTGAGAAATAAAGAGACAAACTCACCTGCAAATTTTAATTATTCCTTAAAAAGGGTTCATGATTACATAGAATCGGTAATAATGAAAAAGGAAGGATGGATAGGATTGAGGTTTCATTCTCTCATCTTCTAGTATCCCATTCTAGATTGGAGGAAAATAGTACCTTTGGATAGAGAAAAGAAACAACCTTATGGCATCAACTTGGGATAAGGGGATGTCTCTATGGATATGGCCAGATAGGTAATCAAGACCCCTATGACTACGAGTAAAATATTAAGCCCTCAAGATGAGCCAGCTTGCTTAGGGATGAGAAAGAAGCTAAGTTGGGGTGTGTGATGAGGCCACATATTGGCATGTTTTAGACCCATCTAAATCCTTTTTGAAGCCTCTTACACATATAATTTTGAGACTTTGATCTCCTCTTGATGGTTGATATGAGATAAAGTTATGATTTTGCATATATTTAGTTTTTTATGTTCATTAAGATCTAATATACTTATTTACTCTGGTGAATCTTGTCTTTTGTGCAAACTGATGTTTCTGATGTCTCCATGAACAAATTACAAGATGCCATAAGATTTTGAAGAAGTAGGCTCTAGCCTGTAGCACTCTAGTTGTGCTCCTACATCAGCCCGTAGCACTCTGGTTGTGCTCCTACAAAGAGCCCGTATCACTGGGGTTGTGCTCCTACAGCAGCCCGTAGCACTCTGGTTGTGCTCCTACAATAGCCCATAGCCACTAGTTGGGAAATGATAAGAGAGAATCATGGCATTCAACAACAATGAGGCATCATGAAGTATATGGAGCTGAGCATATGAAGCTAGAAAATGAGTTAACCAAGTGGCAACATTGTTTGGACAAATATAAGAAGTCTTGGGCTGATTTATCTTACATGTAGAAAGCTCCAAACCTACCCGTAGCATCTTCTAGAACTACTGCAGCAACAGAGTAGTATGCACCTCCAGCTGCCCGTAGCCAAAGAGAACTTATCTAGCTCACACCACATTATAAGACAAAAAGTGCCAGCTATCCTAACACATCATATGTAATGATATGGTTATTTTTTAATTAGTTTTGTAACTAGTTCTTATCATGTAAATAAAATAGGAGTTAGTTGTATTCACTCAACAAATATGAAACAAAACAACTATAATCTGTTTGAGTGGTTTTGATCATATTCCTAGTATAGAATAAGTTAGTGATATATCTATATATATATTCAGATAGAAATGTAGGAGACAAGGAGAGTAATAGATTAAGGAATGAAGTGATAGCTGTATGAGAGAAGAAGAATTATAAATGTGTGAAGATAGAACATATTAATTTGATTTGTTCTCTTAAGTTCATTGTAATCTCTAAGTTGTAGCAATATTTAATTGCTATAGCCCAATAGATGAATCCTTTATCTTCTTGAGCAATTCTCTGAGTTTCTAGGGTAGGATCAGAACTCACTTCTGCATGAGGAAGGGCTCCTCGTAAGGAATTACGGGAAGATCCTATTCCTCCATTTCCTATTTATGTTGTGTGGATTACTTATCAGTTATTCATTTCATTTATGAAAGATAATGAGTGCATAGTGTGTGAGTTTTAGATTTATAGATCAGCAACCTCCATAGTTTACTTTCCAATTTGCACAAGAATTAATTTATATTCGTTGATGAATTTATAGCCTACAAAGACTTCACTCCAAAGTACTATAGCATATATTTTGCAAAGCCGTTTGAAAAGCTTACACCCCTGGGTTGACATTTAATGAACATCAGAGTATGAAACCTAATATCATTGGTTGATTATTTTGCACATCAATTAACACAAAATCACCTTCATCACTACTTGGGAACCTTCTACTATTGTGTAATGCCCTTTTGCATTAAAAATGTTGGTCCCACATATCAAAATTTCATGACCTATATCTTCCATGACATCTGCATAGCATATTGGAAGATTATGTCGATGACCTTATTGCCAAGTCTAAACATCATGCCAAACATATCGCATTCTTAAAGTAGTATTTGATCACCTCATCAAATACTCGCGTGTTTACCTTTAATCAAGAAATGCGTCTTTTCCATCCTCTTGGGAAATCTCCTTTGTTTCATCATCTCATTGTGAGGCATCAAATTCCATCCCGCCAAAATCAAGGCTATTCTCTTAATGCCTCCACCTAATAACCTTTGAAAAATTCATATTTTTCAAGGAAAGTTGAAATCTATTCAATTCTTTATTTCCCAACTTTCCGACTCGATGTCACCCTTTTTGTCATCTTCTTAAAAATGATGTTTCCTTCAATTGGATGATGAGTGTCACAAAGCTTTTGAAGCGTTAAAGGTATACCTCATTCATCCAATTGTGCTCATCCCACCAAAGGATGATAAACCCTTTTATCTCTACATTTATGTCATTGATAATTACTTGGATTTCATGCTCGCTCATCATGACGAGAAAGATCTTTATTATATAAGTTGGACTCTTTTAGACTACGAGACTAGATACACTCAAGCTAAAAAAAAATTCTTAGCCCTAGTCTTTGTTGCCACTAAATTTTGTCATTACCGCTTAACCACAAGACCTTTTTCATCACCAACACTAACCCCTTACATTAAATGTATGTTAAACCCTACCAACACCAATGGTCCGCACGTTCACTCATGATCCTTATAGACCTACATCTCAAATTCATCCATCAAAAGTCTATTAAGGGAAAACCATTGATTAGCTAGTGACACACCTCTTTCTAGAAATTAATCTTCTAACTTTGATTTTCCTGATGAATCCATTGCTACACTTTCCATGGATGACACCATTTATCAGATGATCCTATTCTTTGATGGTTTAAATCTCAACATGGGGGTGGCGCAGGGGTTATCCTCATTCCTCTTGAGAATGAGTATCTACCTTTATATTTCAAAATTGACTTCAATTGTACTAAAAATGTGGTTAAATACAAAGCACACATGTTAGGTCTCAAAAATTCCATTTCCCTAGATGTTAAGATCATTAATATCTTTTGATATTCTAAATTGTTTGTCAACTAAGTCAATGGTTTATACTAGTGTCATAACAAAATACTTCATAATTATAAGCATCTCATCGAGATGCTTTTCAATACCTTTGATAATTATGACATTCAAACTATTCCATAATCCACTAACAAATTTGGAGATACAATGGCTTGTATTACTTCTCAAATACCCTCTTCACCTTCATAATCAAAAATATTTGTCATAGTATAAAGGTTACACTCACACACTTATCTATTCTAAGATGTATACTTAATAGGAAGAATTGAAACCGACCCATGTGACCTTTGGTATAAGCATTTTGTTGACTACATTTCCCTTTCAATTCTACCTCCACATCTCACTCACAATGGATAATGATCCTTTCTCAAAGAGTCTCTCACTATGTCATCATGGGGGTTCTTCTCTACAAACGTGGATTTAACAAAGATCCTCCCGCTACTACCGTCCAATCCTAAACCAAGACTACGTGACTATGTCAAACATTGAGTGAAGTTTCAAAACACGCTAACCTTTACCACACCCCAATTCATGCCTTACAAGTCACTAGATAATTTTTTCCTTTCTTCCAATGGGGTTTAGATCTCATCGGGTGATTAACCCTCATTATTCACAACGTCACCAATGGATCATCACAAAAACTGAATACTACACTAAATGGGTGGAGTTTTTCCTCTCCCTCTCATTTCTACCAAATATGAGGAAATATACAAATTCATTAACCATCACATCATTTTTTTCAGGTGTTCCTCATTGCCTCATCACCGATAATGGTAAAAATTCAAAAAAGATCCTACAAAAATCTATGATAACTTTGTTATTCAACTTAGTTTCTCTTAAACATATTTTCTCTGAAAAAAATGTTCAAACTAAATCAACCAACAAAATTCTCATGAAATTTTTTGATGATACTAGTAAGGATTGGCATATGCACATTCTTTTCAGCTTATCACACTAGTATTTGCACTCTCTACCGATGTCATGCCTTTCTCTTTGGTATATGGTACTTAAGTTGTTTTACCTCTTGAATTCTAAATTCCATCTCTTCATATCTCACTCAAAGATATGCTCAATGATGATGATTTTTACAAGAACATTTGGCACAACTTGAGCTATTAGATGAATGTCATTTAAATTCTCTCGACCATCTTCAAATATACCAAAAATGCATTAAGCATGCCTATGACTAACATGTCCATGAATGAACCTTCAAGGTGGATGATCTTGTCCTGAAGGAAAATCAACACGTAACAAAGATGTGAAAAGTAAATGGGGAAAGTTTTCTCCTAATTGGCTTAGACCCTACATCGTCACCCATACCTATGGATCAGGTACTTATTGTTTATCTTCTCTTAAAGGTAAACCTGAACCTAATCCCCTTAATGCCTTAAATATTTTACCATTTTTTGTTGAATAAATCACTATATCAGTTTATGTCACCTATATACTTACCCCTTCAATAAACCTTTCTTCTATCTACCTATTTTAAGTACCAACAACTAAACTAGAATTGTGTGATTATCCATCACCTTTTATCCTTGTTTTAAATATGAGTACCATGGATCTACTCATGGCATGATTCTCGTGGATAATTTCACCCTTTTCAAGATGGAATTCCATGGTCATTCGTCACTTGAAACCCCTCTTGCATAGCTAATTTTTTGATTATATTGTTTACAACCTCATACAAGAGGCCTATAATCCTTTATAGTCTTGTCCATGACTTCAAGTTCAAAAATAAAAATTAAAAAAATACATGGGATAACTAAAACTCAACTCCTTGAGTCAAAATTCTCACAAATAGATAACTCCCTCAAAAGGACATCTAACTCTCTTTCTTGTTGCTATAAGTAGATTGTTCCATCAAAGGAAAACTATAAAAATAAAGCCTCCTATTGTATTTAGTTTATCCAAAAAGAAGACTAATATTTATCTCTCAAATAAAATATTTCTAGAGCTTCCCACATCAAACAGCTTCAAGAAGACCTCAAGGAGAACCTATTTATCCCATTATAGACTTCTCGCATTGATTAGTCTATAAAAATAATAACAAACGAAAAATTCAAGAAAATTACAAAACTTTTGGTCATGGATTTACCTATCCTAGTTCTTGGTATCTTGTAGATGGGGCATATTGTCTCACAAACAAGATTACACTAAACAAACCCTTCCACCTTACCTATTGTTTTATTATCTTCTAAACCAACTCAAGGGACAAAGCATGTATTTTACACATTGTGATCATGCAACTTATTTCACCTATAGACCTATCACTCATGCAATGTACCTAGGGACTTAAGTTCACTAAGTCTAAGGATATGACAATTATAGTCTTTTCCAACTAAGGATAATTTTTCTTCTTTTCATTTCATCTTTACGTACTTGTTATTTCTTTGATGTGAATAGGATCATCAAAACTAAATCAACCATTACACTATCCTCTATACCTACACCTAATTAACCTTTCCTATTACCTATTCAACATTCAACCTTTCCTATCTTTAAAAGAGACCTTACTGACCAACCTAACTACCCAACCTACCTATTCATCTAACATAACCAAATCTCATCCTTCCTTGGTTTATGGGAGAACTACATCAGGTTGAGGCCCCTTTCGCAAGGGCTATTTAGGCATCACCGTTAGGCAGGGGGCCTTTGAGGTTATCTCTGCCACTCTTTACGCATAATCATTCCCCCTCAAACAAACACTTAGTTAATTAGTTTCCATAAAAACAATAATGTGGAAGTTAACTCAAAACTAAACCATATATCATTTATCATACATCATCATTTTATTTTCCATGGTACCAATAAACTTGGAAATTAAATCAAAATAATCAACACCAAACCATGCCTACATCTAATTTCCCTAACATCCATAAAATTGAAAATCAATCATTCACAACATTGACTCAACCATGCCTAATCACCTAGTTTCCATACAATCATTAACTTGGAAATTAAACCAAACCATGCCTACATCTACTCTCCATGATAATAGTACAATGGAACTTAAAATTGAATAGTATCATAATAAAAATAAATTTCAGCATCCATCAATATTGTAATGCCTCTATCGTGAATGATATCTTAGCTAGATTCTTTAATTAAAATTTGTAAACGTTGATATATGACTTATGTTTAGAGACGATTTAATCTCTTAGCTGATTGATAGTGGTTTTGTTGATTAAATAGTTTTCCTTCTAAATTTGCTGAAATCATATTGTATCGTAATTTTACTAATGTTGGATTTTATCCATATGTTTATTATGCTAAGTTGGAGGTATAATCTGTATAAACCAGGTGATTTAAGGTAAATGATGTCCAATGGACTATGCTTTGGTAAGATAATTAAGTTATAATATTTAATGTGAAGTGTGGTTTATTCACCGCTACTAAAAATATGGTTATATTGGGCCAATTTTAGTGATCCAAGGCATCCCTTCGATCGATAAGTAGTATGATCCTTTTATTATGTCTAATTGACTTTGTCTTATTACAAACATGTCATCACAACTAGGCCCAGATGAAGAGATGCCGCTGGAACACCGGAAGCATCCGGTAAATGCACTCTTTCGGTGAGATCTCGATCACTTTGTGATGTTTACGCATTTTACTAATATGCATGTTAAATGTTTTAAGTTAATACATGTTAGTATAGACCTAATTGAAAGTACATTAAGGTGATATTGTTATTTTCAGAACTAACTATGCTTAAGGAATTTTATCCTAATTTATAATGGGATGTATTTTGGTAAAGGAATTCTAATTGAAACTACATAGAGGAACTCATTTATATCCTAAGCTAAGGTTTACATTGTTTAGAAGGGGAGCTAAGACCTAAACCTATGATGGACTTAAACATAACCTAGACTCTAACTCTGGTTACATAAACCCTAAAGGTTTGAGTGTGGTTTATTGGGTGCCAACCCACATTGTACTAAGGAAATTAAATTGCATTCGATGAAATCCTGTACCATTCTTGGAGGAAGCCAAGATTGACTTGGTGGGCACCGACTCTAGTTGGCTAGTTACAATATTTTGCTTATTTTTTAATTTTTAGTTATTGCTAGAGTTATCTAGCAATTTGTGGATCTGTTGAAGGACTGTCAAACCATCTTGGAATTTATTGATCTTAGAAAAAGTGGAAAACCACCTTGGGAAACTCGAGATGGAATGGAGGAAAATAAAGAGGTTTGGTTTGACCATTCATTTTCTTTGTTTGAGCTCAATGGATCTGCATGTTTTTTTGCCATTTTTCAAATTGATAGTTCAATTTAGTTACATTCTTAAATTTCCCATTACATGGCAGAAATAATGGGGAAAGTTTATTGTTGAATATATAAAATAAAATGGGGAGAAAGGGTATGGATTATTTTGTCATTTTAGTTGTAAAGTATTATGGTTTTCATTGCAAAATCGTGACGGAAACTCAAGGAGCTTGGAAACGTATCACAAGTGCACTACAGGGCATGATAGGCTCTAATTGATTACATCACTTTTCTCTATTTAACCACTTTCATGAAAAGAACTTTCGGAGTTACTGAAAATGTTCGGGTTAGATTTTTGTGGTTGGTATTCATTGTTTCTCTGTTTGGTCACTTAAATGTGAATTTTCTTGCAATATCTCGGGTCTATGAATTATTTCATGGTTATCCTATTATCCTATTTTGGTTGGTTATTTATAGTTGATTATTGGTATTTTCTTTATTATCCTTAGTTGGTTTCAACGACTAAGAAGAAAAATGATTTGGTCACTTTGGTTTGATTAATATTGTTGGATTATTGTATTTGGATGATTAATATTAATTTTTGAATGTTTTTGTATACAATATTATGGTTATTTTACTATGTTTTGATTACTAATAGTTGCTTAAAACTCTTTGGTGATAAGTTGGAAGATACAAACAATAGGGTTGATACCTATATGAAATGGTGATCTAGTTGTATTTTGTTTGTTAATTTTAATCATAAAAGAAGTTTGTTTATCGGTTATGAGAAGACTCATTGTAGGATTTATATCGGACTTATCAATCAATTTTTTTGTTATTCTTGGTTCAAATATTAAAGGAATCAAGAATCGATTAAAACCAATTTCAGGTGTGCTTTGTTTTTTATTGTTTCAAATCCTTTCTTATGAAGGAGGATTGGGTTAATGAAATGAGAAACCCAGTCTTATTTTACAACCTGAGTTAATTGTATTCTTGTTTTTCGACTATTTTTCCGGGTTATAGTTTAATAGGCTTGTTCATTTCATGATTGGATGATTTATTCGGACTCGAGGTTGAAATCCATGATATAGTTAAAACCCTTTTGATATTGAACTTAGAATCTTTATATTCAAGTATAGTTTTTAAAGTTACTAACTAATTGATGGGTGGTCGATTTGTTGAAATACATTGAACTAGTGTAATGAAATATTTCTCGTTAATGTGGTTGTGAACTCAAATCCTACGAGTTGAACCTATAAGCTTATTGTTTTTGAAGTACTCTAGTCTATAGTCTTTGTGAAGTTTCCCATTTGATCCTCTTTAGGTTTTGGAAACAAAGGTTGAACGTTTTATTCAACAATAATGGTTTCAATTTTTGTTTAAAAGTGAAGGATTATGTCTGTGATGGTTAGGTTACCAAATTTTTAAAAATTATTAAAAAGTAGGTCACCGCACAAGTATTGGAAAATTGAATTCCTTTTGGGTTTTAAAAATTGATTTCCTATTTTGTCTTGATAAAGTCACTTGAGGTCAAATTCTTTGGTTGAACTACTTTGTGCTTATTTTTTTCTTATTGAACCACTTGCTTTTGATAAATGTATCATTTCTAGTCCTAGTGAGGAGAGATAATGGCATATTAGAGGAAGGAAAAACCCCGAGTGTTATAACAGTTCATATTTGATTATTACTTGTATTAAATACTTATTATATGTCTATACTTCTAGTTTTATGATACTAATAAGTAAAATGGGTGACTATTGGTGGTTATACTAACCTTATATAATGTATTTTCTCATTTGAATTGCAAGATAGTTGATTATTAAGGTGTGTTGAGGTATTACCTAGTTTAGTACATAGTATTCTTGAATCGTGTCTCGAATTTGATAAGTCGAATGGAATTTAACTTATTTGGTTATTGAAACTTTGATTATAATGATATTTATAAATTATTGATGTCTTATTTGATTTCCTTTCTTTTATGATAATTGTAACTTATGGCATACTTAATGGTGGTTTTTTTGAAACTTAGAATAATTTCATTAATAATTGAAGTTACTTTTATGAAAATTGTTAGATAGATGCATGATGTTATAATGATTTAGTTCTTATCATGCTCAATTCTTGTAAACTAGCACATGTAAACAATTGTGTAGATGGATTTCATGAAACGTGAAAGGAGAATACTTATAGAAATTTACATTTATATTATTGATAAAATTCATTTTATAGGGATACATGAAAGTATTTTTAAAAAATTTAAAATGTTTTTGTTGAGGGATCATGAAGGATTAGTGCCAGTATTACTGTAATTATTGAAATTGATATCATTTTACATTTGAAATATTTTGAAATAATTATAACTTTGGAAAAATTAAATTTTGCATTGGAAAATTCAATTATTATTCGATTAGAATTTGAATGATAAATGATTACATTTTCTATATACCTAATGTTGTTTTGGATATATAAACCTAAGTCAAAAGTTATAAGACATAATAATGACTTTGGGTTATGAGAGGAATAGGTGGGGAACTATTTTATGAATTCCTTATTCTAAAGTTATAATGGTAAGATACTTAAATTATAATTCTAATAAATTTTACTTAACTAAGACCGAGAGGATAAGGTATTACAGGAATTACAAATATTATTGTATTCCTTTTCGAGTTGAATCAAATGAATGTTGTTTTGTAACTAGTAAATGAAACTCTAAGATCCTAGGTGGATAAAGAAGGAACTTACTTATCTTAATTAACAATGGATAAGGATATGGTATTTATCATATGTTGACAATTATATCTAGACCTTGTTGGATATTAAATCTATTTAATTAAGAACCAACACATGACATAGTGAAAGAATAATAAGGATTTAGTTATGATCCTTAACTTTTATTGATTATTTGAATATATAATGTTGAAAAGGTAAGTGACTTATTTAAAGCATGAACCAATATATGGTAAAGGAAGAAGATAATAGGAATATGATAAGGTAATCATTAGATCAACTTATTAAGTTATACAACACAATTAGTACTATTAGAAAAACTTAATAAAGAAGACTTGATGAAGTTCTTCTTACTTAAATTAGATTGAAATTTAAGGCTAAATAAACTAATGGATAATTATTAATGAATTCTTTAGCATGAATGTAGAATTGATCTCGCATAGTACCCTCAATTGGTGCAAGGGTGCATTACGATCCTTTTCTATAAGGATTTATCGTATATACTTAATCAAAATCCCTATATATGATGTGTCATGTAAATTAAATTAATTAATAAGATGAATGATCATTAGGCTAATGACTCATTATGTATGGTTGTTACGTTAAAGGTAATTAGTGATATTTTGTAGTACAATTGTTGTTACACAATACCCACTTAATGATGAAATTCATTAGGTGGATACTATGAAGCAACCACTATACCTCAATATTCCACTTAGCTCCTCTAACTCAATTGTCATAAGCAAAATTTCATTTCACTATTTTACCCTATGAGATATGCATATAATCAAGTGTAGTCATCTAATTATGTTGACCTAGGGTGAATAAACACACTCGAATCAATGTAAGTAGATTCGAGTATTTTTACTTCTCCTTTGTCATGACAAGAAGACTACAACACTAGTGTATGTGATTTATCCTATTTAGTTTGAAACTTTGAATCGAAATGGGTTCAAAAATTCAAGGAAGACTAATCTAGATAACAATTAGAGTGGGGTGAAAGACATATTCCTTTCGACAAGTCTAGGAATGTAAACATGGTAAAAATGTTTAAAGCTTTGGCCAAAGTATCACAAAATGTTGGTTGTGTTGTCTTATGTCACCTGGTCTAAGGTTGTGAGATTTCATATGGGTATCGAATGAGATACTCGAGACATGCTTGTTAGATAGTAACACTTGAATGATCCATTAAGGGTAAAGAAACAAAATTATACTTTGTATACACAAAGAACAAGTAAACATGAGAGATCAGTCTAACACCGAGTCATGAAATGAGAGATCAATATAAAACTGAGTCATTATAGCTACATATGGTTTTTTGTTATGTGATGGATTAGGAAAGGAATGTGTGTTCTAAATTATCTAAATTTAGAACAGAGAATATTATGTTAAAAAAATCCCTTATTTTCTAAGTCATAAATGAGGATGTTACATATACATTGAAAAGTATGTATATTAATACACTAAATATAAAGATATAAACATAGGTGAATCTCATCTTCACATATATATATATATATATATATAATCAAAATACAATGTCTCTATCTATTTAATATAATCTATGCGAGGGGGTGACACCCTCTGTTACTCTCTCCAGTACCCTCATCCGGCCCCCATCTCTACCTACTCAACACCGATCTCGACCCTCGTATATGAGGCCGATGGCTATCTAAAGTTCTTGGAGTTATGAGTCCATGAGCTATTCTGGCACTCACTCTATGTTGTGATCTATATTCTCCATAAGTCACATAGGAAATACTAGCTTCCACCACAACATCTCTATAACTAACCATAGATATAACCCATAGAGGTGCCGTAGCTCTCGGTAGACCCTATCCCAATAAAAGTGGCTCATGTCCCTTTACCTTTGGTCTTTGTCTTATTTCCTATAACACCAAAACCTATCCCGACGCCTATAATGGTGGGCCCTATGCCCGAACCGGTGCATGTTCATGTGCCAAATGGCCCTGTAAAGTGGAAACCTGCACTTATAGTATGGAAAATTGTACATACAACCCTATAATATTCCCCATCCCCTACTTGAGCTTGATCTAACTTCCCCAATAATGTGGTCACCTAGGCTTGTAGTGCGGTCACCTATGTCTACGGTCCTGCAACCTATAACCCATCTCTTGTCGGTGCATGTATATATGCTTGGGCCTCTACTAACTTCCCTTACAACATCGATACTTGTTCATGTAACTAAGCTAGCTATAACTGCAAAGCTTTCACTTTCCCCTATAACTAATATCTCTACACTATCATAGTGGCCAAGACTAGCTGCCCTAGTCTAGGTGGTGTTGCATGTAGTTGGGCTACCCACCACCGCATGTATGCATCAATACTCCCAAAATCATCGTATGACTATCTACAACTTGTTCCTCCTTCCCGATGGCCTTGTCATACATAGTGGAGACATGGGTCTCTCCTCATCATCCATGCGATACTACGAAATGGTGGAGGTACATCCTCTTGAAGCCCAAACTAGCATTGGAATCATCGACGAGAATGATCCCATGCTCTCCTATTTTAATTTAGAGAATTATAATTATTAAAAATTTAATCAACCAATGCATTTAAATATTAACATAAACCATACAAAATTAAATGTTAAACATTATGTAATGTAATAAATAAAATTACATAACATATTAATTAAGTAATAGATACCAAAAGTAAGATCACAGTGACATAGTGTTTATAGTGGAAAACCCCAAAAAGGGAAAAAACCACTGTGAAATAACCTTTTAATTTTCAAGAACCAAAATTACATCTAGTAACTTTCACCTCCTCCTTTCAACCCTAATCACAAGGGTAAAATAATATTCACCTTTGATATTTCATTCAAACATATCAAATGAGGACTTATAGTCATTTTTATATTAGGTGATTGGGATATGGATCGGGTAAAAGTTATCCTCCATATCTATATGGAATGGAGCATTGTGAATGTTAATTCAACCCTACTACACCTTCAAACTCTGGGGAAACTTGCCAATTATTATTGTGTTGTGGATAGTCAAGGAAGGAAACATAAGGCGACCCCGGATGGTTTAAACTTGGGCTCATTGGCTGTTAATATTGATGCTCTTGCAAAATAATGGGCTACGGTGCTGGAGGGGCTTGAAAAAGCCTACAAATGACTTTAGTGTGAGGTGATCTATTTTTTCACTTTCTTTGTCTATGGATGTTAGTTCCTTCAATGTTGTTAGTTTCTCTATGGTTTTTTGTTGTTGTTAGTATCACTTTACGGGCTCCTAAGTGCTCTTATTACTATGAACTTTTATACTATGGTTTTTTGATGTTATTATAATTAGCTTTATCTGCTCTCATGGAGCTTTCTTGATGTACAGGGGTAGGGTCCCCTTAACCCTCTTTTTACCACTAATAAAAAATATTAGGTGATTGGGTATGTCTCCCGACCCACCTTTTCAACCTTATCGGTTGACACATATACCTAGGTTTATAATATTTAATATTAGAAATATAATCATTTCATGATATTAAATATTTAACCGAAAGTATATACCTAGGTTAGCATATTTAATAAAAAAAATATAAATATTTCATATTATTAAATATTAACCTATATATATTAGTGATGGACCCATATACATTAAGGGTTGGCCAGACCACTTAATCATTATGTTCCAACATCTCCTTCCCTCTACCCCTATATACACCTCACCAGCCTATAATCCTCTTAGCTCCTCTGCCATGCCTCCATAAGAAGGAAAATACACTTATGGGCACTATATGATATCAAAAGAACATATCCAATCTATTATACTCGATCATATGTCACATCTCGTGACACCTCCTCCACCTACGGATGTTCCCCTAGTGGCACCCATATCCTATAACTTGAGACATGTACACTTTTACGTGCCAATCCTATCACATAAGTCCCGTGGGCGGACACATACAATGTGTTGATATACCCAAAAATGTAGTAAATAATTACAATAGATGTATATTGCTACATCCTCTTATATTCGAAAACTCTCTATATAATTGTACCAAATATGTGGGCATCCATGCAAAAAAAACCCACTCTTGAATCATGTCCTCTAATATCCCCATCAATTCCAGGGAAATTTGCCACCCTCTCGAATCTAGGATTCCATGACATCCCATTGCCATTATCATCAAAACCAACAATTTAGTCTCCCGAGGATGTGTCATGTACATATCACCATAGCCGATGTTGGCACTATGATACCTAGAGTCGATTATCGCCTCACTAAATACTGTGACCATAGGCTCAAATGCATCATTTGATGGAATCGATATAACGACTCACCAACAATCAACAGCTGCAAAATCTTGTAAACGTCCTCAAACATGATAGTCATCTCATCAATGGGTAAATGAAAGGTATTGGTCATTGAGTCCCATCCATCGATGAGAGTGACCATCAAGATATGATCCCCATACAATGCACCTATATCACCTACAACTTCCAAGCCCAACCTCCTGCATATGGTCCCACTCATCTTGAGTCACATTATCCCACATCTGTACAAACATGGGCATCACTCTATCTCTCATCATCAACTGATGACACACCTGCATCATTACCATTTACACTTGTCAATCAATCACTTCCTTCTATTCATTCATTTTATCCTACCTAATCAGCTCCCACCTATGATTTTTCTAGCCTAATAACCCTCTAACTCATTTGATCGCCTACCCTATATTTTATCTTACCTAAACTCTCCCACCTATTATCATTCACTACTTTCCCTTTTTCACCAAATTAACCTAATTTCCTCTACTTACCCATTCATTCATACACTCATCCTAAAATCCCACCTAATTCTATCTATACATACTTCCCCACCCATCCATGCTCAGTCTACATCCCTCCATTTATACCTACATTTATTCTAAACCCACCCAATTCCTTCATTATATACCAATCAGTCCACCTACATCTATCTCCCTACACATTCACCTATCATGTTCTACCATTTTTTCCCATCTAAAACTTTGTCTTAGGACTTAGTCACTATTTATAGTTACCATCATTAGTCACCTTGACCAATACCGGTCACTTTTGTCCCCACAAATGCCGGAAAGCCTACCAATGTTGGCTAGTGATCGACCGGCACCGGTCACTAGTTTGTCTCCAAATCAGAACCCCAATGCCCCCAATTTAAAAATGTTAACAAAAAACCTAAAAACCTACCCAAAACCCTCTAAATTCCACCTACATTCATTTACCAATGCACCTAATCTACATTTGGCCATCCACATACCCAAATTAGCCATTTTTATAACCTAAATTTCATTCTAAATCTACAAACCAAATTGTACATTTTCTACTTTAGTTTTTCTCGGACCAACCATGGAACTCGATTCTTACCTCTACTTGGCACCGTCTCCTTGGTGGGATGTCTAGTCTCCGAACTAGAGGTTCTTCAACTCCCTCTCCCACCTCGCCATGAATAAATCACCCGTTCGCCTAACACCCAATCCAATCACTCTGACAGATCTCATAGGTCCAAAACACAACTCCTCTAACAACTCAACTCACTCTAACTCAGCTTGCAAATTAGTATTGTTGTTTTCTCCCAAGTCAAAAGCCTAAGTCCCCTCTCTCTCGTAATTTTCTAAATATAGAACTTCACAAATGAGTTGTTTTTCATGCGGATTTTTCTATTTAACCTATATTTTCTGACCAATGTCGGTCTCCAACCCTAGTTGACAGAATCGAGTTACCCTAACTAGCATAAGTTCAACCTCACTGCCGGTGTCAGAACCTTGCCATACCCACTTATAGCTAGATTACCCAAAATTTAATCTGTAAGAGGCCATTTTCTTGAAACCATAACCTCAAAAAAATCCATGGAGGCCCACCTAATATCCTTATTACCGAACCCCTAACCTTAGTGTACTTTGAGGAATATTTTTCCTAAAACATAGCCTTACCCATGGCCTCGACTATACATCCAACATGCACCCATCCATTGGACACTCGAATTATCTTACTCGTTATACTTTGCGATGATGCTACTTGTGTTGTTTAGCCTACCAACCTTGCCTTGCCTTATGCCAAGATGTTTATCTTGACCAGATGAAACCTATTTGTGCTTTAGAACACACCTAATTCTCATTCTGTCACCTAGCCTCATTTTTTTCCTAGACCGTATCCTATACCTTGTATACTTGAACCACATAAACCTTGTTGGGATAAGCTATCGACCTTTGAGGATGTAGAGTTTATGAGCTCCTCAGCCTAGTGCATTGTCACTTTTTATACGTGTGCATGCATTTGAATGCCCCCACCTATTACCTACACCCATATCACCATTTCCTGTGCCCACACCTTACCTAGTTTAGTTTCACCTCACCTACCACTTTATCAAACCCATCACTGATTTAGCCTCTTACTTCATCAGTTCCCAGTTTGAGGGGGATCACCTCCACCTATACCTAGGGTAACCACTCCTATTTTTTGTCAATTTTGCTTATAAATATAAGCTACATGAACAAAAAGGGGCAAATGTAGACACCAAATTTGGGTCACAATCCCTCTAGCCCCTTTCAATTAAGTAATTAGACACATACACCTAGCCATGACCCCTTCTACACATTAGTATTAATTTAATTACCCATAATTAAATTAATCCTCATCCTCACACCATTATTTATTTTAATTACCTTAATTAAACTAATATCCATCTCACTAAGCCACCTCACCTTTCCACCTCATCCTAGACCCATTCCTAGCCTATTAATGAACCTAGACCAAGTCCCCACTTATCCTAACCAACTGGGACTCTTTCCAACCCTAACTATTCATGACCTATTAATCCTCTAACTAATTTCACGCTCTAATTTATGCCATTTAACACTCTAGACCCAAAATAAGCCAAAGACCATGCCAAATTTGGGAGAGAAACACTATTTTGGAAAATTAGACCAATTCTCCTTAACCGACACTGGTTATCCCTTGACCAATTTGATTCTCTAACCACCATCGGTTACCTTAAATAATAGTTTCTAACTCTTTATATGGGTTCTTTAATTCATTCATTCACTCAATCATTGACATTCTAATTCTCGATAATTTAATCTATTAGACGATGAACCAGAGCACATCGGGTCTTAGATAACAAAAATATCTTCCTCCAAAACCTTGGGTCATCCAAATGAAACACATAGGCTTTGTTACCGTGGCACTAGATACAACCTTGTTTCATCTCTAAATTTTCATCAACCTCAACAACCTTGAGATCTACATGTTCTCAGATAAGTAAATCACTCTTATTTGTTAGTTTATGTTTTTGATATTAAGTCTTTTATTCATTTCTATTATCTAACTCTTCTCTATCCCGAATACCACCCTTTACCCATCTACCATCTATTCTAAAAACCTAAACCATTTTTCCCATCCTAGTGCTTCTATCACCCTTGCTAAGTCTTTGTATAAATCATACCATTCTTCCCAACTCCCTCAACTTTCTGTGTAACCACAGAGAAATCTAAAACACCTATTTTTATTATTCTAACCATATTTCCCTTCGACACTAGTCACTCAACCAATGTCAGTCCTTTTTTCCAGTACTGGCATCGGTTGTCTACCCGATACCAATCTCCATGACTAGTAATTTTTCCTAGAACAACGAGCTTATAACTTCCACCAAACAACCCAGAACATAACCAAACTTCACCCAAATCTTACTTAACACCTCAGTGACTTTTCCCAACTAGAACCATACCTTTCCTAATACTATTAGTTTTTACTTCAATATTTTTCTTAATCTAGTGTGTTGATAATGTTTTGAGATACCTAAATTAAAGTGTTAGTAATAGGACCTCTATTTCTTGAATTTATTTTCATTAATTTGATAAAAATAGTGGAGTCAAAGCCGTTTAGGAAGTTTCACATTTTCTAGAACTAGAAATATCTATGAAGTCTCTTTGTCACTTGCTATTTAATATCATTTGGTGGTCTTGTTGTGTTTCTTATAATGACCGTTCCTCCTAGCCAAAATTAATCTCTCATATTTAGTCGATCAAATTCTAAAATGTGCACAACCTTCTCCCATCTATTAATAGGTACTCCTCCTTGACCATTATCTTATCTATTTTATCACATAATTTGAGGTGAAAAAAACTTATAGACAAGTTCCTCCTTTTAGGTGTAAGCCCTGCAATCATTAAATCCATCACATTCTAATCTACCAAGTGGAACCATGATAAGTGTCCTTAGGTGTCGATCGTATATATCATCTCCCCTCCCCATGTGGTCTACTTTGTTATCCTCGGCTCTATCATAAAAATTGATTTTTTTATTCTCGTATCAAAATATATCTCATCCACAAAATAGGTAGCTCACTCAAAGGACAAATTTGTTGATATAAAGAAAATAATGTCAAAAGTATAGATGGTCCTTGAAGGAAAGCTATTACGCATTCCATTTTTTCATCTTAAAAGAAATATAATCAAAATTTAAAGAAAAACCTAATCATAGGGAACTCCCTCTAAGGATGGCTACTTTCTTATATCATGGTAGTGAAGGATTTCCAAATTGATCAGCCTTCTAAAAATATCAAAATAAAAAAAGTGAAAATCCAAAAGAAAACATCCTTTTAAAGATTCCCACATCGATCAAATTTCATATCTACGGAAAAATACCACATTAATCATTTTGCGTAATATTTCTTAGAGTTGGGGAATATACCTTAGACAACCACCTAAAGAAAACCTACATCCTTTGTACATGATACATTTGAAACCCCTTATTGTGTCGATAGTACATATTTAAACACACCTTCCATTTTAATTTTTCTTCCTCATGATCTCAAATATGATCAACTATTATTGGTTATGTATTAACACGTGTCATAGGCCACAAGTGCATAAATTTTTGTGTGTTCCCTTTCACGATTTAGCTCCACTTCAAATCAAAATAATTTATTCCATGTTTTTTCTTTCCTATGTTGTGAGTGTACTTCTTATATGTCAGTCACTATACCTAGGATCATGTTTTTTCTATCTAAACTTCATCACATCTCATCATCCATATCTAATCCAACAAAATATATGTGTCTTTCCCATCATATCCATTACTTATCATGATCATTTATAATCTAAATTCATTAGGACATCGTATTAAATTTCTAAATAAACATCCATAACCTAATATACATCTATCACGTCATCAAATATAATCTAACATCTAAATCATATCCATCATATTTAATCATATCCATCATAATCCCATCTAATCTAAATCCATCATATCTTTCCAAATATCTAAATCCATTCCATCATCTAAACATCTAAGTTCATCACATCAATATCTAATTCACTATCCATAAATTTAATATATTACATCATTAACATCTCATATATACATCATATCAAATATCTACAAAATCATATATGTATACTCAATCCATCACATATAATATATATCCAATCAATATATCTCATCACATCACTAAAATTCATGACATTATATCAAACATCTAATTCCAAATTCATAATATCATCAAACACTAAATCATATAAAAATCATATAAATCATCACATCCATCTAATAATTTTACTCATCATCATCATATAAATATATATATATCAATAAATCATCAAACACTAAATCATATAAATATATATATATATCACATCATATGGAAATATATGACAAAATCATCATATAATATATTATTATCATCAAATATTTTTCCATGATAGGTGTCAAAGGGGCTCTATCTCAAAGTCTATACATCAAAATCAATATCAAAATCTCAATATAATGATCACCCACTAGGTGGTGAACACGAGATCTAACACCCTCAGTCCTGAGCTAACACCCTATCCCTCCTAGCATGGGGGCCTATTTGCCACCCTATCCACTATCTAGACCCCAACCGCATCTCAATTATGCCACACTAGTAGTGTTCCCCGATGTCTCCTATCTCACAAACCACCCCGATATCATCTCTCTTACTAAGTAGAACACATAGGATGACACATCAAGTAATCTCATAATGAAAATGTGCTCATAGTAGTGTGCCTCCTCACGTAGCACTTTGTATTGCTCTAGAGATACTATGCTAGGTGGAGCCCTCTATCTAGCTCCCTATGAGGCCACCTATTCCTTTCCCCCATCACCTCATGTAAGGTACCCAAACCTCCATATGTGGCCCGATAGGCCTCTCAATTTTGTTGGTACTTGTCCTATTGTTATATGGCCGGTCCCTCTCCTAGAGTATTCCTACGAGATCATAACAAGTTGTGCCTATCTCCTAGTGTGTAGTAGATAACTTGGCTTGCAATATCCCTATATCTGTTACTACCCCTCCATCTCTACCCTCTACACCCACTAAGTACTACTTCATGTCCCCCGTAGACACTACCACCTCTCCTCCTACCTATGTGGCCTCCTTTACAGCCTTTGGCCACCAACTATTTCATCTACCACACCACATATCCCTCCCCCAATGCCACAACATCATCATCAATATCCCATAGCTACCCTTCTCTTATAATGGGTCTGTCATCATAGGTCTCGGAAAGTCCCTCTCACTCGCATATTTTCTGTATCAAATGGGTGTTCTAGCCACCATTTACACTAATGTGGATTGTCTCATCACCCATGTAAACTAGATGGACTTTAACATCTTAAGCCTTCAGACTTGCACCCATCTAATCCTCCTCATACCTACCTATATGTATATTTTTTCCTAGACATGTAGGTAAGCCCCTATATGGCCTCCATCTCACATCATCTACCTCCATGCTTCTCAACGTCTCCCCATACCAGTCATCACCCATCTCACATGTATCTCTATGATCTTGGTAGGCTTGTCATCTCAAAAAAACCAATTGAAATCTCTATGTGATCTCCTAGGATTTATGGTATTCTTAACAACCTAACCACAACTATGTGTTCATAGGCCCAAGATCGTTGAAGGAAGCATATGTCCATATATGTCCTCAACCTAGAAACATATATTTGGAGCTCATAATACCTATTATTACCAAATTACAACACCCTCTAATTTTTTATGTGTGTTTTCATGAGCTATCAATGTAATCTACTAACATTAGGTTATCTCTCAAGTTTTGGTACTTACATACTTGAGATGGACCTTAAGAGAAATTTGGTTCCTCTACTTATTCCTAGCACTAAAATACTCTTAATGTAATAAAACACCTATCTAATCCTATCCTATCAATTCCAAGGGACTAGGGAGAAGGAAAAAGGGTGAAAGAGAGAAATCCTACACTACAAAGGTGATACCACAAGAAAAATGGGGTGTTGGATTGTTCAAAATGCATGAAAATGAGGGGAAATGAGTGTGGAGAGGATGGAGAAGCATCGCATACCACAATGGAATTCAACACTACATTCCCATAAACATAGCATCATCTAAACTTTGCAATGAAACAATAAAATGCATAAAATACATGTATCATAAAGAGAAGCAAGATAGAAGAATAAAAACAAAGAAATGATAGAGTGATTATCACAAAAAAATCATTTCATTGCTCCACAAATTTGCACAATACATCATATTCAAGGAATAATGCATGATTCCCATTATAATGCTTATAATAGATGGTTTCAATCTCGATATCTACCCTATAAAGAAGAAGAGAAGAGACCATGATTGAAAAAATGTCCAACTCCTTAAAATGAGCTCTCTTTTAAAATATAGAAGAATGGATGAGAGAGAGAGAGAGGGAACTCAAATTTAGCACTCAACCACCAAAAATGGCATTAAATGGCTTACAAAAGTGATTGAGAGACCTACAAAACCCATCCCACATTTTATTTTATCTCTTGTAAAAATAAATGTGGATCCATACCATCATTTATTACATTTCTTGCACTTGAAGGGGTTATTAGGAACTAGAGAAGTTTTTTGA
This sequence comes from Taxus wallichiana var. yunnanensis, assembly GCA_018340775.1. Lineage (NCBI taxonomy): Eukaryota > Viridiplantae > Streptophyta > Pinopsida > Cupressales > Taxaceae > Taxus > Taxus wallichiana. The sequence goes on along the minus strand of CM031239.1, from coordinate 475,303,695 downwards.
GTTTTAAAGCCACCTAACACACCTAATCCTATGACTTCTTATCTCCAAGTGAAGGGCATCAAATTCGAATCCAATGATATATTTTTTTGTGAAAAAATAAGTTCATGGTCAAAAGATATGGGGATGCATCTCAAAAGACTCCATTTCAATCAAAATTCAAATTTTTGGTCTAGTTCCCTTAACATTACCATAATCCACACTATAAAGGGTATCCATTTGCTTTGATTTTTTAAAAGTTAATGGGCATAGGGAACTGTGTTTGTCATGAACTAGGCCATATGTTCCGGTAGGCTCGATATTCCCGCTTTGAACACATAAAGTGGTCTCCTCCGTTTGTTGTGGACATATTCAATGCGTGGGGAACTAGTGCCCCACAAACTCCCATTCTCCGAACTCCACTACCCGGTCACACTATGTTCAAACTTCCACGCATCCAACTTTGTGAGCTCACCGAGCTCCTCGCCATTCACCCCACCTTCGATCCATAGCCTCGTTGGCCCCTTCACACACCAACTTTCCATGTTTAATGCGGCTCCAAATCCCTTTGCGGGAGAACCTTGGCCTCCCAACAAAAATGAACTCTTCCTCTCCTTTGATCCTTGGCCAAATCAACAAATTGGAGCACAATGGTCTCGATGGAACTAGTTCCGTTGGGCCTCCTTCAACCCAAAATCCCACACAATGAAGGGCTCAATGCACTATGGACCCCATGCTAGTTCATAGAACCCTAGTTACATCCGACCCCCTCTTGATCCACTATACGGTGCGGGAGCTTATTTTTCACCCTTTTCTCTAAAATTAATCAACCTTTTAGATTTTTTAGGAACCCATAATTTTGTGAAAACATGAACAAGGCACCACAAAGCTATTTTTTACAACTTCATCCAATTTTTTCAAATTTAAATTAACTTTTTGATCCTTTTGCAATTGATTCAAGGGGGTTAAGGCCTTCTAATTGCTCTAATTTTATTGATGTTTATTGATTTTCTTGAGCCAAGGAGTTAGAGGAAATCGAGTAAAGTGTCCCAAAACTCCTTTTATCCATTTTGTCTCTAAATTGACAAGTATGGATCCTCTTGAAACCTAGAAGAGGAAAAAAATTCCCAAATAACACCCAAATTCTCCCAAATCAATTGCAAGTGCTCCAAAATGATGAAATTTACCTAAAAACTCCATATTTTTCCATGAAGCTCTGTGCCTAGTGTCCAAGTCTAGTTCCCCAAAGTTGTCCTTTTTACTAGAGGCTAAAAATGGATAATAATTTGGTGACTAGAGGCGTGATAAGTGGCCTTGAAGTTTCCATTGGGCATGAAGTCATCATGATACTCAAATCTAATACTAAACTCAAATTATGCCCATTGAGCCAATTAATCACTCTTTGCTTGAAGTGTTAAATCCAAAGCTGATCCTTTTGATTGAATTTTCCAAATTTTCATAGGAAAAAATGAAGTTAATATTAAGTGGAAAATTGTTCGAACTGGAATCCTTTTTTATCTAAAATCTAATCATTGGGGCTAAAAATGAAGACCTCTAAACTCTGTGTCAAATCTGATTTCTTTCCAAGTTTCGGGCATAACTAAACCTGATGTTTTCTTAGAAAGTATGAAACATGTAGAATTTTATAAACATATTCGATTTGAGATGCATTTGGGACTACTGTTAAAACCAATTTTCCCGTGAACATGCCTTGACTAAAATTCAATGTACAAGAGAAACAACCACACAAAAACTATATACAAAGGGAAGATCATATATGCCCTAATTGGAACATGCAAAGTGTGCACAAGTACTTGTTCTGCTAAAAGAAAACCTACCTACTCTACTCTAACTAGAGAAATGGGAGACTCAAACAAATCTTGACAATGGAAAAGAGAATTAGATTCCCTTTCTCACAAATTTAGACTATGTGACTGATTTTACAATGAACATGGTCTTGAAAGAGAGTGAAAAACTGAAATGAAGCCGGTTCTTCACCTAATTCATCAAGGTATCAACTAGAAACAAAATAAATACCTCTTTCAGCTTCTCTGAATTTGGTTTGAAGAGGCATGGAGGCTGATCCTTAACACTCTGAAGCTCATCCTCATTCTCGAAAGTAATCATGACTGGTGGAAACTATGATTATTTCCCCAATGAAGCTGTGTACTTGATTTGGAAAGGTACGATCCATTGAATTTTCCCATTTCTGTGAATTCTAAATTTAATAAGGAAGTCTTCTTGGAGACATTCCTAGAAAAGGTGACTATTTGTAAGTTAATTTTGACTCTCTTCTACTTTTATAAACAATTGACTCTATGTTTTAGTGATTAATATAGGAGTGGTGTCATCCTTTTATCCTTTCCATTATTCAACAACATGAAACTCTTCCACAACATATAACTCTTTAGGATTGTTTTGATTATCTAATGGAATCATTGGGAATCACTACAACCAATCGATTGAAGCTTGTTGCTCACTTTTGAGTTCCTCCTTTTCCTCTTGAAGACCAAACTTATCTTGATCCTTGATTTCCTTTTCCACCATGAAGTTTGAGAGATCAGAATATTCTATCTATCTACTACTCATGGGGATTTTTATGGAAAAAAGGTCTTTTTGAATACCCTATACTATCGTGGACTCATCAACCAAATCATTTTCAACAAAATATGAATATGGAGGAAGATGAAAATATGAATTTTCATTACCACAAGAAATTAGGAAGATATCTATGATATCATCTTCTCGTAGGCCATCTAAAAATAATTTTTTTCCTCCAGTGCTCCTCCTACTGTGTATTTGGAGCTGATTCTTATTCCTTTTCAACTTATTCTGCAACATATGATGGATCAACAACCTATGAAAAGATAGTGCCATCATGCACACTACACTCTGAGTAAATAGATTATTGATCATCATCTTGTTCTTATTATGGCTCTGCTAATGTTGCAAAATAAAATTCTAACACTTGTTCTTGAACTTCAATCCGAAGTAAAGGCTTAGTCATTAATGGAATTTTCTTGATGTTGAACTATGCAGCCAACTTGTTCAAGTTCTTCTTTAATAGGATCCTCAATTTTCTTCCCTCATTGACTGGTTTTATGATTTTTTTCTTCCCAAAATGGTTTTGGGAATGTAATAGGAGGGGTGGGTTTGGTTTTAATTATTTTTGCATTGTTTTTGGTGGAATGGAAGGTTCAATTTATTGTTTTTGTGGAGGGGAAGGATTTTTGGAAGGGAAAAGGGAAGAAAATTCAAGGTGAGATGGAAGGGTAGAAGATGGAGAAATGGAATCCACAATGGGGGAACATGTAATAAGATAGAATCATGACACTCAGGATGAAATGAAACTAATTGGGGAATAGGGAGAGGGATGTGAGATTATCATGAAGGGTCACCCATTGAAAAAGTATCCTAACACTAAGTTCACAAACTTTATCTCCTCAATCCACTTTGCAAGTTGTGGTAGCATTTCAACCATGAAATCAATCTTTTACTAAGGATTGTAGTGTCTTAGCATAGGTCCAACCCATGGAAAAGGGAACCTAAAACAAATCTTGAATGCTTTCAATTAAGATGTATCCCTGGTTTGCATGATATTTTCCTCCATCTTTTGAATTTTCCTCTATAAATCAAAGTGTCCTCCATATAATTACCACCATCATATGCATAGCCCTCTTCTTAATAAACTCCATAATTTGATGAATAACCAAAATTATTATGATATTTCTCATAGGGATAGGCACAATGATTCGTATCGATTATAAAACTAATTTGGAGGTGTTTTGAAATATATTGGAGGTGGATTTGACTGAGATTTATATTGTAAGTGTGAATTCCATGAGTGAAATAAAGTCATGATTGTACAACTTCATGGATGGAAATGAAAGGTATGGAAAGAAAAATGGATGGAAAGGTTTGTAACTCAAAAATAGGTTGTTCTAAAGCATTGAAAATTCTACTGTACAATGGATTCCCCCTTCTAAAGGATTTTATAAGATGAATTTTGATGGTGCTTCCAAAGGAAACCCGCATCCATTTGGAGGAGGTGGTTTGATCAGAAATCACAAGGGTCATCTTATTATAGCATATGTTCGTCCCATGGGTAAGAAAACTATCCACTACTCTAAGGATCTAATTGCAGTCTAGGGAATCGAATTGGTAAGAATCTCAACATGGGAAACATAATCATCAAAGGTGTCTCGATGAATATTATCAACATTCTCACTAAATCCTTAAATCCTTGTTGGATCATCAAGGATTTCATTAATGAAGCTCATAACTTATGCAATGGTCTTAACAACATTTTCAAGCATGTGTACAGGGAAGGGAAAAAATGTACAGATTTTCTTTCAAATATTGGAGTTTATAGAAATGCTTACAAAGAGTGGCATGATATCGATGACAATCCTACTGAAGTTAGAAACATCTTTTCTAATGAAATGAATTAACTCATTAGTACACTTAATCAAATGGGGAAAACACGTGTGCAATCCCAAAGCTAGATATCAATGGAATTTTAGGCATGTTGATGATTACATTATTTGAATAATTCATATCATTTTTATGATTGATAATTTGTCATTTAAACATAATTTACTAGTGCATGGGGATGCTTTATATGGTTATATCTTAGTGAGTTTAATATATTTTCCTTTCTCTTGTTCATGTAACTTGTTAAACCATATAACTTCCTACTAATTTCCTTTGTGAGTGAAATGTGGTAATGTTGTCAAGGTTCTCGACTCTAGAGTCGGTATGCGATCATGGAGGAATTTTTCCATTAATGGCCTATAAACATGGGTCTTGTTTCTATTAAGTTCTCGTATAATTTTATGAAACTTAATCAAATGTTGTTAGAGGAATAAATTAGTTCCTATCATTTTGGCATGATATCTAGCTGGTTGTGTCTATATAAAGACATGTTTTTGAGGAACAATAGGGTAGTTGGATAATATTGATAAGCTGCAATATAGTTCGTAATAGTTAGTGTTTACATTTGAGACACATTGAATATGTCATAGAACTTCTTTGAATTAATATAATTGGATACCATTCGAGTATCTTGTGTTATTAAGATCACATATGTCCCAAGGGAGAGCAAGGGCCCACTTGACCAAGGTGACTGGATGCTATTTATGTTTATGCATGAATTTGGTTTTCTGATAAGTCATAGTTTGTTTATTTACTTTACTTTGCATTTCCATTCAAAGTGTTTATTTCCTTTATTGTAACTTTTATTCAGAGTGTGTTGTTTCAATTTTGTAAATTCAATTTCAAGTGTGTGTTATTTGAATTCAGTTAGATTAATTTACTATGTGCATTATAGTTCTAGTAAAGTATTTCTAGTAAATGCATTTCATTACAACAATGTTGTTTCTATAGCTTAACATTAAGTTTCTATAGATTAACAGAAAATGAAGGGAGATCTAACAGTAAAAAACCCCCAATTAAAGACCATAACTAATTGTATAGAGCTTCATTGCATATAGCATTAGACATAAAGCCCTTATTTTATAATGACACTAGTAGAATAACCTGTTAGTTAAATGATTGGAGAACACAACGACCCATAATTTTTGGCATAATTTTTGGGGACACCATAAGCACACCATGCCAAATTTATTCACTTTACATGCTATGGGTGTTAATGGAGTTAATCTATGCAACCGGTCAAAGTCCCAGGACTTTTTTACATAAACAACCTTGATACATAGGCCATAGGATGATCAAGGGAGATTCATACCATGTAATATCCAAAGAATATCTCCAAACCAAATATAGGTAAGGAACATTGAAAGTGACACTGAATCTAATCCAATGCCTAGAATCCCTTCTAAACATTCTGCTTCATCCTATTTAGAACCAGAACAACATTCAAAAATGGGAGACAATGGGAATAATGAGAATCAACCTTTGGGAATAACATTTACCTATCCCATTGTATTACATTAAGATGAGGATGCACCTATGAAAAATATCTCACCACCCATCCTCCCTATCTTCTGAGGCATGTCTACAGAATACCCCGATTAGTTTTTCTTTGAATTTAAGGTTCTTTTCCATACATATGACTATAGAACAAACAATCATAAACTCAAACTATTTCCTTCCACTCTTAAGGAATCTGGTATGAGGTGGTTCATGGGATTGTCCCCTAACTCCATTAATTCTAGGGAGGCCATGGAGACAATTTTTCTAGATAAATATCAAGACTAATGTAGGGAATGGATAGGAAAGAATATTTCTTCCAGATAAAGCAAAAATAAGATGAAAATATAGAGTATTATATGGATATAATTCTCTTTCTCCATCGAGAGGAGATGTTATGATTTCCATGCATAAATCACAAAGAAAGTTTTCCTTAAAAGACTTGATGAGGAAATCAAGGATTCCTCCATCTTATGGGAGGAGGTGATGTGCACAAACTTAGTATGGAAAAATCATTGATCTTTGTAGAATTTAATCTAGAACACGAGGAGGTATAAGGAAAAGAAAAACATCCAAGCTTTCCCTAGGTACCTCAGAAATTTTGGAGTAAATGGATAACATGAAATTAGTAATCTTGTTAAAATTGACATCAACCATAGATGGGCTTAAAGCCAAAACCATGGCTACAAAAGAACCTCTGGACATATACTACCCTAAATGTAGGAAGAGACATCCCTTGAGATAGTGTCCTTTGGATGTCAGACACATGTCTTTGATTTGTGATGTTGCTGATCACGATACTAAGAATTGCACTTTCTTACCTCAATTAAAAGAAGGATTGAATGTTGTTTCTCATGCTGATACAAAAGTAATTTTTTTTCAAAGGAAAAATAATCGGGACATGTATGCTCCTCAACTTGTTTAGATCCCCAGAGGATGTCATGGCCTGTCAGATCCTCACCTACTTGGGGACAACCTGAGTGGACACCACCAAACCTGGATGTCTTACCTACATTCACCATCATGGATGACTCCTATAATCTACAAGTTTGGACATGTCAACACCAATCCAACACTCGATAATATTTCACTTTGGAACTCCTTGTGCTATGATTATTTTAGTAATGCATAAATTTTGGTTTGGTGGTAGTAATCTAGAAGCAAAATAACAGACATAACACAAGAATATCATAGACTAAGACATAAAATAATGATGAAAAATATGAAATACAACTTTAAAATATATTATTAACATGAATTATTTATAATCTCACCCATGAATTAGTCCTAGTGTTACCAACATCACTTTTTTCCAACAACAGGTTATGGGAGAAATATCACAATTACTCATCTTGATGACTTCCTTAACACACCTTCACAATGAAACCTTTATTCATAAAATAATTATTACAACTTTATTCCATTATAAATGAAAGGAGGTGGCCTCCTATTTATAGAAATCCAGGCTTATCCTCCCTATCTCTAAGATATGATTGGAAATATCTTCCAACCAATCATATTCCATGCCTAAAATCTTACCTTTACATATAGGCTTATCTTTTAAGATAATATATACCTTATCATCTCACATGGGTTCCACCTTTATAGATATTACACAAATTTAATATACAAAATATTTATGACATCACTCCTTGTCATTATTATAAATATAATATTTATAATTCTAAATCATGTAGACCCTATTGAATTTTGACCCTTTTAACATTACCTGGACCACTTACGAAAAAAATTTCCTTTTACCACAACATTCCTATTGTAATTTGATTGTTACCATACTATACATTATTGGTGGCACTGTCATCGAAACATCATTATCTTCTATCAAATGCCACTCCTAATTATACTTAAAACATATCTTATTATTAATACATAAATTAATGAAATAGAAATTCTAGAGGAAAATTTTAGTGTCGACAGACACCACCCCTATACAAATCCATGGAAAAATCAGTAATGGGAACCTCAACATAATTCTAATCAAAACCAACAATGAGCACCTCAATAAATGTCGATCAATAGAGGAGGTTCTAAAGAACCATAATTGGCTTTAATGGCCCCACCAAAAACTATCAACAACACGGAAAGCGAAACAAACTTAAATTCCATCCCACTTATAGAAAACCTAAATATTAGCGAGAAAGATTGAGTTAATGAAACATGACCTAGTGATACAATGTAGGTTAATATTATCAATAATTTGTGACTAAGGTTTGGGAAAACATTGAATCATCCTCTCCTATTGTTATCACAAAAATACTTGTATAAAGTGAGAAAGAAGATACAATTGAGGAAAATGATGAAACCGAACATGTTCCATAAATTCAAGACACTAGGAATGGTCAACTAAAAGATAAGAATGTGCATGTATCTCATTTTCCATAATGATTACAAGAAACTTGAACAACAAAAGAAACAATGTTAGTCCAAGAGTTGAAAAAGATGAACATTGAGGTCCCACTTCTGAGAGAAATAAGGGACATTCCTTAATTAAACCAAACTATTAAAAATGAGTGTATAAAGAAACCAGGAAGGAAGAATAAATACCCAAAAATGGTCAAAGTGGAAGGGAATCTAGTTGATATTGTTGTTGGAAATCTTATTTCACCAAAATATGGGGATCCTAGGAGTCCAGTCATTACTATATGCATAAATGATTAGTCAATATCTAATGTTTTGGTGGATCTTGGTGTTTTCATCAATGTTATAACAACAAATATGTTCAATCTATTGTCTTTAACAAGATTACAGCCAACCAATATAGTTCTTCAATTGGCATATCAATCTATTACTATACCAAATGGAGTGATTGAGGATGTAATGGTCATGGTTGAATCATGGGATTATCTCGTCAATTTTATGGAAGTTGGGATATCGAGTCATCTTAGGAAGACCCTCTTTAGCTCATTGTTGCCTATATTGGTGTAGGTCGAGAAAAATGACAATTTTAAATGGGAAAACATTAAAGAATATTTCATTATACCCTCCTTCTAGCCCTATGTGTATGATTGTAAAAATGTATGGGTAGATTATTCGATGCTAACCCTCGAGTTCTTCTTATCGGCCACCATTGTAGTGAAAAATCACATGATAGAAATCGTTGATTCATATGCAAAGTTTTATAAAGAGGACACTATGGTTACGGAAACCAACACCGAGGCTATGGAAATTAGAAATAAGGCTACAAAACTATTTTCTCTAAACACATCAAATACTATTACTTTGGTAAGTGAAATAATGTGGAATGTATAGTCACCGATTTCTATTGTCCTTTAACCAAGATTATGTCTCTTTAGAATGTAACTATTTTGTACATGATTCAACCTCATGTTTTTCCCTTGAATTATTTAATTTCGATGCGAGAGTTCGCTATTTTAAAAGATACCAAGAAAGTGACTATTGACACGGGAAAAGAGATAACCATTAGTAATAACTTAGAGGCCAACCAAAAGTCTAGGGTTTTAGAAATCTTGAGGAAGCATTCCCAATATTTTTCTTAGGATTATACTGATATGAAGGGGATTCATCCAAGCATCTGCACTCACCATATCTACACTGAGGATGTTAAGCCCATAAGATAGCCATAATGAAGAATTAATCTAGCACTCAGAGACAATAAAAAATGAGATAGAAAAATTGTTGAAGGTAGGATTCATCTATCCCATATCTGATAGTCAGTGGGTATCACTATTATTTATAGTTCCCAAGAAAAATGATAAATGGAGAATCTATGTAGACTATAGGGAACTTAATAAAGCCACCAAGAAAGACTACTTTCCCCTACCCTTTATTGATCAGGTTTTGGACAATCTTGCAGGTAAGAAATATTTCTCCTTCTTGGATGGGTTTAGTGGGTATAACCAAATAAATTTTATACCTCCTAAAAAGGATAAAGCGTAGAAATTAATCTAATCTAATACAAAGAATCCATGAAATAGCTACATCAGACAATAATTGAAATCAACAACTCTATATTATATTTTTATTATATTTTTAATTGATTCACTATTTCAATACACTCCATTATATAGGAGATGTATAATAACAATCCTCACAACAACCTTTGTCTTCATATACAACCATACACCCATATGGTTTCAACCTCTCACCAATATAATAATAAAACAATACTAATTGTTTTATTATTCTAACTTACTAACTTACCACATACTAACCAAATTTTACATTTACTATTTACATTTACATAGTAAATGTACTTTCACTAATTTACCATAATAATAATTACACATGTAATTATTATTCACCCATACATACAAATGGAGCACTAAGATATATTTCCTAACATTCCCCCTTAGTGTGAACATGGGAAAACTCCGCCTTATACTTGCACCGCTCATGATCGATGATTTTACGGGATGATCTATAAACCTAATTGATGGTTTTTCAGAGTTGACCATAAACCGAAAATGATGGTTTTACAATTGGTTTACCACAAACCAAAAGGGTGATGGTTTTGCATAGGGTTTACCAACAACTGAAAATGGTGGTTTTGCAATTGGTTTACCACAAACCAAAAGGGTGATGGTTTTGCATAGGGTTTACCAACAACCGAAAATGGTGGTTTTACAAGTGGTGTACCACAAACCAAAAATCAACGTTTTCAAGTGGTTTACCTACAACCACATCATGATATGCCAAGTATTATTCTTAGCCCTCATCACATCTCACTGCAGGGAATAACATAGGAAATTCTGTTGAAATCTGCTGCATATATAGAAAATACCAAAAATGTAGAAAACTAGAAATGGAACATTGATATCATATTCCCCCCTAATGTGAAATTTCCTTTATTCTACAAACCACAATAGGAACACTGCAACCAAACACTCTGCTAGAAATACAAAGAAACAACAAGAACACACTGTATAAAAAAATAATCACCATAGCTGATACGGCCCCATCGTTGGTGACTGACGAGAGGTCGTTGAATGACCTCCAACCTCCTGTGCCTCCTTCCTCCAAGAAATTCACTTAATATAGAAATTCTTCATAATTATATTCAATTCCATCTGTTAGTTGTTCATCTCTAGTTTCCCATTCTATAATTTTGCTTACATCTATAGGTGCTTTTTTGTTTCCATCTACTATCCTCCATAGATTTTTATTCATTAATTTCATCTAGATTTTTAATCTCCATGTATGGATTTTCAGCCCACTAAATTTATATAATGATGTATCCATTTTACTGAATCTAAATATCCAAAAAAAATTGAATGTAGATTTGAATTACCTTTGATTCTCTTATTTCTTCAAAAAAACAGCAGTGATCAATGTGTTGTATAGTAAATTACACGTTTCTCCAAAACTACGAACTGGGTTTTGCTGAAATTTTTACTGTAGCTTCTTGTATAACAGATCATTCCAAGAATTTTTTTTTGAGAAACCCAGATCACAAAAAAAAAGTTATGAGATCTTCTTGAGACAGATTTAACCTACTCTGGTACCAAATGTAGAAATTAATCTAATCTAATACAAAGAATCCATGAAATAGCTACCACAGACAATAATTGAAATCAACAACTCTATATTATATTTTTATTATACTTTTTAATTAATTCACTATTTCAATACACTCCATTATATAGGAAATGTATAATAACAATCCTCACAACAACCTTTGTCTTTATATACAACCATACACCCATATGGTTTCAACCTCTCACCAATATAATAATAAAACAATACTAATTGTTTTATTATTCTAACTTACTAACTTACCACATACTAACCACATTTTACATTTACTATTTACATTTACATAGTAAATGTACTTTCACTAATTACCATAATAATAATTACACATGTAATTATTATTCATCCATACATACAAATGGAGCACTAAGATATATTTCCTAACAAAAACCACCTTCACTTTCCCCTAGGGTACATTCGCATATCAAGTCTACCATTTGGGCTTTGTAATGCACCCGCTACTTTCTAGAGATTAGTTTTGGAAAATTTTGTAGATCTTACAAATGACTATGTTGAAGTCTACATGGACAAATTCAATATACACGGCTCCACTTTTGGATGAATCTCGAATAAGATTGAAAAATTATTAACTAGATGTGCATAACATCAATTCTCCTTGAGTCATGAAAATGGTGTGATTATGGTTGATCAAGGAATTGTCTTAGGTCACCATATTTTTTCCAAAGGAATACAAGTCAACTTGAAAAAGATCAATAATTAATTACTCAATTTGCCTACACAAACCAATCAAGCTAACATCAATATTTTCCTTGGACATGCGGGGTATTATAGGTGGTTCATCAAGGAATTTAGTGAAATTATTGTGCCTATGTTTTCTTTGCTGACAAAATATTAGGTTTTCAAATGGTATTCTTAATGCCAATAAGCATTCAAGATTATCAAATAGAAGCTCACCACCACTTCAGTATTAAGAGGACCAGATTGGGGAAACCTTTCCATATTCACACTGATGCATCTAATAAATCCATGGGAGTTGTTTTTTAAAAAATAAATGAAGAATATTAGATGTATGCCATTTATTTTTTCAACAAGAATCTAACCCCTATGAAGAGAAACTACACCACTAGAGAAAAAAAGAATTTTTAGTTGTTGTTTACTCCTTGAATAAATTCAGACATTATATTATTGGGTAAACAATCTTTGTTTATCTTGACCAATCATCCATAAGATATTTGATGAATAAACTAGTAGTTGGGGGTTGGATTATTAGATGATTATTCTTGTTACAGGAATTTAATTTGACCATTATTGATAAGCCAAAAAATCTAATGTTGTTGTTGATTTTCTTTCAAGATTGAATGTTTCAAGTGATGAAGAAGCAGTCAGGATAATTTCCTAGATGAACATTTTTTTGCAATATTAATTCAACCACCATGGTTTGTTAATATTACAAATTATATAACTACAGGAAGTTTCTTGCCTATTTTACTAATAAAGAGTGACGAATATTAGTTAAGAATAGTGCAACATATAAGTGGTGTAATGGAATTTTATTCATATATTGGCTTGATATAGTTCTTCCCATGTGTGTTCACGAGGATGAAGTATTTGACATATCATGAGCTTGCACAGATAAGCCCTGGAGGAGGACATTACTTAGTGAAGAGGACAATTCACAAGGTCCTTAGAGCTAGATATTATTGGCCTTCTCTTCACAAGTCTGTCAAGAAGTATGTGTGGCAGTGTGATGCATGTTAAATAATGGGGAAGCCCACACTATCCATGGAGATGCCTCTAAACCCTCAACTGGTCCTAGGAACATTTGAGAAATGTGGAATTGATTTCATTAGAACTATTGATCCCCGTCCTTTGGGAAATAATCATTTTTGTGTGCACCGACTATGTCAAAAAATGGGTTGAGGTTCAAGCATTGACATTTTCCAATGAGGATGTTGTTTGGCAGACTTTATGTATAACCTTATAATGCCAATATTTGGTGCCCCTTGATAAATTGCATATGATCAAGGCCCTCAATTTGTGTCTAACATGATTGAATATTTTCTAGAAATATAATAAATCAAAGCACCGAAATCATCACCATATCACCCCAATCCAATGGGTAGGTGGAAGTCACCAACAAATAACTTGAGAACATTCTCACCAAAGTGGTCAATGCGCAGATAGAAAGAATTAGGTACCAAACTCCCGGATGTGGTTTTGGCTTACAATACAACCTAAAAACCACTCTGGTTTCTCCCATATGAATGGTGTATGGGAAGAATCCACTGTTACCCATTTAATTCAAATTACAGACTTGGAGGACAACAATGGAAGTTTGCATCGACTTGGACGAAGCACAATGAGAAAGAGTAATACCCCTGAACAAGATGGAGTAAATGCGGATGAAGGAAAAACAACACACCGATATTCTTCAACATCAAAGAAAGCATGGCATGATGCTTATATCAAAAAAAGTAAGTTCAATGAGGGAAATTAATTCTTACTTTTTGACTCAAAGTATCAACATTTCAAAGGAAAGTTGAGGACAAGATGGTTGGGACCATACCGGATAGACAAATTGTTTGATAACGGCTATGTGTGATTATTTCCAATTTATGGAGATAGAAGAACTATTCTCATGAATGGACATAGACTAAAGATGTATTAGCATCCTCTGGGTAAGGAAAACTTCAACAAGATAAGCTACTATGTGAGGAAATGGATTCTATGGAGGAGCTTGGCTCCTCCTGTCATGAGTAATTGTTTTTTTAATTTGAATAAAGGAACATGATCATGCTTTTGATATTCTCCCCTTAGATGTTTTCTTTTCAATAAGGCTGAAATATTCATTATTTGAATGAACACTAATCATATTTTATCTTAGAGTGCAGGATGTGGAAAATGTATAGATATTGGGAAGCTAAGAAAGAAAGGGTAAGTACAGTTTACTTCACTATGGATATTTCCTTCTAAATAAATTCCCCATCGCATGTACTTTTCATGATTAAATCACTACACAATGTTCAATGCGTTTATTGTGGATATCATTCCAAATCTTAAGATACAGAGTGGGGTGTAATGAGTCATAATTACTGAGGAAAATGCATGTGTTGAATTACTATGAAAAGGATGTAATCCTTTATAGGAGGACAGTGGAATTACTATTCATAATGATGGGATATGTGTCGTACCATGCATTAAAACTCCTCATTCCTACGGTCCTGCTCAACTTTTTACGTTGCCAAATTTTGCACTCGACTATAGACAATTAAAATATTTTGGTGTATTTCAAATTGTGACTCACTCATCGCTTTATGTCATTACTCTGTGCATTCAAACACAATCTTGTCTTTGTATTTTCCACTACCAAGATTCGTCTACACTATGGAGAAAAAGAAAGAATCGAACTAGTCTCTCTAGACCCATTGCTCCAGAACACTATAATTTCCCAAGTATTTTATGATGTCGGTTGGCTGGAATTCATTAGGAAATTTGAATCCTTTGATGAAAATTAGGTGGATGAGTTCCTGGTAAATTTTGAAGCCACTGCTCATGCATTGGGGGAAAGTGAGTAGAAATCAATAGTCGGGTTATTTCGAACCTGTCTAGGTTACAAATTTTGGTCTAAAACTTATGAAAACGCTCCTCTTAAGGACCGATTCCCTTATATCATGAGGATGACAAAGATTTTCTAGAGGTAATCCTCACCTCCAATGGTGTTCGGAAGGGGGTTAAGAGATAAAGTTTTCCTAACATTTGGAAAAAAAGTAGCTAAGTGGATCAATAGATACTTCAACTATAATGGAAAACCATTTGTTCTTGGTGGGGACTCACTCAAAATTCTAATTCATTTACAGCATGGATGCACAAACCCCGCACTCACAATAAATTTACCCGAATATTTATCTAATGTAGTCATCAAGGTTGGACCAAAATATAAGAATGGAGGTGGTAAGACAACGCTCAAACATCCATGGCTTATTCAATTTCTCTGCTCACATCAAGTTTTTTATAGACCAAAGAGAAGGATCGAATAGATAAGTTTGGAAAAGGGGCCATCTTCCATTGTTTGACCCAAGCTCGAGTTGAATTCTCACCCTTCACAGACAATGTGGAGAAACATGGTAGTTAGGGAGCCCATATTTTATGCCTTACAATTCTAAGGGTAAGAGAACTTTTCCACTTTCTTCTTCTATTTTGTTTAGGCCAAGGAGGTCCTATACCTTGCATAGACCTAGAAGTTCTCATTTGGAATTTTTGAGGATGATTCTTCTCCCATTTAGAAGAGAAGAAAAGGGCCCGACACGTCATTATCAAGTACTAACCAATATCGGGACGTTGCATTCATAGCTATCCCTACCATGCAAATCTCCAATATGCCTGCATCTTTATGTTAGGTTAATTATTATTTACCTATATTAATTATGCATTGTATATTAATTAGGGTATATTTTTAATTGTTTATATGATTATATTTAATCATAACTATCTTATTCTTTGTATTCAAAACATCACGGGTATTATTATATTGTTTTAACAATATTATTATTTGTATTCATTCATGGGTGTACTTGTGCAACATCCATATTTGTTTGTACATATGCTATCTAATATGTAATTATATTGAAGTCTTCTCTATTGTATTTTGATTCTGTTGATTAATATAATTTATAGGATTTTTTCCATGTTCTACATTTGGTACTAGAGCTAGAATATGGACCTGTGAAGTAGAGAAGGTGTGGAAAGAGAGAGCAATAGAGATAGAGGATATTGGAGAAACATTTACATCAATTGAGAGCATGTGTAGCCTCCTTCAACCTCCCAGCCCCATCCCTACATCCCCATATCCTCCTGTGTGTTCTAGGTGTTTGGAACACAAATTTGTTTTGCACCTTTGGTGCACCCTAACACCAGAAAAATTTTCCATAGGAATTTTATTTTTAAAAATATATATATATACATATTTTTCCCCAAACACGGGTTTTACTTCTAATATTAGAGGAGTTTTTGGTTACTGCTACATTTAGTAGTCTACTTTACTTGGAGGAAGGAATCCATAGGATTTTTCCCAAGTTCTTAACAGAGATCCCGAGTGAGCTAGGAGCAGAAATTTGATCTGTAGAACGAGTTGCATCTATATCAAGACCAAGTTGTTTGTAGAAGTTTCCATAGATTTGGGTATCAATGTTCAGAAATCGGGCTATTGAACATAGGTGAGTTATGGGAGGTAGTGTTCCATATAGGGTCCAAACACAAAATAAGTGGCTGAGGGATCCTCATACATTTCTCAAGCATGTTTCATTGGAATATTAAATTAGTACATTGTGATCGAATTGAGTGTTTTTTGAGTAAAGTGAGCCTTTATTCATATTCTTTTCGACTACAAGTATGATCGAAATATGTATTGATCTCTTAAAATTTAGCTTCCACAAAACCTACAACCATATCCAACATTGGAGAATCATTTTGAAAGAGGAGATAAGCTCCCACCGAGCAGTCTCCATGTCATCCCCTAACCCGCACCATGGTCATTTCGTCCCTCATACATACACACCACACACTTGCACAAAGACAAAAAAATGACAAAGTGAGAAAAGTAAATATAACACTTTAGATATTTACAAATTAGTGGAGGAAATAATCTTGTAACTTGCATCAAAGTTCAAACAAAAACAAAAAACACATCGATCGGTTAAAGCCATTATGGTTCCATACAAAAAAACAGTGAAGGAAATTAAAAACACAAAGGCGTGGAGATAAGAGCTAAGATCCGGATCTCATGGAAAACCCCTAATTATGCCCTCTCTAGCAAAGTTAATTCAACCACCATGTGGAGCTCCACTTGGTTGGTTCACCATTTTAAGGTGAGTTGAATTTCATCATTGTTAAATTTAATTTTCTTCAATTTACTAAGCAAAAGCACAAGCGGTGAGGCGGGTAGTGTGATAGTCTTGGGGAAGAGAGGTTTGGGGTTCAACCCCAACCCCCAACACAAATTTTTAAACATTTTGACATTTAGAGGAAAAACTAGAGAATCTGCCACAGTTAGAGGGACATTTGGCATTAAAACCTCCACTAAACCTATTAGTTATAACTAAATAGCCTTCTAAATTTTTTAGTGAGAAAAACCCTAATTTAGGGTAATTTTTTTCCTCCTATTAGGCCTATTTTTTTACTCTAGACAACATTTTCTAAAGGAATACTATCTAAAAACTTCATTTTGAGTTACTTTTTAATGGTCTTTTGCATTGAGGGTCATTAGGGCTCTAGAGGTCACCAGGCCACAAAACAAAAATGCATGCCATTTAATTTTTCTAGATTTTTGAATGTAATTGTATGCTTCAAAGATATTGTAATAATGTTTTGGTTTCCATAGTCAATCTGGAAATATTGTAACTGCTCATAAACTAGCAGAGAATTGTAATACAAAATAGTAAAATTTGGTTCTAAAACACTCACGAGATCCTAGATATCATTCACAGCATTTGGTATATATGGTGCCTCTAGGAAGTGCTTATGGGTAAAACCGTCACGACTACTACTACACTTAACGCCTAATATAGCTACAAAAAAATTTCTTAGCATTAACCCTTTAAATCAATGAAAGTAATAAGGTCATAGTGTACACACTATGAGACATCCCTTTCTGTCTATGAAGGATTGTAGGACCTAAATACAAAATGAGAAATTATCGAATATATAACAAAGTAACACGCGCGTATGAGGATATTTCTTTGATTTAGTGTCAATAATCACATAGACCCCTTTCAATATTGTCTTTAGTACAATGTATTTAATTCTTTCACGTATGTTAACACCTATTTCACGTACCGCTAGGTATAGAAAGGGTGAGATTCTTCCATGTACTATCGGGTATATCGGAAGGGCACGTATATAGAAAGGTTTGGTATATCGGACTAACGGTATATAGATTGGGAGACCTTATACCTGGAGTGATAAGAGCCAAATTCTATCAGTGATTTCTAAAAAATGGGCACCAATGCCCCCAAATGTTTTCTTCTAAATTCACAACTACTTAGAGGAAACAACTATGCTACATGGAAGACTAAAATCAAGACACAACTTGCTTTTGAAAAGATCTGGACTATTGTGAATGGTACTCTGACCAAATCAACTACTGATACAACACAACGATAGTTGGATAAAGGATATCAGAAGGCCAAACTCATCATCTTGTTTTGATTGTCGATGATGTGCAATCCCACCTTAAAGATGCCAAAATAACCAAAGAATCATGGGATAAATTGCGCAAAGTATATGAGGCCAAAAATAAGAATCTCATACTAAATTTACAGAGTCAGTTACACACACTAAAGTTCAAGCTAGAATGAGAAAATTAAAACTTTCTTAAGAAGAGTTACAGAGTTGAGGGCTTCACTTCTAGCCTTGGGAGAAGTGATCACAGATGATTCTCTCATTCCCATTGTTTTGAGAGAACTCCCCTCTTCTTACCACATTTTTGTAACAACACTAAATGTGTCAGATATGACAGTTAGTTTTGACAAGATGGTAAAATTACTGCAACAAGAGGAAGCCATGCACAATAAGGATGATGAAGAGGAGCATGAAATTTCTTCACATCAAAAATGGAAAGGAAAAAGTAAACGAAAACCTAATTCCTATCAAAATTCACAACATCATAATCGGTATGAAAATCAAGGGGAAAAAAAAGGAATAAGCTATGTCCTATTTGTAAAAGTGAACATGACTTAAAATATTTTTGGTATAATACTTATAAGAATGGTTCATCTAGTAACTATAGACCTCCACAAAACAATCTTATAAGGGACATTCTAACCAAAATCAAGGGAAGAAAAATGGGAGCTAGAAAATAAGACCTCATCAATAAGGTAAAATTGCTAAGAAAGAAGAACAATCAGATAATGAAGACTCTTTTACACTTCTCAATCAAGTGAACCATCCACATCATCTAGTGATGTATGGTATGTTGATTCAAGGGCCACTTGACACATGACTGACCACAGAAATTTGTTTACTTCAATGAGGGACACACCTTCAAAAAACCATGTTTCATTGGGAGATGATTCTTCATATACAGTTCAAGGGATTGGGAACATTTCTCTACCCCTTGGTTCACACCACCGCAAGACTATCGATGTCTTATATGTCTCTCGGGTTGATAAAGAATCTAATTTAATTTAGTCAAATCCTAGATCACAACTTAAAAATTAAGTTTGATAGTCATTTGGAAAGAAAATGTGTTTGATTCGAGACAAATTATGAGGCTCGAAAATAGTTGCAAAAGCCTCTAATGTGGGATGCATGTTCTAACTTGATTTTATCCACAGAGATGATCAGGAACTTGTGGCTAAGAACTCTACCTCAACACAAGTTGTGGCATTAGATACTTGGTCATATTAGTTTCAAGTATCTCGATACACTACGCCAGTGTAATATGGCACATGGGATACAATCTCTTTAGAAGGATACAAACATGTGTCCTCACTACCTAGCAGGAAAACAACATAGAGCGTCATTCCAGAAGAGTACATATAGAGCTCATGGTAGGATTGATCTAGTTCATACCAATATTTGAGGTCTGATGCAACCAAGTCATTCTAGATTTGAGTACTTCATGCTCTATGTTGATGATTATTCAAGAAAAATTAGGATTTTTTGTCTTCCCAAGAAAAGTGAAGCTTTTGAAACCTTCAAAAAGTTTAAAGTAGCTGTTGATAATGAAACTAGTCATCACATTATAACTCTCCACTCAGATCGAGGGGGGAATTCAACAGTAATGAGTTCAAAGACTACCTATAAAACTCATGAGATTCATCGAGAAATTCCTCCTCCACACACACACATAGTAGAATGGTTTTGTTGAGAGAAGAAATTATACTATCATGGAAATGGTGTAATGCATGATCAATGACTCTAGACTTGCAAAGACATTCTAGGTAGAAGCAATAAAGACAACAGTGTATTTGTTGAACAGATTGCCCACAGTTGCTCTTGAAAGAGTAACACCACAAGAAGCATGGTCAAAAGAAACCATCTATTGCACACCTTAGAGTATTCAGTGCAAATCAAGTATGCACATACCCAAGAAAAATAGAAAGAAATTGGACATGAAGTCACAGAAACTCATCTTCATTGGGTACAGTGAAGAGACTCTTAGGTACATATTGATGGATCCAAAGACCAGAAAAGTCTACACCAATAGAGATGTTGAGTTTTTTTGAGAAGAAGGAAGCAGAGTCTCCTCCTCTAGACTCACCTGATGTAGATTCTTCACTAGTTGTAAAAATTAAAGTTGATGTTCCCACAGATGATGAAAGTGATGATGGGGATGATGATGTTGATATGATAGAACCATGAACCATGGGAATAGTTCAATGTATGCCCAAGTGGTGTATTAGCACATTATGAGATGTAATAATGGATTATCCACCAGATACATCCACCCTTGGACCATGGACTCGTAATAAAGCAAGAGAAGAAGTTAAATATTCTTTTATGAGTAACATTATCGATTTCGATGAGCCCTCTATAGTCCAGAAGCTCTACTAGTCAAAAGCTTGGAAATATGCTATGGACTCTTAATATCAGTCAATAATGAAAAACAACACTTGACAACTTGTCAATCTTCCACAGAGGAAGAAACTCATTAGATGCGAGATGGATATTCAAAACAATGTAAAAGCATATGGGACAACGGTGGACAAGTACAAAGCAAGACTAGTAGTAAATGGGTCTACACAAAAAGAAGGCATTAACTCTAAGGAGACATTTTTCCCAAAAATAAGATCAAGATGATCAGGATGATCTTTGCTCTAGCTGCACAATTTGGTTGCAAATTCCATCATATGGATGTTAAAATTGCCTTCCTAAATGGATATTTACAAGAATTCTACATGAATCAACCTCGGGGATATCTAGTACCTGGTCAAGAAGCAAAGGTATGTAAACTTAGGAAATATATGTATGGCCTCAAACAGGCACCCTGGGCATGGTACATCAAAATTGATGAACATCTCATACAACATGGATTTGTTAGAAATCCATATGATCCCAATATTTACCTCAAAAATTAAGGGGGTAGATTGTGATTTTCATTGTCTATGTCGATGATCTAGTCATCACCGGCGATCAAAGTGAGGATGATCAATGCAACAAAGAAATATCTTAATCGATCATTTGACATGACAAATCTCGGCTGATGCATTATTGTCTTGGATTGTAAGTATGGCAGAAAGAGTATCACATCTTTGTTTCTTAGATGAAATATACCAAGAAAACACTCGAGAAATTTAGGATGATGAATTGAACTCGATTGCTACACCTATGGATAATAGATTGCAGTTATCTCATTAAGATCCATAGCCTAAGGTTAATGCCACTCTCTATCGGTAGTTGAGTGGGAGTCTCATATACCTGACCTACACTAGACTAGATATCATCTTTGTAGTAAGATATCTATCAAGGTTCATGTAGGAACCAAAAGTTTGTCATTGGAAAGCAACAAGGCGCATCTTGAGATATATCAAAGGATTAGTGGATATTGGTCTAGAATACAAGAAGAATGAAAAATTCTTCTTGTTAGGATATTCAGATTCAAATCATGTAGGCAACATTGATGACAAAAAATTCACTTCAGGATTTTTGTTCTTTAT
Source organism: Taxus wallichiana var. yunnanensis (assembly GCA_018340775.1). Taxonomy (NCBI): domain Eukaryota; kingdom Viridiplantae; phylum Streptophyta; class Pinopsida; order Cupressales; family Taxaceae; genus Taxus; species Taxus wallichiana. The sequence goes on along the minus strand of CM031239.1, from coordinate 475,281,661 downwards.
GGGATCTAGACCAATATCATGGGGAAGAAAGAAACAACACTTTGTTTCTCATTCTTCCATAGAAGCCAAGTATCATTCTGTAGGAGAATTTGTCTATGAAGCGATTTGGCTATGTCGCATACTCGAAGGACTTGGAATACCACAGGACAAATTGACCACCATGTATGTTAACAATGAAGGTATTCTCAAACTTGTTCGCAATCCAGTTTTTAATGAAAGAACAAAACACATTGAGGTACATGTACATTTCATATGTGAGCATGTCTTCAAGCACAACATCCAATTCCAATAGCTAAACAATGAGTAGATATCTTCACAAAGTCACTTGCATGTGACAAGTTTGAGTTGTTTAGAGTTCCTCTCCTCATCCCTTGAGGCAATGCAAAATTAAGGGGGAATGTTAGGTTAATTATTATTTACCTATATTAATTATGCATTGCATATTAATTAGTGTATTTATTTATTGTTTATATGGTTATATTTAATCATAACCATCTTATTGTTTGTATTCAAAACACTACGGGTGTTGTTATATTGTTTTAACAATATTATTTTTGTATTCATTCATGGGTGTACATGCAACATCCATATCTGTTTGTATCCAAGCTATCCAATATGTATAAATATTGTATCATTCTCTATTATATTGCTCAACAACTACGGAAATACCCTTAGTACATGAAACACAAACCTCAACTCCAAAAATGGTTACGATGGAGACTAACGTCCATGGATTATGTGAAGGTGATGTGCTAAAGTGTTATTTGGTAGAAATTGCCTCTCTCTCAGGAAATATTAAAAGGTATGTAGGAAACAAATTTATCTTTGCAAACTACATTCACATAGAGAATGGTAGAAAAAGTTAGAGAAATTACTACTTTATAGGTAGAATTTGGCAGCCTCAAAAGACAAAACGATATAGGCCTTAGGGTTTTTGATGATTTCAATCAATTATATCTTCAAAATAAAGAGCTAAAAAAGGAAAAGAATAAATTAAAGGAAGAGTTGGAAGCCAAAACAAATGAGAAAAGGAAGTTATAATTGCTTTAGGACTTTGTTTGTCCTTTGGCCTATAAAATCGTGGCTTATAGGAAATTTTTTTCTATCTATAGTATGTTTGTTCAAATATAATATTACTCTTGGCGATTCTATCGAGACTATGTAGTCAAGAACCTTATGAAGCTTCCGATGGTAACACCTTTCTATCAATTTATCAAGACAGTTCCCTTAACATATAGAATCAACTATGTGAATTCTATCTCCACAATATGTTAGTCACCAATGTTCCTAGCTTCTTTATTAACTGTTTGTGGGATATTTTCAGTTAAAATCCCTATAGTCACTACTTAGGAATCAAATTGTGTGGTGAAATAAAATGGACATTTTTAATCAAACATCTCACACCATCAGTTTCTACATTAGGATTACTCATCACAAAGATGTGTCCATGAGAAATAATTTCATATCTCTTTACTATCATGTTAGTATTGGGGATAATACTTCCAAAGTTATCTTGAAATGCGTGTAGGACTTTGAGTCCTGATCGTCAAGTAGTATTTTGGGTCAAGTAAGGTATGCTTGTGATAGAAGGTGGGATACTTAGATTTTACCCTTGAAAAGGAGATAGGTTATCTCTCCTCAAAATTTAAGTTGAAGTATGAGATGAAGTGATGCACTCATCATAATAATTCAGCAACTATTAGAAAATAATGACAAGCAATACAATGATGAATGGGTAGGACTGTAGGTGAGGCCACCTCTTCTCCTGAGTCCAACTACAACCTAGAAAAATAATGTTTCCCAGTCACATGAGAGTTTCATAGCTTGGGTAGAAGTGATTTCAAACACTCAGGGATGTAAGGGAACCAGAAAGAAATATTTCTATTAATTTGATGAGTATGACATGGCTCAACAACTTAGCCAAAGGGCAGGACAAAGATGAGTTGCATTGGAACATGTAATAGGTAAGGTGTAGGGGAGATGATGAGTACATTATTTGACTAATTTATAGAATTTGTATGATTGTTAATTTTTCATTTAAACATAATTTACTAGTGCATGGGGATGCTTTATATGGTTATATCTTAGTGAATTTAATGCATTTTCCTTGCTCTTGTTCATAAAAATCGTTAAAGTGTATAAATAACTACTAATTGCCTTTGTGAATGAAATGTGGTAACGTGAATAAGATAATAATGAATATTTACTACCAGTTTTGGAGTGATGTCAAGGATCTCGCATCTAGAGTCGGTATGCGTCGTGGAGGAATTTTTCCATTAATGTCCTATAAACACGGGTCTTATTTCTAGCAAGTTCTATAGGATTTTATGAACCTTAATTAAATGTTGTTAGAGGAAAAACTTAGTGCTTATCATTTTGGCATGATATGTAACTGAATGTTTCTATATAAAGACATCTTTTTGAGGAACAATATGGTAGTTGGATAATATTGATGAGTTGCAATATAGTTCGTAACAGTTAGTGTTTACTTTTGAGACACATTGAATATGTCATAGAACTTATTTGAATCAATATAAGTGGATACCATTCTAAGTATCTTGTGTTGTTAAGATCACCTCTGTCCCAAGGGATAGAAATGGCCCACTCAACCAAGGTAACTAGAGGCTATTTACGTTTATGCATGAATGTGGTTTTCTGATAAGTCATAATTTGTTTATTTCCTTTACTACAATTTCCATTCAGAGTGTTTATTTCCTTTATTGCAATTTCCATTAATAGTGTTTTGTTTCCATTCTATAAATTCAATTTCAAGTGTGTGTTGTTTCAATTCTACAAATTCAATTTCAAGTGTGTGTTATTTGAATTCAATTAGATTAATTTCCTATGTGCATTATAGTTATAGTAAAATATTTCTAGTAAATGTATTTCATTACAACAATGTCATTTATGTAGCTTAACATTAAGTTTCTGTAGATTCGTAGAAAACGAAGGGAGATCTAATAGAAAAAACCCCCAAAGAAAGACCATAACTGATTGTATAGAGCTTCATTGCATATAAACTTGGACACAAATCCCTGGTTTATAATGACACTAGAATAAGATCCTGTTAGTTAAATTATTGGAGAACACAATGACGCATCACATTCTTGAATTTATTCTTCCATGTTCTCAAAAATTGATCACACTAAATTTTTCAGAGAGAAAGAATTGGACTTTATATCTTCTTCACACATGCATACAAGCTATCGAAGGCTTGGTGAGAAGTCTACTGTTCACAACTTTTAGTTCAATTTTGTGAATTTGCAGAGGGTTTTCAGAATGGGTGGTACCGTACGTAGCCAAAATCAGTAAGGTACTTGCATGCCAACAAAGTTGTAACAAGTGCCCCAATGATGATACAGGTCTCCTCGCAAGGTGTTCGGGATCCGGAAAAGCCCTCGGAGTATGTGTTAACATCCCGCATGCCCCGCTTAGCCCCCGTGCCCTTTGTTTTCCCCTTTTTCCCTCTTTCCTTGGCCTCTTGACCTTCAGTGACGAAACCGCCGCCCTGCAGGGTGGCGGTCTCGTGACCGCCACCCTGAACAGGGCGGCGGTCCTGTAACCGCCGCCCTGCTCAGAGCGGCGGTCCTGTGCGCGTTTTCCAGAATGCTCTTTTGACGTGACTCGTGTGAAATATCACATTTCACCAGCTTTTCTTTGCCGACTTGAGCATGCATTAATGTTTTGGTCCTCGAAATGCAGTTTTTCCTTTGTTTATTGTTTAGGAGTTCAATTTGGTTTTGGTTTTTGAGTGTTGGAATTCCTATAAATGCATGGTTTGTGTACATGCAAATGGTCTGATTTTGGTCTGGAGTTTTTGGTCTGAATTTGGGTGAAGAATTTGAGCTGGAGCTTTTGGTCACCATTTTTCCTTGTTAGAGTCTTCTGATTTTTAGTGTTTTGGTTAGCTTGCTTAGGATTGATAGCATAGCTTATTTCATACTTGGTCAGTATTGCTCAGCTGTTAGTAAGCCACAGACCCATCTTGTGCAGGCAGTGCTGTTATTCCATCCAATCCAGTTAGAAGCTTGCCCTCGAATTCCTCTTTCTTTGTAGATTTGTTTTTACCGTGTCTTGGAGTTCTTAGTTCAATCCATTATATGCCTCGGTTAGCTTTATTCAAATTTGGTAAGCCACATACCCAACTTGTGCAAGCAAAGTGTCTTTATTTTGGAATAGAGTAGCTTGGGAAGCCATTAAAGTTGCAGGTTTTGCTCTTCGTATAGGATAGTCAAAGGTTCTGGTCGCTTCACGTTGCATGACTCGCAGTAAAATCCCGCTAGGAATCGCATAAGCCAAGCTCTGTACTCTTGCGCTATCCCTCTCCTACTCACATTCTCGGTCTGCATTCTGAGCTGTCCTTGTCCCAAAATCTACTCCTATCGGTGCTAGCATTACACGCTTTTCTGGATCCAAGTGAACATGAAAGAATGAGAAGATCATACTGAGGGGACGAGATCATACACACACCATCGGATTCGCCACTGTTCTGCGGAATCCAGGTTTTACATTTCAAAGTTCTAGTCAGATTCATATCAAATAGAGTAGTTAATCACTTTATTTCATTTCATTCTATTCTTGATATTGCCAGGGAAGCTGTGGGGATTGATAGTTTCTGAGAAACTATGATTCACTCCTCACTTCTGAGGTAGGATCGAGAATCTTGCAGGTAGATTAGACAGATTATTTTAGTCATTTAGAATAATTCTACAAATCGCACAGGCAAATAACCACACTCGGTTATCTTGTCTATTTTTAATTATTGTTTAGCTATTATTTCTAGATACGCATAAAATAGTTTGCTTTCCTTAAAATTGTTAGAATATTTCATAGAAAAATAAAAGTTATATGTAGTTAGATTTATTTCACTTAGTTAGAATTTGTTTCATTACAGTTAGATTGCATTTTGTTTCGTATGACAATCACGGGACCTCAAGAGCCCAGGGAATATATATTTGAGCCAATCGTGCCTCAACCAAACCTAGTCACAGCAATAGTTGACATAGACCAAAATCTCAGGATACAAGTATTCCGAACAACCACAAATTTACAACTGATCAGTTCACAGTTAAGAGGATTAAACATAGAAGACGACCAAGCACATGCGTTTTGGTCAAGTCAGCCAAACTACAGATTACCTAGAAAACATCCACATGACCGTAGAAGGGCTCGAAAGAGAACAAACATTCGGGTGCGATCCTCTAGTTCCACACCCGATGACACTGGAGACACCCTCATAGATATAGATACCAGCTTAAGAATCCAGGTTGCGAGAACACCTGTAAGGTATTCTGAGAAGATCACACAACTATTGGTTCTAAACATAGAAGCTGAGAAAGCATACGATTACTGGATACTAGGGATTAGAACTTGATCTCACGTATGACCATAACAGGACCGCAACAACCGAGAGTCTACGGTTGTGATCCACAGATCCCACAGCCCAACGAGTCCACAGGTCAATCCGATATAGACGCTAGCCTACGTACTTTGGTATTCAGGTCCACTCCACTTCCACCTATCATCATCGAACAACTGTCCTTACTAGATATAGCGGCTAACGAAGCTAGGGAATTCTGGACTAGGCCAGAAAATCATCCATAGAATCGATTGTATTCATCATCCACTATATGACCTTATCAGGAGATATACACGAAACAATCCCAGGTCATTTTCCACGTATTCCGCAACCCATAGATCGAATCACGCCAGAGCTCGATATTGATTGGAGCCTTCGAGCAGTCATCCTCGCTGATCGATCTATCACACCAGTCCAAGTTAGAAGGGCCTTCTTTGCCTTAGATTCGCAAATTCCACTAGTGCGTGTCGAAGACATTAGACTACCTAACTAGTTTGTCTGCATATTCCATCCCCACCGGCTGTCTCGGCATGACCTCGGGAGGTCGGGTACGCGGAAGAGTTACTTGTTGATTCTCACGCTCGCCTGTCACTTTTCCGACGTACAAAATTGGTGAACCCGACGTGAAACAAACAATTGTTTCACCTTCTCTTTGAGAAGTTTCATCTTCTCTCATCCACCTTCGCTCCTTCCCATTATTCTGCGGGTATTCATATACCCCCCGAATATGTCGGGATTCGACGCATATGGCAGACCCCTCCTGGGTCTTGAGGCATACTACGCCCAACAGAATAGGGAATCATCACCCTCGCTCTCAGTATGGGGTGACAACTATTCAACTAATCAGTTGTCAACACAAACCCCAAGAATCAGATATAGTTCATCTTTTCAAACTGAGGAGTTAGATCAACCCCCTCGAACCCAACAAACAGAACCTTCAGGTTCCAACAATATGACGTTTACAGGAGAATCTGGTTCATCTCCTCAAATGTTACTCAGACCACAAATTAGTAGGCAATCAGATCCATACCTGGTCTTAGATGATGGATAATCAACACGTTATCCTAGGAGTGAACAACGCTCCCGGGGAATGTATCCATCTATAGGAGGATTACAAATACAACCCGAAATCTCTTTTCAAGAAAATACCTCTATGCCACTGCATACAGGAAATATTCTGGGAGAAACTTGGCAAAATAGCGATCAATTTATGACAGGATATCATGTACCTTTACAACACCAAGGTATACAACAAACGCCGCTCAGGAAAAGTACCGTGACTTCACCAAATGAAGTCATTTCAACGTTAGTAGAAAGAGTGAGAGGGTTAGAACTGGCTCAAGCAAGTCAAAATTCTCCGTTCATACAAACAGGAAGTTCCAATCCTCCATACCACTCTGGTCAGGTAGATCTCCTTACGGGAGTAGGCACGTTAGGCATGCCTCCTCAATATCCACAGCAAATGCCAACAAGGCCTATCATCTCTAACACTATTCCTCCCGGTCTAGTGTCGAACAGTCCGTTCCTCGATAATACCCCGTCCTATTTAAACATGTACTCTAAATCACCACAAGGAGATATGTTCTCCTCTCCGGCATGTTTTCTCCAACGCAGGGACCTCCCTATGCCCCTGCCAACGTGTACGCTGCACCGTATCAACAACCTATCCCACCACCACTCCCTCACCAAACACCATCAATGGTCGAAAGCTATGCGATAGGGACGTATTCAGAATATCTAAAGGAACCCTTAGATTTCACCATACGAAGCGTCATGCTTCCAAGACCTCTCCCTGATTTGCCTAAGTTCAAGGGTGAGGGAGATCCAAATGCACATATCAAAGCTTACGCTACAGCCATACGAGAATTACTCCCTTGGGATGGAGTTGTTGCTAAAATATTTCCCAAAACCTTGGAAGGCATCGCTCTCGATTGGTATTATAGAATACCTAAAGCTTCCATACATTCATTTAAACAACTCGTGTCAGAGTTCATCAAAGGCCTTCGACATGAACAAACTATTAAGAACAGGAATCAGGGAATTCTTGCATATCAAACAAGAACACAATGAATCTGTCGCTCATTTCATCCAGAGGTGGCGTACAGTTCTTTATTCATCAGCAAGTGCTCCAAACATGGATCAGATGGAACTATGTGATTTATTCCTTCATTCTCTCAGCAGAGAAGTGAAGGAAGAAGTCCAGAAGTTCCCACTAAGGACTTATGATGAAGTACTTGAGAGCGCTCTACGAATAGATCAAGCAACAATAGATAGTGGTCGTAAGACGTATGGAGCAAACGGGAGGTTAATCACCTCCACTCAAAATACTACAACTACCACAAATGTCAATCAAGGACCCAAAATCCTTAACAAAAATCGTGGGGTAACAACGGATGGGGTAACCGACCAGCCCAAGAGGGTAAATGTTGTTAATACTCCGTCACAAACAAACAACCAGCGAAACAACAATTTTACCCCGACCGTCAATACAGTGGATTTTAACCATCCACAACAACAACAACAACAACAACGGTGAAATCCCATACAAGGGCCAAGCCAAAACTCATTTGGTTACCAAAACCAAAGTCAAAACCAAAAACAACAATTCCAAAACTTTGGTCCTAATAGGCAACAGTTTGATCGGAATTTTAGGCCACAATACACACCAAACCAACAAAATGGGAATTATAATCCCAATTCTTATTGTGGTTTCCATAAAATTCATGGTCACGACACTAGAACATGTCGTGACTACAATAAATTTATGCAACGTTTGCCAGAAGAACAAAGACAGTTCTTCATAGACTTGTTTTTGGCAGATCCCGTCTCATCATCACCAAATACTCTCGCAGGGGCAGTTTCCCCCCAGAATGCTCCCCTTAAGATCTTTAATGATCCACTCCCAAATCATGACAGCAATAGGCTGAATCCAACTGGAACAAACAAAGGTGCAATAACGGGAAACAATGATCATGAAGCTTCGACTTCATTAAATCCATCAGTTGCTCCACAATTGGGAGCTCAACCAAGACCTAAGATAGTTAGTTTGGTAGAATTAGACGCTGAACTACCTATCGAAGCTATAACAAGAACACGAGAGTATTTCTCTCAACCGAGCCCAAGTCATCTGCCAGAGACAGATAGGAGTCAGCAAAAAATGGAAAAACCCATCGGTGCCTATGATTTAATTAGTGACCTAACAAAGACCTTCTCACACATTTCATTTTTGGACTTACTAAAGAACTCTCCCCCTCACAGAGCTGCTCTTTTAGAAGCATTAGGTCTAGGCCATCTAATTAACATCACTCCACCTCCCGAAACACAAGTAAATCACGTAGATTTTGATATCCATCCCTCGGGGCAGCCGGACAAGGATGTCGAATTCATCTTGAAATAAGTAAAATGCCCATAGATGCTGAGATCGCACGCCGAGGTGACCCAGCCTTACACTTGCAAGTGTGGGTTTATAATAACTATGTAAAACGGGCAATGGTTGACGATGGGGCTGCAGTTAACATAGTCCCTTTCTCTTTCCTCCAAAAACTTGGATATGGAGAAACAAATTGTTCCACTACACGAAATACCTTGAGAGGCTATGATAGCCTTAAAGCCACTTCGATAGGAACTATAATATTGCCATCACCTTAGGGCCCAAAACCATCTTGACTGAGTTTTACATTATAGATCGGGAAACTAACTATAATATGATCCTCGGCTGACCTTGGATACATCGAATGAAGGCAATCCCTTCCACGCTATTTCAAGAAGTAAGATTCTTGCATCTGGGAAAGGTATTTGTAGCCAAAGGCGATCCAAAACCTTTCGATTTGCACCTAGCTGATTTAAAGAAAAGACCAGGGGTGCACTCAGAATTTGAGCTGCCAACAAACCAACTTAATAAACCCTCTGACCCAAAGCCAGAGGAAAAGTTGATACCTACAACGGATCTTGAAACTACCAGCATAGCCAAAACAACTCCAACCCCTAAAGGTAAAACTAAAGAAACAGTATCATTAGGGACTACTGCGAAAATCGTTGAATTGATAGAACAAGATTCACCAATGTTCTTACCATTCGATTCAGTAGGCATAGGATTTTCCCTAGGTGTTGGTTCCTTACCGGCAGAGGATCTCTGTATGATAGAAGTAGAGTGTGCAAACGTGGCAGATGCCCCAACATCTACACTCCCGGCTAAGTATTGGACTCTCCATTTCGATGGAGCTAAATGTCGTTATGGAGCGGGGGCAGGTATAATTCTTACTTCGCCCGAGGAGAAGGTCCTCCCATTCTCATTTAAGTTAAACTTTGAATGCACAAACAATGGCGCTGAGTACGAAGCCCTCCTCCTTGGCCTCACCTTAGCCAGAAGGATTGGTATTGATAACATCAGAGTCTTGGGAGACTCGCAATTAGTAACAAACCAAGTTTCTGAAGTATATGAAACTAAAGCCGAACATTTACAACTCTACAAAAACGCTGTATTAGATTTAAGCAAAGCGTTTAACTTCATATCCATTGAAGCGATCCCGCGAGAGAAAAATCTTCTCGCCGATTCAATAGCAACCTCAGCATCACGTTTTACTCCAAGCAATGAGCTAGAAGATACTCACTTCACAGTATCCATTCGTGACGAACCATTAATAAAAACAATGACAAATCCTCTTTTAAGCGGAAGTGAATCTACCGTCCTAGACCATGTTGGAAATGATGCGGCTACTTTGGATTATTTAAATGCCTATGCAGCATTACATCTCTCCTATCACATGCTAGATTTATCCCTGATCCCACATTCGTCCTCCTACTTCGGAAATCCCGTAACGGATCTTCCGTCACAAAGGGAACCTAACATATACGCAATAGAAAATGGGGATGATTTAGATTTACCTCAAAGCACACACCGAGTTCGAAGAGGGTAACGCCTCTTTAATCGAAGAAACAATCGATGTCAACATTGGGACAGAAGATGAACCAAGAATATTGAAACTAGGTTCTTCGTTGACACTAGAAGAAGTGGAAATACATACTCAGGTTCTCAAAGAACATCGAAGGTGTTTGCATTTAATTACAAGGAGATGACGGGAGTCACACCCCACACATTGCGGTACACAACCTCGTCACTAGATCGGATGCAAAGCCAATTAAACAAAAATCAAGGCCCATGAAACCCAAAGTAGCTCTCATGGTAAAAGAGGAAGTAATAAAACTCCTTCAGGTAGGATTTATCAAGCCAATTGACTACTCCCAATGGGTATCTAATATCGTTCCCGTTCTCAAGAAGAACGGAAAGATACGCATTTGCATAGATTTCGAGACATCAACAAAACACGTCCTAAGGATGACTTCCCATTACCATCCATAGATGAAGACGCTTACAGAGAAGCACGTCTTTCCCAATTAGAAAGCCTAGATGAAACTAGGTTAGATGCTGAACAATGGCATAGAGCTTATGCTGACCGAATGTGCCGGCAGTATAACAAGAAGGTTTATGAACGTGATATATACGAAGGTGATCTAGTTCTAAGACTAGACAGCCGGATCGACAAGAAGACCGGCGAAGGAAGGAAATTCCGGCCCAAATGGTTGGGCCCATACCGAGTCACGAAGGACTATGGGAATGGTGCATACCTCTTATGCACGCTAGAAGGTGAGGAATTTGGCGAAACAGTCAATTCCCTCCACCTCAAATGTTTCTATGCATAAGCAGCTAACGCTACCTATATAACTATCTACATTGCATTTTCATATAGATTTAGATCATTTTGTCCACTTGTTCTTACACAAATTGTGATCAAGGAATCTATTCTCAAAGTAATTCATTACAAACTCATGATGTTGTTGGCACAAAACTTTCTAATCATATCTCTCCATTTTCGTGATATCATCAATCACTTCAGAATCTTTTATCAAATAAAATCAAACATGATGAAGTCTTAACGGTAACCATACCAAGATCTACAAGTTTGTTCTCGCTTTGATTTCTTCTTAGGATTGGTGTCTTGCCTATGGTCTATTCTAGAAGCTTCATGGTGTCACATCTATCCCATATATACATCTCTTTGGAAACAAGCATATACTGACATTTTACTCAAAAAGACAAGTCAAAAAGTGGTTAAACAGAAAATTTTATTTTTACACATTTCCTTGCCCTACCAACCTTCGGTGATGAGCTTGCGTCTCTTACTAGTGACGTAGGGTTGGGAAAGGATGGAAATGCCCTTACTCGCCTATGCCTTGCCCACGGTGATAAACCCACGCTTCTTACTAGTAGCATGGGGCAAAGTGTAGGGGGTCCTCTAGACAATGCAAACATTAAAAGGTCATAAACAAACTATTCAAACTTTGAGTCAAAAACGAATGAATCAGATGTTCAAAATTCCAAGAGAGTTAAAAATCCTAAAAACCAGATTTTGTCTACTATGTGGCCATCTACGGGTCTAAGTCTGGATAAACCGCAAAGCAAGTTGCACCCAAAACTATGAAGTCATTCGGGTGGAGTAAGCTTGTAGTTTTCAATTTGGTTCCACCAAAGCTTCGTCTATCTTTCATCACTATCATTTCACCATATTTCATAACTTGCGCCCTTCTTGGCTCTTGGTGATGAGCCCTCGCATCCTACTAGTTACGTGGAGTTAGGAGTGGGGCAAGTTAATCTGTTCATCATACTGGTTATTTTCATCACTTTGCCAAAACAAACATGAGGTATCCAAATTGCTCACAGAAGCTAAGATTTAAGATCACAATATATCTACAATATCATGTATCAGCATCATGAAACACAAAAAGAAAGCAAGCATTTGCATCATCTGTTCTCCATTGCATACATTCTAGAAAGCATATAAAACATACATCGTAGTATACACAAAGCAGCTGGAAACAGACAGGGAAAACACGAGTGACAAAGTTTTGATCAAAATCAATGCATATATATAAATAATCAATGTTTATATACAATGCCATCATGCTCTAGGCATGGTCAAAACACTCAAAGAGCCCGTGATATACAAAAGAATCCATGATACAAAATATACAAGGGCCAAGTCACCTCTCAACCCCTACGCGACCCCTCCGAGGGTGCGCGCCCTCGCCTAGGACTCCGGCTACGCCGGCGCTCTGAATGCATGGAGGGCTCAGGGTCTCGAGGAGCAGCCGCGGTCTCGCCATGAGAATGGCTCCTCATAAGACGCTCGGCTGTCCTATAGCCTGCCAACTCTGTACGGAGGGTCGACACCATCCTGGCCACATGCCAAACAGGAGCGAAGACGTCAGTATGCCTACCGGCTGCTGAAGGCTCCCCGGCATCTACAGATAGCTCCGCACGGGTCCTATCCATCGGGATCATCAGAGAATCAGTACATACCCTACGGATTAGATCCCGCCACTCGTCGACGGTCTCTGCAAAACAAAGAAGAAAGACGAATTAGAAACTAGGCAAGAGGCTAAAATATACAAGATACAAATATAAGGAGAGATAGCAGTTAAAACAAGTCCTAAATCAAACTAACACTGAAAGAGAGAGAGGATGACTTACTCGGGTCACCGGGCCTCCAAGATGGGTCACTAGGGCCAGCGCCCGCTGCAGATGCCGCTGCCGACTGAGGGGCTGCTCCTGTAGTAGGGGCAACATGACGCCCCGCAACAGACTCGTCCTCTCCACCACGGCCCTGAGAGAGTGGCTCCTCTGAAACTAGAGTCTCTCTCTCTGCACTCTGCTCCTCCCTCTCTGCCTGCATAATATCCTGAGTGTCATGCCACTCAGGATCGCTATCATCCGTCTGCTCCTCCGACCCTCCCTCTGTGGACTCCTCAGAATCGGAGTCAATATCTATAGGGTCATCGCTACTATGAGCAGGACCCGCAGTAATCCAAAGTAAAGGTGCCCGAGGCGCACCAGCTCTCCCTCTAGCCCGAACAATCCCCCTGGCTACAATAGGAATACCAGGAGTGACCACTGTCCAACCACGGCCTCTAGGCCCCCCTCTAGCCTCCCGGACTGATCTATAGACTGGTGCCACTGGAGGAAGCATGCCCACATATGGGAGGCCGAACTGCTGAGGAACCCTGCCGAAAGGATGTACCTCCACCCGTCCCACACGGTCAATAAGCTGCCCTGTGGTGGAGCAAGAGATCAATGTGAGAGCCTCCTCTCCCCAAATGCCGGCCATGAGCTGGTACGGTATGGCCTCCATATCTGCTGTGGTGAGGGAAGCTACTGGCTGGTGAGGTGCTCTAAGCACCGACATATCTGACCATCTGGCTGCCCTCACAGCCCCAGGATCTGCCACCTCCACGCCTCTGCCATAGGGAATGAAGCGCTCATACACCCAACTCATAACTAGAGTAGGGTGGCTCAAAGACTGTCCCTGTAAACGGACCACCCTGTATAAGTCGTGATAAGTGGTCCCCAAAATATCTGTGCCCCAGGCGTATATCCGACCATGCCCCTCTATCTGTGCAATGATGGGGGCCCAGCAGTATAATAAGGTATCCCCTCCCTTGTCCCCGATCAGTCTCGAGGCAAGGATCCCCATGATAGCCTGTCGAAATATGGGGATGGGCAAAGAAGGAATGGATCTGACTCTCACTCCCTTCTTCGGCCCCGTGGAGATAGCTGCATCCCCCATGTAGCCTGCCCACTGTGCAATCTGTGCTCTGGACCCAGCTGTCTCCAGTGTGAGCCTCCTCCCGATGATCGGGACCCCCAGGATACGGTAAACATCCTCCAAAGTAATCGTCCACTCACCGCGGACCCCTGGCAGTCGGAAAGTGTTCCGATCTGCATCCCAATAAGAAAATAAGTCACAAAGGATGTGACTAGATGGCGTGACATGGGGCACGCGCGATATACGCAATATGCCGGCCCTCTGTAATGTATCCTCCTCATCCTGAGAAAGGGCATCCAACACCCCGGGCAACCAATCACACTCCCTCTCTCGACTCCATCTAATGTACTCCTCCCTCGCCTGCATACACCCAAAAACACACAAAACAGAGCAAGTTAGTATCTAATCAATGCCGAGGGAGTCATAAAAACGTACAGAAGTGATAAAAATACAAGAACAAACTCAAAAGCAAGTCCCTTTTGCTTTCTGTGCAAAACCGCCGCCCTGAGCAGAGGGGCGGTTTTGTAACCGCCGCCTTGAGGGAGGCGGTCGTGTAACCGCCGCCCTGAACAGGGCGGCGGTCATGTAACCGCCGCCCTGGCCAGGGCGGCGGTCGCGGTCCGAAAACCCGCGCGGGTTTTTAAACCTAAAAAGCCAAAAAAATGCAAAAATTGACCATTTTGACTAAAAACAAAGCCTACCCAGTAGGCGCCCCCCCTAGGTGGACCTTTTGAACCTAGCATTTTCAAAAATACCCCCCCCATTGCAAAGAATTTACCATTTCAAATTTGAAGGGGGAAAAATGCAAAATTAAAGAAAACCAACCTGTGATCTCGCGGGGTGGCGTTCCGCACGTGGGGGCATGATCGCTATCTCACTCCGGACGTTTCGACTCTATTCACGCAAGAAACCGTCACCGTGGGTCCCAGAGCTCAAAATCAATCAAATCAACTCGCGCAAATGAATAGGAAAATGGGCCCACTTTCATATATATATATCGTTCTGTTTCGTTTTAAAATGGCTTTTTCGCAGGTTCGGAGCGCCGACGGAGGTAAGTCCCTATCCCCGCACAAATGGTACGTCCTCTTTCCCTGTTATTTTAGTGTTTGTTTTCCAAATTATTGTATCTATCTGCACTTGAGTTCTCTTTTCATTTTGCAGGTAGCGGGAATTTTGGATGGCGTCATTTCGACACACACGGACGTGTAAGGTATAACTTCTAACTCCCCATTTCGGGACGGCCATACTCGGACCCACCGTTTTATGCCTCTTCATGGCTAAAACACTTCTCCGAGGGGGCAATATGTACGTACCCAAAATTGTAAGGTACTGTACCGCCAGAACAGTGTAACAAGTGCCCCAATGATGATACAGGTCTCCTCGCAAGGTGTTCGGGATCCGGAAAAGCCCTCGGAGTATGCGTTAACATCCCGCATGCCCCGCTTAGCCCCCACGCCCTTTGTTTTCCCCTTTTTCCCTCTTTCCTTGGCCTCTTGACCTTCAGTGATGAAACCACCGCCCTGCAGGGCGGCGGTCCTGTAACCGCCGCCCTGCTCAGAGCGGCGGTCCTGTGCGCATTTTCCAGAACGCTCTTTTGACGTGACTCGCGTGAAATATCACGTTTCACCAGCTTTTCTTTGCCGACTTGAGCATGCATTAATGTTTTTGGTCCCCTGGAACAGTGTTTTTCCTTTGTTTATTGTTTAGGAGTTCAATTTGGTTTTGGTTTTTGAGAGTTGGAATTCCTATAAATGCATGGTTTGTGTACATGCAAATGGTCTGATTTTGGTGAATTTGGGTGAAGAATTTGAGCTGGAGCTTTTGGTCACCATTTTTCCTTGTTAGAGTCTTCTGATTTTTAGTGTTTTGGTTAGCTTGCTTAGGATTGATAGCATAGCTTATTTCATACTTGGTCAGTATTGCTCAGCTGTTAGTAAGCCACAGACCCATCTTGTGCAGGCAGTGTTGTTATTCCATCCAATCCGGTTAGAAGCTTGCCTCTGAATTCCTCTTTGCTGTAGATTTGTTTTTACTGTGTCTTGGAGTTCTTAGTTCAATCCATTATATGCCTGGTTAGCTTTATTCAGCTGTTGGTAAGCCACATACCCAACTTGTGCAAGCAGTGTCTTTATTTTGGAATAGAGTAGCTTGGGAAGCCATTAAAGTTGCAGGTTTTGCTCTTCGTATAGGATAGTCAAAGGTTCTGGTCGCTTCACGTTGCATGACTCGCAGTAAAATCCCGCTAGGAATCGCATAAGCCAAGCTCTGTACTCTTGCGCTATCCCTCTCCTACTCGCATTCTCGGTCTGCATTCTGAGCTGTCCTTGTCCCAAAATCTACTCCTATCGGTGCTAGCATTACACGCTTTTTTGGATCCAAGTGAACACAAAAGAACGAGAAGATCATACTGAGGGGACGAGATCATACACACACCATCAGATTCGCCACTGTTCTGCGGAATCCAGGTTTTACATTTCAAAGTTCTAGTCAGATTCATATCAAATAGAGTAGTTAATCACTTTATTTCATTTCATTCTATTCTCGACATTGCTAAGGAAGCTGTGGGGATTGATAGTTTCTGAGAAACTATGATTCACTCCTCACTTCTGAGGTAGGATCGAGAATCTTCTTGCAGTAGATTAGATAGATTATTTTAGTCATTTAGAATAATTCTATAAATCACACAGGCAAATAACCACACTCGGTTATCTTGTCTGTTTTTAATTATTGTTTAGCTATTATTTCTAGATACGCATAAAATAGTTTGCTTTCCTTAAAATTGTTAGAATATTTCATAGAAAAATAAAAGTTATATGTAGTTAGATTTATTTCACTTAGTTAGAATTTGTTTCATTACAGTTAGATTGCATTTTGTTTCGTATGACAATCACGGGACCTCAAGAGCCCAGGGAATATATATTTGAGCCAATCGTGCCTCAACCAAACCTAGTCACAGAATAGTTGACATAGACCAAAATCTCAGGATACAAGTATTCCGAACAACCACAGATTTACAACTGATCAGTTCACAGTTAAGAGGATTAAACATAGAAGACGACCAAGCACATGCGTTTTGGTCAAGTCAGCCAAACTACAGATTACCCTAGAAAACATCCACATGACCGTAGAAGGGCTCGAAAGAGAACAAACATTCGGGTGCGATCCTCTAGTTCCACAGCCAGATGCTGGAGACACCCTCATAGATATAGATACCAGCTTAAGAATCCAGGTTGCGAGAACACCTGTAAGGTATTCTGAGAAGATCGCACAACTATTGGTTCTAAACATAGAAGCTGAGAAAGCATACGATTACTGGATACTAGGGATTAGAACTTGATCTCACGTATGACCATAACAGGACCGCAACAACCGAGAGTCTACGGTTGTGATCCACAGACCCCACAGCCCAACGAGTCCACAGGTCAATCCGATATAGACGCTAGCCTACGTACTTTGGTATTCAGGTCCACCCCACTTCCACCTATCATCATCGAGCAACTGTCCTTACTAGATATAGCGGCTAACGAAGCTAGGGAATTCTGGACTAGGCCAGAAAATCATCCATAGAATCGATTGTATTCATCATCCACTATATGACCTTATCAGGGGATATACACGAAACAATCCCAGGTCACTTTCCACGTATTCCGCAACCCATAGATCGAATCACGCCAGAGCTCGATATTGATTGGAGCCTTCGAGCAGTCATCCTCGCTGATCGATCTATCACACCAGTCCAAGTTAGAAGGGCCTTCTTTGCCTTAGATTCACAAATTCCACTAGTGTGTGTCGAAGACATTAGACTGCCTAATTAGTTTGTCTGCATATTCTACCCCCACCAGCTGTCTCGGCACGACCTCGGGAGGTCAGGTACGCGGAAGAGTTACTTGTTGATTCTCACGCCGCTTTGTCGCTTTTCCGACGTCACAGTACCCATTTCCGTGTGGAACATAAACTTGATCCCCAATGGTAGGAAAAATTGAGCTTTGGGAGACCATTAATATGGATGGCTTCACCGATTTCATCCACCTCGTAAAAGGGCATGACCAATATATATCGATACAATTCATGACCAATCGAAAGACCATAATTTCTCCTTTGGAGATAAGATCTTTCAAATAACTAAGGAATTCATCTCTTTTATTATTACTGGTCTAAGCATGGAAGAGAATAAAATTTTCAGGAATAAAATGGATAAGGAAGAAGAAGAAGAAAAGCTATTGTTAGATGATGGAGAAATGTTTAACATCAAAAAGGAGGGAATTCTCGGGTTTATTCTATCCCATAGCCATATGATGAGGTGACACAAATGATGGTACGTTATTCAAATTTAGAAGGGATATTCTCCACCATTCCTTAGTATTATTTGTTCTTGCTCAACCACGCAAGCGCGAGGTAAAGGTAAGCCTCTCCTACTACATTCTGAAGTCAATGGAAAAATCCATTCTTGAATTTCAGGGCCATAAGAGGATTATCCCTCTCCATCAGGGTGTCATATATATCATTAGTTAGTAAATGTCTAGTGTTTTGGCAGTGACCCATGCCTTAGTTTGGTTTCTCCCCTCCTTAAGAAAACCCGTATCCATTCTAAAAATATCATATACAAGAGACTCTGTC
Organism: Taxus wallichiana var. yunnanensis; assembly: GCA_018340775.1. Taxonomy (NCBI): domain Eukaryota; kingdom Viridiplantae; phylum Streptophyta; class Pinopsida; order Cupressales; family Taxaceae; genus Taxus; species Taxus wallichiana. Next base: position 475,263,085 of record CM031239.1, on the reverse strand, counting down.
TTAGATCCACCCCCAAAAAGGGTTCTCCGTAGCAGCAGTAAAGGTAAGGAAGTTGTGGGCTCTAGCATGAAGGGTGAAGAAATTGTGGTAGATGATAGCCCCCCTCTATTTTCCCTGATATTGATGTTGGCACCAGTTTGGAAAATAAATTTAACATGCAGGCTAATGTGGTTAAAACCCTTGAAGAAAATGTAGATTTCTTGCTTAAGTCTACTATTAAAGAGCAAGCCTTGGACCCCAACGTAAGCCTCAAAGATGAAATTTCTTCTTTGGAAACCAATTTTAAGACTCTAGAGGAAAAATACAACAATTTCTTGGCTATGCATAGTGCTATAATGGACCTTATGCAGGTACACATATGGAAAATATGTGACTCTAGTGGCATCCCAAATACGGCTTGGAAGAATGGAAAGATTACAAGAAATTTCAAATCTTCAAACTAGGATCGCACCGTCACCATTTCCCTGAACCTCCACCAGGATTTCAAGGTGGTTATCAACGTTTTAGCAAGTATTTGGGTTAATGTTGTTGGTTCCTTGTTCTCGGTGCAACGATTTTTGTGTTGTTGTATAGTTGTAATTTTGTTGTCGATTTGTTGTTTCTAGGCTCTTTGTAGGTAGTTGGCCCCTACTTTTGTTTTTCACCGATTTTTCCTCTATTGGTTGGGGTGTGACCCACAGATCAAAAAATATTATTGTTTTACTTTTATTTTCTTGGTTTTTGAGCCTTTTACTATAAACTTGGGTAAGCTTCCTCCAAAACCTTTTACCAATAATAAAAACTCAAAACTAGGTTGTTTGAAGCAAAGTGGATTCATTGGTTGTGTTTGAATATGCCTCCAAAGGCGAGATTTCATCATGAACACAAAAAACTTGGTGAAATGAAGATATTAAACACATAAGGGGGTGTAATCGAATTCCCTCTAAAATATCTTGGATGCACACCTGTAAAATGTGACTTCTTTGTTATTCCACTGGGTATGCCAATAAATGTAGTGCAGGTAGGATGGTGGAAAATATATGCAATGAAACACATGTGAAATCTAAGATTTCACCTTCTTATCCCACCAAGCATGTCAGAACCATTCTCACCAAATTATAACACCCTCTAATTTTTCATGTGTGTGTGCATGAGCTATCAAAGTTGTAATCTACTAACATTGGACCATATCTCAAGTCAGTAGGACTTGTATACTTGATATGGACCTCTAGAGAAGGCTAGTTTCTCTACATATTCCCCGGCACTACACTACTCCTAATGCAATAAAAACACCTATCTAATCCTATCCTATCAATTTGAAGGGACCAAGGAGAAGGAGAAAGGGTGAAAGATATAAATCCTACACTACACATGTGAAAGCACTAGAAAAATGGAGTGTTGGATAGTTCAAAATGCATGAAAATGTGGGAAAATGAGTGTGGAGACGATGGGAAAGCATCATAAACTGCAATTCCATTCAACACCACATTATCATAAACAAAACATCATATAAAATTTGTAATGAAACAAGAGTGCACAAAATACCTATATAATGAAGAGAGAAGAAATGAAAACTAAGCAAGGATAGAGAGATTATCACAAAACATTGATTTCATTACTCCAAAAAATTCACAATACATCATAGTGAAGGAAGAAGGCATGATTCCCATTAGAATGCTCAGAAGAGATGGCTTGAATCTATACATATACCCTACAAAGAAGAAGAGAAGAGAGCAACATTAAAAAAATGTACAACTCCTTACAAATGAGTCAGTGTTTTTTCAAATATAGAATAATGAATGAGAGAGAGAGAGAGAGGGAACTCGAATTTGGCACTCAACCATCAACAAATGAAATTGAATGGTCTACAAAAGTGAATGAGATCCCTATAAAACCCATCCCATATTTTCCTTTAGCTCCCGTAAAAAGAAAGTTGTCCCCATACCTTCATTTATTACATTTATTGCACATGGAAGTGTTCATTAGGAACTAGAGAAGACTTTCAAGTTTTTAAGCCATGTAATCCTTTGATATATTGTCTCTAAGTCAAGGGCATAAAATTTAGAATCCAACAATATATATTTTTTTGAAAATAAATATCGTGATCAAAAGATATAGGGATGTGGGTTGGAAGGCTCCATTTCACTCAAAATCCAAAATTTCATCCTAGTTTCCTTAACCTTATCACAATCCACACTATAAAGGGTGTCCATTTGCTTTGATTTGTGGAAATTTAATGGGCATATGGGAAACCATTTTCATGGAACTCGGGCCATATTTTCTTGGTGGGCTTGATATTCCTTCTTTGACCCATAAAGTGGTGCCCTATGTTTATTGTGGACATCTTCAATGCACGTATAACTAATTCCCATGGGGAATCGGTTCCCCGTAAACTTGCATTCTCCAAACTCCACTATCAATAAAATGTGACTTCTTTGTTATCCCACTGTGCATGCCTATAATTGTAGTGTAGGTAGGATGGTGGAAAATATATGCAATGAAACACATGTGAAATCTAAGATTTCACCTTCTTATCCCACCAAGCATGTCCGAACTATTCTCACCAAATTAGAAAACCCTCTAATTTTTCATGTGTGTGTGCATGAGCTATCAGTTTAATATTCTAATAGTGGACCATATCTCAAGTTGTAGGACTTACATACTTGAGATGGACCTCTAGAGAAGGTTGGTTGCTCTACATATTCCTAGCACTAAACTACTCCTAATGCAAGAAAAACACCTATCTAATCCTATCCTATCAATTTGAAGGGACCAAGGAGAAGGAGAAAGGGTGAAAGATATAAATCCTACACTACACATGTGAAAGCACCAGAAAAATGGAGTGTTGGATAGTTCAAATGCGTGAAAATGAGGGAAAATGAGTGTGGAGAGGATGGGAAAGCATCATAAACCACAATGACATTCAACACAACATTCCCATAAACACAACATCATATAAAATTTGTAATGAAACAAGAGAATGAACAAAATACCTATATAATGAAGGGAGACAAGAAATAAAAACCAAGCAAGGATAGAGAGATTATCACAAAACATTGATTTCATTACTCCAAAAATATTCATAGTACATCATAGTGAAGGAAGAAGGCATGATTCCCATTAGAATTCTCAGAAGATATGGCTTGAATCTATACATCTACCTTGCAAAGAAGAAGATAAGAGAGAAACATTAAAAAAATTTACAACTCCTTGTAAATGGATGAGAGAGAGAGAGAGGGAACTAGAATTTGGCACTCAACCACCAACAAATGACATTGAATGGTCTACAAAAGTGACCGAGAGCCCTGTAAAACCCATCCCATATTTTCCTTTAGCTCCTGCAAAAATAAATTTGGCCCCATACCTTCATTTATTACATTTGTTGCACCCAGAAGTGGTCATTAGGAACTAAAGAAGTCTTTCAAGTTTTTAAGCCACGTAATACTCGATATATTGTCTCTAAGTAGAAGGGCATAAAATTCAGAATCCAACAATATATATTTTTTTGAAAATGGATATCATGATCAAAATATATAGGGATGTGGGTTGGAAGGCTCCATTCACTCAAAATCCAAAATTTCATCCTACTTTCCTTAACCTTATTACAATCCACACTATAAAGGGTGTCCATTTGCTTTGATTTGTGGAAATTTAATGGGCGCATGTGTGGAATTCCATTTTTCCTAGAACTGGACCATATTTTCTTGGCGGGCTTGATATTCCTTCTTTGACCCCATAAAGTGGTGCCCTATGTTTATTCTCGACATCTTCAATGCACGTATAACTAGTTCCCATGTGGAACCTGGGTTCCCCCACAAACTCCCATTCTCCAAACTCCACTATCACCACAAAGACATTCAAAATCTCCTGCCACCAACATAGCGAGCTCAACGAGCTCACCGAGCTCCTCATGATTCATCTCGACTTCGATCCACGGCCATGTCAACCCCTTCATGCACCAACGTACCACATTTAATGAAGCTCCTAAGTCCTTTTTGGGCACCTCAACCTCTCACCGCCTGTTCCAACTCACCCCAATTCTTTTGATGGCTTGTTGCTTGCAAAACAACGAACTCCACCCTCCGCTTCAATCCTCACCAAATCGGCCAATTAAAGTGCAATGGTCCCGATGGACTAGTTCGCCGAGATTCCTTTAACCTAAAATCCCACAAAACGAAGGCCTCAATACACTATGAACCCTATCCTAGTTATGTTCATTCGAACTAGTTCCATTCTTCCCCTCTTGATCCACAATACACTACATGAGATTGTTTTTCACCCTTTTCTCCAAAATTAATCATTCTTTTGGATTTTTTAGGAAACCAAAGCTGTGAAAACATGAACAAGGCACCCTAAAGCTAATTTTTACAACTTCATCTAATTTTTTTCAATTTTAAACCAACTTTTTGATCCTTTAGCAACTTAGACAAGGGGGTTAAGACATTCCAATTTCTTCAATTGTCTCAACCTTTCTTGATTTTCTTGAGCCAAGGAGTTAGAGGAAACTAAGTAAAGTGTCCTAAAACCCATTTTAGCCATTTTTTCTTGAAACCGACAAGTATGGATACTCTTGAAACCCGAAGAGGAAAAATCCCCAAATGACTCCTTATTACTCCCAAATCAATTGGAAGTGGTCCAAAATGATGAAATTTATGTAAAAATTCCTTATTCTTCCATGAAGCTCTATCCAATGTCCATATCTAGTTCCCCCAAGGTTTCCTTTCTTACTAGGGGTAAAAATGGATAACAATACCTATTCTAGGAGGTATCATTCAAAATCAAACACTATTCTATGCTCGATTATATCCACAACTAATCCTATTAATGCCCGTGGTAATCGAGCCCCACCCGAGTCTTGTAATGCCTAGTAAGAAATCACCATCATGACCAACTAAATCAGTTTGTTTCTCAACTTCACTAGCCAATAATGTGTCGCAATGTGGATTGCCCCAAATATAAATGCAATTTTTGGTGTATCTTTTGAAATAGCGGTCAAGGCCATCATCCTTCCCTCAACTATCACCAGCACTTTGTTGGTGCCCCATGGATTATCAATCTCAAAATTTGATACACTTCCTTAAACATGATCATCATATCCCTTGTCCTAAACTAGAAGTTTTTGGTCCTAGAATCATACATATAAATCAATGCAATACTCAACCTTGTATCTTGGGGTACCCTCCGGTAATGGCGAGAATCCACACAATCCCATTTTGTATAAATGATCCCACTCTACATTAGTATTATCCACTCTCATCATCCCTAACAAGGTCAGGACTCTGTATCTCAAGTATAACATGTCTTGACCTTGCAAGAATAAATAAAGCAACCATCCATTAGCATCCACTCATCCAAAAATCATCATTTTATTCAAAGAAATCACCATCCTATCTAGTAAATGTTGACCCTACTAGGATGATGCTGAATTTCTTTAGGTTAACACTGAATTTTCTCGGTCGATGGCTAGCCCTTAGTGCCCATCAAATCAAAAAATTCAAAAATTTAATAAAAAATCAAACAAAAATCAAATACTAAGTTAGGTTTTCATACTTACCACTCTTTGTGACCTTTGGTGCTTCCTTTCCCCTCCATTTGCCTCCATCTCTGTCAACTCTCATGATTTTTATACCTCTCAAATCTCTCGATTGTCAATCGTATCATGTAAATGATATTATTCATCCAATTTTGTCACTTATATAGGTGCACCAACCTAGTCATTGTCGACCCACCCGATCACCGTCAACTCCACCTACCCACCATCGACCTAACCCTATGTTTTTCGTTTTCTCATCTCATCCAATTTCTTCATCTAAATTATATTTTCTTCCAATTTTTTTCTTATGTGTCACCCATCACACACCTTTATTTTCCCCACTAGTCTCGGTTGGCTATTTTTGTCTTCTCTATCCATCTCATCATGTATCTTTCATCACATCAAGAAGCCCGCATTGTGGCTATCTTCATGTTCCCTCTAAGGGCACCATTTTATTTTATAAATCCCACCCTCATGGCCATATTTTATCCTCAACCCATTTGGATGAATATTTTTATTCCTCGTGTATAAAGGATATCACATCTACTTTTGTCGACCATTTTCCTAACCATCATCACATTTATTTCTGCATGGTTATGATGTGTTTGCTTTACCCATTGGTCCATTGACCTACACATCCATCCGAGTGGATTCCCATTATAATTCCTCCGACTTGCAGTTATTTTCTCGACTCACATGTCTCGTAGGACATTTTCATCATCTCCGTTGAGGCTGCACTTTGTTCCATACCGATATGATTCCAAAATCACCACCATATTTTATTTATGTTTTTATATTCTTCTAATCATTTTTTTCCTCTTGGGGCATATATTTCTCATACTTTTCATCCTTCATCTATCTCTTTCAACCTAGTGATTGATTCTTCTTCATGCCATTGATCCCTAGTTTGAGGAAGAGCACCTCAACCATTATCTGTTATCATTTATTATTTTTCTCTCGTGGCTTTCCCAACATAAACCACTTGACAAAAAGGGGAAATTGTAGACACCAATATTTCTATACCCACCTCTCTTCAGGATATAACTTTGAGAATTCATGCTTTCTTGTGAGTTTTTTTGTGTTTTTCTCTCTTCCTTAGAGATGTAACCATCAACTTGGAGCTACTTTAAATATATTACATGCCACCTTGGGATATTTGAAGTACTTTTATTGAATAAAATCCCACTTTTTCTTGCTTGGAGCCCTTATCATCTCCATCATCCATTTTGTATCATTTATGCAAGTCTTCTAGTCACCTTCGATATTTTCCATTTTTCTACTATCATCGATCCTTACCCATATATGATTTCCATCCATTTAATCCCATCAAGCCCTAAATCTATCTTTCTATTTGTTGTCAACCCTTCCAAGTCACCATCGACCCGATTTGTATCACCTCTATTTATGTCCTCTCGATCTATCTTTCATTTTTCCTATAACTTCTTTCGTAATCATGCCTCTTTGTTCTTGTGATCTACCTGTTTAGGAGCACAAATTTCATCTTCAACATCACTAGTCACCATCAAACCTACCCATTATCCATCGATGTTGTCTGCATTTATCAAATCTATTAATATTATTTCATCATTTCTATTTCTCCAACATTTTTGCATTAGATCCAAGACCTCCTCGGTGTTTCGGGTCTCTTCCAGAGACATATTTGTATATTTCTTGATCCACTCTGTTGTATTTTCTATCAAATGTATCTTCTAGTCTTGGGACACCATCAACCCGATCAGGTTTGGTTTAGTATCATTTATTATTATCATATCTGCATCTTATTTTATCTAGCATATATCTTAGATATATAATTTATCTTGTTATCTCTTACGTCCAATCTATTCATTATCATTTATCCACTATCATTTTATCTATTCTTTTATCAAAGTGGGTTGACATCCATCCCTAGGAAGTTATCACTTCTCGGGACCGATATTTTTAGGAAACCCACCATCCTATCTACTAATCATTTTCATTTTTAGTTTCTCTTTGTTATGCGGGTCATTTAACTCACCACGAGGAGGATAATTTACACCGTAGCTTCACCATCATCATCTTATCTTGAGGTATCCTTAAACCCTCTCATAATTTGGAGTTACTTATTTTCTTTTCCATGATTCCATTAATTTGAAACATGAACGGGAAGATTCAATCAACATCTATAACAATATGAAAGTCTCATCGTTACATCAAAGGGTTGTAGCCCAAATCCCAATTCTTTGAATTCCAATTCCAAAGGGTTATTGCCAACACCACCCACCCCTGCAACACAAAACATGCATGTAATAAGAACATCAAAAACCAAAAAAGTAGAACCATTCCACCTTTCCCTCTTGATTAAAGGCCACCAACTAAACAATTGCATAATAGAATTGGGTGCCTCAGATAATGTAATGAAAATTAAAGTTTCTAACTCCCTAGGAGTTACCTTGACATGAGATACTAGATATTACTATTCTATGGATTCTAAAGAGGTCCTAATGGTAGGAAGAATCAAATATGCTCATGTGGCCCTTGCAAATTTCCCACATCTTTTGGCATGTTGTTGAGCACGATTTTTCACAAAAACTTGGGTGGCGAGATATAAATATATTGGTCTTCTATAACCATTTCAGTAAAAGGTGAAATGAAAAAGATGTTTCCTATGTGAAATATGAAGTATACCATCCAAAAATATGAAGATCCAAAGGTTGGCATTTTGTTTCAAGATAGTGGACTAGGTAACTTCTTCTTTTATTTTGAAAGATACAAGAATCTACATCTCCTCACAAAATATGAAGAACTAAAATTGTGGATGATAGAATTATGGAAGCCATTAAATTGTAGGATCTAGACCTAGAATTGTTCTAATGTCTCCTTCGGGTGAGTCACTCCCATTTGCTTACAAATTATAATTTGAAAATACCAATACTACAGAATATGAAGCCCTTCTTCTCGAATGGATGTTGTTGAATCCATGGGCATCAAGAAGATAAAATTTCTTGGTGATGTTGAGGTACTTTTCAAACAAGGAATCAATATCAGGTCATGAACATGAGGCTCAAGAAATATAGGAACCGAGTATGGGACTACATTGAATATTTTCCATTCAAGATTTTCCCCATGAGAAAAATAATTTTTTTGAATCTTTTACGCTTTCATCTTCCTTGATGACTCCATTCTTGTCCTAACTCGATAGTAGAAAGTCCCCAAGGGGTGATGAAAGTAGTCTTGTGTTGATCCTTGGGAGCTAGTAATATTTGATTGTAGCCCAAGAAACCATCTCGTGAGTGATAACATTTCATGGCCAGTGGTGAGATCAACTAGTTGGTCAATGCCTCGGTAGTGAGAAATCATCTTTGGGACAGTGAGGTTGAGGTCATGAAAATCCATGAAAATACGCAGTCCCCATGTTGCTTTCATGATAGGAACGATGTTAGAAATCTTTCGGGGATAATCAATGGGTATAATGAAGGAAACCGAGAAAAGGTTTTGAATCTCTTCTTTGACGTAAGGGAAATGCGAGGATGCATTTTCCATGCCTTTTGTTTGATGGGTTTGTCATCACGGATGGTTACGATATTGTGAACCATGATTTTTGGATCGATACCGGGAATATCAGCATAGGACCAAGCAAATGCGTTGCTATGGTCCCAAAGGAAAGAGGTGAAGGATTCCTATTCAGTAGTGTCTAAGGATTGGCTGATCTTTAGAATGTTTGGTTTGTCATGGGTATTAATGTTGATTTTGATGGTTGATTCATTCAACATGGTTTACATCTCAAAGGGTAACAATCGATGAATATAAGAGTCCTCTGCACCAAGGTAGGTGAGGATGGACTCATCATCCTAACATTGAATGACATTAATTAAAGGCGTATCGTCATCGATCATGTTAGGATATAGGAATGGGAGAGAAGAGGGAGCCTCACCATCACATTGATAGGTTAGTGGTCCTAAGGAAATGGTGTTTATGAAAAAAGTTAGGAGGTATAGATTCAGGATCTATGGACTCCATGGGTGAGGATGGTAATGTGGGTGAATGAGAGGGGGAAGATTTCTCATCCTGGATAAGGTCGATGTGAACCTTCTTAGAGGATGGAGTGTCAAAACCAATTCCACTACGGTCATTGTGTTTATGAGAGGTATAAGAGATGACAGTGTGGTGGCCTTGTTCATAAAAATTGAAGCCAAATCCTTTCCATGTGCACTAATGTAGGAAAGTGTGAGCAAAATGGAGGTTAATGAGGGAGTGTAGGTCAGATGAAAATAGTTGGGTTTGGGATGTAGGTTCGGGTTTATAAGTGGCCATATCAATTCCCCCATATGTTATTTGGTGTGAAGGTGGGGAGGGCCATAAGGGAAAATGTCACCAATGTAGATATCGTAATTGGGGTGTGTTGATGCGATTCCCTTACTCTTGTGGGGTGAGGAAGGTGTCGATATTGTATAGGCGGTATTCCCTAGAGTGAGGCATTGAAAACTACCTTCTAAAGGATTAGTAGTCAGTATGTGAGTATCGGGGATAGATTACTTGCTAGATGATGGGGAAAAAGGTGCTTTGGCGGTAGAGGCTATAAGCGCAGTGGGGATAGCAAGGTTAAATGTAATGTATAGTAGAATTTTGGTGGATTGGCTTGTAGGTGAAGGTGAAGTAGGGATGGTGGTGGATGTATTGACTAGTACAAGTACATCATTAGGCTGGTATAGCATGTTATAAGTCTTGAATGGTGAAGGGTAGTAGGGATGGTGTAATTATGTCTCTCATGTTCAAATTTGAGATAATGGTGCAAATTTGAAGGGACATAACCCATGACACGAATCCAAGGTTGGCTGAGAAAAAAATTTATACTGGAACTCCCCTTCTAGGACATAGAAAATTTCTCGGGATGGTGTGGGGACCTACGCAGACATGGAGAACAACGGTACCTAGTGTAGAGGTCATGGCGTCATTAAAGGAATGCAACATAATGGGGTTACCATGCATGTAATTGGTAGGTATTTTCATTTGGTCATACACATGGGAGGAGATGATGTTAATGCTAGCACCACCATCAATCATAACGCATCATATGTGTATATTATTGATAAAGATAAAGATGAAAAGAGTGGGGTTGGGGTCATCAGATTGGAAGGGAGCGATCTCTTCATCTGAAAATCTGAGGGCAGCCACTTGGTGAGTGGGACAAGGTTTAGAGGAAGGAAAAGACCTAGTGAGAGAGGCTACATGGTGAGGGGTAATGATGGAGGCCATAGGTGTGGGGTCATTTGGTAAGACTTCGATATATTTAAGGACCTCCATGAGGGCTTGATAATGTGACTCTGAGGTCTAGATGAGGTCATATAAAGACATTTTGAGGGGGGATTGGTGTAGTTGTTTTAGCATTGTGCGATGTGTGACCCCATCAGAAATGGGATATGCAGGACCTCGAATGATGAATTTGGGTGTGGGTGCGGATGGTATATTGGGTATAGGGTTAGTTGATGGGCCACTTGTTTTCTCCTTGCCCTTGTCTTTCTAAACATGGGTGAGAATGTTGATCATGTTAATCTAAGGGGAGGTGGATCAAGAGGGTGTGTCATGGAAGGTATAGCAGCAAGAGGGATAAAACCCCAGTGGTGGATACAAGCCTTGTGAGATGAGTATGGTGCATTGTCATTTTGGTGGTGGTTTGGCCAACTCTCTTATACAAATCATGTTAATTTTGAATCTCGGGGATGGATCTAAGAGTTGTGGGGGTGGAGATCTTTGTCGCATTCGAGAAGGTAACAGAGAATATCTGTGGAAATTAGTGAAGGAGAAATGGGGTCCTCATCAAGGAGATCATCATCGTCAAAGTTTTCTTCAGAATACATAATTAGAAAAGAGTAGTTTTTAAATCCTCATAGTTCTCTACATCATGTCTTGGCACATGATGGTAAGCACAAATTCTGGTTTCATTGAACCCTTTTGGTTTGGATTTAAGTGGATCATAAGGTGTATGATGTGGTAATGTGATGACAAAATTTTCAAGAAGGTTGGTTAGGATTTTAGCATAGGACCCTACTAATGGATCACAATGGGAGGTGAATGTGGGTTTGGGTACAGTGCAGGCCGACAATGGAGGAAGAGTCTTTATAATAGGGGAGTAGGTTGGGCTATGTTGGTGAGGAAATTTATTGGGTGGGAAAACTTTTTGATTCCTTGCCAATGATCTCGGGAATCTAAGTCCCTCTACTTAACCGGTGCGGCTGCTACCGTATATGCATGCGAGAGAAAATGTGGATTTCTTTGGTGGTCTTTTGACCAGGATCCGATAGGGGCACTCCACCGACCCACGGTAAATTCTTGTAGTTATTTTTAAGGGGGAATTTTCTATGAAGGTGGGAAAGGGAGTGAGAAAAAGAGGTACTAGAACTAGTGTCGGTAGAAAATAAGATTCCTGCTAGCACTAGTTAGAAACTTTAACCCATGCATTCATGAGAAGAAACAACCCCGCAAATGGAAACAAGATGAGATAAGATTACAAACTCAAATTTTCTAAAATTTCCTCATCAAAGAGGATAAAAATCCTTCTTCTTGTATTGATGCTTAAACTTAAAAAAGTTGTACATAATGTGGGAAAGGAAGAAATTTGAGAATGGAGGAAAGGAGAAAAAAATGTTTATCTCCTTTGTTTTCTCTAAGTACAATACACTTGTGAGTTTACAAGATCAATCACCAAACTTTGAAAATGGTTTGAAGAAGCCATTAAATCTAATCCAAGAAATAGTTACAACTTCTTATTTGTTAGCAAAAAATAGTTTACAATTTCTTTTCAATCATTTGTGTCCATTCGGATTCTTAATTCGTGAAGAAACACCAATGGCTGAAAAACTAGACTTTTCATATTGCATCTGTTACACTCTCATTTTGTAACTTTGAATTTGAACCATTCATCTTGCCTTCAAAACTTTAAACCAGAGCCAATCACGTGGGAGAAACTTATTGGAGCGGGCATGGAGGATGCCATTTGCATTTTATGCCTTTGTAGAAAATTGGCATTTTTTAACATTTTGGTCTCCCTTCTTCGCCTTTGATATGGTTTTGACATGTTTCCTTACTTGAGTGGAGACAAAATTATGGGTCACTTTTATAATTTTACCTATTCTAATGTGAGCTCAAAAACACAAATTGCTCCATCGACATGCCTCCCGCTTTGACCTTTTGACGCGGGCTTAATATTTGAATTTTTCCTCATAGCATGATTGGAGTTCGGGTCACTTTATGACTGTTATCCCTTTTTCAATAAGGCTCAAAACTTTAAAGTTCTTTACCATTTTTCTCTCCTTCTTTGAATTTTCAACGAAGGGCACAAGACCTTGGTGGAGCCGCTGAGCATTCTATAACTTTTACTTCACTTTTGCAAATTTGGTTAAATTTCCAAAAGTGCCCCGATGGCCCGCTTGTCTACTTTGACATTTTCCCGTAGGCTTCACCTTTTACTTTTTACCTAGGGCGTAACCTTTGAGCTGGAAGAAGAATCAAAAGACTTACTTGGTATAGTAGCATGCTCTTTGGAAACCAAAGTGAGTTTGCTTTTTCTTTGGTTGATACCATGGAAGGTGGTAATGGTGATCCTTTGCTGATGATTTTATTTTTTGTAACCTCTAGAGGAAAATATTCTTTATTCTTATTCTTATCCTTTGTTGTAACTGTTGGGGTTGAAATCCCTTTCCTATATTGATCATGCGAGTGAAAACAACACATGAGAAACTTGGAACTTCTTCATCACCTTAATATTCATAATCAACATACTCAATCGTGCCATTGTGCATATCAAATTCCTTAATCTCAAGATAGTTTTCATAATCTTCCATGTTTTCTTCTTTAGTTTTATCAATTTCTACTTCCTTCTTTAGCTCTTTGGTGTCACAGATGGCATTTACTTGTGGTGCTTCAAGAGCAATCGACGAGGAGATGGAGCAATCCTTGGTCCTGTCTGCAGAGGGTTTGGTATCCTCAAGCATTCTCAGACATTGTGATCCGAGATAGCTTCTTCTTCAAGGCAACCAAGTCATTTGTCATTTTTTGTAACATTGGATCTATGGTAAAAGATTTTAAATTTTGACCCTTTTGTTTCCCATTCCAAAAAGGATTAGATGATCACCGTTTTATTGCAAAGTCCCATGCTTGCCTCCAAGTTCTTGGTTGGGATATTCTAAGGAAAAAACCTACTTCGATGGTAGAGAAATGATGAAAAAACTCTTCAAATTATTTTTGGGAGGCACAACATCTTCAAGGATCCTTCTTATCACTTTATCATATCTTTCTAAGAAGTCCCTCATTGACTCGAGATTTATTTCTTCATTTATAGCAATTGGACAAAAATATCCCGACAACCTTCTATGGTCTTGAATCGTGTTCTAATGCACTTCTTATATCTTCCTAGTAAGTGACATACCTTAAGGGTAGCATGTAGAACCATTAGGCAGACTTTTTTGAAGTGAATCCACAAAGAGTTAGATTGACACATCTTCATCCTCAACACCCAACACACCACAAGTAGTGATAAATGTTGATACATGCTCTTGAGGAGTTAAGAGCCATCCCCTCTAAATTTTGGGAAGTTTTTCCTCGAGCCTCTCGGTAGCTCATGGAGTGGTTGAGAAAGAGCCAATGGATTGGTGTTTCCTCCCCATGGTACGTTAGGCCTATGCGCTTCACAATCCCTATCCCCTATTCTATGTTTTTTTCTATCTTCCAACCTTGCTAAGGTTCATGGCTTCACCGCTACTCTTTCATCTCGCCTTGGCTTGAAGTCTCTATTTCTTTGTGTTGAGATCTTATTTCTTTGTCGTCTCTTACTTCTCTTTCTCTATATTCTTCTTTGGTCTCTATGTCGGTGAAATCTTCAAGGTTCTCAATGATGTATGGAAATTCACTATATAAAGGATTCGAAACACTCAAGTTCCAAACGTGGTCTGGTTGCTTGAAAAGGACGCCTCTGGATTTTGAGTAGCTCTTTTCTCCTTTAAAGTTCCTCAAAAATGGGATCAGTTTGTCCTCCTTGTCTCTGTTGCCGTGTGTATGTTCTATTTTCCACTTGAAAATCTATAATTTTCTTTGTGGTGCTAGAATTTTCCTTGTCTCTCTAGTTCAAAGCGTGTTCTTCTTCAAGGTCTAGAATTATCGTGGCAATGAAGTAGTGGTTGGCACTTTTTCTATTATGCTAGATAGCTTCCCTCAAATCTGAAGCAACATCTTCTTGGATGTGGAAGAGAAATTCGGGTCTTTCAACAAGAGGATTTCCCAAAATAGCCATGATTTGAATCCATGAGGCTCATATAGCCATTCAAATTCTAGAAATTATCTCTTTTTGAATTTTGAATATTTTGTGTTTTTTTGTTAACTTTGACCTTATGGTCTCATTCGGTGTAGATGTTGCTAAATCTGCACCACAGTGGGCACCAAAAACTATTGGTGAGGAAATTTATTGGGTGGAAAAACTTGTGGATTCATTTCCAATGCTCTGGGAATCTAAGTCCCTCTACTTAACCTGGTGTAGCTACCGTATATGCATGCATGAGAAAATGTGGATCTCTATGATGGCCTTTTGGCTAGGGATCTAATAGGGGCACTCCACCGACCCATCGGCAAATGCTTACAGTTATCTCGCAAGGGGGAATTTTCTATGAAAGTTGGAAAGGGAGTGAGAAAAGTGGTAGGAGAACTAGTGTCGTAGGTAGAAAATCAAATTCCCACACGCACTAGTTAGAAACTTCAACACATGCATTCATGAGAAGAAATAACCCTACAAATGGCAACAAGTTGAGATAATATTATGAACTCAAAGTTTCTAATATCTCCTCATAAAATAGGCTACAAAATCATTCTTCTTGTATTGATGCTTAAATAGAAGTTGTACATAATGTGGGAATGGAAGAAATTTGAGAATGGAGGAAAGTAGAAGAAAATGGTTATCTCCTTTGTTTTCTCTAAGTACAATGCACTCGTGAGTTTACAAGATCAATCACAAACCTTTGACAATGGTGTAAAGAAGCCATTAAATCTTCTCCAAGAAATGGTTACAACTTATTCTTTGTTAGCAAAAATGGTTTACAATTTATTTTCAATCATTCGCGTCCGTTCATATACTTGATTCGCAAAGAAATGCCAATGGTGAAAAACCAGACTTTTCATAATGCATCGTTACACTCACTTTGTAACTTTGAATTTTAACCATTCATCTTTCCTTCAAAACTTTAAACCAGAGCCGACCATGTGGGAGAAACTTATTGGAGCGGTGTGGAGGATGCCTTTATAGAAAGCTGGCATTTTTAGACATTTATGTCCACCCTTCCACCTTTGATATGGTTTGTACATGTGGCCTTATTTGAGTGTAGACAGAATCAGTGCGGGTCACTTTTATAATTTTACCTTTTCTTAATGTGGGCTCAAAAGCACAAATTTCTCCACCTCCCCACTTTGACCTTTTGACATGGGCTTAATATTTGACTTTTTGACTTTTAACCCTTTTTCAATAAGGCTCAAAACATTAAATTTCTCTATCGTTTCACTCTCTCGGCTTTGAATTTTTAAAGAAGGGCCCAAGACCTTGGTGGAGCCACTGAGCATTCTAAAACTTTTACTTCACTTTTGGGAATTTGGTTAAATTTCCAAAAGTGCCCCGATGGCCTGCTCGTCTGCTTTTAATTTTTCCTTGCAGGCTTCACCTTTGAATTTTTCCCTGGGGGCTTAACCTTTAAGCTGGAAGAAGAATCAAAAGACTTACTTGGTATAGTAGCATGCTCTTTGGCAACCAGTGAGTCTATTTTTTCTTTGGATGATTCCATGGAAGGTGGTAATGGTGATTTGTTGCTAATGATTTTATTCTCATGTAACCTTTGGAGGACAATCTTCTTTATTCTTATTCTTATCCTTTTCTACAACTGTTGGGGCTGAAATCCCTTTCCTAGATTGAGCGCAGTGAAAACAACACATGAGAAACTTGGAACTTCTTCATCACCTTCATTTTCATCATCAACATACTCAATCGAGGCCATTATGCATATCAACTTCCTTAATCTCGAGATAGTTTTCATAATCTTCCATGTTTTCTTATTTAGTTTCATCAATTTCTACTTACTCCTTTAGCTCTTTGGTGTCACAAAGTGGCATTGACTGGTGGTGGTTCAAGAGAAAGATGAGGAGGAGATGGAGAAATCCTTGCTCTTTCTAGAGGTTTGGTCTCCTTGAAGCATTCTCAGTATTGTGATATGAGATAGCTGATTCTTCAAGGCAACCAAGTCATTTGCCATTTTTGAATATTGGATTTGTGGTGAAAGATTTTGTATTCTAACCCTTTTGTTTCCCATCAGGGGCCTTTTACCTTTCCAAAAAGGATTAGATCATCATCAGCTTCTATTGAAAGTCTTGGGCTTGCCTCAATGTTCTTGGTTGGTATCTTCTAAGGAAAAAACCTACTTCGATGGCAGAGCACTTATGAAAACCTGTTCAAATTATTTTGGGAGGCAATAGTTACAGGTGGCTATTTATATACATTTACATGTGGTTGGTAAGAGATACGTAGCTAGGGTACAAGTACATGCCCTCATAGTAGAGTGAGATCGTGCACTTGCCCCGATTCTGATTTTGATAGCAGAGAGGGACCGAAGCTAGGGCACAGGCTACCCAGGGCAGCGATAGTGCTTCATGGTAGAGTTAGATGTGAGCACCTTTTCCGAAAATGCATATATAAGAGCAAACAAACCAGATCATGGCAAGGTAAAGGTGGTCCTAGTAGGGTTCTAGACTTAGCGAGAAAAAGTTGTATCTAAAAATTGGTAACGATTACCCATCCTTCCGTAAGAGTAACTTATGTTTGGCGAATCTTTGTTGAGCTCCAAAACTGGTTTTCACTCAAAGAGCTGCCCACTATGCCACAATTGTGTGTTTTTCACATGAGGATGACCTACTTTTTCTTTACTATTTTTTCATTTTTCCATTTTTTTTTCTTTTTCTTTGTTTTCCAATTGTTAGTCCTTATTTGATCTTCTTGTCATGCCTAAGCATAGAACCACTTCAAGTGCATGGCATTCATAGGTTCTAGAAGCTCTTCACTTTCTGAATATGCAAGTTTGTAGGCTCTTGATCCATACTTTACAATTAAAACATAAGGACCTAACCAGTTAGCCTCAAACTTTCCTCTCCTTTCTCTATCTTTGATGGTGTTCTTCTGATTTTCTTGAGAACTAGATCTCCTACATCAAATTCTTGATGAATGATGCATTTTTATATCCTCTGGACACTCTTTTCTTATAGACTTTTTGGTGATTGAGTGCTCGATAGGCCTTTCATCTAATAGTTTTAAATATGATAAAGAGTGACTCTGTAGTCTTCATCTTTATCAAGATAATCTCTAAGAGATATTCTTAGGGAAGGAAGCTCCACTTCCAAAGGTATGATGGCTTCAGTGCCATAGACAAGTGAATAAGGGGTCGCACTAGTAGGAGTGTGGATGGAAGTACGATAGGCCCAGAGGGCGGGATGTATCTGCAGATGCCAATTACGTCTAGTTTTACCAACCATTTTCTCCATGATCCGTACAAGGGTCTTATTGGTGGCTTCTGCCTATCCATTACCTTGAGGGTAATAAGCGGTAGACCACTTAAGTTAGATATGGAAGCATTGACATAATGTTTTAACAGTTTTATTTTTGAAGGATTTACCATTATCAAAGTGACAATGGCCGAGGGATCCCGTAATGGCATATGAGATGGTTCATAATGAATTTAGAAATCTGTGCACTGGTGACATAGGTAAGCGGGATGGCCTCTACCTATTTGGTAAATTATTTGGTGGCAGTGATGATGTGGGTATGACCATCCGATGATGAAGGATAGAGCTTCCCTATGAGATCCAGGACCCATTTAGAGAATGGCCAAGGCGTTGTAATAGGCTATAAGGCTTGTGCTTGTACATGTATTAAATTTCCATATTTTTGGCATAGTTCACACTTCTTTACAAAGTTACAACAATCAGATTCCATGGTAGGCCAATAATAACCTAATCTCAATAGATTTTTTTGCTAAGACCATGCCACGAGTATAAATACCACTATGAACTTCTTTAATTGTGTGGATAGAATCAGCAACATCTAAACAACGAAGCAAATTCCCGTCATAGCCATGAAGATAAAGGGTGCGTCCTAGGAGGGTATAACGGGCTATGAGGTGAATAAGGGCTTTCTTTTTTCAGAAATGGTGATGTCTGGGGAAAGTGCCATCTGCAGGTATTAGAAGATAGGTTCGTACTAAGGGATAAAGGACCAAAACTTCACATGCCAAACATGACTCTGGCATATCATATGCAGGTACCTACAAATGTTCCATGAAGAAAGGAATCTTACTTTCTTTAGGTGCTATGCATAAGAGAGACCCAATAGTAGCCATAGCATCTACGGATCTATTATGCGACCTTGTTTTTTGTTCAAATATGACTTGTGTGAAATATTCCTTCAAATTTTCAACCATTTTATTATATGGAATAAGCTTCTCATCTTTAACCTTGTACTCATCATTAACATGTTTTATGATAAATTGAGAGTCCCCAATGACTCGCAATTGTCTGATGTTCCATGTAATAGCTAGCTTGAGGCCAGCAATGAGTTCTTCGTACTTTTTGCAATGTTGTTTGTGTAACATCTTGGTATCGAGTGAAGGTTGCAGCTCTTGGGCCTATTGTGTCCATAATCTGATGAGAACCTAAATTTTCTTGTAACAAAAAATGGTTAGAACAAGGGGAAACGTTATAATAATGCTCCACCGAAGGGAGGGGCAGAATAACCCGAAACTTGATGAGATCCTTGCTGCCCTGTTGGACACAAGAGATCGTTTAGCTGTACTTGAATAGCAGGTGATGGGAAATGAGGAGGATGAAGAAGCTGGTAATAACAATCAGCCACCTCCTGAGGACAACCCCAATATGGGTGTTGATGTTAATGCTGGGAATGCACCTGTCCAACCAGAAAACAAAAAGGCCAGATTGGCAGCAGAACTCACTAATGATATAAAAAGGATAAGTCCACCTAAGTATGATGGCACCACATTAGGAGATGGAGCTGAGAACTAGCTCAGCGAAATGGAGAAGTACTTTGCAATAAGGAACTTCTCAGAGGAAACCAAAGCTATTTGGGGAGCCTATCAGCTTTCCCATGAAGCATCTTCATGGTGGGATAGCCATAAAGGTGAACTAAACATTGATGAGACCAATATTACTTGGGATCAATTTAAAGGCTATTTTAGGCAACGTTGGCTACCACAACTTTTCTATGATCAGAAAATGACAGAATTTCAGAACTTAGCTCAAGGGAAGCTAACGGTAACTGAATTTTGGGAGCGGTTTACAAAACTCCTCAAGTATGTACCGCAGTATCAAACTGACGAGAAGTTCAGAATACGGAAATTCATCATGGGATTGAATCCCATGATAGGGGGAGAGGTCGATGTTCACAGTCCAACCACTATGGAAGGAGTTGTTGAAAAGGCCATAAGGCAAGAACAGAAATTAAAGGCTATTTCTACTCATAAAGAGGAAGTGTGGAAGAAGACTGCAAACCCTTCTTCAACCTCTCTTGCACCCAAAAAGGGACCATGGAAAAAGTTTGGAAACAAGAGTAAGTTTCCAGGAGATAACAGTAAGAAAGCAGTAGTAAATAAGCCTGCTGGAAACGTAAGGGATAATTTTGCTAAAAATTATAACAATGGGCAGAAGCCCTATGGAGGACAACGTGACAATTACAAAACTGGAGGCAATTTTGAGCCTAAAAAGGGACCTGTAGGAGGCTGCTACAATTGTGGCAAAGATCACTACGCAAATCAGTGCCCTTTGAAGAAGGATGATCGTAATTAACAACATAAGATACATGCTACAGTAGCAGACAAGCAAGCTGAAAAGCAAGTGACACCTATAGAAGTTCCGGGTAAGTTATTTGGCATACCTGTCACTATTCTTTTTGATACAGGAGCTACTAAATGTTTTATTTCTAATAAACTTGCTTCTAAACTTAAAAGAAAAGCTGGAAAAATGGATAAATCTTGGACTGTATAGTATGGTAATAACTCTATTCATACAGTGAGTATGTGTCTTTTTGGGGCAGTCCTTGACTTACCTAACTTTTCCACGGAAGTTGATCTCTATGTTACACCCTTAGGATCATATGACATTGTCATCGGTGTCAATTGGTTAGCTGACCATAAAGCAAAAGTAGACTGCTATGAAAAGAACATAAAATGTTTAGATGATCAGTGGGAATCAGCAGAGATTCAAGGTGTGAAATGGGAAATTTCAGTTAGAAAAGCTGTCGGCTATGCGGCTTAAAAAGGCTAAGAATAAAGGATGTACCCTTTATGCAAGTAAAGATATCCGAATCTTCGGAAGAAGATGATGATTTTATGAAACGATTCCCTCTGTTACAAAGTTTCGAGGATGTTTTTCCGAGGAATTACCAGTGGTTACCACCCAAGAGAGAATTTGACTTCACCATTGAAATCAAGCCGAGAAAGCAGAACCTATTTCCAAAGCACCTTATCGATGACTACTACAGAGTTAGTTGAGCTTAAGGCACAAACAGAAGAGCTTTTGTCTAAAGGTTTGATCGGACCAAGTGTTTCACCTTGGGAGCACTGTAATATTTGTGAAAAGAAGGATGGAACACTAATTTGTGTATTGATTATCGGATGTTGAACAAAGCAAAAATCAAGAATGATATCCACTTCCTAGGATCGATGATCTATTTGATCGATGTGTGGAGCAGCGGTTTATTCTAAGATAGATCTTCGATCCGGCTATCATCGATTAAGGATTAGAGAAGAAGATATTCATAAAATAGCTTTCCGAACAAGGTACGAGACATTATGAATTCACGATTCTACCCTTTGGATTAACTAATGCACCCATGAGCCTTTATGAACTTAATGAACAATATTTTTCAAGAATATCTGGACAAGTTTGTACTTGTATTCTTGGATGATATTCTCATTTATTCTAAAATCATTGAGGAGCACAATGAGCATTTGAAGATAGTTTTGGGAATTCCGAGAAAAGAAAGTTGTATGGTAAGTTATCCAAATGTTCTTTCTTTGATTCGAAGTAAACTATTTGGGTCATGTCATAAGTAAAGAAGGAATTGCTGTAGATCCTTCAAAAATAGTGGCAATAACTGAGTGGCCTGCACCAAAGAATGTGCATGAAGTAAGAAGCTTCATGGGTCTTGCTGGTTACTATAGAAAATTTGTAAAGGATTTTTCTAAAGTAGCTGCACCAATAACTTCATCAGTAAAAGAAGGATAAGAAATTCATATGGAATGACAAGTGCGAAGCGGCTTTCAAAAGTCTGAAAGACCAGTTGACTTCTGCACCTATATTAGCTGTACCAGACCCTAATGGGAGTTTTACATGTTGTAACGGATGCTTCTGGGGAAGGCCTTGGAGGTGTTTTGCTACAAAATGATCAAGTCATTGCATATGAAAGTAGAAAACTCAAGTTACATGAGCTGAATTATGCCCCTCATGATTTGGAACTTGCTGCCATTGTTCATGCACTTCAAGTCTGGAGACACTACTTACTTGGGAAACCTTTTGAGTTGAAAACTGATCACTTAGGGCTGAAATATATTTTCACTCAGCCTAATCTTAATGCCAGACAGAGAAGGTGGTTAGAATTTTTATCACAATATGATTTTGATATTAGCTATATCAAAGGGAAGGAGAATAGAGTAGCTGATGCTCTAAGTCGTAGGAGGCACATTTATGCTCTTATAACATTAAGAACTCAGTTCAAGGAGGAGGTAAAGAGTGCCTCAGAATCTGATAATTACTTTCAGCAAGTAAAAGCAGCGCTTGCTGCAGAACCTAATGATGAAAGGTATAAAGGTTTTCATTTTGATAATGAAGGAATCTTGCGTTATGAAAATAGGGTATATGTACCTATGTTGAACGACTTGAGAAAGAAGTTGTTAGTTGAATTTCATAATTCACCTTTCTCTGGACACCTGGGTATCACAAAGATGCTTGCTGATCTGAAACAGCAATACTTTTGGAAAGGTATGAAAAAGGATGTCATAAATTTTGTGACCCATTGTTTGGAGTGTCAGCGGGTTAAGGCAGAACATATGCACCCTGCTGGACTGTTATATCCTCATAGCATACCGCAGTACAAATGGCAAGTAATAACCATGGATTTTGTACAAGGATTACCCATGTCTAGGAATAAACATGATGTTATCCTAGTAGTTGTAGATAAACTGACTAAGGTAGCTCATTTCATCGCTGGAAATCTAAAGGATGATTCACCAAAGTCTGCTGGCCAAAAGATTCGTACCTAAATTTTCAGGTTGCATGGTGTACTGCACTGATTATATCCGACAGGATCCTAGAATGACGTCAAGTTTTGGAAAACGCTTAATGTAGCTCTTGGAACGAAACTAAACTTCACTCGCCTATCATCCGAAACGGATGGACAAACCGAGAGGGTAAATCAAGTGTTAGAGGACATGTTATAATGTATTGCATGGATCAACAGTATAAATGGGAAGAGTATATTCCATTAGTTGAGTTCGCATACAACAACACTTATCATTCATCTCTTAAAATGGCACCATTTGAAGCACTTTATGGAAGAAAGTGCAGAACTCCTGTTAGTTGGGATAGTGTTGAGGATAGAGTGGTAATTGGACCAGAGATTCTCACAGAAATGGAAATGTTGACAAGTTAAGCGATTCGTGAACGATTAAAGGAAGCAGCGAGATAGGCAGAAGAGCTATGCTGACCTTAAGCGGGTTGATAGAAGGTTTGAGCTTGGTGAGAAGGTTTTTCTTCGTGTTAAACCTAGAAAGAGTTCTATAACTTTTGGCAAGGCTGCCAAGTTGTCACCTCGATTCGTGGGACCTTTCGAAATTGTCGAAATAATCAATCCTATAGCTTATCGTTTAGCATTACCACCTGCTTTATCTCGCATGCATGATGTTTTCCATATTTCTTTGCTTAAGAAATACGTTTCAAATCTGTCACATGTTTTAAATTGGAATTCCTTGCAGGTCCAAGACCTAGGAATAATCGTGGTTAAACCCACACGAGTCTTTGGAAACTCACCAATTGCATTTAAGAAATCGTGAAATACAAAGAATGTAAGGTCCAAGTGGGACCGGTTTAACGAAGAAAGTGCAACTTGGGAAAATGGAAGAGATGAAAATTGCTTTTCCTTCTCTTTTTCAACAGAATGAAATCTGTTGACAAAACATTCTTTTATGAACTTATTTTTTTAAGTATTTATGAAAGCCGGATGAAGGCAAACATTATTCAAAGTTGAATAAAATGTGTTGTGACATTGACTTGGAACTATTCAAGTTGGAAAATAGTCGCATTGTTTATGCACTAATAAATTGGTTGACACAAGGTTAATCAATATGTGATCATCGGGATGATGAATCTTTTAGAGGGAAGCATGTAACACCCGAGGCTCATTTGTTACTTCCTCCTGAGCATACAAGTGTTGATATGTGATTTCTTTGTAAAAAGGATGTGTTCCTTTGATTGAGAAGTCATGCTTGATATGTACTGTATCTTCTTTGCAGATCTTTGACTGAGTCGGATTATGATTGGACTCTTTTATTTATTTCATTTTGCATCTGAGTTTAATCTGATCTCGGAACGAATTATGGAGTTATCCATCTATAAGACCTAGCCTTGGATCAGTGGAATTGATCCAAGTATTGCTTTAAGTTATTCGTGATGAATTAAAAATTATAAACCTTTCACAGGTTGCAAGGTCTGAATTCGATGAATAAAGCCAATCCCGAGTCTAACTCAGGCTGAGCATGTTAAATGAATTGGTTCCCGATATCGTAATATATCTGGAAGGTCTTGATTTCAGACCAGGTAATAATTCTGTTACATATAATTCTGTAGCCTAATGGCAGTACAGGAGTGAACCCTGTTCGAGAATGTATGTTGTAGGTTCTTTTTCTGAGCATATGAAATGTTAGACCTAACTGGAATTATTAATGTTAGTAACCTAAAACTAAACTTAACCTAGGGGTTAGATTAGTGTTAATCTAACCTAGACCTAGGCTAAGAGCTAATGCTCTAAGTTAGTATCTATGTTCTAAGAGGTTAGCCTAGGTGTTATCCTAAATCCTAACCTAAGTTACTAACCTAACTATTGAGCAAGGATTAAAGGGGACCTATGGAGGGGTGCGAACCATGGGCGGCAGTTTCTATGTTATTAAATGCATGGATAAGCTTGAGAGACAGGTAATTTGGTGGAGGTTTTAAAACGGCTAACTAGAGCCGACGTGGCAGGTCGCCAAAGTTGGAAATGGTCTTTGAATTTCATTTGTCTATCGCCAACTATGGCGGTCGGTGGCAGTGGAGTTTGAGCGGGAAACTGGGAATTAATGCAATCAATGAACTCGGTAGTCGAGCTCGGATTTCACGGGAAGGCAGGCAAAATGGAAAGTTAATGGTTTGTTTAGTTTTGCATGCGCTCCGGTTTTCCTTCTGTCTATTCACTGGTTCTTCGCACCAGTCTTCTTGGTGTTGCATGGCAAGTATGAGCGTAACTAGCTCTTTCCTCTGGCAAGGAAAATATATAAGTCATGGAAATAGCAAATTTTTGTTGGTGGCTCTAACTTGGAAAAGGAAGAGAAGGATCGAGCTCTTTCAGTGGTCTGCTTCGGAATTTTGAGCAAATATCCAGGCATGTTAGGCCCTAACCTTTAAAAATCTTTGTCTTTCAAGTGATTTCATTAGAACAACTCTGTTCAGATGATTTTTGGAATTGGTTGGTTTCTATGGTAGTCTTGTGTGATTTTTGGCACTGTATCTTCATGCTGGTTCGGTTTTTCAATTTAACCCTTGATGGGTGTTTATTGTATTTCGAACTGTTGCTATATTTCCTTGTGTTTTGCATTCCGGCTTTAAGTTTGCGAAATATATGAAATGAATGTATGCTAGGCCTGCTCTGTGAGAACCCATGAATTGTTCTCGTGATGGGTACAGGCTACTGTGATGCTTGTTGTTGATACTCGTCGGAAGGGATACTGCTGGACATTTGTTTGATTGTTCAGTTTAATTGAACTTTTTGTAAGCTCTGTCGTGGTTATTATTGGTGGTGGTTATTGATTCTTGTTGGGTTTCGTTTGAAATTTAAAGTTATTTGTGAATAGATAACTTGCTTGTGTTACAGTATTTCATTGTAACCTTGTTGAAGTTGTTTTTCCCTTGCGTTGAGGTTATGGGATTCAACCCGTTGATAGCATGCATATATATATATATATATATGATTATTGTATTTGAAACGACTCTGTAGAGTCCATTGAATGATTCGTGTACTATGGACCACTGTGGAAGCTATATATACTTGAATATTGGTAATTTGATTTGACAGAGTCTGGAAGGAGTAACAGGTAATGCGACTTCTGTTATTTTGTAATGAATACCTTCGTTTTACAAGGAATTGTGGTTCAGACTCAGTTGGGTACTTATTATGTTTCCACTATGTAAGCTTGAGCGAATATTGTTATACGGGCTCAGTTGGATTCCTTGTTACAAAATCGTAATTTAGCTTTTGTATAAGCCTGATTTTGAATGCTTACCATTGTTGGCACGGATGGAATCATTAACTATTATTTATCTTGTATACTGTTGTTTAGACTCAGTTGAATTCTTGATAAATAAACAGTGTAATTGCCTCAAATTATGCCTGTTTGGTTTACTGTTGTTTTCGACACTGTTGGGTTCCTTGAGTATAGAAAGATATCTTGTATATCGGCTTCTGTAAAAGCTTAATCGTGAATACTGTTATACGGATTTAGTTTTAAATCCTTGATAGGTAATCAGTGTCACTGCTTCTGTATAAGCCTGATTATGAACATGTAATGTTTTTGGCTTTGTTGGATTTCGTTAAATAGCTTGACATCATGTCTTTCGGCTTTTTGTTTAGTAGGTCGTGAATACCATACTTTCAACTCTGGATGCGTTCAGAAGTGACTACGATATGTTATGTTTTCTTTCTGATTAAATTCCAGTTAGATGTGGCTGTGCATGTTGCGTGGATTTCGTTTAAAAATCTCTCTGCATAGACATAGGGTAATGTCATTGCTTTAATGATTTTGAGTCTCTTGTTGACTGCGATAACAGAGAAGATCTTTTGATTTCGACTTTGGATCTAAAGGCCTTACAGTGTTTAGTAAGGACTAGAATGGGCTGTAGGTTGATGTAAGGGATTGTTGGCATGTTACGTCTTCTATGGCAGGTATATCTACTCTTGAGTATGATTGAACTTATGAGTTGTCGACTGCACCTCAACAGGTACTAGCAGTGAACATCTTCTTGTCTGTCGCTTCTTGTGGGAGGTCATACAGAGTCTGTTTGGTAGTTAGTCTCCACTGTTTGGCATGAGAGCTACTGTACTTTAGTTTGTTATATTGTAAACTTAAACGGAACAGTGGTGCTTTTGGTGGTCTGGTCTGTTTTATTCGCATGTGTTTAAGGTGAATGCCTTGCTCTTGGAAAGGCGGTACAGTCATGAGCTAGTTCTGAGGGAAATATGTATAATTCGTGTATTCCTCTTCTGTTGCAAATTGTAAGTTGATATAAATGTTTATCTAACTTCTGAAATTGTTTTTATATAATGATGGAATCATGTTTTGATATGATTTTCCTCTTCTTATGTTGAATGTAATGATCTGTATGATGTTTGTTCATCTTGGGAATTACAATGGATAGTTGTTTGGACACTTTCGTCCTTCTTGATCCCTAATATTTTGATGAAATATTTGAGACGTATCTAGGACTATTCTGTAACGAAAATTTGTATTTACACGTTATAGACATGTTGAATTACTAAAGTATAGTCTGAATTATGTTTACTTGTTTGGTGAATTGATCTCATTTAAACAGGGTGTTTAATGAAAACAATTGATGGATTGCAATTGTTTTAAGAGTTAGTGCTTATCATGCTCAGTTCATCGAACTGACCCATGTTGACTATTTTTGCAGATGGTTGCCGTAAGTGGTAAAAGCATGCAGATCTGATAGGATGATCAGATTGTTTAGATTTGATTTTAAGTAGAATTACAGTTTGATTCTCTAAATGTACTATATGGGGAAAGATGTTCTTTTTCCGTTGAGCATTGTATCAAGTATGCTGAATGCATAAAATGTATTTGATTAATTCTGAAAGGAATAGAAATAAGTATTTGCTACTTATGTGTTGTATTCTTATTTTGATAGTTGACCTTCTTCGGTTTATATACCGGAGGGGCATTGTTATCATTGTATAATTTGGAGACTTTTGTGATTGTCAATGAAAGCTTACAAGAATATGTGATTGAATTCTTATGAGTGTTTAGCAGTTCTTGTATGTTCTATCGAAGGCTAAATTGAAACTTAGATCACTGTCTTTTTGGAAGATAGGGTTAAAATATACCTAAGCAGAACGCTAAACAAGCTGAATTAAATTATTAATCCCTAGTCCTGATTATGACAGGACAACATTTAATTGGATTCTTAATCATTTATATCTTGATACTAATAAGTATGATATAAATTCAGTTATGAGAACTGATATAAACCTAATGGGGTTCTGATGGCAATCTCATGTGAAGTTTATGAGATATTGTCCAATTCCGTTGTTTTAGAATTATGTATATTCTATGAACTCCTTGATGAGACCTTGGCCTTAATAACTCCTCTGTGTAATGGGTTTTATTGAGAAAGGTCATCCTAAGATGAGGAATCCAGGGATCGGGAAAGGCTAACCTTAGGGGAACGTCTTTAATGTAATTTAAACTTAGTGTGCGTAACACTTATTAATAAGTAGATCTTTTCGAGGCGGATTTAAAGGTTGACGGCACAAGTCAACTGTGGGGTTGTACCTCGAGAAGATTAGGATCTTCTCGAAGTTACAACAATGCAGGTGACTTATGACGACACCCTTTGCATTGATCGCTAAGATTTACATCTTGATCTCGAACGAGTTACTCAGGGACCGATTAGGAATGTGGTCACGTTATAAGGCTGCCTAGGAGATTCGGGGTATCTTGACACACTGGTTTAACTAGGGTTGAACCAGTATGTCATCGTATCCCTAGTCCTCGTGGGCATCCATATAACGTTATCACCTTACTAATCCGTTTCGAGTGAATAAGTTGGGATAGGAGGGACTGACTGAAGTCGGTATAAGACATTCTACATAACATAAGAATGGGGTGAGGGACGTATTCCAGATTGACGAGTATGCCGTTAAGGAATACGAGACATAAGCAGTATGTTTCAAATCTTTGGCCAAAGTATGCAATAGCTTTTTAGCTAAGACCATGCCACAGTATAAATACCACTATGAACTTCTTTAATTGTGTGGATAGAATCAGCAACATCTAAACAATAAGCAAATTCCCGTCATAGCCATGAAGATAAAGGGTGCTTCCTAGGAGGGTATAATGGGCTATGAGGTGAATAAGGGCTTTCTTTTCAGAAATGGTGATGTCTCGGGGGAAAGTGCCATCTTGCAGGTATTAGAAGATAGGTTCGTACCAAGGGGATAAAGGACCAAAACTTCACATGCCAAACATGACCCCTGGCATATCATATGCAGGTACCTACAAATGTTCCATGAAGAAAGGAATCTTACTTTCTTTGCAGCCGCTATGCATAAGAGAGACCTAATAGTAGCCATAGCATCTACTGATCTATTATGCGACCTTGTTTTTTGTTCAAATATGACTTGTGTGAAATATTCCTTCAAATTTTCAACCATTTTATTATACGGAATAAGCTTCTCATCTTTAACCTTGTACTCATCATTAACTTGTTTTATGATAAATTGAGAGTCCCCAATGACTCGCAATTGTCTGATGTTCTATGTAATAGCTAGCTTGAGGCCAACAATGAGTTCTTCATACTTTGCAATGTTGTTTTGTACATGGGAATCCCAACCGGAATGCTCATGGTATGATATCACCTATTGGAGTGATGAGCACCACTCCTGCTCTAGATCCATGAAAGGTAAAAGATCCATCAAAATGAACTTTCCATTCTATGGATTCCTCAATATACATCATAGATGCATCTAGTAAATCTAAGAATAAAGGTTCCATTCCTAGAAGAGGAGATTCTGCCAACTGATCAGCCAGTACCTATCCTTTTAAAGACTTCTGATTCACAAAATCGATATAAAATTCACTCAGAAGAATGATCCAATTAGCCATTCGGCCTATGAGGGTGGGTTTGGATAAAAGGTACTTGAGAGGGTCAACTTTGGATATGAGCTTGGTTTTATTATTCAGGAGATAATGGTGAAGCTTTTGAAATGTGAAGACAACCGCTAAGCAGGCCTTTTCTATTTGGCGATAAGTCAACTCATACGTGATCAAGGTGCGCAGTAAGATATTAAACTACTCTCTCTTTATGGGCTAAATCATATTGGGCAACTAATGCACCAATGGAAAACTAGGTAGTGGAAATGTATAGGAGGAGAGGTTCATCGGGGGTAGGTGGCATTAGTACAGTAGGTGGATGGATAAGTACGGTTTGAGTAGCACAAAGGCTTCCTAACAGCTTAGGTCCCCAATTGAATGACATCTTTCTTGAGAAAATGAGAAAAGGGGTGGCACTTATCCGCAAGTTGTGAAATAAAGTGATGGATTTCCTTAATCTTACCTTGTAGACTCCTTATTTTCTTAAGAGTGGTAGGTGGTGGCATTTCTATAATAGTTGTAACCTTTGCAGGATCCACTTCAATCCCTCTTTGTGAGACAATGAACCCTAGGAGTTTTCTTGATAAAACACTGAAGACACATTTCTTAGGGTTCAAATGAGCCTTATAGTCTTTTAGACATGTCGAAAGATATGCATCAACACTTCATGGTGTTCTTTTCTACTTTTGGATTTTACTAGGATATCATCAACATAATCCTCCATGATGTCACTTATCATATCATGGAAAATAATGGTCATGGTCTGTTGATAAGTAGCCCCAACATTCTTACACCCGAAGGGCATGAATTTGTAGCAAAATGTTCCCAAGGGGTGATGAATGATTTCTTATGTTGATCTTCTTCCACGATTTGTATCTGGTTATATCTTAAAAACCATCCATTAAGGACAACATTTCATAACCAATGGTTGAATCTACTATCATGTCAATGTTAGGTAGGGGAAAATCATCTTTTGGACATGCTTTGTTGATGTCACAGAAATCCATGTAGATCCTTATGCCAACAGGTTTCTTCATATCGGGACTATGTTGGAGATCCATTTTGAATAGTCAATAGGTTTAATGAAATCAACAAAGCTAACATATTTTCTAATTCTTCTTTGATTAAGAGCGCCACCTTAGGATGCATCTTTCTCAACTTTTGTTTTATTAGTTTGGCCTTTAGGTGCACAACAAGGTTGTGAAAAACTATCTCGAGGTCCAAACCAAGCATATATGCATATGTCCACATGAATATGTCCACGTATTCTTTTAAGAGCTCTACAAAGGTCTTTTGTTCCTAAGATGAGAGTGAAGCTCCCAACTTGAATATTCTTGGTTGCTCCTCTGAGCCAATGTTAACATTGATTGTTTCTTCAATAAGCATTTTAGAAGCATCTTCCATCTGCATAGGTTCAAGGGGAAGAGTAAAATCAACCTCTTGTGGTAGTTCATGATCATCTTTGAATGGATAAATCACTTCATCTTTAGACTCTTCGTTCTATTTTTCTATGATTTTATCAAAGAGTCTGTTACTATGGGATCTCCATTGAGCCTTCTTGCTTGGTTTCTTAGAAGTGGGTGTACTTTTATTTACAACCTTTTTATTTAGCCATCCACACATCTCTGCTTCTTCCTCAAGTAGGCATAGGTGTCTAGTTGAATCTTAAATCCTTTCTTGTGGTCTCTAGCTGGAATAAAGTCTCTGAGTCCCATGAAATCTGTGAATGCCTCATCATTTTTAAAGAAATCCAGGGGCACGTGAAGTTGTTGATCCCAATCTATAAGTTCAAGATATACAAGGGCCACTAGATATTTGTCTAGGGGATGGATTCGGATAAGGTAAGGACCAACGAATATGGGAATAGGTTCATGGAGGCAAGATCCTTGTAAAGGCTACATTGGGAATCTACATCACTATCAGAATGAGATGAAACATCCTCATGTTTAGAAGAGGTGGTATCATTCTCAGAAGGTAGAGCATCATGGGGCCTTATTCCAAGGCCATGTTTATCAGCTTTAAAATGAGGGATAGGGATAGGCTCCAACCGGCCTTGTGCATTAACGCCACATCCAAACCCACTATAGCCCATGACAAACATCATGTGGGGACCTTTGATATACTGAGGTACTTGATTGCATGAAGCCATGGGCTTCTAAGACTGCTAGTAGGGTCTTCTAACATTTTCTCTCTCATAGGAGACCACTGTGGACAAATTTTTCCAATGGATTAGGGCATTGCTTACTGTGTGCTCTTGAATTGAAAATAAGGCTTACCCCTTGTCCTGGGGGATACTGATAAGTATGATATCAACAAAGCCTGCTCAAGAGTGAATGGCTTACTTGGGCCATATTTTGTTGATGTTGCCTCCCATAAAGCAAATGGGTTGACCAATGAGGGAAAATCTTGATTGAAAGGCGCGAGGGACTCTGAATCTATGCATTTTTTATAGCCTCCATTTGTAGAGGGACAACAACATCCACAAAAGGACATTTATAAGAGGCACGAGAAAAATTGTGCAATGCCCCATAATGTGTGAAAGGTTTTGGGTCACCCAAAATGGTAACCACCTGCCCTTCATGACATAACTTGATGCACTGATGAAAATTTGATGGAATAGCTTACATGACATGGATCCATGGGTGTCCCAAGAGCATGTTGTATGAGAGGTCCAAGTCAAGGATGCGAAATGTTGTGTCATTACATCTTGGTCCTACCTCCATGGGAACCACTATTGTCCCTATTGACTCTCTTTCTTCATTTTCATATGTTGTGATTGTGATAGTATTAGCACCCACTGCTTTCTAAATGGCCTAAATTTGCTTTACTAGCTTCAAGGTGCAAATATTCAAACCAATTCCCCATCTACAAGTACTCTTTTGATTTTGCGATGGGTAACCACCACTTCGAGATACAATGGTAAGTTATGCTCTGGGTTGTTATGTGGGATTGCAGTATGATCAAAAGTAATATGATCATTGGTGTCTAAGCGTGTAATCATGGCTTGAAGGTTTGTGGGGTATACTTTTATGGAAATTCCTGAATTTTGTAAAGTTTTGTACAGTATGTTCTTATGGGCATTAGAGATTTTGAGGAGATCGAGAATAGATATCCTAGCAGGTGTTTTCTCTAACTACTCTATTAAATTATACTGACCTTCCTGAGGAATAGGCACAGGATCTGGTATGACTAAGTGGGCATGTCTTGTCCCTACTACGTAACTCTTTTCTAAAATCTGAATGGTGTTGATCTGTTCATTAGATGAATTAATACATCCAATGAGGGAATCATAAGGACTATCATTTATAGGGTACACATAGGTAGTAGTCCTATAGTTGTTGGAAGTTTTCCCTTGATCTAGTTTTCTTTTCTTTTTATCTGCATGGTTAGGAAAAGGTTCCTTGTAAATACCCATTTTTCATTTGAACTTTTATCGGTCTCAGGGGGAGACTCCACAGAAATCTTCCCTTCCTCTATTAGGTCTTGGATATAATGGTGCAATCTCAAACATCTATCCGTTTTGTGTCCTTTAACACAGTGGAAGTCACAATATTCATTGTCTTGAACCAAACCAGTTTTGGAGCATCTTACGAATATGGTATCATTCTGAGTTGGATATTCTACCATTTTCACACCATCTAATTATTTTAGGATGATAGATAAGGATTCTGTCAAGGATGCGAACGTATGTTTTGTAGGTGTTTTGGGATGAGGTCCTTGCGAAATATTTAAGAGTGGGCATGTCTTTACGGCTTTAACTCTCTTGGAGTTTGTAATGCTATCACCAACAACATGTTTATTCTTATTGAAGAATTTAGGTTTGTCTATGGATTTGGCTTCATGTTTGTTTTTAGTAACGACTTTAAGCATTCCTTTAACAATGAGTGCTTTCTCAATTTGACTTCCTTTCTCTATGACTTCTTCAAAGTTTGAGCCATAATACATTTGCAAGTGGAAGGCTATTTCTAGGTTCAAGTCGGGAATGAATATGCTCACTAACTATTTTTCTAGTAAGGCACAAAGAAAGTGACTAGCTAACCTACGCCATCATTATAGAAACCCTGCAAATGTCTCATTAGGTTTTTGTTTTGTGTTGCATAAATCGTTCATTGTGATGTCACTCTCCATATTAGAGGAGTAATGCCTTAAAAATTTCCCTCTAATGTGGGCCACTTAGTAATGGATCCCTTGGGTATGCCATAAAACCATACCAACTCCATGGCTCCTAGGCTGCGAGGAAAAAGTCATATTAAGAAATTTTCACTATATGCAACCTCTTGGCAAGCCATGTAGAAGTCTTTTATATGATCACGAGGATCACCTTTGCACTTATACTTATCAAATTTGGGAACAGTAAATTGTTTTAAGAAAGACTATTGTAACATGTCCTTATCAAAGGGGTAAGGGCATAGTTCTTCATATGAATATTTCCTATTCTTGCCTACATTTCCCTATTGTAGTGTAGTGAGCGTATTTTTCATAGATTTTAACTCTTCCTGAATGAGTTTCTCCTTAGTAGGTGACATTGATCTTTGAGCCTGAGTTGCCTTAAAGGTATAGTCTGTTTGTGGATCAAATTGAAACTCACCAAGTTTATTTTTATCTTTGTCTTTGTATGTGCCTCTTCTTGAAGAGCCTAAGTTTTCTAACTTCTAGCTCAACTTCAAGATTTTTTTGGAGGATCTCCTCTTCAACTAAGGGGTCCTCTTCTTCATCAAATTTCAGAGGAGGGGAAGCTTTACGCTCAATTTTCACTTTACGTGAAGCTTTATAGTGTAGTTTTGCGATGGTTCTCCTTCAAAAAGTGGCCTTATGTGTCCCAGTGGAAGTGTATCCCACATCAAAAGGGTTATTTGTGTCTAAGACGAACCTTCTTTCTCCTAAATTAGGGTTAACGACCTTTGTTTCTTCTTCGTGCTCTTGGGGAATTTTAGCTCCTAGTTCTACGACTCTTGCGAGTACTTGATCTTTGTTGTAATATAGGAGTTCATCAAATTTTGTTAGGTCTAACCTTTGTTGTTCTCCGAGAAGAGTCGACTCTTCTCCACTATGATCAATTAATAGCTCTATATATTTGACTTATGAGAAGAGAGGGGCCAAATTATGACCGCTAAATGAGAAGGTGTCAAAAGGGTTTTCTCTTATTTCATGCTCATCTGATTTAGTTAACATTTTTGTGATTATAGGAATTACTAGCAGACATTCATATGCAACTAGTGTAACCCCTAAGTGTATGGTTTTCGCAAGCCATTCAGGGGTGATGTTGGAATTATACTACAGTGTATCCTAGATGTAGTATCATGTAGTCATCTTTATCAAGGAACATTCATATGCACACCTAATGCAATGACCACTCAATTTGTTGTTACCAAGCCTATGCCTTAAAAATAGATAGCAACAATGATGTATCAATATGTAAGTCAAGTTAGAACCCCAACAAGGTCTAAGCACTGACATGATGCTATTGCAGTCCCTTGACAAGGTATACTTAAAACTAGTTTGAATGTAGATGACAAGCTAAAACTCTTGAAAAATGGAAGTCGCGAATAGATATAGCATAATAACATCATCGTGATACATTAATTGAGCAAGCAAGGTGTTAGTACCATGAAAAATTTATTATGATATATATAAGGCATTATTGACACTTTTCAAGAAGACTTAGATGACGTCAAAACTGAAACTAAATGATAAGTATAACAAGGAGTTTTTAATCGTGTGAGCAATGTAACCGCATAATAAGGGGATTTATACCATCTTCCCACAAAATGAGAATACAATGTAAGTACCGAGATTGTACATCTAGGATGTGAACAAAACCATCAACTCAAGAAGAGACAAAAGATGAACTGGACTCACAGCAGTGAAGATGATCTTGAAATCAAGATGGACGGACTTTTATCAAAGATACAAAAATCATACCCACACACTTTAGACGTTTAACAACCCATCTACAAACATGGATGGGTGTAAATGGACAAAAAGTGATGAGCACTATCTCTGATAAAAACGTGTAATGTATGCACCTTTCTCACCCCAAACAATGGGTAGTGAGAATGCAAGGGTAATGATCAAAAGATGGAAACAAACCAAGCACCACTTAGGCAAAGCTTCACCTCGTCTGAAGACAAGAATAAAACTAAGCAAAAGTGAGACATAGTTTAGTTTCGTGATGAAATACACTTAGATCAAACTCATAAGGGTTCTTTGCCTTGTTCGACAAACAAGGTTCAGATTCCAGATGAGTTGTCACTTTGTGATGGCTTGACACAACAAGGACTAGTAAAGTGGGCTCCAAGAACAAATGGATTTCCTAATAAGTTCTCTCAACTAGGTGTTACAAAGTAGTCCACGAGTGGGGTGATTTACCCAAAAATTCACAATGACTAATTTGGGAGTATCTCGGCTTTGCCCCCTTCAATCACGGTGGGCGGTAAATGTGTTGGGATTCATCCTATAAGGTCTCTTCCCGACCGGGTGTGCACCATCTTTCAACTTTATCTACATTTCCCCAATGAATGGTGGACGCCTTCAACTCATGGTATCCGCGTAGGAATAAATCCTCAAATTCATGTAAGAGATCGATGATCTTTGATACTTCCTTGTTCGACTAGTAGTCCCCAATGATAGCTTCCTTGGGATTCTTCTCTCGATCCGATGTTAAATTTATTAGTTTGGAGTGGTTCATGATACATGCGTTCACATGCATCCACACTATCAATTACTTCACATGTTCCAACTGAATGGTCAACATTCGGGATCTCCATCTCCCTCCATCAATAACATATACCATCTTTCCTTTCTCCTTTTCAAAGACACACGTACTCAAACTGTATGTCTTCTCGGTTCCTTCTCTTGAACTAAGCTTCCAAGCTAGGTCCACCAAGTAAGTTCTACTAATATATCTTCCGCCATGGTGCAATCCCCTAGAGTGAGGCGCTTGATAGCCTACAACACCTCATCAACTGGTTGTTTGGTACTTTGATAATTGAATGTGTGAAC
Organism: Taxus wallichiana var. yunnanensis; assembly: GCA_018340775.1. NCBI lineage: Eukaryota > Viridiplantae > Streptophyta > Pinopsida > Cupressales > Taxaceae > Taxus > Taxus wallichiana. The sequence goes on along the minus strand of CM031239.1, from coordinate 475,226,374 downwards.
CAGTCAATCGCTAACTCCTACCAATTTCTCATTTGGCGTTGAGCTTCGAATGGATGTACCAAGTGATTGCATAACCTTGTAGTGTCGAATATAACTTGTGCACCCAAAGGGAGGGTGGTAAATATTTTGTGCCATCTCCTCGCAGACCCTCTAACATGCCTGGATGTGGGAAAAGGTGGGTCCAGTGCCATTGTAATCCTTGATAGTGGTGGGTATATTTCTCTTCGATAATTGGGAAGTTAGCGTAATTCTAACTTCGTGCCATTCCAACAAGTTTTCACTATGCACAGCCCACCACCCTCATTGCCAGGCTGTGAAAACATAACCCAACATACCTCACTCGCTTGTCCTCCCTCCATTGAGTTTCCATTTCTCTCAAATAGAGCTTAGGGTATGCATCCCCAAAATACTTGGCTATTGCTTTTCCTCCAGGTGTGCCAAACTATATGTGTCATGGTTACCCTAGTTACTGATCCTTTTAGATGTCACCCAATCAATTCATAAGTCCCATGCACCCAATTATCACATGTTATACTGGTAGTATCACTGATAGATTGAGCATCATCAAACTGGATGACTCCTTCTATAGGGTGGATGGTCTCTGGATCTCTTATGGAGCACACATATATTTTGTCTAGGACCTCCTCTCAAGGGGTTCAGTGTAGGGTGTGGACTTTCCATCAACAAGTGGTATAATCACCCTCTCCTCCTTGTTTTCAAAACTTATGTACCCCTTGTTAAACCAGAGATCTGCATTATTCTTATAACACCACGGGTGCCCAAGTAACACTGGGAAATTATCTGCCTCGGCAAGCGCCAAGACTTCAAAATCCCCAGTGAACTTAGTCCCCTGAATGGTAATGGTCGCATCCTTCAAGACACCTATGGGAATTACCTTTGTCTTATTTTCCATATATAACACATTTGAAGATGGCTATAATGTAGGTCTTCCCATTTGATGCCAGACATCCAGAGTGAGAACATTAACCTCCGCACCTATGTCAATGAGGATGTTGCTAAGTAGCCATCCATCCACTACTACGTTCAAGGTAATCTCTTTGTCATAATCAAGGTTGTGAGGTGGGAGGTTTACATGCAGGATATGCCTTTCGTGTTCTTCCCTGGCGCATGGTACCTTTTCTCTCAACCATGCTCCTAGTAGGGGAATAATATTCTCCTACCTCAGCAGTTTACACACCTCCTTAACCTCATCCAAGTCATCCTTTGGTGCTTCTACCGGTCTTCTTTTCTCATATTTTCTAGTTTTCTCTTTTAACCATTAGATTTCCCATTGTAAACTTCAAATTACATCCATGGTTTCCTTGTAGAATTCTTTCTGGTGAGCTAGGTTTGGATACTTCCCATGTACTACTTCTTCCCTTGAAACCAGAGGTCTATGCTTAGGCACTTCCCTTACACGCGTGGAATCTACTCTTGTTGTTACCATAATAGGCTCTAGCTCTGATTCACGTACTACTCATGGGAGCCATTGCACATCAGCCTTCTTAATACTCACCATGCAAGTGCCTTTATCCTTCCGGTACTGCTGACTCATATGTTCATATAACTCTGGGCACTCTTTGTACTTATGTTTTTTTCCACACTAGGAGCATTGTAGAAGATCTGGACATTCGCGCTTATAATGGTCTGTGGTTCCATAATTAAAACATGTTCCACATGGGAACTCACTTCTTCCTCCATGGTTACCATGACCACGAAATCCTCCACAAAATCCTCTTCCACGCACACCAAGATCAATTGCCTCATGAATCACGGTCAATCAATCTACAATCCTTGGTGTCATGTGTGGTTGAGGTACATATCTTGCAATAATAGGACATGTTTTTGTAGACTATGTGCTATAAAAGGGGGCACCTACTTGCATCATGGTCCCTAGACATATTTCACAATTTACCACTACAAAGTACGTACTCGCCTTCCAAGTACATATCCCACCATTATCCTTTGTGTGTCCTTCTACATTATAATCTATGCAACACATCCCCTTTGTGAATCTCTAGAACTATGTTGGTAGATAACTTCTCTAACTACTTAGTCATGGGCGATTTGAGCCTCTAGAAATGGGCTAACACCTAGTGTCAATACTACCAACTTCCTCGTGCGAGCAAAGCAGCTTCATTGCTTCGCATGGGTTCGTGAATGTTTTATGAGACAAAGCCCTCCTAAAGGGTGTGATCAACCCTCCAAAAACCATTGAGCATGTTGTAAAGGGTAGATATCATAAGACAATTTAGAAAATAGAGTTTTAAAGTGCGCATCATATTCCCACATGCTCTCTTCCATTCCCTACTGGATTTCTTTGAGAGAGCTTATGCTCTTCTATTCAAACTTAGGTATGTGGAATTCTGCCAAGAACACATTTCTTAGCGTGGTATAATCCACAACACTTGATGAGGTTCATACTTTCTATACCAAATATATGTGTGTCCTTGTAAATTTGCCACAAATTGATTGGCCTTTCGATCCTGGGTCATGATCCCCTTTGCGCGCCATAGCAGCTCGCACTTATGCACATGCTTTGTGCATCTTCTATCCCACTGTAATCTGGTAAGTGTAGAGACATCTCAAAAATACTTGAGGAGGTGGCTGAGGCCCTTATCCTCCTGATCCAGTCCCTTGGTTTCCTCTAGTGTTTCCTCCTCCACTAGACCCACTAGATCTTGAGCCACCAACTCCACCACTTCCACCTCCAGATCCTCTTGTGTTAGGTACAGGGCATGTGTTTGTCATGCCAAATGCTCCCATCATTCCACTAAATTTGCGTACCGATAATTTTTGAGCTAGTGCCAGTCCCCCATTGTATTCCCTCCACCACTTCCTAACGCGCTTCCAAAACCAGCTGTATATGTGCCTTGTCTAAACATTCCACCAAATACTGGAATAGTGTGTGAAGCCATAGAAGTCCCAAACGAGAAGTTGTATCTTTTGGGTGCCGATTGCTTCTATTGATATCAAATGGATCAACTGTACTTTTCCCTCGTTTAAAAAAACCAAGCGCTAAGGTTTTGTCACTAGGTGGGGTCAAATGCACGCCAACGACTCTTCTTTCTCTACGTGATGAATCTCATTAGAAGCTGCAAGGTTTTCTCTCCCATGCTTACCAAGATGGGGTATCACAGACTGTTTGGGTTCCACATCCTGCACGTGAACCTCAACTCCTTTCCACCATGTCTGGCTCCATAACCCAATTGTAATCCCACACCTGTCTATAAATCTCCCTTTCATGTGCTTCATTATACTTGAGCCATCACTCCTCCCTTTCCTTATCAGTCGTTATATCAACCATCTTTCCCCAACCTGGCTTCCTCGCCAAGTGCTTAGAGTGGTTTAGCCGGCCATAGGAAATGCCTCTAAACCCATGGTTACCATCAAGATTTTGATCGCAAGGGGATAACACACAGAAATGATCCCTGGGCTCCCGTAAAAAATCAAACTCAACAACTTCTATACAGGAATACATGGAAATGGAGTATTCCAGAGTGTAGCTAGTCAATACTCCCTTCCACAAATGATCTATAGCACGGGTCCATGTTAGATCAACATCTTGCAAGTTCTGATATGTTTCTTGGGTCCAAGGGTGTGACTTATAACACCACCCTGATCTAGATGTATAAGTTGAGAGTCATTTGAATAACTCTACTGGGAAACATCAAGAAGGTTTCATACAACTCATGATAAAGTGAGTGTCCTCCACCCATCTTCGCATGTCAAACCTAGGTCTAGTATTGAATCTCTATGTAAATTCATCCTCTGTGCTTTTAAACCAATCTTCAACACCTTCAAGTGTTAAGTTCTCTACCATCACTTTTTGCACAGATCATGATGTATGCCATGTTCCACTACAACTTCAAAAATAGGTCCCGGAAATGGAACCAATATGTAGTCATTTTTGCACCCACCAAGAATAAGGAAACCTCATGCGCACCGGCCTATCACCCAACGGGCATTGGACACTCACCCGAGGCGCGTGAGAGGGATCCAAGTCTCTCTTTTATGTGAGTTTAGTGGAAGGCATAATTCATGATCTTGACTTAGTGCTTTAATAGACATGAAAAGTTATATAGCTCAAAACGCCTCCTACACCCCTTCAGTCATAACAAAAGCAAAGTGCGCAACAAAATTAATATAACTAGAAAGTTATAAATCCACAAATAGACTTAACATTCAAGTAAGGTTAATGGTTATACAAGATCAAAAGCATAGTAAAAACATGCAAGTAATACAGGAAGGAGATCTTAATATAAACGTAGTGGTAACCTTATCATATTCATTCATAGTATTACTCTAAAACATCACAGAGTGGGCACCACAATCATACACCATCTCTGGATCTAGACATGTATGCTCAAAAAACAAAAAATTGCATTCCCCATTTCCCCATTACATCCTTCCTAGAATCATCTACCCACTTTATCCCATAGTTCTCATGAGTAATCTGTAGAGCTCCACTACCCCACTGCCTCTCTGTACTTTGCCAAGGGCACGTGTATAAATAAGCATCGAGCTCTAACAAACTCCTTTGCAACCTCGGATCGGACCCAAGTGTCAAGGTCTGGTCACCTAGGCGCATGCCTCTCCATGTCATGATTATCTTTTTGGATCTTCCTATCGCAAGGTATCTTTCTTCCAGGACACCCTATTGCTAGGCTAGAACCTTATCCCAATGGATCATGTTCTTCATGTGTTTAGTCCAAAGGGCTAAAAATGGCTAAGTCCCAAATTGTGCTTCACAGTGCATGTCCTTGGTTCTTTAAGAACCCTTTTTAATCCTACCTTGCGTGCCTTAGCTTGCACGCTTCTCTCCGGCCATGCATGCCTACATGCCTTTAAGATTTGGTAGCCACATTAGGGTCCCAACAAAATGCATCCATCATGTGCTTTTAATAGGGTCATGATAGGGAAAACTTGTAACTCTATCTCACAAGGAAAACTAATCAAGTGGGTAAGTGGAGCGCTTCCTATTTCATCCATGAGGTTACACAACGGTGGACTACTTTAGGGTTCCTGGAACCACCCCCATTGTTGTAGCTTAAGGCGTTATTCCAAAGGGGTTATGTTCAGTTGAGTGGATAGGGATGTACCCTTTTCCAAAACCTGCAATACAATGTTTTGAATATGGTGCATTTTTTTATCTTTCTTAGCTTAATGTGGTTTTAAGTAGCACACCATTTGGTAACCTATAAGAACACATGTATTAGAAGGTTTGTGTTTGTTTTTTATGCCTTTCTTTGACAAGTGTTAGGTCTTGTAGACAACAAGTTAGTAATTTTCCAGTTCGTAGGTTGATGTCAAGAAAGAGAGTTTTTCACTTTGCTTTTGATTCCTAAGATCACCAAAAGGCATGAAGGAAGAGCATACGCAACGTGAAAATTCTACTAAAATCACATGAAAGTTTTACTTCAACCTTTATAAAACAAGTGTTTCTTTGAACAATTTATATGAGTTTTGTATAATTGTTTTTGATCTCCAAGATCACCTTGGAAGATGCGAGGAGAGAGCATACACACTTCTACAAAGCTAATTCTAAGCCAAGAACAAAAACACTTTAACTATGCAAACTGAAATGTTAAGAAAAAACCTTGTTTTTAAATTATTAGTCCTAGAAACCTACAGAAATGGATTAGAGAAAAGGAATTTGTAAATCGTAAAAATTTCAATTTTTAATACGACACACTGCACACCTATATCGACACAAAGTGCTTTCAAACTAATGAGTACATGCCCTACTTAATGAGTACACCTATAGTCAAAAATTAATAAAACCTAATGCAATAAAACAAAGAAACTCACAATATGACAGAGACGCGCCCATATTGACGTGGGACGCTTTAGGTTCGACGTGTACACACTCAATCTCGAGATAGAAAACTATAAAAATTTTACACAATCAGATCATTTACGCCTACATGGCTAGAGAGGAGGATACGTGCCCCAGATGATAGAGACATGTGCGCATCCTTGAGAGACAAAATTTATAGATTTCCACCCGGTAGAGTACTCGACGTATACGCGGCGCAGAGAGGCGATGCATGGCCAGATGATGGAGATGCGTGCGCATCCCTGTAGAGGTAAAATATGAAAATGAAAAGGACTTATCGACAGTATGCATCTATTTTGATGGAGACACTAGGGTTTCAACATGTACACACCTATTGTAAACACCTATGCGCACCTGTGAAAAACCTATAAAAACATAGATTTTCAAAAAATTAAGAAAAAATAGGTTAGTTATTAGTCAAAGTGTCCTATTTATATATCAAACCCACAAAATGTATACAAATGAAGGTCATTTATCTAGGGTTAGAAACAAGAATGAGGAAATAACAAGTGATTTGACCAAAAATCTTGAAAATGAACTTTGAAAAACCTAAAATACCTCCATTAATGGAGGGTGAGTGTCCCACGTGGTATGCCAAATGTGTTCAAGGAAAGGTTTGCAAAGAGCTATGGATATGGGGCAAAACCCCAAAGCTTTGTGCAAAGCCCCTCAATGGACCATATGATAAGAAATGAGCAAGGAATCCTATTTGCATGTATTAAAACTTGAAATAAACAAGAAATCTAACAAATAACATTAACCTCTATTCTTGAAAGCTTAATAAAATATGCCTACTAAAGACTTAAGCAATCAGTTTTGTTGTTTACTCCATGAGGGTGAATGAATCTTACTAAATGGCTACATGGCCAAGTTTAGCTATTTCATTACATAGGTGCAAGATGAAGTTCTTTTAATGGAGGATAGCCAAGATCAAATGCCTATTAGCTTAGCTAATGCAAATGAGGTCTTAAGCTTTCTTAGGCTTGTTTTGCTTTAGCTTATGTAAATTTGTGTGTTTGAATAGGATGGGTGACCCTTCTATTTATAGTTTTCCAAATGGAAGAGTTTGGAATTTGGGTGCATGTGGGACTAAAGCTTTTAGATTAGATTAGGATAAACATGCTTTAGGCTTAGTTAAGCTTGGTTTAGGCTAGTTAACTAGGGTTTAGGCTAGTTAAACTTTGATTAGCAAGTGATTAGAGACTCATTGAGAGTTGGGAGGGTCTGGATAACCAATTGTGATTGATAGATAGCCTACAAAGCCAATAGAAGTGGTCTAGAGAGAACTAGGGAGGTTTTGAATGGTCGAAAGGAGGAATGTTTAGCTAATAAGAGAGATATTAACCAAATAAGTTGATTATAGGAGGAATACAACCAAAAGAGTGTCGTGAATGGGCATCCGAGAGTGGAGTGAAGAATAGGGAATTAACAAAGTGTCATTGATCGGTTGAATTGGAAGAAATGTTAAGTGTAAGCATATTTTAGGTGTCTACAATTTTCATAATCTTCCATGTTTTCTTCTTCACTTTCATCAATTTCTACTTCCTCCTTTAGCTCTTTGGTGTCACAGATGGCATTGACTAGTGGTTCTTCAAGAGAAATATGATGAGGAGATGGAGAAATCCTTGGTCTTTCTAGAGGGTTTGGTCTCTTTGAAGCATTTTGTATTGTGATCTGAGATAGTTGCTTCTTCAAGGAAACCAAGTCATTTTCCATTTTTTGGAACATCGGATATGTGGTGAAAGATTTTGAATTATAACCCTTTTTTTCCCATTAGGGCCTTTCACATTTCCGAAAAGGATTAGATCATCATTTATTTCTATTGTAAAGTCCTAGGCTTGCCTCAATGTTCTTGGTTGGGCTCTTCTAAGGAAAAAATCTGATTTCGATGAGAGGCAAAGCGTTGATGAAAAACCTCTTCAAATTATTTTTTGGAGGCACCACATCTTTAGGGATCCCTCTTATCACTCTATCATATCTTTCTACGAAGTCCATCATTGACTCGGAGATTTATTTCTTCATTTATATCAATTAGACCAAATAATCCTCACAATATTATGTGGTCTTGAATCTATGTTCGAATGCGGTTCTTATATCTTCCCAAGAGGTGACAGACCTCGGGGGTAGCATGTAGAACCATTTGGCAGAATTTTCTTAAGTGACTCCATAAAATTTAGACTGATACATATTCATCCTCAACACCCAACACACCACAAGCATTGATAAATATTGCTACATCCTCTTCGGTGAGTTAAGATTCATCCCCTCTAAATTTTTGGAAGTTTATCCTCGAGCTTCTCGGTAGCTCATGGAGTGGTTGAGCAAGAGCTAGTGGACCGGTGTTTCCTCCCCATGGTACGTTAGGCCTACGGAATGACATGCAAGAGGCTTCATGATCACGTTCACTCTCATGATCCTATCCCCTATTCTATGTTTGTTTCTATCTTCCAACCTTGCTAAGGCTATGGCTTCTACTACTTCTCTTTCATTTTCCTCGACTTGAAGTCTCTCGATTTCTTCGAGTTGAGCTCGTTTTTCTTCATCAACTCTTACTTCTCTTTCTCTATCTTCTTCTTTAATCTCTATGTCGGTGAAATCTTCAAGGTTCTCATTGATGTATGGAAATTCACTGTCTAAAGGATTGGAAACACTTAGGTTCCCAACGTGGCCAGTTTCTTAAAAAGGAGGCCTCTGGATTCCGAGTAGCTCTTGTCTCCTTTAAAGTTCCTCAAAAATGGGATCAGTTTGTGCTCCTTATCTCTATTGTTGTGTATATCTTCTATCTGGAAGCTTGAAAATATATTCTCTTTTTTTTTTGGTGCTAGAATTTGTCTTTACCTCTCCAATTTAGAAGCATGTTCTTCTTCAAGGTCAAGAATTCTCGTGGCAATGAAGTAGTGGTTGACACTTTGTATATTATGCAAAATAGATTCCTCAAATCTAAAGCAACGTCTTATGGATGTGGAAGAGCAATTCAGTGTCTTTCAACAAGAGGATTTCCCAGAATAGCCATGATTTGAATCCATGCGGCTCATATAACCATTCAAATTTAAGAAAATTTTTTTCTTTTTGAATTTTGAATCTTTTGTGTTTTTGTTTGTTTAACTTTGAACTTATAGTCGCATTCTGTGTGTAGATGTTTGTTAAATCTACCCCACGGTGGATACAAAAACTATTGGCAAGGAAATTTTTTGAGTGGGAAAAATTATGGATTCCTTTCTAATGCTCTGGGAATCTAATTCCCTCTACTTAACCGGTGCAGCTACCATATATACATACGTGAGAAAATGTGGATTTTGTGGTGGCCTTTTGTTCGGGGATCGATAGGGGCACTCCACCGACCCAGAGAAAATAATTTTAGTTATCTCTACAGGGGGAATTTTCTATGGTGTGAAAGGGAGTGAAAAAGAGGTAGGAGAACTAGTGTCGCTGTAGGTAGAAAATAGAATTCCTGCATGTACTAGTTATAAACTTCAACACATGCATTCATGAGAAGAAATAACCCTGCAAATGGAAACAAGACGAGATAATATTATGAACTCAAAGTTTCTAAAATATCCTCATCAAAGAGGCTACAAAATCCTTCTTCTTGTATTGATGCTTAAACAAAATTTGTACATAATGTGGGAATGGAAGAAATTTTAGAATGGAGGAAAGTAGAAGAAAATGGTTATCTCCTTTGTTTTATCTAAGTACAATGCACTCGTGAGTTTACAAGATCAATCACAAACCTTTGACAATGGCATGATGAAGCCATTAAATCCACTCCAAGAAATGGTTACAACTTCTTCTTTGTTATAAGCAAGAAACAATTTACAATTTGTTTTCAATCATTCACGTCGTTTGGATTCTTGATTCTCAAAGAAACACCGATGGTGAAAAAATTAGACTTTTCATAATGCATCCGTTACACTCACTTTGTAAGTTTGAATTTGAACCATTCATCTTGCCTTCGAAATGTTAAACCAGAGCTGACCACATGGGAGAAACTTATATGAGCGAGCGTGGAGGATGCCTTTTGTATTGTATGCCTATGTAGAAAATTGGTATTTTTGACATTTTGGTCCACCCTTCCACCTTTGATATGGTTTTGACACGTGTCCTTACTTGAGTGGAGAAATAATTGTGGGTCACTTTTATAATTTTACCTTTTTTAATGCGGGCTCAAAAACACAAATTGCTCCACCGACCCCCTCCCACTTTGACCTTTTGACGTGGGCTTAATATTTGACTTTTTCCTCATAGCATGATTAGAGCTACAGGTCACTTTATGAATTTTACCCCTTTTTCAATAAGGCTCAAAAATTTAAAGTTCTTTTTCATTCCGTTGTCCTACTTTTACTTTTCAACGAAGGGCCAAAGACCTTGGTGGAGCCGCAGAGCATTCTATAACTTTTACTTCACTTCTGGGAATTTGGTTAAATTTCCAAAAGTGCCTCGATGGCCCACTCGTTTTCTTTGAATTTTTCCCTGGGGGCTTAACCTTTGAGTGGAAGAAGAATCAAAAGACTTACTTGGTATAGTAGAATGCTCTTTGGCAACCAAAGTGAGTCTATTTTATCTTTGGCTGATTCCATGGAAGGTGGTAATGGTGATCCTTTGTTGATGATTTTATTCTATGTAACCTCTGGAGGAAAATCTTCTTTATTCTTCTTCTTATCCTTTGTTGCAATGCTGTTGCATTGAAATCCCTTTCCTAGATTGAGGCGAGTGAAAACAACACATGATAAACTTGGAACTTCTTCATCACCTTCATCTTCATCATCAACATACTCAATCAAGGCCATTGTGTATATCAACTTCCTTAATATCAAGATAGTTTTCATAATCGTCCATATTTTCTTCTTCGATTTCATCAATTTCTACTTCCTTCTTTAGCTCTTTGGTGTCACAGATGGCATTGATGGTGGTGCTTCAAGAGCAAGATGGCGAGGATATGGAGCAATGATTGGTCTCGTATAGAATGTTTGGTCTCGTTGAAGCATTCTCGCATTGTGATTTAAGATAGCCGCTTCTTTCAAGGAAACCAAGTCATTTTCCATTTTTGGAACATCGAGATATGTGGTGAAAGATTTTGAATTATAACCCTTTTGTTTCCCATTAGGGCCTTTCACCTTCCGAAAAGGATTAGATCATCATCGGTTTTATCAGAAAGTCCTAGGCTTGCCTCAATGTTCTTGGTTGGGCTCTTCTAAGGAAAAAATCTGATTCTGATGAGAGAGCACTGATGAAAAACATCTTCAAATTATTTTTGGAGGCACCACATCTTGAGGGATCCTTCTTATCACTCTATCATATCTTTCTACGAAGTCCCTCATTGACTCGTAGAGGTTTTTTAGAAAATCTTCCGTGGTCTTGAATCTGTGTTCGAATGCACTTCTTATATCTTCCCAGTAGGTCATAGACCTCGGGGTAGCATGTAGAACCATTCAAAGAAACTTTTCTTGAAGTGACTCCACAAAGAGTTATACCGACACATCTTCATCCTCAAAACCCAACACATCACAAGAAGTGATAAATGTTGCTACATCCTCTTCAAGGAGTTTAGAGCCATCCCTTATAAATTTTGGGAAGTTTTTCCTCGAACCTCTCGCTAGCTCATGGAGTGGTTGAGTAAGAGCCACTTTGGACCGGTGTTTCCTCCCCATGGTACGTTAGGCATACGGGTTACATGATGACGTTCACACTCATGATCCCTATCCCCTATTGTATGTTTGTTTTTATCTTCCATCCTTGCTAAGGTGTGGCTTCTACTTCGCTTCTCTTTCGCCCGCTTCGGCTTGAAATCTCTCAATTTCTTTGAGTTGAGCTCTTATTTCTTCGTCGGCTCTTACTTCTCATTCTCTATCTTCTTCTTTGGTCTCTATATAGGTGAAATTTTCAAGGTTCTCATTGATGTATGTAAATTAACCATATAAAGGATTGGCTACACTCGGAGTTCCCAACGTGGCTAGTTCTTGAAAAGGAAGCCTCCGGATTCCGAGTAGCTCTTGTATCCTTTAAAGTTTCTCAAAAATGGGATCAGTTTGTCCTCCTTGTCTTTGTTGTTGGGTGTATCTTCTCTCTGGAATCTTGAAAATATATGCTCTTCTTTATGGTGCTAGAATTTTCATTGCCTTTCTAGTTCAAAGAACATGTTCTTCTTCAAGGTCCATAATTCTCATGGCAATGAAGTAGTGGTTGGAACTTTTTCTATTATGCCAGATAGCTTCCCTCAAATCTAAAGCAACATCTTCTTGGATGTGGAAGAGAAATTCAGGTCTTTTAACGTGAGGATTTCTTGGAATAGCCATGATTTGAATCCATGTGGCTCATATATCCATTCAAATTCGAGAATTTTTCTCGTTTTGAATTTTGAATCTTTTTTGTTTTTTGTTTTTTTAAATTTCACCTTGCGGTCGTATTCAGGTGTAGATGTTGCTAAATCTGCCCTTACATTGCACGCCTAAAACTATTGGAAAGGAAATTTTTCAGGTGGGAAAACTTTTGCATTCCTTTCCAATACTCTTGGAATAAAATTCCTCTACTTAACTAGTGCAACTACCGTATATGTATGCATGAGAAAATGTGGATTTATGTGGTGGCCTTTTGGCCGGGGATCTAATAGGGGCACTCCACCGACCCAACACTCATGGTTATCTCCTTTGTTTTCTCTAAGTACAATGAACTCATGTTTTTACAAGATTAATCACCAACCTTTCACAAAGGCGTTAAGAAGCCATTAAATCTCCTCCAAGAAACTTGCTTATAACTTCTTCTTTGTTAGCAAGAAACAATTTACAATTTCTTTTCAATCATTTGTGTCCATCTAGATTTTTTATTCACGAAGAAACACCAATGGCAAAAAAACAAGACTTTTCATAACGTAGCCGTTACACTCGCTTTGTAACTTTGAATTTGAACCTGTTCATCATACCTTTGAAACATTAAACCAGATCCATCCACGTGGGAGAAATTTATTAGAGCGGGCGTGGAGGATGCCTTTGCATTTTTTGCCTTTGTAGAAAATGAGATTTTTTTGACATTTTGGTATGGCCTTACGCTTTGATATGGTTTTGACACATGGCCTTAGTTGAGTGGAGATAGAATTGCAGGTCACTTTTATAATTTTACCTTTTTTTTATGCAGACTCAAAAACACAAATCGCTCCGCCAACCCGCCTCCCCGCTTTGACCTTTTAATGTGGGCTTAATATTTGACTTTTTCCTCATAGCATGATCAGTGTTCGGGTCACTTTATGACTTTTAACCTGTTTTCAATAAGGCTCAAAACTTCCAAGTTATCCACCATTCCACTCTCCAACTTTTAATTTTTAATGACGGGCCCAAGACCTTGGTGGAGCGCTGAGCATTCTAGAACTTTTACTTCACTTTTGGGAATTTGGTTAAATTTCCAAAAGTTCCCGATAACCCTCTCATCTGCATTGACTTTTTCCATGTAGGCTTCACCTTTGACTTTTCCCTGGGGGCTTAACCTTTGAGCTAGAAGAAGAATCAAAAGACTAACTCGGTATAGTAGCATGCTCTTAGGAAACCAAGTGAGTCTGTTTTTCTTTGGCTTATTCCATAGAAGGTGGTAATGGTGATCCTTTAGTGATGATTTTATTCGCGTGTAACCTCTAGAGGACAATCTTCTTTATTCTTCTTCTTATCCTTTATTGCAACTATTAGAGCTAAAATCCCTTTCCTAGATTGAGAGCGAGTGAAAACAAAAAATGAGAAACTTGGAACTTCTTAATCACCTTCATCTTCATCATCAACATACTCAATCAGGCCATTGTGCATATCAACTTCCTTAATCTTAAGATAGTTTTCATAATCTTCCATGTTTTCTTCTTCAATTTCATCAATTTCTATTTCCTCCTTTACCTCTTTGGTGTCACAGATGGCATTATATGGTGGTGTCGAGTGGCATTATCTTTCTAGAGGGTTTTGTCTCCTTGAAGCATTTTGTATTGTGATCTGAGATAGTTGCTTCTTCAAGGCAACCAAGTCATTTGCCATTTTTTGGAACATCAGATTTGTGGTGAAATATTTTGAATTATGACCCTTTTGTTTCCCATTGGGGCCTTTCACCTTTCCAAAAAGGATTAGATCATCATTGCTTTCTATTACAAAGTCTTGGCTTGCCTCAATGTTCTTGGTTAGGATCTTCTAAGGAAAAAACCTACTTGTGATGGCAAAGCATTGATGAAAAACCTCTTCAATTTTTTTTTTTGGGAGGCACCCTATCTTTAGGGATCCTTCTTATCTCTCTATCATATCTTTCTACGAAGTCCTTCATTGACTCGAGAGGTTTCATTCTTCCTTTATACCAATTAGACCGAAAGATCCCGACAATCTTCAATGGTCTTTAATCTGTGTTTGAATTCATTTGTTATATCTTCCCGGTGAGGTGACAGACCTCAAGGGTAGCATGTAGAACCATTCGGCAGAATTTTCTTGAAGTGACTCCAAAAAGAGTCAGACCGATACATCTTCATCCTCAACACCCAACACACCACAAGCGGTGATAAATGTTGCTACATGCTCTTGGGGAGTTAAGAGCCATCCCTCTAAATTTTGGGAAGTTTTTCCTCAAGCCTATTGGTAGCTCATGGAGTGGTTCAAGCAAGAGCCGGTGGACCAGTGTTTCCTCCCCATGGTAAGTTAGGCCTACGGGCTTCACAATCACGTTCACGCTCACGATCCCTATCCCCTATTCTATGTTATTCTCTATCTTCCATCCTTGTTAAGGTTACGGCTTCTACTTCTCCTCTTTCATCTTCCTCGGCTTGAAGTCTCTCGATTTCTTTGAGTTAAGCTCTTATTTCTTCGTCGGCTCTTATTTCTCTTTCTCTATATTATTTTTGGTCTATATGTTGGTGAAATATTCAAGGTTCTATTTGATGTATGGAAATTCACCGTATAAAGGATCGGGCAACACTCAGGTTCCCAACGTGGCCAGTTGCTTGAAAAGGAGGCCTTTGGATTCTGAGTAGCTCTTGTCTCCTTTAAAGTTCCTCAAAATGGGATCAGTTTGTCCTCCTTGTCTCTGTTGTCGGGTGTATCTTCTATCCACCATCTTTAAAATCTATGCTCTTCTTTGTGGTTCTATAATTTTTCCTTACCTCTCTAGTTTAGAAGCGTGTTCTTCTTCAAGGTCCAAAATTCTCGTGGCAATGAAGTAGTGGTTGGCACTTTGTCTATTATGCCAGATAACTTCCCTCAAATTTGAAGCAATGTCTTATTGGATGTGGAAGAGCAATTCGGGTCTTTCAACAGGGGGATTTCTTGGAATAGCCATGATTTAAATCCATCTGGATCATATAGCCATTCTAATTTAAGAAATTTTCTCTTTTTGAATTTTGAATCTTTTGTGGTTTTTGTTTTTTTTTAAACTTTGATGTTTAAATCGCATTTAGGTGTAGATCTTTGCTAAATCGCGCCATGGTGGGTGCCAAAAAATATTGGTGAGGAAATTTTTCAGGTGGGAAAACTTTTGAATTCCTTTCTAACACTTTGGGAATCTAAGTCCCTCTACTTAACCAAGACAACTTCCATATATGTATGTGCAAGAAAATGTGGATTTCTGAGGTGGCCTTTTGACCGGGATCCGATAGAGGCACTCCACGACCCAATGGAAAATTCTTATAGTTATCTGCAGGGGGTATTTTCTATGAAGGTGGGAAAGGGAGTGAGAAAAGAGGTAGGGGAACTAGTGTCATAGGTAGAAAATCAAATTCTTGCACACACTTGTTAGAAACTTCAACACATGCATTCATGAGAAGAAATAACCCTGCAAATGGCAACAAGATGAGATAAGATTATGAACTCAAAGTATCTAAAATTTCCTCATCAAAGAGACTAAAAATCCTTCTTCTTGTATTGATTCTTAAATAGAAGTTGTACATAATGTGGGAATGGAAGAAATTTGAGAATGGAGGAAAGTAGAAAAAATGGTTATCTCCTTTGTTTTCTCTAAGTACAATGCATTCACGAGTTTACAAGATCAATCACCAACCTTTGACAATGGCATGCGAGAATCCATTAAATATCCTCTAAGAAATAGTTACAACTTCTTCTTTGTTAGCAATAAATGGTTTACAATTTCTTTTCAATCATTCACATCCGTTCGGATTCTAATTCGTGAAGAAACGCTAATGATGAAAAACTAGACTTTTCATAATGCGTCGTTACCCTCGCTTTGTAACTATGAATTTTAACAGTTTATATTGCCTTGAAACTTTAAACCAAATCCATCCACATGGGAGAAATTTATTGGAGCGAGCGTGGAGGATGCCTTTTGCATTTTATGCCTTTGTAGAAAATTGGCATTTTTTGACATTTTGGTCCGCCCTTATGCCTTTGATATGGTTTTGACATGTGGCCTTACATGAGTGGACATAGAATTAAGGGTCACTTTTATAATTTTACCTTTTTTATATGGGCTTAAAAACACAAATTTCTTCACCGACTCGCCTCCCCACTTTAACGTTTTGATGCGGGCTTAATATTTGACTTTTTCTTCATAGCATGCTTGGAGCTGTGGGTCACTTTATGACTTTTACCCCTTTTTGAATAAGGCTTAAAACTTTAAAGTTATTTTCCATTTCGTTCTCCCACTTTGAATTTTCAATGACAGCCAAAGACCTTGGTTGAGTGTGGAGCATTCTATAACTTTTACTTCACTTTTGGGAATTTCATTAAATTTCCAAAAGTGCCCCGATGGACCGCTTGTCCAATTTGAATTTTTCCATGTAGGCTTCACCTTTGACGTTTTCCCTGGGGCTTAACCTTTGAGCTGGAAGAAGAATCAAATGACTTACTTGGTATAGTAGCATGCTCTTTGGCAACTAGTGAGTCTGTTTTTTCTTTGGCTTATTCCATGGAAGGTGGTAATGGTGATCCTTTGCTGATGATTTTATTTTGTGTAACCTCTAGAGTACAATCTTCTTTATTATTCTTCTTATCCTTTGCTACAACTATTGGGGCTGAAATCCCTTTCCTAGATTGAGTGTTATTGAAAACAACACATGAGAAACTTGGAACTTCTTCATCACCTTCATCTTCATCATCAACATACTCAATCAGGCCATTGTGCATATCAACTTCCTTAATCTCAAGATAGTTTTCATAATCTTCCATGTTTTCTTCTTCAGTTTCATCAATTTCTACTTCCTCCTCTAGCTCTTTGGTGTCACATATGGCATTGAATGGAGGTGTTTCAAGAGAAAGATGACGAGGAGATGGAGCAATCCTTGGTCTGTCTAGATGGTTTTGTCTCCTTGAAGCATTCGCATTTTGATCTAAGATAGTTGCTTCTTCAATGCAACCAAGTCATTTGCTAGGTTTTGGAACATCGAACGTGGTGAAAGATTTTGAATTTCGAATTTTTTTTTTCCCATGGGGCTTTTCACCTTTCCAAAAAGGATTAGTTAATCATTGGTTTCTATTACAATGTCTTGGGATTTCCTCAATGTTCTTGGTTGGGCTCTTCTAAGGAAAAAAACTACTTCGATGACAAAGCACCGATGAAAAACCTCTTCAAATTCTTTTTGGGAGGCACCACACCTTTAGGGATCCTTCTTATCACTCTATCATATCTTTCTACAAAGTCCCTCATTAACTTAGAGATTTCTTTCTTCATGTATACCAATAGGACCAAAAGATCATGACAATCTTCCATGGTCTTGAATCTGTGTTCGAATGCAATTCCTATATCTTCCTAGTAGGTGGCAAACCTCGGGGTAGCATGTTGAACCATTCAAGTAAACTTTTATGGAAGTGACACCACAAAGAGTCGACTACCACATCTTCTTCCTCAAAACCCAACACACCACAAGTAGTGATAAATGTTACTACATACTCTTCATGGAGTTAAGAGCCATCCCCTCTAAATTTTGGGAAGTTTTTCCTCAGCCTCTCGGTAGCTCATGGAGTGGTTGAGGAAGATCTAATGAACTGATGTTTCCTTCCCATTGTATGGTAGGCCTATGGGCTTCACAATCACATACACGCTCTCGATCCCTATCCCCTATTCTATGTTTGTTTATATCTTCCATCTTTGCTAAGGCTACATCTTCTATCGCTGCTCTTTCATCTACCTCGGCTTGAAGTCTCTCGATTTCTTCAAGTTGAGCTCTTATTTCTTCGTCGGATCTTGCTTCTCTTTATCTATCTTCTTCTTTGGTCTCTATGTTAGTGAAATCTTCAAGGTTATCATTGATGTATGGAAATTCACATTATAAAGGATTGGAAACACTCGGGTTTCCAATGTGGCGGATTGCTTGAAAAGGAGGCCTCTCGGATTCGATTAGCTCTTGTCTCCTTAAAAGTTTCTCAATAATGGGATCAGTTTGTCCTCCTTGTCTCTTTTTCTGGGTGTATCTTCTATCCGCCAACTTGAAAATCTATGATCTTCTTTGAGGTGCTAGAATTTGTCCTTACCTCTATAGTTCAAGATGCGTGTGTTCTTCTTCAAGGTCCAGAATTCTCATGGCAATGAAGTAGTGGTTGGTAGTTTGTATATTATGCCATATATCTTCCCTCAAATCTGAAGCAACGTCTTCTTGGATGTGGAAGAGCAATTTGGGTCTTTCAACAGGAGGGTTTCCTGGAATAGCCATGATTTGAATCCATGTGGCTCATATAGCCTTTCAAATTCTAGAAATTATCTCTTTTGAATTTTGAATATTTTGTGTGTTTTATTTTCTTTAAACTTTGACCTTGCGGTCACATTCAGGTGTAGATGCTACAAAATATTCCCCATGGTGGGCAGAAAAAACTATTGGTGAGGAAATTTATCAGGTGGGTAAACTTGTGGATTCCTTTCCAATGCTCTAGGAATCTAAGTCCCTCTAATTAACCAAAGGTGCAGACTATCGTAAATGCATGCGTGAGAAAATGTGGATTTCTAGGGTGGCCTTTTAGTGGGGATCCAACAGGGGCACTCTGACCGACCCAAGAAAATGCTCTCAGTTATCTACAAGGGGGAATTTTTTATGAAGGTGGGAAAGGGAGTGAGAAAAGATGTAGGAGAACTAGTGTCGTAGGTAGAAAATAATATTCTTGCATGCACTAGTTATAAACTTCAACACATGCATTCATGAGAAGAAATAACCCTGAAAATGGCAACAAGACGAGATAAGATTATGAACTCAAAGTTTCTAAAATCTCCTCATCAAAGAGGCTAAAAAATCCTTCTTCTTTTATTAATGCTTAAACAGAAGTTTTACATAATGTGGGAATGGAAGAAATTTGAGAATGGAGGAAAGTAGAAAAAAATGATTATCTCCTTTGTTTTCTCTAAGTACAATGCACTCATGAGTTTACAAGATCAATCACAAAACTTTCATAATGACATGAAGAAGACATTAAATATCCTCCAAGAAATGGTTACAACTTCTTCTTTGATAGCAAGAAATGGTTTACAATTTCTTTTCAATCATTGTGTCCATTCGGATTCTAGATTCGTGAAGAAACGCATCAATGGCAAAAAAACTAGATTGTTCATAATGCAGTCTTTACACTCGCTTTATAAATTTGAATTTGAACTGTTCATCTTGCCTCAAAAACTTTAAACCAAATTTTTCCACGTGGGGGAAACTTATTAGAGCAGGTGTCGAGGATGCCTTTTGCATTTTATGCCTTTGTAGAAAAATGGCATTTTTTGACATTTTGGTCCGCACTTCTACCTTTGATATGGTTTGACACGTGGCCTTACTTGAGTGGACACATAATTGTGGGTCACTTTTATAATTTTACGCTGTTTTAATGCCAACTCAAAAACACAAATTGCCGGGTCACTTTATGAATTTTACCCCTTTTTAAATAAGGCTCAAAACTTTGAAGTTATCTGCCATTCCGCTCTCCTTCTTTGAATTTTCAATGAAGGGCCCAAGACTTGGTGGAGATGCGGAGCATTCTAGAACTTTTACTTCACTTTTGGGAATTTGGTTAAATTTCCAAAAGTTCCTCGATAACCAACTCGTCTACCTTGAATTTTTCCCTGCAGACTTCACCTTTGAATTTTTCCCGGGGCTTAACCTTTGAGTGGAAGAAGAATCAAAAGACTTAATTGGTATAGTAACATGCTCTTTGGCAACCAATGAGTCTTTTTTTTCTTTGGATGATTCCATGGAAGGTGGTAATGGTGATCGTTTGCTGATTATTTTATTTTGTGTAACCTCGGAGGATAATCTTCTTTATTCTTCTTATTGTCCTTAGCCGTAATTGTTGGGGCTGATATCCCTTTCCTAGATTGAGTGCAAGTGAAAAAAACACATGAGAAACTTGGAAATTCTTCATCACCTTCATCTTCATCATCAACATACTCAATCAGGCCATTGTGCATATCAACTTCCTTAATCTCAAGATATTTTTCATAATCTTCCATGTTTTCTTATTCAGTTTCATCAGCTTTCTACTTCCTCTTTTAGCTCTTTGGTGTCATGAGATGGCATTGACTTATGGTGCTTCAAGAGTAAGATGATGAGGTGATGGAGAAGTCCTTGGTATGTCTAGAGGGTTTGGTCTCCTTGAAGCATTTTGCATTGTGATCTAAGATAGATGCTTCTTCAAGGCAACCAAGTCATTTTCCATTTTTTGGAACATTAGATCTGTGGTGAAATATTTTGAATTATGACCCTTTATTTCCCATTGGGGCCTTTCACTTTTCCAAAAATTATTAGATCATCATCGGTTTCTATTGCAAAGTCCTGGGCTTGCCTCAATGTTCATGGTTGAGCTCTTCTAAGGAAAAAACCTACTTCTGATGGCAGAGCACTAATGAAAAACCTCTTCAAATTATTTTTGGGAGGCACCCCATCTTTAGTGAACCTTATTATCACTCTATCATATCTTTCTACGAAGTCCCTCATTGACTCAAAGGTTTCTTTCTTCATTTATACCAATTGGAAAAAATATTTTTGGTCTTGAATCTATGTTTGAATGCACTTCTTATAACTTCCCAAGAGGTGACAGACTCGGGGTAGGATGTAGAACCATTTAGTAGACTTTTCTTTAAGTAAATCAACAAAGAGTCGAGTGACACATCTTTGTCCTCAACACCAAACACACCACAAGAAGTGATAAATGTTGCTACATGATCTTTAGGGAGTTAAGAGCCATCCCCTCAAAATTTTGGGATCTTTTTTCCTCGAGCCTCTCAAAGGCTCATGGAGTGGTTGAGCAAGAACCAAGTGGACCGGTGTTTCCTCCCAATGGTACGTTATGCCTACAAGCTTCACGATCATGTTCACACTCATGATCCCTATCCCCTATTCTATGTTTGTTTCTATCTTCCATCCTTGGTAAGGTTGCGGCTTCTACTACTACTCTTTCATCCGCCTCACCAAGTCTCTCGATTTCTTCAAGTTGAGATCTTATTTCTTCGTCGGCTCTTTCTTCTCTTTTCTATCTTCTTATTTGGTCTCTATGTCGGTGAAATCTTAAAGGTTATCATTGATGTATGGAAATTCATCATATAAAGAATTGGCAACACTCAGTTCCCAAAGTGGTTGGTTGCTTGAAAAAGAGGCCTCTGGATTCTGAGTAGCTCTTGTCTTCTTTAAAGTTCCTCAAAAATGGAATCAGTTTGTCCTCCTTATCTCTATTTTCGGGTGTATCTTCTATCCACCGGCTTGAAAATCTATGCTCTTCTTTGTGGTGCTAGAATTTTCCCTTGCCTCTCTAGTTCAACAAAGCGTGTTCTTCTTCAAGGTCGAAATTCTCATTGCAATGAAGTAGTGGTTGTTACTTTATCTATTATGCCGAGATAGTTTCCCTCAAATCTAAAGAAAAATTTCCTTTGATGTGGAAGAGATAATTTGGGTCTTTCGATAGGAGGATTTCTTATAATATCCAATATTTGAATCCATGCATCTCATAAAGCCATTCAAATTCAAGAATTTTTCTCTATTTGAATTTTGAATCTTTGTGTTTTTTGTTTTTTAAACTTTGACCTTGTGGTCGCATTCAAGTATAGATGCTACAAAATTTTTGGGTGGGAAAACATGTGAATTACTTTCCAACACTCTGGGAATCTAAGTCCCTCTACTTAACCGATGTGCCGCATCATATATGCATGCGTGAGACGATGTGGATTTCTTTGGTGGTATTTTGGCGGGGATCCGACTGTGGGGCACTCTCTTTTGAACCAGCGGAAAATTCTCTAGTTATCTCGTAATGGGGGAATTTTCTATGAAGGTGGGAAAGGGAGTGAGAAAATAATTAGGAGAACTAGTGTCACAGTAGAAAATCAAATTCTTGCACGCACTAGTTAAACTTCAACACATGCATTCATGAGAAGAAATAACCCCGCAAATGGCAACAAGACGAGATAAGATTATGAACTCAAAGTTTCTAAAATCTCCTCATCAAAGAGGCTATAAAATCCTTCTTCTTTTATTGATGCTTAAGTAGAATTTGTACATAATGTGGGAATGGAAGAAATTTGAGAATGGAGGAAAGTAGAAAAAAATGGTTATCTCCTTTGTTTCTCTAAGTACAATGAACTCATGAGTTTACAAGATCAATCGCCAACCTTTGATAATGGCATGAAGAAGACATCAAACCTCCTCCAAGAAATGGTTTACAATTTCTTTTCAATCATTCACTTCCATTCGGATTCTAGATTCACGAAGAAACATCATTGGTGAAAAAACCAGACTTTTCATAATGCATTTTACACTCGCTTTGTAACTTTTAATTTGAACCGTTCATCTTGCCTTGAAACTTTAAACAGAGTTGACCATGTGGGAGAAACTTATTGGAGTGGGTGTGGAGGATGCCTTTTGCATTTTATGCTGTGTAGAAAATTGGCATTTTTGACATTTTTGTCCACCCTTCTACCTTTGATATGGTTTTGACACATGGCCTTACTTGAGTGGAGACAGAATTGTTGGTCACTTTTATAATTTTACCTTTTTTATGCGGGCTCAAAAACATAAATTTCTCCATCGACCTACCTCCCGCTTTGACCTTTTAACATGGGTAATATATTTGACTTTTTCCTCATAGCATGATCGGAGCTGCGGGTAACTTTATGAATTTTACCCCTTTTTCAATAAGGCTCAAATCTTCAAAGTTCTTCGCCATTCTGCTCTCCCACTTTGACTTTTCAACGACGGGCCCAAGACCTTGGTGGAGCCACAGAGCATTCTAGAACTTTTACTTCACTTTTGGGAATTTGGTTAAATTTCCAAAAGTTCCCCGATGGCCCGCTCATCTGCTTTGACATTTTCCATGCAGCTTCACCTTTGACATTTTCCCGTAGGCTTCACCTTTGAATTTTTCCATACGGGCTTCACCTTTGAATTTTTCCCTATGGCCTTCACCTTTGAATTTTTCCCTATGAAGGCTTGACTTTGACTTTTCCCTTGTTGGCTTCACCTTTGACATTTTCCTTGTGGGATCAAAATTAGACTTTTACCTTTGTGTGATCGGGGTTGCAGGACCAATCTGACATTTTTGCCAAAAGTGACAAAAAATGTTAAGTTCGCCAAGGAACCCATTGTGCCATGTCCAATCGGACATGTCCACGTACCTACATACACTGGGGCTAGAATTTGATGGGGAAAAGACACCCGTCATTCACGACTATAAAAAAAATACAGAGAAGTAGAGGACTTCATCGTTTTGAGTCTTATTTCCAAATTTATTTCACGAAACAGAGTCATGGAGGAAAAACAAGGTATGATGACCCATGGTCATAGAAAAGGTGAGAAATTTCATCCAAATGGAGGTTGCAAAGGAAGATTCATGCGTACAGACCGGGAAATGGGAGATTTGTCAAAATGAGTAGACTGAGGATTTGAAACAACTTTAGGGCATGGATTTCTCCATCTCTTCAAACCTTCAACTTGGCTTGAACACTTTAGGAGGGTGTGAGCTCAAAATTTTGAATTTGACTTGGAAAACGAAAATCATTTTTCAGAGAGACAACAAGTGACTCTAGCTTGGGGACATGGCATGGACTTAGCATAGTGGAGACATGACATGAGAATCTAGAATCTCAATCTCTAGACCCTATAATTTTTTGACCAATGCCTTATCGGTTGGGCCTTGCTGCATCATAAACAACTTTGAGAAAAAAATATTAGAAGAAGGAAACACACAAGCACACAATGGGAAGGAAACACATGACACGCAATAGAAAGGGGAAATGAAACCACACTATGGAAAGGGAAAGACACCTATGGTACAAGGCGGGGGACAACCCAATTTCACTAATGATATAATTTCAAGTATTGCCTACTTTGAGGAAATTCCAGTGGCATTCCATCCAAGTATGAGAGAAGGAAAATGTTCTCACCACAAGCTTCATGAATCAGGAATGGGTTGAGCCATAATGAATCAAACTTTCCATGGCTACCTCTAGGTTCTCTTCTCTTGTCCCATAGCAGAACGAAGTCTCCAACCTTGAATTCTCTTTCCTTGGTCTTCTAGTCAAATATTTTCTTCACTTTCAACTGATGCTCCTTGATTCGATCCACCACTTGGGATCTATTTTCTTCCATCTTTTCTAGAAATAGGATCCTCTTGTCAATGGAATCCTTGTACTAGCCATCTTTTATTGCCTGTAACAACTTGAGAGCTGACATCTCAATTGTGAGAGGAATTTCTGCTTCAACTCCATATAGCAGTTGGAATGGTGACATACCTATTTCCTTTTAGGGAGTGATCCTATCTACCCACAATACATCATACAACCTTTTGTGCCAATTCCTTTTATTCTTATTTACAAGCTTGCGAACAATGGTCACAATGTTCTTGCTGCTTGACTCATCTTGTGCATTTCCTTGGGTATAGTAGTCAAAAGAATGAGATAGGAGATTCCAAAGCCATAACAAAAATCTATGAGCTCCTTGAAGAGAAATAGGTAGCATTATCTACTACAATATTTTGTGGCACTCCAAAACAGACTATGATATTCTCCTTGATGAAGTTACATATTGTTTCAGTGTTGGTCTATTTGGTTGGAGTTGCTTCCACCCATTTGGTGAAGTAGTATGTTTTTGTGAGCACATAGGTATGCCCTGCACTTGAGTGAGGATTCAAAACACCAATGAAGTCCAGCCCCCATTGTTGAAATGGTTCTTCAATAACCACAGGCCTGAGTGGTAATGCAACTAGTTGTGGCCTTCCAACAAATTGTTGGCATGCTTTGCACTTGGAAACCCAATCCTGAGTGTCTGCAAAGATGGAGGGCCAATAATACCTTCCTCAAAGGATCTTGTGTGTAGTTACCTTTGCTGAAAAATGTCCACCACATGCTTGGTCATGATATGCTTCAAGTAACTTTTCTTTTGCTCCTTATCTACACATCCGAGGAAACAACCATCCAGACTTCTTTTGTAAAGTGCATGATTCTAGATTACAAATTTGGCTACCTTCAATTTGAGTGTTCTTCTTTTCTTGTAATCAAGATGAGGAGGGAATTATCCATAAGTGAGGTAATAGGAAATATCAACATACCACTCATCGGTAGTGGTGACTAAGAGCACTTGTGGGTTGTCTTCAAAACAAGTTGGACAAGTACAATCTTCTTCTCCATCTTTGAGTTTTAAGTGTTTCACCCTCAGCAATCAACTTGCACAATCCATTTCCCCTTACCGATTAGAGGTCTAATCTCCAATTCATACTCTTGAGTTTTTACAATCTAATTTCTTCTCTTAGCTCCAGGATCTTGTTGAGTCAAAATGGACTTGATTTCACTACGGGGACCATCACCACAGTATGGGAATTTAGAATGTAAAACCTAAAGTTTTTACAGCCTTGACCACTTTGCATAGGAATTTTTCTCTAATTGACTATACTTTAGCTCATGATTCTTCAAAGGAAAACTCATGAAATAAACAAGTGCTTCCACACCTTCATCATTTTTCTGAACAAGTACAGTAGAGAGTGTATGTTCTGATGCATAATAATACATGATGAACTCTTTGTTGAAATCTAGACATACAAGAGTTGGAGATTTGGTAATAGATTTATTGATCTCTTCAAATGATGCCTTCCATTCATTCTTCTATTTCAAACTTGCTTGAGGTTTCATCATGTAAGTGATGTTTTTGTCAATTCAAAGCAAACTCAAACACAAAATGATGAAGAAAGTTTACCTTTCCAAAGAAAGAATGAACTCTTTTCTTGCTTGTGGGTAGGGATAATGCTTGAATGGATCTAATACTCTCGAGGTCAATGTGTTGCTCTATGTTTTTCACAATGTGCCCCAACAATTTGCCTTCTGTGACTCCAAAAATACACTTCTTTGGATTTAGTGATATGTCATGTTTCCTACACCTTGCAAGAACTTGCTCTAAGTGACAGATATGATCTCCCCTCTTCTTTGAGAATACTATGAGGTCATTAAGATATATGAAAATGCAATGTTTCAAATCTTTGAAGGCCAAGTCCATTTCCTTTGGAAAGTAGCTCTTGCATTGATTAGGCCAAAAGGCATTCTGTTGTAGGAAAAATTGCCCAAGGTGTTGTGAAGGTTGTCTTGTTGCAATCCTCTTCTACCACTTTGATTTGATTATACCCTGAGAATCCATCAAGTAATGAGAGCATTTCAGATTTGGTGACTACTTGTAAAAACTGGTCCATGATTTGAAGAGGGTAATTGTCTTTTAGGGATACTGATTCAAATTTCAAAAATCTACACATATCATTATTTTGCCATTCTTCTTCCTCACTTGGCACAATTTTGGCTACCCAAGTCGAATGGTGGATGGGAAATATTATTCTTGTGTTGAACATATTTTTCACCTTCTCCTTGATGGTATCAGCAATCTTTGGGTTGTAAGGCCTTTATTTCTACTGAAGGGCTTAGCACCTTGCTTCAAAGGAATTGAGTGATGCATTTCTTGTGGTTGGAAGGATTTGAGTTCATCATAAGAGTAGGCCAAAACATCTAAGTACTTCTTGAGTAATGCAACAAATCTTCTCTTTTTTCAGGTGAGCAACATTTTCCAATATTGACTAACCTTGTCTCTTTTGAGGTACCAATTTTTTCTTTATCGAATCAGCTAGACAGGAAGATTGATTTTATTTCTCTTGAATGAATCTTTCATGTTTGTCAAAGAGGTCTTCTAAAGAGACAAGGCCTTTGGGAATTTTGTTTCCTTTTAGTTTTATTACTCCTTCATCATCAATCTCTTCAATTCCTTCTTTCTCCTCTTTGGGGACTACTTCTCGATGTGGATTCTCACCTCCTTCAAAGAAGATATTATTGAAATTATCCCTTTGCTCTAAAAAGGATAGAATTTGGTTATCATCATTGAAGACTTGCCAATGATTTGCATTGTTTGGTACACTAGGCCTGGAATACCATTTCAATGGTCACTTTTCTTTACCAAAAGAAGGATGAGGTGTCACTAGGGAAGCTGACACTTCAAGAGAATCAACCTTTTCATTTTGTTCCTTGGGAATAGCTTCAATGGAGAATGCATCAAAAGATTCAATGAAATCCCACACTCTATTCTGTAATGGGTTAGCCTTGGATTTTTCACACGATACTATTGGCGAACCTGCTTTACCACAATCTCTGCATCACCTTTACATCTCAGCTTCTTGATTCCCATGTCCTTTGTTGCATTCATGCCTAAGAGTAATGCTTCATACTCTGTATTGTTGTTTGTATTATCAAATTGTAGCTTGTAGGAAAAAGGATACACCTCATTGGAAGGAGAGTACAATACTACACCAGCTCCTGAACCTGCTCTGGAATGGCTACCATCAAATTCCATTGTCCAAATTTGATCCTCTTCCTCCTCCATGAGAAGTGGTAGGTTCTCTTCCTTTTTTGATGTGAGGAAGTAATTTCCTAGCCCACAATCTTGAAAGAGAATGTTAGCTCTTGGATCATCAGACTTTCTTACTATGAATCTCATCTTTCTTAGTGGAAACTTCTTCATCTCTCCTTTTACTGGGATAGTTACAGATGACCAATCCATTTTTATTTCTCCACCTAGGTCTCTGCAAAAACTTTTGCTCAAAAGCATACCAAAATATGTTGGGATGTCTGCTACTAATATGGTCAAGAGCACCTTCTTGTCTGGAAAATCAGCTAGTGCCACCTATGCATCCTTGATTCTTCCTACCAATGGAACTTGTTTGGATTCCATTGAGTAGCATGTGCCATTTACTTGGGTCAAAATGAGGCCTAGAGAATTTACTGACTTTGGTGGCATCACACTGTCTCGAGGCTCGAATCTATGATGTAATTATTCGGATGAAAGCCTTTAATGACGAGTGATAGGTAGAAAATTTCAAATCTATTGGTATTGGAGACACCGAGGGCTAGAATGTTTTGGGAAGGTGGTGTGGATGGTGTGGGAAGTAAGCCTTTAGAATTTGGGCTTGAAGGGGTAGGGTTTCCACCATAGGCGCATTGATGAATCTATCAAATTACGTAGGATGTGTTTGTAGGTATTCTATTTCGAAGATCCGGACTTTGGTTTTCTTGCATTTATACAAAGTAAAATGGGGAAAAGGTGGGTGAGGAAGAGGCTCTTGAAATGGAGGAAGATCTACATGGTAGATAATTTTCTACTTTTTGTATTGGGTTCTCCTTTTCGGATGTGACAATTTGATTAGAAGGGGGTGATGGTGTAGCCTTTCAACTTTAGATGTTTTTGTTGAACCAGCATTTAGAAGAGAATAATTCTTAGCAACATTTGAGCCGGAAGAAGAATAAAAAGACTTACTTAGTATACTAGCATGCTCTTTGGCAACCAAAGTGAGTCTAGTTTTTCCTTAGTTGATTCCATGGAAGGTGGTAATGGTGATCCTCTACCTGATGATTTTATTCTGTGTAACCTCGGAGGATAATCTTCTTTATTCTTCTTCTTATCCTTTGTTGTAATCTATTATGGCTGAAATCCCTTTCTTAGATTGAGCACGAGTGAAAAAAACACATGAGAAACTTGGAACTTATTCATCACCTTCATCTTCATCATCAACATACTCAATCAGACCATTGTGCATATCAAATTCCTTAATCTCAAGATAGTTTTCATAATCTTTCCATTTTTTCTTCTTGATTTCATCAATTTTCCTTCCTCCTCTAGCTCTTTGGTGTCATAGCTAGCATTGACTAGTGGTGCTTCAAGAGCAAGCCAAAAAGGAGATGGAGCAATCCTTGGTTTGTCTAGAGGGTTTGTCTACTTGAAGCATTCCACATTGTGATATGAGATAATTGCTTCTTCAAGGAAACCATGTCATTTGCCATTTTTGGAACATCAAATCTATGGTGACAGAGTTTGGATTCTCGACCCTTTTGTTTCCCATTGGGGCCTTTCACCTTTCCGAGAAAGGATTAGATCATCATTGGTTTCTATTGGAAAGTCTTGGGTTTGCCTCAATGTTATTGGTTGGGATCTTCTAAGGAAAAAACCTACTTCTCTTTGGTAGAGGACTAATGAAAAACCTTTTCAAATTATTTTTGGGAGGCACCACATCTTTAGGGATCCTTCTTATCACTCTATCATATCTTTCTATGAAGTCCCTCATTAACTTAGAGGTTTATTTATTCATCTATACTAACTGGACCAAAAGTTCCCGATAATATTTTGTGGTCTTGAATCGTGTTCGAATGCACTTCTTATATCTTCCCAACGGGTGATAGACCCGAGGGTGGCATGTAGAACCATTCGAAAGACGTTTCTTGAAGTGACTCCAAAATATTTAGACTCGACACATCTTCATCCTCAATACCCAACACACCACAAGTAGTGATAAATTCTACTACATGCTCTTCAGAAGTTGAGAGCCATCCCCTATAAATTTTGGGAAGTTTTCCTCCGGCCTCTCGGTAGCTCTGGAGTCATTGAGAAAGAGCCGGTGGACCAGTGTTTCCTCCCATGGTATGTTAGGCCTACGGGATTCATGATCACATTCATGATCATGATCCTAATCCCCCATTCTATTTCTCTTTCTATATTCCATCCTTCGCTAATGTTGTGGCTTTACCTTTGCTCTTTCATCTACCTCAACTTGAAGTCTCTCGATTTCTTCGAGTTGAGCTCTTATTTCTTCGTCGGCTCTTGCTTGTCTTTCTCTATCTTCTTCTTTGGTCTCTATGTCGGTGAAATATTCAAGGTTCTTGTTAATGTATGGAAATTCATCATATAAAGGATTGGCAACACTCGTGTTCCCAACGTGGCTAGTTTCTTGAAAAGGAGGCCTCTAGAATTCGAGTAGCTCTTGTCTTGTTTGAAGTTCCTCAAAATGAGATCAGTTTGTCCTCCTTGTCTCTATTGTTGGATGTATCTTCTATCCGCCAGCTTGAAAATATATGCTTTTATTTTTGGTTCTAGAATTTTCCTTGCCTGTCTAGTTCAAGCAGCATGTTTTTCTTCAAGGTACATAATTCTTGTGGCAATGAAGTAGTGGTTGGCACTTTGTCTATTATGCCGAGATAGCTTCCTCAAATCTAAAGTAACATCTTCTTAGATGTGGAAGAGCAATTCAAGTCTTTCAACATGAGGATTTCCGAGAATATCCATGATTTGAATCCATGTAGCTCATATAGCCATTCAAATTCCAAAAAATTTATCTTTTTTGAATTTTGAATCTTTTGTGTTTTTTTTATTTTTAAACTTTGACCTTGCGGTCGCATTCAGGTGTAGATGCTACTAAATCTGCCCCACGATGGGTGCAAAAAAATGTTGGTGAGGAAATTTGTTAGGTTATCAAACTTATGGATTCCTTTCCAATTCTTTGGGAATCTAAGTCCCTCTACTTAACCGGTGCAGCTACCGTATATGCATGTGTTTCACCTATTTTTCTTAAATTGTTTCTTTGAATGGTTGATGAAATAGATAGGGTAACGGGCATAAGAGGAATACCTATTCAAATTTGGGTTGGTAGGTTCTTGCACGCATATGAATTTTGAATCCATAGTTGACCGTGAGAAGGAGGAACTACCGTGATGAAAGAAAGACCATTAAAGAATTAAACAATATGGGTAGTGAACTACCTAGTGTAAGCTAGATCCGGGAAGTATGATACTTCCTAGATGGCTTTTCAGTCCACTGTTTTAAACAAATTAATGTTGTAAAAAAATTAAATCCTATTTTTATTTTAAAATGATTTAGGTATCTCACATAAAACATAATAAGAAATAGATGTAATCTAACAGGCTAAGCTAGAATAGAATCCCATGAGTCAAATGTTTGGTTTTAGGTTCTGCAGTTCTAATAAAGGTCTTAGGTAGGTCATAAGTGAGTGAGGGTGAGATAATATTAGGTGGATAGGTCTTTGTTTAAGGCTATGTGGGCAAACACACAAAGACCAAGCATCGGTCGGGGTGACCATTGCGGTTAGGTATAACCGCGCCGATTCTTGTGAGATCTGGGAACATCACATAATGGGGTTTTTGGTCCTCTTTACGATTACACAAAGGTTTTTGGTTGGTTGGGACGAGGAAATGGGTGACTGGAGTAGGTTTTGGAAAGGTTCTACTGGGTCTATGGAGGTGAAAAGTGTTGGAGATGGTCAATAAGGAGCAAGATAGACAATGGGTGATAAAACAATGATAAAATGAAATAACCAGGAAAGTATGATATTGTACTTACTTGGATTTCATTCCTGAAGGCTTGTGTGTGATGGATGGAGGTGCCGATGGTGGGTTTGAAGGCTGCAAGTGATCATCGCTGAAGAAAAGCTTCTACATGGGCTACATGCACACTCTTCTTTTTCTGGATAGTTCAGAAGGTGGCTGGGATGGCTGTGTAGGAGAAGATGTTCAATCTCCTTCTTTGGATGTCAGTTCTTGCTGGAATTGGCTCTCTAAAGATGCGTTATCTTTTTGAGATCTCGTTCTTGCTCGTCAAATTTCTTTCTCTCAACTTCCAGGTTCCAACCTTGAGAAATAAGGTTGTTTTGGGTTAAAAAGGGTAACCGATGGTGGTGCAGGTTAACTAGCGGACGATTAGGGGTAACCGACATTGGTCAAGGTGGGATTTCCTAGGTTTACCAAACTTAGGAGAGATCCTCTTGATTTCCTCGAGATCTTGTGTCATTGTCCCATGGATTCAACTGGGATCTTCTTGTGAGCATGCGGGAATGTGGTTATAGGGAATGTAAGCATTTATTTTTAGGGTTTGGGTAAGTCTTAGTTAGTTATGGTAACTTGCTAAGAATAGGTCTTAAGGTGAGTTAGCTTAATGAGGTGTCTAGGTGAAGTGTTTGTGTTGATGTTATTTAAATAAGATATTTAACTAATAAATATAGTGAGGGTAATGAATTAATTTAATTAAATTAATTAAATTAATACTAGTTGGGTGAAGGGGTCATGGCTAGGTAAATGTAATAAAAGGGGCTTATTAGTCGAGGTATGCAAGGGGAGTGTGACCTAATTTTAGTGTCTACATTTTTCCCATTTTTGTTGCATAGCTTGTATTGGTAAGCGATCCTAACAAAAATAGGATATGGTTTCCCCATATGCGGGTGAAGGTTTTCCCCTCAAACCAGAACCCGGCGAAGTAGCCGGTTGAAGTGGTGAGTGGTTTGATAAAAGGTAAATGCAAGGAAAAGGGAAGTGGGTGTAGGAGAAGAGGGTGAAAGGTCTACTCGGAAAATATAGGTAATGGGTCAAGGTTAAAGGTAGCAGTAGTCAAATGCGCACACATATAAAGCAAGCATGCTACTTGTCAAATTTGAAAAGCGAGGTAAACTCTACATCGTCTCAAGGTCGATCGGTTTATCTAAACAAGGGTGAAGTGAATCCAATATCTAAGATATAGGATAAGGTCGGGAAACACAATGTAGGTTAGGTGTAGGAACGTTTAGGTATGTTACGTACACCAAAGGTATGGTCGGGATAAAGTGATCATGGTAATAGGCTAGGTAAGGTCATTAGGTCAACAACATGTGTAACAATGCCATAAGGTATAGCGAACACATGAGGTCAAAGGTCAGTAGCGATGGTCCAGGTCCAAATATCAAGATCACGGCATGGGTAAGGATGAGGTAGGGGTTAAATAAGAAGGCATCAACAGCGGACGCGAGAAGGTTGAAGAGGGTTTCGGGCCGAGGTGAAGGTAAAGTGGTCAAGGTAGGTGTATGGAGGGAAAAAGAGAAGGGAGGTAAGGAAAATGAGGTAAATGTGAGGGTAATGAGTATGTAGGGTAACCAACATCGGTCGTAATGAACCGATGATGGTGTAGGGTGAAGATGGTAATCTAGGTCAGCTGAGACCAATATCGATCAAGGGTTAACCGACGTCGGTCGGGTCGGGTAGGGTATAAAAAGTAGAAACCCCGTGTTTTAAAATTCATTTATGCATGTGGAAAAGTAGGAAAGGAAAGAAGAGAGAAAAGAGGAAAAGGACAAGAGAGTACAATAGAGAGATTGGTTGGTGAGCCACATAGGTGAGAGTGGTTGAGTGAGAGGTGGGGCCACAAGATCAGGTGGCACGATTTGTGTGGCTGAGGAGTGGTTGAGAGAGTTGGAGGATGGTAGAGACCAGAGAGATGGTAGGTGGTCCACATACGGTGGCCAAATATACCACCATGGTGGCGGCAGAGGGATGAGGTAAGCTCCACACCATTGCTTAATGATTTGATTGGGTAAGTAGGCTAAAATATGGGTTGTAATAAAAACGTGGGGGAGGTTTTGAATTTTGGATTGGGAGGTAAATTGGATATAATTGGGGTGGGGGAGGTTGGAATGTTAGTCAATAGGAGTGGGAAGGGAAGTAGGGAAGGTTTACGGGGGTTTGGTTGGGTAGTTAGGTTTATTTGGTCAAAATTGAAAAAAATTGGGTTGGGGTTTTGGTCTTTGGCACCACCGATGGCCGCGGCGGTCCTGCAGCCAACATCGGTCATGTAGAAGTGGCATCAGTCATGAAATAGGTGACCAATGGTGGTTAAAGGCTACCGGTGATGGTTATGGGTAACTGAAGTCGGTGGGAAAATAAGGAAATGGGGCCAAAAATAGGCAAAAATGGGTTAGGCAGTGGAAATGGATGGTCAATGGGTAGGGTAAGATATGTAAAGGTGTGGGTTAAGAGAGAGGGATGGGTTGTGGGTGGGTTGGTTAAGGATTAGGGTAGAGGGGTGTCGGGAAGAATAGGTGGTTTGGGGGTGAACACAAGGTAATTTGGAACAGGCATACTAATATATAGTGTTGGTTGGATGCAGGCCCGGGATGAGCTGCGGATGAGGGACCGGGAGCCACTTATATTGCTAGAGCTACATGGACAGGTGACTTTCAAGGAGTGGAGCCACATTGATGATGTCGGCCTAATTGGGATCCGCCATTATGGGTGGGTTGTGAGAGAGTAGAGTTTGATGGTCGCACTCATCGAGAGATGGGATTTGGTGACTAACACCTTCCACTTGTCGATAGGGGAGATGACCATCACCCTAGAGGATATATATATAGGATATTGAGACTACCGATTAGTGGAGACTAGGTGTACTTAGTGACATCTCGAGGTCGTGGTGAGGTGTATAGATGAGGTATTTGGAGAGAGAGCAGGTGAGTTGCGTTACCACAACACCGGCACTGAGTTACATGTAGACACCAAATTTGGGTCTTACGACGCCCTGTGCCCCACATCTCATCTCGCAACCTAACCCTACCTCACCACCTAAACCTTACACACTTAATTATTTATTAATTACCTTATAATTAATAAATCCACATCTCTAACCCTGTCACCTCACCTCGCCACCTCACTATGACCTAGCCCTAACCCTAAACTAACCTAATTAAGACCTATAACTTGGTCCAGACCCACACCCATGACTCATCACCCCTCACCCGCACCAAAACAAACCTAATAATGACTTGACAAAGCCCACAACTGACCCCTTAGGAGAAAAGGAGGGGAAGTTGGTTATTTTATTAAAAATAGCCAAATTTGACCTAACCGACATCGGTCCCTACTCGACCAGCATTGGTTAGGTAACCGCCATCGGTTCCCTGTAAATGACCTCCCCCAACCAAAACCAAGGGATCCGAATTCATTTGCAAGAGAGAGACAAGTGAGAAAGAGAGAAGAGGTTGCAGAGAGGAGTATTGAGCCCAAGACTATAACTGAGAAACTAGATCACTATCACACTCATCCAAACATTGGGAGAGTCAGAGGATAGCTTCATCAGCTCACTTCCGATTCGGTGCGATCATCCCCAATGAGCCTTTCCTTCACCTGCGTTCCTTGGACTCGCATCCGCATCGAAACTAGTAAGTAGTATCTTTTATTATCTTGTATGCTTCAGACACTACTTTGTGAACTTTTGATTCATAGTGAATATAATCTCACTCCTCGGATCTACCACCCAAGCAAAGTACCCTACACCTAACCTTCATTCATCCATCTCTATATTTCCCAAAGACAACCTTCTCACTCTCTCGAGTCTTCTCTATCACCCTACAACTCCCTTAACCATCTACCAACCTTCTAAACCCCATAACCACCTTATAACCAACCTCCATTTAAAATCCCTAAATCACCGCCCCCACCGATATCGGTCATCCCCACCGGTATCGCTTTTATAACCACTGTCGGTTATCCAGGTGGACCGTCGGTCACTATGACTTATACCAAAACCAACCTTTCCCCTATTTACCCCCAAACAATCTCATATCTAGCTTTTTCTATCCTTGTAACTTGATCTGAATGCATCAATAACCGGTGACCAAACAAACATCATGACATTTTATTATTGGTAGTTTAGTCTCTATTGCTTTTTAACGAGGTACCTAAATCATGATTTTGCAATAGCTTCTTTATTATCATTTGCATTAATTCGTATTAAAAGGGAACTGACCACCTTTGAAAGGAAGTCTAATATTTCCTGGGCCCAAGGTAGTTCCCTCACTTATTATTTAATGAAAATCTAGTGGTCTTGCATTCTTATTTATAGGTAGTCCTTCCCAGACAAAAAGGAGCTCTTCACAATCGGTCCCGATCTCTCTACGGTATGTGTACACCTTCCCAACACTCAACAGGTATTCCTCCTAGCCCTAAACCTTATATGTTTCTCAAGAGAATGAAAAGATAGAAATAACTCTATTCTGGAACAAAATTCTGTGCGAAACATTTTGGCGACCCGGTGGGACCCTTCTTGGGTTTCTTTCTTTCTTGCTTGTTTTCATATAAGGAGCACACTTATTGTTTCTTTCTTCTAAATATTCAAAAATATTTTGTCATTTTGGTAAAAGAACTTGTCTTTCTTTTGCATCTTTGCATTAGTGAAAGTCATCTTCTTAACCTCTTCTCTTTCTTTGCTTTATTGAATATCATTTTCGATTTGGGTTTAAAACATGTGCATCACATTCTTACTTGTTGTTTTTAATTCTAGTGAATGTAGATTAAGTAATAGGTCATACACGTGGGGTGATATCCATGGTATTGATGAGAAATTAATCTTACTCTCTTTGCCAACACATACCAAAAAACATCATAATCTACACAACATCTCAAACATCTCCCCTTCCCATGGTATTCCTCTGCCTTTGAGAGTGAGGTAGCCTTACAAGCCAAAATAAACTTGACATCTCCCTTAGGTCTTTTGTTTAGGATTGACATCATCTTGCATCTAAGGCATAAGCCAAAGTGATTAAAACTAATCCTAGGTTGGTCTCTTGATTTGCTTGTGTATCTTGCTTGTTTTTTTTTCTTTCAGTTATGTTTCTCTGTTATACCCTGTCTCAGTGATCACTTCAGATAGTTTGGTGGGTATACTAAGCCTTGTTATCCCCAAACCATCAGCCTCTTACATTCTTTCTTTGACCTCACGGTGGTGACCGACACCGGTCCTCTTCTACCAACATCAATTACACTAACCAACGCCATTTACCATCTAACCGACATCGGTTACGGACCGATATCGGTTCTTTGTGTTTCTGATTCTTGACAAACCAACAACCTACCAATTCCAACATTTTGTTGTTGTTTTTGTTCCTGATTGACTAATTTCCTACGGTATCCTCTTTTCCATGGTTGTTATCACCCGGTAACAAGCCGTAGCCATGGTTTCACATGCTTTTCTATGTCTTTGCCTGAGTCACCCCTTCGCATCCTATGGGAATCCTACTGACACCATTACTTTTCCCAAGATCTCTGTAGGAGATCCAGACTTTGCCAAATTTTTGGATGCTAATCCTAGCACCGTACATTATTATTTGTCTCATACCCCTGACCGTACACCTGATGGTCAGCTCCTCTTTGGTATGCCTATTAGTATAGCTGCTCACTTAGCCCCTTCCCCACCTAATAAATCCACCTCACCATCTTCATCCTTAGCCCCATCTCCAGCTCAATGGATTCGGTGGTTCATACTACACCAATTTGCCTTCCTTTGGTTGTCGGGGCCCACATATCACTACCGTCCACTTCCCCTACCTCATCTCTCCATGATTGTCTCTTTCATAACTCGCTCTCTTCCATCTATCCACACGAGCTTTCCCTCTCAGGCTCCGCCCACCTTTTCCTTTGCGCAGACTCATCCGTTGGCCTCAACATCTTATATAGGACACCCTTATTCAGCTGCCCTAATACATTCATCATCGTTACCTTATCAACATTCAAAGCCACCATTGTCTAGTAGCGAATCTTGGCCCAATCCTCCTCGTTTACGATGACCGCACCATCATCTAACTCAACCAATGATTTAATCAAAGCGGATGATGGACAAGATGAAAAATCTTGAGGCTTCTATTTCAGGAAGCCATAACACCCTAACATATGAGAAAGTTTGTTGAGATCCTATTCATCCTTCCTGTCCACCTTCATACATATCCTCCTCAATGGGATTTACAGAAATTTACTCACTTTAGTAGTAAGGAGGACCCTCAACAACACTTGCGATCATTTAGACATGCCTGTTATCGATTGCTCATGATGATGCCTTATTACTCCATACCTTCCCATGTCCTTATCAAGACTGCCTTGGAGTGGTACGGTGCTTTAGCCCAAGACTCAATATTCTCCTTTAACGATTAGCCCAATCTTTCTTGGATCACTTCTCCATCAATATTGCCAAGAAAGTATCCCTTCACGACCTTTATGCCATCGACAATTTGAAGATGAGTCTATCACAAATTTTGTTGGATGATGGTGGGGCCTCATCAACCAACTTACTTATGCCTTGCCTCGGGCTAAGCTCATCAAACTCTTTACATGGGCCTACACTAAACACATTTCTCCCACCCTCTAAATTCAAACTTTCCACACCTTTCATGAGGCCTTTACTATGGCTCGAAAACTAGAGATTCGAGCCTTAGAGGAGGAGAAATTGAAGTTGCGCAACAAAACTCAAATTTATGAATCCAGACTCCACCACTAACTCTCACGCATTGGCTGCTTCAAAATCAAAAGGATCTATACATGCGGTGATGGTCAAATCTCAAGCACCATCTAATACCCGGCTGAAATCCACTTATAAGTATAAATTTGAGCCCATCAAGTACACTCCCTTGGGAGAAACTTATGATGTAATCTTGGAAAAATTGCTTAAAGCAGGAGCTATCACCTTGCCTCCTGTTAAACCTCACTCTGGGTTTGATTCCACCCATGCTATACCTTCTTGGTATAAATAAAATGACTTCTGTAACTTCCATCGCGTGAAGGGACATAGCCATGAAAAATGCAAGATGTTGAAAAACATAGTGTAGGAAATGGTTGATGCAGGGGATATAACCCTCGATAATCCTAATGCCCCTGCTAATCGAAATTTAAAAATCTTCAACAAACCATTTCCAAACCATTCATCTAATAGTAACACAAACCAAGAAACCTCAGCTGAGGAGAAGAGTGTGCATGAGATCCATGTGGTTTTCAACTCCCAACCAAGGGCTTCCATCGAGGAAATTCTGAATCGAGCCTCTTCACCAACGCAGGGGTCCTCACCCCCTTCTCCTTCATTAGGACAAGAGGACAGCCCCACTATTCCTTTACCCATAAAGGAATCAACCGCCCAGAGTTCTTTTCTCACAGAAGAGCCTTCTTACACCACATCCCTGCAAGACTGTGAGCGGATGTTATCCAACCTATCTATTTCCCAAACATCTCCTTCCACCACTCTTGCTGCAAAAGAAGAAGGATCACCACTTTTTCTATCATCCTTAGAGGAGAAACCCCTCGAGCCTACATCACCAAACTCCTTAACCATGACGGATCCTCTAGAACATGCCCTCCTCCCTATCAGTTCTTCATCACCTAAATCTTTCCAGTGACCGGTTGACCTCTTAACACCCATTGATATAGCGCCTCATTCGCCCCCTGTATCACACCCATAGTGGACTAGAATCATAGCCCACTTCTCTTCCATACCAAAATTCTTGTCCACACGTGAAGATTTTCATCCCCAGAAGATAGACAAGTCTTATGGGAACGTTTGAGTACACCATGCTCTACTCAAATGCAGATGACTAATCCAGACACCTCTACCATATGCCCGAAGTTTTTACAAAATCTCAAAATGCCTATGTCCTCACCTTCACCCCCCTCATCTCTACCGAATACCTCATCCACCTCTATCAACCTAACCAAACCTTCCCCTACACTTGGGACTTCACCAATACCCAGCTGCACCCACCTAAATGGTTAGATTTATCTAAAAATAAAGTTGTCAATCCACCTAGAGCAGACCCAATCTCCTCTAGTCAATCTATGCCTCGCCACAACTAAAACCCTCGCCCTCGATCACACCAAGTATAGCGAGGCATGGTTTTAACCCCGCCGTCACACCTACCTTCTATATTGGGGTTATCATCACCCTCGGCACTATGATAATTCTTCATCAGGGAACTCCTCCTTTATGATTATTTACTAATGCCACTTTAGTTTGGTAGATGTAACATGAAACAAAACAATAACATAACATAAGAATACCATCATACTATGATAAGACAAGAATGATGAAAAATCTGAAATATCAAAGTAAATTATAATATTAACATGAAGCTATTACAATCTCACCCATGAGGTACTTCAAGTGTTATTGACTTCACTTGCCTTTCACCAAGACTATGGGAGAAACTTTACAATTACACCTCTTAATGGCTTCTTCAACACACCTTTAAAGCGATGGCTTCCTTCGCACACTTCCTACAATATTTCTCACTACTTCTTTATATGCTAAATGAGGGGGTGGCCTCTCTATTTATAGAAATTCAGCTTATCCATCTTATCTCTAAGATAGGATAAGAAAGCTCTGACGAATCATATTCCATACCTTAACTCTTATCATCACATGTAAGCTTATCTTTTAAGATAAGATAAACCTTATCATTTTACATGGGTTCCACATTTTTAGACTTTTTACAAATAAAATACACAAAATATTTATGACCTCACTCCTTGTCCTTATTACCAATATAATATTTCTAATTCCTAATCATGTAGACCCTACTCTCTAATTACCCAAACTTTGACATTTTAACATTACCGGACCACTTACGAAAAATATTTACTTTTACAACAATCCTATTGACTTTGATTGTTACCGTACTCCACATTATTTCCGGCACCGCATCTTGACAGTGGTGCCGTTATCTTCTATCGATGCTACTACTAATGATACTTAACAACATCATATTCCTAATACATACATTAATGAAATAGAAATTACGGAGGAAAATTTTAGTGTCGACATCTTCCCCTTTCTAGCTTCTACTCCGTCCTCGGAGTAGACTATACAGTGCTTGGAAAATCTTCAACTTGTCGTGGTTGACCCATTTCGTAATGGGAGTGCCATCCAAATTACCATTTTCATGCATAGCTGCTATTATTTTGTAGGGCCCCATCCATTTTGGAAGAAAATCTTCTTTTTTTTGTATCGGAATCATATACTAGAACCAAGTCATTCACATGAAATTGAGACCACTAGATCTTTTGATCAAAGTATTCCTTCTGCTTCATTTTCTTCTTATGGCTTGTATCCTTTGTTATTTCTCTCACCTCTAACAAATGAAGATGTACCAACCTTTCTTTTCTTGAATCACTTTCATCCATCCTTTCATTTTTCATAACTCTCACACGGTGGGAATATCAAACTCAATAGGAAGAATCTGGATCAATGCCATAGAGCCATTTGAAATGGGGAGTATCCTCACATTCGACTTTGATTTTGCCCTATATGCCCACAATGCTGCATGAATCCTTTTATCCCATTTATGTACTCCGCAAGTGCATCTTTGCTAGAATTTGACAAAACACAAAATTTGTTCGCTCCACTGTCCATTTGTGCTTGGCTTGTATGTTGTTGCCTTCACGTGTGCTTAATAGAAAACTTATTGACTAGGGCTTCTACCACCTCAT
The DNA here is from genome assembly GCA_018340775.1 of Taxus wallichiana var. yunnanensis. Taxonomy (NCBI): domain Eukaryota; kingdom Viridiplantae; phylum Streptophyta; class Pinopsida; order Cupressales; family Taxaceae; genus Taxus; species Taxus wallichiana. Next base: position 475,185,279 of record CM031239.1, on the reverse strand, counting down.
TAATGAAGTGGCTTCCTTGATCTATTACAATTTCTAATGGACAACCAAATCTGGTGACAATGCATTCATACATGAACCTTGCCACTTCATCCATGGAAGCTGTTTTCAATGGCCTAGCTTCAACCCACTTGGTTAAATAATCTGTGGCAACTACAATATACTTATTTTGGCATGATGTAGTTGGAAGTGGACCTACAATGTCTATTCCCCACTTTTCAAAGGGACCAAGGGGAAGAATAGGACATAATGGAGCTGATGAAGTCTTACGGTTACCATGTGTTTGACAAATATCACATGTCTTACAATAATTATAACAATCTTTAAAAAGAGTGGGCCAGTGATAACCTACATCCAAGATCCTTCTTGTTGTAAGTTGTCCAGAGAAGTGCCCTCCACATGTACCATTGTGGAATTCTTCTAGCAGTTCCTTCCCTTGATCACGTCCAACTGCCCTCTTGTACTGTCCATCAGGTCCTATTCGAAATAATACTCCATGTAGAATAGAATATGGATGATGAGCTTGATTAATCTTTCTCTTAGTCTTTCATTGGCACCATGGAAACTTGAATTCATTCAGATAATTCCAAATATCTATGTATTCACTAGGGATTGTGTCAAGGGATAACAATCGTTGCATCGGGAAATCATCATCATCACAAGATGATCCTAAACCATCATAGGCTCAAGAGAGTGCATCTGCATTGACATGCTTCTTTCCTGGCCTATCTATAATATCAAATTCAAATTCTTGTAGCAAAATTATCCATCTTGCTATCCTCCCTGATGGGTTAGGCTTATTTACAATATATTTTAGAGCCTGATGATCTGCATTCTAACTAGAAATTTTTACTCTAGCAAGTAATTTCTAAACTTCTTTACAGCAAAAATGATAGCTAGAGCCTCTTTTTCAGTTACAGTATAATTTACCTCAGCACTTCTCATTTGTCTGCTCCCAAAGTAAATTGGATGTTCATTCCCATTTTCATCCTTTTGGCTCAAAGTACTTCCTAGTGCAACAGGCATGTTGTACACAATTAATGGCTTTCTCTGGGATTCTTAGCAGGTGAAGATGGGCTTCCTTCCACCTTGTCCAAAAGCTTCATGCGCCTTATTTCCTAGTTCATAAGTAACATCCTTCTTCAAGAAGTGGGTTAGTGGTCATCACAATCTTTGAGAAATTCTTGATGAACCCTATATAGTAACCACATGGCCTAAAAATGATCTCAACTTACTTCTATTAATAGGAAATGGTAAATCTTTGATTTTTGAAACTTTATCGGAATACCAATACCATCTCTGGATACAACATGCCCTAACAAAACACCTTTAGAACATCCAAAGACACACTTTGTAGGGTTTAGTGAGGCTTTGCTTCATCTAACCTTTGAAATCTTTGTCTCCAAACACTTGCTCCCATAGATGCAAAAATCAGAAATACTATGAAGGTCCCAATGTAGGGTTCGAACACCCTATTCATCAATACGCTGGAACTTTGGAGCATTACACAACCCAAAAGGCATAACTCTATAAGAAAATGTTCCCAAGGAGTGGTGAACGTGGTCTTGACTAATCTTTCTCTATACGAACAAATAAATGCTATATCCATAAGAAACTATAAGCACTCTGACGGCTACTTGGCCCAAGATCCGATCGAAAATGGAAGAGGGTAATGATCCTTCTTTGTTGCCTTATGAGCTTCCTATAATCAACACAAATGCGTAGCTTCCTATTCTTTTTTATTGAGATCACAATGGGAGAAACCCATTCTCGAATTCTCCACAAACAAATATGAATCCCGCATCAAGCAACTTATCTATTTCTTCTTTTACCTTGGAAAAATTAGGATTCATTCTATATGGCATTTTCTTTATGGGAAAAGCACCATCTACCCGGCTCAAGATGTTCTACCCAACTTACTTGACGGAGTTCCTTGTAATCAAAAGTGAATAGGTGTATGTACCTTCAAAGAGCTAGAGGTAGGATTCCTTCTCACTTTCCATCATAGCATCACCAATCTTTATTTGTTGGAGACGATCATCAACTTCTTCTTCGTATAATTTTATGGGGTCATGAGTAAAAGGTAGGTGGAAGGATATCCATTTGAAACATCCACCTCACTTTCTTCATCTTGAATGTGTCCACTTACTAGTACTAGACTAATCGAAGAGGATGTCCAATCAAAGGTAACCATCACTTGAATCCAGGGGTTATACATGTTTAGCTTATGATGTCGAGGATCACGTTTATCTTCACCCCTCTCTACCACATCCAAGTGTCATGAAACCTTCATAGTAGTTTCTTGCATGAACTCTCCTTAGCCATGGTCTTCCCAGAAGAATATTGGGTAGTGATACCATTTTTCATCACGAAAGTCTACCACACATACAACACCCATAAGATATTTCCACATTTGAAACTACACCTTGGTTTAATTTTTCCCTTATTTAATGACCTTAACATAAGTGTTGAAGGGCGATCAATTTTAAACCCAACATATTCATTACGGACTCGGTCATTACATTAATCGCAGACCTCCATCAACTTAGACATCATGAATTGAAATACCATTACATAATACCTCGCTTGTGGAGCATAGGGATCCGCCTCTACCTCCAAAATAGGACCTCAACCTCCTTCCTTCTTCGAGCATTGAGTCCACCTGCAACTCCCCGCCTCTTCTCGAAGACATAGCCAAGAGTTGACCATATGTAATATCTGAGTGCCTTTTAGATGATAGATCTTCTAAGATGGAGTATGGTCCTTGCCTCTGTGAAATCGGAAAATCCCGCACACTCAACTTTCTTCTCCTATGTTTTTACTAGTTTCTTCTCTCATCTTCTTAGGATCATTTCCATCTTGATTATCTTTTTCTTTCTTTCTTTTGGTACAAACACATCTACTTCATTATTCCGCTCTTATCTACTACATCAAAAGAATTCAAGTGATTTTCCTTTATCATTATCTCCTTTAAAGATGTAGAAGCTCTATATGGACAATTATACTTATAATGACCCTTTTTATAACAACCATAACATACAACTTAGAAATATTTCTTTTGGACCTCTATCTCCTCCACGAGAACTAAATTCTTTTCCTTGAAGAAGATTAATAGTTAATCGACCCATCTTTTGAGTAGATCTTCATACTCTTCCATGCTTATTCAATGGTAGCTAGGTAGTCATATTTCACTCATTGTCCGATCTCCGGCTTCATCCCAAGAATGAATTGCTTACGGAGAGGAGATTATCCACGCCATTCATCAACCCACCCGCTAATCCTTCCTTCGGATATGGGCATCGAGCTTCCTCCTTAGCTCTAGAACACGAGCATGATAATCCTTTATCTTCTCCTTCTCTCCTTGGGATAGCTTTGTGATCTCGATCATGAGCGCATATTTGTTGTTCACCAAATTCTTCAAGAAAACTTTGGTTAATAAATCCCATGAATTTTTCACATTATCACCTAGTGTTTCAAACCACCTAAGTCTTTGAACCATCCAAAAAGGTAGGAAAAAATTCAGTCCATTGTTCCCTTCTTATAAGGCCATTACAAATACAAGATCGCTTAAACTCTTGAATGAAAGAAGAAGCATCTTCATTAGATTGAGCTGAAAAAACAAGAATCTTTCCCATTTTCAAAAGTAACCACCATGAAATACCAACCCACAAGTACAATCAACAAGACTTATGTGCACAAATAATTGGAATCACTATACTAGAAAGTGACTTTACACCTTTCTACAGTAAAATAGAAATGACCACGGTAAACTATGGTAAAACTTGACTCTGCTCATGGTAAAAACCGAATTTCTTGTGGTAAACACTATTCACGGTAAAAAGTGAAGTTACTGCGGTAAATACTATTCACGGTAAAAAGTGACTTTACTGCGGTAAATACTATTCCAGCAAAAATGACTTTACCATGGTAACTACTATTCATGGAAAAAATGACTTTACCATGGTAAAATGCAGTAAAAACAAGGTTACCCTCCAATTGATTTTTGACTAAGTGGGAATATCTCTCCAGAAAATCCACCAATGAGGAATGGTCCCGGCAATGGAACCAAAATGTCATCACCAATCCGGCACTATGATAATTCTTCACCGGGAACTCCTCATGCTATGATTATTTACTAATGCACAGCCTTTAGTTTGGTGGATGTAATCTGGAAACAAAACAACAACATAACACAAGAATACCATCGACTATGATAAGACAGAATGATGACAAATCTGAAATATCAAAATAAATTATAATATTAACATGAAACTGTTACAATCTCACCCATGAGGTACTTCAAGTGTTATTGACTTCACTTGCCTTTCACCAAGACTATGGGAGAAACTTTACAATTACACCTCTTAATGGCTTCTTCAACACACCTTTAAACTGATGGCTTCCTTCGCACACTTCCTACAATATTTCTCACTACTTCTTTCTATGCTAAATGAGGGGGGTGGCCTCTCTATTTATAGAACTTCCAGGCTTATCCATCTTATCTCTAAGATAGGATAAGAAATTCTGACGAATCATATTCCATACCTTAACTCTTATTGTACATGTAAGCTTATCTTTTAAGATAAGATAAACCTTATTGTTTTACATGGGTTCCACATTTTTAGACTTTTTACAAATAAAATACACAAAATATTTATGACCTCACTCCTTGTCCTTATTACCAATATAATATTTCTATTCCTAATCATGTAGACCCTACTTCTCTAATTACCTAAACTTTGACATTTTAACATTGTGACCACTTACGACAAATATTTATTTTACAACATTCCTATTATGTGTTTTCGTACTCCACATTATTTGTGGCACCATCTTGATGGCGACGTTATCTTCTATTGATGTTACTACTAATTATACTTAACAACATCATATTCTAATACATACATTAATGAAATAGAAATTACGGAGGAAAATTTTAGTGTGTAAGGCCTCACCCTCCACCTTGCCTCAATACACCATGGCTCCCACATCTTCTTTAACATGACCTACACCTTCGCACCCATACGAAATCCACGGGTGTCTCAACACCATCGCCCCACGTATTGCCTACCTTTAAGTTTGATCATCGAAGGACTTGTTTTCTGTCGCTCCTCTTTCCCCATGGTTGTTTCCTGCCACCACGTCATCTATGGCCTCATCATCTAACTAGCTAAACATGACTTCTGCATAGAAGAAGCCACACCTAGTTAAACCCAATCATCAAAATCCCTTGCCTAAACCACCACCCATACGAACCACTCATACCCAACCATTACCAAAACAATCAATAATCTCACCCACTCAATCAATAGCCTCATCTTCATCTGAATTTGACCCACTCAAAGGATCTTACGCCAAGATCCTTGATATGTTGGTAGGGGATGCGACCATTTCCCTACCCCCACTCAGACCCTATGATCCATCTAAACCTCGACCTATAGGTTATGATGAATCTAAAATTTATGCCTACCACCGCACACTAGGACACAATGAAGGATGCAAAGCTTTGAAAGCCATCCTTCGCCAGTTTCCTATCTCGGATAGAAAATATAAGAAAGACAACTTATAGAGGGAAAATCCCTTAGCTTTGATCCCTTCTCTTATACCACCTGTCCCCGCATCACCAAAATCTATCATCATTGCAACCCCACCTCTCGAGAATAATGACTTATCCTTGCCATCTTCCTCATCTCGTATTCACAAGATCAACATGATTAGCATTGATACTCGAGGTCAGAAAAACAATGGAAAAGCTAAAGAGAGCACACATGTGACCTCTCTTTCTCCTTCCACCATCCCGATCGCACCACTACCTAAAGTGGTTATTCGTGGACCTTCCTATCCAGTCTCTGATGGAGTTTCCCATCACACCATGATCAAACAACTTCACCAATCTCCTGTAAAAATGACACTCTATGATCTCATTCAAACATTGAATCTCATTGACAAGCTCTAATTGAGATCCTCTAAGGGATAGAGGTCCTACCTAATGAAACCCTACCCATCACCTCCATATTAACACCTACCATGTCGCTTCTCTCACCAAACAACCTACCTCCACAACCACCTCTATCCTAGTGACATGTTTTTCGCCATCGTCGCTTTTCCAAAGAAGAAATTGTTTCTTTGGTGCGGAAGATCGACCCACTATGTTTTTTTCATCTCGGCTTACATTTTCAGGACATCTTGTGCCGTCGTGTTATGATCAATGGGGGTGCTAGCCTAAACATCGTCTCTTCCAAATCCTTCCATGGATGAATATCCCTCCTAGTTACATGTGTGCCAACCCCACCGTGTTGCGTTCATTCAACGATGCTATTACTTCTACCATATGCACCGTGATCCTTAACATTCGTGTAGGGCCACGTACCTTGCCCAAACTCTTCTATGTCCTTGAGGGATAATTCTAATACAACATGTTGTTAGGCCACCATTGGATCCGGGCATGGGATGCATTCCCTCCACCTTACATAGATGCATAAAATTCGAGTATGAGGGGAAGTCATACACTGTCTGGTGACACTTCCCCTTCAAAACCTGTAATATGTTATACCGCCTAATGATCTTCTTGTACCGGTCAAGGTGTGTGCATGTATACTTTACTTAATGCTAAATCAAATGAAGAAAAGAACTACCACCTTAAATAGTTCTACAATTTAGCTAAACAAAGCATAAACACCATCATGATAAAATTAAACAAGGGTTAGATGCTAGCATTCATCAATACAAACTTTGAAACTAACAATGTTAAATATCTAAACTCCTCTATTCTCTAACAACAAATAAATGAATGGACCTAAGTAAGCTCCATGGCTATCAAAATAGTTGTCCTTAAGTATGCCAAGAACCTAGGAATGAGGGCTAATCAAAGTTGGGCTACAAGACCCTTTTGACACCTCCCATATGACCAAAAACTTAAGCACTTTAAGAAAGGCTTAACTCTTCAAGATGATGAACTCTCAAAAGGGCAAGGTGCAAGCTCTTAGTCTCTTTGCTATATGCTTTGCATTTGCTCTCTAAGGAGTTTAGGTGTAAGTAAAAAGGTAGGTGGAGGGCTCTTTATATAGCCCAAAGGATAAAGGATTCAACACATTCTCATGAATGTGGGATAAAGGTAAAACATGATTAGGAATGGATAAGGTTGCTTTATTAAAGGTAACCTTACTTTAGAAGAGTTTAATACATGTTTAGCAAGTCATGGGAGTTGGGGGGTGTTTTAATTAATCAAAGGTGATTAACTAATAGGTAGATGTAAGCTTATAGAAGATAATTAGAAGAATATTAGTGCGATTTAGGCTATTATAAGGGGATTAAATCAATTAAATATTGATTTATTGGTTAAATGGAAGGGAAAGACTAATTAATTAATAATAATTAATTAGTCTAGGTAGAAGGGGTGATTTATTAACGGAAGGTCGTTAATTAGGGTATTTGTTGGATAGGAAACTTAATTAATTAGCTTAGTGTAATTAATTAATGATGATATGAGGGAAAATGAGTGCTTTTGATGATATGTCGTTGATTTGCGAGAAAGGGGATAATTAGCGCAATTTAAGTATTTAAATTGCTTGGGCATAATTATAGGTGTCTACATTTTCCCCTCTTTGGGGTGGCGTAAGTGATGCCACTTCAAAGATAGTAGATAGAAGAGATTTTGAAGGGATAGAAGAAAAATTAGTAGGAGGGAGAGATGCCCCCTCGAGTGTCGATGGGGTGATGAAGGAAGCCGATCGACGATCGAAAAAGATGAGAAGTAGGCAGAAGAATGGGGACGAGGCAGGATGCCCCGAGGAGAGGGAGAATTAGGGGTGAAAGGGAAGTGGTGTAGAAGAAATATGGATGAGAGGAGAGAAGAGCTTAACCTCTAGCCACTTATTTGTTTGGAACAAATTTGATGTCATCATATTGCCATAGGAACTACATCATCGGTCCTTATGAAAAATATAAGCATACGACAAAGGTAGAATGACATGAAAAGCCATACTACGAATAATTTTCCATTGCTGAAAGTACCAACTCCATGCAACATATAATAATGCAATGCAATACGAGAAGGAAACAAGCTCATATAACAGGGAAAACAAGTACGAACGCACATATCCAACCCAACAACGGTCAAGACAGTTGTACAAATGTTTTGTTATCAGTGCTGAAGAGATCCACAAGTTCGTGATTGATGACAAGGGTTAAAAATGATGCCCCAAGCAAGGATACATGCAAGGGGAAATGAAAATGGACACGGGGTCCATGAAAAGCGTTTGTGCGCAACGAAACAACACCAGGCAACCAAAAGTGCCCCAGAGTACAGACGAAGCAAGCAAGTAGCTAGCTGTTGTGAATGGTTGTGAATCCAGTGATCCGCGAGTCGTATTAATCGGGGAAGATGTGAGACAAACCAATAGGATATGGAGAAAATACCATGCGCAAGACACAAGTTTCAGCCGTAAGAAGCAAGTTACCATTTTGTAGGGTGTTTTACTTTTTAGGAATTTTTTGAAAAATTTTGCCTTTTTTTGGATTATATATATATATATTGTTTTTGTTGTTTTCTCAAAACAATGTTCTATTGTTGTTGTGTTTTTCTCGAAACAATTTTCTATTGTTTTTGTGTTTTCTGAAACAATTTTCTATTGTTTTTGTGTTTTGTGAAACAATTTTCTATTGTTTTTGTGTTTTCTCAAAACAATGTTCTATTGTTTTTGTGTTTTCTGAAACAATTTTCTATTGTTTTTGTGTTTCTCGAAACAATTTTCTATTGTTTTTGTGTTTTCTCAAAACAATGTTCTATTGTTTTTGTGTTTTCTCGAAACAATTTTCTATTGTTTTTGTGTTTTTCGAAACAATTTTCTATTGTTTTTGTGTTTTCTCAAAACAATGTTCTATTGTTTTTGTGTTTTTCTCGAAACAATGTTCTATTGTTTTTGTGTTTTCTCAAAACAATGTTCTATTGTTTTTGTGTTTTTCGAAACAATTTTCTATTGTTTTTGTGTTTTTTTTAAAACAATTTTCTATTGTTTTTGTGTTTTTAACAGTTTTCCAAAGCTATGTGCAGGTAACCAAGAAAGCATGGATGCCCCCAGTGTTAGGTGGGGAATATACAAGGGCAGAAGCCACACACTTATGAACAAGAAGGTGAAGTCGTTGAGTTGCCCCTAGCGTAAGATGGGAAATAACGAAATACCACATCCCTTACAGATGAATAGAAGAAGGAAAAGCCGGATCAAGGCTGGACTAGATGGTGTGCACAAGGAAACTCGAAGGTAGAACTAGGTCCAGACAAAGACAACTACCCTTCTAATATAGAATGCTTGTGAACAACGAATCCTCCCGAGGTCGAAACCAGTTTTCACCCAAGGACTTGTCCAAAGTGCCACAATTGCGTGGTTTTCACTAGTGGACGACCTGTTTTCTCTTTTTCTTTTTCTGATTTTTTTTTTATTTTTTTTTTTCTTGATGTTTTTGTATTTTTTGATTTTTTTGTGATTTTTATGACTTTCTTGTGCCATGTTTAGGCATAAAACCTCTTAAGATGCATGGCATTCATGGGCTCTCGGAGCTCATCACCATTGGGGTGAGCCAACTTGTATGCCCCTGTGCCATACTTGGCAACTATGACATAGGGTCCTAACCAGTGTGGTTCGAACTTCCCTTTCTTTTTCTGCTGCTCTGGTGTTGAACTGGTTCTCCTTCATAACTAAATCACCCACCTCAAACTGGCGAGGGATGATTCTCTTGTTGTAGTTGCGGGAGATTCTATGTTGATATACCTTCAGGTGATTAAGAGCGCGAATGCGCCTCTCATCCAGGAGCTCTAACTCAGCCAATCTTGCCACTCGATAATCTTCATCCTTATCCAAATAGTCCCGAAGAGAAATTCACAGGGATGGGAGTTCGATCTCTAAAGGGATGATAGATTCTATCCCAAACACTAGGGAATATGGCGTCGCACCCGTAGGAGTGTGAATTGATGTCCGGTAGGCCTAGAGGGCTGGGTGGATTTGTAGGTGCAGTTTTGACCGGTTTTACTAACCATCTTCTCCATTATCCTTACCAAAGTCTTGTTTGTTGCCTCAGCTTGTCCATTACCCTGAGGGTAATATGGCGTGGACCATTTCAATCTGATTTGGAACCGTTGGCAAAGACTTTTCATAATTTTTGTTCTTAAATGACTTCCCATTATCTGTGACAATGGCTGCAGGGATACCATATCGGCAAATAATGTGATTCATGATGAATTTAGAAATCTATTCTCCTGTGACATAGGTTAAAGGGATAGCCTCCACCCATTTTGTAAAGTATTTCTGTAGTTGTGATGATATGTGTATGACCATCAGATGAGGTAGGAGTAAGCTTCCCTATTAGATCAAGTCCCCACTTGGAGAATGGCCACGGGGTAGTGATTGGTTGTAATGGTTGCGATGGAGCATGGATGAAATTTCCATACTTTTGGCAAAGCACACATTTTCTAACATAATTACAACAATCAATTTCCATGGTGGGCCAATAGTAACCTACTCTTAACAGTTTCTTAGCCAAGACCATTCCATTTGTATGTGCTCCGCATACTCCTTCGTGTACTTCTTTAATTTCCTGGATTGACTCCATCACATCCAGACAACATAATAGATTCCCATCGTAGCCATGACGATAAAGTGTACCTCCTAAAAGGGTGTAATGGGATATCTAGTGAATCAGGATTTGCTTTTCAGAATGGGAGATATTGGGAGGGAAAGTACTATCCTTAAGATAGGTGAAGATGGGTTCGTACCATGGGGAATGGGGACCAACAACCTCACAAGCCAGGCAAGATTCTGGCATGTCATATGTGGGTTGGCGTAGATTTTCTATGAAGAATGGCATATCATTGTTCCCTAGTAGAATATGAAGCATAGATCCCACCATTGCCATGGCATCCACCGATCTATTATGTGCTCTTGGAATCTTCTCAAAGGTGATGTGCACAAAATACTCCTTTAGAGTTTCCACTAACTTTTTGTAAGGTATGAGCTTATCATCCTTAACTTTATACTCATCATTAACCTGTTTGATGATTAGCTATGAATCACCTACAACCTTAACATGTTGAATATTCCACTTGATGGCTAGCTTCATCCCTGCAATGAGTGCTTCATATTCCGCAATGTTGTTCGTGCAAGGGAAGGCCAGGTGGAAAGCTGTGGTATAGGATCACCCGAAGGAGTAATAAGGACCACTCCTGACTGAACCATGAAATGTAAAAGATCCATCAAAATGTATCTGCCATACGAAAAATTCTTCAATGTAGAGCAAAGATGCATATGGCAGATCCAGACTCAAAGGTTTTGTGTTTTGCAAAGGTGCTTCCGCTAGCTGGTCGGCAAGTACTTGTCCTTTAACTGATTTTTGATGGAAAAATTATATATCAAACTCACTGAGTAGAATGATCCAATTAGCCATTCTACCTGTGAGGGTGGGTTTGGACAACAAATACTTGAGTGGGTCGACCTTGGATATGAGCTTGGTCTTAGTATTTAGCAGGTAATGGTGAAGTTTCTGAAAGGTAAAAATGACGGCCAAGAAATCCTTTTCAATCTGAGGATAATTAAGTTCATAGGTGATGAGGGTGCGACTCAGATAGTACACCGCTTTCTCTTTATGGCTAAGGTCATATTGGGCGAGCAAGCACACCAATAGCGTATTGCGTAGTGGAAATATAGAGCAAAAGTGGTTCTCCTAGAGTAGGAGGCATGAGGACAGGTGGATTAGCTAGGTATTGTTTAAGCAAAGCAAAGGCTTGTTGTTGCTCGGGTCCCCAAAGGAAAGCGACGTCCTTTTTAAGAAAATGGGTGAATGAGTGACATTTATCTGCAAGCTGGGAGATAAAGCAACGAATGGCTTGAATTTTCCCTTGCAAGCTACGTAGTTGCTTGATATTCTTAGGTGGAGGCATTTCAGTGATGGCAGACACTTTAGCGGGATCTACCTCAATACCTCATCTTGACACAATGAAGCCCAATAGTTTCCCGGATAACACACCAAAGACACATTTCTTTGGATTCAATCTGACTTTGTATTCACGCAGGCGTTCAAAGATACCGCAAAATGATAGGATGATCCTCTCTTGTTTTGGACTTTCCCAGGATGTCGTCTACGTAGTCTTCCATGATGTCATGAATCATATCATGAAAGATTACTGTCATGGCCCGCTGATAAGTTGCTCCCACATTCTTAAGGCCAAATGGCATCACCTGATAATAGAAGGTGCCCCAAGGAGTTGTGAAAGTTGTTTTGTGTTGGTCTTCCTCAGTGATCTTAATTTGATTATAACCTGAAAATCCATCCATGAGTGATAGCATTTTGTACCCTGCGGTTGAGTCAACAATCATGTCAATGTTGGGCAATGGAAAGTCATCTTTAGGGAAAGCTTTATTGATGTCCCTAAAATCTATGCAGATTCGGATACCGATAGGTTTCTTCTGGACAGGAACAATGTTCGATATCCATTTAGAATAATCAATTGGCCTGATGAATCCTGCTGCAAGTAACCTTTCCAACTCTTCTTTAACTAACAAGGCCACTCTTGGGTGCATCTTTTGGAGCTTTTGTTTGATAGGCTTAGCATGTCTGCGTGCACAACCAGGTTGTGCATGACTAAATTTGGATCTAAGTCGGGCATGTCTTTGTAAGACCATGCGAACACATCAATAAACTCTCGCAGTAGCATAGTGAATGTCTTTTGTTCTCTGGCCGAGAGTGATGCTCCCAATTTTACTATCTTGGGATCTTCTTCGGTACCAATATTGACATCAATGGTTTCTTCAACTAACAATTTTGATAAATCCTCCATACGTGTAGGATCGGGAGGTAGGTTGAGATCTTCATCCAAGGATGTCTCTACGAGATTTTCATCCTTGGCGTGGTCACTTTGTTTGTCCTTTGATTTTCTTATTTGTTTTGTCAGCCAGTGCCTCAAAGATGTTTTCACTATGTGACTTGGACTTTGATTTTTTTGCCGAGGCTTTTCTTTAGAACTCTTGCCCTCACTTTTCTTTAAATTTTGCTGACCACGAAGTTCAGCCTCCTCGCCGAAGTAGGCGTAGGTGTCTAAGTTGATAAAGAAACCCTTCTTGTGATCTCCAATGGGAATTGTATCCCTTATGCCCATGAACTCTGCAATAGCCTCATCGTTCTCGAATAAATCTAGTGGCACGTGATGTTGTTGGTCCCATTCAACAAGGGAAGGGTACACAAGGTCAAGGGTCGGTTCGGTGGGGGTTATGGTCAGGACAACATTGTTCATGAAAAGGTTCGTGGAGGCCAGATCCTCATATAGGCTACAATGGGAATCGTATCACTGTCTAGGTACTCGAAGCTATCCTCATGCTCAGAACAAGTCACATCTTGATCATTGGGGTGTGCTCCATAAGGGCGAATCCCAATGCCATATCTTTCTGTTTTGAAATGTGGAAGAGGGACTGGTTCTCTTTGTCCTTGTTCATTCCTCCCACATCCTAGGCCTTTGTAGCCCATGGAGTACATCATTTTGCTAGATTTTTCATATTTTGGGGTTTGATAACAAGATGGTTGAGTGTCCTCAGGGACCCAAGTAGTAGGTGGATCAAGTAATTTTTCCTCAGCTAACAAGCCTCCAGGTAGGAATGACCCAATAGTGTGTTCCTCTCTAGGTCTCCTGAAGCGGTAGTTGGGTCGACCTCTAGTCTTGGGCGACAAGGAGAGGTCAGAAACCAAGAGTGCTTGTTGTACATTATACTCCCCACAACCATATTCCAAAATTTTCATCTCCCATGAATCAAATGGAGATGTGGAAGTGGACGCCCCATGAGCATAAGAACTAAGAGAATTTGAATCTACTCGAGATTCCATGGCCTCAGAATGAAGAGGGACAGCTATATCTGTGGAGGGACATGCATATGTACCCTTTCGTGCAAAGCTATTAAGAGCTCTATAATGAGCAAAGGGCTCTGAATCTCCTGGTATTGTAACCGTATGTCCCTCATGCTTCAGCTTGATGCATTGATGAAATGTTGATGGCACGGCCTGCATGGCATGAATCCATGGTCGGCCTAGAAGCATATTATATGGAAGTTCCAAGTCTAGGACATGAAACTTTGTCTGATGGCAAGTGGGGCCCACCTCCATGGGCAGCGTAATGGTGCCTGCTGACTCTCTTTCCACGTTGTCGTATGCGGTGATAGTAATAATATGGGACTCAAGATCTTCCTCCGTATGTCCCAATTGTTTGACCACTTAAGCGTGTAGATGTTCAATCCCGATCCATTGTCCACAAGCACCCATTTGATTTTCCTGTGGGTGACAACTACCTCGATGTACAAGGGAAGATTATGTGTAGGATTCGTGGTAGGGATCTCCCTATGGTTGAAAGTAAGATGCTCACTTGATGCAATATTTGCCACCGTGGCTTGAAGGTACGTAGGATCGACTTCTAAAGGCACTCCGACCCCTGAAGAGTTTGATACAAAATGTCCTTATGCACATTGGATATCTTGAGAAGATCTAAGATCGAGATCTTAGCAGGTGTCCTCTCAAGTTGTTCTAAAAGGTTATATTTATCAGTTTACGGGGTCAACAGAGAGGTTCGGAATCATGAGGCGGGCATGCCTTGTTACCGTAGTGCAGTCCTTTCCCTTGATCCGGATGGTATTGACATAGTCAGCAGGGGAGTGAATACATCCGATAAGTGAATCGTAATGATTGTTATCTCTTTTGGTATATAAGTAATTTCGTGGCTTTATAGGTTTGGGATGACTCTCCCGATCCGGATTTGTCTTTTCCGACTTATCATGCTTGGGGAATGGTTCCTTATAAATCCCCATTTTCTCGTTAGGTGTTTGCATGTGGCCAGGGTTATCCACCTCTATCTCCCCGTTGTCAATGAGGTCTTGAATATAGTGGCAAAGTCGCAAACATTTGTCTATTTTATGACCTTTAACGTGATGCATTTCACAATATTCATGCTCCTTATACCATGAAGGTTTAGGAGCGTTGTCATCAAACGGTTGCATTGTAGGATAGGTCATCATGTTGGCCGCATCCAACTAGTTTTAGTATGAGGGACAATGGTTCATTGAGGGAGGTGAATGTTTGTCACTTTGGTGGTGGTTGAATTGGGCCCTTGGTTAGTTTAAAAGGTTGACTGGTTTGGACCGTTTGAACACGTTTGGAATCAATGATTCCGTCTCCCACCACATTTTTTTTTTTGTTAAAGATCTTTGGCTTTTCAGTGGGTTTGACACTTTGGTTGTCTTTAGATTGGGTTTTGAGGGTGCCTTTGGAAATGAGAGCCTTTTCTATTTGAATCCCTTTCTCGATAACCTCCTCAAAGGTGTGGAAACAATGCATTTGGAGGTGGAAAGCTATATCTAGGTTGAGATTAGGGATGAAAATACTGACCAGCTGCTTCTCAAGGAAAGTGCAAGGGAAGCGACTAGCTATCCCTCTCCATCGTTGGAGGAAGCTGGCGAAGGTCTCATTTGGGCATTGTTTTGTGCCGCACAAGTCTACCATGGTGATGTCACTCTCTATGTTATACGAGAAATGATGCATGAATCTTTCCACCAATTTTGGCCAGGTGAAAATTGATCCTCGTGGTAAGCGCGTAAACCATTCCAATGCTTGACCTCCGAGACTCTTAGGAAAAAGTTTGATGAGGTAATTATCACTATAAGACACCTCTTGACATGCCATGTAGAAATCTTTAACATGATCCCTTGGGTCTCCCTTTCCTTTGTATTTGTCAAACTTTGGCATATCAAATTTCTTTGGAAAGGGTTGAAGGGTCATTGTCTTGTCAAAAGGATAGGGGCATAGTTCTTCATATTGGTATTTCCTAATACTCCCTATATTGCTTTCTTGTATGCTCGCAAGCGTTGCTTTCATAGATTGCACTTCTTGTGTGAGAAATTGTTCTCTAGTGGGAGAAGCGGGGACATGTACATGATGATACCCCATGTCTTCTTCTCCTTGGTTTTCTTGATGGAGTTCATGGATCCTAAACTTAGGCCTTGACTTTTGAATGTTCTTGTTTGTGTCTTTCTGTACCTAGAAAGTAAGCAAAGCTAGTTGTCAGCTTAGGTTACTGAGTTGTTGTTGGATTGTGACTTGGTTTGTGTCTTCTTCTTCTAAAGGTTCTTCCTCTTCGTATTGTGGAGGCTCTTCCCTGTTTCATGTTCTATCTTATTTCTTCGTGGCACTTTGATGAGGGGTATTCTATGCCCTACCACTTTATCATTTTCTACATAAGAAGTGGAAGCATGCCCGCCTATTAAAATATCTTCCATATTGATAAGGGGGTGTTCTTCCTTAGTAGTGTCATTTGTAGGTAATATTGGTTCATTCTCGGTGGGAAATTTGGCCCCTAATTCCACGACCCGTGCCAAAACTCTATCTTTGTTTCTAAGGAGAAACTCATCTAGTAGAGTGGGGTCAAAATCAAATTCTGCATGTGGTGATTCTAATTCATTTCCACTATGATCGACCATCTCTTCGGTTTCCTTTTCTGCAGAAAATAGTGGCCCTAAGTCGTGTCCAATGAAGGGGTTTGACCCTTGTATGTTAGAGGTCTCCCAAGCATGTGCTTGTTGTTCCTCATATGTTTGTTTCTTCAACCCTAGACGTGTTTTGGGAGCCATGTTTTCGTGATAAGTTTCACTAAGGTAAGTTGTAGATTTGTTCAAAATTCAATGACTACCCCTAAGTGAAACACAAGATGAAATTGCTAAGAGTATGAATGTGTCAACAATGTGAGAATACCAATATGATAGAGTGATAAATCACCCGTGATACAAGTGTTTGGTACCAAAACTTAATCAAATGAAATACTTCCTAGACTACGTTTCAAAGTAATTTGCGACGCCAGATGATTAACAAGATGTCTCCACTTATGCCAAGTTCAAAGGAATGAACAAGACGTAAGTAAATACACGAAGTTAAATGCGATCTCCCAATCAAGATATACGATGAGTGAGCTCAAACTCGATTAAGACCTATATCTCAAAAAGTGCCAATTACAATTCGTGAATGACACAACAATATCACCAAGATATGTTAACCCACTTTGCTAGAAAGTGAAGTATTGATATCGAGGTGTTATTGATATAACACACACAAATGGTAACACCTAGCACTCTTTGAAATCAAGGTAATAATAGAACCGAACTAAAAATCTCAAAGTATAGCTAGGAATAGTTAAAAATGTGTGCAACATAACCATACAATATAGGTATTTATGTCGAGTTTACAAGAAACAAGACGTAAATATCGAAATTGTAATGATACGAGACAAACAAGTTAACTCCTCTATGGAAGTCCATGGTGATGAACCATGCCTAACTACAATGACAATCTTGACGTGGGTATCAAGATCACAATGGCTACCAAATGACGTGAAAACACCTCTGCTCACTTTAGACATTTAACTAACCTAGCCACAAACATGGATGGGCATAAACGGACATAAAAGTGAGAGAAATAGTCGAATGGCAACACAAAGGTAATCATGCCTCTTTTGATCAACAAAGTGTCAAAAGAATATGAAGGAAATAAATCAAGAAAAATGATGAAAAATGCTAGCCTCACTTCAGCAAAGTTTCACCTCGCCCTAAGGCAAGTAAAAACTAGGCAAAAGTAATACGTCACACATTTCTCAAAAATAAGGTTCACAACTCAACACTATTTTCAAATGGTCAAAGTGGGCTCCTGGCCAAAGTATATTCTCCTAGGTGGTTCTCTCACCCTAGGTGTTACAAATTTTCCACGAGTGAGCGATTTACCCAAAAATTCACACTGACTAGTTTGGGAGTATCTCGGCTTTACTTTACCCCTTCAAGAATAGTAGGCAACTAGTGCGTCTACGTGTACTATCACTGGGGTCACCACAATGGATAACCTGTAACTCTATCTCACAAAGGAATCACTAGTCAAGTAGGTAGTGCGGAGCACTTCCCGTTTTGTCCACAAGGTTCCCTCTTACGTGGACTACTTTGGGGTTCCTGGAACCACCCCCATTGTTGTAGCTTAAGGCGTTATGCCAAAGGGGTTATGTTCCAGTTAAGTGGAGAGGGACGTACCCTTTTCCGAAACCTACAATACAGTGTTTTGAATATGTTGTTCTTTTTATCTTGTTTAATTAGGTGTGGTTTGTTTGAACACCTTTTGGCAACCTGTATAACAACTGTATTAGTTTTTTTTTTTTTTGGTTCCTCCTTTCTTTGAAAAGCATTTTTAGGTCCTACACTCAAACATTAGTAGTTCTCCAAGAAAATCACATTATTTAAAAGAGGATTAAGAGTTGCTTTTGATTCTCAAGATCATCCAAGGATGCAAGAGAAGAGCATACACAACAAATAATCCAACTAAAAATAAAGAAAATAATTTCAATCAATGAACCATACAAAATTCTTGATAAATGTTCATTCCCTAAACCAAAAGTGAAAGATGAAGTTTCTAATTTACCAAATGTTATAAAATGAAGACTAAAGTTGTTTTTGATTTTCAAGATCACTCTAACGTGCAAGAGAAGAGCATACACAAACTTTATTCCAACTATATAGAAATGGAAAACTTCAAATCAAAGGACTATTGAAAAATTTTTTTGTAAAAGATTCATTCCCTTAAACCAAAAGTGAAAGATGAAGTTTCTAATTTACCAAATGTTATAAAATGAAAACTAAAGTTACTTTTGATTCTCAAGATCACCCTAATGTGCAAGAGAAGAGAATACAAAAACTTTATCCCAACTATATAGAAATAGAAAACTTCAAATCAAAGGACCATTGAAAAATGCTTTGTAAAAGGGTTCATTCCCTTAAGCAAAATGAATAATCAAGTTTCCAAGTTTAATCTCAATGTTAAAAATATATAGATCAAAGTTGTTTTTTATTCTCAAGATCACCAAAAGGTGCAAGAGAAGAGCATACACACGCTTTGGTCTAAATCGAGGAAGCATGGAAATACAACATTCATCAAAACATTAGACATGTTAGAAAATGATCAGTTTTAAAATAACAGAAAAACCTACAATTTTTGTAAGTATAAATCTCAAATTTATGTTTTCATTTCATATTTAACTTCAATACCTTTCCAACGCAGAAAAAAATTGAGTCATTTCGAGTTGGGAGCAAAAGTTATGGCCTTCGGAAGATGGGTTACGCATATGCTCTTATGCTCATGGGTATGCACTTGACATGCACTCAAAAATGTCAAAAAAACGTCCCTTAATCTGAAAAATGGGAAAAATTTTCCAACCAAGATTCAATTTTGACAACAACCCATCACATTAATATATTAATAGAAGACTCAATGCTATCAAACATTAACATACATGCTCAAGAATTTAAAATTTTCAAAAATTGACAAAACTAGCATGTAGAATGATGAAAAAGTAAGCTCTAAAAATGAAAACATGATGAAATCTTGAAATTTTCTCACCAAGATTAAATTTTGACAGCAACCCACCACATTAATATGTAAATAGAAGACTCAGCACTATCAAACACTAACCTACATGCTCAAGAATTGAAAATTTTCAAGAAATTGACAAAACTAGCATGTAAAATGTTGAAAAAGTAAGCTCTAAAAATGAAAACATGATGAAATATTGAAATTTTCTCACCAAGATTAAATTTTGACAGCAACCCACCACATTAATATGTAAATATAAGACTCAGCACTATCAAACACTAACCTACATGCTCAAGAATTGAAAATTTTCAAGAAATTGACAAAACTAGCATGTAAAATGTTGAAAAAGTAAGCTCTAAAAATGAAAACATGGAGAAATCTTGAAATTTTCCCATCAATTCTAATTTTGACAGCACTTCACCTCCTTCATACCTACAAGGAATACCCAACACATGCAAACTCAACAAAACAAGTTAAAAAAACAAGTTAGATCAACATGTGTAAAAGAGGGTTAGTAACCAAAAATAAAACTTAACTACAAAAACTTGAAATTAAGTGCAAAGGACAATGGAGTAAGTCCCACCGGGCATGCCAAATGTGTGCATGTATACTTTGCTTAATGCTAAATCAAATGAAGAAAGAACTACCACCTAAAATAGTTCTACAATTTAGCTAAAACAAAGCATAAACACCATCATGATAAGAATTAAACAAGGGTTAGATGCTAGCATTCATCAATACAAACTTTGAAACTAACAATGCTAAATATCTAAACTCCTCTATTCTCTAACAACAAATAAATGAATGGACCTAAGTAAGCTCCATGGCTATCAAAATAGTTGTCCTTAATGTATGCCAAGAACCTAGGAATGAGGGGCTAATCAAAGTTGGGCTACAAGACCCTTTGACACCTCCCATATGACCTAAGAACTTAAGAAAGATGCTTAACTCTTCAAGATGATGAACTCTCAAAAGGGCAAGGTGCAAGCTCTTAGTCTCTTTTTATATGCTTTGCATTTCTCTCTTAAAAAGTTTAGGTGTAAGTAAAAGGTAGGTGGAGGGCTCTTTATATAGCCCAAAGGATAAGGATTCAACACATTCTCATGAATGTGGGATAAAGGTAAAACATGATTAGGAATGGATAAGGTTGCTTTATTAAAGGTGACCTTACTTTAGAAGAGTTTAATACATGTTTAGCAAGTCATGGGAGTTGGGGGTATTTTAATTAATCAAAGGTGATTAATTAATAGGTAGATGTAAGCTTATAGAAGATAATTAGAAGAATATTAGTGTGATTTAGGCTATTATAAGGAGATTAAATCAATTAAATATTGATTTATTGGTTAAATGAAGGAAAGACTAATTAATTAATAATAATTAATTAATCTAGATAGAAGAGGTGATTTATTAACGAAAGGTTGTTAATTAGGGTATTTGTTGGATAGGAAACTTAATTAATTAGCTTAGTGTAATTAGTTAATAATGACATGAGGGAAAATGAGTGCTTTTGACGATATGTCGTCGATTTGTGAGAAAGGGGATAATTAGCACAATTTAAGTATTTAAATTTCTTGGGCATAATTATAGGTGTCTACACAAGGCACCCATTGATCAACCCAACCATCTACTTCAACCACACCTTAATCATCCACCTTAGCCGCACCCAAACCTTCACCCAATGAAACCACCGACGCAAATACCTCTTCCTTCCCCGTAGACAACATCCCAACCTCGGATCCCTTAGTAGGTGTTTTTCAACGCCTTACGATGGGGGAGTACCGCCTATACAATGTTAGCAACTTCCATACTATTGGTTTGAAAATCTGTCGGGTGGGACGGATCTATGGATAGATGAGCCAAACGATTGTGCAGGGCATAGCCCCTCTTTGAGTCAGCAAAGTGAAACTGGTTTATTGCTATTCTACCGGTAGGAATCTTGTGCAAGTCTCACAATATTTCGCCTTGAGGGTTGGGATCTCATCCCAAAGTAGAGTATTTCCGACGAAGAATAGAAAGGAATGAAGGAAGGAAAGGAAAGAAGACAGATCTGAAGGGAGAAAAGAAATGAATTCCAAAGTAGAAAGGTCAGAGGGTCTATGTTTTGGGCTGGTAGTAAACAGAGCCGAACCTACTTGCATAGACAAACAAAGCAATACTGATGAATAAATGACAATAAAGCATAAGTAGATTCAACAAAACAAGCATACAGATCTAACATAAGAAAGCTCGATGTATAACACAGTATTCAAAGACACAAAGTCTAAATATTGTATTAATATTTCCTTCTGTTAAAAAAAGCTCAAAGTTTTTTCTTCTTACTTCTATTTTTATCTGAAAAGTATCCACCCCTGAATACAAAAAGTATTCAAGTATATATAGAAGGAGAGAAGAAAAGAAGGCAAAAACAAACCAACCGCCTAATTACAAAATATCTTACAAAATATCTCAAAGTCATTTGTTAACTTTTGACAACTTTGTGGATGACATCATCCCATGGTGCAACATGGATGATGTCATCATTTGTGTCAACATACTTTAGATATTTACAAGGAGAAGGTCGGGAAGAAAGAGATTATTCATCATCATCCCGCAGCTGAAAGGGGGTATCCTTTTGCTGCTGCTCAGGTGACGAGATGTGGAATTGGGCACGGTATTCCATGAACTTGGTGATCATGGGTTGAAGTTGATCCTGGGAAGGATCCTTGTGTTGATCACTGATAGCCTCGCAAGTCTCTCACTCATCTGTGAGCTTTTCTGGGAGTTTGGAATATTCATTTTCCGCATCTATCAGGTACCCAATGAAGTCACGACAGGCCAGCAGGTTATTGATGGATTCAGCGTCGAAAGTGACCTCTAGTCCTAGCCCTTGTGAAACGATCTCCTTGAAGATCCGAATAGTTTCCTCTACCTTTCTTAAGGCAAAAGAAGGAGTGAGCAAGCCCAGAGACATTCTCAGGACAATTTGCTCCATTTGATGCATTGCATCCAGGGCTTCCTCCTTTATCTTGTCAATCTTCTCTAGGACGAACTCCAGTTGATCGACCCGGTAATCTAGAGTAGAAAGGATTTTGTTGAGGGCTCTGGGGTGTCCAAAGACGCCGAACTTGACCAGATCTTTGACTGAATAGTCAAGCATTTTCTGAAAGGTCTTATGTTACATCCTAGCATGGTCCAGCTCTTCGAAGATGGGTCTTGCTATCGCCTGGAGCTCTTTGTTCACTCGATTGATATTCTGATATAATCCGGTGAACTTGCAATCACTCCTCACTTTCTTTGAGGATTTGGCTCCTCCAGTGGAAAGCGCCATGCCCCGCTCACCGATTTTGTGTACTCATTAATCTTGTCCTGGCTCGAGGCTTAGGAGTTTCGGTGGCGATTATAGGAGGTGCACCCCATCTTACGCAAGGTGTGGAGGATATGTTTATTTTTTTCCTTTAATGCCTCTTTTCCTCCTTTGCTTCCTGGAGCTTCTTGTAAAGGGCGTCAACTATGAGATAGGGCCTCTCCTTGAAGGATTTTGAAGATGTCCCCATTGTGACTTGAGTCACTGTGTAATCTGTCGAAGACAGATCCTTTTTATCCTTTAAAGGATTGGGGTATGCTATCTCCATTACTCTCTCTCCTGACGCACTTTGAGAGAAGCGGGTTATAGGCTTTTTCTTCTTGGTCCCCTTTGATGGGATAATGGAAAAGTCCATTGGTGTGATGGGAACTTTCCTCTTTTGTTGGCTCGGTCTTTGAGAGATCCATCTTTGGACTTATGGGAGAGGGCCAAAAATAGAAAAGGGATCAGCTGCAGTAGTAGAAGGAAAATGCGTGGAGACACTTGGAGGTGGCATCAAGAGGGAGGCCGAGGAAGTGCTCATGGGGGAAGAGATACTACAGAGGAGGTAGACATGGGAATGGAAGGGAGCTGAGAGATGAGGGAAGAAATGGTGGGGGACAGCTCTGTGAGAGAAGAGAAGATGGATGATGAGGAAGGGGGAATAGTAGAAGACGGGGGAGAGGACACGACCAAAGGAATGGTCGCTTGGGTCACTTGAGGAGGAGAAGGAAGAGAGGGAGAAGGGATAGAAGGGACTTCAATAGTTACTGATGAGTGGCAACATCCTCGAGTGGATGTGCCTATCTAACATCTTCTCGCTTCTTTTTCTAAGCTTTCGGGATTACAACCGTTCTTGTGAAGTGGAAGGAGGACTTTGAAGCTTCCTCTTGGGTGGAGCTTGAATCACCCTCCTTGTCTTTCCCTTTGCTCCTTGGCGCAGTGTTTTGGCTCGGAAGGTGCGTTGCCCAATGGAGATGTGGTGAAATCAACTCTGAGGTAGATGAGGCCATTCATTCTACACCAGTGCTCTATTCTCTGCAGAGTTTCTTTGACCCTTTCTTCTATCATCGAGGCACTTTGGTTCATCGATGACGATTGAACGCCCATCATCCCCACCCGTGTCAAGATATACCTGATCAACTTCTTGATCAGTAGTTTGATAACCTTTTGGGATGATGGCTACACCATACTGGATGATTTCAGCCAAGGCTAAGCGGGAATGGTCTTTCCTTTTGAGCTCGACCTCATGATACAGGTCGATATAAATATCCTCGATCTGTGGAATGTGGATCGGATCGAGTTTGGCCCTGGGAAGACAATTCCTTGGGTCGAAAGTGGGCCTTGTTGGGAAGTTGTGATTTAGATTTAGCAGCTCCAGCTCTGTAAACATCTCCCGTGCTTTTTGGTGAGAGAGACAAGTGTACCTGCCCACTATGAGGGGGAAAGGAGTTCCACCCTTCTTTCTCCTCAAGCATTTCTTGTGATAGGTTATGAGTTGTCTTGACAGCTCCAACAGGATCAGCTTGGGGCCGGCATATCTTGGCAGTTTGGTTGGTTGCCCCAAGAAGTTGGCTTCCTTAGATAGGTGAAGGTGGGGAATTGTGTGAACAAGGCCCCCCACTTCTCTGTTGCAGAGCAACAATGCTCTTGGTCATACGACTGTGAGTCATGTTTGGCCTCAAAAGGCAGACGATGCCATAGAAGAAGGCATCGTTAATTTTTGTAAACTGGGGATACTATTTTCCAGCTTCATTCTGGATAGTATTCATATATTTTTACTGGGGCCAAACCCACACCACATCAATGTTGGGTAATCTCTCTCCGAGGCTGTAGCGTAAACTACGTAGGAGTTCATATAGAACCTCCCCGTTGTGGTAAGTTGTTGGAGCTGCTCGAGATATAGTGCTACTTATGATCTCCGCCCACTCGAAGCGTTGATCTGGCACTTTCTTGTTCATTGTCTCCAAGTATCTCAGCATCCATTTATGAAAGTAGTGGGCGTCAGGAAGCCCAAATATTCTGCTTAGGAATGTGATTGTATCACTTAGTTCCTCCGAGAAATCTCTACGATGAATGACTTGTTGCCTTCGGTCACCACCTTCTTTTTTTCAGGTATACCTCATTCATTAATTACATACACTGATCTTCATTATCCTCCCAAGCCTTGGTGCAATCTTCTTGGCTTATGGCCACAAAGTGCCGGTGGTGAGGAATGCCAAGCATTATTTCGAAGTGTCGGGTAGTGAGGTTGATCACGACCTCGCCTTTCTCATTCTGGACACACCTTGTGTCTTTGTTGTAGCAGCGGGCTACTACCATCATGAACTCGTTGTTCACAAAAATTGACGGGATCCCTCCAGAAAAATGCAGGCCACTGCCTACCAGTTTTCCATCCATGGACTTCCTGTGACCCTTCTGGTTCTGGCCCAGAAGTCCTCCATATCGATATGACCAAGTTCTGAGTCTCTTATGTCCAGGTCACACTCTGCCTGGGATTCGGGCATCCTGACCCTCTGATATTTGTACTTCATTTCTTCCTCTGTAAGCTTGGCTTTGCCCTTAGACTTGGTAGGTCTCTTGCTTGATGTAGACATATGTAGTTCTGAACTTAGTTGTTGATCTGCAAGAAGAAGAAGTGAAACCCAACACAGGAAAGTCATATTAGCTGTTTGATCTTCCATTAAAGTATTAATAGAAGGAAGAGTTAGCAATTTTAAGGCATCGGGGCACGGGCGCATGAACACTACAAGTTACGAGGTTAAATAGTATGGTGCACGTAAAATGGGTCTTTGCTGAGGACAAATCATGCTAAAGTGCGCGCAGGTGCATGACACTGCAGATGACATTTTTTTGTTGTTGCAATAAGGGATGCGCTTGCGCCATATATGCATTTTATAACGGGCGCTGATATTTTTCATGTTACACGGGTACAGGATGCGCCACAGGGCACACGTTTAATGCGTGTAACATCATTTTTTCGTGCACCATAGGGGAACTTGGCGCGGTGCATGGAAGGTCCGCATGACATGATGTTGCTGTAATAAGGGATGCGCCTGCACCATTAGCATTGTACTTGGCGCAAGTAAGGTTGGTGTTGCATGGATGCAAGGTGTGCCAATGGCGCAAGTTTTTGCAATGTTACACATGAGTTTGGTGCGCCAAGAGGGCACAGGGTTAGTGGGTGTTGCAAGCAAGGAAAGTGCGCTTTGAATGTGTAAGCTGTTCACATAAACAAACACCCAATAACCAAAATGTAAAACATGAGGGCAATAAGGACCACTTACCACTGTGAATATATATAATGTGAGAGGTGGAAATCGGGTCCATGATGCAATACGAGAATGATGTATGCCTTTTGACAAAAAGTGCAGAGGAAAAAGAACAATCACATTTTTTCTCGATGATGAAAGTGACAAGGAGATGCGCCTATATATAGGCAAAGTTGTAATAAATGCGCATTTTAGTATGGTTCCTGCAAAATCACTCCTAAACTAGGTTGATGTTCGGTGCATCCAGTGTGATTGCACAACATGGAAACTCTCTCCAAGCTATTCCGGTGCGAGCAAGCTAATCTAATCTAATCCTAATCTAACCATGCGAGGAGACAGAGAGAGAGAGAGAAGGAAAAACAGCAAAAGCCTACACTAAAAGCGGTGATACACCGAGAGAAGGAGAATGTTGGAACATCTATCAAAGCGCCATGGGACAAAGAGAGGTGACAATGGGAAGGATGGACACGGATGCATCACGAGGCCCAAGGATAGATTTCACACGAGAAAATGTCCCAAAACTCCATGAACACGGCTCAGACCTGCGGTGAACATTGAACATGCCTGAGATACTGCAGTGATGAAGAGAGGAAGAAGAAAACAAGCAAAAAGCGAGAAAGGATGGACGGATGCATCACAAAACACGTTTTGTTGCTGAGAAGTTTGCCTGAGAACATCATTCCATTAGTAAAAGGCAAAAAACGCCATTACGGAGCAGGGGGAGGGCTCGAACTCCATTTTGACCCTAGAGAAGAAAAGAAGGGAGGGCGGAGCGAGAAAGAATGAACAACCACTTTTATTTTGCCACTCCTTACAATATATAGGAAGAATGAGAGAAGGAAGAAAGAGGAAAGTCAGATCTACTCCAACCACCCCCAGGTTGTATTTTAAATCATCTCATTATGGTATAGCGGCGGATCTGGCAAAAGCGGCGGAAACATCTGTGCATTGCATTAAATTTGGTTGTTGAAGCGTCACTTCTGTTGTATCACGCGTCAGAGCCGTTTCTTGATTTTCTCTCTCCAAACTGCACCAAAACTCGAGATTAACCCCAGAATCATGTAGAGAATTTCATGAGCTTTCCGTTGATATAAAGAACGTGGAAATCGAGCTCGGATCAAAAGATATAGCGTCGAAGATTTAGGACGCGGGCGAGACCAAACAGATTTTAAAATGTTTTCCACTCTTCACCGTCTGGACGACACGTGGCACGTGCTGATTGGACGAGCAATTCTCTGTCCTCCGTCTTTCGCGGGCCTTCCTTTTGAAATTGCTTGTGGGCCCCTTAAACTTGGACACGTGGCGCCATTTCATTGGTTCGGTTCAGCGCTCGATAACTCGCCCCTTTGACCTTTTGACTTTTTCTCCTGTGAGGACACGTGGCAGCTTCTGATTGGTCCTCGGCTCCTTCGGCTCCTTCGCGTACTTCGCCTCCATTTGTCCCGGATGTCCCATTTGATTTTGGGCCCTTTGGACTCATTTCGGCCGATTCGGGCATTCGGCGTCCATTTGTCCCGGATGTCCCACTTTGCTTTTGATTTTGATTTTGGGCCCTTTGGACTCATTTCGCCCGTCCCGGCGTCCCAATTGCTTTTGGGCCTTGACTCTTTTTTCGCGATCCGGCCGGTTCGGGCATTTCGCGTCCATTTGTTTTCCCGAATCTACCCTCTTCCCATTTGATTTTGGGCCCTTTGGACTCGCGGCCCGATTCGGCGTTCGGGCATTCGCGTCCATTTGTCCCAGATGTCCCATTTGATTTTGGGCCCTTTGGACTCATTTCGGCCGATTCGGCCGGTTCGGGTCTTTTTGTCCCAAGCATCCCGAGCAACACCTAAGCCAATTTTTCTTCCTCCTTCGGCCGGATCGGCTTTTCGCGTCCTCCGCGTGCTTACGGCCGGATTGTCCCAAATGCAATTTGGGCGCACTGGAGGCTTTTCGGCCGATCCGCGCCTTGACGTCCCAAATGTCCCAATTGCTCCCTTGAGTAGGACTTAGCCAATTTTCACACTTTTTCCTGGGTCAACCTACTTGCCTTTCTGCTGACTTTTTGCATTTTCTCGAGCTTGCTCCTGTTTCTTGGCGGGGAGTTAGAAAAATACGAAGGGACCCTAGAAACCTGATTTTGCTCTGAATCAATCAATTTGCTTGGGATTTGAATCTTCGATGCATGTTATCAAAATTTACCCTAGGGGGTGAATTTTGGATAACAATTAGCGACTTCAGCGGGGTCATCACTGCTTTAGATGAAAAGACCCGTTGCTGAAGCAATCCATTGGGCATGGAGTCATAAGTAATAGCTGAACCATGGCTGATCGAACTTTGAAAATCTCTCCTCGAGCCACTTGAAACCCAGGGCATGGAGTTTTCTCACCAAAAAAACTTTGAAAAGAAGCGCAAGAGCAAAACCAGCAACACCAAAAACTATGTGTACAAAGCGAAAATCATACATGCCCCAAATGGAACATGCGAGTGTGCACAAGCACTTCTTCTGCTTTGAAAGCAAACCTAGCTACTTTACTCTAGCTGGAAGCAAAGGCAAGCTAAACAAACCTATGAATTTGGTTGTGAGAAATAGCTTCCTTTCTTCAAAATTGGCACCATGCGATTGATTTGGCTTGATCATGGCTGTTTGGATGGATGGAAAATCAACAAGAAGCTGGTCTTCTATCCAAATCATCAAGGTATCAATTGAAAATAAATCCAATACCTCTTTTAGTTGCTCTGCATTTGGATTGGAGAGGTATGGCGAGTTGATCCTTGGTACTTTTAGCTCATCCTCATGCTCGAAGCAAGCATGGTAGTTGTTGCTTCTCCTTTGGCTCGATGAAGCCAAGTACGATTGGGCAAGGTCGATCCGTTTGAGTATGCCCATAGCTCTGATTTTCAACTCAAGAATGGAGTCTTCTTGTAGACCCACTGAATGGATGACGTGGAAGAAATGGTAGGACCCATACGCCCTTTCTCTTCCTCAGATGAAGAACATGGAAGATTTAAATCTTCGATTTTGGTTCCCAAAAGGCTGCTTTATAAGATGCGGCTGCTGCTGCAAATGAATGCTCTCCTTCATGACAGCGAGACTCTTGTGTTTGGATGTGGATGATGAAAGAGAGAATGGTGAAAACTCAACCGGCTCTTCTCCATCAAAGCAGTCCTCCAAATCGGCGAGGTAAAGCGCCTCATTGCTTTGTCCTGCTTTGCTCGTGTTCAACTTCCTCCATGGTGTCCTCTTGATCTGCTGACTTGACCACCATGGTTTCCTTCACTCTCGATATTGAGTTTGAGAGATCAAACTCCTTTTGATCTTTAGAACTTGAGAGAGATGAAGTGGAAAGAAGAAGCGAAGGTTCTTACGTAACTTTGCTTTGTGCTCAAAGCCCTTGGATCTGCGTTTTCTCCTCCATAGCTAGATTGTGCTCCTCTTCTTTTGGATGGATTTGGAGCAGCTTCTCCTTCCTCCAATGTTTGAAGGCAATCTTGCTCTTGATTGAACTCCTTCTCCGCGCATGAAGTTTGTCAAGTCAAACTCTTGATCTTGCTGCTCTAGAGGATAAGTTGGGGCTGCAAGATCTTCTTCTTCTGCTATGACCAAATCAGTCCTAACCACCATTTGTTGACCTCGGCCTCTTACGTAGGCTTCACCGTGAAAGGATCATGTCATCCCAAATTTGGCAGCCCAAACCTTGGTATCTGTCATTTCTTTTACAGGCTCTTCCTCTTGTTGTCCTTGATGGTGATTTTTACAATTTCTTCTTTCCCACATGGAATTGGGAATGCAAAAGGAGGAATGGGTTGAAACTCGATTGATTTTACATTTTTGTGGTGGTGGAGGAGGTAGAAACTCTTGTTTCTTTGGAGGAGGGTATTTCTGTTAGCTCTTGTGGAGGGGATGGATTTGTTTGGAAGGGAAAAGGAAAGAAGAATCGAGATGGGGTGGAAGACTAGGGGATGGAGAAATGGATTCAACATTTGGGACAGCGAGATGGAGAGTTTGAAACTTGACACTCTTGCTGGCTGAAAGCAGATTGGGAAAGAGGAAAAGAAAAGGCATGAGATGGTGTGTTTACCATTGTTGACAAGGTTCTTTGAATACTTCTCTCATACCTCTATTTCTTCAATCCACTTTGCAAGCAAAGGCAGCGTTGCAATCATGAAGTCAAGCTTCTCGAATTTGTAATGACTTGGAAAAGGTCCCACCCATGGACGGGGTGCTCCACTGACCGATTCCAAATGCTCTCATCGTGTGCTGAGCCACTGACTTTGCACCATCCCCTCCTCCATCTTTTGGATTTTCTCCAAGCAGACCAGCATCTTGGATCGATGGTCTTCATTGTATGCACACCCTTGCTCTTGGAAAGCTCCATGGCGACTTTTTGCTTGCTGCTGTTATTCATATGAGTATGCATGCTGATTTGGAGGATTTGTAAAACGTGTTGGAGGTGGAATATCTTGCTTTGTTGTTGATGTGAAATCCATGATGGAAATGAAGTCATGATTGCACAACTTCATGGAATGGAAAAGAATGATGGAAGAGATGGAAGGAAGAATGGATGAAAATGGATGGAATGGAAAGGAAGGTGCGACTTGAGAGATGGGTTGTTGACCGGATGGAGTCGCCGGATGTGTTTGCTGAAGTGCCTCAAAGGCTGAAATCTTCACGGGAACACATCACACTGCAAAAGATGAAGTGAAAGACCTCTAAGGTCCCACAGGCGTGCCAAAAGCTGTTAGTGCAAAATCACGGCACCCTGGACGCACATCAGGCTTCTAGGTTGATGTTCGGGCATCAGTGTGATTGCACAACATGGAAACCTCTCTCAGCGTGGGACTTGTAAAGCGAGAGAGGAATCTCCGAGAGAAGGCTGGTTCTGCTCCTAAACTACCTGCCACAAGCTATTCCGGTGCGGGCAAGCTAATCTAATCCTAATCTAACCATGCGAGGAGACGAGAGAGAGAGAGAGAAGGAAAAAACACAAAAGCCTACACTAAAGCGGTGATACACCGAGAGAAGGAGAATGTTGAACATCTATCAAAGCGCCATGGGACAAAGAGAGGTGAGCAATGGGAAGGATGGACGGATGCATCACGAGGCCCGAGGATAGATTTCACACGAGAAAATGTCCCAAAACTCCATGAACACGGCTCGAACTGCGGTATGAACATTGAGCATGCCTGAGATACACTGCAGTGAAGAGAGAGCAAGAAGAAAACAAGCAAAAACGAGGAAGGATGGACGGATGCATCACAAAACACGTTTTGTTGCTTGAGAAGTTTACTGAGAACATCATTCCATTAGTAAAGGCAAAAACGCCATTACGGAGCGGGGAGGAGGTTCGAACTCCATTTTGACCCTAGAGAAGAAAGAAGGGAGGCGGAGCGCGAAAGAATGAACAACCTCTTATATTTTGCCACTCCTTACAATATATAGGAAGAATGAGAGAAGGAAGAAAGAGGAAAGTCAGATCTACTCCAACCACCCCCAGGTTGTATTTTAAATCATCTCATTATGGTATAAGCGGCGGATCCTGGCAAAACGGCGGGCTGTCTGCTGCATTAAAGCTGGTTGTTGAAGCGTCACTTCTGTTGTATCACGCGTCAGAGCCGTTTCTTGATTTTCTCTCTCCAAACTGCACCAAAACTCGAGATTAACCCCAGAATCATGTAGAGAATTTCATGAGCTTTCCGTTGATATAAAGAACGTGGAAATCTGAGCTCTGGATCAAAAGATATGGCGATCCGAAGATTTAGGGCACGGAGCAGACCAAGACAGATTTTAAAATGTTTTCCCGCTCTTCACCGTCTGGACGACACGTGGCACGTGCTGATTGGACGAGCAATTCTCTGTCCTCCGTCTTTCGCGGGCCTTCCTTTTGAAATTGCTTGTGGGCCCCTTAAACTTGGACACGTGGCGCCATTTCATT
Organism: Taxus wallichiana var. yunnanensis; assembly: GCA_018340775.1. Lineage (NCBI taxonomy): Eukaryota > Viridiplantae > Streptophyta > Pinopsida > Cupressales > Taxaceae > Taxus > Taxus wallichiana. Next base: position 475,153,351 of record CM031239.1, on the reverse strand, counting down.
GGTTCGGTTCAGCGCTCGATAACTCGCCCCTTTGACCTTTTGACTTTTTCTCCTGTGAGGACACGTGGCAGCTTCTGATTGGTCCTCGGCTCCTTCGCGTACTTCGCCTCCATTTGTCCCGGATGTCCCATTTGATTTTGGCCCTTTGGACTCATTTCGGCCGGTTCGGGCATTTCGGGCATTTGTCCCCCATGTCCCATTTGATTTTGGGCCCTTTGGACTCATTTCGGCCGGTTCGGCGGTTCGGGCATTCGCGTCCATTTGTCCCGGATGTCCCATTTGATTTTGGGCCCTTTGCTTTTTGGACTCATTTCGCGTCCATTTGGTCGGAATGCTACCCTCTTCGATTAGCATTTTCTTCGTGGATCCATTTCGCGTCCCGCGAGACTTGTCCCATTTGATTTTGGGCCCTTTGGACTCATTTCGGCCGATTCGGCCAGTCTTTTTGTCCCAAGCATCCCATTTGTGGGCGGCTTGTCTTTTGTTGAGCAACACCTAAGCCAATTTTCTTCCTCCTTGGCGGATCGGCTTTTCGGCGTCCTCGCGTGCTTACCGGCCCGATTGTCCCAAATGCAATTTGGGCGCTGGAAGGCTTTTCGGCCGATCCGCGCCTTGGCGTCCCAAATGTCCCAATTGCTCCCTTGAGTAGGACTTAGCCAATTTTCACACTTTTTCTGAGTCGACCTACTTGCCTTTCTGCTGACTTTTTGCATTTTCTCGAGCTTGCTCCTGTTTCTTGACCGGGGAGTTAGAAAAATACGAAGGGACCACTAGAAACCTGATTTTGCTCTGAATCAATCAATTTGCTTGGGATTTGAATCTTCTCTCCGTTGAAATTTGTTTAATCTTGAAAGGTCCCCTCAAAGGGAATCAAATTTTCCGTGCATGCCCTTTGGATCTCTTCATTTGTCCCACAAAAGGACGAGGTCTCCCTCTGGTATTCTCTTTGCTTAGCTTTTTTATCGAATAATCTCTTGACCTGATTCTGATGTTTGGTGATCCTATCGACCACTCTTACTCTCTTTTCTTTGAGCTCTGCTAGATACATGATCCTCTTCTCAAGAGAATTTTGGAAAGTCTCATCTTTGATTGCTCGTGCAAGCGCAGAGCAGGGAGTTCCGCAGAAATGGGAAGCTTCGGCATCGGTGCCATATAACACTTGAAAAGGTGACATGCCAAGAGACCTCTTGGGAGTGATGCGGTCTGCCCACAAAGCGTCGTATAATGACTTGTGCCACATTCGTTGATTCTCATCCACTAGCTTTCGTATGATGGTTACTAAGTTTTTATTACTAGATTCTGCCTGACCATTTCCCTGAGGGTAATAATCGACGTGAGCCGAGTTATTACGTATTCATAGCAAAACCAACAACTCTCGTGAGGAGAAGTTGGAAGCGTTTATCAGCAACAATCTTGTTTGAAGCCAAACGACAATGATATTTTCTTTGATGAAACTACAAACAACCTCGGAAGTGGCATGTTTGATAGGTATGGCTTCTACCCATTTTGTGAAATAATATGTTTTGTCCAAGACATAACTATGTCGGCACTCGATTGGGGATTGAGTGCACCAATAAAATCAATTCCCCACTGCTTGAATGGTTCGTCAACAATGACTAGCCTGAGGGGAAAAGTAGCCAACTTGGGCTTGCCGACAAACTGCTGGCAAGGCTCACACTTTTGCTACCAGTGGGTTGTATCTTGGAAAAGCATCGCCTAATAATACAGCCGGATGATCTTGTGTGCCATCACGGAAGAGGAGAAATGGCCCCATAGGCTGAATTATGAAAACTCTCAAGTAACTTCACTTGTTGTGGCTTGTCAACACATTGCAAGAAGATGCCATCTATTCCGCGTTTGTATAAACCATCATCCCAGATGATATATCTGGCTGCTCTAAGCTTTATAGCGCTTCTCCTTTGTAGTCAGATGAGTTGGGCATTCGCCATAGGTGAGAAAGAAAGCAATATCGGAATACCACTCGTCGCTGGTTGCGACAAATAGGACCATCGGCGGTGAATCAGTTTCTCCAGCTGGCTTTGTGCTCCATGGGTGCAATCATCCTTTTCCTCAGGGTCTTTTGAATCTTTGTTTTCAGCCATAAGTTGACATAGGCCCTTGCCTCTTACCAACTTAGTTGGTTTTATATCAGATCATACTCTGGACTTTTGCGATCAATTCCATGGCAAGCTTCCTAACTCCTGTTGAGTTAAAATTGACTTGACTACGTGTCAAGGACCAGACACCACTGTATGAGAGTTTAAAATGTAATACCTGAAGTTCTTGACTACTTTGACAATGGCGAAGGCATGCTTTTCCAACTGAGACATCTTTAATTCGTGAGGCTTGAGAGGAGAGCTCATAAATGTAATCGGGGATTCAACATCCTCAGAATTCTTTTGCATTAGATGGCAGACACAGTATGCTCAGATGCATAGCTATACATGATAAAATCCTTGGAGAAATCGGGACATACCAGGACTGGCGCATGTGAGCGATGGAGGCTTTTATTTCCTCAAATGACTTCTTCCCTTCTTCGCTCCATTGGAAAGTTGGTGACCCTTTCATCATGTCTAATATATGCGAGTCTTTTCAACAAAGTCGGGAACAAAGTGCCTGAGAAAATTCACTTTTTGAAAAAAGAGTGAACGTCGGTCTTGCTTGTAGGTAAAGTAAGGCTCTGAATAGCCTTAACTCTTTCGGTATCTATCTTTGTCCCTTCTTTGCTAACAACATGTCCCAACAATTTTCCTTCTGTGACTCCAAAAATGGACTTTTTCGGATTCAGGGAGATCCCGTGCTCTCGGCATCTAATCAATACTTGCTCCAAATGATCACAATGATCATTTTGCCATTTGGAGAACACAGTTAAGTCATCTAAGTAGACTACGATGACCTTCCCCATCATACCTTTGAACGTGAAGTCCATCGCTCGCTGGAAAGTGGCACCGGCATTGAGTCGAGGCCAAAGGCATCTGCTATAATGTAAGCAAAACGTACCCGAGGAGTAGTGAATGTTGTTTTAAATTGGTCTTCAGGTGAGACTTCAATCTGATTGTAGCCTGAAAAACCATCAAGCATGGACAACATTTCTGATCCAGTTACTGCTTGCAGAACCTGATCCATTATGGGAAGTGGGTAGTTGTCCTTCAGGGATGCCTGATTCAGGTTGCGAAAATCTACACATATGCGTATCTCACCATTCTTCTTACTGCACTGGCACAATGTTTGCCACCCAAGTACTATGATGGATAGGAAAAATGATCCGTGCATCCAAGCATTTTCTGAATTTCAGCCTGGATAGTACCTGAGATCTTAGGATTATAATGTCTCTGCTTCTGGCGAAAAGGTTTGACGTCCTCTTTCAATGGGATATCATGCTAGACATCCTTTGGCTTGAAAGACTTTAGATCGGCATAGGACCATGCCAATACATCCATGTATTTCTTCAGAGTTTGACAAACTTCCGCTTCTCTTCAGGTGTGCAACATTTTCCAATGTTCACAAACTACGGATGTTCTACCGAACCTAAATTGACCGGTTCGGTTTCTGGGGAGGAGTTAGGATCATCTCGCCTTTTCTTTTTAACAAAGTGATCATGCTTGTCGAACAACCGCTCTAGGGAGACAAGGCCTTTTGGGATTTTATTTCCTTTGAGTGCATACATTCTCTTCCTTTTGATTCTTCATTTTGATCGGTAACTGATTCGCGGCATGTAGAAGTGGATCCTTCAAAATGAAGTTCACTAAAATTTTCACCTTTTCTAGAAAGGCAATGAGTTGATTGTCATTGTTGAATACTTGCCAATGCTGAGAATTATCTGGCACGCTTGGGTGGAAAACCACCTCAATGGTATATTTGTCTATTTTCAAACCTGGGTGAGGGAGCATGAGGGATGCTGAAATGGCCAATGAATCGGCCATGTCATTCTGAGCTCTTGGGATGGCTTTTATTGAAAAAGCATCAAACTCCTCGATGTTGTCCCACACCACGTTGCGGTAATGTCTGAGCCTTTCATTCTTCACTTGGTATATCCTCTTAACTTGATTTACGACCAGCTCTGCATCACCTTGTACCTTAAGATTCTTGATCCCTCTTTCCTTGTGGCTTGCATGCCAAGTAGCAGGGATTCATACTCAGCAGTATTATTTGTGTTGAAAAATTGTAACTTGAAAGAGAGAGGAATAATCTCTTCTTCGGGAGATATAAGCACGGCACCAGCGCCACACCCACTAGTCACACAGCTGCCATCAAACTGCAAAGTCCAGATCTTGTTAAGATCCCCTTCTTGGATGAGGACATCCATTTTGTCAGACTCGGTAGACAAGAAATAGTTTCCCATCCCTGATGATTCGAAGAGAATTTGGGCTTTAGGGTCATCGGAGTTAGTAACCAGGTACTTCTTTTGTGATTCAGGCTCCAAAGTTTGCATTACACCTTTGATGGGGATCCTAGCCTTAGACCAGTCCATATGAATCTCCCCACCAACTTCACTGCAAAAACTCCTTCCCTAGCAGAATTCCATAGGCTGCTGGAATATCGGCAACAAGGACGGTCATTTTTACCCTTTTCTCTGGGAATGCTGCAAATGCAAATTGTGCGTCTTTGATTTGACCGATCAGCGGAACTTGCTTGGTTTCCAAGGAATAACATCGGCCAAAAGGCTTGGTAAGGGTGAGGCCCAGAGCATGGGTGACTTTTGCGGCATGACATTATCGGAAGCTCTAGAATCAATTATGCAGTTGCTTAGTTTGTGGCCATTGATTAGGAGGGAGAGGTAGAAAGGTTCTATCTTTCCTGATGTGGAAGTCGAGGCAACATTTATGCGGGATGAAGGAGGGGTGGAAAGGATTCCTTTTGGGGAAACCTGATTAGTTATGACAGCCTGACTTTGGATGTATTCAGTCAACCTTACAAGTTGTTCGGGGTTTGATTGAAGGTACTCAGCTTCAGACATTTGGATCTTGGTCTTTTTAGCATGGTCAATTATGTCAAATGCGGCCAAGGGTTGCGTTGATGGAGGAATGAGTCCTTCATTTTGCGATGGTAGGAGTAAAGTTACTGGTCTTCATGGAAATAGAAGAAGGCTGATTTGGAGGAGAGATGGGAGGAAAAGATTTCTTTGTAAAAGACTTAACAGGGGGTTGAGCAGGAAGAGGATTACCTCTTTTAGCAATAGTTGGGGGCGTGGATGATGCAGCCTTCTCTTTCTGCACATTGGCAGTGACCTCTACTTCTTTTCCTTGTGAGCGGGTAAAAACAACATATGATTGTCCGCTTGCATATCCTTGGGTACCCTCTTCTTTGTCAGATTCTTCCTCATCAAATTCCATATACCCGATAGTAGAGTCGCCAGTCGGTTCACCGACATCTTGATCATCTTCACCTTGAGATGAAGGTTCTTCATAATTTTGCTCTTCTTCTTGATCTTGGCTAAAGCGTTGGCGAGGAGGAGCCTCAGTGCCACCCGTGGAGCGATTGCTGAGGAAAAGCGCGGCCTATGCGGGATCTTTGTTGGGAGTGAAAGTTCTTCGTGGAATATCCCGGTATGAGGAACTGGGGGAAGCTTGGGATAATTGCTTCTTTAATGCGAGCAAGTCATTCGCCATCTTTTGAAATGCCGGATCAGATGAAGTAGTGGGAGAAGGGCTTCGAAGCTTTAAGCTTGGATGATTCTCTTTTTAATTCGCCAGATATTAGCAAGTTATCTCTGATTGGATGGCGGACAGCTGGGAGAATCAAGGTAGCTACTTGTTCATGTAGGAGTAAAAACTTACTTTTGAGCTCATAGCGTTCTGAAGAAACACTTTTGATTTTCGGTGTTGTGGAAGCATGGTAGGCGGAACACGGTTGATTAATGCATTGAAACTGGTGATAAAATCACGCATAGTTTCATTGGCCTCCTTCTTTAGGTGAGTGATCTTTGTGATAGCGTGAACATGTCTTGGAAGGCTTATACCTGTCTTCAAAGCATCCCGTAAGGTGGCCCAACTAGTAATAGATCCGGCCGGCAAATGTTGAAACCATTCCATTGCTGCGGGCCCTTGCAAAGTTTCTAGAAAAAGGTGAACCGACACATCTTCATGGGTCACATCGAGATCTTGCATGACATGATGAATGTAGATATGTGTGAATCCATGCTTTGGTTTCCGCTCCCATCAAATTTGGGAAAATTCTTTGGTTTCCATGTGGGAGCGCGTGAACAGGATGTGGCAAAGCCAGAGGGCCCATAGCATTTCCCCATGGTACTGCCATCTGGACGGGTGGAAAAAGAACGCGGGCTGGAAGCAGTTCACGGCGAGTGAGCACTACAAAGTGATGTAGAGCGTTCTGATGAGAGATGCTTCCTTCGTGGAGGTGAGACACTCTGGATGACCGGTCGGTGAACTTAGTGATGAGAAGCGAGCGGTGTTATCTTTGAAGTTGTGCCTTTGAAGTAGGTCGAAGGTAAGATCGACTTCTCCATGAGCTCTCTCTGCTTTCTGAGTAAATGGTTCACCCTTGAGTGTACCTTCAGATCTGTAATTTTGGAGCAGATTTAAGAACTCTTTTTATTGTACTTGCTGATTTTTGATTTTCGACAAAAATCAGCAGCATGTACTTTTCTGAATATTTAATTTTATCCTCCTCTTGAAAACCGATTGTGGTTTATTTGTTTGAAAGAACAACGAGGATAAAATGATGGTAAAACTTAGTAAGCTGATTTTCGGATCTAGAGTTGACTTTTTAAAGAGTTTGAAAATTTTGGTAAACTGTCAAAAACTCAGATCTACGGAAAAATACGGATTTTTGTAAAAACTCAGCGAACTAAAGATCTCTATCTAGCCCAGATCTATGGATCTCTGAAGAAAATTTTCAGTTTGGGTCACTTTTGCAAAAATTTTGGGTTTTAAGCAAAAGTTCAGATTTGTAAACAGGTAATGATTTTTCTGATTTTCACTGATTTTTTAAACACACCACCATCATAGATCTGATAGATCATTCGATCCCAGTAGAGTCGCCAAAAACTGTTGGTTTGAAAATCTATCGGGTGGGCAGATCTATGGATAGACGAGCCAACAGTGTGCAGGGCATAGCCCCTCTTTGAGTCAGCAAAGTGAAACTGGTTTATTGTTATTCTACCAGCAGGAATCTTGTGCAAGTCTCACAATATTCTGCCTTCAGGGGTTGGGATCTCATCCCAGTAGAGTAGTTTCGACAAAGAACAGAAAGGAATGAAGGAAGGAAAGGAAGGAAGATGGATCTGAAGGGAGAAAAGAAATGAATTCCAAAGTAGAAAGGTCAGAGGGTCTATGTTTTGGGGTGGTAGTAAACAGAGCCGAACCTACTTGCATAGACAAACAAAGCAATACTGATGAATAAATGACAATAAAGTAGAAGTAGATTCAACAGAACAAACATACAGATCTAACATAAGAAAGGTCTGATGTAAAACACATGTATTCAGCACAAAGTCTAAATATTGTATTAATGTTTGTTTCTGTTACAAAAAGCTCAAAGTCTTTTCTTCTTACTTCTATTTCTCATCTGAAAAGTATCCACCCTTGAATACAACAAGTATTCAAGTATATATAGAAGAGAGAGAAGAAAAGAAAAAAAAACAAACCAACCACTTAATTACAAAAATATCTTACAAAATATCTCAAAGTCATTTGTTGACTTTTGACAACTTTGTGGATGACATCATCCCATGGTGCAACATGGATGATGTCATCATTTGTGTCAACATACTTTAGATATTACAAGGAGAAGGTCGGGAAGAAAGAAATTATTCATCATCGTCCGCATGGTGAAAGGGGTATCCTTTTTTTTGCTCGAGGTGATGAGATGTGGAACTGGGCACGGTATTCCATGAACTTGCTGATCATGGGTTGAAGTTGATCCTGGGAAGGATCCTTGTGTCGATCACTGATAGCCTCGCAAGTCTCCCGCTCATCTGTGAGCTTTTCGGGGAGTTTGGAATAATCATTTTCTACCTCTATCAGGTACCCAATGAAGTCACGACAGGCCAGCAGGTTGTTGATGGATTCGGCGTCGAAAGTGACCTCTGGTCCTAGCCCTTGTGAAACGATCTCCTTGAAGATCGAATAGTTTCCTCTACCTTTCTTAAGGTGAAAGAAGGAGTGAGCAAAGCCCGGAGACATTCTCAGGACAATTTGCTCCATTTGATGCATTGCATCCAGGGCTTCCTCCTTTATCTTGTCAATCTTCTCTAGGACGAACTCCAGTTGATCGACCGGTAATCTAGAGTAGAAAGGATTTTGTTGAGGGCTCTGGGGTGTCCAAAGATGCCGAACTTGACCAGATCTTTGATTGAACAGTTGAGCATTTTCTGAAAGGTCTCATGCTGCATCCTGGCATGGTCAGCTCTTTGGAGATGGGTCCTGCTATCGCCTGGAGCTCTTTGTTCACCCGATTGATATTCTGATATAATCCGGTGAACTTGGCGATCACTCCCTCACTTTCTTTGAGGATTTGGCTCCTCGGTGAAACGCCATACCCTGCTCACCGATTTTGGCGTATTCATTAATCTTATCCTGGCTCAGAGGCTCAGGAGTTTCGGTGGCAGTTGTAGGAGGTGCACTGCCCATTTTCTGCAAGGCGTGGAGAAGATGTTTATTTTGCTCCTTTTGACCTCTTTTCTTCCTTTGCTTCCTGGAGCTTCTTGCAAAGGGCGTCAACTGTAGATAGGGCCTCTCCTTGAAGGCTTTCTGAAGATGTCCCCATTGTGACTTGGGTCACTGTATAATCTGTCGAAGACAGATCCTTTTTATCCTTTAAAGGATTGGGGTATGCTATCTCCATTACTCTCTCTCCTGACGCACTCTGAGAGAAGCGGGTTATAGGCTTTTGCTTCTTGGTCCCCTTTGATGGGATGACGGAGAAGTCCATCGGTGCGATGGGAACTTTCCTCTTTTGTTGGCTCAGGTGCTGAGAGATCCATGCTGGACTTATGGGAGAGGGCCTAGGAAATAGAAAAGGGAGCAGCTGCAGTAGTAGAAGGAAAATGCGTGGAGACACTTGGAGGCGGCATTGAGAGGGAGGCCGAGGAAGTGCTCACGGGAGGAAGAGATACTGCAGGGGAGGTAGACATGGGAATGGAAGGGAGCTGAGAGATGAGGGAAGAAATGGTGGGGGACAGCTCCGTGAGAGAAGAGAAGATGGACGATGAGGAAGGGGAACAGTAGAAGATGGGGGAGAGGACACGACCAAAGGAATGGTCGCTTGGGTCACTCGAGGAGGGGAAGGAGGAGAGGGAGAAGAGATAGAAGGGACCTCAATAGTTGCAGTAGTGGCAACATCCTGAGTGGATGTGCCCATCGGAACATCTTCAGCTTGCTTCTTTCTGGAGAAGCTTTCGGGATTATAACTTGTTCTTGTGCAGCGGAAGGAGGACTTTCAGGAGCTTCCTCTTGGGTGGAGCTTGACTCACCCTCCTTGTCTTTCCCTTTGCTCTTTGGTAGATGTTTTGGCCTGGAAGGTGCGTTGCCCAATGGAGATGTGGTGAAATCAACTCCGAGGTAGATGAGGCCATTCATTCTGCACCAGTGCTCTGTTCTCAGAGTTTCTTTGACCCTTTCTTCTATTATGCGAGGTGCTTTGGTTACTGTCAATTACGCGAAGAAAGGCGAGTCGTCCCCACCCGTGTCAAGATATACTTGATCAACTTCTTGATCAGTAGTTTGATAACCTTTTGGGATGATGGCTACACCATATTGGATGATTTCAGCCAAGGCTAAGTGGGAATGGTCTTTCCTTCTGAGCTCGACCTCATGATACTGGTCGATATAAATATCCTCGATCTGTGGAATGTGGATCGGATCGAGTTTGGCCCTGGGCAGACAATTCCTTGGGTCGAAAGTGGGCCTTGCCGGGAAGTTGTGCTTTAGATTTAGTAGCTCCAGCTCTGCAAACATCTCCGTGCTTTGTGGTGAGAGAGACAAGTGTACACCCCTTTTGTGAGGGGAAAGGAGTTCCACCCTTCTTTCTCTTTAAGCACTTCTCGTGATAGGTTATGAGTTGTCTTGACAGCTCCAACAGGATCAGCTTGGGGCCGGCATATCTTGGCAATTTGGTTGGTTCCCCAAGAAGTTGGCTGCCCTTAGATAAGTGAAGGTGGGGAATTGAGTGAACAAGGCCCCCCATTTCTCTGTTGCTGCAACAATGCTCTTGGTCGTACGACCGTGAGTCATGTTTGGCCTCAAAAGGCAGACGATGCTGTAGAAGAAGGCATCGTTAATCTTTGTAAACTGAGGGATACTATTTTCAGCTTGACTCTGGATAGTATTCATATATTTTTACTTGGGGCCAAACCCACACCGCATCAACGCTGGATAATCTCTTTCGAGGCTGCAGCATAAACTACGTAGGAGTTCATGTAGAACCTCCCCGTTGTGGTAAGTTGTTGGAGCTGCTCGGATATAGTGTTGCTTATGATCTCCGCCCACTCGAAGCGTTGATCTGGCACATTCTTGTTCATTGTCTCCAGGTATCTAAGCATCCATTTATGAAAGTAGTGGGCATCAGGAAGCCCAAATACTCTGCTTAGGAATGTGATGGTATCACTTAGTTCCTCTGAGAAATTGCTGCGATGAATGACTTGTGGCCATCTGGTCACCACCTTCTTGTTTTTCAGGTATACCTCATTCATTAATTGCATACACTGGTCTTCATTATCTTCCCAAGCCTTGGTGCAATCTTCTTGGCTTACGGCCACAAAGTGCCGGTGGTGAGGAATGCCAAGCATTATTTTGAAGTGTCAGGTAGTGAGGTTGATCACGACCTCACCTTTCTCATTCTGGACACACCTTGTGTCTTTGTTTGTAGCAGGCTACTACCATCATGAACTCGTTATTCACAGCCTTTGGCCAGGGATCCCCAAGCAAAATGCGGCCACTTGCCTACCGGTTTGTCCATCCATGGACTTCTGTGACCCTTCGGGTTACGGCGAGAAATCCTCCATATCGATATGACCAAGTTCTGAGTCTCTTATATCAGGTCACACTCTGCCTGGGATTCGGGCATCCTGACCCTCTGATATTTGTACTTCATTTCTTCCTCTGTAAGCTTGGCTTTGCCCTTAGACTTGGTTGGTCTCTTACTTGATGTTGACATATGTAGTTCTGAACTTAGTTGTTGATCTGCAAGAAGAAGAAGTGAAACCCAACGCAGGAAAGTCATATTAGCTGTTTGATCTTCCATTAAAGCATTGACAGAAGGAAGAGTTAGCAATTTTAAGGCCTCAGGGCGTAGGGCGCATGAACACTGCAGGTTGCAGGGTTAAATAGTATGGCGCACAGAAAAGGGGTGCTGCGAGGACAAATCGGTGCGAAAAAGGCGCGAGGCGCATGGACACTGCAGATGACATTTTTGTTGTTGCAAGTGGAAGTGCGCTGCGCCATATATATGCATTTTATAATGCAGGCGCATGATATTTTCATGTTACATGAGTGTACGAGGATGTGCCAAAGGCGCAAAGGCGCAGGTTTAATGCGTGTAACATCATTTTTCATGTGTGCCACGGGGAACTTGGCGCGGCGCATGGAAGGTCTGCATGACATGATGTTGTTGTAATAAGGGATGCGCCTGCGCCGTTAACAGTTTTGTACTTGGCGCAAGTAAGGTTGGTGTTGCATGGATGCAAGGTGCACCAATGGCGCAAGTTTTTGCAATGTTACACATGAGTTTGGTGCACCAAGAGGGCGCAGGGTTAGTGGGTGTTGCAAGCAAGGAAAGTGCGCTTTGAGGGCGCAACTATTTTTTATGCAGCAGGCATGGTGGATGCGCCGTTGGCGCGACTGTACTTCATGTTGCAAGGGTGGTGACTGCGCCAAAGAGGAAAAAAAGTAGTCTATCAATTTTTAAGTCTTTGTTCTTCCTCTGGAGGGGTTACATGTGTTTAAGCCTCTTCTGCAGGGTTCCTTGGATGATGAACGAGGCTAAAACAAAGAGATCCAAGTGATTTTTTAGAGGCAGAGTCCTCTTTACCAGCAGATCTGGAAAGAGGGAGAAGTGCATGGGGGAGGACAACAAAAACAACAAAGGGAGGTTTCATGGTTTCACAGATCATTCTATCCAACCCCACAAACAAACAACCAATAACCAAAACATAAAACATGAGAGCAATAAGGACCACTTACCAGGAATATATATAATGTGAGAGGTGGCGGGTCCACTGACGTGATACGAGAACAGCAGGCGTCTTGTGCAGTGCGAGAGGAAAAAAAGAACAATCATGTTTTTTTTGGTGAAAGTGACAGGGTGGATGCGCCTATATATAGGCAAAGTTGTAATAAATGTGCCAACCACTTTTTGAAGTGGCGCATCAAAACACTGTCGACACTGGAAAGCTTGCGCCCTTTGTGCATCAAAACACATGTTAACACAGAAGTTATGTGTGCCCTTGGCGCACCAAAAGTGTTGTCAACATGGAAATACATGTGTGCCCTTTGGCACACCAAAATGGTGCAACAAAAATATTGTTGACACAAAGGCGCATGCGCCTTGGCGCATGCAAGAAAGGTGCAACATGGTGAGGCGCACCAAAATGTGTGTCGACACTTCAAACCGTGTGCCAAAGGAATTAAAGGGGGCACATGCTTACCCTATGTTGCATAGACATTAGGTGCGCCTGACCAAAAAAGACCAAAAATGGCTAAGTTCGGAAAACTAGATTTCCCGGGAAAGGAATTTTACAACGTTCGAATGCGAGAGGGTCCTGACTGACGAGGACGAGAACAAAATTTTGGTATGGTTACCCGTAAAATTGCCCTTGCCAATTTTACGGGATAACAGCTGGCTCTTTCTGGGGACTATCTCTGAACGGAAATCAGGGGTAGAGAATCCCAGATCCACACGTGCCTATCCATTGGGTACAGAGTCAAAAACAAGGGCGACCTGAAAGGAAACACACAACCAACAAAAGCAAACACACGACAAAAACAAACACACAACTGAAGAAAACTGTACAAAGAAGAGAGCAAGCTCTACTTCCTGAAGATTTTCAGATGCTGCCCGCTATAGGGAAGCGGGAGTCCAGTTCCATCGGATACGAGAGATAGAAGTTGTTCTCTCCATTGAGCTATTTGATCTTGAAAGGTCCCCTCCATAGGGAATCAAATTTTCCATGCATGCCCTTTGGCTCTCTTCGTTTGTCCCACAAAAGGACGAGGTCTCCACACAGTACTCTCTTTGCTTAGCTTTTTATCGAACAATCTCTTGACCTGATTCTGATGTTCGGTGATCCTGTCGACCACTCTTACTCTCTTTTCTTCGAGCTCTGCTAGATACATGATCCTCTTTTCAAGGGAATTTTGGAAAGTCTCATCTTCGATTGCTCGTGCCAAGCGCAGAGCAGGGAGTTCCGCAGAAATGGGAAGCTCGGCATCGGTGCCATATAACACTTGAAAAGGTGACATGCCGAGAGACCTCTTGGGAGTGATGCGGTCCGCCCACAAAGCGTCGTATAATGACTTGTGCCACATTCGTTGATTTCATCCACTAGCTTTCGTATGATGGTTACTAAGTTTTTATTACTGGATTCTACCTGACCATTTCCCTGAGGGTAATAATCTGAGGCGTGAGCCAGAGTTATTCCGTATTCATAGCAAAAACCAACAACTTCTCGTGAGGAGAAGTTGGAAGCGTTATCAGCAACAATCTTGTTTGGAATGCGCCAGCGACAATGATATTTTCTTTGATAAAACTGCAAACAACCTCGGAAGTGGCATGTTTGACAGGTATGGCTTCTACCCATTTTGTGAAATAATCTATTGCTGTCAGGACATAACTATGTCGGCACTCGATTGGGGATTGAGTGCACCAATAAAATCAATTCCCCACTGCTTGAATGGTTAAATCGACAATGGCGGCTGAGGGGAAAAGTAGCCAACTTGGGCTTTTGCGACGACAAAGCTTGCAAGGCTCACACTTTGCTACCCAGGTGGTTGTGTCTTGGAAAAGCGTCGGCCAATAGTACCTGGCCCGGATGATCTTGTGTGCCATCACGGAAGAGGAGAAATGGCCCCACAAGCCGAATTATGAAAACTCTCAAGTAACTTCACTTGTTGTGGCTTGTCAACACATCGCAAGAAGATGCCATCTATTCCACGTTTGTATAAACCGTCATCCCAGATGATATATCTGGCTGCTCTGAGCTTTATAGCATGCTTCTCCTTTGTAGTTAGATGAGCTGGGCATTCGCCATAGGTGAGAAAGAAAGCAATATCGGAATACCACTCGTCGCTGGTTGCGACAAATAGGACCATAGGCAGTGAATCGGGTTTCTCCAGCTGGCTTTGTGCTCCATTGGTGCAATCATCTTTTCCTCAGGGTCTTCTGAATCTTTGTTTTCAGCCATAAGTTGACATAGGCCCTTGCCTCTTACTAACTTGGTTGGTTTTATATCTAGATCGTACTCCTGGACTTTTGCAATCCAATTCCCCGCAAGCTTCCTAACTCCTGTTGAGTTAAAATTGACTTGACTGCCGTGTCAGGGACCAACACTACTGTATGAGAGTTTAGAATGTAATACCTGAAGTTCTTGACTGCTTTGACCATGGCGAAGGCATGTTTTTCCAACTGAGACATCTTTAATTCATGAGGCTTGAGAGGAGAGCTCATAAATGCAATCGGGGATTCAACATTTTGAGAATTCTTTTGCATTAGGATGGCGACACAGTGTGCTCGGATGCATAGCTATACATAATAAAATATTTGGAGAAATCGGGACATACCAGGACTGGCGCATGAGCGACGGAGGCTTTTATTTCCTCAAATGACTTCTTCCCTTCTTCGCTCCATTGGAAAGTTGGTGACCCTTTCATCATGTCTAATATATGGCGAGTCTTTTCAGCAAAATCGGGAACAAAGCGCCTGAGAAAATTCACTTTCCGAAAAAGAGTGAACGCCGGTCTTGCTTGTAGGTAAAGTAAGGCTCTGAATAGCCTTAACTCTTTCGGTATCTATCTTTGTCCCTTCTTTGCTAACAACATGTCCCAGCAATTTTCCTTCTGTGACTCGAAAATGGACTTTTTGGATTCAGGGAGATCCCGTGCTCTCGGCATCTAATCAATACTTGCTCCAAATGATCACAATGATCATTTCGCCATTTGGAGAACACAGTTAAGTCATCTAAGTAGACTACGATGACCTTCCCCATCATACCTTTGAACGTGAAGTCCATTGCTCACTGGAAAGTGGCACCAGCATTGGTCAGGCCAAAAGGCATCCTGCTGTAAGCAAACGTACCCCAAGGAGTAGTGAATGTTGTTTTAAATTGGTCTTCAGGTGAGACTTCAATCTGATTGTAGCCCGAAAAACCATCAAGCATGGACAACATTTCGATCCAGTTACTACTTTAGAACCTGATCCATTATGGGAAGCGGGTAGTTGTCCTTCAGGGACGCCTGATTCAGGTTGCGAAAATCTACACATATGCGTATCTCGCCATTCTTCTTGTGCACTGGCACAATGTTTGCCACCCAAGTACTGTGATGGATAGGAAAAATGATCCGTGCGTCCAGCATTTTCTGAATTTCAGCCTGGATAGTACCTGAGATCTTAGGATTATAATGTCTCTGCTTCTGGTGAAAAGGTTTGACGTCTTCTTTCAATGGGATATCATGTTGGACGTCCTTTGGCTTGAAAGACTTTAGATCAGCATAGGACCATGCCAATACATCCATGTATTTCTTCAGCAGTTTGACAAACTTCCGCTTCTCTTCAGGTGTGCAACATTTTCCAATGTTCACAAACTGCGGATGTTCTACCGAACCTAAATTGACCGGTTCGGTTTCTGGGGAGGAGTTAGGATCATCTTGCCTTTTCTTTTTAACAAAATGATCATGCCTATCGAACAACCACTCTAGGGAGACCAGGCCTTTTGGGATTTTATTTCCTTTGAGCTGGCATATGCCGTCGCTTCCTTTTGATTCTTCATTTTGATCGATGCTGATTCGCGGCATGTAGAAGTGGATCCTTCAAAATGAAGTTCACTAAAATTTTCCACCTTTTCTAGAAAGGCAATGAGTTGATTGTCATTGTTGAATACTTGCCAATGCTGAGAATTATCAGCACGCTTGGGCGGAAAACCACCTCAATGGTATATTTGTCATTTTCAAACTGGGTGAGGAGCATGAGGGATCTTTGAAATGGCCAATGAATCGGCCATGTCATTCTGAGCTCTTGGGATGGCTTTTATTGAAAAAGCATCAAACTCCTCGATGTTGTCCCACACCGCGTTGCGGTAATGTCTGAGCCTTTCATTCTTCACTTGGTATATCCTCTTAACTTGATTTACGACCAGCTCTGCATCACCTTGTACCTTAAGATTCTTGATCCCTCTTTCCTTCGCGGCTTGCATGCCAAGTAGCAGGGATTCATACTCAGCAGTATTATTTGTGTTGAAAAATTGTAACTTGAAAGAGAGAGGAATAATCTCTTCTTCGGGAGATATAAGCACGGCACCAGCGCCACACCCACTAGTCGCATTGCTTGCCATCAAACTGCAAAGTCAGATCTTGTTAAGATCCCCTTCTTGGATGAGGACATCCATTTTGTTAGACTCGGTAGACAGAAATAGTTTCCCATCACGATGATTGAAGAGAATTTGGGCTTTAGGGTCATCGGAGTTAGTAACCAGGTACTTCTTTTGCGATTCAGGCTCCAAAGTTTGCATTACACCTTTGATGGGGATCTAGCCTTAGACCAGTCCATATGAATCTCCCCACCAACTTCACTGCAAAAACTCCTTCCTAGCAGAATTCCATAGGCTGCTGGAATATCGGCAACAAGGACGGTCATTTTTACCCTTTTCTCTGGGAATGCTGCAAATGCAAATTGTGCGTCCTTGATTTGACCGATCAGCGGAACTTGCTTGGTTTCCAAGGAATAACATCGGCCAAAAGGCTTGGTAAGGGTGAGGCCAGAGCATGGGTGACTTTTGCGGCATGACATTATCGGAAGCTCCAGAATCAATTATGTAGTTGCTTAGTTTGTGGCCATTGATTAGGAGGGAGAGGTAGAAAGGTTCTATCTTGCCTGATGCGGAAGTCGAGGCAACATTTATGCGGGATGAAGGAGGGGTGGAAAGGATTCCTTTTGGGGAAACCTGATTAGTTATGATGCCTGACTTTGGATGTATTCAGTCAACCTTACAAGTTGTTTGGGGTTTGATTGAAGGTACTCGGCTTCGGACATTTGAATCTTGGTCTTTTTAGCGTGGTCAATTATGTCAAACGCGGCCAAGGGTTGCGTTGATGGAGGAATGAGTCCTTCATTTCGTGATGGTAGGGTAAAGTTACTGGTCTTCATGGAAATAGAAGAAGGCTGATTTGGAGGAGAGATGGGAGGAAAAGATTTCTTTGTAAAAGACTTAATAGGGGGTTGAGCAGGAAGAGGATTACCTCTTTTAGCAATAGTTGGGGGCGTGGATGATGTAGCCTTCTCTTTCTGCACATTGGCAGCGACCTCTGCTTCTTTTCCTTGTGAGCGGGTAAAAACAACATATGATTGTCGCTTGCATATCCTTGGGTACCCTCTTCTTCGTCAGATTCTTCCTCATCAAATTCCATATACCCGATAGTAGAGTCACCAGTCGGTTCACCGACATCTTGATCATCTTCACCTTGAGATGAAGGTTCTTCATAATTTTGTTCCTCTTCTTGATCTCGGCTAAAGCGTTGACCGGAGGAGCCTCAGCGCCAACCATGGAGCGATTGCGAGGGAAAGCGCGGCCTATGCGGGAACATTGTTGGGAGTGAAAGTTCTTCGTGGAATATCCCGGTATGAGGCGGGGAAGCTTGGGCTAACTTTTCTTTAATGCGAGCAAGTCATTCGCCATCTTTTGAAATGCGGATCGAGATGAAGTAGTGGGAGAAGGGATGAAGCTTTAAGCTTGGATGATTCTCTTTTAATTCGCGAGATATTAGCAAGTTATCTTGATTCGGATGGCGGTAGCACTTTGGCGAGAATCAAGGTAGCTACTTGTTCTTGGAGAAAAAACTTACTTTTGAGCTCATAGCGTTTACGAAGAAACACTTTTGATTTTCTAGTGTTGGAAGCATGGCAACAGGAACACGGTTGATTAATGCATTGAAATGGGTGATAAAATCACGCATGGTTTCATTGGCCTCCTTCTTTAGGTGAGTGATCTTTTGATAGATAACATGAAACGCATCTTCGAAGGCTTATACCTATCTTCAAAAGCATCCCGCAAGGTGGCCCAACTAGTAATAGATCCGGCCGGCAAATGCTGAAACCATTCCGCTGCGGGTCCTTGCAAAGTTTCTAGAAAAAGGTGAACCGACACATCTTCATGGGTCACATCTAGGATACTGCATGACATGATGAATGTAGATATGTGTGAATCGTGCTTTGGTTTCTACTCCCATCAAATTTGGGAAAATTCTTTCGGTTTCCATGTGGGAGTGCGTGAACAGGATGTGGCAAAGCCAGGGGCCCATAGCATTTCCCCATGGTACTGCCATTTGGACGGGTGGAAAAAGAACAGCGGGCTGGAAGCACAGTTCCACTGAGCAGCAAGGCACTACAAAGTGATGTAGATGTTCCTGATGAGAGATGCTTCCTTCGTGGAGGTGAGACACTCTGGATGACCGGTCGGTGAACTCAGTGACGAAGCGAGCCGGTGTTATACTGAAGTTGTGCCTTTGAAGTAGGTCGAAGGTAAGATCGACTTCTCTGTGAGCTCTCCTGCTATGAGTAAATGGTTCACCTGCCAGTGTACCTTCCAGATCTGTAATTTTTGGAGCAGATTTAAGAACTCTTTTTGATTGTACTTGCTGATTTTCTGATTTTTGACAAAAACCAGCAGCATGTACTTTTCTAAATATTTAATTTTATCCCTCCTTTTGAAAACCGATTGCGGTTTAATGACAAATAACAACGAGGATAAAATGATGGTAAAACTTAGTAAGCTGATTTTGGATCTAGAGTTGACTTTTCAAAGAGTTTGAAAATTTTGGTAAACTATCAGAAACTCAGATCTACGGAAAAATATGATTTTTGTAAAAACTCAGTGAACTAAAGATCTCTATCTAGCCCAGATCTATGGATCTCTGAAGAAAATTTTCAGTTTGGGTCACTTTTGCAAAAATTTTGGGTTTTAAGCAAAAGTTCAGATTTGCAAACAGGTAATGATTTTTTTGATTTTCACTAATTTTTAAACACACCACCATCATAGATCTGATAGATCTATTCGATCCCCAGTAGAGTCACCAAAACTTTTGGTTTGAAAATATGTCGAATGGTGGGCGAGATCTATGGATAGGCGAGCCAACAGTGTGCAGGGCATAGCCCCTCTTTGAGTAACGAAAAGAAAGAGAAAATGGTTTATTGTTATTCTACGGAAGGAATCTTGTGCAAGTCTCACAATATTCTGCCTTCAGGGGTTGGGATCTCATCCCAGTAGAGTAGTTCCGATGAAGAACAGAAAGGAATGAAGGAAGGAAAGGAAGGAAGATGGATCTGAAGGGAGAAAAGAAATGAATTCCAAAGTAGAAAGGTCAGAGGGTCTATGTTTTGGGCTGGTAGTAAACAGAGCCAAACCTACTTGCATAGACAAACAAAGCAATACTGATGAATAAATGACAATAAAGCAGAAGTAGATTCAACAGAACAAACATACAGATCTAACATAAGAAAGCTCTGATGTATAACACAGGTATTCAGCACAAAGTCTAAATATTGTATTAATATTTCCTTCTGTTACAAAAAGCTCAAAGTCTTTTCTTCTTACTTCTATTTTTCATCTGAAAAGTATCCACCCTTGAATACAACAAGTATTCAAGTATATATAGAAGAAGAGAAGAAAAGAAGGCAAAAACAAACCAACCACCTAATTACAAAATATCTTACAAAATATCTCAAAGTCATTTGTTGACTTTTGACAACTTTGTGGATGACATCATCCCATGGTGCAACATGGATGATGTCATCATTTGTGTCAACATACTTTAGATATTTACAAGGAGAAGGTCGGGAAGAAAGAGATTATTCATCGTCATCCCGCGGCTGAAAGGGGGTATCTGTTTTTGCTGTTGCTCAGGCGATGAGATGTGGAATTGGGCACGGTATTCCATGAACTTGCTGATCATGGGTTGAAGTTGATCCTGGGAAGGATCCTTGTGTCGATCACTGATAGCCTCGCAAGTCTCCCACTCATCTGTGAGCTTTTCTGGGAGTTTGGAATATTCATTTTCCACATCTATCAGGTACCCAATGAAGTCATGATAGGCCAGCAGGTTATTGATGGATTCAGCGTCGAAAGTGACCTCTGGTCCTAGCCCTTGTGAAACGATCTCCTTGAAGATCCGAATAGTTTCCTCTACCTTTCTTAAGATGAAAGAAGGAGTGAGAAAGCCGGAGACATTCTCAAGACAATCTACTCCATTTGATGCATTGCATCTAGGGCTTCCTCCTTTATCTTATCAATCTTCTCTAGGACGAACTCTAGTTGATCGACCCGGTAATCCAGAGTAGAAAGGATTTTGTTGAGGGCTCTGGGGTGTCCAAAGACGCTGAACTTGACCAGATCTTCGACTGAACAGTCGAGCATTTTCTGAAAGGTCTCATGCTACATCTTGGCATGGTCCAGCTCTTCAGAGATGGGTCCTGCTATCATCTAGAGCTATTTGTTTGCCCGATTGATATTCTGATATAATCCGATGAACTTGGCGATCACTCTCTCACTTTCTTTGAGGATTTGGCTCTTCCAGGTGGAAACTGCCATGCCTTGCTCACCGATTTTGACGTATTCATTAATCTTGTCTGGCTTAGAGGCTCGGGAGTTTCGTAACACCTCGAACTATTGTTACTTCCTCCCGGGCATTCAAGTGTTGATATATGATTTCTTCGTAAAAGGATGTGTTCCTTTGATTATGAAGTCATGCTTGATATAGATTGTATCTTCGCATTTGAAGATCTTTGACGGAGCCTAGGATATGCTTGGACTCTTTTTTTTTCTTTCATTTTTGCACCTGAGTTTAATCTGATTTCGGAATAAATTGTGGATTTACCCATCTATATGACTCAGCCTTGGATCAGTGGCATTGATCCAAGAGATGTTTTAAGTTTATTCTGGATGAACAAAAATTATAGACCTTACGAAGGTTGCAAGGTCCGAATGTGTGGAATGAGAAATTCAGGAGTTAACTCAGGCTGATCTTGTTAAATGAATTGGTTCCCGATATCGTAATATCAGGAAGGTCTTGATCTTGAGCCAGGTAATAAATTCAGATACATTTATACTACTAGCTTATTATCAGTGCTGGAATGAATCCTTTTCATGAATGTATATTTGTTGGTTCTTATACTGAACGATTCTAATTGTTAGACCTAAACTGGATTTATTAAGGTTAATAACCTATGGGTTGGATTAGTGTTAATCTAACCTAGCCCTAAGCTATAAGCTAAATGTTCCTAAGGTTAGCAACCTAGCACTAAGGAAGTTAGACTAAGTATCACCTTATGATCTAACCTATGTTTCTAACCTAACTAATGTTAGTGGGGAAGGGGACCTATGAAGGGGTGTGAGCCATGGGCGGTAGTTTCTATGGCATTAAATGAAGGGGATAAGCATGAAGGACAAGGATTTAGCTGAGGTTTCAAACGGCCATCGAGGCCGACGTGGCAGAGTCACCAAATTTGGAAATGGTCTTTGGTTTGCATTTGTCCATCGCCAACTATGGCGGTCGGTGGCAATGGAGATTGAGCGGGAATTTTGGAGTTAATGCAATTAAAGAACTCGGTTTCCGAGCTCGGATTGCTCGGGAAGACATGCAAAATGGAAAACTGGTTGTTTGTTTGGTTTTCCATGCGCTCCGGTTTTCCCTCTGTTTGATCACTGGTTCTTCGAACCAGTCTACTTGGTGTTGCATGGCAACTATGAGAATAACTAGCTCTTTTCTCTGTCGAGGAAAGTTTATAAAGCATGGAAATAACAAATTATTGTTGTTGAAACTAACGTGGAAGAAGAGGAGAAGGCTCGAGCTCTTTCAGAGGTCTTCTTCGGATTTTAAGCGGCATTACCAGGCATGTTAGGCCCTAACTTTTAAAAATCCTGCTTTCCTTCAAATGATTTCATTAGAACAACTCTGTTCAGGTGATTTCAATTCAGTTGGTTGGAAGCATTGTTTTGGTTCTTCTTTTCCTGTGAAATTAGGAATCTCGGATCTTTAGAAGACCTTGAAGGAATAGTTTTTGTATTTAATCTTCCTTGTGGTTTCGCTTCGTTTGAAACCGGCTGTACTTTTATGGTTGCTGAATCTTGTTGGATCTTGCTATAATACTTTAAGTTACTTCTGGTTGGATAACTTGCTGTGTTTATACTATTTGAATGCGACTTTGTAGAAGTCCTCCCTGTGTTGCAATTTTTGGGATATAATCCGTTGAAAGTTTGCAAGGAATATATATACGAAAATGACTCTGTGGAGTCCTTGGAATGTTTCGTATATTTTGGACTTCTGTAGAAGTCATGAATGTGAATACTTATTAGTTAGACTCAGTTGGAGTCCTTGAAAAGTAACTGGTATTACGACTTCTGTTGCTTTGTTATGAATATTGTTGCTTAGCAGTGAATATCGTTGGTACAGACTCAGTTGGAGTTCTTTTTATGTTTCGTATGTTTCATCTTCTACTTAAGCTTAGTTTCGAATGCTGATGTTTAGTTGAGATTACTTAAGATATTGATTCAGTTGGAGTCCTTGATATGTATCTTGAATTACGACTTCTGTAGAAGTTTTGCTGGGAATACTATTGGGATTCTTGAATTGTTGTCACATGAAATCAACTTCAATCTAAGCCTTGTTTATGAGCATTAGTTGTTTGTGATTTGTTGGAGATCTCGATATGTTGCGAGTTGGCTCGACTCTCGATTTAAACCCTCGCTATGCATGCATATCGTTCAGACTCCTCCTTAACATTCTTGTGTTCCTTTCTATTCGCTTTTGTGGAAATTTAAAGGAAGGGTTTTCTTTACAAATTTTACTCGGTTTGAGACCCTGTTGTATTCCGTAGTAGCTTGGCTTAGGATGAAACTTTGAGGAAAATACTGATATGGAATTTCAGCTTCAGTGAAGACCTGGTTGTGTTTATTTTTCTTGAAAATGGCTTCCAATATAAGTCATGGCTGTATTATCATAAGGATATGTTTCAGTTAAATGAAGCTGTGCATGTTTGTGTTAGATTCAGTGTGAATGTCACTATATATGCATATGGAAACATCATTTGTTTTAATGTTATCTAGCCTCTTGTTTGACTGTGATAAAGAGGTTGTTCTTTTTATTTCAGCTTTGGATTTAAGTCCTTGTTGTGTTAGTAGGGATTAGATTGAGCTGTATGTTGCTGAGTGTTTCGACTCAGTGGGATTGATGTTGTGATTGTGCATGGTTACGTCTTCTGTTATTGTGATTATCTAGTCTTGTGCTTGACTGAGATAAAGAGTTAATAGTTGTGCCTTGACAAGCGATGGCGTTGGATATTTTCTCGTTTGTTGAATAATATGGAAAGCTATGTTAAGTCTATTTGTTGGATTATTTATTACTGCCTTGCCATGAGGGCTATTGTATTGCTCAGTAAGCTACAGGTAATTTTTATACTTGAATTTTTGACGAACTGTAGTTCTTCCTGTGGTCTCGACTGGCTTAGTCGCATGCGTATAATGTGAATGCATTACTCTTGAGAGGACGGTACAGTCATGAGCATGATTGGAAGGGAAATTTGAATGTCTCGGTTTCTTTCTCTTCTGCTGTAATGTATATGTTGATATATTTATATTTAACTGTTGGAATTGTTTTAACATACTGATGGATTCATGAATTGTTATGATATTCATTTTATTATGTTGAATGTAATGGTCTGTCGGATGTTTGTTGTCCTTGGGATTCAGATGGATAGTTGTTTTGGATACATTTGTTCTTCTTGGTCACTTATATTTATGAAGAAATATCTGAAAAGTATCTAGGACTATTTAGTAACTATAATATGAGTTACGCGTTTATAGTCATGTTTGAATTACAAAAGAGCATAGTCTGAAATATGTCTACATGTTTGGTGAAATGATTTCATTTAAACAGGTTGTTCAATGAGAGCAATTGGTGGATTGCATTTGTTTTAAGAGTTAGTGCTTATCATGCTCAGTTCACCGAACTGACCCGTGTTGACAATTTTTGCAGATGGCTTGCCGTAAGTGGTAAAGGCACGCAGATCTGATATGATGTTCAGATTGTTTAATTTGGTTTTACGATGAACTTCAATTTGATTATCTAAATGTACTACTTGAAGAAAGATGTTCTTTTGCTGTTGGGTATTGTATCAAATATGCTGAATGAATAAAATGTATTTGATTAGCCTTGAAAGGAATGAAAAGAGGTATTTGTTACTTATGTGTTTGCATTCGTATCTTGATGGTTTGATCTTCTTCGGTTCGAATGATCTTAAGAGCATTGTTATTATTGTATAACTGGAGACTTTTGTGATTATCTAAGTAAGCTTGCAAGGTTATGTGACTGAATACTTAAGATTGTTTAGTAGTTCTATTATGTTCTATCTAAAGCTAAATTGGAATTTAGATCATTGTCTTTCGGGAAGCTAAGGTTAAAATAAACCTGAGCAGGAAGCTAAACGAGCTGAATAAATTATTACTTCCTAGTCTTGATCTAAGTCAAGACAACGTTTAATTGGACTCTTAATCACTATATCTCGATGCTAATAAGTAAGATATAATTTCAGTTATGAGAACTAATATAAACCTAAAAATGGTATGGTTAGCAATCTCATGTGAAGATTATGGGTTATTGTCCAATTTCGTTGATTTAGATTTATGTTTTTCTATGAACTCCTTGATAGGACCTCAATCTTATTAAACTTCTCTTGTGTAATGGGTTTTATTAAGAAAGGTAATTCTAAGGTGAGGAACCCAAGGATTGGGAAAGACTACCCTTAAGGGAGCGACTGATAGTATAATTTTAACTCAACGTAAGTAACACCTTAAAATTTAGTAGATCTTATCGAGGTGGATTTGAAGGTTGATGGCACAAGTCGATTGCAGGGTTGTACCTTCGAGAAGATTAGGATCTTCTCAAAGATACAACAATGCAGGTGACTTATGGCGACACCCTTCGCATTGATCGTTAAGATTTACACCTTAAACTCGAACAAGTTTTACTCTGGGACTGATTAGGAACGTGGTCATGTTATAAGGCTGCCCCAGGAGACTCGGGGTATCTTGACACACTGGGTTAACTAGGGTTGACCCAGTATGTCAGCATATCCCTAGTCCCAGGAGCATCCTTATAACATTGTCATTTTACTAATCCGTTCCTGAGTGAATAACTTGGGGCAGGAGAGACTGTCAGAAGTCAGTATAAGACATTCTACATAACAAAGGAATGGGGTGATGGACGTATTCTAGATTGACGAGTATGCCGTCAAGGAATACGAGACATAAGCATATGTTTCAAATCTTTGGCCAAAGTATCGCAAGCTGTTGATTGCGTTGTCCTATGTCACCTAGTCTAAGGGACGAGATGCCGATGAATAATGGTAACAATTATTCAGATAGGTTCCTTGGACAGAGCATTCTGAATCCCAGATTAGGGAAGAGAACCGCAAGAGTGAGGTGTTAAAATAAAAATGCCAACTCTTGATACTCATGAATAGATCGGTAGATTACCAAGTCATGGAATGAATAGATCGGAGGTACTCGAGTCATTACAACTGCATATGGTTATCTATTATAAGAATGGTTGTTTTGATTTGTGAGTTCTAAATTATGTATTTAGAACTAGGAAGCATTTATCAAAAAAAAAAAATTTACTTGTTCTAAAGTACTAAAATGAGGACATTACGGTTTCGGCGGGTTGTAGGAGTGCGTTGCCCATCTTCTGCAAGGCGTGGAGGAGATGTTTATTTTGTTCCTTTAATAGCCTCTTTTCCTCCTTTTCTTCCTGGAGCTTCTTGCAAAGGGCATCAACTGCAGATAGGGCCTCTCCTTGAAGGCTTTCTGAAGATGTCCCCATTGTGACTTGGGTCACTGTGTAATCTGTCGAAGATAGATCCTTTTTATCCTTTAAAGGATTGGGGTATGCTATCTCCATTACTCTCTCTCCTGACGCACTTTGAGAGAAGCGGGTTATAGGCTTTTGCTTCTTGGTCCCCTTTGATGGGATAACGGAAAATTCCATCGATGCGATGGGAACTTTCCTCTTTTGTTGGCTCAGGTGCTGAGAGATCCATGTTGGACTTATGGGAGAGGGGCCGGAAATAGAAAAGGGAGCAGCTACTGTAGTAGAAGGAAAATGCATGGAGACACTTGGAGGTGGCATCGAGAGGGAGGCCGAGGAAGTGCTCATGGGGGAAGAGATCTTGTAGGGGAGGTAGACATGGGAATGGAACGGAGATGAGAGATGAGGTAAGAAATGGTGGGGATAGCTCCACGAGAGAAGAGAAGATGGATGATGAGGAAGGGGGAATAGTAGAAGATGGGGGAGAGGACACGACCAAAGGAATGGTCGCTTGGGTCACTTGAGGAGGAGAAGGAGGAGAGGGAGAAGGGATAGAAGGGACTTCAATAGTTACAGTAGTGGCAACATCCTGAGTGGATGTGCCTATCGGAACATCTTCTGCTGCTTCTTTTTCCAGGCTTTCCGGGATTACAACCCATTCTTGTGAAGCGGAAGGAGGACTTTCAGGAGCTTCCTCTTGGGTGGAGCTTGACTCACCCTCCTTGTCTTTCCCTTTGCTCTTTGGTAGATGTTTTGGCCTAGAAGGTGCGTTGCCCAATGGAGATGTGGTGAAATCAACTCCGAGGTAGATGAGGCCATTCATTCTGCACCAGTGCTCTGTTCTCCACAGAGTTTCTTTGACCCTTTCTTCTACTATCGAGGTGCTTTGGTTCATCAATGACAATGAATGGCTAGTCGTCCCCACCCGTGTCAAGATATACACGATCAACTTCTTGATCAATAGTTTGATAACCTTTTGGGACGATGGCTACACCATCTTGGATGATTTAAGCTAAGGCTAAGCGGGAATGGTCTTTCCTTATGAGCTCGACCTCATGATACAGATCGATATAAATATCCTCGATCTGCAGAATGTAGATCGGATCGAGTTTGGCCCTGGGCAGACAATTCCATAGGTCAAAAGTGGGCCTTGCCAGGAAGTTATGCTTTAGATTTAGCAGCTCCAGCTCTGCAAACATCTCCCGTGTTTTGTGGTGAGAGAGACAAGTGTACACCGCCCTTGTGAGGGGAAAGGAGTTCTGCCCTTCTTTCTCTTCAAGCATTTCTCGTGATAGGTTATGAGCTGTCTTGACGGCTCAATAGGATCAGCTTGGGGCCGGCATATCTTGACAATTTGGTTGGTTCCCCCAAGAAGTTGGCTGCCCTTAGATAGGTGAAGGTGGGGAATTATGTGAACAAGGCCCCCCACTTCTCTGTTGCAGCAACAATGGTCTTCGTTGCAAAGACCGTGAGTCATGTTTGGCCTCAAAATGCACAATGTCGTAGAAGAAGGCATCGTTAATCTTTGTAAACTTGGGGATACTATTTTCCACCTTGATTGGATAGTATTCATATATTTTTACCGGGGCCAAACCCACATCGCATCAACGCTACTTTGGGTAATCTCTCTCTCCGAGGCTGCAGGGTAAACTACGTAGGAGTTCATGTAGAACCTCCCCATTGTGGTAAGTTATTGGAGCTGCTCGGATATAGTGTTGCTTATGATCTCTGCCCACTCAAAGCGTTGATCTGGCACATTCTTGTTCATTGTCTCCAAGTATCTCAGCATCCATTTATGAAAGTAGTGGGCATCAAGAAGCCCAAATACTCTGCTTAGGAACATGATTGTATCACTTAGTTCCTCTGAGAAATCGCTGCGATGAATGACTTGTGGCCATCTGGTCACCACCTTCTTGTTTTTCAGGTATACCTCATTCATTAATTACATACACTGATCTTCATTATCCTCCCAAGCCTTGGTGCAATCTTCTTGGCTTACGGCCACAAAGTGCCGGTGGTGAGGAATGCCAAGCATTATTTCGAAGTGCCGGGTAGTGAGGTTGATCACGACCTCGCCTTTCTCATTCTGGACACACCTTGTGTCTTTGTTGTAGCAGCGGGCTACTACCATCATGAACTCATTGTTCACAGCACTGACCGGGATCCCTCTAGCAAAATGCAGGCCACTGCCTACCAGTTTGTCCATCCACGGACTTCCTGTGACCCTTCTAGTTCTGGCCCAGAAGTCCTCCATATCGATATGACCAAGTTCTGAGTCTCTTATGTCCAGGTCACACTCTGCCTAGGATTCAAGGCATCCTGACCCTCTGATATTTGTACTTCATTTCTTTCTCTGTAAGCTTGGCTTTTCCCTTAGACTTGGTAGGTCTCTTGCTTGATGTAGACATATGTAGTTCTGAACTTAGTTGTTGATCTACAAGAAGAAGAAGTGAAACCCAACGCAGGAAAGTCATATTAGCTATTTGATCTTCCATTAAAGTATTGACAGAAGGAAGAGTTAGCAATTTTAAGGCATCAGGGCGCAGGGCACATGAACACTGCAAGTTGCAAGGTTAAATAGTATGGCGCATAGAAAAGGGGTGCTGCAAGGGACAAATAAGCGCCAAAGGGCGCAGGGTGCATGGACACGCAGATGACATTTTTTTTTTTGTTGCGATAAGGGATACGCCTACGCCATATATGTATTTTATAATGGGTGCTAATATTTTTCATGTTACATGGGTACAGGATGCGCCACGGGCGTGCAGTTTAATGTGTGTAACATCATTTTTCATGCGCCACAAGGAACACGCGACGCATGAGGAAGGTCTGTATGACATGATGTTTCTTTAATAAGGGATGCACCTGCGCCGTTAATAGTTGTACTTGGCGCAAGTAAGGTTGGTGTTGCATGGATGTAAGGTATGCCAATGGCGCAATTTTTTGCAATGTTACACATGATTTTGGTGTGCCAAGATGGCGCAGGTGTTGCAAGCGGAAGGGTGTGTGCTTTCAACTATTTTTTATGCACGCGAGCATGGTGGATGCGCCGTTTGTGCGTGTTGTACTTCATGTTGCAAGGGTGGTGACTGCACCAAAGAGGAAAAAGAGTAGTCTATCAATTTTTAAGTCTTTGTTCTTCCTCTGGAGGGGTTACATGTGTTTAAGCCTCTTCTGCAGGGTTCCTTGGATGATGAACAGGCTAAAACAAAGAGATCCAAGTGATTTTTTCAGAGGCAAAGTCCTCTTTACCAGCAGATCTGGAAAGAGGGAGAAGTGCATGGGGGAGGATAGCAAAAACAACAAAGGGAGGTTTCATGGTTTCACAGATCATTCTATCCAACCCCACAAACAAACAACCAATAACCAAAACATAAAACATGAGAGCAATAAGGACCACTTACCAGGAATATATATAATGTGAGAGGTGAAACTGGGTCCACGATGCGATACGAGAGCGCAAAGCGGCTTTGACAAGTGTAGAGGAAAAAGAATAATCACGTGTTTTCTGACTGGTGAAAGTGACAGGGCGGATGCGCCTATATATAGGCAAAGTTGTAATAAATGCGCCAACCACTTTTTGAAGTGGCGCATCAAAATGCCTGTCGACACTGGAAAGCTTGCACCCTTTGGTGCATCAAAACACATGTTAACATGAATTTATGTGCACCCTTGGCGCACCAAAAGTGCTGTCAACACAGAAATACGTGCACCCTTTGGCGCACCAAAATGCGGCGCAACAAAAATATTGTTGACACAAAGGTGCATGCACCTTGGCGCATGCAAGAAAGGCGCAACATGGTGAGGCACACCAAAATGTGTGTCGACACTTCAAACCGTGTGCCAAAGGAATTAAAGGGGGCGCATGCTTACCCTATGTTGCACAAACAATAGGTGCGCCCAACCCAAAAAGACCAAAAATGGCTAAGTTCGGAAAACTAGATTTCTCGGGAAGGAATTTTGCAATGTTTCAAACGTAGAGGGGTCCCTGACGAGGGACCAGAACAAAATTTTGGTATGGTTACCCATAAAATTACCCTTTCCAATTTTACGCGATAACACATACCCCACAAGAGTATGGACAGTTACATGCACATCCTACCTACGACCGTCGTGTGGGGGAGGTGATCTCCTATGGACCACCTAATTTCCACACCAACCTAATGTATGGGGGTGTCGACGCATCCTCTATCACCCCTAAACCTCCCATTGGTGTGGTTCCCTTCTAATCTGATTTTCAATATCTAACCAACCATCGTTTTGCCCTCACCTTCCTAACTTGTTGTGCTTGGAAAGGTTTTTGTTTCGGTATTTATGAACAAGGCCAACATACGATCATTCCCATGACTACATGCAAACACAAAGATCGTAGTGGTCTTAGATTTTCTAAACCACCTACACCGAAGAAACCTCGTGTCAATTATATCCAGGAAGATGACGAAGTCACCCCTTCCGAACCATCATCGCCCTTTTCACCATCTTTCACCCACGGAGTCGATAGACCGGAATCTATCCCTCCTAACTTTTTTTTTTCATAAATGCTATCTTCCTAGGTCCTCTCACTTATCAACATGATGGTGAAGACCCATCTTCTCTCCCCCTTTTGTATCCAGACATGATCGAATAAGACTCACCTTCGATTAATGTTGTGGAGTGCCAGGATGATGACTCCATCCTCACCTACCTTGGTACGGACGACTCTTATATTCAACGTGCCTTACCATCTAAAACCCAAACCATGTTGAATGAGTCGACTATAGAAATCAACATCCACACGGAAGGTGATCCTATCATTTTAAATATCGGATAATCCCTCGACACATCAAAACAATCCACCTTCACTACCTTCCTCTCGTGCCTGCAATCAAGCCTTCGCTTGGTCCTATACCGACATGCCAGGAATCGATCCTGACATTGCTGTCCATAACATCACTCTGAAACTAGACTCTAAACTAGTTAAACAGAAACTGAGAAAAATGCATCCACGCATTGCCCTCTTGGTTAAAGAAGAGCTTCAATGACTCCTTTCTATTTCTTTCATCTTACCTATTGACTATCCTGAATGGATTTCTAATTTCATACCTTTCACTAAAGCGATGGGGAGTTCGGATATGTATAGATTTACGGGACCTTAACCTCGCTTTCCCAAAGGACAACTTCCCCTACCTAGAATTAATCAACTTGTTGATCTCACTGTGGGCCATGAGATGCTTTCTCTCATGGATGGTTTCTCGGGATACAATCAAATTTTAGTAGCCCCGGCCGATCAACATAAAACCACCTTCATTACCCCATAGGGCACCTTCTGCTATCATGTCATGCCATTTAGCCTTAAGAATCTTGGCGCACGACCTATCGCGGGCTATGACTTACATTTTCATAACATTATGCACACTATCCTCAAGGATTATGTCGATGATCTTCTTGGAAAATCTAAACATCACAATGAACATCTCGATGTTTTAACCATTATTTTCGATCACTTATTACAATACTATGTTTGTCTTCAACCAAAGAAATGTGTCTTTGGCATCCTTTGGGAAAAACCATTGGCTTTATCATCTCTTTGCATGTAATTGAGGTCAACCATTACTAAAGTCAAAGCTATCTTAGAAATGCCCCCACCCACTAACCTAAAACAATTGCGTAGTTTGTAGGGCAAACTCCAATCCATCTGGAGTTTCATCTCACAACTCTCGGATCGATGTCAACCTTTCCATCATCTCCTTAAAAATGACATTGTCTTTCAATGGAATGAGGAGTGCCACCAAGCCTTTGACGCTCTTAAATCTTATCTCTTGCACCCACTGTGCTTATCCCGCCTCGGGGACGATCACCCTTTCTACCTTTACCTTTCTACCACCGACCACTGCTGTAGGAGCCATGCTCGCACATTGTGACTCCGAGCATCAAGAGAAAGCAGTTTATTACATAATCCGTACTCTTGTGGATTACGAGACTAGGTATACACACGTAGAAAATTTGTGCCTAGCCCTATCATTCATGGCCACCAAACTCTGACATTACCTCTTGAATCACAAAACTTTTGTCATCACCAACGTTGACCCCATACATTATATGTACGCCAAACCTCATCTAAACCAACGCATCGCTTCGATGGATTATGCTCCTCACCGATCTCAACCTTGAGTTTGTACACCAGAAATCAGTCAAAGGACAAAATATCGTGGATCAACTCGTGGAAGCTCCTTTACTTGGGAAACAATTTACCAATTTTACTTTCCCTAATGAACTCATCGCAACCCTTTCGCTCAGTGATGCATCTTATCCGATGACCCTCTTCTTCGATGGATCTAAATGTTAGCACGGCGGAGGGGCGGGTGTTGTTCTCATTCCTCTTGATGGTGAACCTATGCCTCTTTCATTCAGGCTTGATTTCCCCTACACTAACAATACAATGAGAATACGAGGCCCTTGTTTTGGGTCTCCATGTTGCATTACACTTAGGTGTGAAGTCTATTAACATTTTCGAGTGACTCTCAATTGGTAGTAAATCAAGTTACTAGCATCTACCAATGTAAAAATGAGGAACTTCAAAAGTACAAATGTTACGTGGATTCACTTTTGACCTTATTTACTCATTATTCTATCCAAACCGTTCCATGCTCAACTAATAAATTTGCGGATACTATGGCTTCCTTGGCCTCGCAAATTCCTGCCTCACCCACTCGACTCTGACATATTTTTCTTGGTCCAACAACTCTTTGCCCCATCTTACTTAGTCCCAGATGTTTGTATGGTAAATAATGTATCTACTGATTCACAGGATACCTAGTATCACCAATTTCACGACTACCTTACAACCTCTGTTCTCCCACCTGACCTTACTAGTAATGGAAAACATACTTTTCTTAAAAGTGTTTCTCATTATGTCATCATGGGGGGACTCCTCTATAAATGTGGCTTCGATGGTATCCTCCTTCGATGTCTAACCGGTGCTGAAGTCACCCATACCATCCAACAAGTCCATGACGGAATTTGTGGTGGGCACTTTAGTGGCCTTGCCGTGGCCAAGTGGATCCTTCGCCTAGGATATTATTGGCCTACTCTTAATAAAGACTGCTGTGAATATGTTAAGCATTGTGTTATGTGTCAACAACATGCCAACCTTCAACATACTCCCAGCCACCCACTACAGTGCACACGAGATCTTTGGCCTTTCTCACAATGGGGTTTAGACCTTATTGGTGAGATTCACCCACCTTCTTCGCAGCATCACCATTGGATCATCACGGCCACCAAATATTACACTAAATGGGTGGAGGTCATTCCACTCATTTCAACCAAAAAAGAAAATCGTTGAGTTCATCAATCATCACATTATCTGTCGTTTTGGTGTTCCTCATCGCCTGATAACAGATAATGGAAAATCTTTCAAAAATAAGTTGTTACGAGCCCTTTGTGACAACTTTGGTATCAAACTTAGCTTCTCATCACCCTACTATCCACAAGAAAATGGTCAAGCTGAATCTTCTAACAAAACCTTAACCAAAATTCTCATTAAAGTCGTTAACGATTGGGAAAAACTGGCATGATCACATCCCCTTTGCCCTTTGGGCTTATCATACTAGCATTCGTACTTCCACTAATGCCACACCATTTTCTTTGGTGTATGGTACCGAGGCTATCTTTCCTCTCGAAATACAAATCCATTCCCTCAGAATATATCTCCAAGATATTCTCATCAATGATGACTTTCGCCAAGAGCGGTTAGCCCAATTGGAGCTTCTTGACGAGTGTCATCTTACAGCTCTTGACCACCTTCAAATTTATCAAAAGTGCATCAAGCGTGCTTATGATAAGTGAATTCATGAGCGTACCTTTAAGATTGGTGATCTTGTCCTCAAAGAGAATCAACACGTAACCAAACTAGAAAAGAGCAAACGTGGAAAATTTGCTCCTAATTGGATTGGGCCTTACATTATCACTCACACTTACGGATCAAGTACTTATCATTTAGCTTCGCTTAATGGTAAACCTGAGCTTGAACCCCTTAATGCCTTGCATCTCCGACCATTCTATTGTTGAATTTAGTGTTACATCACTTCTTATCTACCTTGCGCTCGTCCCTTGAGCTCATTTACCACCTCATACACCTTGTTTCGTGCATCTCAAAGTAGAATCAAACTCACATGGTTTGATCATCACCTCCTCTTAAAGATGCCTTCCCCTTTTTATTACGGTCCATGACGTAAAAATATCAAAATAACAAGTTCTTAATTATACATTGCAGGATATTCTTGAGTCAACCTTCTGCAAAACTAGATGCTTCATGCCAAACGGACATCTAGACCTCTAAGCTATAAACTAGATTGCTCCCTCGAAGGACAGCTATGTGCACAGCCACATCGGCTACTATAAGTAGATTGCTCCCTCGAAGGACAGCTATGTGTAAAGCCGCATCTGCTACTATAAGTAGACTGCTCCCTTGAAGGACAGCTATACAAAGTCAACCTCTATCAGAAGCTTCTCACATTGATCAGCTTCGTGAAGACCTCAAGAACAACAAAATGCATATCCCATATAGACTTCCCGCATCGATCAGTCTATATCCAGAAAAATAAAAGCAATATTCAAAAGCACTTTTGAGTCATGGACTTGTCTATTTAGGTTTGGTTCTCTTTCATCAGAATAATCACCTTATAACAAGTTCTTTGCGCCCCAGCTATACCATCCACCTCACCTCACCATTCTTCAAAACAACAAAACTCAAGGGACGTGACGTATATCTGATATATTGTGATTATACAACTCTTTTCACCTATCGACCTCTCACCTATGCAAGGTACCTAGGGATTCAAGCTCATCCTACGATAATACATGGTTTGTTTAACTCTTTCCAACTATGGGACACTTTGGCCTCTTTTATCCAAATCTAGGATTATGTGTTGACTTTAATCGGGACACGGTTTCTATGCTTGGGTAAGCTAACCCTCATTTTACCTATACCCACACCAACACCAACAACATTACCCTACCAACATCAAACTTTTACCAACCAAAAATTGCCTAACCACAACCAAATTGCCTGAATTCACCTCTCCTGGTCCTGGAGAACTACATCGATCTCGAGGCCCCTCCTTACTTTGTGCGATGGGCTATGTAGGAAGCACTTAGGAGACATGGGGTCTCCCAAGGTTAGCTCGACCATCCCCTACCATAACCTATCATGTGTTGTGTTTTCCTTAAAAATATAAATATTTTCATGTATTTATATTGATAACACTCACCTTTGTCCTTTATCAATCCAAACATTCAAAACACAAACATTCTTATTATTATCATAACTCAAATCAACATACATATTCAATTTTATTTAGATGTTAAACAAATACATCTTCTCTATTATCAACATGCGGGTTAGAGTTCTTATTTATTCTTCTACCCCTATGTATGAAACTCACTTAGGCCCCCGCGCCTCATCCCGAACCAGGTAGCGATGGTGATCATCGACACCGCTCACCTGGCCTCTCCATCCTCAAAGGTACCACTGTTATTGGTTCCTCCCACTGATCCACCAATCTCTCCTGTAACATACAAATATGCCCTCTCACGTGGAGGAGTCTTGCCTCTAGTCTCTCCACTCGTGACTGCGAAGCCTCTAACAATCCTGTGGTCTTGTTCACCTGTGTTTGAAGTTGGTGAACTAAACCCTACAGGTAGTCTCTCTCCGCTATAATCATAGCTATGTCGGAATGATTTCCCTCTCATGTGTACCTCACGGCTCTGCTGCCCACCATAATCTAAAGACTCTGTCACTTTTGCATCCATTGCCCTATGATCGGCTGCTTTATCTCTTCTGGTCCTTCTGGAAGTGTTGGTTGTGGAGGTGAGAATGGTGCCTCGGCATCAATCCTCTGTATGGTCTATGATCCATGGGTATATCCTGAACAAATCCAAATTGTCTCCGCACGTGATCTAGAGGAATCCTCTCGTACTCACCTGGCCTGTGTCCTGCGATCCACCTCAATCACTCTACACCCCTCAAATCCTTGGCTATGTTCACCATCACCATGTAGTTCCCGTCAGGCCTCCAACAGATATCCGCAATTGTCACCATCTCCAACATCTACCTATAATACTCGGTGTCATCTGTCACGGTCTCGGCTCTTGCCTCTTGCTCTGTCTGGACCCATCGCCTGAATCCCAACCTCTGCAATCCTGTCTCTCCTACCTAGATTGGTTGGCCTATTGGTCGCACACATACTAATGTGCTCATAGGCCCAATAATGTAATAAGTATGCATAATCTAGTGTAGTCTTGTAATTTCACCTGTATGCCCATAAACCCCTGTATAGCTCCGAGATATGCGGGTGCCCATGCGAAAGTAACGCTACCTTCTATCATCTCACGAATAATACACATCAATGATTTTAGAAATCTTCCCCCATCCACTCTAGGTAATGCATAATACCCCACCGCTATCATTAATACCACGGCTAACCTTGTTGCCTCAGGGTGTGCCACAAACATTATACCATAAGTAAATGTCAAGCCTCGCTGTGTCAAATCTCGTGCGGCTGGACCAAATACTGCCATTATCGCTGCCTGCGCCGCGTTGGGCCCTGCCTGATACACTGGTCTTCCTGTAATTGGAAGTCTCAAAATTTGAAACACATCTTCTAACGTCCTTTGTCATCTCCCCTATTAGCAGATGGAAGGTATTATTTTCTGGATTCCATCTCTCAATCAGCACTGCAACATAGCATGATTGCGTGTGATTCGTGAATAATAGTGGATTCTGCTTAACCCCACACGGTTTATTAATGCCCACTCAGCTGGTGTTACATCCGCTCGGACCCGTGACAACAAAGCTGGCACCCTATCATTCATCCTCAACCCTACCTCTGCTGCACACATCAAACCAACAAACAACAAATAAATCCCCAAGTGTTTTTTTAATCAAAATCTGCAACTTTACATAGTAACCGATATCGGTTATCTAACCGATACTGGTTAGGCCTAAACCGATATCGGTCACTATCAATTCTATCCACCCTACTCAAAAACACCACCTATGATAACTTATTCGCTTGTTTGCCCCTCTCTATACCTAAAAACATATCTGAAACACCTGATTACCTACCCCATAACACTCACCCCATCCCAAACCCTTGCCTATCACCTTTCTTTTCATCTCTACCCACTTACCTTACCACATCCTATTCATAACCATGCAAAATCTAATTCCAACCAAAACTTATACCTCTTGGGATGCAGCAGCTTGAGGTGGAACCTGTCTTCCCTCTCCTCTCTACTGCGTTGGACGCTTCTCCTTGTTCAGCCATGTTCACCACCCTCTTCACTATAACTTGCCTTTACACCTTCTTAATCCAAGCCCACGATCACTTTACCTGTCTCTTTCCTCCTTATCACTCAATTCTCCCATGCAACTAACCTGTATGGATGTCAACAGCCTCGCATCCTCGTATTTAACATGTTGCATGACTCTAAAAATAAGAATTTAAGTTACCTCCCAAGCTTTTCTATTTTTAGAAAAGCTCGTTTTAGCATAACCGATATCGGTTACCTAACCGGTATCGGTCACATAGTGACCGACATCGGTTAGCTAACCGATATCGGTCACCTGTCTCCTTTTGCTTATACCTAGGCCTTTTCTTTATTTTTACAAATTTTTGGTGGAGCCCACCTCTTTTCCCTGCATAATGACATCACTATCAACATCCATCATCATAATAACATCAACATTTCAAAACATATGCATATCATCAAAACATCATCACCATCATCTATATACATCAAATTTCAATACCATCGAAAAAACACATGAAACATTATAATATATGCATCAATCAAAATTATACACACCATGTGGATCAAACTCATCATCTATATATATCATCAAATCAATGTCAAAATATACAAATTTCCCTACATGGGGCCTCTGTAATCCAAAATACAAAGTCGGCACGCAGGCCGTTGTCTCTGTCAAAATCTTGACTCAGCTCGTAGGCCGGTCTCTCATGTCAAAAATATACTCAGCTCGCAGGCCGGTATCAACTATACAAAATGTACTCGGCTCGCAGGCTGGTATATACAACAAAAATGAATACATAAATCCTATGTGGGCACACAGGCCCCTATATGCACACTCGGTTCACAGACCGGTGTCTCTATCAAAAATCATCTATCCACCTCGACCAAAAATGTCTCTGCTCCTAGGGCAACTCATCTCTCTCCCCTCCCTCGTCCCGTCCCTCAGCTGGCCCCTGTATCGGGTCTCGCCTCCTACCTATAACCGACCCACCAGTTATGGTTGCGGCCACCTATGACCTATGACTCCGGGAAGTCTTGGCTCTATGAGCCACATATGGCTGATAATCTACACTGATACCATCTAGTAGGTCCTGATAGTAACGGGCCTCCGCTCTAGCCTCCATGTAACGGGCCCATGCAACCATGGCTGGTGGGGCTGGTCCCCGGCTCCTAATAGAAGTGGGCCTGTCACCGCTCTGCCCTATGTGCCTTGAACTTGAGCTAGTACCTGTGGTGGCGGTGGAGCTGCCATCGAGGCTGAAGCAGGGGATCGAGGTTGAACTCCGTGGTGTGCTCGTGCTCTGTACCTATGCTGGGCTAACTTCCCTGTAACACCCCAATATGTGCCTATGTAGTAGCAAGCTACCCCTGTAGTAACTGCACCTGACCCAAGAGATGGTCCTCTCCGCTTTGTAATAGCCACTAAATCGGCTATGCTCTCATGACCACTCTCGCCCGCCCACCAAACCAAAAATGAGACTGTAACCCCGGCATCATCCACTGTGTCATCTGTCGGTCTCTCTGCTACCCAGACTGGGTCAAATGGCTGCGGTAGAGGTAGTGGTGCCTCTACATCCTCCCTCGATACTGTGGGAGGGGAGGTGGCACATCTGTCGTAGTCCTAGCTGTCATCAGTACCCTCTCTAGGGGAATCCACTCATACTCCGGGTCTCCATCCAGCTATCCAAAAGATGTATTGGATCCATCGCAGCTGTGCTCGAGCTCCTCCACGGGGCTGATGGCCTCTGTATGGCCTCCATATAATATCTAATGCAGTCAGGCCCTCTAACATATGTCTGTAAAAGGTGACATCCCACCTGCGACCACTGCTCGTGGCTGGCCCATGACCCCCAACCACCTCTAAAACCCATATCTGTAGACTGCCTATGGCCCTAGCTACTAGGGCAACCCTACTGGCCATATACACATGATGTGCTCGTATGCCCAACAGTGTAACAAGAATGTCGAACATATACCAAATCACCTCATATGGCGATAGCCCCAGAGCTCTCTATATAGCTACACCAGATACACTGGTGCCCATGCGTAGCAGGTGTGCTCCTCCACCATCTCCTGTAAAACTCCCATCGAAGCCATGGGAAGCGGCCTCCCTCTGAGTCAGGGAGGGTGAAGTAGGTGATACTAACCATCATCAGCACGGCAAGCCGTGTCTCCTATCGATGAGCGTGATACATCTCGCCATAGCCGATGCTCGCACTATGATATGTAATCAATGGGGTTGCATCCCTCGAATACCTACAGGATGTTATCCATCACTATCTCGGCATCCACCTAGAACACCTCCTCACCTATGATCGGTAGTCTCAGGATGTGATACACATCCTCTAGGGTGACTGTCATCTCTCCAGTAGGGAGATGGAAGGCATTGGTTACCGGATCCCATCTCTCGATGAGGGCAACCATCAGGTTGTGGTCCCTATCCACAGCCCTATACCTCTAGACTCCACTGAGTCCAACCTCCTACATAACTGCCAACTACTGTGGTCACATGTGGCCGCATCCACTCCAATAGGGGCGGCATCCGATCTCACATGGTCAACTGTTGGCGTGCCTACAAAAACAACCCACTCGTCAGTCCTACCCTTAACAAAACAACCAACCTAACCCTCTATACTTACTCACCCACCCAATCACAACCCAACTCTGTAAACACATTTACACCCACCTATCTTACCCCAACCACCCAATTACCCCCCACCCCAATAACCTATCCTACCCCAATCAACTTATCCCACCTAATCCCTAGCAATTCACCCACCTCACCCAACAAATCTACCTTCTCCCCCCTCAACCCTATAATCTATCCTACCCACCTAAAACAACACCCAACAAAGCAATTTTACAACCCTACCTCCTACCCATGGTGACCGCTATCGGTCACCCTCGACCGCCATCGGTCCCCCACCCACACCCTATGTCCAAATTTTATGAACCAACGTCGGTCGACACATGACCGACACGGTCTCTGCACCTACTAATCTACACCTAAAAACTATGACCGATGTCGGTCGACTAGTGACCGACATCGGTCACTATGGGGTTTAGGGGCCAAACCGAAAATGGCCCCAAACCCCCTTTTTTCCCTATTTCTACCCATTTACCTAGCACAATTGCCTAAAACCTTACCCACCCTGACATTTTTGCCTACCTAACATATCTACCCAATCCATTTTACTGTTTACCTTCATTTATTCATTATTTTATCAAATTTTGGATTCCTACCCCAATACCCAAATCCCAGCTAAATTCATAAAATTGACAGAAATAGGGGTTCAGAGCCTACCGGTACTGACTACACGTCGTCGTGGTGGGATAGGTGGTGGTGGTCCAACACCTCCTACTCCTCCAGCCTATGCCATCACTTTAAATCTCCTCAGCAGGGTCCTCAACCAATCAAGCTCTGCCTCCCGATCTCTGGGGCCTACCAATAACTCACTCACCCACTCAACTAGTGCCAACTCAGCCCAAACACTCGACACAATCAATTCAAAACTCAACAAGAGATGTTTTGGTGCTCAAATTCACAATGTGAAAATGACATGCCACTTTTTTCTTTTTATAGGTTTTGACCTCTAACCGATATCGGTTAGGGTGCGCCTAGAAGACCGATATTGGTCTTCTAACCAATATCGGTCTGTAGACACCAAATTTGTGTCTTACGACCTCCCATACCATGCATCTCATTTCGCAACCTAACCTCATCACCTAAACCGTACACAATTATTTATTAATTACCTTACAATTAATAAATCCACATCTCCAAACCTGCCACCTCATTTCGCCACCTCATCATGACCTAGTCCTAACCCTAAACTAACCTAATTAAGACCTATAACTTGGTCTACATCCACACCCATGACTAATTACTCCTCACCCACACCCAAAACCAACCTCATAATGACTTGACCAAGCCCACAACTAATCCCTCGGGAGAAAAGGAGGGAAAGTTGGCTATTTTACTAAAAATAGCCCACTTTGACTGAACCGATACCGGTTCCTACTCGACCGCCATCGGTTACGTAACCGCCATCGGTTCCCTGTAAATGACCTCCCCAACCAAAAACAAGGAGGATTTTTGATTGATCGGAATATCAGAAGTCATTGGAAGAATCCGGAATTTACTTGGTCGAGCAGAGACAAGTGAAGGAAAGGGAGGAGTTTGCAGAGAAGGACATCAAGCCCAAGACTGCAACTGAATAACCAGAGCCCAGTGACACTCATCCAAGCATCGGGAGAGGAGATAGCTCATCTTGGATTGTCAGACCATCCTACCTGAACCCTGCCTTCATCATAACAGTCCTTGGACCTGTATCTTCACCAGGAACTAGTAAGTAGTATTTTGTATGTTCTTTTAATAATATTTCTTGGACTTCTGAATCATAGTAATTACAAGTCTACTCCCAGATCCACTACCCGGTAACACTCTCCATCTAACTTACATTCCTCTACCCCTACATTGCCCCAAGAACAGCCCCCATACTCTCTGAGTCTTCTCCATCACCTCATTACCTATCCCCAATCATTTTACTAGCCTTATAAACACCATAGCTATCATATAGCCATCTCATAGCCAACCTTCACCAAACCCCTTAAATCACTACCCCTACCGATATCGGTTATCATTAACCGGTACGGTGTGACCAGCATCGGTCACTGTGATTCAAAACCAAGACCCGACCTTTTCTCTATTGTTCTAACAAGGTAAATAAATTGTAATTGGACAATAGCTTATTTGTTAGAATTTGTGTTAATTCATATTAGCAGGGGAACTGACCACCTTCGAAAGGAAGTCTCATATTTCCTGGGCCCAAGGTAGTTCCCTCACTTATTATCTAATTAGAATCTGGTGGTCTTGTATTCTTACTTGCAGGTAGTCCTTCCCAGACAAAAAGGAGTTCTTTGCAATCGATCTGATCTCTCTCTACGGTATGCGCACACCCTCTCAACATTCAACAGGTATTCCTCCTAGCCCTAACCCTTATCTATTTCTCAAAGGAATGAAAGGATAGAAGCAACTCTATTCCAGGAACGGAAGCAATTTCTTCGCGAAACATTTTGGCACGCCCGGTGGGACCCATTTCGGGTTTCTTTCTTTCTTGCTTGCTTTCATATAGGGAGCACACTTGTTGTTTTCTTCTTCTAAAAATATTCACAAGATATTTTGTTATATTTGGTAAAAGAATTTGTCTTGCTTTCCTAGCTTTGCATTAGTGAAAGTCATCTTCTTTGCTTCATCGAATATCATTTTCGATTTGGGTTTAAAACACGTGCATCACATTCTTGCTTGCTATTTTCAATTCTAGTGAACGTAGATTAAGTAACAGGTCATACACGTGGGGGTGATTTCCATGGTATTGACAAGAAATTAATCTTACTTTCACTGCACAACACATACCGAATCACTTCATAATTAACACAACAGCTCAAAACATCCCCCCTTTTCCGCGGTATTCCTCCGCCCGATTGAGGTAACCTTATAAGCCAAAACAAACTTGACATTTCCCCTAAGTCTTTTGTTTAGGATTGACATCATTTTGCATCTAAAGGCATAAGCCCAAATTGATTAAAACTAATCCTAGGGTTAGTCTGTTAATTTGTTTGTGCATCTTGTTTGTTTTTGGTTCTGTTTCTCTGTCATACACTATTTTCTGTGATCACTTCAGAACAGTTTGGTAGGCATACTAAGCACTGTTAGCCCCAAATCAGCAACTTCCTTCAGCTTCTTACACCGGTCCTATTCTACCGACATCGGTTAACTTACCG
Source organism: Taxus wallichiana var. yunnanensis (assembly GCA_018340775.1). NCBI lineage: Eukaryota > Viridiplantae > Streptophyta > Pinopsida > Cupressales > Taxaceae > Taxus > Taxus wallichiana. The sequence goes on along the minus strand of CM031239.1, from coordinate 475,110,248 downwards.
ACGCCGGCTACAGCCTGACCGACATCGGTTACCTGACCGATATCGGTTACTGTCTTTTACAGTTCCTAAAACCAGCAGCCTTCCAACTTCCAACATTTTGTTGCTGCTTCTATTCCTGATAGATTGCATCCTTACTGTGTACCCTTGTCCATGGTTGTTATCACTCGGAAACAAGTTGCAGCCATGGTTTCACATGCCTGCTCCGTGCCTTTGCCTGAATCACCTCCTGCACATCCTGTGGGGAATCCTACGGACACCAGCGAGGTTCCCAAAATCCCTGTAGGAGATAAGGAATTTGTGAAAATTTTTGGACGCTAATCCTAGCACTGTACAATACTATTTGTCTCATGCCCCTGACCGTACACCCGATGGTCAACTCCTTGTTGGCATGCCTATTAGTATAGCTGCTCATTTAGCTCCTTCTCCACCTGATAACTCTGCTTGCCTTCTTCATCCTTAGCCCCGTCTCCCAACTCAGTGGCTTCAGGGGTTCATACGGCACAGATTGGCTTTCCTTTGGTTAATCTTGGGCCCAACATATCATTACCACCGACTGCTCCTACCTCGTCTCTCTTGCAGACTGCTCCTTTCATGACTTGCTCTCTGCCACCTATCCACATGAGTTTTCCTTCTCAAGCTCCGCCCACCTTTTCATTTCCACACACGTATCCGGTGACTTCAACATCTTATATAGGACATCCCTATCTGGTCACCTCAACATATTCATCCTCAATGCCTTATCAACATTTAACCCCATCATTGTCTAGTGGTGGCCCTTGGCCCAATCTGCCTCCGTTTACCGCAACCGCACCATCATCCCATCTCACTACTGATTTAATCAAACAAATGATGGACAAGATGCAAAATCTGGAGGCTTTTATTTCAGGAAGCCGTAGCACCCTGACATACGAGCAAGTTTTGTCAGGAGCCTATCCACCCTTCTATCCCCCTTCATTCATATCCTCCTCAATGGGAATTACCAAAATTTACTTGTTTTAATAGTAAGGAGGATCCTCAACAACACTTGTGATCATTTAGACATGCCTGCTATCTGATTGCTCATGACGATGCCTTACTACTCCGCACCTTTCCCATGTCCTTATCAGGACCCGCCTTGGAGTGGTACAGTGCTTTAACCCAGCACTCAATCTTCTCTTTTAACCAACTAGCCCAATCTTTCTTGGATCATTTCTCCATTAACATTGCCAAGAAAGTATCTATCACCGACCTCTATGCCATCCGACAATTTGAAGATGAATCTATCGCAGATTTCGTTGGACGATGGCGGGGCCTTATCAACCAACTTACGTATGCCTTGCCTCAGGCCGAACTTATCGAACTCTTTACGTGGGCCTGCGCTAAGCACATCTCTCCTACCCTCCAAATTCAAACTTTCCGCACATTTGATGAGGCCTTTACTATGGCTCGAAAACTAGAGATTCGAGCCTTAGAGGAAGAGAAATTGCGGTTGCGCAACAAAAACCCCAATTTCGAACCCAAGACTCCACCAACAAACCTAACACCACCAATCCTCACACATCGACTGCTTCGAAATCAAAAGGAGCTGTCCACGCGGTGATGGTCAAATCCCAACCACCGTCTAATACCCCGCCAAAAACCACCTATAAGTATAAAGCTGAGCCCATCAATTACACTCCCTTGGGAGAAACTTATGGTGTGATATTGGAAAAATTGCTTAAAGCGGGAGCTATTACCTTACCTCCTGTTAAACCTCACTCCGGGTTTGATTCCACCCACGCTATACCTTCTTGGTACAAAGAAAATGACTTCTGTAACTTCCACCGCGTGAAGGGACATAGTCATGAAAACTGCAAGATGTTGAAAAACATTGTGCAGGAAATGGTTGATGCAGGGGATATAGCCCTCGATAATCCTAATGCCCCTGCTAACCAAAATTTGAAAATTTTCAACAAACCATTCCCAAATCACTCTTCTAACAGTAACATAAACCAAGATATCTTAGCCGAGGAGAGTGTTCATGAAATCCATGCAGTCTTCGACTCCCAGCCAAAAGCCTCTATCGAAAAAATTCTGAATCAAGCCTCTTCACTAACGCAGGAACCCGAACCCCCTTCACCACCATCAAGACAAGACGAAATCCTTGCCATTCCTTTACCCATCAAGGAATTAACCGCCCAGAGTTCTCTTCTCACAGATGAGCCTTCTTACACCACATCCTTGCAAGACTGTGAGCGGATGTTATCTAACTTATCTATTTCCCAAACATCTCCTTCTACCACTCTTGTTGTACAAGAGGAGGGCTCGCCACTTCTTTTGTCATCCTTAGATGAGAAGCCTCTTGAACCGACATCACCAAATTCTTTAATCATGATGGATCCTCTCAAACATGCCCTCCTACCTATTAGTTCTTCATCGCCTAAATCTTTTCAGCGACCGGTTGACCTCTTAACGCCCATTGATACAGTGCCTCATTTACCCCCTGTATCACACCCACAGTGGACCGGAATCACAACCCACCTTTCTTCCATACAAAAGTTCCTATTCACACGTGAGGATTGTCATCCCTCAGAAGATAGATGAGTCCTATGGGAACGTTTGAGTACGCCATATTCTACTCAAATGCAGATGACCGATCCAGACGCCTCTACCATATACCCGAAGTGTTTACAAAAGCTTAAAATGCCTATGTCCTCATCTTCACCCCCCTCATCTCTACCAAATACCTCATCCACCTCTATTGACCTAACCAAACCTTCCCCTACGCTTGGGACCTTACCAATACCCAGTCTAACACACCCACCTAAACGGTTAGATTTATCCAAAAGTAAAGCCGTACATCCACTTAGGAGACAGACTCAATCTCCTCAACCCCAACCTATGCCTCTATCACAACTAAAACCATCGTCGTCACACCTACCTTCCATATTGGGACCTCATCCCTCCACCTTGCATCAATATATCATACCTCCTGTGTTTTCTTTAAAATGACCTACACCTTCTACACCCATACAGAGATCCAAGGGTATATCAACACCGTCACCCCACGTATCCTGTCCACCTATCAACCCTAAACAAATTTCATCATCAAAGGATTTGTTTGCTGTCACTCCTCTTTCTCCGTGGTTGTTTTCTGATACCACATCATCTGTGGCCTCATCATCTAACCAGCTAAACATAACTTCTGCGCCGAAGAAGCCACGTTTAGTTAAATCCCATTATCAAAACCCCTTGGCTAAACCGCCACCCATACAAATCAACCATACCCCGTCATTACCAAAAACTACCCAGTCAATAGCCTCATCTTCCTCTGACTTTGACCCACTCAAAGGGTCTTACGCCAAAATCCTTGCTATGTTGGTGGAGAATGCGACCATTTCCCTACCCCCACTTAGACCTTATGATCCATCTAAACCTCGACCTATAGGTTATGATGAGTCTAAAATCTGCGCTTACCACCGCACACCAGGACATGATGTAGAGGGATGCAAAGCGTTGAAAGCCATACTTCGTCAGTCACCTCTCTCGGATAGAAAGGTTAAGAAAGACAACTTACGAAGGGAGAGACCTTTAGCTTCAATTCCCTCTCCTATACCACCTGTCCCCACCTCACCAAGATCTATCATTATTACAACCCCACCTCTCGAAGACCATGACTTATCCATACCGTCTTCCTCCTCTCGTGTTCACGAGATCAATATGATTAGTGTTGCTACTCGAGGGCAGAAAAACAATGGGAAAGCTAAAGAAAGCACACCTGCGGCCTCTCTTTCTCCGTCCACCATCCCGATCGCACCACCACCTAAAGTGGTTATTCGTGGACCCGCCTACCCCGTCTCTAATGGAGTTTCCCACCGAACCATGATCAAACAACTTCACCAATCACCTGTAAAAATGACACTGTATGATCTCATTCAGACCTCTGAATCTCATCGACAAGCTCTCGTTGAAATCCTTCAAGGGATAGAGGTCTTACCTAATGAAACCTTTCCTGTTACCTCCATTCTAACACCCAATCACGTTGCTTCACTCACCAAACAACCTATCTCTCAACCACTACGTCTCTGCATGCAATGCTCTGCTATCAGTTTCTCCGAAGATGAAATTATCGACTTTGGTGCAGAAGATCCTGACCCTGCTCTTTTCATCTCAGCTTATGTCCGGGACATTCGGGTGCATCGTGTTATGATTGACGGGGGCGCTAGTCTAAACATCATCTCTTCAAAAGCCTTCCAACAAATGAATATCCCTTCTAGTTGCATGTGTGCCAACCCCATCATGTTGCGGTCATTCAATGATGCTATTACTTCTACCTTAGGCACCGTGATCCTTAACATTCGTGTAGGGCCACGCACTTTACCCAAACTCTTCTATGTCCTTGAGGGAGAGTTCCAATACAATATGTTGTTAGGCCGCCCTTGGATCCAGGGCTATGGGATGCGTTCCCTCCACCTTACATAGATGCATAAAATTTGAGTACGAGGGGAAGTCCTACACCGTAAAAGCTGATCCTCCCCCCTTCAAAACCTGCAATATGTTATATCACCCTAATGATGTGCTTGTACCAGTCAAGACACCCATTCATCCAACCCAACCATCCACTTCAACCACACCTCTACCATCCACCTCAACCGCACCTACACCTTCAACCAATGAAACCGCCATCGCAAATACCACTTCCTTTCCCGCGGACAACATCCCAACCTCAGACCCCTTAGTAGATGTTTTTCAACGCCTTACGCTGGGGGAGTATCACCTATATAACGTTAGTTCTTTCCATACCCCACAGGAGTACGGATAGTTACATGCGCATCCTACCTATGACCGTCGCGTGGGGGAGGTAATCTCTTACGGACCACCTAATTGCCGCACCAACCTAACGTATGGGGGTGTCGACGCATCCTCCATTACCCCTAAACCTCCCCTTGGTGTGGTTCCCTTCCAATCTGATTTTCAATATACGAAAATCGTCATTTTGCCCTCACCTTCTTGACTCGTTTGTGCTTGGAAAGGCTTTGGTTTTGGTCTTTATGAACAAGGCCGACATACAATCATTCCCGTGACTACACATAAACACAATGATCGTAGTGGTCTCAGATTTCCTGAAACACTTACACCGAAGAAACCTCATGTCAGTTGTATCTTGGAAGATGACGACGTCACCCCTACCAAACCATCATCACCCATTTTGCCATCGTCACCCACAAATTTGATAGACCTGAATCTATCCCTCCTTTTTTTTTTTTTTTTTTTCATAAATGCTATCTTCCTGGGTCCTCTCACTTATCAACGCGATAATGAGGACCCATCTTCTCTTCCCCTTATGTATCCAGACATGATCGAAGAGGATTCGCCTTCAATTAATGTTGTTGAGTGCCAGGATGACGACTCCATCCTCACTTACCTTGGTGCGGATGACTCTTATATTCAACGCGCCTTACCATCTGAAACTCAAACCATGTTGAATGAGTCAACTATAGAAATCAACATCCACACAGAGGAGGATCCTCACATTGTGAAGATCGGACAATCTCTTAATGCATCAGAACAAGCCACCTTTACTACCTTTCTCCGTGCCCGCAACCAAGCTTTCACTTGGTCCTATCGCTGACATGCCAGGAATTGATCCTGACATTGCTGTCCATAACATTACCTGAAACCCGATTCCAAACCAGTTAAACAAAAACTGAGAAAAATGCATCCACGCATTGCCCTCTTGGTCAAAGAAGAGCTTTAACGACTCCTTTTTGTTTCCTTCATCTTACCTATTGACTATCCTCAATGGATTTCTAACATCGTACCTGTCACTAAAGCGACGGGGGACTTCGGATATGCACGGATTTCCGAGACCTTAACCTCGCTTGCCCCAAGGATGACTTCCCCCTCCCAAGTATTGATCAACTTGTTGATCTCACTGCGGGCCATGAGATGCTTTCTCTCATGGATGGCTTTTGGGATACAATCAAATTTTGGTAGCCCCGGCCGATCAACATAAAACTGCCTTCATAACTCCTTGGGGAACCTTCTATTATCGTGTCATGCCGTTTGGCCTTAAGAATGCTGGTGTGACCTATCAGCGGGCTATGACTTACATTTTTCATGACATTATGCACACTATCCTTGAGGATTATGTCGATGATCTTCTTGGCAAATCTAAACATCGCAGTGAACATCTCGATGTTTTAACCATTATTTTCGATCGCCTGTTACAATATTGTGTCCGTCTTCAACCAAAGAAATGTGTCTTTGGTGTCCTTTCGGGAAAACTTCTTGGTTTTATCATCTCTTTGCGTGGCATCGAGGTCGATCCATCTAAATTCAAAGCTATCCTAGAAATGCCCCCACCTACTAACCTCAAACAATTGCGTAGTTTGCAAGGTAAACTCCAATCTATCCGGCGTTTCATCTCCCAACTCTCGGATCGATGTCAACCTTTCCATCACCTCCTTAAAAAGGACATTGCCTTTCAATGGAGCGAAGAATGCCACCAAGCCTTTGAGGCTCTCAAAGCCTATCTCTTGCAGCCACCTGTGCTTATCCCACCTCAGGACGATCGCCCTTTCTACCTTTACCTTTCTGCCACCGACCATGCTGTAGGAGCCATGCTCGCACATCATGACTCCGAGCATCGAGAACAAGCCATTTATTATATAAGTCGTACTCTCGTGGATTACGAGACTAGGTATACACATGTAGAAAAGTTGTGCCTAGCCTTATCATTCGTAGCCACCAAACTCGACACTACCTCCTGAATCACAAAACTTTTGTCATCACCAACATGGACCCCATTCATTATATGTATGCCAAACCACATCTAAACCAATGCATCACCCGATGGCTTATGCTCCTCGCTGACCTCGACCTTGAATTTATACACCAGAAGTCAATCAAAGGACAAACTATCGCAGACCAACTCGTGGAGGCCCCTTTACCTGGGGAACAATTTACCAATTTTAATTTCCCGACGAACTCATCGCCACTCTTTCACTCAGGGAGGAGTCGTATCCAATGACCCTCTTCTTCGATGGATCCAAATGCCAGCACGGTGGAGGGGCCGGCATTGTTCTCATTCCTCTTGACACTGAGCCTATGCCTCTTTCATTCGGCTCGATTTCCCCTGCACTAATAATACAACGGAATACGAGGCCCTTGTTTTGGGTCTCCAGGTTGCATTACACTTAGGTGTCAAATCTATCAATATTTTTGGTGACTCTCAATTGGTAGTCAATCAAGTTATGGGCATCTACCAATGTAAAAATGAGGAACTTCAAAAGTACAAACATTACGTGGATTCACTTTTGACCTTATTTACTCATTATTCTATCCAGACCATTCCCCGCTCCACTAACAAATTTGTGGATACTATGGCTTGCTTAGCCTCACAAATTCCTGCCTCACCAACTGACTCTGACATATTCATCTTGGTCCAACAACTCTTTGCCCCATCTTACTCAGCCCGGTTGTTTGTATGATAAATAATGTGTCTGCTAATTTGCAGGATACCTGGTATCACCAATTTCACGACTACCTTACAACCTCTGTTCTCCCACCTGACCTTACTAGTAATGGAAAACGTGCTTTTCTTAAAAGTGTTTCTCATTATGTCGTCATGGGGGGACTCCTCTATAAACGTGGCTTTGATGGCATCCTCCTTCGATGTCTAACCGGTGCGGAGGTCACCTATACCATCCAACAAATCCACGACGGTATTTGTGGCGGACATTTTAGTGGCCTGGCCGTGGCCAAACGGATCCTTCGCCTAGGCTATTATTGGCCTACTCTTAATAATGACTGCTATGAATATGTTAAATGTTGTGTTATGTGTCAACAACATGCCAACCTTCAACATACTCCTAGCCATCCGCTACAGGTCGCACGAGATCTTTGGCCTTTCTCACAATGGGGTTTAGACCTTATTGGTGAGATTCACCCGCCCTCTTCGCAACATCACCATTGGATAATCACAGCAACCGAATATTACACTAAATGGGTGGAAGCCATTCCACTCATTTCAACCAAAAAAGAAAAAATCGTCGAATTCATTAACCATCACATTATCTGTCGTTTTGGCGTTCCTCATCGCCTGATAACAGATAATGGTAAATCTTTCAAAAATAAGTTGTTACAAGACCTTTGTGACAACTTTGGTATCAAACTTAGCTTCTCATCACCTTACTATCCACAAGCCAATGGTCAAGCTGAATCTTCTAATAAAACCCTAACCAAAATCCTCATGAAAGTTGTTAACGATTCTGGAAGAAATTGGCATGATCACATCCCCTTTGCCCTTTGGGCTTATCATACTAGCATTCGTACCTCCACTAATGCCACACCATTTTCTTTGGTATATGGTACCGAGGCTGTCTTGCCTCTCGAAATACAAATACCCTCCCTAAGAATATCTCTTCAGGATATTCTCACCAACGATGATTTCCGCCAAGAGCGGTTAGCCCAATTGGAGCTTCTTGACGAGCGTCGTCTTACAGCTCTTGACCACCTTCAAATCTATCAAAAATGCATCAAGCGTGCTTATGATAAGTGACTTCATGAGCATACCTTTAAGGTTGGTGATCTTGTCCTTAAAGAGAATCAACATGTAACCAAACTAGAAAAGAGAAAACGTGGAAAATTTGCTCCTAATTGGATTGGGCCTTACATTATCACGCATATTTACTGGATCAGGCACTTACCGTTTAGCTTCACTTAATGGTAAACCTGAGCCTGAACCCCTTAATGCCTTGCATCTTTGATCATTCTACTATTGAATTTAGTGTTATATCACTTCTTATCTACCTTGCGCTCGTCCCTTGAGCTCATTTATCACCTCATACACTTTGTTTCATGCATCTCAAAATAAAATCAAGCTCACATGGTTTGGTCATAAACTCCTCTTAAAAAGATGCCTTCCCCTTTTTAGTCAGGTCCATGACTTAAAAGTATAAAAATAACATGTTCTCAATTGTACATTTATGGGATATTCTTGAGTCAAACTTCCTACAAAACTAGATGCTTCATGCCAAACGGACATCTAGACCTCTAAGTTATACATAGACTGCTCCCTCGAAGGACAGCTATGCACAAAAAAATGCACTCTGCTACTATAAATAGACTGCTCCCTTGAAGGACAGCTATACAAAGTCAGCCTTTATCAGAAGCTTCTCACATTGATCCGCTTCGTGAAGACCTCAAGAACAACAAAATACATATCCCATGTAGACTTCCCGCATCGATCAGTCTATATCCAAAAAGTAAAAAAAAAAAAAAACCCTCGCAAGTATTCCAAAAGCACTTTTGAGTCATGGACTTGTCTATTTAGGTTTGGTTCTCTTTCGTCAGAATAATCACCTTATAACAAGTTCTCAGCACCCCCGCCTATATCAACCACCTCACCTCACCATTTTTCAAAGCAACAAAACTCAAGGGACGTGACGTATATCCTAATATATTGTGATTATACAACTCTTTTCACCTATCGACTTCTCACCTATGCAAGGTACCTAGGGATTTAAGCTCATCCTATGTTAATATGTGGTTTGTTTAGCTCTTCTCAACTACGGGACACTTTTGCCTCTTTTGCTCGACTCTAGGATTGTGTGTTGACCTTAATCAGGACATGATTCCCTACTACTTGGGTAAGCTAACTTTCACTTTACCTATACCTACATCAACATCGCCAATACCTTACCAACACCAACAACATTACCCTACCAACATCAAATTTTTACCAACCAACAAATTGCCTAACCACAACCAAATTGCAAAATTCACCTCTCCCTAGTTCTAAGGGAGAACTACATCATTCGAGGCCCCTCCTTGCTTTGTGTAATGGGCTATGTAGGGCAAACTTAGGAGACATGGGGTCTCCCAAGGTTAGCTCGACCATCCCCTACCATACCCTATCATGTGTTGTAAATACAAATATTTTTGTGTATTTCTATTTTGACAACATTCATCTTTATCCCTTTTCAAAAAAAAAAAAAAAAAAACAACATTCAAAACACAACCATTCTTATTATTATCATCACTCAAAACAACATACATATTTAGTTTTATTTAGATGTTAAACAAATACATCTTCTCTATCATCGACTCATGAGTCGGCCTCCTTATTTATTCTTATACTCCTATGAAATTCACTTAGACCCATGCGCCTCCTCCCGAATCAAGGTGGTGATCGTGATCGTTGACGCCACTCACTTGGCCTCTCCATCCTCAAAGGTGCCGGCTCTTGGTTGGTTCTCATACCAAAAATCTGGCTCTATAACATACAAATACGTCCTCTCGTTGGTGGAGGAATCTTACCTCCAAATCACCTCCATATGGGCACGGGCCCGTGCCACCATGGTGCTTGAGGCACGTCCCCGACTCCTAATAATAATGTACAAACAAAATCACCTATATACACCTTGTGGATGTCTCACTCTCCCCACGCGGCCTGTGTCTCTCCCTGCGGTGGTGGTGCGTCACCGACCCACCGGTTGTAATTGCACCCCATGGGATCTTTGACTCGAGAGGTCTCGGCTATCGCATATGGTGGTACCAGGTGGTCTCGTCGTTCATGGATGTGCTCTGCACCATCAAGGCTAACATTGCCTGTAATACCCTAATCTATTTCCTGCTGTGTAGCAGTAAGCTTCCAAATAAGCGGGCCCGTGCCACACACTGTCTAGGAGGCGGTCCCTCTCTCCTAATAATAATGCCCAAATCTCGCGGCATGTGGGTGTGGTTATCCTCGTGTGTAACTCTCTGTGGCCCTACTAAACCAAAAATGAACACGTGTACACCTGGCTCATCCACTGTATCTGGGCTCGCCTTGTAATACCTCTCTGCTACCCAATCGGGTCACCGGGCTGCGGAGCCGGAGGTGGTCCCTCTCATCATAACCTGCCAGATCTTTGTGGGAGGGGAGGTGGCTCATCTGTCGCAGCAGCCCAACCAAACCAAAAATGAACACTCTCTCTAAGGGTATCACTCATACTCTCCTGACCTCTCCGTCCTACTATCCAAAAGTATCGGAGCTGGATAGTGGGGCCTCTACATCATCCCTCGGGCTCCTGGGAGGGGATGGCTCATCTGTGGTGGCCTCTCGTAAGGCCTCCTACAGGGTATCAAATGTATACTGGATCGAGCCTTCGTCCTACTATCCGAGAAAGTATCTTGGATCCAGTGCATCGTGCTCGGGCTCCTCCTCGAGGGTGGTGGCCTCGTAAGGCCTCCATACAATATCAAATGTGGTCAGGCCCTCACAGAATATGACGGTAGTAAGCTACATCCCGTCCTGCGAGCACCACTCGTGGTGGCCCACGACCCCGACCACCTCTCGAAAGCCATACTGTATATAACCTGTGGGCACCGGGCTCTTTGGGGCAGCCCTACTAGTCGAATACATATGATGTGCTCATATGCCCAGCAGTGTAACAAAAATGTGGAACAAATCCCAAATCGCCTCATCCGGCGATAACCCCACAACTCTCTATATAGCACACTGGATATCTTGGTGCCCGGGCATAGCACGTATGCTCCTCCACCATCTTGTGTAGCATCCCCATCAAAGCTCGTGGGAAGCGGCCTCCCTCTCGAGTCCGGGAGGGGAAACATGTGATACTATCATCATCAACATGGTAAGCCGTGTCTCATGTCTGTGGGTGCGATACATGTCCCCATAGGCAATGCTCGCGCTGTGATAAGTCAATAACGTGGCTGCATCCCCAAATACCTAGAATGTTGTCCATAGTCATCTCCGCATCTACCTGGAATACTGCCTCTCCTATGATCGGCAGTCTCAGGATGCGATATACATCCTCCAGGGTAATAGTCATCTCTCCAGTAGGGAGATGGAAAACATTGGTTGTCGGATCCCATCTCTCGATGAGGGCAACCATAAGACTGTGGTCCCTCTCCATAGCCCTATACCGCTGGACTCCACCGAGTCCCACCTCGCGCATAATGGCCCAATGCGCTGCGGACACATGTGGCCGCATCCGTCTCAATAACGGGGGCATCCGATCCCGCATAGTCACTGCTGACGTGCCTGCACAAATAACCCACTTCATTAGACCTACCCTTTCAAACAACAACTACTTTAACCCTCTATACCCCCTTTTACCCACCCGACCACACCCCGACTCTATAACACACACCTACACCCACCTATTTTACCCTAAAACATCTACGATATCCCCTTTCCTTATCTCGCACCCTACCAATCACCCAGATCTACTCTCGCCATTTACCTATGCCCCTACCAATTTAACACCTCCCCATTCATACCCAACACCTAATCTATCCTAACCGCACCAACCACACAACCGCCCCATTTCCCCCCCACCAATCACCTTTCCTATCAACCTCTACCCCCTCCCTCTTCACCCCCAAAACACAAAACCCAACAATAAACACAACCCAAAACACAAAACACAAACCACAAATAACACAAACCAAAACAACAACCCAAACAATAATAAAACACCCAAACCAACACAAAAACAAAAAAACCAACAAAAACAAAAACCAAAACAACAAAACCAAAAAAACCAAACAACAACAAAACCCAAAAAAATAAATAAACCAACAAAAACATAATCCTAATGAGCGTGCACGGTCACCCATGACCGCCACCGGTCCCCCTCCCAAGATATCATGATATACACTGCGCCGGTCGACATACGACCGACGACGCGGTCCACCCAAACCTAGATTCCCTAAAAAACTAGTGACCGATGCCGGTCGCCCGTGACCGACATCGATCACCGTCAATCGCGGAGCCGAACCCGACGTGGCCCCCAAACCCATTTTTTGCCTATTACTCCCCTTTTTCCATTGAAAAACCCTAAAAACCTACCCACCCTACCGTTTTAGCCTAACTAACCCACCTACCCTCTCCATTTTCCAAACAACTTCAATTTATTAATTATTTTATTAAAAACTTGGATTCCTACCCAAAACCCAAATCTAGCTTAACAACATTAAATTCACATAATGAGAGGTTTCGAACCTACCGGTACGACGACACGTCACGTCGTGGTGGGATAGGTGGTGGTGGTCCAGTTGGTCCAGCACCTCCTGCTCCTCCTGGCTGTGCCATGGCTCTAAATCTCCTCTGCTGGGTCCTCCACCAATCAAATGCTGCCTCCTACTCGCTAGGGCCTACCAACCACTCACTTCTCCACTCAAATAATGCCACCTCAGCCGACAAATTCAACAATCTCACTAAAACACCTCAGACAACTAAAATTGGTTTTCAAATTGACAATGTGACAATGACAGGCCGTATTTTTTCTTTTTATAGGTTTTTGACCTATAACCGATATCGGTTATATTATGCCCTAAAGAACCGGTATCGGTCATCTAACCGATACCGGTCATAGAGAATCGATATCGGTTTAATCCCACCTTTTCCCCAATTTCTGCCCTTATTCACTAATCTCCCTTTCTCACCACATCGCCTATACCCTCCTTTGCTAAATAACCTTTTTTGACTTCATTTGGCCCGACCCAAGGCCGCAACCAACCAATCATGACCAACCATTTGGCCCAACCCCAGGTCCCGACGTAACCAACCATTGGCCCGACCCAAGGCTGCACTAACCAATTTGGCCCGACCCAAGGCCGCAACCAATCATTCAATCAAGGCCCGACCCAATCAGGCGCGCAAACCAATCATCCCCGACCAAGGCCGCCACCAACCAAATTTGGCCCGACCCAAGGCCATAACCAATCAATGGCCCGACCCAAGGCCGAACCAACCATTGGCCCGACCCAAGGCCGAACCAACCAACCAACCAACCAACCATTTGGCCCGACCCATGGCCCTCACTAATCAATCGGCGACTAAAGGCCGCACCAATTAAATACCTTGCCCAAAACCAACAAATTACAATTTTATCCACCCATCATGTAACTTTTTGTTCAATCGAGCTCACTGTTCGTGTTTTAGCATGATTAGGGTACTTGACTTGATCAGTCGACCAACTTTCCTAGACCAAGACCGTGACATTTATCTCAACCAAACCAACCATTTGGTACTGCCGAACATGCCTAAACATTCCTGTACCTTACCCGTTATATCCCCTGGAGCTACTTCCTATGCCTTGGATACCAGGATTATATCACCCTTGTTTGGATAAACTATCGACCTTTGCCTATGAATTGCTTGTTTGCTCTTCAAATCATGTACCCTGGTCGCACTACTGCATTTCAACGTGCGTCTGCTTCCTTGAACCTACCCCACCATCTTACCATTATCTCAACACCATTTACCCTTTATCAACCCTATCCCTGATTTCACGCTACCTCAATCTATGATAGATTTGAGGGGGATTACCTATACCCTTAACAGGAATAACCACTTCTTATTATTGTCAGTGCAGCTTTACAAGACAAGCTACACGACAACAAGGGGCTAATGTAGACACCAAATTTGTGTCTTACGACCTCCCGTACCACGCATCTCATTTCACAACCTAACCTCATCACCTAAACCATACACAATTATTTATTAATTACCTTACAATTAATAAATCCACATCTCCAAACCTGCCACCTCATTTCGCCACCTCATCATGACCTAGTCCTAACCCTAAACTAACCTAATTAAGACCTATAACTTGGTCTACATCCACACCCATGACTAATTACTCCTCACCCGCACCTAAAACCGACCTCATAATGACTTGACCAAGCCCACAACTAATCCCTCGGGAGAAAAGGAGGGAAAGTTGGCTATTTTACTAAAAATAGCCCACTTTGACTGAACCGATACCGGTTCCTACTCGACCGCCATCGGTTACATAACCGCCATCGGTTCCCTGTAAATGACCTCCCCAACCAAAAACAAAAGGAGGATTTTGATTGATCGAAATATCAGAAGTCATTGGAAGAATCCAGAATTTACTTGGCCGAGCAGAGACAAGTGAAGGAAAGAGAGGAGTTTGCAGAGAAGGACATCAAGCCCAAGACTGCAACTGAATAACCAGAGCCCAGTGACACTCATCCAAGCATCGGGAGAGGAGATAGCTCATCTTGGATTGTCAGATCATCCTACTTGAACCCTGCCTTCATCATCACAGTCCTTGAACCTATATCTTCATCAGGAACTAGTAAGTAGTATTTTGTATGTTCTTTTAATAATATTTCTTGGATTTTTGAATCACAGTAATTACAAGTCTACTCCTAGATCCACTACCCGGTAACACTCTCCATCTAACTTACATTCCTCTACCCCTACATTGCCCCAAGAACAGCCCCCATACTCTCTGAGTCTTCTCCATCACCTCATTACCTATCCCCAATCATTTTACCAGCCTTATAAACACCATAGCTATCATATAGCCATCTTATAGCCAACCTTCACCAAACCCCTTAAATCACTACCCCTACCGATATCGGTTATCATCAACCGGTACCGGTGACACTGACCGGCATCGGTCACTGTGATTCAAAACCAAGACCAGCCTTTTCTCTATTGTTCTAACAAGGTAAATAAATTGTAATTGGACAATAGCTTATTTGTTAGAATTTGTGTTAATTCATATTAGCAGGGGAACTGACCACCTTCGAAAGGAAGTCTCATATTTCCTGGGCCCAAGGCAGTTCCCTCACTTATTATCTAATTAGAATCTGGTGGTCTTGTATTCTTACTTGCAGGTAGTCCTTCCCAGACAAAAAGGAGTTCTTTGCAATCGATCTGATCTCTCTCTATGGTATGCGCACACCCTCTCAACATTCAACAGGTATTCCTCCTAGCCCTAACCCTTATCTGTTTCTCAAAGGAATGAAAGGATAGAAGTAACTCTATTCCAGAACGGAAGTAATTTCTTCATGAAACACGGTCACCCATAACCGATATCAAGTTACCCTTATCTTAACCTAACTCCTGCCCTTATCCACCAATCTCCATTTTTCACCACATCGCTTTACCCCGCCTTTCTTAAATAGCCTTATTTTGAATTCATCAGCCCGACCCAAGGCCGCAACCAACCAATC
Organism: Taxus wallichiana var. yunnanensis; assembly: GCA_018340775.1. Taxonomy (NCBI): domain Eukaryota; kingdom Viridiplantae; phylum Streptophyta; class Pinopsida; order Cupressales; family Taxaceae; genus Taxus; species Taxus wallichiana. The sequence goes on along the minus strand of CM031239.1, from coordinate 475,094,285 downwards.
GGCCCGACCCAAGGCCGCAACCAATCAATCGGCCCGACCCAAGGCCGCAACCAACCAATCGGCCCAACCCAAGGCCATAACCAACCAATCGGCCCGACCCAAGGCCGCAACCAACCAATTGCCTAACCCAAAACCACAACCAATTAATCGGCCCGACCGAGGTCGAACCAACCAATCGGCCCGACCTAAGGCTGCACCTAACCAATCGGCCCGACCTAAGGCCGCAACCAACCAATCGGCCCGACCTAAGGCCGCAACCAACCAATCGGCCCAACCTAAGGCCACAACCAACCAATCAGCGACCCAAGGCCGCAACCAACCAATCGGCCCGACCCAAGGCCGCAACCAACCAATCAGCCCGACCCAAGGCCGTAACAATCAATCGGCCCGACCTAAGGCCACACCCAACCAATCAGCCCGACCCAAGGCCACACTAAACCAATCAGCCTAACCCAAGGCCACACTAATTAAGTACCTCGACTGAGGCCCAAAATTATAATTCTATCCACCCATCATGTAGTTGTTTGTTTAATTGAGCTCACCTGTTCGTGTTTTAGCATGACTAGGATACTTGAATTGATCAGCCAACCAGCTTTGCCTAGACCGAGACCGTGACATTTATCTCAACCAAACCAACCATTTGGTACTGCCGAACATGCCTAAACGTTCCAGTACCTTACCTATTATATCCCCTGGAGCTACTTCCTATGCCTTGGATACCAGGATTATATCAACCTTGTTTGGATAAACTATCGACCTTTGCCTATGAATTACTTGTTTTCTCTTCAAATCATGTACCCTGGTCACACTACTACATTTCAACATGCGTCTGCTTCCTTGAACTTACCCCACCATCTTACCATCATCTCATCATCATTCACCCTTTATCAACCCTATCCCTAATTTCATGTCACCTCAATCTGTGATAGATTTGAGGGGGATTACCTATACCCTTAACTGGGGCAACCACTTCTTATTATTTTCGATGCAGCTTTACAAGACAAGCTACATGATAACAAGGGGAAAATGTAGACACCAAATTTCGGTCTTACGATGCCCTGTGCCCCGCATCTCATCTCACAACCTAACCCTACCTCACCACCTAAACCTTACTTAATTATTTATTAATTACCTTATAATTAATAAATCCACATCTCCAACCCCTGCCACCTCACCTCACCACCTCACTATGACCTAGCCCTAACCCTAAAATAACCTAATTAAGACCTATAACTTGGTCAGACCACACCCATGACTCATCACCCTCACCCACACCAAAACAAACCTAATAATGACATGACCAAGCCCACAACGGACCCCTCAAGATTAAAGGAGGAAAGTTGGCTATTTTACTAAAAATAGCCAACTTTGACCTAACCAACATCAGTCCCTACTTCGATCGGAATCGGTTAGGTAACCACCATCGGTTCCCCCGTAAATGACCTCCCCAACCAAAACCAAGGCATCCGAATTCATTTGTAAGAGAGAGACAAGTGAGAAAGAGAGAAGAGGTTGCAGAGAGGAGTATTGAGCCTAAGACTGTAACTGAGCAACTAGATCATTGTCACACTCATCCAAACATTGGGAGAGTCGGAGGATAGCTTCACCAGCTCACTTCCGATTCTTTGGATCATCCCAACTCGAGCCTTGACTTCGCCACCGCATTCCTTGGACCTGCATCCGCATCAGAAACTAGTAAGTAGTCTCTTTTATTATCTTGTATGCTTCTAGACACTACTTTGTGAACTTTTGATTCATAGTGAATATAAGCTCACTCCTAGATCTACCACCCAAAGAATACCCCCGCACCTAACCTTCATTCATCCATCTATATATTTCCCCAAAGACGGCCTTCTCACTCTTTGAGTCTTCTCTATCACCCCGCAACTCCCCTCAACCATCTACCAAACATTATCCCCATAACCACCTTGTAACCAACCTCCATTTAAAATCCCCTAAATCACTGCCCCTACCGATATCGGTCATCCCCTACCGGTATCGGTTTTATAACCACGGTCGGTTATCCAGTGACCGGTGTCGAGTCACTGTGACTTATACTAAAAACCAACCTTTCACCTATTTACCTCCAAACAATCTCATATCCAGCCTTGTCTATCCCTGTAACTTGATCTGAACATATCAATAACCAGTGACAAAACAAACATCATGTTATTTTATTATTGGTAGTTTAGTCTCTATTGCTTTTATTAATGAGGTACCTAAATCATGATTTCGCAATAGCTTCTTTATTATCATTTGCATTAATTTGTATTAAAAGGGAACTAACCACCTTCAAAAGGAAGTCTAATATTTCTTGGGCCCAAGACAGTTCCCTCACTTATTGTTTAACGAAAATCTAGTGGTCTTGCATTCTTATTTACAGGTAGTCCTTCCCAGACAAAAAGGAGCTCTTCACAATCGGTCTGATCTCTCTACAGTACGTGCACACCTTCCCAACACTCAACAGGTATTCCTCCTAGCCCTAACCCTTATCTATTTCTCAAGAGAATGAAAATATAGAAATAACTCTATTCTGGAACAAAATTCATGAGAAACATTACGAGAGAGAGATGCCCATCCAGAGGAGATGCGGTTGATAGTGTTGATGATGGAGGTGATCGGGTGCTACGCATTACCAGATTCAGAGGGTGGGAGATTCCCATGGTCACTGATGGGTGTCCTTCGAGACATGATGATTGATCATACCAGTTTTCATGGGCACCAACTTTCTTGGTGCAATTATATAGAGAGTTGTGGGCCTACGGGTGATTACGGAGATATAGTCTGTGTTGCATTTTCCTTTGCACTGTTGGGCTTATGAGCACATTATGTGTGTGTGACTAATAGGCCTACCCTAGGTAGATGCATTTGAGTCTGGGATTCATTCGATTTGGTTGTAGGTGATGGGTGTCGAGAGGGTAGTGTACAGAGAGCCTGGGCTACATATGACGTAGCGTATTATAGACAGAGACTGGAGAGCCTGTCCAGTGTGGATATAGTTTGGAGACCCTATGTGACCTATCCCTCTTACAAAGGGATGTATGTAGAGCTAGAGGGACTATAGTTATAGAGGTGGATAGAGGGACACCGTGCTTCGGGGAGCATGAGATGATACCTGTCGACCGAGTGAGGTGACAGTTTGGTTTAGTGCAGGATGTGCCCCGCCCTTCCCACAATATAGGAGAGATGAGGTGGAGAGACCTTTGTCTCCACCCCATCCAGTAGAGTCGACAGGGGAGGAGGAGGAGCCCGTGGACCATTGCATAGATGATGCGGGGGTGACAGTGGCATATAGCCAGTGGTGGGCCATACAGAGGCAGGGTCAGGTAGGGATAGCTGGGAGGCATAGGTCACAGGTACAGGTCGAGAGGCTAGAGCCACAAATATAGGTAGAGAGGTGAGATCCTCAAGCACAGGTACAAGAGGAGGAGCCCGAGCTGCAAATACTAGTAGATGGTGTGATGAGACCACCATAGATAGTCTTGATGGAGTAGACACAGTCTCGCTTGCACAAGTCTTTAAGAGTGTAGGTGGCCGGTGAGCCCAAAGGAGAGAGCAGAGGACATTGAGCAGTGCATGGGAGTCAGCGTTAGATGTCGGGTTATCTAGTGGTAGATGAGGTAGATATGTTATAGGAAATGGGAGACAGTATGTCACCTATCTTTGTATTTTTGGATTTCAGGATGTATACCGGCCTACGAGCCGAAGAGATATTGTATTTACTTTTTGTACATGATACCAGCCTGCTATGAGCCGAAGAGATATTGTATTTACTTTTTGTACATGATACTAGCCTCACGAGCCAAAGACATTTTGTATTAGATAACATGATCTGTAAGCTGATGATGATTATTTTGGAGATACACATTTATGTGATATTGATATACATTGTATTGATACACACATGTATATATGAGGAGATAGATGATAGTCAAGTGATGCTTTGCTATTATGTGTATGCGATTTTACTTTACTTATGATATGGATGGAAAATAGATCAGCTAGGCATGATAGAGTCGAGTTGGTTTAGGAATGGATCTAATTAGGTCGGTTTAGGCATGGATCGAGTCAGGTCGGTTTAGGCATGTATTGAGTCAGGTCAGTTTAGGCATGGATTGAGTCAGGTCGGTTTAGGCATGGATCGAGTCAAGTCGGTTTAGGCATGGTTGAGTTATTTCTATATGTTGATAAAAAATGGTAATATAAATGTATGAGATAGTGTAAAATGTGGAAAATGTTAGTTATTGTTATGAAAATGTGAAATAATATAAGTGGTAAAAAGGTATATGGTATATGGTTTAAACGTCGAGTTTTTTGAGATGAACAGGAAATCAGTAACGGTGAGGAAAATGGTTAGGGTAAAGAGTGGCGAGCTAACCTTCCATGACCCCATGCCCTAGAAGTGCTGCCTACATAGTCCCAGTGGAAAGGGACCTCAGACTGATGTAGTTCTCCCATAAGCTAGGGAAAAAGATGAAAATGAGTGGGTAGGTTTGTGGTCATGTTGTAGGTTTGGGTGTAATAGGTAGGGGTAGGTGATAGTAAAAAATGTTACGAGGTGAGGGCGACTATGGTGAAAGGGGAGGATGACCCGAAAGTTAAGCGTCAAGGACCAAGTCCTGTATAAGAGGATCAAAAGGTGATGAAGAAGAGAAAAGATAAGAGGGGGCAAGAAAGCCACCTGATTGGCGAGGATCAAAACATATGAAACACATCCATAGATAGGATAATGAATGGAAGACCCTAAAGACAGTACATGATTGATTATTCTAAGAGTGATGAATAGTCACATGATCACCAAATTTCATAGGTTTAGTAGGTCCCTTGAGGTATGAAGTGAAAATACCATGGGTAATGAGGTGCAGCTAAGTGGGTCATAAAATGGGAAGTAGAATTCCTTGGGCAATAGAACCAAGATCACAAAGCAAGAAAATCCATGACGAAAAAGCTTTTTTTTTTTTTTTTTTACTTTGTAGATAGACTGATCAATGCAGGAAGTCTACACGGGATGAGTATATGTCTCCTTGAGGTCTTTGCAAAGCTTATCGATGTGGGAAGCTTCTAAATTTTGATTGTATAGAAACAATAGTCTTCTTTTTGGAAAAACTATGTAGAGAGTTGTGAACTTTTTATAGCTATCCTTCAGGGAGCGAGTCTACTTATAGTGAAAATTGAGGGTAGAAGATGTCCTTTTGAGGGATTCATCTGTTATATTGGAAGTTTGACTCAAGGAGTTGATCCACATTTTGGAATATGTCCTTCTGAGGGATTCATCTTTTTTTTTGGCTTTTAAGTCATGGATGAGACTATAACAAAGCATTTGGTTCTTATTGAGAAGGCAAGGGTGAACGACCATGGGATCTCATCTAAAAGAAGATGAAAAGTATCCATGAGAATCATGTCATGCGTAGAGCCATGGTGCACATATTTAAGATAAGGCAAAAGGGTGACGGGTAATCACATGATCCTTGTTTAGTTGTTGGAGAGGAGGTGTGGAAAAGGTAAATGGTGCTCAAGGGATGAGCATGAACTAGATAAATAGTGCTGTAGGACTAGAGGTTAACAGTAGAATGGTCAAAGATGTAATGTGTTAAGGGGCTCAGATTTGGGTTTACCCTCAAGCGAGGATAAATGATAGGCACCGATCTATAGGTATGAGTTACGATGTACGGTCCAAGCTAATTAGGAGAAAAATTTCCCGTTTGCTTTTCGGCTTTGGTTACGTGTTGATTTTCTTTCAAAACAAGGCCACCAAATTGGAAGGTTTGTTCATGAACACGTTTTTCATAAGCACGTTTGATATGTTGTTGATAAACTTGAAGGTGATCTAGAGCATTAAGATGACGTTCATCTAATAACTCCAGTTGTGCTAAGTGGTCATGACGAAATTCATCATCAGTAAGCATGTCATGGAGAGAAATGTGAAGTGAGGGGATTTGGACTTTGAGAGGTAGAACAACCTTTGTACCATAGACCAGAGAAAAGGGTGTGGCCATAGTGGAGGTGTGAATACTAGTGCGGTATGCCCATAGGGCGAAAGGAATGTGCATATGCCAATCCTTCCCAATATCGTCAACCACTTTCATGAGAATTTTATTAGAGGGTTTTGTTAGTGGATTTGCTTAGCTATTGGTTTGTGGGTAATAAGGTGATGAGAAACTAAGTGAATGCAGAAGGCGTCGTAAAGTTTTTGCGGTGTTTTATTTTTGAATTGTTTTCCATTGTCAGTGATGAGGTGATGAGGGACACCAAAGCGATAAATGATGTGGTGGTTAATAAACTCACATATTGTCTCGGCTTTTGTGGAAATGAGTGGTATGGATTCTACCCATTTTGTGTATTATTCGGTAGCAGATTATGATCCATTGATGGCATTGGGAAGAATGAGGATTAATTTCTCCAACTAGATCCAAACCCCATTGAGAGAATGGCCAAAGGTCATGAGTGACCTGTAAGGCATGACTGGGTGTATGATGAAGTTTGGAATGTTGTTGACATTTCATGCAACATTTGACATAGTCGCAACAATCATGATTAAGGGTCAGCCAGTAATAGCCTAGGTGAAGAATACACTTAGTAATAGCAAGGCCACTAAAGTGGCCTCCACATATGCCGTCGTGAACTTCTTTAATGGTATAGGGGATTTCAGAGCTGGTGAGGCATCGTAAGAGAATACCATCAACGGCCACCCATGATGACATAACGAGAGGCCCTTTTGAGAAAGGTGCGTTGTCCGTTACGTGTGAGATCAAGAGGTAATATAGAAAGGAAAGATAGTCCATAAGCTTTATACCATAGATCTTGTGTGTTCGGTGAGGTAGTTTGGACAAGGTTAATACAACAAGATTTATAAGAAGGTATCGATATATGTTTTATGGTAACCAAGATGTTTGAATCGTTAGGGCTGTGGAAGAGCGGGTATTTGAGAAGCGAAGCAAGCCATGGTATCCATGAATTTATTGGTGGATCGCGGAATGGTTTGAATTTTATAGTGATCAAAGGTAGTCAACATGATGTCTACGCGTAGTTTTTGTATTCTTGAAGTATTTCATTATGACACTAATAAACACCATTGAATTGGTTACTACACAAATTTAGAATCACCAAAGATATTAATGGAGTTAATGTCTAAGGCATAGAGACGGCTGTGCAAAGAAATCATGAGACCCAATACTGAGCGCTTCGTATTCGGTGATATTGTTGGTGCATTTGAAGTTGAGTTTAAATGATAAGGGCATGGGTTCACCATCAAGAGGAATGAGGATAATTCCTGCACCACCCCTACGCCGACATTTGGAAGTGTCGAAGAATAGTGTCATTTGGTAAGGGGTTCATCCAAGGAAAGAGTGGTAATGAACTCGTCAGGAAAGTCAAAATTAGAAGGTTGGTCCCCAGAAATAGGTGCGTCAGCAAGTTGGTCAATGATAACTTGGCCCTTAATGGAATTTTGGTGGGTGAATTCGAGGTCAATATCAGTTAAAAGCATAAGCCATCGCACGATGCTCTTATTTTGATATGGTTTGGCATACATGATGTGTAAAGGGTCAGTTTTGGTCACAACATAGGTTTTGTGGTTGAGTAGGTAATGGCAGAGTTTTGTGGCAAGAAAAACTAAGGCTAAGAAAAGTTTTTTAGGGTGAGTGTATTAGGTTTCGTAGTCTAGAAGGGTACAGATTATATAATAAACTACCTACTCCCTATGTTGTTCATCACGATGTGAAAGCATAGCCCTCAAGGAGTGATCGGTAGCTAATATGTATAGGTAAAAAGGTTGATCATCTTTCGGTGGAATGAGTATGGGTGGTTGGAGAAGGTATTGTTTTAAGGCCTCAAAAGATTTGTGGTAGTCATCATCCCATTTGAAAGAGATGTCCTTCCTAAGAAGATGATGAAATGGTTGACACCGGTTGGAGAGTTGGGAAATAAATCGGTGAATGGACTGTAATTTACCTTACAGGCTATGGAGTTGTTTGAGGTTCGTGGGTGGAGGCATTTCCAGAATGGCCTTGACTTTTGCTGGGTCAACTTCTATACCACGTAAGGAAATGATAAATCCCATGAGATTTCCTAAGAGAACCACGAAGACACACTTTTTAGGCTGAAGGTGACATAATATGTAATGAGGTGGTCAAAGATGGTTTTGAGGACAGTGAGGTTCTCGGCATGGCGTTTAGATTTAGCCAAGAGATCATCCACGTAATCTTCCAATATGTGATGCATGATATCATGAAAGATGTAAGTCATAGCACGTTGATATGTATCACTAACATTTTTAAGGCCAAAAGGCATGAATCGATAGCAGAGATGGTCCCCTAAGGGGTATGAATGCAGATCTTGTGTTGATCCTCAGGGTAAGTAAAATTTTGTTATAACCCAAGAAACCATCCATGAGTGAGAGAATCTCATGACCCACAAAGTAAGGTCTACCGGTTGATCAATACGGGTACGGCAAATTCATCTTTCGGCAAGTGAAGTTGAGGTCACGGAAATCCATGCAAATTCAGATTACCCCTGTTGCTTTAGTGATAGTGAAAATTTTAGAAATCCAACGAGGATAATAATGGGTAAGATGAAGGAAACAAAAAGAAGGCTGAAGTTCTTCTTTGACGAGAAGGGCAATGCGAGGGTGAATTTTCCTCAGCTTTTGTTTAATAGGTTTGGCATCAACAATGTTACAATATTGTGGACCACTATGGTGGGGTCAATACTGCAGGTGCATGTCTACATAAGACCAAGTGAAAGCATGGTTATGCTTTAGGAGAAAAGAAGTGATGGCTTTTGTTTAGCAACATCTAAAGATTGTCTGATCTTTAGGATGTGCGGGTCATCTGAGTATGAATGTTGATCTCAATAGTCAATTCATTCAACATGGTTTGCATCTTAGAGGGTAACGACTGATGAATATATGAGTCTTCTGCACCAAGGTAGGTGAGTATGGAGTCATCATCCTAACATTGAACAACATTAATGGTCGGTGTGTCATCGTTCGATCATCTCAGGATACAAGAATGGAAGAGTGGAAGGGGCCTCACCTTCACATTGATAAGTCAAAGGCCCCAAGGAAATGGTGTTTATGAAAAAAAAAGTTAGGAGGGATAGATTCAAGATCCATCGACTCCGTCGGTGAGGGTGGTGATGAAGGTGGAGAAGGGCTAGGGTCCTCAATGAGTTCAATGCGGGCTGTTTGGTAGGAGGTTCGGGGAAGCCTATACCACTACGGTCATTATGTTTACAAGTGGTACATGGAATAACGGTATGGTGACCCTGCTCGTAAAATCTGAAACCAAAACCCTTCCATGCACAGTGGTGTAGGAAGGTGTGGGTGAAACGGTGATTGGTAAGTGATTGGAAGTCAGTGGAAAATGGGCGGGGTTGTGATGGTGGTTCAGGTGTGTAGGTAGTAGTATCAAGTCCCCCATAGGTGAGACTAGTACGAAGATGAGGAGGACCATAAAGGAGGTGTTCTTCTATGTGGTGATCATAGCAAGGGTGTTGGTGAAGGCTTCCATACTCATGTGGAGTAAGGAAGGTGTTGACACTATATAGGCAAAGTGTACTCCCTTGAGTGAGGGATCTAAAAACACCTTCCAAGGGATCGAGTGGTTGGTATGTGTGGTAGGCTGGTATGGCCGATGTGTCGGATGTCGATGTGGAGGTGGTGTTAACGGATTGGGAAGGTAATGGGTCAGCCATGGAGGTTATAGAGTGGTAGGTGTAGGTGTGGAGGAGGTATGTGCGGTGAAGGCGGACATCTGTCTTGGTAGGTGTGGGTATAGGTGTAGGTGAAATGGTATTGGTTGCGAAGTAGATGGCTTAACTGGTATCAGCACATCATTAGGTTGGTAAAGCATGTTGCATGTTGTGAAAGGTGATGGGTCACTTGGAATGGTATAAGTGTTTCCTTCATGTTCAAACTTTACACAATGATGCAAAGTGGAAGGAACGTAACCCATGACACAGATCCAGGGTCTACCAAGCAACAAGTTATATTGGAATTCCCCCTCCAAAACATAAAACAATTCTGGAACGGTGTGGGGGCCAACACGAACATGTAGGATGACAGTGCCTAATTTGGAGGTGATAGCGTTGTTGAATGAACGCAACATGACTAGATGTTTGTGCATCCAATTGTCAGGTATGTGCATTTGAGAAAATGCATGGGATCAAATGATGTTAATTCTAGTGCCTTCATCAATCATCACATGGCGTACCTATATGTCATCAATGTGGACAGAGATGAAGAGGGTGGGGTCCGGGTCCGATTTTGGTATGGCATGATCTCCTCCACCGAGAAGCTAAGGGAGGCCACTTGGTGAACAAGGTGAGGTGAAGATGAAGGTGGTAATTTGGTTAGGGAAGCTACATGATGGGGTGTGATGATGGAGGCTACGGGTGTAGGGTCATTATGTAAAACCTCGATAGATTAAAGAACCTCCATGAGAGCTTGACGATGGGATTCCGAGGTTTGGATGAGGTCATATAAGGACTTTTCGGGGGATATTGGTGTAATTTTTTGAGCATGGTGCGATGTGTGACACCATTAGAAATGGGGTATGTGGGGTCGTGGATAGTTATCTTAGGTATGGGTATAGATGGTATGTTGGGTATAGGATTAGTTAGTGGGTCGGTTGCCTTTTCTTTACCCTTTCGCACACGCATGTAGTAATGTGTACCATGTTGATTTGAAGGAATTTGTCAAATGAAGAGGGTGTAGGGTAAGTGGTATAACGACATGAAGGGAAAAAACCTACGGGAGGAGAAAAGCCGTAAGAGTTCGAGTTGGGCACGCAATGACATTTAGGTGGTGGTGTGGCAAGTTCTCTCGATGTGAACCATTTTAATTTCAAATTTTGTGTGTGGTTCGGGAGCCGTGAGGGTGGAGGTTGTGGTTGTTGAGTGGGTAATGTGGGAATGGGGGTAGGTAAAGCAAGGTCCTCATCTAGAAGGTCGTCGTCATCAAAGTTGGTTTCCGGTGGACATAATTGGATAAGGATGGTTTTCAAGGCCTTGCAGGTTCTCCATGTCATGCCCTAGCACATGATGATATGTGCAAATTTTAGTATCGTCAAACCCTTTTGGCTTGGGTTTGAGGGGGTCGTAAGGTCGGAGTGGTGGTAATGTGATAACAGAAGTCTCAAGGAGGTTAGTTAAAATTTTGGCATAGGATCCTGCTAGTGGATCACAATGGGAGGTGAATGTGGCTTTAGGCGTAGGTGTGGTCGGTTGTCTGGGAATTGTTTTTGGAAGTGTAGGAACAGGTCAAGCTATAAGTTTATGTGCTCGGTGTGGTTTGAGGTATCGGTTGGGTTCATTTAGGTATGGGAGTACAGTAGATGGACAGGAAGGAAGGTGTGGTTTTGTTTTGAATACCTTGTTGTGGGGTAGTGAGGTTTTGTTTTTGGGTTCACACTTCTTGGGTAAAGGTGATGTGGGTATACTGGATCTAGAAGGAAAAGAAGATGGAGGAAGAGGTTGAGTTACCCACAGGGGATAATGGGGGTGCTTTATGAAGGTAGATGACACGAGTTGTTATGCTTGAGGGGTGTGAGGGACAAAAGACCGAAGTGTAGTAGGTAGTGAAGCAATGGCTAAAGGTATCGGAGGTATTGGTGGTAAAGAGACTACAGTGCGGGTATGAGTCATGTTGTGTGTCTAGGTAGGTTAGAGATTTGTGAGGCAATAATGGGTGGTTGTGTTATTGGGTTATGAATGGGTGAGGGGTCTTGACCACTGTTAGGTAGCCGAGGTCTTAAGGCAGATGGGACAAGTGCGGGTGTGATTGGTGCTATAGGGGTATAAGGTTGATGAGTTTGTTTCTTTATCTTGGGTGTCGAGTAGGTGTGGTTTTAACGTTGGAGGATGTAGCTAAATCTAGTTTAATAGGTGGATGAGTGACACTTGGTGGTCGGGGTAACCCCTAAAGTGGTAATAGGTTTAGTGGAGGTGAATGATGTGGGTATGGGTTTGGGTTTAGGCATAGGTCGGGTTATGGGTAAGGGTGTTATGTGAGTGTTAATAGGTCTTATAGGAGGGGTTGTGGCAGTAGTGGTTGCATATGTTTTAATGGGTGGAAATGTGCTTGGGTAGATAGTGGAAGTGTCATTGAGGGATCTCTACATTTGTGTTGAGACATGGAGTAAGAGGCACCCCCATAACAAGGCTCTATCCATGTACTCTAAGTGATCATCCAAACATGAGAATGGTACATTTGTGGGTGGAGTTGGTGAGGACTGATGGGAATTCCCATAAAATGCATCTTGGAGATGGGGAATTGGTCGGCTTCAACTGTGGGTAAGAGAGCTAAAAGTAGGTTTGTTGGATGTTGGGTAGCTAATGGAGAATGCTCGCCAAAAGGCAAAGGTATCTCCACCGGTTCTATGATGAGATGAAGAGATTATGGGAGCTCTTTTATGAGTAGAGGAACGATAGTTTCTCTTTTGTGGGTGGAGGAGGTAATGGGTGCTCCTCTGTGGGTGGAGGAGGTAATGGGTGCTCCTCTATGGGTGGAGGAGGTACGGTAGGTAAAGGTTTGCTAAGTGGAGAAGCTAGGGGTGAGAGGGTCTCAATGTCATCAGAATACTCCTCTGTAAGAGATGAAGGGTGTTCCTCCATTGGTGAAGGAACAAGTGATGGTTAGTTCAAATGTGGAAGGAGGGTTTTGGGCTAGGATTTCCTCTATAGAAGGGATGTGAGGTAATTGAGATGCAACAGCTACCTCGTTAAAGATCACATGAACCTCACGGGTATCGTGAGTGGATGTCTCATTGGTTTGATTGGATAAAGGGGCATGATTGGGGAATGGTTTTTTAAGATTTTATGATTTTGGTTAGGGCGGCGTTGGGATTATCCCGATACCAACTCACCTTTCTCGAGCATTTCTTGGACAATATTCTTAAAAGTGATGTAGTTTCCGTCACTATGACCCTTCACTTGGTGATAGTTACAGAAATCTTTTTCCTTATACCATGTCGGCATGGAGTGAGTAGGGTCAAAACCAGTGTGTGGTTTTATGCATGGAAGGGTGATAGTGCTAGCTTTGATCATCTTTTCTAAAACAAAAGAGTAAGGTTCCCTAATTAGGGTATATTTTTGTTGCTCTTGTTTGAATCGAAAAGCCTGTACAGGTGATAGATTAGATGAGGGTGTGGCTTGATTGGATGGATGAGTTGGACTAACCTTAAGTACCACTTTGTGTTAGTAGTACCTTTAGCCTTTGAATAATTTTTGGTGGTTTAGAAGAAGAAGAGGTTTCAGTCAACTTGAATGTCGAATTCTTATTTCGTAATTGGATTTTCTTCTCTTCAATAGCCCGAATTTCTAACTTTCATGCCATAGTGAATGCCTCATTGAATGTTCTAAAATTTTGGACCTGCAAGGTTGAGGAGATGTGTTTGGCACAAGCTCATGTGAAGACCTCAATGAGTTCGGATTTGGGCGAGTTGAAAGGTAAGTTGATTGATCAAGTTGCTCCAGGTGAGTGAAAAATCTACATGTAACATTCCCATTTTAGTACATTAGAACAAGTAAATTTTTTTTTTTTTTTGATAAATGCTTCCTAGTTCTAAATACATAATTTAGAACTCACAAATCAAACAACCATTCTTATAACAGATAACCATATGTAGCTGTAATGACTCGGTGCACCACCGATCTATTCATTCCATGACTCGGTGATCTACCGATCTATTCATGAGTTTCACAGAGTTGGCATTTTTACTTTAACTCTTCACTCTTGTGGTTCTCTTCCCTAATCTGGGATTTTAGAATGCTCTGTCCAAGGAACCTATCTAAATAATTGTTACCATTATTCATCGGCATCACGTCCCTCAGACTAGGTGTCATAGACAACGCATCAAGCAGATCTTGCATGATACTTTGGCCAAAGTTTTGAAACATACTGTTCATGTCTCATATTCCTTGATGGCATACTCATCAATCTAGAATACATCCTCCACCCCACTCCGATGTTATATAGAATGTCTTATACTGACTTCTGTCAGCCATCCCTCTCCCAAGTCATTCACTCAGAACGGATTAATAACATGACAACGTTATAAGGATGCTCTCGAGGACTAGGGATAAGCTGACATACTGGGTCAACCCTAGTTAACCCTGTGTGTCAAGGTACCCCAAATCTCCAAGGGCAGCCTCATAACATGACCATGTTCCTAACCAGATCCCGAGTAAAAACTTGTTCGAGTTTAAGGTGTAAATCTTAACGATCAATGCAAAGGGTGTCGCCATAAGTCACCTGCATTGTTGTATCCTCGAGAAGATCCTAATCTTCTCGAAGGTACAACCCTACAGTTGTCATGTGCCGACATCCTACAAAACCACCTCGGAAAGATCTATTAAACTTAAGGTGTTACTTACGTTGAGTTGCAATTACACTTTAAGACTCTCCTTTCTAGGTAGTCTTTTCCCAACTCCTGGGTTCCTCATCATTGAGTTGTCTTACTTATTTAAGATCCATTCCTCAGAGAGAAATTTAATAAGATTTGAGATCTCGTCATAGAGTTCAATGATTAACAATAATCTTATTCAACGAAAATGGGCAGTAGCCTAAGTCTCCTCATAAGGATGCTAAATATACCCTTTTAGGATTAAATCGGTTTTCAAACTGAATTATATCTTACTTATTTGTATTAAGATATAGTGATTTAGATTTGTTATGTACGTTGTCTTGGCTTAGATCGAAGTTAGGGAGTAATAGATTACTCTTCCCGTTCAGCTACCTATTAAGATTTATTTAAACCTTAGCTTCTTGGAAGACAGTGGACTAATTTCCAAATTAGCCTTATATAGAACATAGCAGAACTACTAATCATTCACAAGTGTTCAGTCACATAATCTTTACAAGGCCTACTTAGAGAATCCAAATATCTCCAAGGTATTCAATACTAAAAAAAAGCACTTAAAAACAATCGAACCAAAGAGGATCAATCCATCACAATACAAATACAGCCACATAGTAACAATTCCCTCATTTCATTTATTTCTAAGCCAAATAATTACAATTTATGCATTCAGCATATTCGATACAATACTCAACAGCAAAAGAACAACTTCCTTCATATAATACAATTAGAGAAGTCAAGTTGGAATTCATCATAAAACCAAATTAAATAATCTGAGCATCATATCAGATCTGCGTGCCTTTACCACTTACGACAACCATCTGCAAAAATTGCCAACACGGGTCAGTTCTGTGAACTGAGCATGATAAGCACTAATTCTTAAAACAATTGCATTCTACCAATTGCTCTCATTAAACAACCTGTTTAAATGAAATCATTTCTTCAAATTCTTAACATAAATCAGACTAATCATCATTCTGTAATTCTAACATGACTTTTGACGCATGACCCACATTATAGTTACCAATTAATCCTTAATACCTTTCAGATAATTCATCTTATATGTAAGAGACTAAAGACAAATGATTACAACCATCCTAAAGACAGCAATACTCCAACAAGAATGTTTTTAACAAATACACAAAGGTAGTTTATAACATTCAGCAAGCTCAACTAACATAATTCCTTTTCAATCATACATTATTTCAATGGTATTGACAAGTATACCTACTTATACTGCAACACAATTTTTACCAGTCTCTCCATACAATTTAATAGTCTATTTTTGTTATGCTCTTACCGCAGAGTTCACGTAAGGATTCAAAGAAGAAAGCACTCAAGGTTTTTAGACAAGGAGAGAATATTTTCTTTTCCTACAGTTTATATATATATATCAACATGTACTTTTCAACTTAGGAGAAGGAACAGAGACAATCAGATTCCCATATCAATCATGTTCTGGACTGTACCGAATCCTCTAGAATAACGCAATTACATTTACGCATGCAACTAAATCAGTCGAGATTACAAGAAGAAGCTACAGTTTCGTCAAAATCCAATATAAAATCACCGGTAGCTATTTAAGCCTTACAAGAGTTCTTGCGACAAAGTAGTAGTAAATAATCCAACCATAATAGACTCAACAAATCTTTCCATATCATTCATCAAACATGAAAATACCCAACGCCATCGCCTGACACGGCACAACTAGGAACTCTTTATCTCAGTCAAACACGAGACTAGATAACACTATAAACAGAAGACGTAACCATATGCAAACACAACGACATTCCCACTGAGTCGAAACACTCAGCTACATTCAACTGAGTCGAAACACATACATACACAGCAACATTCAACTAAGTCTAATCCCTATGAATATACAGAAGGACTTATATCAGAAGCTGAATTCAAGAAGGAATAACCACAACAAGGACTTATATCAGAAGTCGACTCCATATCATAATTTCATCAAAGTTTCATCCGAAGTCGAGCTAATACGAAAATACAGTAGGGACTCAAACAGAGTCGAGTTTGTAATGTAACCCAGCACACATTTCCACATAATCAAACTGAATATAAACACAACAACATTAAGAAAGAGTCGAATCAATATGCATGCACAGCGAGGACTTAAATCAGAAATCGAGTCACACGCAACACATCAAGGACTTCATCAGGAGTCGAGTTCAAATGGGAATACTGCAAGGACTCCAACAAAGTCATATCCAACTAGTACTCACGACCAGGGTTTCTGAATTGAAGTCAAATTCAATATGCCCACAATTCAAGTACTCCAACAGAGTCAATACCAAAATGTAATCACAACAAAGCTTCTACAGAAGTCGAAAACATAAGATACATTTCAAGGACTCCAACAGAGTCATACCATTATGTAATCACAACAAAGCTTCTACAGAAGTCGAAAACATAAGATACATTTCAAGGACTCCAACAGAGTCATACCATAACTAATCCTTGCAAACCTTCATCGGTGTCTAACCAAAATTGAAAACACAGAAAGGACTTTACAGAAGTCACGTTCAAGTAAATTACCCACAATAGCAAGCATTCCAATCAGAAGAAATTTTAAGTATACCCAACAACATTTAACAGGATTCCACAACATAATATCACAAGCTGGGTCTTCAAACGAAATGAATCCAAAAAGAAAAATTAAGTACAGTAACATTTCAACAGAATCTTCGCATGACCTGAGGTTCCTAAACCACAACAAAGAAGAACCAATACATTGTTTCAAACCAACTGTACTAAAATCACCTGAACAGAGTTGTTTTAATGAAATCATTTGAAGGAAAGCAAGATTTTTAAAAGTTAGGGCCTATCATGCCTGATAGTGTCGCGTAAAAATCGAAGAAGACCTCTGAATGTGCTCGCGCCTTCCCTTCTTCTTCCACAATAGCTTAAACAACAATAAATTGTTACCTTCATGCCTTATAAACTTTCCCCGACAGAGAAAAGAGCTAGATATTCTCAAAGTTGCCATGCAACACAGAGTAGACTGGTTCGAAGAACCAGTGATCAAGTAGAGAGAAAAACGGAATGCATGGAAAACCAAAATACCAACCAATTTTCCATTTGCATGCCTTCCCAAGCAATCCACGCTCGGGAACCAAAGTTCATCAATGGCATTAACTCCAAGATTCCCGCTATTCTCCATTGCCACCGACCGCCTAAGTTGGTGATTGCCAAATGAAAACAAACAACCATTTCCAAATTTGGTGACTCTGCCATGTCAGGTCACAATAGCCGTTTGCAACCTCCACCAAATCCCTTGTCCTTCATGCTTATCCACCTCATTTAATGCCATGGAAACCACCACCCATGACTCGTGCCCCTTCATAGGTCCCCCTCCATCCATTATCATTAGTTAAGATAGGTTAGAACATAGGTTAGATCATAAGGTAAGACATTAGTCTTACTTCCATAGTGCTAGGTGTAGCTAACCTTAGGAGCATTAAGATTATAGTTAGGGCTAGGTTAGATTAGCAATAATTCAACCAATAGGTTATAGTTTAGGTTAAGGTTATTAACCTTAACGAATCCAGTCCAGGTCTCACAAGTAGGACCGATCAGTATTAGAACCAAGCAGGGTATAACATTCCCGTAATGGATTCTATCCGGTATAGCTAATAAGCTTGCAGTATACACCAGAATTTCTTACCTGGCTTAAGGTCTAGGCCTTCCTGATATTATGATATTGGGAACCAAATTCATTTTACACGATCATCCTGAGTTAAACTCTAGAATTGCTCATTCAACTCATTCAGACCTTGCAACTTTCGTAAGGTCAATAATTTTTGTTCATCCTGAATAAACTTAAAACATCTCTTGGATCAATGCAACTGATCCAAGGCTGAGTCATAAAGACGGATAAATCCACAATTCCTCCCAAAATCAAATTGAACTCAGGTGCTATAAATGAAAGAAATAAAAGAGTCCAAGCATATCCTGACTCAGTCAAAGATCTTCAAGAGCAAAGAAGATACAATCCATATCAAGCATGACTTCACAATCAAAGGAACACATCCTTATACAGAAGAAATCATATATCAACACTTGAATGCTCAGGAGGAAGTAACAATAGTTCAGGGTGTTACATGCTTCCCTCCTAAAAGATTCATCGTCCCGATGATTACATATTTTGATTTACCTTCAGGTCAACCAATTTATTAGTTCACAATACAATAAGACTATTTCCAACTTGAATAGTTCCAGAAATCAATGTCACAATACATTTTATTCAACCTGAATAATGTTTGCCTCAATCTGGCTTTCATAAAGACATGAAAAGATAAGTTCATAAAAAAATGTTTTGTCAACAGATTTCATTCTGTTCAAAAAGAAAGGGAAAAGCAATTTTCATCTCTTCCAGATTTTCCCAAGTTGCACTTTCTTCATTAAACTGGTCCCACTGGACCTTACATTGCTGTATTTCACAATTTCTCAAATGCAATTGGTGAGTTTCCAGCACTCGTGTGGGTTTAACCACGATTATTCTTGGGTCTTGGACCTGCAAGGAATTCCAATTTAAAACATGTGACAAATCTGAAATGTATTTCTTAAGCAAAGAAATATGGAAAACATCATGCATGCGAGACAAAGTAGGTGGTAATGCTAATCGATAAGCTACAGGATTGATTATTTCGACAATTTCGAAAGGTCCCATGTAACGAGGTGACAACTTGGCAGCCTTGCCAAAAGTTATAGAACTCTTTCTGGGTTTAACATGAAGAAAAACCTTCTCACCAAGTTCAAACCTTCGATCAACCCACTTAAGGTCAGCATAGCTCTTCTGCCTATCTACTGCTTCCTTTAATCGTTAACGAATCAACTTTACTTGTTGTTCCATTTCTTAAGGTGAGGATTTCGGCCCAATTACCACTCTATCCTCAATACTATCCCTAACTTAGAGGGTTCCGCACTTTCTTCCATAAAGTGCTTCAAAAGGTGCCATTTTAAGAGATGAGTGATAAGTGTTGTTGTATGCGAACTCAACTAATGGAAGATACTCTTCCCATTTATACTGTTGATCCATGTAATACATTCGCAACATATCTTCCAACACTTGATTTACTCTCATGGTTTGTCCATCCAGCTCCAAATTGAGGGGATGATATGTAACTGAAGTTTAGTTTCATTCCAAGAGCCATATTAAGTGTTTGCCAAAATCTTGATGTCATTCTAGGATCCCATCGGATATAATCAATTTCGTACACCATGTAACCTGAAAATTTCATGCACAAATCTTTTGGCCAACACGGTGAATCATCCTTTAGATTTCCAATGATGAAATGAGCTACCTTAGTTAGTTTATCTA
The DNA here is from genome assembly GCA_018340775.1 of Taxus wallichiana var. yunnanensis. Taxonomy (NCBI): domain Eukaryota; kingdom Viridiplantae; phylum Streptophyta; class Pinopsida; order Cupressales; family Taxaceae; genus Taxus; species Taxus wallichiana. The sequence continues at coordinate 475,074,587 of CM031239.1, read as the reverse complement.
CAACTACCAGATAACATCATGTTTACAAATGGACATAGGTAACCTTGTACAAAGTCCATGCTTATTACTTGCCATTTGTACTACCGTATGATATGGGGATATAATAGTCTATTTTGAAGGTGCATGTGTTCTACCTTAACCCCCGACATTGAGATAATGAGTCACAAAATCAATAACATCCTTTTTCATACCTTTCCAAAAGTATTGTTTTTTAGATCAGCAAGCATTTTTGTGATACCCGGTGTCCAGAGAAAGTGAATTATGAAATTCAACTAACAACTTCTTTCTCAAATCATTTAGCAAAGGTACGTATACCTGTTTTCATAATGTAAGATTCCTTCCTTATCCAAATGAAAACCTTTATACCTTTCATCATTAGGTTCTGCAGCAAGCGGTGCTTTTACTTGCTAAAAGTATATATCAGATTCTCGAGGCACTTTTTACCTCATCCTTAAACTCGAGATTTCTTAATGTTATAAGAGCATGTGCCTTAAATGTGCTTCCTACGACTTAGAGCATCTCGCATTACTCTATTCTCTTTCCCTTTGATGTAGCTAATATCAAAATCATATTGAGATAAAAACTCTAACCACCTTCTTGTATCTCGTGCATTTAGATTAGGCTAAGTGAAAATATATTTCAGTCCTAAGTGATAGTTTTCAACTCAAAAGGTTTCCCAAGTAAATAGTGTCTTTAACTTGAAGCGCATGAACAATGGCAGCAAGCTCCAAATCATGAGGGGCATAATTCAGCTCATGTAACTTAAGTTTTCTACTTTCATATGCTATGACTTGATCATTTTGTAACAAAACACCACCAAGGCCTTCCCAAAATTGACAATTACAACAAAGTAAAGCTCCCATTAGGTCTAAGTACAGCTAATATAGGTGTTGAAGTCAACTCGGATTTTCAAACTTTTGAAAGAAGTTTCACACTTATCATCGCAAATAAATTTCTTATCCTTCTTCGCAATGAAGTTATTGGTGTAGCCACTTTAGAAAAATCCTTAACAAATTTTCTATAATAACCCGCAAGACCCATGAAGCTTCTTACTTAAGTTTGCACATTTTTGGTGCGTGTAGCCACTCGAAAATACCACTATTTTTGAAGGATCCACAACAATTCCTTCTTTACTAATGACATGACCCAAATAGTGAACTTCTGTATCAAAGAAAGAACATTTGGATAACTTACCGTATAACTTTCTTTTTCTCAAAATTTCCAAAACTATCTTCAAATGCTCATTGTGCTCTTCGACACTTTTAGAATAAATGAGAATATCATCCAAGAATACAAGTACAAACTTGTCCAAATATTCTTGAAAGATATTATTCATTAAGTTCATAAAAGCTGTGGGTGCATTAGTTAATCCAAAGGGTAGAACCGTGAATTCATAATGTCCGTACCTGGTTTGGAAAGTTGTTTTATGAATATCTTCTTCTCTAATCCTTAATTGATGATAACCAGATTGAAGATCTATCTTGGAATAAACCGCTGCCCTACACATCTGATCAAATAGATCGTCAATCCTTGGAAGTGGGTATCTGATAAATTCTTGATTGTTGCTTTGTTTAGCATCCGATAGTCAATACATACCTAAGTGTTCCATCCTTCTTTTTACAAATATTGTTGGCGCTCCCAAGGTGAAACACTTGGTCTAATCAAACCCTTAGATAAAAGTTCTTGTAATTGTGCCTTAAGCTCGACTAACTCTCTGTAGTAGTCATCCGATAAGGTGCCTTGGAAATAGGTTTAGCTCAGCTTTCGGTTTGATTTCAATAGTGAAATCAAATTCCCTTTGGGTGGTAAACCTGTAATTCCTCCGAGAAGTTTCTTATTGCAAAGTACTTCTCCATTTCGCTGAGCCAATTCTCAGCTCCATCTCCTAATGTGGTGCCATCATATTTAGGTGGGCTTATCCTTTTTATATCATTAGTGAGTTCCGCTGCCAACCTTGGCCTTTTGTTTTCTGGTTGGACAGGTGCATTTCTAGCGTTATTATCAACACCCATATCGGGGTTGTCCTCAGGAGGTTGCTGATTGTCGTTACCAGCTTCATCATCCTCCTCATTTCCCATTACTTGCTATTCAAGTACAGCCAAACGATCTCTTGTGTCCAATAGGGCAGCAAGGATCTCATCAAGTTTTTGGGTTGTTGCCACCCCTCCTTCAGGTGGAGCATTATTCACAACGTTCCCCCTTGTTCTTACCATTTTCTGTTACAAGAAAATTCAGGTTTTTATCAGATTATGGACACAATAGGTCCAAGAGCTGCAACCTTCAGCTCTGATACCAAGATGTAACATTCCCATTTTAGTACATTAGAACAAGTAAATTTTTTTTTTTGATAAATGCTTCCTAGTTCTAAATACATAATTTAGAACTCACAAATCAAACAACCATTCTTATAACAGATAACCATATGCAGCTGTAATGACTCGGTGCACCACCGATCTATTCATTCCATGACTCGGTGATCTACCGATCTATTCATGAGTTTCACAGAGTTGGCATTTTTACTTTAACTCTTCACTCTTGTGGTTCTCTTCCCTAATCTGGGATTTCAGAATGCTCTGTCCAAGGAACCTATCTAAATAATTGTTACCATTATTCATCGGCATCACGTCCCTCAGACTAGGTGTCATAGGACAACGCAATCAGCAGCTTGCGATACTTTGGCCAAAGTTTTGAAACATACTGTTCATGTCTCATATTCCTTGACGGCATACTCGTCAATCTGGAATACGTCCTCCACCCCACTCCGATGTTATATAGAATGTCTTATACTAACTTCTGTCAGCCATCCCTCTCCCAAGTCATTCACTCAGGAACGGATTAATAACATGACAACGTTATAAGGATGCTCTCGAGGACTAGGGATAAGCTGACATACTGGGTCAACCCTAGTTAACCCTGTGTGTCAAGGTACCCCAAATCTCCAAGGGCAGCCTCATAACATGACCATGTTCCTAACCAGATCCCGAGTAAAAACTTGTTCGAGTTTAAGGTGTAAATCTTAACGATCAATGCAAAGGGTGTCGCCATAAGTCACCTGCATTGTTGTATCCTCGAGAAGATCCTAATCTTCTCGAAGGTACAACCTTGTAGTTGTCATGTGCCGACATCCTACAAAACCACCTCGGAAATATCTATTAAACTTAAGGTGTTACTTACGTTGAGTTACAATTACACTTTAAGACTCTCCTTTCTAGGTAGTCTTTTCCCAACTCCTGGGTTCCTCATCATTGAGTTGTCTTACTTATTTAAGATCCATTCCTCAGAGAGAAATTTAATAAGATTTGAGATCTCGTCATAGAGTTCAATGATTAACAATAATCTTATTCAACGAAAATGGGCAGTAGCCTAAGTCTCCTCATAAGGATGCTAAATATACCCTTTTAGGATTAAATCAGTTTTCAAACAAATTATATCTTACTTATTTGTATTAAGATATAGTGATTTAGATTTGTTATGTACATTGTCTTGGCTTAGATCGAAGTTAGGAGTAATAGATTACTCTTCCCGCTCAGCTACCTATTAAGATTTATTTAAACCTTAGCTTCTTGGAAGACAGGTGGACTAATTTCCAAATTAGCCTTATATAGAACATAGCAGAACTACTAATCATTCACAAGAGTTCGGTCACATAATCTTTACAAGGCCTACTTAGAGAATCCAAATATCTCCAAGGTATTCAATACTAAAAAAAGCACTTAAAAACAATCGAACCAAAGAGGATCAATCCATCACAATACAAATACAAACCACATAGTAACAATTCCCTCATTTCATTTATTTCTAAGCCAAATAATTACAATTTATGCATTCAGCATATTCGATACAATACTCAATAAAGCAAAAGAACAACTTCCTTCATATAATACAATTAGAGAAGTCAAGTTGGAATTCATCATAAAACCAAATTAAATAATCTGAGCATCATATCAGATCTGCGTGCCTTTACCACTTACTAAAACCATCTACAAAAATTGCCAACACGGGTCAGTTCTGTGAACTGAGCATGATAAGCACTAATTCTTAAAACAATTGCATTCTACCAATTGCTCTCATTAAACAACCTGTTTAAATGAAATCATTTCTTCAAATTCTTAACATAAATCAGACTAATCATCATTCTGTAATTCTAACATGACTTTTGACGCATGACCCACATTATAGTTACCAATTAATCCTTAATACCTTTCAGATAATTCATCTTATATGTAAGAGACTAAAGACAAATGATTACAACCATCCTAAAGACAGCAATACTCCAACAAGAATGTTTTTAACAAATACACAAAGGCAGTTTATAACATTCAGCAAGCTCAACTGACGTAATTCCTTTTCAATCATACATTATTTCAATGGTATTGACAAGTATACCTACTTATACTGCAACACAATTTTTACCAGTCTCTCCATACAATTTAATAGTCTATTTTTGTTATGCTCTTACCGCAGAGTTCACGTAAGGATTCAAAGAAGAAAGCACTCAAGGTTTTTAGACAAGGAGAGAATATTTTCTTTTCCTACAGTTATATATATATCAACATGTACTTTTCAACTTAGGAGAAGGAACAGAGACAATCAGATTCCCATATCAATCATGTTCTGGACTGTACCGACTCCTCTAGAATAATGCAATTACATTTACGCATGTGACTAAATCAGTCGAGATTACAAGAAGAAGCTACAGTTTCGTCAAAATCCAATATAAAATCACCGGTAGCTATTTAAGCCTTACAAGAGTTCTTGCGACAAAGCAGTAGTAAATAATCCAACCATAATAGACTCAACAAATCTTTCCATATCATTCATCAAACATGAAAATACCCAACGCCATCGCCTGACATGGCACAACTAGGAACTCTTTATCTCAGTCAAACACGAGACTAGATAACACTATAAATAGAAGACGTAACCATATGCAAACACAACGACATTCCCACTGAGTCGAAACACTCAGCTACATTCAACTGAGTCAAAACACATACATACACAACAACATTCAACTGAGTCTAATCCCTATGAATATACAACAAGGACTTATATCAGAAGCCGAATTCAAGAAGGAATAACCACAGCAAGGACTTATATCAGAAGTTGACTCCATATCATAATTTCATCAAAGTTTCATCCGAAGTCGAGCTAATACAAAAATACAGTAGGGACTCAAACAGAGTCGAGTTTGTAATGTAACCCAACACACATTTCCACATAATCAAACTGAATATAAACACAACAACATTAAGAAAGAGTCGAATCAATATGCATGCACAGCGAGGACTTAAATCAGAAATCGAGTCACACGCAACACATCAAGGACTTCATCAGGAGTCGAGTTCAAATGGGAATACTGCGACTCCAAAAAGACTCCAATAAATTCATATCCAATTCAAGTACTCCAACAGATTCAATACCAATATGTAATCACAACAAAGCTTCTACAAAATTCAAAAACATAAGATATGTTTCAAGGACTCCAACAGAGTCAATACCAATATGTAATCACAACAAAGCTTCTACAGAAGTTGAAAACATAAGATATGTTTCAAGGACTCCAACAGAGTCAATACCAATATGTAATCACAACAAAGCTTCTACAGAAGTCGAAAACATAAGATACATTTCAAGGACTCCAACAGAGTCATACCATTATGTAATCACAACAAAGCTTCTACAGAAGTCAAAAACATAAGATACGTTTCAAGGACTCCAACAGAGTCATACCATTATGTAATCACAACAAAGCTTCTACAGAAGTTGAAAACATAAGATACGTTTCAAGGACTCCAACAGAGTCATACCATTATGTAATCACAACAAAGCTTCTACAGAAGTCGAAAACATAAGATACGTTTCAAGGACTCCAACAGAGTCATACCATAACTAATCCTTGCAAACCTTCATCGGTGTCTAACCAAAATTGAAAACACAGAAAGGACTTTACAGAAGCCACGTTCAAGTAAATTACCCACAGCAGGCATTCCAATCAGAAGAAATTTTAAGTATACCCAGCAACATTTAACAGGATTCCACAACATAATATCACAGCTGGGTCTTCAAACGAAATGAATCCAAAAAGAAAAATTAAGTACAGTAACATTTCAACAGAATCTTCGCATGACCTGAGGTTCCTAAACCACAACAAAGAAGAACCAATACATTGTTTCAAACCAACTGTACTAAAATCACCTGAACAGAGTTGTTTTAATGAAATCATTTGAAGGAAAGCAAGATTTTTAAAAGTTAGGGCCTATCATGCCTGATAGTGTCGCATAAAAATCCGAAGAAGACCTCTGAATGTGCTCACACCTTCCCTTCTTCTTCCACAATAGCTTAAACAACAATAAATTGTTACCTTCATGCCTTATAAACTTTCCCGACAGAGAAAAGAGCTAGATATTCTCAAAGTTGCCATGCAACACAGAGTAGACTGGTTCGAAGAACCAGTGATCAAGCAGAGAGAAAAATAGAACGCATGGAAAACCAAAATACCAACCAATTTTCCATTTGCATGCCTTCCCAAGCAATCCGTGCTCGGGAACCAAAGTTCATCAATGGCATTAACTCCAAGATTCCGCCTATTCTCCATTGCCACCGACCGCCTAAGTTGGTGATTGCCAAATGAAAACAAACAACCATTTCCAAATTTGGCGACTCTGCCACATCAGGTCACAATAGCCATTTGCAACCTCCACCAAATCCCTTGTCCTTCATGCTTATCCACCTCATTTAATGCCATGGAAACCACCGCCCATGACTCGCGCCCCTTCATAGGTCCCCCTCCATCCATTATCATTAGTTAAGATAGGTTAGAACATAGGTTAGATCATAAGGTAAGACATTAGTCTTACTTCCATAGTGCTAGGTGTAGCTAACCTTAGGAGCATTAAGATTATAGTTAGGGCTAGGTTAGATTAGCAATAATTCAACCAATAGGTTATAGTTTAGGTTAAGGTTATTAACCTTAACGAATCCAGTCCAGGTCTCACAAGTAGGACCGATCAGTATTAGAACCAAGCAGGGTATAACATTCCCGTAATGGATTCTATCCGGTATAGCTAATAAGCTTGTAGTATACACCAGAATTTCTTACCTGGCTTAAGGTCTAGGCCTTCCTGATATTATGATATCGGGAACCAAATTCATTTTACACGATCATCCTAAGTTAAACTCCGGAATTGCTCATTCAACTCATTCAGACCTTGCAACTTTCGTAAGGTCAATAATTTTTTTGTTCATCCTGAATAAACTTAAAACATCTCTTGGATCAATGCAACTGATCCAAGGCTGAGTCATAAAGATGGATAAATCCACAATTCCTCCCGAAATCAAATTGAACTCAGGTGCTATAAATGAAAGAAATAAAAGAGTCCAAGCATATCCTGACTCAGTCAAAGATCTTCAAGAGCAAAGAAGATACAATCCATATCAAGCATGACTTCACAATCAAAGGAACACATCCTTATATAGAAGAAATCATATATCAACACTTGAATGCTCGGGGAGGAAGTAAAAATAGTTCGGTGGTGTTACACTATGATAGATTCATCCTCATATCGACATGTGGAATATAGATCGGTCATGGCAACTTTCTTGACGATGTTGATGGAATAATAATCCAAGAAAGCCCGGCTACCTGATTGAATGAAAATATGGAGTGTTTGGGTAACCCACTATACCAATCTAATGTTAGTCTAGTGAGGGACATGGGAAATGTTCTCAAAAGTAAGGCATCATCATGAGAAATCAAATAACATCCATGTTTAAATGAGTGCAAATGTTGTTTTGGGTCTTCCTTACTATTAAAGCGGTTGAATTTAGGAATTTCCCAATGCACAGGGTATGAATGGATGGGAAAAAATGGGTGAATAGGCTCATTGTAAATCTCATCGTAATTAAGAGTGTTGCGGGAGCCGTAAACCGATGCCTCCAGTGTTTTCATCTTGTCCATCATCAATCTAATTAGGTCATTGGTGGGTTGTGATGATTGGATGCCTCCTATAGTGTGAGGAGGTTGGTTTAGGTGTTATAATGGGTGTGAAATTCCAATGTATGGGGATTCCATGTAAGGTGGTGGAAAAGAAGGTAATGAAATAGGGAGTACGTACTCCGTAATGAACAATAGTTGAAACAGGTGGTTGTTGGTAGTAGGTATATGGGGGAGGAAGGGTCATGGTAACCCTAGTGGTAATAGGGGCTAGTGATTGTGGAATGGAAGGAACTACATTATGAAATGGGGTAGAGGTCACCAACACTAGAGGAAACATAGCTACGGGTATGTATGAGACATTAGGGCATATGCACTGGGGTATCAAATGCGGCATCAACGGGTATAGGACCTAACTACGAAATGACTAGGGGTAATGTGGAAAGCAAAGACGGAGCCATATGGGGTTGAGGCCGAAGTGGGTGAAAGTGTAAGGGAGATAGATATGGGAATGTCATATATCAACTAACCCAAGGCATCTTGAGTGGACAAATGGGAGAGGTAAAACTACAAGGAAGCAAGGTTCTGGTCAAGGAGTTATGCAAACTCCTCATCTCCGGTGGCGATATTGGTAGGCTGGATGGGATCCATGGTTGGTGATAGAATAGAGGGTGGTGAAGGACTAGGGGGGAGTGGTTGGTGACTAGCGTGGAACACGAGGGTGTTTTCTTGTCTTCAAGTCAGTACCATGTGAACCAGTACTGATTAGGTGATGTTGCTCCTCTATAAATAATACAATGAATAGCAAGAACATGTGAATCCGATGATAAAAGGAATGGATGAAGTAAAAATGGTGTGTGGAATGTGAAACAGTGGTAATCGATGATCTTTGCCTAGGGACAACCGATGTGGTCGATCACTGCCGTTCTTGTGGAAAATAGGCAGTGAGTAAACAGTGAGGTAGAAGGAAAAATCTACCAAGTATGCCAAATCTAGGGATGTGTAAAACGTCAATGGAAAAAGTGACAGTGACAGAGACTGTGGAAGGTGGAAAAAAGTGAAGTGAAAATGTCCTTTTGAATAGGTTAGCAAAAGGACCTGGAACCAACGTCGGTTGAGTGTAACCAATGGTGGTCAGAGGTAACCGATGACGGTCACTGTGAAATTGTGAATTAGAATTTGATGTGGAATCAAACCCATAATTCTAGGAATGATGTAGATGTGGTCCAGACACACTTAGACATAGTCGAATACTCGACTATGATTGGGAATGTGCAAGGAAAGACAAAATAATGATTGAAAGCTCTCACCTCAAAACGCAAATCAAAAAAACACTAAGAAAGAACATTCCTAGAGTTCCTATTCTATTACGTTTGTTTAACTTATGTTATTTAGGACCGACACATGAATTGTGAAATAGAGTTTTTGGTGAAGATGGCTTCCTATAAAGAAGGAGATATAAAGGGTGAGGTTTTAGGTTTTTATGGTGGGGGCAAAGGCTACACTCAAGTATGACTGACAGAGCAAGCGAGATGGGTGCCCATTGTGCCATGATCATGTGATCACCTACGGCCTTCTTCCGGGTAAGATGTTGTTTAAGAATGTATGTATTTAAATTTTTTTGTGGTTTGGTAAGACTCGGAGAAAGAGAAAAGGATAGGAGTGCTTTTCTATGATTCGTTTGTCAACCATCAGCTGGTAATGACTTCCAGCATATAGGTTGCCCTCAATTAATGTGAGCTAATGCAGAAAATTAGAATGAGATGAAATTGTTTTTAAACCCAAATTTGAAAATACATTGGATGACACAATAAGATGAAAAGGAAGAGGGATGCTCTTTCACTAAAATGTAGAAAACATGAAGAAATGATTCTTTTTAAATACACCAGAAGAAAAGTTTCCTTTAGAGAAAATAGAAAGAAGGAGTGGATTACCTGTGGAATAAAATAAGTGTGTACACTTTTAAAAGGGAAACAAACACAAAAGGAATGAATGAAATGCAAGGAACCCCGAGATAGGTCCCACCAGGTGTGCAAAAATTTTCACCTATTTTTCTTAGATTATTTCTTTGAATGGTTGATGAAAAAAATAGGGTAACGGGCATAGGAGGAATACCTATTCAAATGTGGATTGATAGGTTATTATGCATGTATGACTTCTAAATCCACAGCTGACCATGAGAGTTTCCTTTTGGTTAGGAGGAACTACCTGTAATGAAAGCAAGACTACCAAAAAGAATTAAACAATATGGGCAGTGAACTACCTAGCGTAAGCTAGATCCAGGAAGTATGATACTTCCTAGATGGATGTCAGTCCACTGTTTTAAACATAATTAATGTTGTAAACAAATTAAATCCTATTGTTATTTTAAAATGATTTAGATATCTCACTTAAAAGATAATAAGAAATAGATGTAATCTAACAAAGCTAAGCTAGAATAGAATCCACAGGTCAAATGGTTGGTTCTGGGTTCTGCAGGTCTGATAAAGGTCTCGCGTAGGTCACAAGTGAGTGAGGGTGAGACAAGATTAGGTGGATAGGTCTCTTTTTAAGGCTATGTGGGCAAAATCGATACCGGCATCATCGGTCAGGGTGACCGACTACGGTTAAGTATAACCGGCACCGGTTACTATGAGATCTGGGAACATCACAGAATGGGGTTTTTGGTCCTCTTTGTGATTGCACAAAGGGTTTTGGTTGGTTGGGATGAGGCAATGGGTGACTGGAGTAGGTTTTGGCAAGGTTCTGTTGGGTCTACGGAGGTGAAAAGTGTTGGAGATGGTCAATAAGGAGCAAGATAGACAATGGGTGATAAAACAATAATAAAATGAAATAACCAAGAAAGTATGATATTATACTTACTTAGATTTCATTCCTGAAGGCTTGTGTGTGATGGATGGAGGTGGCGATGGTGGGTTTGAAGGCTGCAAGTGATCACCAACTGAAGAAAATATTTTACATGGTGCTGCATGCACACTCTTCTTTACCCGGATAGTTCGAGAAGGTGGTGAGATGGTGTGCAGAGAAGATGTTCAATCTCCTTCTTTGGATGTTTGTTCTTGCTGGAATTGGCTCTCTGAAGATGCGTTATCTTTTTGAGATCTCATTCTTGCTCATCAACTTTATTGCTCTCAACTTCTAGGTTCCAACCTTGAGAAATAATATTTTTGGGTTAAAAGGGGTAATCGATGGTGGTCCGGCTTAATCAAGCGGCATGAGTTAGGGGTAATCGACTTTGGTCAAGGAAGGATTTCTAGGTTTACCAAACTTAGGGGAGATCCTCCTAATTTCCTCGGATCTTGTGTCGTTGTCCTGTGGATTCAACTGGGAGCTTCTTGTGAGCATGTGAGAATGTGGTTAGAGGGAATGTAGGCATTGATTTTTAGGGTTTGGGTAAGTCTTAGTTAGTTATGGTAACTTGCTAAGAATAGGTCTTAAGGTGAGTTAGCTTGATGAGGTGTCTGGGTGAAGTGTTTGTGTGGATATTATTTAAATAAGATATTTAAATAATAAATATAGTGAGGGTAATGAATTAATTTAATTAAATTAATACTAGTCGGGTGAAGGGGGTCATGGCTAGGTAAATGTAATAAAAGGGGGCTTATTGGTCGAGGTACAAAAGGGGAGTGTGACTTGATTATAGTGTCTACAAAATGTGCGAGAAAATATGGATTTCGTGGTGGCTTTTGGGTAGGGATTGACAAGGGTACTTCACTCGACCCTACAACAAATCCTTGTAGTTATCTAAAAGGGGGATTTTCTATGAAGGTGGTTAAGGGAGTTAGAAAAGAGGTAGGAGAACTAGTGACTCGGGTAGAAAATCAAATTCCCACACACACTAGTTAGAAACTTCAACACATGCATTCATGAGAAGAAATAACCCCGTAAATGGAAACAAGATGAGATAAGATTACAAACTCAAATTTTCTAAAATATCATCATCAAAGAGGCTACAATATCCTTCTTCGTGTATTGATGCTTAAAAGAAGTTGTACATAATGTGGGAATGGAGGAAAATAGAAGAAAATGGCTATCTCCTTTATTTTCTTTAAGTACAATGCACTCGTGAGTTTACAAGATTAATCACCAACCTTTAACAATGGCGTGAAGAAGCCATTAAATCTCCTCCAAGAAACGGTTACAAATTCTTCTTTGTTAGCAAGAAATGGTTTACAATTTCTTTTCAATCATTCGTGTCCGTTCGTATTCTTGATTCGCGAAGAAACACTAATGGAAGAAAAAAATACTTTTCATAATGCAGCCATTACACTCGCTTTATAACTTTGAATTTGAATTGTACATCTTACCTTGGAAACTTTAAACCGAGTCATCCACGTGGGATAAATGTATTAGAGCGGGCATGGAGGATGCCTTTTGCATTTTATGCCTTAGTAGAAAATTGGCATTTTTTGACATTTTGGTCGCCCTTCCACCTTTGATATGGTTTTGACACATGGTCTTACTTGAGTGGAGATAGAATCTGGGTCACTTTTATAATTTTACCTTTTTTAATGCGGGCTCAAAAACACAAATTGCTTTGCCGACCCACCTTCCCGCTTTCACCCTTTGACACGGGCTTAATATTTGACTTTTCTTCATAACATGATCAAAGCTATGGGTCACTTTATGACTTTTACCCCTTTTTTAATAATTCTCAAAAATTCAAATTCTTTGTCGTTCCGCTCTCTCGATTTGACTTTCCAACGAAAGGCCCAAGACCTTGGTGGAGCCGCAGAGCATTCTAGAACTTTTACTTCACTTTTGGGAATTTGGTTAAATTTCCAAAAGTGCACCAATGGCCCACTCGTCCACTTTGACTTTTTCCCTGTGGGTGATGGCCCACTCATCCACTTTCACTTTTTCTCTGTGGGCTTCACCTTTGAATTTTACCTTTGTGTGATCGGGGCCGCGGGACCAATCTGACATTTTTACATAAAGTGACAAAAACATTAAGTTTTCCAGAACCCGTTATACCATGTCCAATCGGAAATCTCCATGTACATGCATACAATGGGGCTAGGATATTATGGGGAAAAGAAACCCATCATTCACGATTGTAAAATAAAAATATAGTAGTAGAGGACTTCATCGTTTTGAGTCTGATTTCCAAATTTCTTTTACGAAATAGAGTCATGGAGGAAAAACAAGGTATGATAACCCATGGTCATAGAAAAGGTGAGAAATTTCATCCAAATGGAGGTTACAAAGGAAGATTCACATGTACAGACTGAGAAACGGGAGATTTGTCAAAATGAGAAGATCTGTGGATTTGAAACAACTTTAGGGCATGGATTTCTCCATCTCTTCAAACATTTAGCTTAGCTTGAACACTTTGGGAGGGTGTGAGATCAAAATTTTTAATTTGACTTGGAAAATGAAAAGCATTTTTCGGGAGACAAGAGAGCTTCTAGTTTGGTTTATTGTGTGGTCATATGTGTTAGTCGTATCTACTTGGGTAGGGGCATGGTAGATGAACTTGCGCAATGAAAGGTTTGGTTGGTATAACTACCATATTGGAGGATACCATGTTTTTGGCTTTAAGTTGCATCTTTTTGGGTAAAAGTGATATTGGTACATGAGATGTGGAGGGAAAAGGAGATGGTGGAAGAGGGCGGGTTACCCATGGGGGTAATGGCGAGGGTGTGTGGAGGTAGGTTGTGTGGGTTGGGCAGATACATGAGTGAAAGAGAAGGAAGCTTCATGGGTAGTAAATAAGTTATTGACGGTGTTAGAGGTATGGGTGGTAATAAGGTTATGGGTGAGGGCGGAGGTTGTGTGGGTCACTTAGGTATATTAGAGTCTGTTATGGAAACGGGTTGTTACATTTTTGGTTTACCAATGGATGGGGGCTTCTTGGCCGTGGTCGAGGGGTGAGTTCCTAGGATGGATGGAAGGGGTGAAGGTGATAAAGACATGGTTGGTGAGATTGGGGTATGAGATCTAGGAGATTGGATCTTCTTTTTAGGGTCGGGTTAAGTTTGGTGTTAGTTCGGAAGATGTAGCTAAATATAATTTGATGGGTGGTTTGAGTAAGGCTAGCATTGTGTTGGTATGAACCCTAAGGAAGTAGTAGGTTTAGGTAAGGGAGATGATATAGGTGTGGGTTTGGGTGTTGATGCATGCTAGGATATGGGAAAAGGTGTGAGTTGGGCCGTGAGTGGTGTCTTTGTAGAAGGTATTGCAATATTTTTGGTTGTGTTTGGTTTGGTCACTCGAAACACTTTTGGATAGATAGTGGAGGTGTCAGTGAGTGATAGTTGCATTTGTGTTGAAATAGGAAGTAGGAGGTGTCCCCAAAATAAGGCTCTATCGACATAGTCCAGGATATTGGCCAAGTGTGAGAATGGTACCGTTGTAAGCGGAGCTGATGTGGATCAAGTGTCAATCCCCGTAAAATGTGTTTGAGATATAGGGAAATGGCTAGCCTCAGACTCTGTGGGTAAGAGAGTCAAAAGTAGATCAGCAGGATCTTGAAGGTCTGATGGTGAATGGTCATCTATAGGTGGTGGTACTTCTATAGTATCCTCCATGGGTAGAGGGGAAGGTGGCCAACTTAAGTGGATTCTCCTTGTGTTGGTGTAGACTGTGGACCTCCATCTTCTATGAGTAGGAGAGGTGCCACTGAAAACTACTTAGAATTTTGAGGGGTCAAACGTGACATGTTAATTATAAGTTCTTCCACTAGTGAGAATGAAGGGGGTTCCTCTGTGGGTAGAGGAGAAGATGAAAATAGTTAAGTGCCGGTAGGGGAACTTGGGATAAGATTTCATCTATAGAAGGAACATGAGGTAATTGGGAAGCTACTGGTATGTCATCGAAAATAGCATGGACTTCATGGACATTGCTATCATTGTTTGAAGAATCACCAGGTTTGTTGGAAGGAGTGTGATTAGGAAATGGTTATTTGAAGATATGTAGGTTTTGGTTAGCATGTGCATTTGGGCTATCTAATACTAGATCATCATTTTGTATCATTTCTCGGATGATATTCTTGAAGGTGATGCAGTTATTGTTGCTCGACCTTTGACATGATGATAGTTACAAAATTCATGTTCCTTATACCATGAGGGCATGGGTCACTCAGGTTAAAACTAGTATTTGGTTTCATAGGTGGAAGATTAATGGCACTAGCCTTAATAAACTTTTCCAAAATATAAGAATAAGATTCTTCTATGGAAGTGTACTTTCATTGTTCTCATCTAAACCTGGAAAGCTTGGAAAGGAGAGATATTGGAAGGGGTTTTTCCTAGGTTTGATTAATGAGGAGGTCCAACTTTGAGGACTACAACATTGGCAAACCCTTTGGGTTTTGAATAGTTGTTTTGGGATTTCAAAGATAAAGAAGCATCATTTGATTTGAAGGTGATGTTCTTGTTATGAAGTTGAATCTTCTTTTCTTCGATAGCACAAATTTCCAACTTCCATGCCATGGTGAATGCCTCGTCAAAAGTTTGAAAGGTTTGCACTTTTAGGGTTGGTGAGATGTGTCTAGCACAAGCCTAAGTAAATAACTCTATGAATTCTATTTGAGGTAATTGGAATGTGAGTTGGTTAATTAGGTTGTGCCATCAAGTGACAAAGTCAGCGATAGACTCATCATCATACTATCGTGTGGAATAAAGATTAGTCATGGTAACCTTCTTAACAATGTTGATGGAAAAGTGATCTAGGAAGGCTTAGGCTATTTGATTAAATGAGTAGGAGTGTCTTGGTAGCCTAATGTACCAGTCTAATACAGGTAGAGTTAGGGACATCGGGAAAGTTCATAGGAGTAAAGTGTCATCATGGGTGATCAGTTAACATCCATGTTTAAAGGACCAAAAATGTTGTTGTGGATACTCTTTGCTATTGAAGTGTTTGAACATTGGAATTTCCCAATGTATGGGGTATGGTCGAATAGGGATGGATGGGTGAATAGGCTCATTACAAATTTCATCATAGGTGAGGGAATTTTGAGCTAGAAACTAATGCTTCTAGTGTCTACATGTTTTCCATCATTAACTTGATGAGGTCATTGGTAGGTTGTGATGGAGGAAACCTCCCATGGCGTTAGGAGGTGGATACTAAACTTGATAGGGAGGTTGAGAATAAGAAACCAACATAGAAGGCACATATCCAGAATGGGTGATAGGCAAGATAGGGGGTTGTTGATAGTAGGTGTATGTATGTGGGATGGTTTTCATGACTCTAGTAGTAATTAGGGATAGTGTTTGTGAGATGGAGAGGATGAGATTTTGGAATGGAGTAGGGGTCACCGATACCACAGGTGGTTGTGTTGTAATGGGTATTTGTGAGATAATGGGTGTAGACTATGTTATGGTTTGGGTGGTTGATGAGGGGACAACAGATACGATAGGCGTGATTGAAACTACGCACGCAGAGGTCACGGTGGGTATGGGGCCTAGCTACAAAACTACTAGTGCTTAAGTAGGTGAGGGTAACGCCGCATTGTTAGGGGCTGATGTAGCATTAGGAATAAGGGAAGGAGAGATGGATACAGAATGTCCTATATCATCCGACCTAAGGAGTATCAGGTGGAAGAGTGGGAAAGGTATAACTTTAAGGTTGTGGGATTCTGATCAAGGAGTCATGCAAATTATTCATCGCATGCGGAAATGGTGGTAGGTATGGTTAGATCCATGTGTGAAAGCACATAGGGTGGTAAAGGACTAGGTGGGAGTGGTTGATGACTGGTGTGGAATATGAGGGCGTTAGTCTAGCTACGAGTCAACACCATGTGAACAAGTGTTGACCTAGTAAGACTATGTTCTGTAGATGACATAAAAACAATAGGAATAGAGAATAATGGGATCCGAAAGGTGAATCTGGTCAATGTCTAGATTTGAAAATCAAATATAGCAAACTAACAATTTTCAAGTTTACCAATGACGGTTGTGGGAACACCGATGATGGTTACTAAAACCGATATCATCACTATGGAAGAAAACTAGTCTCAAAAAATGAAACAAGAATGTTGGATGTGTACTTGTGAAAACTGTGTATGACAAGTAAGTATCAACAAGGGAGAAATATGATGATGCCATAAGGGCCAAAAATAGAACATAAATAGTGATGAAAGCTATTCTAGGTAAAGTAACTAGAAAGTCGAGGCCAACACCGGTTAGGGTTTAACCGCGACGGTCAGATGTGAACCGGTGATGGTCAGCTGGACCAACGTCAGAATCGTGAAATTAGAAATGAATGAAGGAGATTGGTTTTTTGAATTAAATTAAGTGAAGAATCAACCTTATAAACCTAAGAATGAAGAGGTGGGGCCCTAACACACTCAAACAAAGTCAGAATAATCTAGCTATAATGGTGGAGTGTGCAAGGAAGAAGAAAATGGAGATTTGTAGTCTCGCACCTCAAAATATAAGCCAAGAAGAACACTAAAAAAGCATGATCCTAACAATGATTTTCCTATGTTTGTTTAGATTATGTTATTTAGGGATGACTGTGTGTATTTAGAATAGAATTTTTTTGTTTAGGAAGGTTTCCTATGAAGAAGGATATCTAAAAGGAATTGTTTCAAGTATGTTATGGTGGGGGCAGGCCATCCTTTGAGATGATGACTCAACAAAGGCAACACGCTAGGGAGTACCTACCAACCAGATCATGTGATCACCGGAGATGTTCCTGGTAATATGTTGTTTAAGAAAGATGTGTATATTTGATTTTGTGTAAGTTTGGTAAGACACGAGAGAGAGAGAAAAATGTTCTTTCTATGATTCTTTGTGTCAACCATCAGCTGGGCATGACTTCCAACATATAGGTTGCCCTCAATTTTAATGTGAGCTAATAATACAACAAATTAGAATGTAATGCAAGTGTTTTAAACCCAAATCAAAGTGTAATATTCAATGTAGCAAGAGATGAACAGGAAGAGGGATGCTCTTTCACTAATGCAATGCTAAATAAAGGAAGACGTGTTCTTTTTAAAGCACCAAAAATACGATTGTTTTTAGACAATAGAAAGAAGGAGAATGATTTCCAAAAGAGAAAATTAATTTGGAAGCTTTTAGAAGGGAAACAAACACACAACTTTCACCTAGGAATGAATAAATGCAAAATAACCCCTGATGGGTCCCACCGGCATGCTAAAATGTGTCATTGTTTTCTTTACCTTTTCGAAATGAGAAAACAGAGATAAGGGTAAGGGCCAAGGAGGAATACTTGTTAAATGTTGGTCGGTTGATGGTTGTTGTGCATGTTTTGACTTCTTGATCCATAGCTGAATGTGAGAGATTCCTTTTGGCTAGGAGGAACTACCTGTAATAGAAAACAAGACCACAAAATGATAGTTAAATGATATATGAAAGTGGACTACCTAGCGTATGTGAGTTCCAAAAGTGTGATACTCCCTAGATGGTTGTGAGTCTAGTGTTTTAAACAAATTAATGTGAGAGACAAGTAAATTCATATTGTAGTTGATATTATTTAGGTATTTCATTCAAGTACAATAAGAAAATCTAATCACAATATGCTAGGTTATAGTTGGATCTCGAGAGATGAGGTGTCCTGTCAAGGTATTGGGGTTGATCTGTGGTCTGATTTTGGGTTATTTAGGTCAACTAGTAGGGTGATTATTGGGGTATTTTCTTGATTAAGGTATGAAACAAAAAAAAACCGACATTGGCTAAGTGTGACCAATGTCGGTTTAGGTAGAACCAATGACGGTTGTGAGTAATCAAGGCGTCGGTATGGTTGAGGTAAAAGAAACTTAAATAGATTAGATGGTAGGGGCTGATCTCGAGGTCAAATAAGTCCGGGAGAGTGAATGGGAAGGTCTCAGAGAGGTCTTATGTATTCTCGAAGTGTACGAGAGGTGAAGACATATGATTTAGTGATATGGGTAAAGGGATATTTGAGTTCAGAGGCAAGTGGGTGATGAAGAAATAAGCATGCAAAAATAGATTAATAATAGAAGCAATAAGGGATACTAATTGAAACAAAACCCTCTTGGTTAGGGCCATACTTAATGTGTTAAAGATTTGATCACTGAGTGGTGGAGGTGGTTGATCGGAGAATACGTGTATGGTATCAGTAGCACCGATTTCTCTGAGTGCTCCCGTGAATGCAATGGCTCTGTGATTGATCCTAGTGATGGCTCTAGATGTCTTGATATGTAAGAGGATGCTCGTCCCACTTACATGCAACTCGATCTCCTTTTTTTTTGCTCATGAGAATGTGCCAACCCACAAAAAATGTTACTTGGGTGAATAAATGGTAATCGACGATGGTTCTTGGTTGACCGACTTCGGTTTAGGGGTGACCAATGTCGATTAAGGCAAGATTCCCTAGGTTTACTAAAATGGGTAGATATTTCTAATTTCTTAGGCCCAGTTAGTTTTTTTTTGTCACGGATTAGAATGGAAGCTTCCTTTCTAATGGGTGGGAATGTGGTTAGAGAGATTGTAGGGATTGATTTTTAGAGTTAGGCCAAATATTAGCTCATTAAGGAAAGTAGGATTAGGTATTAGTTAGTTATGGAAACATGTCAAGAATAGGCCTAGGGTGAGGTGGTTGGATGAGGTGTCTAGGTGAGGTGGAAATTAAGATATTAGATAATAAATATTGTGAGGATATATATTAATTAAATTAATAGTGATGTGGGGTGGAAAGGGCCATGGTTAGGTGTGTATGTTTGGGCTGGTTATTCATCGGGGCGCCAAGGGGAGTGGGACCTAATTTTGGTGTCTATGGCTTCTTATAATGTCCTTTTGAAGCATATCAAGTTAGTTTAGTGTTTTTATAAGTTAGAAATCATTGTTTGAGGATTGAAGGTAATATCTTTTGTAGGTATATATATATCACTTCGGATCAAGAATGTGGTTGGAAATGTTAATTTTCCCCTTTCAATGAGTTTTGAGAATTCAATCAAGGATTTGTCTAAGTTCCATTGTTTAATGAGTAATCGAACAATCAATTTCCTTAACCCTACACTCGCAATTGTGATATCATGGAGTAAGTTTGGAAGGTTTTAAACATACAAATTGTTGAAGGAAGATGAAAAACCCTCCTACAGGATCACAACACTTTAAATTTTCCATTTTCATTCCTTTTTCAAGGGAGAAATTTCTTTTAAATTCTCTCAGGTTCCATAGTGCACAATACCATGATCTAGGGTTTCTCAAAAACAAATTTGTTTAAATAAAGAGTTTCCACCATTCAAAATTCATTAAATTTCAAGAAAACCTCTATGGGATCCATACTAACCATTTGTAAAATAAACTTTTGAATTGTATCATGTGTCGAGGAGATATCTTTAGCATAAGTTTTAGAAACCGTGCAGTCATGTTTGATAGGAACTCGAACCATTTTTGTGTTTAAGTTTTTTTTTATTAAAAACTTAGGGCATGTTAATGGTTGTTCAATATTTATAGGTTTTAGGTAAACTTCAAGGATATTGAAATGAATCTCTTGATGAAAATGAAAAATCTCCTCAAAGTGACCTACTTGCATGTAAAGGATAGAGTTATTCTAGTTTGATCAATATTTTAAGTCTATGAAAGCCTCTTTTCATTCTATATAAGTGATTTCAAGCTTAGAAAGGGTTATGTAGGTATCAATAGTATGAATATCATGTTTTATGTAGAATTTATGTGTTTTTTAAGAGTAAATCTCAAGGTCTCTACTAAATTCCTACCTCATGAAATGAATGTTGCGAGGGTAAGTTTACTTGAGTGTATGGAAGGGATAATAAATTGTTGAGCTCAAATAACTTGTAATTGTTCTCAAGTACTACATATGTTTAGGTTAATTTTCTTCATGCCTTGCATTTGTCACAAAATCAATGATTCATAATAGCTACACTATGAAGACCTAATGTATGGAAGTCAAAGAGAGGCTGTCAAGTCTATGAAGATCTCACCTTAGTCTTGTATGCATGAAACAACTCCTTGGATTGATTGAGAATATGGAGAGACAATTTTTTTCTTATTCATTTAAAGGAATACCTCTTGATCTAACAAGGAAGTCTAGATGTTGAAATATTAGGTGAAGCATGATTAAGCTAAAAGAGTGAAGTGCTTGAACTTTTCAAATGAAATGTGAATGGTTAGTTAAGAAGAGACAAATGAAGTTATGCAATTGTTTTTGAAGGTGAATAGTCTATGGGAAAGAGCTTATGATATATGTGCATGAATAATCCGAAGAGAAGTATGGAAAAATAGTGAATACAAGGAGAACACATGATTGTTATGAAGTTATGAAATTGAAAAATAGATAAAGGAATATAGTGAAATTTTGATTTTAAGAAGAACACAAAGACATATATACAAGTATAATAAGAAAACAGTGAACAAAAAAATAAAAGATCTTTAAAATCATGCAAAGATGTTGAATCGAGATGAAAGTGGTACAAAAAAATGTCCAAATAGCTCAAAAACAATGTTCTTATATAGTGTTGTTCAAGAAATCAGTGATGGCGAGATTTTAAATAAAGTTCCTAAGTTAGTAAAGATCTAAAGGATAATGTGTCATATAAATCGAGAAGGAAAAAGTTTAGAAACTTGATTAGTAGGATGAATTTATGGTATGGGTAGAGTTATGCATTCTTGAGAAACATGTGAATTTTAAATTATTGAATGAAGTGCACTAGTATAGTGTCCATGATCTGTTGATGGAGCAACATAGCTACTAAATGTTCATTTGATTGCAAACATTGTCTAAGTAGGTTCTTGGACTGAATAAGTAGGTGCTTCTATAAATCCAACTGAGTAGGTGATTAGTATTCATCCAATAGGTTCTTGTATGAACATTTGAAGTGGGTGCTTCAGTGATTAAGCGGGTGCTTAATCAGTTGTAAATCAATGCATTAGAATTGGTGTTCTAAATAAAGAGGTTGGTTTCAAAGTGGGTTTTCCCCTTCTTGGGTTTCCCACTATAAACATTGTGTCATGCTCATTTGTTTTTCTTGATTGAATTTCTTCTTGTGATCATAATCTAAATACTAATTCAAATTAAGTAAGATAGAAATTTTGAAAAGACCTTAATTGTGATAAGCATTGATTCACCCCCTCTCTAAGTGCTTGTAATATCTAACAAAATTGTGGAGTGATAAAAATGAAGCATGGAATCTAAGGAAGAGTAAATGACCCTAAGGGTGAAGAATATGTGGTTTTTCATGTTTGTACCTATTTTCATTTTTGTGCTTTTCTAATGTAGGGCTACTTCTCATTGCATATTAAGGATGAACCTATAAAAGATGAGTGAAACATTATTCAAAGTCATGTGTTATGTAAACTCCATAACAAACATGTAAAATTATCTAAAAATGTGTAAAAAGGTGTAAAAATAAAAGTGTTCATCTATTCCATGAAGAGTGAAAAGGATTGAAAATGTCCTAAGCCATTTCTGTAGAAGAGAGAGATTTTAGGGTGATCTCATGCCAAGAACAAGTTTTTTTGTGATATCACACCAAAAATGAGTTTTTGGGTGATTTTGTTGGAACATAATGGTTAAGTGGGTTTTCACCCCTTAATTAAATATGGGTGCAACATTTTAATATAGGTTAAATATTTAATAATAAGAAGTATTTATATTTCTATTATCAAATATTCAAACCTACGGATATACTTTAGGTTTAATATTTAATAATAATAAATAGTTATATATCTATTATTAAATATTTTAAACCTGGTATATGTATCAACCATTTAGGATGAAAAGGTGGGTCGGAAGACATACCCGATCACCTTATATAAAAATGACTTTGGGTCCTCATTTGATATATTGGAAAAATATATATGAAAGGTTTTTTACCCTTGTGATGAGGGTTTATAAAGGAGGAGGGAATTTATTAGATGTAAAAGGGTTCTCTAAAATAAAGGTTACTTTTCATAGTGGTTTTTACCTTTGGGTTTTCCACTATAAATCCTGTGTCATTTTTTATTTACTTTCTGTAATTATTTCTTTATTTGTTATGAAATATAGTGTGATGTTTATTGATTTAATATTGCATAGTTTATTAATGTTGTATAATTTAATTGATTAAATCTATAGTTAATAGAATCCTCAAATTCTATCAAATTTCACACCAAGTGAAAGTTTTTAAGCAATCTCATGCCACAGAAGAAGAGTGTTGGGGAGAAATTCTAGTGTTATTCTCCATCCCTAACTACTTCCCAAATTTACACACCACTATAGATGGTTTGATCCGGTTTGTTTTTGTTTGATCCAGTTTAATCCAAGTGGAGAAAGAATATAGAATTCATTCTTCTTGTTGTAGGATTGTGCTTGTATCGTGAAAATTGCTCTGTAAACTATTGAAATTGTGACAATATGAGAAATTAACTTTAACTTCCCCATGGTCATAGGTGCCCGGGAAAGGTCAGAGCACACAGAACTCATGTCTATATATGTGTGTTAGTGTCGGTGCTAAACCGAGGACCCAAGTCGAATTTGGGCTATTCTATGACGATAACTCTATTATGTTCATGTATTTTGCATGCCTTTATTGAATCTTTACGAGATGTTGTGTGGGGTGGTGATTCACCTAATGTATATCCTCCTCATTTAGGGTGCATACGACATCGTTAGAAGGATGCATCCTAAAGGAGAGAACTAAAAGATGATCGAAAGTGATACCCTATAGGGGGAGGGATTTTTATGGTAAAAACCAAGGCACATGCAAACAATATGGCTAGAAACATGTTTTAGTAGAAAAAGTGACAAGCATGCTAGAAAATAAAATGCAAATAAGAAATAGTGCAGACAAAGTAGACCATGACAATCGGGAGTCAAACATGGGACAAAAATCATAATGTTCCAAGATAATCAAGACCGAAGCATCCAAAATCGTACAAGAAATGAATAAATAAGACATTAGGAAAAGCCTATAAATAATGGCATATAATAGAAGACAAGAGTAACCCAAGTGTAATAGACAACCATGGTGGAAAATAGTTCCGCAAAGAAAATGTTTCACATGAAACACCCATTAGCATGTTAGAAAGATAAAAATTATGTCAAGACATGTATATATCAATAGATTAGTGTGATAGTAAGAATAGGAAGTAGTATAAAATGAAACAATAGCACTTGTGATGTGTAAGAGTAGAAATTTAGATGCCCCCAGGAGCCTTGGTGGGACTGGTAAGAGGTACATTGTTGAGTATCCATTTTTGTGTAAAGATATATAAGAAGTCTACATTCACAACTAGAGAACAAGTGAACGTGCATGTGTATATAATAAATATAATGACATATGAAGTATTTTTCTAGCATGAAAACAAAGTGTACATGTAACTAGTATAAGAAAGAAAGAGTATGTGTAACCAAGATATGCAGATGTTGTGAATGAGTGAGATGGAATGATATGAAATGTGAATGTGATAGGAGTAGTGTGCCCCCAAGTGGATGTGGATGAGTATGAGATGAGGTTCATTTATAAAATACCCCTCAACAATCAAGAATGAACCATAGAACAAGAGTGTGTCATCGGGAAATAGTTTGAATATGTGCAGTAGATAGATAAAACATGAAGCATAGAGTTTAAAGCATGTGAATGGGGTGATGTTCATTTCAAATTTAGACCCTCAACAGTTGAGTATGAACCGTGTTAACTAGATTACATCACAAGGTAGTGTGATGGGTGAGAATGTAATTCCAAAGAGATGTGTCATGAGTGCACAAAGTGTGAAATGTGTCATGTGTATGATATGAGGTTCATGCATTTAGTATACCCTTAATAATATAGTATGAACCTTAGCACAAGAGTGTGTCATAGGGTGATGATGATACCATTTGTGTGTATCAAGTTGTGTAATGATTCTAAGAGAGATGAAATATGAAGCACAAAGCATAAAAATAGAAATGATAGACACATGATGATTTTAGGAGTGGGGGCAAGAGTGAGCATGATGCCCCCAAGTGTGCCAATGATGGATATTTATGTGATGACACAATAAATACCATGTCATTGTGGGAGAGTGGTATCTATGTCATGAGAAGAGAGAGAGTCATTATAATGGTAGGAAGAAGTGATAGCAAGACCATGCCATGGTGGTGGAGTTTGAAATGTGTCTTGGCCATCAATGTGAGGATTAGTTTCTTTGAAAAAATGAATTATAAATGGAAGTTGAGTAGAATGGGGAGTAATTTTTAATGGTGGAAGTCAAATGAGAACTTAGTGATTGGTTGCTTAGTTTGACTTGGTAATGCAAGTAGAAGACTTGAGAGGACGATGTGTTATATTGATATTAAGATGAGGTTGCTTAGGAAGAGTTAGTTGTGTAGGAGACACTTGAATGACCAAAGAAGGAATATTAGAAGTAGTGGCATGATGCTCATTAGACATAGATGAATCATATTTAGAAACTCGGTGTGATTTAGCAATTGGAGATGGAAATGTAGCAACATTTTGTTTAGAAAATTAAATGAGACCATAATGCTTAAGGTGGCCAATTTTTCACTTAAGAGAATAGTAATCATTTTCATTATTTCCATTGATCTATTGATAATTTCAATGTAGAGGACCTTGATATTTTACAATCTGATAAAGAGGATAGGAATGATTAGATGGAAATTTTATCAATTGATGAGTAAAGAACTAAGGAAGAATATCGTGTTGCTTAGTATTGAAATCAAATGAGAGGTGTCGGTAATGGTAAGAATTAAGGTTCACTGGTATGAGAACACATGTAGAAGACATAGAATAAGTATGAGATGTATAAGAAGAAGAAGCACAGGATTGAGAAGAATCCTTAAGGTGTTGGATTTCATATTTAAGAGACGTAATCATGGATTCCATAGCCTGAAATTTATATTCAAATAGAGAATGTAAATATTGAATTAATTTGCAAATAGATTGATTGGAATTACAACTAAGAGATTCATCAAAAAGACAGCCAAAGATAGCACTTTGAATCGAGCCGATGGTGTATTGAGAGGGAGGTAGATATTGTGTACGTATCTTTGGAGAGCGTATTTGCAATGTGGGTGAATTTGAAGTAACTGAAATAAGGAGACTTTAGAAATATTATTAGCAATGAAAGAAGACTGGATATAATGATAAAAATGAAGATCAAAGAGTGTTTGAATGATGGGTTCACTAAATAATTTAACAAATATTGAATTATGCTAAACCCTAAGATATTTAAGAGTCACCTATGATAAATAAATGTTATTGCATGTAATTAATGCAAGAAATAAGATGATGAAAATTGAATCCCTAGGTGTAAGAGAGGGAATAAAAGACATAATTTTGTAATAGATATTGAAATGTTTTGGAGTGGAAAACTAGTAAACAGGAGTAAAATATCGCAACCATACCTAAATATTTTTGTAATCGCTAAATAAACTGGACTAGTTCGAGGCGCATGGGCACTGGAGACCTCTGTTGGGTGCTATGGCACCAAAAATGGCTAGAAACTACTTCTTATTGTGTCATTAGGTGTTTTCTAACCTTTTTTATTGGTTTCTATGTGTCGTTGAATGATCATTGTATTCACCTGTAACCTAAAAAGAGGGAGATAACCTACAAAACCCTAAAACATATCAAATCCTTAAAACAAAGATGCAAATAGGGATTCAAACCGACCCTAGTTTTCACCCAAAGAAATGAACTTCTAACTCAAAGCATTGTACTAAATTTAAGACTCCATGTATGGTTCAAGCCTAGAATTTACCAAGAATAATCCAAGCGCACTAGAACATCACTCATCCTAGGATCGAGTGCTCATCCAAAGTGCGTAAAGGTACCTGCCCCTCCTTTGAGCTTCTTATGCGGGATACAAACATGATGAAGGGTTAATGCATTCATATCCATAAACAGTATACACTTTCCATAAAGCATATTCTAGATCTAGATCTTAAAGAATCATGAATCAAATGATAAACATAATGAAATTATCCATGCAATAACTAGTTACAGTCACATTTGACACCATTATTCATCTAATAGACTCCATTATATTAAAACACAATGAACACAGAAGATTCTTACAATAAGTAGTACCATAAGTTCATGCGCACATCAATTCTGGAAACATAACTCCACAATAGCTCATACACAGTACTCTCTACTAATCTACGTAGATTACTACATATTTATAAGGGTGGGGTCTTTCCCTTCACCGCTTACATAATTCCCAAAATAGGTCACATGTTGAAAATAGCCATGTGCCTTTACAATAATAGACACACATGCAAGTGTGCTAATAATAGATCTCTTCTAGCTAACTAGAAGTGGTAATCCTATTATCAACTTGAACTCATGCAAAGCGCTTAGTAGACGCTCTTCCAAAAATAGCATTTGTGTACCGCACAAGTTTCCATCTGGTTGTGTGCCCCGCACGCTATCTCCAAAAATAGCCCATAACCATGAAAATGGCTAAGTCCAAATTCATTTTGTCTTTCACATGTGCTTCCTTCCCTATCCTTCTGTGCCTTCAAACCTACCTTGCTACCACGCGTGAATATTCTATGTGCCTTCTTCTTAGTGTCATACTTCATCTGCTCAACATTACCCCACACTAAACTACATTTTCACCTTGGAAATGGTTTCATTTTGATAATTTAAAGAATAAATAATGGGAATGAAAGGAAATTAAATAATTATTGTACAAAGAATTAAATTTCACCTGTAATGTCCTCTGTTTTAACTGGAAGAGTTAACTCTAAATATTCTTCTTTGATTTCTACCTCCGAGGTTTGTCAATCACTTAGCACATCTTCTACCTTTTGGAATATCCAATGCAATATAATATAACTCTTCTTGTGAAATCTCTTCCTTCTCATTTCGTAATACTAGAAAAATGTTGGACATTCAAATCGCCCTTCCAAAATATCAATATTCTATGTTATAAGCTTCCCATTTTCATCCAGCCTTTCTTTATGGGGGCCTTGGGTTGCTGCAAGGGCCTCATTGACTAGTGCTAATATCTCTGCATGCCCCAAAGTCTCATCATTCATCACCTGAGGACTTCATTGTCTTCTACCATCGTCTGGTTTTGATTACTACTTTTAAATTTGCACAAATATTCAATTCTTGGTCTACTTTCTTCATCTCTTCCTGACAAATTCTTGAGAAAGGCTTCATAAGAGGAAATATTTCTAACTATTGAGGGCCTTGCTCTCTCCTCTTCCTATTCGGGTTCCTTTAGCATTAGCATCTAAATCAATCCATCCTCAAGCACCAAATCAACTAAGGTATGCACATAATGCATAGCCGAATGGAACCTTTTAGGTACCTTAGACTCTAAGTGTGGTCTTGCCTTCAGGACATGATCGTCGATCTCCTCTACCATGCTGATGAGGGCCCCATTCTTCTTTTTCTCTAGGTCCTTCTCTCCTTTTAGATACATTATTTCGGCATCTTTGGCCTTGTTTTCTTCTTGTAGCGCTCTAATAGTGGCAGCCTTATCTACGTTCCTCTATGCCACTTCTATAGATACCTTAACTAAGGCATTTCTTACCTACTCATCAGACATGAGAGTGGGCTTTATAGTTATGTTCATGTTCTACAAAGCACCTTCTTCATTCTTCTTGACACACAGGACTCTTCACATACATCAAAATTGGGCTCGTCCATGTGATTTTGCATGGATAAGGACAACTATTTCCTTGTGCGTGTGGTTTCCATGTCTAGGCCCATCAACTCACATCTATACAACTCCTTTAGGCACACTATATTATGGAATCAAGTGAATACAGTTTTACTGTGTCCTCACCATAGCCCATATGTGGAACATTATATTCTCCACTTGTTCACTTCGTTCTTTGCCCCTTAGGTACCTGAGCGCCAAGGTTTGGAGCTAGAGATTCGATGTTCCGAGTCGTATCATCTTCCGATTATCCTTCCTCTTTATTCTTTATATCTTCATTCCTAGGTTATTCCACTTCTTCTAGTTATACAAGGGATCTAGGCACGCTCTCTAGAGACTCCACTACCTCCTCATTCAACTTCTTGAGCTTCCTCCTTTTCCTCCTAGTTATCTCCTTTTGAGGAGAGATTCGTAGTGACCTCCAACTGTGAATGGGGAGTTCTTGTGCCTTATGTTCTTATTCTTCGAATACCCTCTTGAAACGATGCTCTCCTTAGAATACTTCTAAGTCATCTTCTTCTTCAGACACTGAGGTGGGGTACTTCCATGCTAGTCTCTAATCTATGGGTTACCTCTGGCCTCTATGTTCTAAGTTGCCACTATCCTCATCTTCCTCCTCATCATCTACCTCTATAGCTTTTGTGGGATTTGGGGCTGGCATGTTCTCCACTGTATGTTTTCCTTAGGTGGCCCTGGGAGCATGAACTCATTCTCCACATATTTTTATTCTCCAGCTTGGGCTTAAGTTGAAGGTATATGAGTACTGCTCCAATGTCCCAATTTCCAAGCTTACAGGATTCATGCTTATAATGTATGAAATGAGCCTCTCAACATAGGTAGTCTGGCCTGGAAATATATATGTCTTCCTCAGAGTGTGGTAGTCACAGTCTACCTTGTCTGTAATAAAATTCAGCCGGCGAACATCAGTAAAATGGTGGGACCGATTCTCGGAAGTAGTGTGTTGTGAAGTCGTTTGAATCCTAATCCTACTCTAAATTCCAAGGAGACAGAGATAGAAAGTGCAAAAATTGAAACTAAACTAATAGGTGATACACCAAAGGAGTGGTGAACACTTCTTGTTCATGCAAATTGACACAATTTCATAAAATGCAACATGAAACATCATACATGGTGATAAGATGTAATTAGAAGTGCGAAATGAAGCAAGACAATACAAACAAAGGGTGAAAATTGATCACAGAGTCTGCACTGTCATTTTCACTGTCAAAATCCTTGCATTTGCAACATCAAAGAGGTAGAAACCTGTTACAATCATGAAGAAGGTCTGATACTTGCAAAAATCACTTGTTGAAGGTGAAAGAAGAAGCTTGCTATCCAAAAAAATGTTCAACCTCAAAAAATGAGCCAAATCTGGCTTTTACAATGCATGGGTCGAGCCCAGGAGAGAGAAAACATGTAAAAAACATGGAAGCCATTCCCCATTGAATGAAGATGCATTAAAATAGCATGGGCATCCTTACAGACCCATGCCCTAACATTTTTGGCCATGCTGAAGAAGAATGCGACCCATTTTGCATTAAAACTGGTTGTTGAAACGTCATTTCTGGCCATTACCACGTGCCAGAGGTGTTTCTTGATTTTATCTCTCCAAACTCAACCAAAATGCAAAATTGACCCTGGAATCATGTAGAGAATTTCACCAGCTTTCCATTGATATAAAGAACGTGAAAATCGAGCTCTGGATCGAAAGATATGGCGATTTGAAAATTTAGGGCAAAAACAGGCCAAAATCGGATCGGCGGGCAAAAGTTTGAATTTTTACCCGTTTGGTCTTTGGAAAAATTTTCAAATTTTCCCCGCGCTCCGCCACTCCAGGTGCCATGTGGTAGCTTCCTATTGGCCATGGGCCTCCTAAGGGAAAATTTCCCACAAAAACTCCGCCGAGCCATAACTTGAAAAATATGAGGAGTTAGGAGGAAAACTTTACCTTTCTGGAAAGCTGAGAGAGAGCTCTATCCAATGGTGCCATTTTTAGAAAGATTTGAGTGCCTAAAAATAAAAAATGGAGATTGAGGCACAAGAGAGGTAAGAACACAAGGAGTTAGCCACAAAAATGAGCAGGGGCACATTTTGGATAACAATTTTGGCGACTCAGAGGGGTCATCTGCCTGCTAGATGAAGATACCAGTTCCTGAAGCAGCCCATTGGGCATGGAGTCATAAAATTTTGTTTGGAACCCCAACTGACTTAGAATGTTGCAAGGAGGAAGATGGAATATCACCTGATGGAAGCAAGGACTACAAAACATCTCCAGGGACAACAAGCCTGTGCCAAAGCACTTAGGGAAAGCAAAACAACCTACAGCAAAACAATGTGCACAAGCACTTGGAGGAATGAAAACCTAAGCTAATATTTACAAGGTGGAGAATTTCCCTTTAGTAGCAATGCTTTAGATAGATTCCATTGACTGGAATCTACAGTTCTTCACCATCCAATGAAGACAATTGGAAGGCATTGTTGTCCTTACACTTTGTGACCATGTATGGGCCACTCCAAATGGCATCAAATTTTGAATGCCTTCCCGGTTTTCTCTATCTGCATCCCATTTTAACACTAGATCTCCAACTTGGAAAGATCTACTCTTGGCCTTCCTATCAAAGGTCTTCTTGATCAAAGCTTGATCCTTCTCCATTGCTTGGGATGCCTGATCTCTGATCTCTTGGAGCTCCATCAACTCTGCATATCTCACCTCCATGGGCCCAAACTCTAGCAACTCTAATTGCTTCATGAGTTCCAATGTTGGCAACTCAAGTGACATGGGCAAGATTGCCTCTCTTCCATAAACAAGCCTGAATGGAGAGTTACTTGTGGATCTCTTGGGAGTTATCCTATCAGCCCATAAGGCTGATTTCAGTTTGGTATGCCAAGACCTCTGATTCTCATCAAGAGTCCTCCTAATGATCCTCAACAAGTTCTTGTTTGTAGATTCAGCCTAGCCATTACCCTGAGGGTAGTAGTTTGATGAAGTACTTAGGTAGATCCGTTCTTGACAGCCCACTCGGTCACCTTGGATCAATGAATGCTAATGCATTATCGAGATTATTGTAGCAGGTATGCCAAATCTGGTTACTATCCCCTCATAGAAGTCTAAGATGCTAGACTCATTTGCTTCCTTGAGTGCTATTGCTTCAGTCCACTTGGTGAAGTAGTCTGTGGCTGTCAAAATCCACTTATGCCCTTGGCTTGAATTGGGATTAATGACTCCAATGAAGTCCAAACCCCATTGCATGAATGGCTGGTCAACTGAAATTGGATGCAATGGAAGGGCAGCAAGCCTCTCTTTACCTGTGAAGAATGCACAATTCTTGCACCTTTTGATCCATGCAAAGCAATCACTGAAAATCTTGGGCCAATAATAACCAGCCTTCATGATTTTTAGAGCTGTCACTCTTGGTGCAAAATGACCACCAGCTGGTCCACCATGGAACTCTTCCAACACCCTATGAATCTGATTTGTGCTAATGCATCTCAGCAGCACTCCATTCACATCTTTCTTGAACAAAACACCATCTACTATGGCATATGGGACAGCCTGCAATCTGAAGTGTCTTCTTTGGGTTTTGTTCATCTCTGGAGGGCATAGGCCTATGCTTAGGAAGTGCATTATACCTTGGGTCCAGCAAGGAGTGGGGACAACATTATCCTCTTCTTGAGTGCTACCTTGCACATGGCTGTCTTGAACTGTCAAAACACCTCTTCTTTATTGCATACTCCTTTTTGCTTGCCCAGAATCAGCTGCTCACACAATCCTTTTCCTCTTACCAGCTTGGTGACCTTGATCTCAATGTCATACTCCATGACACGAGTGATCCAACCTGCCCTTTTCTCATTCAAATCCTTGTTGAGGAGGAAGTCCTTTACCCGCATGAGAGACCAACAAACTGAACCTTGTTGTTTGAGACTAGATGCTTGAATTTCTTCAAGCTTCGATTTACTGCAAGTACATGCTTCTCAATAAAAGAATATCTCACCTCATAGTCATCTAGGCTTTGGCTGAAGAAAGTAATTGGTTGCTCATCATTGTCCTTGTTCTGCTGTACCAAAATGGTAGAAATGGTATCATTACCCCCAAATGCATAGAGGATGAAATCCTTGGAGAAGTCGGGTTGATGAGAGTTGGTGCTTGAGAGATGGCTTCTTTGATTGCTTCAAAACTCTCCTTGCCTTCTCGTTGTCCATTTGAAAGCCATGCTTTTCTTCAACATCTTGGTGATAGGTTTGACAAGGGCTGCAAAATCTGGGACAAACCTCGAACAAAATTTATTCTCCCCAAGAAACTCTGAAGTGCCTTCTTGTGGCTTGGCAATGGTAGTGCTCTTATGGCTTCAACTCTCTCTGGATCAATTGCTAATCCTTCTTTGGAGACAATATGGCCAAGGAGCTTTCCTTCATGTGCTAGGAAGATACACTTCTTAGGATTCAAAGACACTCCAAATCTCCTACACCTTTGGAAGACTTGTCTCAAATGAGAGAGGTGGTCTGCTGCATTCTTTGAAAAAATAGTGATATCATCAAGATATATCAGCACCATGTTGTTAATCAAACCTTTGAACGCCATGTCCATTGCTCTTTGGAAGGTAGCTCCAGCGTTGGACAGCCCAAATGGCATTTTCCTATATGCATAAGTTCCCCATTTGGTTGTGAAGGTTGTCTTGAACTGATCTTCTTCCTTCACCATAATCTGATTGTACCCTGAGTAGCCATCAAGCAATGAAAACCTTTCGGAGCCAGCAACAACTTGTAAAATCTGCTCCATAGAAGGAAGTGGGTAATGGTCCTTGAGAGATGCTCTATTCAAATCTCTGAAATCAACGCACAATCTGATCTCTCCACTCTTCTTTCTGACTGGAACTAAGTTGGAAACCCAACTAGAATGCTTGATTGGGAATATGATTCTTGACTCAATCAACTTGTTCAATTCCTTCCTCATGAGAGGTTCCATGTGTGGATTGACTGGCCTTTGTTTCTGCCTGATGGGCTTAGTATTTGGATCCAACTCAATGGTGTCTTGAGCTAACTTGGGATTGAAACCTTTCAAATCTTCGTAGCTCAGAGCAAACACATCGGGAACTCTTGACACAATTTGTATGAACTCATACCTTTCTTGTTCAGTTGTCATCTTTCCAATTTGCAATGGTTTGTTCTCTTCCACCAAGATGGATATTGAATCTTCTCTCTTGACCTGAATGTTTGCTTTCTCTTTCCTAAACTGATCATTGGGATTGAAAATGGACTCCAAAGTGATAAGTCCCTTGGGCAGCTTGTTAGTTCTCAGCTGTACCACTTGGTCACCATACTGTTGTTCCAATTTTTCCTGATTTTTAGCTGAGAACTCAGCTTCTTCTTGTAAGAAATGGATGATTTGTTGGTCATTCTCAAACACTTGCCAACTTACATTGTTATCCGGCACTGAAGGCCTCACAATCACATGGATGTTTGGTTGTACCTTGTCCTTTTGAATGCTTTCCACAATATCAAAGGCTGCCCCAACTGCTGCAAGCCTGTCAGCAGCTTGGTTTTCTTTTCTAGGAATGGATTTTATGCTAAAGCCCTCAAAATCTTCAATGAGGTCCCACACCCTGTTCTTGTAGCACTTGAGCAGATTATTCTTGATAGCATGCTGCCCCTTAACTTGGTTTACAATCAATTCACTGTCACCAAAGACTTGCAAGTTCTTTATTCCTCTCTTTATTGCCCAATGCATCCCTTGCACCAAGGCTTCATATTCAGCAGTGTTATTGGAGCATGCAAACTGAAATCTAAAAGTTGAATAGTACTTTACTCCTTGAGGTGAAATAAGCATAGCTCCACCTCCTGCACCTTGTCTACTCCTTGATCCATCAAAAAAATAGCTGCCATACCTCATTGTCATCCTTGTGGTTTGGCTTGGTGATGCTAGGAATGGGCTGATCTTCTTGATGTATGCAATAGACCCCTAGCTCAGATTCTTCTACTTCTTGATAAGGATCAAAAGCATGCACCTTGTTTGCCCATTCATCAAGAGTTAGATCGGGATGCTTCCAACCTTGGTGTCAGCTTCATCAGTGCTTGGGTGATCTTCTTGATCAAATGCCAAACAGTTGGCATTGATCTGACTTGGAGTGTAGGGCTCAATGTGGAAGTTTGCAATAGGTTCAGACCTGATTGTAGCTTTGGTTCCATACCTCATTCTGAACAGCATGTGTGACCAATCAATCAGACAAATATCCTCCAATCTTGGCTGTGAAATCTCTTGACAAACATAGGGCAAAGAGTGGTGGAAGGTCTATAACTGATACATCTTGTAAAACAACAACATTTGGACATGCATGCAAGGTAAGACTCAAGTTTCTAATCACCCCAACTATTTATTATTTTTGTCCCATCCATTGCACTACCCCTTTGGATATGGTTTCATATTGAAGTCCTAGCTGATCAGCTATTTGCTTGGGCATCATTGAGCTACTTGCCCCGGAATCAATCATGCAATTGTGCACCAATTGGTTTCCAATGATTAATGAGACATAAAAAGGAGGGGCTTCAACATTTTACCTTTTTGTCCTCCATGATTCCCTTCAGGCTGGGCAGCATTTGTGAGCACCTTCTCTTGCATTTGGACTTGTTGATTTGAAGTTGGCCAGTCCTTCATGGCAGCTTGTAGCAAATCTCTCTGGCCTAGGATAGATAGGGATTCCCACATTGATATATTTACATTTGTCTTCTTC
Organism: Taxus wallichiana var. yunnanensis; assembly: GCA_018340775.1. NCBI lineage: Eukaryota > Viridiplantae > Streptophyta > Pinopsida > Cupressales > Taxaceae > Taxus > Taxus wallichiana. The sequence continues at coordinate 475,039,380 of CM031239.1, read as the reverse complement.
ATCTGATCAATGATACTAAATGGTGATGAAGGATCTCTTTGTTGTCCCTTGGTTTGCATATTCATCCCTTGCATGTGGGCAGCAACAACTGGTATTTGAGTTGGTCTAGGAGCTGTTCTTGGCTGCCCTTGTGCATTTACAACTAGATTTTGTTTGCCAACCATTTGTGGAGCCATAAAAGGTTGTGGATTGGTTGGAGCTAATGGTTGTTCTTCACCCAAATTCCTTCTTTTTGACCTTGTGTTGGCTGCAACACCTTGAGAGACTATTTGATTTATGCCACAAAAATCCTCTGCCTGCCAGTTCACAAGTGTGGTGTCATTTGGAGCTGATTGTTTTTGGAATGTTTCTTGTTGTTGGTTGTTTCCTTGACTGCCCTCACCCTCCACACCAGTAGTTGTCACCATTAATGCTTGATTCAAGGCACCGTTGAAGCACATAGATTGGTTGTGAGGTTCATTGCATGGAAAACACCAATCATACTCCTGAGCAACATTGTTTTGTGTTGGCACCAATGCCTTAGAGGCAGATATAGCATTTGGATTATAGGGCTGAAATGGTCTATTGGCAGGAGGCCTTGCTTGATTTAGATTTGCAGCTGGATTGGGTGGTCTATGAGGTTGATATGGCTGCTGTTAGGCTGAGCTTGAGGTTGGAAGGAAGGTCTAAAACTTTGGGCTTGTTGCCTCTTGAGAGTAACCAGCTCATTACCTAAATTTTGCAATTGCTTCATGACTTCTTGAAGCTCATTTGGGGCACTTGGAGATGAAGTAGAAGCTTCATTTGAACTCTGATTTCTAGGAGTGGGAGAAGGAGCCAAATTAGGTGCTTGATTAGTGTTTGGGCTCTCTAAACTTGGAAACAATGGCATGGGAGGTCTAGGGGCTAGTTTGCCAGCTTGGATCAAACAATTTTCAGCCCTAATGGCAATCTTTATAAGCCATAGGGATAGTTATGCCTCCCATGGACTGAATCAACATAGAAATATTAGAATTTAGAGCTTTGAGATAGTAAAGAAAAAGCACCTTTCTTTGTTGCTTTGGCACATTTACCACTTTGGAATTCTCTCCCAAGTCCTTTGAAATCTGAAATTAAAATCAGTCAGTTGCTCATTGGGAGCTCTTTTGATAGTTGTCATTTGCTCCAAAAGGGACAAGTTGTCTCCCTTTTCCCCAAAGCTACTCATGGAGGGCTATACATAGCTGATTCCAATTTTGAATAGAACTGAGGCAAGACTCCTGAACCATTGCAAAGCTTTCCCTTTGAATGAAGATGCAGCAGATTTGACAATGACTTGCATCTCATTGATCTCATGGATTGCACAAATGTTAGCAATATCCTTAACATGATCACCGGTGAGGTCTGATTTTCTCGGTGAAGTATGGAATGTTCTTAAATCTGCTACTTGGGATTGGATTTTGTGCATTGAGAGCAAGTGGGCTGTTGCTAGTGAAATTGACATAGGGGTTGTTTTGTGCCATTCTAATTGGTCTTAGAACCCTTGTTGACTGAATGAAAGGCCTACCAGGTGGAGGAGTTGAGAGAGTTCTGTTTGGTGGAGATGGAGACCTTTGGATTCTCCTCCCACTTTGCCTTATTCTTGGAGATAACTACAGATATTCAAACAACACCTCTTCCTCTCTAGCTCTTGACCTTGTGTTGATTCTTCTCATGAGTTTTCAGGTCTGCACTGCCAAAACCAGCTGATTCTTCCCCTTGGAGTCGCCAGATGTGTAATTTATAGCTCTTTTAAGCAAGAAAATTTGCAGAAGATGCACATCAACTTTTTTGCTGATGAAAATGAGACCTCTAAGGTCCCACCGGGTGTGCCAAAACTATTGTTGCAAATCAGCAGCACCCCTGGATGCAAATCAGGTTTCTAAGTTGATGTTTCAGGCATCCAGTGTGATTGCACAACATTGAAACCTCTCTCCAAGTGTGGGACTTGTAAAATGAGAGAGGAATCTCTCAGATTAGAGGCTGGTTCCTCAAACTCCTCGATCAGATCATTATTTACAATTGCGAGAGGTTTGAATCCTAATCCTACTCTAAATTCCAAGGAGACGAGAGATAGAAAGTGCAAAAATTGAAACTAAACTAATAGGTGATACACCAAAGGAGTGGTGAACACTTCTTGTTCATGAAAATTGACACAATTTCATAAAATGCAACATGAAACATCATACACAGGCTGATAAGATGTAATTAGAAGTGCGAAATGAAGCAAGACAATACAAACAAAAAGGATTTGAAAATTGATCACGAGTCTGCTTTGTCATTTTCTTTGTCAAAATCCTTGCATTTGCAACATCAAAGAGGTAGAAACCTATTCTGATCATGAAGAAGGTCGATACTTGCAAAAATCACTTGTTGAAGGTGAAAGAAGAAGCTTGCTATCCAAAAAAATGTTCAACCTCAAAAAATGAGCCAAATCTGGCTTTTACAATGCATGGGTCGAGCCCAGGAGAGAGAAAATGTGTAAAAAATGTGGAAGCCATTCCCCATTGAATGAAGATGCATTAAAACAGCATGGGCATCCTTACAGACCCATGCCCTGACATTTTTGGCCATGCTGAAGAAGAATGCGACCCATTTTGCATTAAAACTGGTTGTTGAAACGTCATTTCTGGCCATTACCACGTGCCAGAGGTGTTTCTTGATTTTATCTCTCAAACTCAACCAAAATTCAAAATTTACCCTGGAATCATGTAGAGAATTTCACCAGCTTTCCATTGATATAAAGAACATGAAAATCGAGCTCTGGATCGAAAGATATGGCGATTTGAAAATTTAGGGCAAAAACAGGCCAAAATCGGATCGGCGGGCAAAAGTTTGAATTTTTACCCGTTTGGTCTTTGGAAAAATTTTCAAATTTTCCCCACGCTCCACCACTCCAGGTGCCACGTGGTGGCTTCCTATTGGTTGTGGGCCTCCTAAGGGAAAATTTCCCACAAAAACTCCATCGAGCCATAACTTGAAAAATATGAGGAGTTAGGAGGAAAACTTTACCTTTCTGGAAAGCTGAGAGAGAGCTCTATCCAATGGTGCCATTTTTAGAAATATTTGAGTGCCTAAAAATCAAAAATGGAGACTGAGGCACAAGAGAGGTAAGAACACAAGGAGTTAGCCACAAAAATGAGCAGGGGCACATTTCAAGAACCTTCACATAAATACTTGTCAAATATTTCTACTAGTGACTTGTTTTCCATGGAATATTCCCAAATCTTGTTCTTTGACCCATCATAAACTCCAACTTCCATAAATACTAAAGAAATTAAGATAGTGCCAACATTGATATTATTACATGTGTGTGCTTCTTCGATGATGGTTTCTGCAATGTTATAGACTACTCCCTAAGACATCTTCCTCGTGACATGGAGCCACATTGTATTCACCTGCAACCATCTCTCCTAATCATTCAACTTGGTCACTAGATGCGCAACTGCTTGTACCATTGGGTACTTCTTCAATTTATCAATGTCCATTCCACGTGGACCCTTTGTGTACCCCAACTCCTTCCGTGTCTCCATGATTGTTGTAATCCTTACCCTTCATCCGGAAAAATAGAAGAATTCCTCATGGACTCTGCTCATAAGCCATTGGTATAGAGGTTCATACTTTCCAAAATATGGAAGCTCATACAACTGATACACTCCCACATGTTTTAATAGTTTCTCAAAGTGTAATCATATACTGGCATATCTTCTGTCATGCACTTGTTGGTCTTTGTATTCAATAATGCATCCAATTATTTTTTGTTATCATAAGTGTGGTGGTTATAATCACTCACCTTGTAGTTGTAGATATGGGAATCTCATTCTTTCCCAATTATCACACCTTGTGGATACTGCATTTGTGATAAATTACTCTTGGGAGAAAATTCAACTTCTATTTTTACTTTCTTCTTCTTTCCTTTTCTTTGGTGCCATCTGAAAATATCAACTTTCTATCCTCTGTAGTGAGCAAGTCAAAACCCTAGCTTGAATCTGCATGCCCTAGTTTGAAACCACGTGCCCTAGCTCTTTCTCAACATGTTTGCTTCACTCAAACCCTTCACTAATGGGGATGCAAGCTTCTTCTACACACAAATCCACTCTCCACATCTAGTTTCACACTCTTCGCACCTTAACATGACTCGCTCAACTTGTTTGCACTTAGCTTGCTCAAACACTTATGATCGCAAAGCTAAAAATGAACTCACATAATGTCCTTATATAGATTTTCAAAAAGTTAGTGCATCTATTGCTCCTTCACCTACCAACAATCCTTTGATTAATTGACCATTTTCACACTTTCTGCGTGGTAAATATTCATACCCAAGATATAACCTTCTAGCGTTCCTTCCTCCTTTTGGCCACAAAATTCTCTTTAGCGTGCATCTATGTGCCTAAGTACCTCACCACCGCACCCTCCTTGGTAGCCTTCATGACCTTTGCTTACCTTGCATTATACTTGTTTACTTCATTTATCTCTATATATGGGCCTTGTTTGGAAGAAATATTCTTTCCAACAACTCTCCGAACTTGAATATCACCTGTAACAATTTGTTCCTTTATGTGTACCAATTTTTCAATATCCACCCCACACGAATGGTATGTGTAGTCCTCTAGGCATAAAAATTCTTCAAATGGTAATTATCTTCTAGCACACAAAACATGCTTAGTACACAAAGCACCAACTAAAATGACAAAGCATAGTGATGAAAAAGGAAATACATTAAAGGAATACATAAATAAAAACCTACTCTAAATGGAAACAATGTCTTATTACAAACACAAAGAAGACTTATTTATAGTAGGCCTTCAACCTAGTCCCATTAAAGTAACCGGGTAATCATATCCCATCAAGTTCTTCTAATGGAAAGTGAATGTTTCAAGTATGTGAGTGATAACATACAGTCCCAACCAATGAACTTTTAGTTTGCCTTGATGGTGCGAAACTTTGAGTCATAAAGAAGCACCATATGTCCTATCTCAAGATTTTTTTCCCTAATGTACCTATCATGCCATGCTTTATGTCTAGCCTTTTCTTGCTTCTGACTCCATCGTGTTATTTCTTGTCACTCATTTATCTTGATCAAATTTCCAATTCATTCTTCTAATGCTTGCTCATTAACTAGACCTCTGCGCGTGCAATACGTAAAGAAGGTAACATGAATTCCATAGGAAGAACTAATTTTGTGCCAAACACCAATTGAAAGGGTGTGGCCTTATTCAACTACTTGTATGTTGTTTTATACACCCAAAGCATGATAAAAACTTTATCATCCCAATCTTTCCTTCCAACATCACAATTTTTTGTCAATGTCTGGCTCAAAATCTTGTTGAAAGCTTCAGCAGTCCCATTTTCCTGAGGATGATATGGTGTAGTCTTATGGTGTGCAATCATGAAATAATCAAATAGAATTCTCATTGGCCCATTCAAAAGTGTGTGCCCTTATCACTAGTCAAACTCAAAGGGCATCCATACCTTGTAAGAAAATTTTCCCTAAGAACCGGCTATTATAGTTGTTATATAATCCTTGTTAGGTGTTGCTTTTAACCACCTTGTGCGATAATCTATAAAAGTGATGATGTAGCATGATCCGGACCTACGTGCGGCTGGTGAGATAGGACCCACAAATTCTATAGCCCATTTCTCAAATGGATTTGCACTAGGAATAGGTCTTAAAGGCATTTCATCTCTTTTCCCTGAGTTTACCAATGCATTGATAGTGATCACGGGCCTTACAATAGGCTTTACAATCCTTATAAAAGGTATCCCACCATAATCCAACAAGTAGGATCTTGTTTGTAGTGGCATCACCTACATAGTTTCCACCGTAATACCACCATGATCCTCTTCTATGATATTTGTGTGCTCATGCTCTAATACATATCGGCGTGGTACTTCATAGCGGCCTAACTTGTATAGGTCACCACTGATCAACACAAAAGGTGTGGCGTGAATTACTAATTTTTTTCTTCTCTAAGGCTTTGAGTTCTTCTCGGTGCCACACATGTGCGTAGAAAAACAACAATATCCTCCAAGTCTAAAGGTGTGTGATGTAACCTATATAACTATGCATCTGGCATTGTATCTTCAATTGTTTGTGCGTCTTCCCCTAACTGTATCCTTGATAAATGTTTTGGGCTAGAATTACATTTCCTTGGTTTTACCACAATTTGTAAAGTAAAATTATTCAACTAAGAGCATCCATCAACATATGAGCCCCTGTAAGACTGGATTATTTACTAATTATTTCAATGCCATGTGATTGGTATAGAATACAAATGGTGTTGCTAGCAGGTATTGTCTAAATTTATGTAGCGCATAGATCATTGACAAAGCTTCGCACTCTGTAGTTGTATAATTCTACTTTGCATGAGTCAAATTTATACTAGCAAAATAGATAGGATGATCTATAATACCTTCTCCAGGCTGAGCCAACACCATGCCAATGGTCATGCCAGAAGTGTCCACATGTACATGAAATGGTTGGTCCCATGAGGGAAAGCGCAGAATAGGCATTGTAGTAAGTTTCTCCTTCAATGTCTTGAATGTGCACTGCTGCGGTTCCCCAATAGAATGTCCCTTTTCCTTTTAGTAACTCCTCCAAGGGTGTGACAACCTTAGCATATCCTTTGATAAATTTTCTATAATACCTAGTGTGACCCAAAAATCTGTGCACCTCACTCTAACTAGTAGGTTCTTTTAGGCTGAAAATAACTGTAATTTTAGCTAGATCTACCAACAAACCTTCCTTGCAGATAATATGCCCTAACAGATTGCCAAAAGGTGTAGGAAACACACAATTTTGATGTTCAAAGAGATTCTTCACTTTCTACATAGTTCAAACATTAAGCACAAACTGTCACAATGATCCTTAACAAGCCCATACACCATCCAATCATCCAAGTAAACTTGCAAGAAAAGATGAATAAAATCCTGGAATGCTTGAACAACTATTTGTGAAAATACAATAGGTTCATTTTTAAACCAAACGACATCACACTATATGCAAAACTTCCCCATTCAGTGGTGAAAGTAGTCTTTTCTTGATCCTCTGTGTAATCCTAAACTTGGTGATACCCATAGAATCCATCTGTAAAGGAATAGAATTCACACCCTACAATGCCTTCTAATATTTCCTCTATGAATGGCATAGGGAAAGGATCAGTCATACATGTAGCACTCGGCTCTCTATAGTCTACACAGATCCTAATCTGACAATCTTTCTTTATACTAATCACCCAGGCTAACCCATTCGACTCATCTAAGGGCTTGATGATTCCAAACTTCAAAATTTTTTCAATTTCTTCTTTTACCTCTTTGCACAAGTTCAACTTCATCCTGTAGGGTCTCTTCCCGATTGGGGCACGCACCTTCCTTAATCTTTATCTTCATTTCTCCTAAATATGCATGCACTCCTTTCAATTCATGGTATCCCCTAGGAAATAAATCCTAAAAATCATGGAGCAAATCCATTATTTTTTCTACTTCAAATTCAGACCAATAATCTCCAATTATTACCTCTTTAGGTTCAGCATCCGTACCAATATTCACTTTCTTGGTCCTCATAGGTTCATGATAGGCACGTGTGTTGTTATCTGCACTGTCCAAGACCTTGCACACACTGTTGAATGATCTATATCTAGTTATTCTACTTCTTCATCATCCACTATGTAGACCATCTTCCCTTTTTCTTTCTCAAATAAAGTGTGCTTAAGTAGTGTGGCATTTGTCTTGTTCCTATAAAAAAACACACTCTGAGTCGTTTCCATCAAATAAATCCTGAATGAGTTCTTCCGCCTTTGCACTGTCTCCCATAGTTAACCACTTTATAACCCTTAATGCCTCTTCTACTAGAGGTTTAGTAGAGAAGTAGTCAAAATTTTGGACCATACCTATAATCAAATCCTACCAATTTCTAGTTTCTCTATGTAGCTCTACATATACATACCAAGCACGTGTGCACCTTGTAAAGTGGAATAAAGTTTGTGCACCCATAGAAAGGTGGTAGATATTTCTATCCGAGCCTCTCACACTATTAAATGTGGTGCTGAACAAGTTGATTACCATGATATGTGCAGATTTTAGTTAGTGCATTACTCCTAGAAAACCAAGTTGTAAGAGCAATCCTGACTTCATTCCATTCTACAAGATTATCCTCATCAGTGCTCCCTTCCCCACGTAACAATGAGTTGTTACTCGGTTCTTCCACGGCAATGAGGTGAACCACCCAACAGTAGCGTTGTTTTCTCACTCGTTTTCTATGCTATCATAATTCTTATTTTAATTGGTCTACCCATTATTCCTCATAGGAATACTATAGGTCCCCTTCCCCAACGTTCTAATGTTTAGAGATGTTACCTATTTTCTTGATGCATCAAGTTTTGTTGTTCCACACAAATGTGCTCCTTACTTCATACCCTACTAACTCATAAGTACCATGAGCCCAATTATCACAAGCAATACTTGTAGTATCACTAATAGAATGTGCATCTTCCCACTTAAGGATTACTTCTTTAGATGGCTTGAGAACTTCTAATCTTTTCCCTTTAGCCAACTCCCTAGTAATGGAATAATATTCTCTAAGGAGCATTCTGCATACCTCCTTCAAGTCATCAATATCTGACTAGACCGTCTTTACCTCCTTCTTTAGTTCCATCTTCCATGATTGCTCCTTTAAAATTTATATTTCACCTTGAATATTTATAAGGACCTCCATGGTCTCTTGATAAACCTCCTTCTGATGGGTAGGATCTGAGTATTGGGCATGTAAAACCTCCTCTTTATTGATGGTAGGTTTCTGTTGTAATGCCTCTCTAGTGCATACAACTTCATCCTAGGTAGTGATCTTTACAAGAAATACCTTAGATTCTAGTTCCAACTTGGGCATCCATTAATTTTCAGGTGCGTTGTATCCTAACCATCCTTGTGCCTTTTTTTCTTGTTTATGTTACTTACTAATATGCTCATATAAGTTCAAGAATTCATCATAGCTATGATTCTTTCCACAAAAAGAACATGTAATATTATGAGGACATTCGCACCTGTAGTGGTTAAGTGATCCACATGTAAAGCATGTTCCATGAGGGAAATCTCCTTGTCCACCACCACGGCCTCAACCTCCGAATCCTTCATGGTATCCTCGACCTATGCCATGTCCTCCATCATAGTGCCCCTCATTCCGATCATAATGCACTTGATTGTGATCCTGATCTTGGTGCTCATTCTTTCCTTTAGAGTTATCTGATACCCCTGTTTATTACACACCAATATCTATAGCATCATGGATTTTCCAATCAACTTATAGTCCTCTATATCGTGATTCATGGACTATAAAATCTTACAATAATAGGATACATTATTCCTTATCGCACATTGTAATAATGGGAAATGGTTAGCATCATGGTTTAGGTGACATATCTCACAATCTAGCAGTAATGAATGTACTGATATGTGGGGATAATTATCCTTGGTGTGACCTTCCACTACACAATTTGTACACCAAATCCCCAGTGCATGTCTTATGTGCCGAATTCACCGATAGTTTCTCTAACTATTTTTCCATAGTTGTAATTTGTGCCTCTAAGAATGGGCTGACTCAACATCTATACTCTCGATTGCCTCAAAGTGTGTAAAGTAGCTTCAAGGGCTTCGTGTGGATCAATGTATGTCTTATGTGACAAATCCCTTCTAAAAGGTGTGATCAGACCTCCAATGAACCATTGCACATGCTGGATTGTGTGAATATCATAAGAAAGCTTAGATAAAAGTGTTTTAAAATGGGCATCATACTCCCGGACACTTTCAGTAGTACCTTGTTTAATATCCTTAAGCACGTTTATACTCTTCTGCTCCAACTTATGGATATAGAAATCTTTAAGTAATGCGTCTTTAAATGTTGTGTAATCTACGCAAGTTTGATCGTGGTCAAACTTCATGTACCAATGTGTACACGTCCCAACAATGTAGTTGCAAATTGACTTGCCTTATGCTCAAATGTTGTGATCCCTTTTGCATACCACGGTAATTCACACATGTGCACGTGTTTAGTAGCATCTTCTATTCCCCTATACTATGGAAGATAAAGTGACATCTCCATGTAAATATTCTAGGGTTGGTGTAGACCTTTCCCACCCGATCCATAACCCCCGTGTTTCCTCTACCTCAAGAACCATTAGATCCACGAACTAGAACCACCTAAACCCCCGATCTTCCACCCGAAGCTGAAGTGGACTAGAAGATGTACTTTGATGTGTCCCAACAAGTAGATCGTACTTAAACACCTATAGTATGTGTGGTGGTACTGCATCCCAAAAGTGAGCCCCAAATTTTACACACTCAAATTTTGTGCAGATGATGCACTGAAAAGTACCTCTAAACAAAAATGAAGACATTTTCACTACCATCGATGTACTTGATATGTGACTTACACTTGTTTCCCTACTACCCAATTTTCCTTACTTGACTATTAGATGTGCTAAATCTTTGGAAAACCAAGTGCAAGGGCTAGATTGCTGTAGATTCAAAAGTGTGCATGTGGCCCAAGTCATCTCGGTTGGCACGCTCTCATATGAGGTGAAGAGGGTTCCCTTTCATGATTTACCAAATGGGGGTTCTAATTCTTTGGCTCCACACATTCTATGTGAGCTCCAAATCCTTCGTGAGCCATCTCTCTCCTAAACACCATCTACTCTTTAATGTGATATTGCTTATATATCTCCCTCTTGTATGCCTCATTGTATTTAAGCCACCTTTCTTCTCTCCACATCTCTACCAATAGCTCTGTCATCTTTCACCAAACCTACTCCTTCCCCACATGTGGTGGGATTTAGTTATCCATCGGTTTATTTTCCAAGTTCAAGGTTACCATCAAGATCTTAATCACTATTTGAATGCCTTGAAAGTATGTTCCCATGGGATACCATAAAAAGTGGATTCCGCTACCTCTGGAAAAGAATAAGTGGAAATTAAGTATATATTTTTTAGAACACCACGGAACCAAGTATCCACAGTGTGTGTCCAAATCAGATTAACATCACAAAGGGCCTGGAATTCTTCATGCATCCAAATAAGTTCACGATACCTCCAATTCCTTTTAGACACATAAACAACCATCCACTCATATAATTCTATGAGAAAAATGGCAAATAATCTCTCATACAAATTTTCATACTGATTATGTTCCATCCACGCGCATGTGTCAAACTCAAATCCATTATTGAACCTCTATGCATACTCTTCTTCTAGATCTTTTATCCACTCCTCAACACTTTTTAGGGTCAACTAGTACGTCTTCATTGCAAACCATCCTAAAAACAATTGAAAAAGAGGTCTTGGAAATAGAACCAATGATGCAGCCTAGAATTTACCAGGAATAACCCAAGCGCACCTTTGGCACATCACTCAACCTAGAATGAGCACTCACCTAAAGCACACAAAGGTACCATGTCCCTCCTTATATTTTTTTGTGCAATATGTGAACATGATGAAGGTTTAATGTATTTACATACATAAACAATATACATTTTCCATATAGCATATTCTAGATCTAGATCTTAAAGAATCATGAATCAAATGATAAATATAATGAAATTATCTATGTAATAACTAGTTACAGTCACATTTGACACCATTATTAATCTAATAGACTCCATTATATTAAAACACAATGAACACATAAGATTCTTATAATAATTAGTACCATAAGTTCATGCATGCATCAATCTCTGCAATAGCTCATACATACTCTCTACTAATATACGTAGATTACTACATATTTATAAGGGTGGGATATTTCCCTTCACCACTTACATAACTCCACAATAGCTCATAGACACACACATACTTCTCTACTAATCTACGTAGATTACTACATATTTATAAGGGTGGGATATTTCCCTTCACCACTTACATAATTCCCAAAATAGGTCACATGCCCTAGGAATAGAAAATAGTCATGCGCCTTTACAATAATAGACACACATGCAAGTGCGCTAATAATAGATCTCTTCTAGCTAGATAGATAATGGTAATCTTATTATCAACTTGAACTCATGCAAAGTGCTTTAGTAGACGCTCTTCTAAATATAACATTTTTGTATCCTCACAAGTTTCCATCTAGTTGTACCCAAGTATGTGATTAGGACCTAGAAATGTACCCAAGTGTGTGATTTTGTGTCTTGTTTTCTCTTGAAAACTGCTCCACGTTTTCATATCCAAATTCAAAAAAATTATCTCATGCCCTTCGTTGGTGTCTAAGAAAAGTTAGAGATTTAAGAAATTAGTAAAAGTTGTGCCTGGAGTGTTTAAACCTTTGTTTTGCTTGTTTTTGAAATCCTCCATTTCTGATCTGTGCACATAATATCCTCTTTGTAACCTCTAGTTTTTATCAAAAGTGTTCACTTGTTATATGGCCTAGGTCTTCAAATATTTTTTTGCCTCCATGCCTCTGGTTCATGAAGAAATTCAAAACTTGGACTCAAAATGATGAATTTTTCCTCCTTTGCGTATTTTCCATAGTCGGGATGACGGGTGTCTTTTCCCCGTCAAATTTAGACCCCAATGAATGCGAGTATGTGGTTAGATCCTATTAGATGGGGAGGAATGGGATTTTTTTGTGAACTTAACACTTTTGGTCTCTTTTGGCAAAATGGTAAATTTGCTGCTGCCCCGGAAAGTTTGAAGGTTCCGATTTTGGTTGATCGTGGAAAAAGTGGAAGTTTTATCCCAAGATGCACAAGTTAGGAGGGACACTTAGGACCCGAAAATCTGAAATTTCCGATTGCGGAAAAAGTAGAATTTTTTTGTCCAGGCTACAAAAGTTCACAAGGGACACTTGGGACCCAAAAACCTGAAATTGCCAATTGTGGAAAAAGTGGAAGTTTTTGTCCAGTGCATAAGTTCATGAGGGAGACTTGGAACCTGAAAAGATGAAATTTACGATTGCGGAAAAATTGGAAGCTTTTTTCCCAGTGCATAAGTTCACGAGGGACACTTGGGACCGAGAAAAGCCAAAATTTCTTATTGTGGAAAAAGTAGAAGTTTTTGCCCCAGTGCCACAAGTTCAATTGGGACACTTAGGACCTAAAAATATGAATCAACCAAAAATTCAAAAGCGTGAGAGTGGGTTGGTAGAGGAAATTGAGTTTTTGAGCCTTTTTGCAAAAAAAGGTGAAAATTTTAAAAGTGACCCTTGCAACCCCAATCAGTTATCAAGGAAAAAGTAAAAGGTGAAGCCCACAAGTTGAAAAGTCAAATCGGAGCAAGCGGGCCGATGGAGGAAATTGATTTTTTTCCTTTTTCCAAAAAGGGTAAAATGTTGAGAAAAGAGTAGTGATCCCATTTCCAATAAGAACGTGCCATGTGTCTAAGTTGAAAATTCAAAGCGGGGTTGCGGGCCAATTTGTTCCAAATTGCCAAATCTCATGAAAAATCACAAAATGTGAAAGGCTTCCCCGTAACCACTCTAATCCCTTCCGCCACGTGGGACGGTCTGATTTCAAAGCTATAGGAGAAAATCAAATGGTCTATATTTAAACTGGCAAATCAAATGTAATGGTTGCTTTGCAAGATCTGGTTTTTAACCCGCCATGAGTGTTTTATTTATAACAGAGGAATTTAAAAAGGAGTTGAGCATTTTTGAAGTTGTAATGGTTTCTTGTGAAGAATATAATGGCTTCTCAACGTCACTCAAAGGGGCGATTGATTTCACAAAAGACCGAGTGCTCTCAGACTGGAAAAGACACAAAACGTCATTTTTCTTCTACCTTCATTCTCTCTCGAATTTCTTCCATTCTCAAGCTATGTACAAAATCTACTTGAGATTTAATAATAACAAGAAGGAAGTATTACCTCTTTGATTGAGGAATTGATTGGTAGTTTACGACCAATGAGTTTCATTCGGTCTTGTAGTTTCTCCTACAAATTTCTTTTTCTTCTAATTATAAATGCATATGAATGAAACTTCTAATTAATTTTTGTGGGCATATGATATTCTACTCATAACATTAATTTCTCCTACCTCCATTCTCACTCCCTTTCCCCTTTTCAAAAAAGTTCTTCTCTAGTGAGAAATTGCTAGTTTTGCCATAGGGTTAGTGGAGTGCCCCTGTTGGATCTTTGGTTGAAAGGCCACCATTGAAATCCAATTTTCACGCATGCACATATGGAATTTTCACCATTCAAGCAAAGGGACTTAGATTCCCATAGCATTGGCTTAAAACCCACCAATTTTTCCATAAGACAAATTTTCTCACCAAAAACTTTTAGCGCCCACCGTGGGGCATATTTTTGAGATTCTGCACCCAAAACAACCTCAAGGTCATAAAATACAAAAAAATATTGTAAAAGAAAAGTTTACGGAGTTTGAATAATCACGCAAACTACATGGATGTAAATCATGACTATTCTGGGAAATCCTCCTATTGAGAGACATGATTTAATCTTTCACATCCAAGAAGACATTGCTTCTGATCTAAGAGAAGCTATTTGGCATAATAGACAAAGTTTCAATCAATACTTCATTTCCATAAGGATTCTAGACCTAGAAGAGGAACATGCTATTGAATTGGAAAGGCAGAGACAAATTCCAGCACCCCAGAGAAGAGCATAAACTTTCAAGTTGGCTGATAGAAGATACACCCAAAAATTGAGGCAAGGAGGAAAAATTGATCCCACATTTGAAGAGCTTGAAAGAGAGGTAGTTGTTGAAGAGGAGATAAGGGCTCAACTTGAAGAAATAGAAAGACTCCAAATCGAAGTAGAAGAAAGAGTAGTAGCAGAAGCAGCCTTAGCAAGATTGGAGGATAGAAATAGGAATAGAATGGGTGATCATGAAGATGAAGTACGTAGGCCTAACGTGCCATGGGGAAGAAATATTGGTCCACTTGGTCATCCACAACCACTTCATGAGCTCCCAAGAGGCTCAAGAAATAACTTCCCAAAATTCAAATTAGATGGTTCTAAGCTCCCTATAGAACATGTAGCAGCATTCATCACTGCTTGTGGAGTGTTGGGAGTTGAAGATGAAGATGTTTCAGTTAGGATCTTTGTTGAGTCACTCCAAGAGAGAGATGTTGAATGGTTCTACATGTTTCCCCAAGATCTATCACATGTTGGGAAAATATAAGAAGTGCATTTGAACATAGGTTCAAGAGCACATAAGATTGTCAGGATCTGCTAGTCCAATTAGTTCAGATGAAGAAGGAGACCTCTAAATCAATGAGAGATTTTGTAGCAAGGTATAATAGGTTGATTAGAAGGATCCCGAGAGGATGTGGTCCCCTTGAAAACAACTTTAAAATATTCTTCATCGAGTGCTTTTCCATCGAAGTTGGATTCTTCCTCGGGAAGAGCCCAACCAAGAACATTGAGAGAAGTTCAAGACTTTGCAATTTGAGACCGATGATGATCTAATTCTTTACGGGAAAGTGAAAGGACCAAGTGGGAAGAAAAAAGGTCAGAGTCCAAATTCAGTCACCATTGATCCAATGTTCCAAAAAATTGCAAATGACCTAGTTGCCTTTAAGAAGTAGCTATCACAAATCACAATGAGGAATGCTCCAAGGAGACCAAATCCTCAGGATAGACCAAGAATTGTTCCACCTCCTTGTAGACTTTCTCTTGAAGCACCACTAGTCAATACCATCTATGACAATAGGGAATTAGAAGAAGGAACATACATTGAGGAAGCGAAGAAGAAAGCATGGATGACTATGAAAACTATATTGATATTGAAGAGGTTAGCATGCACAATGGCCTAATTGAATACGTTGATGACAAGGAGGAAGGTGATGAAGAAGCTCCAAGTTTTTCATGTGTTTTTTCAATCATGCACAATCTAAGAATGGTGTTTCAACATGAGCGGTTAGAATCGAGAGTAGGAAGAACAAAGAAGATAGCTCTTCAAAGCCTCCACCGAACAAGATCATCAAAAGGGGATCACCATTACCACCTTCCATGGAATTGGCTAGAGATAAATCAGATTCACTAGTTTTCAAGGATCACACTATTTTTCCAAGTAAGTTATCGATTCTTCTCCAACTCAAAAGCTATTAAGAGAAATTCTCTTCTAAATGCTAGTTCTACAAGAACATCTAAATTTCAACCAAAGGCTACACTTCCATCTCCTTCAAAGCCAATTACTATATTTGAAAAGGAGAAACCAGCACCAAAAGTAATAAAACACCTATCATTTAAGTCCTCATCCACTTTGTTGGAACCTCTTCCTCATCTCTTGTAACTCCATTTGATTTTGTGGAGCATGCAAGCAAAACCAAAGTTCAGCTCTACGAGATTGAATACCTTCAAACACATCCTACCCAATTTGATAGATTCAATAAGGCAGTCCAGGTGGTAACTCTACATCCCAAATCTCTAATTCTAAAGGCTTACTTCCCACACCATCCATACCACCTTCTCAAAACATGCTAGCCCTCAGTGCCTCCACCACCAACAGAGTTGAGCCTTTTTACCTGTCACTTCTCATCAAAGGTTTCCAGTTGAACAATTGCATTATAGATTTTAGAGCCTCAGATAATGTGATGCCAGCAAAAGTTGCAAATGCTCTTGGCCTCACTTTGACCAGGTAAATGGCACATGCTACTCAATGGAATCCAAACAAGTTCCATTGGTAGGAAGGATTAAGGATGCTCAGGTTGCACTAGCTGATTACCCTAATAAGAAGATACTCTTGACCATTTTGGTGGCAGACATCCCAACATCTTTTGGTATGTTGTTGAGTAGAAGTTTTTACAGAGATCTAGGTGGAGAAATAAAAATGGATTGGTCATCTGCAACTATCCCAGTGAAAGGAGAAATGAAGAAAGCTGCATCGATCGGAAAATGAAATTCATAGTAAGGAAATCTGATGATCCAAGAGCTAACATCCTTTTTCAATATTATGGGCTAGGAAACTACTTCCTTACATCACAAAAGGAAGATAACTTGCCACTCCTCATAGAGGAAGAAGAAGATCATATTTGACAATGGAGTTTGATGGCAGTCACTCCATAGCAAGCTCTAGAGCTGGTGTAGTACTATACTCTCCCTCCAATGAGATATATTATTTTGCCTACAAGTTGCAATTTGATAATACAAACAATCTTGTAGAGTATGAAGCATTGATTTTAGGCATGAATGCAGCAAAGGACATTGGAATAAATAAGTTGAGATGAAAAGGTGATGTAGAGGTTGTGGTGAAGTAGGTCGTAAGCAATATCGGAGTAAAAAAATCAAGGCTCAAGCACTATAGAAAAGAGTGTGGGTGCATCGAATCCTATGATGCATTATCCATTGAAGCTATCCCTAGGGAGTAGAATGAAAGGGCTGATTCTCTAGAAATTTCAGGTTCCTTAGTGACACCTCATACTTCTTTTGGAAAAGATAAAGTGACCATTGAGATGGTGTTCAAACCCATCATGCATAGACAGTGCAAATCACTAGCAGGTCTTCAATGATGATAATCAAATCCTAGCCTTCTTAGAACAAAGGGATAACTTCAATAATTTTTTTCTTTGAAGGAAGTAAAACCCACACTTTATGAATAAGCCCCCAAAGAAGATAAGGAAGGAATTGAGGGAATCGATGAAGAGGGAGTACTCAAACTAAAATGAAACAAAATCCCTAAAGGCCTAGTTTCTTTGGAAGACCTCTTTGACAAGCATGATAGGTTCATCCAAGAGAAAGAAAAATAGTCTTCTCGGTGTCCATCTGATTTTGATCAAGAAAACATTGGCACTTCAGAGAATCCAAGGATGGTTAACATTGGTAAATGTTGCTCACTAGAAGAGAAGAGAAAGTTTGTTGCTCTACTAAAAATTACTCAGATGTCCTGGCCTACTCCTATGATGAACTCAAGTCTTTTCAGCCAAAGGAAATGCATCACTCCATTCCTTTGAAGTAAGGAGCCAAGCCCTTCAGGAAAAAACAAAGGCCCTACAATCCAAAGATTTTTGATGTTATCAAAGAAGAGGTGACAAAGATGCTCAATGCTAGAATCATTTTCCCCATCCACCATTCAACATGGGTGGCTAACATTGTGCTAGTAAGGAAGAAGAATGGGGAAATAAGGATTTGTGTAGACTTCCAAAATCTGAATCAGGCATCTCTCAAGGACAACTACCCTCTTCCAATCATGGATCATATTTTACAAGCAATCACTAGATCTGAAATTCTCTCTTTTTTGATGGATTCTCAAGGTACAACCAAATCAAGGTGGTAGAAGAGGATTGCAACAAAACAGCCTTCACAACACCTTGGGGCACTTTTTCCTACAGCAGAATGCCTTTTGGCTTGATCAATGTTGGGGCCACTTTCCAGAGAGCAATGGACTTGGCCTTCAAATATTTGAAACATTGCATTTTCATTTACCTTGATGACCTCACATTTTTTTCAAAGAGGAGGGGAGATCATATCAATCATTTGGAGGAAGTCCTTGTAAGGTGTAGGAAACATGGCATTTCTCTAAATCCAAATAAGTGCATTTTTGGAGTCACAGAAGGTAAGTTGTTGGGAAACATTGTGAACAAACATGGAGCACACATTGATCCTGAGAGGGTCAAAGCTATCCAAGCACTAGCCTTACCAACCAGTAAGAAGGGAGTTCATTCATTCTTTGGAAAGGTAAACTTCCTTTGTTGTTTTGTACCTGATTTTTCTTAACTGACTAAGCATATAAATTCCATTATGAATCCTCAAGCAAGTTTCAAGTGGAATAAGGAAGGAAAAACAACATTTGAGGAGATCAAGAAAGACATTACCAAAGCTCTGACTCTTGTATCTCCATATTTTAATAAGGAGTTCATCATGTATTGTTATGCATCAGAACATACACTCTTTGTTGTCCTTGATCAAAAAAATGATGAAGTTTTAGAAGCACCCATTGCTTTCATGAGTTGTCCTTTGAAAAATCATGAGCTAAAGTATAGCCAATTGGAGAAACATGCCTACGCAATGGTCAAAGCTATTAAAAGTTTCAGATTCTACATTCTCAATTCCCACATAGTGGTGATAGTCCCAAGAACTGCAATCAAGTCCATTTTGACTCAACAAGATCTTGGGGCAAAGAGAGGAAGCTGGATTACAAAGACTAAAGAGTATGACTTGGAGATTAGACCCTCTAATTTGATAAGAGGAAATGGTTTGTGCAAGCTGATTGCTTAAGATGAAGCTCTCAAAGCTCATCAAGGAGAAAAAGATGGTGTTTGCTCAACCTGTTTAGGAGACAGTCCATAGGTGCTCTTTGTCACCACCAGCGATGAGTGGTATCTTTGACATTGCTTACTATCTCACTTATGGAGAATTCCTCCCTCATCTTGATTACAAACAAAGAAGAACACTCAAGCTAAATGCAACCAAATTTTTGATCGGAATCATGCACTTTACAAGAGAGGCCTAGATGGTTGTTTCCTCGGGTGTGTAGATAAGGAGCAGCAAGAAAATTTTCTCAGGGCATATCATGATCAAGCTTGTGGTGGACTTTTCTCAGCAATAGTCACCATACATAAGATCCTCATATGGATATATATTAGCCCTCCGTCTTTGTAAACACTCAGATTGGGTTTCCAAATGCAAAGCATGCCAAAAATTTGTTGGAAAGCCACGACTAGCTTGCATTACATTGCCACTTAGGCCTGTGGTGATTGAAGAACCATTTCAGCAATGGGGATATATTTTATTGGTGTTCTGAATCCTCATTCTAGTGCAGGGCATACTTATGTACTCATTGCAACTGATTACTTCACTAAATTGGTGGAAGCCATCCCAACTAAGCAAGCTAGATCTAAAATAGTCTGTAACTTCATCAAGGAGAATATCATTATTCGTTTTGGAATACCACATAGAAAATTGTTGTAGATAATGCCACCTATTTCTCTTCAAAGAAGCTCACCAAGTTTTTTATGGTTTTGGAATATTGTTATCTCACTCTTATGACTACTATCCATAGGGAAATGGTCAATTTGAGTCAAGCAACAAGAACATTGTGACCATTTTTCGCAAGCTAGTAGATGAGAATCAAAGGAACTGGCACAAGAAGTTATATGATGCATTGTGGGCTGATAGGATCACTCCTAAGAAGGAAATAGGTATGTCACCTTTCCAAATGTTGTATGGAGTTGAGGCAAAGATTCCCCTCACAATTGAGATGCCGGCTCTATAGCTCCTACAAGAAATAGAAGATGGTCAATACAAAGAATCCATTGACAAGAGGATCCTCTTCCTAGAAAAGCTGGAAGAAAGAAAATGCCAAGTGGTGGATAGAATTAAAGAACAAAAACTAAAAGTGAAGAATATATTTGACAAGAAGGAAAAGGAAAGAGAATTCAAGGATGGAGATTTTGTTCTGTTATGGGACAAGAGAAGAGAACCAAAGGGCAGCCATGGAAAGTTTGATTCATTGTGGCTAGGCCCATTCCAAATTCATAGAGCTTATGGTGAGAATGTTTTTCTCCTCTCATACTTGGATGGAAAGCCATTGGAATTTCCTCAAAGCAAGCAATACTTGAAACTATATCATCGGTGAAAATGGGTTATTCTCCGCCTTGTACCATAGGTTTTTTCTTAGTGTGTTTCCCTTTTTTGTTGTGTGGTTTGGTTTGTGTGTTTCCTCCTTCTTCCATTCTTTCTCAGAATTGTACATGATTTTGCAAGTCCCAATGGATAAGGCACTGGTCAACATAATGTGTTTTGAAACTTGAGATCCTAGATGCTCGTGTCATGGCCTAGCCATGCCCAATTCACGCACATCCCCAAGCTATAGTGAGTTGTTGTCTCCTGAAAATTGCTCTGCATTTTCATAGCCAAATTCAAAATTTTGAGCTCATGCCCTTCGTTGGTGTTTAATCCAAGTTAGAGATTTAAGAAATTAGTAAAAGTTGTGCCTAGAGCTGTTTAAACCTTTGTTTTGCTTGTTTTTAGAAATCCTCCATTTCTCGAGTCTGTGCACGTAATATCCTCTTTGCAACCTCCATTTTTATTGAAATTGTTCACTTGTTCTATGGCCTGGGTCGTCAAATCATTTTTTTGCCTCCATGCCTCTGGTTCATGAAGGAAATTTGAAAATTGGACTCAAAATGATGAAGTTTTCTTCCTCTGCATATTTTCCATAGTTGGGATGATGGGTGTCTTTTCCTCATCAAATTTTGACCCCAATGAATGTAGGTATGTGGTCAGATCCTATTGGATGGGGAGGAATGGGATTTTTGGTGAACTTAACACTTTTGGTCACTTTTGGCAAAAATGGTAAATTTACCTAGCAGCCACTGAAAAGTTTGAAGTTTTGATTTTGGTTGATTGCGAAAAAGTAGAAGCTTTTGTCCCAGGCTACACAAGTTCACGAGGGACACTTGGGACCCGAAAATCTGAAATTTATGATTGCGGAAAAAGTGGAAGTTTTTGTCCCAGGCTGCACAAGTTCATGAGGGACACTTGGGACCCAAAAAGCCAAAATTACCGATTGTGGAAAGAGCGGAAGTTTTTGTCCTAGGTTGCACAAGTTCACGAGGGACACTTGGGACTGAAAATCCAAAATTGTTGATTGTGGAAAAAGTGAAAGTTTTTGTCCCAGGCTACACAAGTTCACGAGGGACACTTGGGACCTGAAAAGCCAAAATTGTTGATTGCGGGAAAAGTAGAAGTTTTTACCCCAGTGTACAATTTCAATTGGAACACTTGGGACCCAAAAATCTGGATCGGCCAAAATTTCAAAAGTGTGAGAGCAGGAAAATAGAGGAAATTGAGTTTTGATCCTTTTTGTAAAAAAAGGTGAAAATTTTAAAAGTGACCCATGACCCCGATCAAAGCTATCGGGGAAAAGTCAAAGGTGAAGCCCACAAGTTGAAAATTTAAATCGGAGCAGGGGCCGTGAGAGGAAAATGAGTTTTGAGCCTTTTTTTCCAAAAAGGGTAAAATGTTGAGAAAAGAGCCGCGATCCAATTTCCAATAAGAATGTGTGATGTGTCTAAGTTAAAAATTCAAAGCGGGGCTACGGGCCAATTTGTTCCAAATTTCCATATCTCATGAAAAATCACAAAAATGCGAAAGGATTCCCCGTAACCAATCCAATCCCTTTGCCATGTGGATGGCCTAATTTCAAAGCTATAGGAGCAAATCAAATGGTATATATTTAAACTAGAAAATCGAATGTAATGGTTGCTTTGCAAGATCGGTTTTTAACTTTGCCATGAGCGTTTTCTTTACAATGAGAGGAATTTGAAAAGGCGTTGAGGATTTTTGAAGTTGTAACAATTTCTTGCAAAAGAATATAATGGCTTCTCAACATCATTACAAAGGGTGATTGATTTCACAAAAGACCAGTGCTATGTACTGGAAAAGACAAAAAATGCCATTTTTCTTCTATCTTCGTTCTCTCTCGAATTTCTTCCATTCTCAAGCTATGTACAAACTATGCTCAAGCTTCAATAATAAAAAGAAGTAATAATTTCCTCTTTGATTGAGGAATTTATTTGGACTTTATGACCAATGAGTTTCATTTGGTCTTGTAGCTTCTCCTGTGGATTTGTTTTTCTTCTGATTATAAATGCATGTGAATGAAACTTCTAATTAATGTGTGTGGGCATCTGATATTATACTCACAAAATTAATTTCTCCTACCTCCATTCTCACTCCCTTTCCCCTTCTCAGACAAATTTCTTCTCTAGTGAGAAATTTCTAGCTTTGCCACAGGGTCAGTGGAGTGCCCCTGTTGGATCTCTGGTTGAAAGGCCACCATTGAAATCCACTTTTTCACGCATGCACATACGGAAGATACACCATTCAAGTAGAGGGACTTAGATTCCCATAGTATTGGCTTGAAACCCACCAATTTTTCCATAAGACATATTTTTCTCAACAACGTGTCTATAGGCATTTCAAAATGTGGTGCCCAAAATGCCTTCCTTCACTCCTCCTCCATTTTTGGATGCACACGGGAATCCTATTCCTCCTCTTCCAATCCAAAATAAAATGTTGTAAACAGTCTGAAATGAACCTTTAGCTCCATATATTGTAGCCATGGATTTAGGAGAGACTATCCCTACCATCTCTTATGATGGTTTTGGGGATCAACCCTCTTCCTCAAAAATTTTGGCAATCTTTATAAAAATGGATTTAAACAAATATCTATGCAACAACTAAGCTTCTATCGAAAACCCTATTAGGTGAGGCCTAGAATGATATAATCAACTTCCTCCTAACTCAATAGTTGACCTATAAGGTTTATTCAAGGCCATAATGGATGAATTCCAACAACAAGATCTACCCCAAATACCTTACAAAAATTTATAAATCTTAAACAAGGAATGAATGAATCAACTCATGAATTTATTAAAAAGTGGAAAGATTTGTCCATACAAGATAACCATAACCTTGATAGTAAAATTTTATCTCAAATATTTCTTAAATCCCTCACGCCAACCCTCAATACAAGGTCATGTCTTTCTCTCCTAACATGTTAGAGGAAGCCCTTGAACAAGCTAAAAGACAAGATCATCTCATGCATGAGTTTGGATGTAATTCCAACCTCTCCCCAAGATTAAAAATAAAACCCATGTAATTAATTCTTTTATATAGAAAGGAATGGGAGTAAATTAGGATTCTCCCCTGTACCTCCCTTCATACTCCCATATCTCATCGTGAACTTCTATAAATACTTCCCACTCCACGGATAGTCCCCTTCTAAGAAATCCTTGCCTACTTTTAAGGGAGATTTATTTTTGGTAGCATACAACTATAGAGAACTAACATAATGATTGTAAAGACCTTAGGAAGGCAGCCCTTGACTTCTTCCTTGGTTCTTCTTTCGATTACTCTGCCATCATACAAGAGCGTTATGAAAAATATCAATCTTTAGAAAGATCTCACTCCAGTCATCAAAATCAACACCATAAAAATCCCATGAATAATGTCGTGGGTACCATAGAACACTCATATGATAAAAGATTCTTGAATTCCCAATATTTCAATTCCACCAAGACTAACTATATGTATAATTCTACCCATAAAGATCATGTTATTAAACTGAACAAATCTATTGATAACCCACCTTTTCTTTATACCTCCCAAGAGTCACCAATGTTGGAGCCCACTCCCACAGTTAATCCTTCACTTGTGGTATCGATAGTGTTACCAAGTAAGGATCCCATCCCATATTCTTCCAAAAAGATAGCTCCATTGAACACAATATCACCATCAGGCTTGGACACTTTTTCTATCACTCTGCCACCACAGTATCAATATGGGAGTTATTTTAAGCCACACTGAAACTTTTTAGACAAGCTGCTAAACTCTCTTACATGAAAGATACCCTTTATTGGACTCATGTTTACTTCGGCTTCACATCAAAAATTTCTTCTTCAATAGTTATAGGTCTTTGAGAATCCTCCTAGTAAGGTCCCTAAAGTTCCCTCCATATCTACAACCCCAAAAAATCATCACATAGAAACTATGGGACACTCTCTACAAATCTCATGCTAGGATTGTTTAGCCTTGGAATTTTTAGAGGATGACATGATTACCGATGAAGTCTTATTTCATGCAGATGACCCACCCCTACTCATTAGCATAGTTATCCATGATGCTCAAGTGCGTAGAGTCCTTATGGATGAAGTGTCAAGAATTAACTTATCATCCGATTCTCTTACCAAAAACCTCATATTTTTTGTTGAAAACCTCAAACCTACTCTCTTAACTTATCGTGGTTTTGAAAAAAGCAAGCAAAAACCCATATGATACATCTAGTTTCCCATCATAGTTATACCTAGCCCTAATCCTCTCAAATTTAATTTTCTTATACATGAAGATCATGAGCATGAATTATTTTTAGAAGAAAGACCTATCCCTCCTTTGATTCCTAGTATTTTGTTAGATGAATGGGCCAAGGAGCATTATAACTTTGATCCTTATGACATTTTTGGGGGCTGGGTTAGGCACATACTACATTCATGAAGAAGAATTCATCACCCCCACACCATTAAAGCAAGAATATAATTCTTATGGTCTATGGAAATTGTTCTTTGATGGTTTTAGAAGCGAAGTGGAGTTGGGGTAGGTGTAGTTTTTATTTCTCCAATGAATGATAAATTATTCTTTTCTCATAGATTAAAATTTGCATGTTATAAAACCATAGCATAATATGAGGCATTAGTTCATGGTTTTTTTATTGTGGAGAAAGGAAAAATCAAAGCCTTACAAATTTTTAGGGTTACAAAATTGGTCCTCCACCAAGTGAGAGGAAAATGTACTAATAAAAATAATATTTTAAAAGATTATAAAAATAGATTTTGGGATCTCTTGGAGATCTTTGATGTTGTTAATCTGTAAGTGGTGTCAAGGAAATTGAATAAAGAAGTAGGTCAAATGGTAGCCCTCGGATCACAATTTTCACCATCTAGGGACCTCAACTAAGGTAATCAAAAACATGTTAAATTGGTGGTTAGGCCATCAATTCCAGAAAATGATGTCAACTGGTAGGTTTTTGATAGTGATGAAAAAATGTTGATTCATCCAAAATGAAGTTTGAACCTTCCTCAAAAAATAAAATATGATTTACATAACCGCTATGGTGATCGAGTCATTTATTTAAGAAAAATAATTTACCTAAAGGATTTGTCACTTTTGAGAATATCTCCAGTCTCAATGACAAATTTAGAAGAGAAAATAGGAACATGGTAGCAAGGCAAGAGAACTTGTAATCATTCACTATTTCACATGGCAAGGAGTTATTTCTTAGAAAGGTATATCTTGAAGATGAAAAGAAAACTTTTATATCCTTATGGAAAAAAATTAATGATGTTTTCTCATAGGATTATGAGGATCTTAAGGTTTTTACGTAAAAAATTGTTCAAAATCCATTGATCTTGATCCTAACATCAAGACAATTGGAAAAAGCAAAAACATGTCAATCCCAAGATAGATCCCCTCATGAGGAAGGAATTATCCAAACTGATTGAGGAAAAATTAATATTTCTTATCAAATACTCTACTTGGGTGGAAAATCTTGTTCCAATGAGGAAGAAGAATGGATAAATCAAACTTTGTGTGGATTTTAGGGACTTGAAAAAAGCTTCCCTAAAGGATCAATTTACTCTACCTTTTGTAGAACATTTTTTTCAAATGGTGACAAGAGATGAAATGTTTTCCATGCTAGATGGCTACTCAGGTTTCAATCAGATCAAGGTTAGAGATGAAGATCAATTCAAAACTGCATTTATAACCAAGTGGGGAACATATGCATATCAGAAGATTTCCTTTGGTTTAGTAAATGCATGTGCCACATTCTAGAGAGCAATATGCATTGCTTTCAAAGGGTATATCAATGAATTCATCCTTCACTACCTAGAGGATATCATAATTTTCTCAAAACAGAGTAAATATCATATCATTCATCTTGAGAAAGTATTTGAGAGATGTAGGGAATTTGGGGTGTCTCTTAACCCCAAGAAATGTAACTTTGTAGTTCCTAGGGAAATATCTTAGGACACATTGTTTCAAAGGATGGTATTACCATTGATCCAAAAATAATCTTAGCTATCTTGTCTCTCTCCTTGCCAACTCACAAGAAGGCTTTGCAATCATTCCTTGGAAAGATTAACTTTTTTAGGAAGTTTATTCCTATTTTTAAGGATTGGTTAGGCCTATTACCTTAATGCTCAAGAAATATTAAATGTTTAAATGAACATAAAAAGGAAAAGAAAGATTTTCCAAGATCAAATGGGAAATTTCTCAAGATCCTACACTTATCAACCTTGACTATGCTAATGATTTTATCATGTATGCATATGGATTTGAATCAACTGTTGTTGTTGTTTTAACACAAAAAAATGACCAAGGTTTAGAGCATCTAGTAGCTATCTTTATCAAAACACTAAAGTATTTTGAATTTAAGTATAGCCACATACACAAACAAGTCTTTACCATCGTGCGATCTCTTAAGAAATTAAAAAAGTATTTTTCCACTAATCACATTAAAGTTATAGTCTCACACTCTAGTGTGAGTGAATTCATTATGGGAGTAGAAATCAGTGAGAAAAGGGTTGGATGGGTGGAAAAGAGTATGGAGTATGATGTAACTATTAAAGCCACAAAATTTGTTATAGTAAGAGCACTTTGTAAATAGATGGATTTGGATGTTTGAGATGATCAATAAAACTCTTTCTTCATGAGTGAGGGAATTCCAAACAACACGAGGTTACGTAAGGAAGAATAAATTCACCTTATTATCATAGCTAGATTAATAACATGGGTACAATCTTATCTACCTTTGGTGTATACCCTCCTAGCCTAAACAAAGAAAAAAAGGAATTTGAAATTGTTATCGATCCCTTATACATTTATTTATGGGATTTATTTCAAAAGGAATCTTGATGGAGTATTGTTAATTTGTATTGGTGGTGATCATGTGAACAAGGTAATAGAATATTTCCATAATGGTTTCTCTGGTGGACACTTCTTTACCAAGGCCATTACTAGGAAAATTATAAAGGAAAGATACTTTTAGCCTACACTTTTTGCAGATGCCCATCAATGGGTCAAAAAATGTAAGGAATGTGATTTATTCACTTGTAAGAAAAGGTTGGCTTAACTTAAAATTCACCCAATCCAATCGGATCAACCATTCTCCCAATGCTTTCTTGACTTCATTGGAGCGATTAATCATTCATCAAGTGTTGGTCATAAGTGGGCGTTAATAACAACTAATTACTTTACCAGATGAATAGATGTTGTGGAACTCAAGGAAGCTACCAAATCATCCATCCTTGAATTTCTTGAAGATATTGTGTTAAGGTTTAAGGTTCCTCAAACTGTCATTTCTAATAATGCAAAATATTTTAAAGGCTCTAAAATTTCTGATTTGGCTCTTGGACTTGAAATTTATTTGAAGACATCTTCCAATTATTACCCTCAATGTAATGGTTTGGTTGAATATACCAATAATAAATTTACAAAAATCATGAAGAGGACAATGGATATCGATTAAAGAGGAAGTGTCATACAAAGGTAAGATATGTTGTTTGGGATGAAATACTCACAAAAAAGATAGCTATTAGTAGTTCCCCTTTCAAACTTGTCTATGGTAGAGAATCCAGGATTCCTTTATCACTTGAATTTCCTTCACTTGAGAACCCGACCCAACAATTGGAATTGGAAGTTGCAAATCATAGATAAATTAGAATGGAAAAACTGGTCAAACTTGAGGAATTGAGAAATTCTACCATGATCAAATTAGAAGAACATCAAAGGCCAACCAAGATATGGTTTGACAATAGAACCAGGATCGAGATTTAAAATTTGGTGATCTTGTCTAGAAATGGGATATTGACAAAGTTAAAACAAGGAAGAACTCTAATTTTAATGCACTTTAGAGTGGACCATATATCAATAGTGCTTACAAAAAGGCCAACTCTTTTGAGTTGTCCAAACTTGATGTAAATGCATTTGATCCTAGTCAATGGAATATATATCAAGAATTCCCATTAGGTTGATCATTGCACTTTCTACATATTATATTAGTTTTAATTACTCCAAGTTCTTTTTAACACATTTCTTTGTTGGTGGTATACGGTTTATTTATAGCAAGTGCTTGTGCACACTCTACATGTTTCCTCTTGAAGCATGTATGATTTTTCATTTTTGTACATAGTTTTATGGGCCTTTTTGGATATTGTATTGTCTATTTAAGAGTGATTCATGAAGGACTCTAAGGAAGATATACTTTGGGAAGAGTTGGAAGCGGTAGGTTGAGTTGTAAAAATCAGCATGGAAAAGTTCATATCAACCTATAGAAATTATCATGTTGAGAGGCATTACTATCTACTTCACTCATAGATTCATAGGCTATGGTGGTGCAAAACCAACTTCAAAATTCTCTCCACCCTCATTAAGTTTCAAATCAAAGTAAATTTTCATAATAGAAACTCAAATTTTTGAGACAGTTTGCAAGTTCATCTATGACACCCAATAAATCAGCTTCAAAAGCAGTCCAAGGCAGTTCTAGATCAGTTCTAAGTCCAGCAGTGCTTCATACGACTCGGGAGTTAAGAAAAGTCAAGTTTAGATCAGTTTTTCAACTTTTTGGGCTAGAACTCAAGCCTAATGGATCATAAAAGGCCATTGAGCTTTCCATCGAGTAGGTAGATGACCCCTAAAATTTGAAAAATGTTATCTAAAATACCCCATGGGGATATTATAAAAAAATTTCAAAAAGAAATTTATACTTAAACACTTTTTAAGCCTTGGTAGGCCTTTTTATGAATTTGTAGTTTTATAGGTCCAAAATTGCAAAAGGAATCTAAGTCCCAACAACATTCCTTATCACACTTAGGGAGTTTTCTAACACTTTTTCATTTTCACAAAATTTACAAATTTGTAAAATAACTCTAAAAATATTCCACTCGATACCACATGGCGTCATGTGGGGATCTAGAGCCGATATATAAGATTGCAGTTCACATCTTCACAATGGAACTACAGAATGCATTTGGAAGTTCAAGGCTCAATTTCATATTGGAAACATGGAATTCATTCAGATGCTTAGGTATAAAATGTATTCCTCCAAATATGCAAGGTGCAATCAAATATTTGCACCCACATTAGAACACATGTTACCTCGTCAATGGTCAATCATCAAAATATAGAATTTTAGTCCTGCAAACTGAAAATATATCCATGAATCTGCTATCCAATACTTAAAATGCATGTGGTATATTTATGGAGGTTCATATAAAAATTACAACTCATAATACTGCAACACATCTCACGTTAAGGTCTCGAGTTACATTTTACATTTCTATTCATATATTTTCTCAGGCCTCCATTTTTAACAAACTTGGGGTCATTAGAAAGGTCTTTTCATGCACTTCAATTTGGCATCATTAAATTTAGAGGTTGGTGGAGTTAGGTGGGATAAATAGGTGAAAAATATTCTATCATTCAAAACATAACTATAGATGGCTCAACCACCAAAATTAATGAAGTATGGCACCCACTCTGTCTCATGCAAGAAATATGACATGTGAGATGGTCTTGCATAGGTTCCCATGATGTTTTTAGATATTTAATGCATGTTGTTGGTGGTTTAAGCTTGGAATTTAAGTTTCCCTCTCTCTTCCTTCCTCTCCTACTTTCATTTTTCTATATATTATAAAATGATGCTCATTTGTAAAGGTTGGACCCTCTCATAACACAAGGGCATCATCTCAAGTGTTTCAAAAGTGTTTGGAGTTA
This sequence comes from Taxus wallichiana var. yunnanensis, assembly GCA_018340775.1. Lineage (NCBI taxonomy): Eukaryota > Viridiplantae > Streptophyta > Pinopsida > Cupressales > Taxaceae > Taxus > Taxus wallichiana. The sequence continues at coordinate 475,009,170 of CM031239.1, read as the reverse complement.
TAGGCCTCGGATTTGGACTTTCTTTGCAATGTGTATATGCCTTCTTCCTTCACTATAATGTAATTTTCATCTCTTTCAAGAAATATGATTCATGTTTTTGGCTATTCTATTCCCTAGCTTGTGTTCAATTACATTTTCTTTCCTCTTAATTCATTATAGGTATGTTTTGTATGTTTATTCACCTTACATGATATATTTCTGTTTTGCATCATGTGAAAATGGAAGTTTAAATGTTTTTTTGATTGTGCTACTCAAGTATGCCCTCTTCATCATCATTTCCTCCCATCTTTCCCTCATTCAAAGTTTCTCCCCCTTTTCTTAGTTTTATCTCCTCTATTAGCTTAGGATTTCCAATTCATGCATATCCTTCTAACCTTGTTCCTTGGAATGTTATATTAGGATTATATAGTTTCATTTACAGTTTTAGGAGTAGTTTAACATTATGAATTAGTAGAGGAACCATCCTTATTTGGAGGTTGATCTCATTTTACAAAACCCACATTGCAGAGATCATCCCATGTTTCCTCAAAACTCTTAATCTTCTTAATTCAATAAGGAGTGTAATTTTGACCTCTAAAAACAACCAATAAGCTCCATGATTCTCAAGAGGGGTTCTTCCCTCTTCCCAACACTCCAAAATCCATTTCAAGTGAGATGGATGGAGAAAACAAAGAAATACAAGATCAAACATCCATCAACCAACCCACAAGAAAATTCATAAGACCAAACAAACATATCAATCCATAATTTTCTCTGACAACATAAATCCAAACCAAGGGGTGTGAGGCCTACCTCACAAAGCCAAAAAAACAACTTCTAAGTGCAAGCCAATCTCTCTAAGCTCCTAACTCCTCCAAGCTCTCCCAAAACTCCAAGTGTAAAGATAAGGTGAGAAATTCCTCCCTCTCTAAAGTGGAGGAATGATAAGGAGAATCAAAATTATCCTCACCAATGAGAGGGTGACATGTGTCACCCATATCCTTCTCAAAACAAGACACCCCCATGTCCCCATCACACAAAATAAAAATACTTAATGGATATAAATCCCATAAAATCAAAATAAAAAAATAAAATCTCCTCCAAATCTCAAGGTGGCTCACAAAACAAGTTCATAAATTTGGATGTGGATAAGAAAGGCTCAAATAGGAGGTAAAAGCCCATTTAATCTTTGAAAAATGTCTTCCTACCCATAGGTAGGGTCCAAGGGGTCCATTTTAGTGTAAATGAGACCCCAACAAGTAAAGAACCTCTTACAAATTCCACTTTTAGCCCAAATTCGGGTTTGGGAAAAGTGACACACTTTGAGAGGTGGTGGGGCCCACATAACCCATGCTTAGGTGGTCCTACACCTCCTTAAACATGATTAATTAGTTAAAACTCCACTAACACAAGTAGGGATCATTAGACCCTTAAAAGTGACTTTTAATAAGATATTAAAATAATTAGCACCAAAATGAGACTAAGGAGGAAACAACCTAAGGTTCCCATAAAAATGACAAAATATACTCAAGGAGAATGGTTTTCTCATATCCACTAAAAACAAGGAAAAACAAGATAAACCTGACAAAACAAAGGGGCGAGGATTCGGCTCAAATGGTTAATTTTGCAATTATACGGTGAAAACTCGAAGTCCCACATTCTCCTATGGTGAACCTATAACCTACACACTCAATTCATAAGTCATCATATCTGCTCAATATAATAAACCAAGTGAAACAATATTACATACATCCAAATAATCAAATCATCATTAATATGCATAATGAGATAAATATCTAAATGACATACATCCATAGTATACCAAGGTATAATCCATCTAAATCTCATATCAATAACATCCAAAACAACATCACCAAAACAAAAATAATGGTAATAATAGTAAATTAGCACAAGTGTGCCTCATACATAAATTATTAATTCAGGTTAACATATTCAAGATAAGGAGACGACATTAAACACACACACACAAATGGATTAACCATTATGAAAACCATCTGAAATGTAATTCATATAAATCTTATATCAATAATGTCCATAACATTATATCAAAACCAAATAGTAATGATAAGGGCGTTAAATTGACATCATACATGTATCATATATTATCATAAAAAGAATGAGTTAGCAATAAGTTCTAATGTGATAGTAAAACATAACTATTCAAATCAAATATTCAAAACCATGTCATATTCATTATTGGTATCCCGGTCATGAATATGACATAGATTCAACGTCATCAAAGGAAGTAAAATGGAGGCACTACACATACAATATCATAATAATGTATTGGTTCTTGCAATTAATTATTACAATAAACTACAAGGTAGAAAACACAAGAGGAAAGATATACTTGAGCTATGTAGGATTATACATAAGGGATATGAATGTAGAAACTAGAGAATTTGGGAGTGCATAGAGGTTAAGATGCTTCATTTTTTATATTGTGACTTGAAATATATCTAGTGTGAGACAATATAAACCCTATGGTATAGTCTTATAACCTCTTGGAATGCTACTATAAATATATCCATAAAGAAATCTCAAACCAAAAGTAAGAAATAATCTTGCTGGAAGGAAAGAGAAATAATAAGAAGGAAGATGTTCTCACGAACACCCCACAAGAAAAAATTCTAAAACCCCAAGCATGTCACATAACTCAAGGTAATGAGGTGATGTAAAAGGCTTCATAATTATGTCAGCAACCTAATGTTGAGTCAAAATATACTCCAAGAAAATAACTCAATCCTAAATGTGATGACAAATGAAGTGTATGTGAATCTCAATAGATTTGGTCCACCAACACTCAATGGGGTTGCGATAAATGTGAATTACAATTTGGTTGTCACACCAAACTATAGTCGATGAATCATGTGGGAATCCAAACTTTTTCAATAATTGTTGAAGATAAAGAATATGTTGACTCATTATAATTGTTTCCATTTACTCGCCTCTAAAGATGATATTGCAATATCATGTTTCTTTTTCTCGGTCAAGAAACTAGAGAAGAAACAAGACAAAAAAGGTATCCAGAAGTGGAACATGTGTCATGAATAGAACCTTCCTAATCTGAATTTGTATATCCAACCAAATGAGTCCAAAGTGGGAAGTTCCCTACAAATAACACAAAATCCTTTTTGCATCTTTCCAAAGTGACTCCTATGAGGAGAATGTACAAACCAAGATACAAGCCATATTGCAAATGAAATATCAAGGTGATTGTGGGTCAAGTACATGAGACTTCCAACCAATTACCTATAAAATGTAGGATCACAAAGTGAAGTGGTACATGTGGAAGTAAGAGTAACCCCAGACTAAAAGGAGATGGACTTGGCTTGCAATCAGCCATATCAAAACGTTGAAGAAGATCATGGGTATTCTTTTGCTGATTTAAACTAATCCCTAAATCTATCGAGAAATATGCAAACCAAGGAAATAATGCAATAAATCAAATTTTATCATGTCAAACTATGTGAAATAGTCATCCGAATAGTATAAATGTAAGAAGAAGAGCTACCAGTAAGTAGAATATCATCAACATACAAGACAAGTATCACAATATCCTCACCAACATGTTATAGATATATTGTAGGATCAAAGTGGCAGCAAACAAAACCATTAGAGAGAAGAAAAGAATCAATCTTCCCATACAAATCATGAGGGACTTATTTGATACCGTAAAGAGACCTCCAAAGTCTACAAACAAGAGAAGAGTTGTGAACAAATCCAACATGTTGCTCCATGTATATTTCCTCTTGTAAATATCCATGTAAGAAGGCACTCTTCACGTCCATCTAGTATCTGGGCCACCCCTATGATGCGAAATATCAAGTATAAGGCATACAAAATCCATCTTGGAAACAGGTGAAAAAGTATCAAATTAATCAAGTACCTTTAACTTGTGAAAAACTCTTTACAATAATATGAGCCTTATACTTGTCAATAGACCCATCAGCTATGTATTTGATTTGGTATACCCACTTACACCTAACCATATTTATTCTATTATGAATATATACAAATCCCAAGTATTATTCTTCATAAAAAGTATAATAATAATTAGTCATCACATCATTCCACTCCTATATTCCATGAGCCTATGAAAAATAATTTGGATCCACAAAAACTACTGAAAAAAATTCCATAACCAATAAAATGTGCATGATGATGCCTAGTGGGTGGAAGATCTTATATGAAAGGTGTTACCTCAAAATTGTAGTATGATCCCACTTAGGTATAGTGATAACATCGATGGGAATAGGATCCTCATTGGCATCCATAACCTCCTCATTAACCTCCTCAAAGAAGGGATCCTCGAGATGAGATAAAGAAGAAGTAGGCATGGAAGAAGATGAAGAATTGTGAGGAGAGAAGAACTAATCAAACTAAACATATGTTTGAAAAAGAACCTCATGAGTATTAGGATCTAAATTTTTATAAGATCTCATGTCCTCATAATAACCTACAAATATCATGCACTTTAGGTAATATTTAGTCCCGATATCATACTACTATTTAACAGGTTTTTGAGTGAAGAAAGTACTAATTAACCCTCATCTTTTGGCCATCTTACTTTGCTTTATTTCTTCATTCTAAACCTATTGCATCAACATGCCCATTTTATTTCAGTTATCTTCCATCATTTTAGCCTAGACTGGGGCATCCATGGGTGCCCTGGTCCCACCATGGGTGCCTCGATCCTTTTTGAACTTTCTCATCACTTTTTGGGCACTTTCTAGCCGTTTCAACTTCTTATATTTTTGTGGTCATCCATTTTGGGGTTAATTAAAAAATTATATCAAGATGACCCTATAAATATAAAGTTATGAGAGCATAAATAAGGACTAAGTACTAGTCACTACTATCATCCAACTAGGGTTACATCCATCTAAGGAATTTGGATATCATTTACATTCACTTAGCTCCATCACAAAGCGTAAAACGGGTTCATCTACATCACACAAGAATATGAGGAAATTTTATTGTATTCCATCCACTATTCTATTATATTTTCTACACATAGTTATTGTTCACTACTTTTACAAAGTGTGATCGGCACAAGAGCAACCTAGGGAATAATCACACACACACACACACACACACACACACACACACACACACACACACAAACACACATAGTGTACGAGATGTAGTGCAATAATCAATTAGTAAGTCCACCATTGTGGCTATTAAGGATGGTCTAACCCCTTCATTTACATTTTTATTTTTTAGGGTTTGATTCTTTTTGGGGTCTTACAGGTATTTCTTTCATCTTGGGTTAGCGGTGACACCTAGCAAGACAAAGGCAATGAAGTTAGTGTGAAAAACAACGAGGGTTTCAAACCACTGTTGATCTTGTGAAGCTTAGTTTCAAATCTTTTCTCGGACCAAGGTGCCCAAAGTAACTTCAATCCCTCTCCAGGGTTCTCGGTCCAACTAGATATCTCATATCCATCCTTTTTAGGGTCTTTGCACAATCGTTCCTACTTCTAAATTATCCTATTTATTATATGAACACAATCCTAAAATTTCATTGAATCAGCTAAGTCATTTCCATACTTATCTTGCATATTAGGGTTTCTATTTTCATTAGACTAGTTACTTGGGTCATCTGGTATAGTCATTTACTACATTTATTTCTTTTGTATTTACATGTTGTTCTCGATTAGATTAACTATCATTATTCCAACATTCTTAATTAAATTTTAGTTAATCATTTTGGTGAACCCGAACTCATCCTTCACACTTATATGATCCTTCTTCATCCGTCATCCTAGGGTTTCATCGTCATGAGTGCCTCAATCAATGACTATTTTCTTACATATCCGGATTTACTACATAGAGTACAACATCTTCTTGCTACTACTCACATTCATGTTAACATGCATCCAAACTCAGTTTATCAAAAAATTGTGGATGCATTCTCTTCATACATAGTATTCAAGTCTAATATTCTTGCTGATATTCACACTTTTGATAATGATTTTCCTCTTCATATCATGTTTCATATTCATAACGTAGGTGTTAAACGCACTTTGATTGATAATGGATCTGAACTCAAATTGTGTCCCATGTCATTCCTTAAAGTTTTAGGTCTTTTCACTCATGATGTTAGCCCATCTAGTATTTCATTGTGTGTTTATGATAGTTTTGTCATTCCATGTCTCGGTCATGTTACATTACCTATCCTGTTGGTCCAAATACTATACACATTGTCTTTTCGTCATTGATTTTCCATTCTCCTACAACTATCTACTTGGTAGGCCATGGCTTCATGCCATGAAATATGTCGCCTCTACTATGCATAATTGTGTTAAATTCTTGCATGAAGGCATTGAGTACATTGTTTTTGTGGCTGCGATCCATTTCAGTATTGTGATAGGGATCCCGATAATGTTCTTCCTATTCCACATATAGATATTACAAATGAGCCTCAACCTATGGACAAACCACCTCACTTACCACCAATTGAGGGTTTCATTTGTGTGAAAGATGCAACTTCTTCTACACCACCTACTACTACTACTATTATGATTCTATATTAGGTGCTTGTCCAGTCCATGGATGTTGCTCTATCACCTACACCTTCACATATACCACCTAAATTAGCACGCCCATAATTTACTTCGCATGCTATTCATGAATGAATCATTTTAGGAACACATTCCATTTGGTCCTACTTGTAATGACACCATATACATGCATGAGGGTTTAGCTCAAATAGATGTTGCTTTTGAGGATCTTTATCCTCCTCCTTATGATCATCATCTCTATTATGGCTTCCTCACTATTACTTTCGCTTATGGTTTGTGTCTTTAATTTTACTATCTATTTATCGCACACTCCTCGCTCTTCACCGCTTACATTAGGGAAATCATGGCTTGATTATATTAGGGGCACTTTGGATCCTAATCATATAGAAATTTCATTTCCTATTCCTTTTGGACGTGTTTTCATCTGCAATAGCTCTTTCCTAGGATACACACAAAATATCACTCATTGGTATGCACATGGTTTCCACTTCCTCTATTCACTGATGAGGAGTATGTTATGGGCATGTACATATTACACCTAATGGCTCATTACGTGATCAATGAGACATTATTGTTTATCAAGTCACCAATGCTTATCCATTTGAATATGATCCTAAGAGCGATGATATCCTAGATGACATTACATGATAGCCTATTTTCATCACCAATGCTATAGGAGGCATAGTATTCACATCCCCTCTCACATCATCATATCATCATATGTGTATTTATAATCCTTGAATTATTATTCATTTGCATCCTTACATACCGCTACATCACACTCCTAGCATTTGCACTATCTTGGCATCATTATCCATACCTTTCATAGTCATATGCTTTTATCATCACATACATCAAATGATAGACCTTTTTCCTTCACTATCATTGGTTAGTTCATTTCATTCATGTAAACTTTGGGGAATAACATCTAATACATCTCCCTCACCACCCATTGCAACATCTATGCATCTATTGTATTTACATTCACATACATCGATCTCCTAGCTTACGTATATTTATTCATACTTTAGCGTCGTCATTACCTAATGACACACTCTTGTGCTTCGATTCACACTCAAATTTTGAGGTATTACTACACATGAACCCCATACACTTCTCAACGGGTCTTGTACACCGCATTTATTCGACATCATGTGTCCTACGTCATACTAGTTGTCATTATAAATATGTCATACTTATATTTACCTACAAATTTGGTGTTACATCCTATTCATCTTACACATTACATACACTATTAGGTTGTCTATGCATATTACATCACATTTTATACATAGCCTTGTTACACTGCATCTCACATAATATTCCTTACATCATACACTACGTATCTCCATATCACACTATACTAGTTGTGAACAATAAAAATTTGTAAAAGCTATGGAATGAGGCTAAAGAACCTCAAAGCTTTTCCAACTCATCTATGGACCATACGACAAGAGATAAACAAGGGAAACTAACATGCAAGAATTATAACTTTGACAAAAACATCAAAACCTAGCATGTATATTACTCTCTACTCTTTGAATGCTAATTTAAATGAACCTATAAGATCCTAGCAATTAGTTTTGTTGTTTACTCCATGAAGGTGAATGAATCTTAATAAATGGATATAAGGCCAAGTTTAGCTTATTCCATTACTAACCTATCATGGATGCAAGATGAAGTTATTTTATTGGTGGATGGCTCAAGATAAAATGCCTTATTAGCTTGGCTAATGTAAATGAGCTCTTAAGTTATGTCAAGATGAGATATGATATCAATGTCAAGATGAGATATGATATCAATATCTCAAGATGTCAATAAGGTGTGTGGTTGAAAGGGAGGGGTGACCCTTATATTTATAGTTTTCCACTTGGGAGAGTTTGTGTAGTCATATTTTATACCCTTAGACCAATAGTCTAATCCCATGCGGCCTATTACCCGGTGGGCAGCACGGGTGCTCACCCAAGGCACGCGTAGGCACCGAGTCTCTCCTTTATGGGATTCTTATGAGAATGCATCATCTTATAACAGATATTCAAATGGAACGAGAAGAAATAACCATGCCATATTATAGAACGAGTTGTTATCTTATTACATCTAGGAAAGAGAAATAAAAAGCAGCATAAGGAAATGGTTCATACAGAAAGGAAATACATAAGTAGTATACTTCCAAACACATAGATGATTTATAATAAAGCATTGTATTCATATTAACAGATTCAATAACCACATTATAATCCCTTGAGGTCATGACAGATCCTCATCTAACTATGCAGAGAAAAGTCATGCATCAGAGCCATATTATGCTCATCATATTATAAAAACAAAAGGATGCAGACCATCCCTCTAAAGGTGCCATTCTTAACGGGGTTATTCTAATCCCTAACCCATAACATCCCCATTCAGTTTCTGCAAGGCTTTGCCTCTCTTTTCTCTCCTTCACACTCTCCACACACCATACATACATCGTATACTATCTTTATATTCCTCTCCTCCTCTTTTCCTCTATTAGGCACTTGTATTTATAACCTTAGCACCCACCGCCATGCCTTTCAAAATTTACTGATCGGTCACCAAGTGTTGAAGTGGTCCTCCATGGGAGCATGCCTTCATAGATCTCGAGCTCTCCACTCCTTGTAATGATGTCTTCTAGAACCTTCCATCACATGCCTAGAATATTCCCTTTTTTATCCCATAGTCATCAGGCTGGCACCTTATCCACAAGGGTCATGCTTTTCTCGTGTGTTTCTGGGATGCCAAATGTGGCTAAGTAAAAAAATTATTTGCCTTGCACATGTTCACCGTGTGTTCTACAAAACCCTGTGAAAACCATTCCTTGCGCACATTCAACCCGCGCACCCTTCTTTAACTAGGTCCCACACACCCACACACCTACTTATACTTAGTTGATATTTTGGGGCCCAACATCACCCCACACTACGCCTGTTCTTCATCCTTGAAAACACTCTTCAATAAAGAAATAAAGAATGGTGGATCCTTACAAATGGTTGGAATGGAAGAATAAAGGAATGAAGAAATGGGAAAAGAATGAAAGAATGGGAACTTTACTTTCTGGAGGAGGAGAGGGAAATCCTTCCCTAAATATGCTTCTAACTTTCCCCAAGTGTCGACCTCATTCTGAGCTTGTTGACAGAGGTCACCCACCAAGGTGCTCACTTCTTCAAAACTTAGCTCCTCCCCCTTAGTGCTCATTGTCTCTACAATCTCCTCCATTTTTTTCCCAAATCCTTGAGCACGTCCATCCTCCGAGTGATTTGGGGTACAATTCCTTCATCGATTCTTGATTGATCCCCATAAGGTCTCAATGGCCTCTGATTTCTTTTCTACTTTGGCTAGGATTTTGTCTCACTCAGCCATGTTCCCCTTGTTCTTTTCCTAGAACTCCTTGAGTTCCACTTCATGGGTGGCAACCAAGATACTTTCCACTCTATCCCTATCCACATAATTATCATAAACGGCCTCAAGAACTTGTATGGTAGATTTTACATTAGCGAGGATATTATTGTGACGAGCAGCAGTTTCCACAACCTTCATCTTATTTTATTTTTCTTAGTGTGTTAATGGCTCTTCTATGGATTCTAAGGCAAGTGGCTACCTCTCCATAGTGAGTATGTGGGTCAAGTTCTCTAGGCACTGCAAGGATGATCCATACTTTTGCGTGGGCGGTGTTAAGTCTGGATGCTTCAAGACAATGGCATCTATGATCATCTCTATCTTCTTGTATACCTCGTGCACTCTTGCCTTCTCATCCTTTAACTCACACCTTAACTAAGCGCTAATTATTTCCTCTTGCTTCAGGTCCTTTCTTTTCTCAAGGATCTCTTCCTCCTTTTTCTCTAACTCTGCCTCTAGGAACTTCACCCTATCATTTCTTCCGAAGAGCCTGGCTTCAACCTCAACTAAGAATTTTTTGAGCATGTTGCAGATTTTCTCATCTGATAATTGTTGGGCATTTACCAAGGGGTTTACTCCCTTTGTTTTTGTCACCTTCAACAATGCTCCTTGGCTTACTTCAAATTTGGGCTCATCAATGTGGGACTCAAATGCCCATGATAACATTTTCCTTGTCCGAGGGTATGCACCTTCCTCATCAAATGAAGCCATGGCTAAGAGTTGTTTCTGTTGGCACGGTGCTCTGGAAGCGCATGCACAACACCTTGTTTGGATCATCGATGTATCCCATTCTTTGACCTTGTGTTGCTTTTGTGCTCTTTCTCCCTATGTGTGTGGCCCTTGGAAAGCTTACAACCAAACTAGGATCTCCTCCCATGCTGCCATATTCTTTTCCTACGCTTTCCTCCTCAACTTCTTTCATCACCACATCCGCATTGCGTTCAACCTATTGTTCCACCAAATCCTTGATGATTTTTCCACTTCTTTCTCTACTGACCTCATCTATCTATTCTGTTCCTTTATGAGGCTTGGGGTCCTTTGTTCCTTTGTATTTTCTTCCTTTCCTACCCCCTTGCCTTGAGCCTCTCTGTTTCTTCTTCATTCTCCTTCTTTTCACCCCTTCGTTATACTCCTCATCCCCTTCTTCCTATGAATCTTGTATCTCATAGAATTGATGGTCCTCACCTCCCTCGGCTTATTATCATCATCCCTATCACCGATGTAGGCATCTATATTCTCCATCTCTTCCGAATCGCCTCATTAGTCACCTTCTTCTTCTTCCCTACTTTGGGATTCAAGTATAAGATATTCTTCCTTTTCCTTTTTTTTAACAGTGATATCTTCCTTGGCAATTCCTCATGGGTTAGGGGCTCTTCGTGCTCAAAGGTGCCTCTTCTTCTAGGGAATTTTTATTGATTGGATACTTCTTACTTCATGTGTAAGTACTAGGCTTAGCACTTGCTTCCGACGCGCTCACCGCTTGTGTGGTTTGAACACTTGGTGCCTTCTACACCTCTTCTCTTTCTCTCTTTCTAGGTGTGGCCTTCTTCCTTCTTGTAGGGTCTTTAGGGATGGAGACATCATTCTCAAAGTAAGCACATTTTTCAAATTTTGGCCTTATGTGTAGATACACCCTTTCTGCGGTCCTTCCTGTAGTCAACAACATTTAAGGCTTCATCATTTGTATCTTGTGGGAGACATATCTCTCAATGTACGTGCACTTCTTTGGGTAGGTGAGCTTCTAGCACATCTTGCGGTAATCTATATATACTTCACTAAGGTTGAACCTTAGTCTCTTGGCTTCTTTGAACTGATTTACTCGGCTTAGCAAAGATTGCGCGGTGAAGGAGAAGGGTAGATTGCACCATGAACTCATATTCCCATCTATCAATATAAACCTGTTGGTCGAAAATCTGTCGCGTGGGCAGATCTATGGATAGACGAGCCAACAGAGTGTTGCAGGGCTTAGCCCCTCTTTGAGACAGCAAAGCGAAACTGGTTTATTGCTATTTCTACTAGCAGGAACCTATGCAAGTCTCACAGATTCTGCCTTCGGGGTTGGGATCTCATCCCGGTAGAGTGTTTCAGGCTGCGAAAAGAAAGGAATGAAAGAAGGAGAAGAGAAAGAACAGATCCGAAGGAAGAAAAGAAATGAATTCCAAAGCAGAAAGGTCAGAAGATTTATGTTTTTAGTTTGGTAGTAAACAGAGCCAAACCTACTTGCATAAATAAACAAAGCAATACTGATAAACAAATGACGGAAAAGTAGATATGAATCCAACAGATTAAACACATACAGATCTAACGTAAGAAAGATCTAATGTATAACACAGCTATTGAGCACAAAGTCTGAATAATTGTATTACTGTTCTTTTCTGTTACAAGAAAGCTCAAAGTCTTTCTCTCCTCACTTCTATTTCTATCTGAAAAATGTTCACCTCCCTGAATACAACAAGTATTCTTGTATTTATAGAAGATGAGAGAGAGAGAAGGCAAAAAGGAGCCAACCACTTATTTACAAGATATTTACAAAATATCCAAAAGTCATGTTGACTTTGACAACTTGGATGGATGACATCATCCCATGATGCAACATGGATGATGTCATCATTTGTGCCAACTTACTTCAGATATTACGAAAAGAAAGTCGGAGAATAGAGAGGAGAAGAAGAAGAAGAAGAAGAAGAGGAAGCTATTCATCATCATCATCCTGTGGCCTAAAAGGAGTCGCCTGTTTCTGATGCTGATCAGGAGATGAGATGTGGAACTGAGCGCGGTATTCCAAGAACTTGCTGATCATCGGCCCAAATTGATCCTGTGATGGATCCTTGTGCCGTTCACTGATTGCTTCGCAAGTTTCCCGCTCATCTATGAGCTTTTCTGGGATCTTGGAATAGTCTTTACCCGCCTCGATTAGGGACCCGATGAAGTCTCTACAGGCCAGTAGGTTGTTGATGGATTCGATGTCGAACGTGACTTCTGGCCCTGTCCCTTGAGAAGCTACCTCCTTGAAAATCCGGATAGTGTCATCAGCTGATCTCAAGGTAAGGGAAGGAGTGAGCAACCCTGGAGTCATAGATAAAACAATTTTCTCCATTTGATGCATCGCATCCAGGGCCTCTTCCTTTACCTTGTCTATCTTTTCCAGAACAAATTCTAGCTGATCTATCCGATAGTCCAGAGTGGACATAGTTTTATTGAGGGCCCTTGGGTGGCCGAAGACTCCGAACTTAACCAGATCTTCGACTGAACAGTCGAACATTTGTTGGAAGGCTTCGTGCTGGAGTCTAGCATGCTCTAATTCTTCTGATATCGGGCCTGCTAATGCTTGGAGTTCCTTATTCGCCTTCTCGATATTCAGGTATAAACTGATATACTCGGCGATTACTCTTTCGCTATCCTTGAGGATCTGACTCCTCCAAGCAGAAACAGCCATGCCCTGCTCGCCGATCTTTGAATACTCATTAATCTTCTCCTGACTGAGCAGCTCAGGAGTCTCGGCGGCAGTTGTGGGAGGTGCACTTCCCATCTTCTGTAAGGCTTGAAGCAGGTATTTATTCTGCTCCTTCAGTAGCCTCTTTTCTTCCTTTGTTTCTTGAAGCTTTTCGCAGAGTGCATCAACTGCGGAAAGAGCTTCCCCTTGGAGACTTTCTGAGGATGTCCCCATTGTGACTTGGGTCACTGTGAAATCTGCCGGAGACAGATCTTCTTTCTCTTTGGTGGGATCGGGGTAGGCTATTTCCATAACCCTCTCACCTGCAGCGCTCTTGGAGAAGCGTGTAACCGGCTTGTGCTTCTTTGCTCCTTTAGCCGGAATGACTGAAAAGTCCATCGGAGCGATGGGGACTTTCCTCTTTTGTTGGCTTAGCTGCTGAGAGATCCAAGCTGGTCCTATAGAAGAAGGACCAGAGACAGAGGGGGAGGCAGCAACGGTAGAAGAGGGGAAAAACGTGGAGACACGCGGCGGCGGCATCGAAAGAATAGCCGAGGAAGTGCCCACGGGAGAAAGGGAAACCGCAACCGCAGAAGATATAGGAAGGGAAGGGAGCTCGGAGATGAGGGAAGAAATGGAAGAAGACAAATCAGCGAGGGAGGAGAAGATAGATGAAGAGGCGGGGGAAAGAGTAGAAGAAGGGGCAGAGGACACAACCAAAGGAGTGGTTGCTTGAGTCACTCGAGGAGGGGAAGGAAGAGAAGAAGAAGGGATAGAAGGGACCTCTGAAGTTGTAGCGACGCCGACATCCTGGGTGGATGGGCGTATAGGACTATCCTCTGTCAATTCTTTCTCTGGCGAATCCAGAGTTATTACTTGTTCAGGCTCTGAAGGAAGAGGACTTTCAGGGCTTCCTCCCGAATGGTGCTAGGTTCACCTTCTGGTACCTTTGCCTTTTTGCAGCTTCTTTGTCCTTGGAGGTGCGTTGCCCAAAGGGAAGTCGTGAAATCTACCCCGAGGTAGATTAGTCCGTTCATGCGGCACCAATGCTCCGTTCTCTGCATAGTTTCTTTTACCCTCTCCTCAATTGTTTGAGGAGCCTTGCTTCGTCAATGTCAGGAAGGGCCAATCATCCCCTTCTGTGTCATTATACACTTTGTCTACTTCGTCTTCCGTGGTTTGGAAGCCTTTTGGGACAATGGCCACTCCGTATTGGATGATTTCCGTTAATGCCAAGCGAGAGTGATCCTTTCTTCTGAGTTCTACCTCATGGAGAACGTCAATGTAGATATCCTCAATCTGAGGGACATGAATTGGATCAAGCTTAGCCCTTGGTAGAATTTCAGGGTCGAATGTAGGCCTTGCTGGGAAATCATGCTTTAGGTTGAGCAATTCTAGCTCAGCAAACATCTCCTTCGCCTTGTGATAGCTGGAGCATGTGTAACGGCCTACTGTGAGGGGGAAAGGAGTTCCGCCCTTCTTTCTCTTGAGGCACTTTTCATGGTATGTGACGAGCTGTCTTGACAGTTCCAATAAAATCAGCTTTGGTCCAGCATACCTTGGTAGCCTGGTTGGCTCTCCCAAAAAGTTGGCAGCCCTTAGATAGGTGAACGTGGGAAATTGGGTGAACAAGGCTCCCCATTTCTCTGTGACTGCCACTATGTTTTTGGTTGTCCGGCTATGAGTCAAATTTGGCCGCAACATGCACATGATGTGGTAGAAGAAAACATCATTGATTTTAGCAAATGAAGAGATACTATTCTCTAGCCTTAGCTCTGGATAGTAATCAAATATCTTGGCCTGAGGCCATACTCCACTTCGGTTGAGCCCTGGGTAATCCCTTGCCGATGCTGCAGCGTAGACTACATAGGAGTTCATATGAAATACTCCAGTTGTGGCAGTGTTGCTGTTGTCAGATTTCGAGAGATGGTCTGCATTGATTATTTCACCCCAAAGAAAAAGCTCGATCGGGCAAATTCTTATTCATTGTTTCTAGGTACCGCAGCATCCACTTATGGAAATAGTGGGCATCTGAAAGCCCGAAGACTCTGCTCAAGAAGGTGATAGAATCACTGAGTTCCTCTGAGAAATCACTTCGGTGGATAGTCTGAGGCCACCGGGTCACTACCTTCTTATTCTTTAGGTAGACCTCATTCATTAACTGCATGCACTGGTCTTCGTTGTCTTCCCAGGCCTTGATGCATTCCTGTTGGCTAACAGCCACGTAGTTCCGGTGGTGAGGAATGCCAAGCATCAACTCAAAATGGCGGGCAGTGAGGTTTATGACTACTTCGCCCTTGCTATTCTCGACACATCTCGTGTCTTTGTTGAAGGATTGTGCAACAACCATCATAAACTCGTTATTCACAGCGCTGACAGGGATTCCTCCGGCAAAGTGCAGGGCACTGCCTATTAGTTTGTCCATCCATGGACTTCTTGTAACCTTTTGAGTTCTAAGCCAGAACTCATCCATGTCAATGTGACCCAATTCAGAGTCCCGGACATCCATACTGCACTCAGCCTGTGATTCGGGCATCCTGACCCTCTGATATTTGTATTTCATTTCTTCTTCTGTTAGCTTTGCCTTTCCTCTTGGTTTGGTGGGCTTCTTGCTTGACGTAGACATGTGTTCTTTCGAACTCAGCTGCTGATCTGCACGAAGAAGAAGAGAGACCCAATCCAAAAAGGTTGAATTAGTCATTTGATCTTCCATTGGAAAGCTTAGCAGGAGGAGTTAGAGATTTAAAGGCTCAGGGCGCAGGAAAAATACAATTGGCAGGCCAAATAGATAAGGCGCGCAAGAAAGGAATGTTGCAGAGGTTATATTGGCGCCAAAAGCGCATGGCGCATGGATGAAGCAGGTTGCATCTTAAAGCAGGGCGCACAGGAAATGCGTGTTACATTAGGGTTCGGTGCGCCCTTTGGCGCAGGGAAAGACTGTGCAGCATGGACAAATGATGCGCCAAAGGAATATAGCGCGGCGCATGGAAGGTCTACACAACATTATGTTACTGCAATGGAGGATGCGCCCGCGCCTTATCTAGCTTTATACTTGCGCGAAAAAGGCTTTTGTTGCATCGAAACTGGGTGCGCTCTTTGGCGTATGGAAACATTATGCAGCGTGGACAAAGGGTGCGCCGAAGGCTTTTTAAGGAAGCGCGGGTTTTACACTTGGAGCATGCAAAAGGGGTGCGCTTATGGGCGCATGAATTTCAGCTGTAGCAGGATGGCAGGGTGCGCCATGGCGCGGATCTTGAGTATGTTGCAAGTCGGATAGGTGCGCCGAGGGGCGCGACTGTCTTGATTGTTACAAGGCGCGCCGGTGCGCCTTGTGAAATAAGCTCTCAAACCTCTTTCTTTCTTTCTCTTCCACTTCAAAAATTGCTTGGACAAGTAAGGTTTTTCCAAAATCTTGTAAACAGACCAAGCTAGCTACAAAACGACCCCTTTTCCAGCAGATCCGGAAAGAGGGAGGGAGAGGAAGAGCAACAGAAGAAAATGAACAGGACAGCACGGGGAAAGGCTCAAACACATTCAAACTTTGATGAAAACCGGCCAGCAAGTTGGCACACACACCAAAACCGGACAAAAAACAAGCCCAAAGAACAGAAAACATAAAACAGGGAAGGGGAAGAACCTCTTACCTTAAAATATAGCGAAAATTCCTTGAGCGGGTCCACAACACGACGAAAGCGACAGAGCAGGGGCTGACAAATCCAGAAAAATCACGTGCTGACAAAAGAATGAAAATGACATTGGGCGCGCACGGGTATTTATAGAAAAACCTGTCATTAATGCGCCACCAACCTTTTGAAATGGCGCATGGAAACGGCTGTCGACAAGGTAAAGCGTGCGCCCTTTGGCGCATGGAAGGAAATGGCAACAGAAGAATGAGCGCGCCTTTGGCGCACCAAATTCGTCGTCGACATGAAGTTATGTGCGCCCTTTGGCGCACCAAAACTTGGTGTAACAGGTATATTATGTGCGCCCTATGGCGCACCAAAAACTTACTCAACATCCTTTGGCGCACCGAAAGGAGTGACAACATGGAAAACCATGCGCCAAAGGCTTTTTAAGGGGCGCATCAAAAACTGATGTTGCAAAGCAAAACCATGCGCCTAGCCAAAAAGGCTCAAAAAAGACTAAGTTCAAAAACTGAATTTCCCGGGAAGGGATTTTACAATATTTCGAACGCGAAGGATCCCTAACGAGGGATCGAAGCAAAATTTTCGGTATGGTTATCGGTAAAATTGCCCTTGTCAATTTTACGGGATAACAAAACCTACTAATGCGATGTGTTGGTACACTACAAATTATGCCTTTCCATTCATTAGTGCATGAAACTACTACGTGATCCTCCACTCAACCTCAAACGCATCACACATTTGCTTATACCACTTCTCTAGGTGTGCGTTGTGAGCGGCCATCATGGTTTCACTAGTATATTTCAGTAAATATTTTTGCGAATGAGGTATCCTCTTCTTTATAGTCCCAAACAATTTTTTTGGCCCATCAGGCACTCCAATCTCTAAAAATACAATGGTGAGGAGGACATTACCAAAGATTATCTTCTCTCCCTCTTGCACTGCTTGTAATCTCATCTGTGATGAAAGTGGACAAGTTTTAGATGGTTCCTCCTGATATCTTTCGGCATACATTTAGCCATGCCTTGTTTACTTATGTCCATTGTTCGATCATTGAGCTTGGTCACCAAGTGTGTGGCCATCATCATAATCGGGTATGGATCCTTAGTGATGTCAAAGTAATGCGACCCCTTCTTGTAGTCATATGTAGCTAAAGTCTCCTTGATAGCCTCCTTGTCACTCAGATCTTCATCTATGTTATCTCTTTCACAAATGAGGCCTGTGAACTTGGATATCAGTTATGGTGTGATGTGCATCTTATGCCCCACAAAATAAAAATGATCCTCATGTATACGTGACGTCAACCACTAGTAAAGGTGCTCAATCTTGCTAAAGTATGGCAACTCATATAGTTGCAATAATCCAACCTTCTCCAATTTGACCTTCACCTCATTGTTATAAATGGGCATTCTATCTGACATCCTATTGTTAGTTGGTCGGACAAACTCTAGCGCCATTTCCTTCTCTGTTGTGCTTGTGAGATGGTTATAATCACTTACAACCATCTTTCATAAGAGTGACTCCCACTCTTTTCCTAGTAATACCCCATATGGGTACTACATTTTTACATACCATTCTTCATTGGTGTCATGATTGCGGTTTAGCGATTTTCTTTCCCTTTCCCTTGCCCTTTATTTTCTTCAGTGAAATGGTTGGTTTCTTGGGTGCCATATTTTCTACTCAAATTGATCTTAAATACTCCTTCCTCTTGATTTGTTCTGCTACTTTGTTTAATCCCAAAGCTCAATCCAAAGCTTTAAATCCTCAAATTAATCCTTCTTTTCTCTATGCCCTAGTTGCCAAACCCTAACTAGGAAATCCTTCCACAAGATGGTGCTCTTCACACAACCTTCCTCACACCCATGTACTCCTTCCTTCTGGTTCACAGATCTACTCTAGATGCACACTAAAATTTCTCGATTCTTCTTCCTTCACACAAATTTCTCTCTGGATGCTTCTAGTTCGTAAGATCTTCTTTCACTTTGTAATCACAAGGTAACAAATGACTTGCCCAACCTTGTATTTATAGTTTTTGCTTCCTTTTAGAATTAAATGATATACCACCTACCAACATATGTAAACATTAAATGCAAATTTTTCCACTAAGCCAACTTTAAGCGCCTTTACCCACGCACCGCATCTTGTGAAAAAAACCCTTTACAACCTTCTGGCATGTAAAAATTCAACCCAATCAAGACTCTTACGCATGCGTCCACAGTGCCAAAGGCACTTCTTCTGTCCTTTACCTAATTTTTTCCCTTTCCCACCTCATGTTGTACCTTCACTCTCCATCCTTTTTGTACATGGTTTTTACAAAGTCTTCTTGACACCAACCATTCTCATCCACCTTTCTTCTACGTGCTTTTTAACATTATGCGCTTTTTATCCTTTAACCAAGGCATTCGCCGCAACTTCTACTCTCATCTCAAAATTTGTATCATTCCACCCCACTTTAAAACATATGTGTGGTCCTCTGTGCATACACAGCCTTGGAAAAATAATGTGGTTACTGGTGTATAAGCCATAAAAATGAAACTAAAAGAAAGGAACAAGTAACGAGAAAGGGAAACACAAGAAAAGAAAAACATAAAGGGAAATTCTAAGTCAATAAGCAACACCGCCTTATTAAAAACACCAAGAAGACTTATTTATATTAGGGCTTTAACCTACTCCCATGAATTGACTTGGTAACCTCGTACCATCCAGGATTGTTACTGGTAAGCACCTAAATCAAGAATGTATGATATGATGTAAGGTCCCAACCAATGGACTTTCATAAGTATTTGGGTTGGCACCTTATCCATAAGGGTCATGATTTTCTTGTGTGTTGCCTGGGATACCGAATGTGGCTAATTACAAAACCTATTTTTCCTTACGTATGTGTGTCGTGTGTTTTGCAAAACCCTGTCATAACCCTTCCCTACATGCCTTCAACCCATGCGCCCTTCTTCAATTAGGTCTCATGCACCCACGCACCTTCTTATCCTTAGCTGATATTTTGGGGCCAAACAGTTTGGAATTTGGGTGCATGTGGGAATATATGAATATGAAATTCCCCAGTAATTAAGTGAGAGCATGCAAAGGCAACATCTTCACATACTGATGATGAGCGGGGGATCAAGGCCAATATGAATAAGTTCAACATGATGATGAACGTATACCAATGAAGTGTTGGGAAAACTATAACTAGAAAGGTCACCCCTGCACCCAAATTCTAAAATCTCCCAAGTGGAAAACTATAAATAGAAGGGTCACCCCTCCCTTTCAACCACACACCTTATTGACATCTTGATCTTGATATCATATCTCATCTTGACATAGCTTAAGAGCTCATTTACATTAGCCAAGATAATAAGGCATTTTATCTTGATCCATCCACCATTAAAATAACTTCATCTTGCATCCATGATAGGTTAGTAATGGAATATGCTAAACTTGGCCTTATAGCCATTTAGTAAGATTCATTCACCTTCATGGAGTAAACAACAAAATTGATTGCTAGGATCTTCTAGGTTCATTTAAATTAGCATTCAAAGAGTAGAGAGTAATATACATGTTAGTTTTTATGTTTTTTTCAAATTTATAATGCTTGCATGTTAGTTTCCCTTGTTTATCTCTTATCTTATGGTCCATAGATGAGTTAGAAAATCTTTGAGGTTCTTTAGCCTCATTCCATAGCTTTTGTAACTTTTCCTTGTTCACACTAGTCTTCATCATGTATGAGTCTAGTATTACATCATCCTATATAATAAATTACTATTCTATCTACATATATTACATGACAATCTATGATTTACACATTCTACACATCTTGCATTGCATTTTACACATCACGTATTTAGACATTATACTCATCACATTTTCGTCACTTATCATCATGTAGATTACATTATCTTCTATGCATTGCACTCACTACCCTATGACACACTTTAGTTCCTCATTCCATACTCAACTACCGAGGGTTTATAAATCAAATGGACCTTACATTCATCATGCATTTATCATTCGACCTTTCATCATGCAAAATTTCTAGGATAGTGACACATACTATAGGCTAAATCATCACTTACTCTATCATCTTGTAGTGGTATACACTTTAGGCTACATCACCACTCCTTACTATTCATCTCATAGTGACATACGCTATAGGCTAAATGGTCACCTCTTTATTCATCTTGTAGTGGTATACATTTTAGACTACATCACCACTCCTTACTATTCATTTTGTAGTGACATACGCTATAGGCTAAATGGTCACCTCTTCGTTTATCTTGTAGTGGTATACGATTTAGGCTACATCACCACTCCCTTTATTCATCATGTTGTGATATACGATTTAGGCTACATCATCACTCTTACACTCATCTTTTCATGATATACACTTTGGCTATAAGTTTCACACATACCTCTTCTATATGTCGACATCACCACTACGCATTCATATTCATCACAACGCGCTAGACACAATGCACATTTCAACCATTTCCCGATGACGCACTCTCATTTACGGTTCATTCTTGACTACTAAGGGGAAAAACCAAATGAACCTCACTACATACACTTCCATTCACTTGGGGGCATGTGGCTCATATCATCCATCTTGCATTCCATTCCATCCATCCACAACATATTACATATTATGGTTGCTTTTACTCTTGTTTACTTGTGTTTGTTCATGGTCACTTTATTACACATGCTAGTTAGCTTACTTGTATTTCATTTATCTATATCATCCACACATGCATGTTAACATTCTTTTCTAGTTGTGATAGCGAGATACATGTCTCTTACACACAACATGGATGCTCGCCTTCTACCCTTCCTACACTGGTTGTTGGGGCATCCACATTCATTTCTCATAGGTGCTATAGTTTCATTTTGTACTTAGCACTTTACATTACTCGATTATATATGATTTTTACATAATAGTAATCTTTCTAACATGCTAACATGTGCATCATGTGCAACCTTTGTTATGCTGGTATATTTTCTTCCATACTTGTTTGTTACATTGTCTTCTTGTGTTTATCTTTTTATGTGGTCCTTGCCCTATGTCTAGTGTTCACACTTGTTTTTGTATGCAGCCATGATGTCCTTGTGTGTCTTGTGATATCGTGAGTGATGTCCCATGTTTGCATCATGTTTTGTGTGGCTTACTTTGTCTTCTTGTGTGTGTTCATTACTATTTTTCTAGGTAGATTTTACATTGTTTGTGTAACTTACACATTGTCTTCTATAGGCATGATTTTCCTAATGACACTTGTTTTTATCTAGCCTTCTTATTTGTGCATTCCTTAGTTTCTACCAAGCACATTCCCCTCGCCTCCCCAGGTAGAGTTACATACTATATGTTGTTGGTCCTCTTTAGGGATGCATTCTCTTATCAATGACATCGCATGTGCCCCCAAAGAGGGGGGGTATTATTTGGGGTTTTGTACATTATACACAGTACTTCTACACTCGGTTCGGATTCAAAGTGCACTTTCCACCCTTGGAATTATGGGTTACATAGAGTGAGTGGGTTCAAACCAGTCTACAAAATCCATACACAACAGATTTTACAGGACATGGTTGTCATTACCATTCAGGGGAGAAGTTAACATTTGGAGGATACAATGGAATTCCTCCCAATACTTCTTCTACCACCGGTGTTGAATCGCCCAAAAATCAAGGTGTACAAAGATCTCTTCACACACATGTTCAGTGGAAGTAGTTAAAGGTTAGAGGATAGAAAAAAATCATCACTATACTTCTTTGGTCTATGGCATCAGATCGCCTAAAAACCCCAACAATACAGGATATCCTTCTACACTCTCTTTCTCAACATGGATCAGGTGTACATGTTCCATTTACCATTTTTCATTTGCATATTTTACATTTACATAATTTTACATGCATTTTTTACATTGCATTTTTACACATACATACATATTTGACTACTTGATTATTTTATTCTTGTGCATCTGGTTATATGGGAAACAAGAAGTCAAATGGGGTAACAACAACAACAACACTTTATGGAAGCACACATTATACTAACCATGTAGGTACATCACACACATCGGCATCAAGACACGCATTTTGACCCAGGTTCAATCTCATCACTTTTTTACACATTTTTCATCTTTAGTTTCCATGCTCCATCATATTTTAGTCACTCCACATGTTTTATAGTCCTTCAACATGCCTTCTTCATCATTCTACATTAGCATCAAGTACACATCTCTATCTACTTTATGTTACCTAGCTTTCCACTCACCAACATAAAGTGGGGAAAATTTTAGACACTAAATCACATACTTTACGTAATATTTAGTCTCGGTCTCATACTACTATATAGAGGGTTTTGAGTGAAGAAAGTACTAATTAACCCCCATCTTTTAGCCATCTTACTTTTTTTTTTTTATTTCGTCATTCCCGACCTCTTACATCTACATGCCAAAGATGTTTCAATCGGCTTCATAATTTTAGCCTTAACTAGGGCACCTGAAAAGTTAGTACTAGGGTACCCATGGACATCTTAGTCCTACCATGGGTGCCCCGATCATTTTTGAACTTTCCCACCACTTTTTGGGCACTTTTATTGATTCCAGATCTTTATCTTGTTGGTGGTTGTCCATTTCGGGGTTAATTATGAAATTAGATCAAGATAACCCTATAAATATAAAGTTATGAGACCATAATGAGGGACCAAGAACTAGTCACTACTATCATCCACATAGGGTTGCATTCATCTAAGGCATTTGGAGATCATTTGCATTCACTTAGCTCCATCACAAGGCACAAATTTGGTTCATCTACATCACACAAGCATAGGAGGGAATTTTATTTTATTTCATCCACCATTCTATTACATTTTCTACATATAGTTATTTCTCACCACTTTCACTAAGTGTGACCAAGCACAAGAGAAACCTAGGGCATGATCTCTCTCTCTCTCTCTCTCTCTCTCTCTCTCTCTCTCTCTCTCTCTCTCACACACACACACACACGCACACACACACACACACAAAACTACATCAGTCCGAGATGTAGTGCAATGCTCATTAGTAATTCCACCATTGTGGTCGCCGAGGATAGCTCGACCCCTTCATTTGCATTTTTATTTTTAGGGTTTGATGTTTTTGGGGGTCTTGTAAGTCTTTCTTTCATCTTGGGTTAGTAAAGAACACATGGTACAGTGTAGTAAACTTTATGTGACAAACAACGAAGGTTTTGGACCACTTGTTGAACTCCGTGAAGCTCGGCCTGGATCTTTTTAAAAACTAGGGTGTGCATTTGCTGAGACCAAGGTGCCCATAGGCACCCCAGTCCCTTTCAGAAATCCAATCTAGCTAGATAGCTCGGGTCCATCCTTTTTGGATCTTTTCACAGTCATTTCTTATTCTAGATTATCCTTTTTATTTTGTAAAAATTCTCAAAAGTTCATCAAATCAGCTAAGTCATTTCCATACTTTTGCATATTAGGGTTTCTATTTTCATTAGACTAGTTATCCGGGTCATCTCCTATAGTCATTTACTGCATTTATTTATTATATTTACATGTTGTTCTAGATTAGATTAACTATCATTATTCCAACATTCTTAGTTTAATTTTAGTTAGTCATAGGGTTTCTCTTCTTATCCAAGGTTTTCCTTTTCTTTTTTGGCACAAAATCCCAAACATGGCTCTCAAAGACTCAAAAAAATGAGACATCGGGCTTAAATTTGGACCAAGCTTCCTCTAGATTCAAATGCTTAAGGGATTTGTGTGGTATGCGATTTTGAATGTAGTTAGACAACTAACTACTTTTTCCCAAAGATATACGAGGTAAATATCTAGAATGCATCATGTAGTTAGCCATTTCCTTCAAATTTTTGTTCTTATGTTATGATAATACATTATTTGTGGAGTGTGTGGAATAAAATGTTGGTGAATAATGCCATGATTTTTTTAAAAATAGAAAACTCTATGGGTAAGTGCACCAAGTTGGGGGGGCAAAAAGTGGACAAAAACCTAAAAAAAACTGAAACACGTATGTGTTTTTCCATAACGTGATCACATTTTATTTTTCTTAGGTCTGTAATTACCAAGCCTTAAAAGTGTTTTAGTTAAGGCAAAACGTGTACGCATTTTGTATAGTATGGACTATATATGTGTATTTGGGGGCTTATACTTACAAAAATAAATGTTTAAGTATAAGAAATAATAAAATTATAAAGAAATAATAAAAGAATAAAGAATAAAGTATAATATTTCTTTATACTTTTATTATTTCTTATAATTTAAATTTATTTTAGTAAATATAAGAAGTTAGGGTCACTCTGCACCTGATGGAAGTGGTCCTATAGCTCCAACAGTTATAATCTAGAAGATAGTTTTTCAAAATCTAATCTGGTCAGTACTTAACTCATTTTCAGGATTTCAACAAAGGACCTAAAACTTTCAGGGCATATATATTGTAGTCAGTCTTTGTTTTGGGAAAGCATATACTCGTTTTGTAGGTTTTTTTACCTTCTAAATTAGATTTTGGCCCTACCACTGCTTGAATTGGTACCAATTTTTAAATTTGGTCCATAATTCACTTTAGTGACCATGAATCAACTCTATGATGCTTGTCTACTTCTTACTAAAATGAGATCCTCACTTTGTAGATAGAGGATTTCTCCTTGAATGGGATTCTTGTCCTATGGCCAAAATGAGGTGATTGTAATGTGCCTCCTCCTTAATGTTTGATCACACTACTAGGAGTTGAATGAGTTTTTATGAATAGTACTAAGTGAATTGCATCAAGTAAACTCGATGATTTCTCATTCTTAGAAACATGGTGCTCCATATAAATATCATCCCCTCACCTTTCCTAGCTCTAAAATTATCCTTTCATGGAATCAAATTCACAATTCTCATACATGTGTTTTTCTCATATGTCTCTCATGGAGACAAACGATGCCTTAATACTTCACACATGATGGTCCTTGATACCTCAATGACATGACTAACTCATTTTAGCTTGTTTTGAAGGGTGTTCAATTATCTACAAAATGACCAAAATGGCCTTTTTAGGCCTTCAGAGGAAGTAATCTCTCATCAAATCTAAATGAGTTGATCAATCATCTTAGACACTATTCCCTACACACTGAAACACACTGAATGATCTTATTAGGACTTTCCTTTGGGTTAGGGTTTATTATTTAGGTTTTACGGTTAATGGTTTAGGTGATTATCTTGGACACTATTTCTACACAATAAATGATCTTATTAGGACTTTTCTTTGGGTTAGGGTTAATGAGTTAGGGTTTAGGGTTTATGGTTTAGGCTCAAGGTTCGGTTCAGGACTCGTGGATTTAGGGTTTAAGGTTTAGTGTTTAGGGCTCATGGTTCATATTTTAGGTTTTAGGGTTTAGAGCTTAGGGTTTAGGGTTCACGGTTTATGGTTTAGGGTTTAGAGTTTAGGTTTTATGGCTTAGGTTAAGGGTTGAGGGTTTAGGATTTAGGATTTAGGACTCAAGGTTTATGGTTTAGAGCTCGGGGTTGAGGTTGAGGATTGACGGTTGAGGTTTAGGGTTTAGGGTTGAGGGTTCATGTTTCAGGGTTCAATGTTTAGGGTTTGATCTTAGGCTTAGGGCTTAGGGATCAAGGTTCAAGGCTTAGGGTTTAGGGTTTAGGGCTCAAGGTTTAGGGTTTAGGGTTTGAGGCTCGGGGTTTAGGTTTTAGGGTTTAGGGTTGAGGGTTGAGGGTTTAGGATTTAGGGCTTAGGGTTTAGGGTTTAGGGCTCAAGGTTTAGGGCTTAGGGTTTATGAATTAGGGTTTAGCACTCATGGTTTATGGTATAGGGATCAAGGTTTAAGGTTTAAATGTATGGGTTTAGGGTTTGGGGATAGGGTTTAGGGTTTAAGGCTCAGGGTTTAGGGGTCATGGTTTAGGGCCCAAGGTTTAAGGCTTAAGGTTTAAGCTCACCCATTCACTTACTATAATGTGTTATGTATTACCCATTCTTATAAGTATTGACAAATAGTATTCAACTAAAAATGGTTCATCTACTTTTAGGTAGAACATTCAAAGGGATTCATCACAATTTGATGCCTTTCATCTACTGATATTTTGAAGGAGGGAAATGCAGATATCCAAGAAAAATTTGGTACAAATAAATGTTACCCAATACATCTATCTTCTTTTTCCCATCACATGGGAACTATTTCACTCACTATAATGTTTTGTGTCTTACCCATTCTTATTAGTATTAACATAGAGTATTCAACTAAAAAGGGTTCATCTGCTTCCTAGGAAGAACATTTAAAGAGAGTAATCACAATTTGGTGTCTTTCATCTGTTGATATTTTGAAGGAGGGAAATGTCAGATATCTAGGAAAAATTTGGTATAAAGAAATGTTTTTGATGCTCTTTTGAATAATTATTTCAGTTGCAAGTTGTCATGAACGAAGGTTTCATTTGAAGAATAAAGCTTGATATGTCCAGTGCTTGTGTAAGCTGGAAATTTGAGAGGATTTATGAGGTTCAAGTTTATTTTCCAAGATACATTACTCCAATGTTTGAAAATGTTTCTCCAGATGCAATGAAATTCTGATTCAAACACTCAATGATTCCTGAATGTCCAATCCTGCCACATAGACCCCAGTAGTCCTAGATCCTTAGGTATAAAGAGAAATTGTTACTGGATTCTATTTATAACGATAAAGATATTTGTAATTCATATTATGACCTCTAAATCTATATTAATTTCAAGTTGTTTGGAAATCACATCACACCATTCATTGGGATTGATGACTACCCCTATCTTTTTGAAAGCATCCATGGGTTTATCATAGAAGGAATTATCAATGAATGGAAGGTCACTAAGTCATAGGCCAGTTAACTCCCATTCAAAAATAAATAAGAAATATTTACAAGGGGATTGATAACTCCTTTGTGTTCTTATCCATTCCCCAATTGTTATGCTTATTTTGAACACTTCAGGAAGTTATGCCAAATTTACTATCCATTCTAGTAATAAAAGAGCTTTCTCTTTCTCCAGAGGAGAGGATATTAGAGTAATTCGGTTATGATCCTACACCTCCGCATTGGTATACTATTTTGTTTCTTCCATTTCCTTTGAGATTAATTTTTGTGTTGTGATGGTTATATTTTCTAGCTTCCAATGAGTCATCTGATCGCATAATACCATACATGGAAATATGAGAAATGTGAAAAAAAAATTAAAGTGTAAATAAATTGACATTCAAGAACACAAGACCAAGTATATGTGGGGAGAAATTGGTTTGGCATAGATGTGTAATATGAATTACAAGGCACAAGGTAGATGTCATATCCATTTAGTTTCTTGTCCCACCTCTCATAAACAAGGTAGTTGTACAAGAAGACTCAATGATGGTTCTAGGCACAAGACTAGGAAATAAGGTCCTAATATTGATATTCAAAAAGATGAACTCACTCATAAGACCTACTAGAAATATATGAGGTTTAGAGGTTAGAGATTAGGGATCTAGATTTAGTGTTTAGGGTTTAGGGTTTATTATTTTGGTTTTAGGGTTTAGGGTTTAGGTCTAAGGGTTAAGGGTTAAGGGTTAAGGGTTTAGGTCATAGAGTTCAGAGTTTAGGGTTTAGTGTTTAGGGCTCAGGATTTAGGGTTTAAGGTTAAGGGTTTAGGGTTTAGGGTTTAGGTTCTAGGGTTTAGGGTTTAGTTTTTAGGGTTTAGGGTTTAGCATTTAGGGCTCATAGTTTAGGGTTTAGGGTTTATGGTTTAGGATTTAGCATTTAAGGCTCATGGTTTAGGGTTTAGGGATCATGGTTTAGGGTTTAGGGCTTATGGTACATGGTTAGGGTTTAGGGATCAGTGTATCAAGGTGTAGGGTTCAAGGCTTATGGTTTAGAGCTTAAGGTTTAGGGTGCATGGTTCAGGGTTTATGGCTCATGGTTCAGGGTTCAAAGTTATGGGTTTAAGGTTTATGGGTTAGAGCTCAGGGCTCTGGATTTAGGGTTTAGGGCTCAGGGTTTAAAGTTTAGGGTTTAGGGTTTAGGGCTCAAGGATCAGGGTGTAGGGTTTAAGGCTTAGGGTTTAGGGTTTAGGGATTATGGTTTAGGGTTCATGGTTTAGGGTTTATGGCTCAAGGTTTGGGGTTCAGAGTTACGAGTTTAAGGTTTAGGGGTTAGAGCTCAGGGCTCTAGATTTAGTGTTTAGGGTTTAGGGATTAAGGCTCAGGGTTTAGGGTTTAGGGTTTAGGGTTTAGGGTTTAGGATTTAGTGTTTAGGGTTAAGGGTTTATTATTTTTGTTTTAGGGTTTAGGGTTTATAGTTTAGGGTTTAGGTCTTAGGGTTAATGGTTTAGGTCATAGAGTTTAGGGTTTAGGGTTTAGGGCTTAGGCTTTAGGGTTTAGGATTCATTGTTTAGGGTTTAGGGTTTAGGTTTAGGGTTGGGGTTTAGGGTTTAGGATTTAGTTTTTAGGGTTTAAGGTTTAGCATTTAGGGCTCATGGTTCATGGTTTAGGGCTCACGGGTAAGGGTTGAATGTTTAATGTTTTTGGGTTTAGGGTTTAGGGATGATGGTTTAGTTTTTAGGGTTTAGGTTTAGGGTTCAAGTTTAGGGTTTTATTGTAGAATTTAAACACTAAAATTTTTAGGATGAATGCTGAAATCCTGAAAATTACCTATGTATTGACCATATTATACTATAAAAACTATCTCCTAAATCGTGACTAATGGAGTTGTGAGACTAGTTCCATAAGGTGCAGAATGACCCTAATTTCTTATATTTATAAAAATAATTTTAAAGTATAAGAAATAATAAAATATAAATAATAATAAATGAAAAAATTATACTTGAACATTTATTTTTGTAAATAAAAGCATGCTAGAAGCACATATAATGTTCATACTATACAAAACATGTACACGTTATAACACATACACGTTTTTTGTTTTCACTTTTTCCAAGCCATGCCTCAAGGCTTGGATCCATTTGGATCCCCAAGCCTGAGGCATGGACCTGATAAAAACACAACAAACAACGTGTTTTTGTAGGAAAATGTAAAAATTCCACTTCCACCATGATAAATCAACATAAAATGATCGATTCATTTAAAAACATTATACCACGACGTAGAGGAAAGTTTCTTCTTTCTAAAAATATAATTTTTCAAATTTTTTGACTAATATAAGGTTTCCATATTATTTATTTTCTAACTATGTATTTTTATAGCTATTTTTTGAAGTTTAAATATGCCTATCTTTCATCATGTATCTTTTTTTGGCTCATCAAAATTGAAAAAAATATACTAGCACAAACTAGGCCTAATTCTCTACATATTAAAAGAAAATTTAATTTTCTATATTTTTGAGGAAGTTAGGGGGAATAGTTGGAGCTTCATTATTTTTCAAAACTTAAAATTTTTGTACTAGAAAAATCATAAAAAAATAAATACTTGCTAAAAATATTTAAAAACCTCTAGCACAAACTAGATGCTCCTAGCTATCTTTCTACAAAAGGGTTTTCAAAAATACTAAATGGTTCTCAAAATATGGTGGGGGGCACGAAAGTCACTCTATTATGTTTTTAACAAAACAGAGAGCACTGTTAGTATTTTAGTTATTTGACCCACTTAAACTTATCCATTTTCAATAAAATTTATTAGCTTAGAAACTAGACTCAAAATTCTACAATTCATGTTTATACATCTTCCAATTTTGAGTGTAACTATTTCAAAAAACTCATAAAAGTTGAATTTTTTTATTTTCAGACAAATGCATCCACTTAAGACCTCATTTTGCCCCCAACTTGGTGCACTTACCCCTATGTTGAAGTACCCCCATTATCGGTGCATGAAGGTTATTTAGGTAAGTAGAAGATTGTTTTTTTACCAAAACCTTAAAGCATTTGAAGTGTGAAAAAAATCACTTTTTTTCTTGAGAAAATAAACCCAACTACGTCTGAAGAAATTATCAATAAACCTAAGTGCATACTTAGCTCCATTAAAAGAGGGGTATGAAAAACCAACAAATAACTATACACAAGCTCAAGAGGTAAAGAAGCCCTCTTGGAAAAATCTTAGGAATGGATCTTGGTCTTATTTTCCTAATGCACAACTAGGAAAAATTCCCTCAAGATAAGAAACTCTAGGAATAACATCAACCATACCATGAGTGATCAACTCCTTTAAATATTTGTAATTGATATGTCCAAATCTCTGTGCTAAACATTACTCTTTGAATCTGCATGAGAAACTAATCACATGTCCCTATGGAGAAAGTTTCATCAAAACCCTCAAAGTGATATAGTATAAAACCATGATCAACAATACCTTGAGCAACAAGTGAATGAGGCTCCAACAAGGTTCATACTTATGCCCCTGCAGGTAAAAGCCACTATTTTTTCCTTGACCAAAATGAAAAAAAATTAGATGTAGAAAGAAAATTTGTAGTGATGTTAGGAACATACAATGCATCTTGAGGATATTGCCACCATCAAGGTGTATGACACCTTTTCCCTTAACAAAAATAAAGTAATGATCTCGAACTACAATTTCGGAAGTAGAACCCAAACTTAGAGATACAAAAGACTCCTTGGAAGAAGTCATGTGATGAGAAGAACCAAAACATATAACCCAACTATCTACAATTGTGACTGAGATCTCCCGACAACGTTAAGTTTTTTGTCATGCTCATTCAAAGGAGGTGGAGTGGAGATAGATATTTTATGTTTCTTGACTGCATCCTCTAAGGCTTTCATTCACTTGTAACACTTATGTTTTTCATGACCACTACCCCCACAAAAAGAGCACGAAAGGATATAATTATTCTTGGATTAAGAAGACTCTTTGGGTTTAGGAGCATTTTGAGATGGAGAAGGGGTAAACTTGGATTTACCTTTTAATTTTTCATCTCCCTTAGGATTAAATGCTACTAATTCCTTTTTAAAGGTGGAAAACTCAAGGTTAGACAATTTGATTCTTTCTTTGTAAGTATTTTACAAAAAAATTCTAAGGTAGGCATTTGGAATCTGTCACCTAAGGCATACATGCTAGAGAAAAAGGTATAAGAAAAGATTTTGAATGGACCTCTCAACTTGGATAGAATTATGTAAACACACTCTTCATCTTTTTTATCTCGTCCACTCCCCTTCAATTGTGTCAACAAATTATTAAACTTAGTAAGATAGTCTATAATTGATGAAAAATATTCGGTGCTTAGATAGGTGATCTCAATTATAAGTTACATATCTCTCATGTGATCCAACTTTCCAAATAATACCTCCAATTTCTCCCATATTTTAAAAAGAGAATCAAATTTTTCCAAATCAATCTAAAGACTATCACTTACATAAGTTCCTATCAAACCCATACACTCATCAAATTTACATTGGTACTAAAATTTCTCATATTCGCAGGAACATTGGTTGTTCTACAGAAGTTAAATCCCATAATCCTTTGTGTTTAATGATTGTTTTCATTCTTGATTTCCATGTGTGGTAATTATGTGTTGTTAATGGCTCAATTTGATCTAATGCAAAAGTAGATAAAGATGTCATTCTCAAAATCACCAAAAAGAATGTAAGAATCAAGGAATGTAACAAGACCCCCATATTTGGCACTTTATAATTGAGTGTGTGTTATAATATGACACTTTATAATTTTAGTTTTTTTCTCAAAATAAATATTTCCAATGGAACAAGCACAAAAATAAACACTTTCAAGAAAATGGAAATCAAATCCGATTCAATGAACAAAAGCTACAAGCTTATTAAGTTTTCTCTAATATTTATTTAAGTTGGCATTATATAGAAAATAAAATACTTTAGCCTTTCACTCAAAAAAACTAAGGGGGTTGGACATAAGCACATACTAGTAGGAATCACAAGCTTAAGCTCTTAAATGACCAAGGGATAAGATTTTTATGGGACCTCCACCTTACAAATTTTATGTGCACTTCTTTCTATTTTGGGTTGTGTTGCTTATTCCCAAGAAAGTCACATCCGATTTACCTTTTCTAAAAAAATTCATTTTCTAGACTGTGGCCAAAATGACTTTCCATGCCCAAAATAGCAACCTCTGGATTTCCAAAATTACATGGGTCAAACATAGGAATCCATGTATATCCAAATAAGGAAAATCACCTCATAAAAGAAACATCATATTATCACCAAATAGGAACTTTATACAAGACAATGAGAAGGGCCCTTTCTTATATAGGCAAGAAAGATCAATCTAAGAACTAGTCAAGGCCATAGATCAAGCCATAAATCAAGGAAAGAACTAGACAACAAAGAACTAATCAAGACCATAGATCAAGGAAAGAATTATACCTAACAACTTGATAATATCATCCCAACATCTTAATAAGATGAAAAAAATATCCACACATAAGTGGGTGAGGATGAATAAAATAAAAGCTAAGTAAAGTACCTAGGTGAACATGAGCTAAGGTAAACAACCTACTCTAACAATAACTATTTGGGTCCTTCGATGGTGTAGAAATGTATTTCATTGTCAAACCCTAGGCTGTCATACGATTACAAAACCATTTGTAATCAAATGAAATACACAAAAATTGTAGTTGTGTAACGTCCTCATTTTATACCTTAGAACAAGTGAAATTTTTTTTTGAAAATTACATCACGGTTCTAAATACATAATTTAGAACTCACAAATCAAATAACCATTCTTATAACAGAATAACCATATGCATTTAATGACTGGAGTACCTCCGATCTATTCATTCCATGACTCGGTAATCTACCGATCTATTCATGAGTAATAAGAGTTGGCGTTTTATTTAACACTTCACTCTTGGTTCTCTTCCCTATTCTCGGGATTGAATGCTCTGGTCCAAGGAACCTAGCTGAATAATTGTTTACCATTATTCATCGACATCTCATCCCTTAGACTAGGTGAATTAGGACAACGATCAATCAGACTTTGCAATACTTTGGCCAAAGATTTGAAACATACTGTTTATGTCTCGTATTCCTTAACGGCATACTCGTCAATCTGGAATACGCCCTTCACCCCATTCTTATGTTATGTAGAATGTCTTATACCGACTTCTGTCAGTCCTTCCTATCTCAACTTAATCACTCGGAGACAGATTAACAAGGTGATAATGTTATATGGATGCCCACGAGGATTAGGGATATGATGACATACTGGTTCAATCCTAGTTAAACCAGTGTGTCAAGATACCCCGAATCTCCTAGGCAGCCTTATAACGTGACCACATTCCTAATCGGTCCCTGAGTAACTCGTTCGAGATCAAAGTGTAAATCTTAGCGATCAATGCAAAGGGTGTCGTCATAAGTCACCTGCATTGTTGTAACTTCGAGAAGATCCTAATCTTCTGAGGTTTACAATGTCGTGCGATTGACTTGTGCCGTCAACCTTTAAATCCGCCTCGAAAAGATCTACTTATTAATATGCGTTACGCACATTGAGTTTAAATTACATTAAAGACGTTCCCCTAAGGTTAGCCTTTCCCGATCCCTGGATTCTTCGTCTAAGGATGGCCTTCCTCAATAAAACCCATTACATGGTGGAGATATTAAGGCCAAGGTCTCATCAAGGAGTTCTTAGAATATACATGATTCTAAAACAACAGAATTGAACAATAACTCATAACCTTCACATGAGATTGCCATCTGAACCCCATTAGATTTATATCAGTTCTCCTAACTGAATTTATATCATACTTATTAGTATCAAGATATCAATGATTAAGAATCCAATTTAATGTTGTCCTGTCATAATCAAGACTAGGGATTAGTAATTTAATTCAGCCTGATTAGCGTTCTGCTTAGGTTCATTTTAACCCTATCTTTTAGAAAGACAAAGATTTAAAATTCAATTTTTGCTTTCGATAGAACAAATTAGAACTACTAAACACTCATAAGAATTCAATCTCATATTCTTGTAACTTTCATTGACAATCACAAAGTCTCCAATTTATACAATGATAACAATGCCCCTCCGGTATATAAACCGAAGAAGGTCAACAATCAGAATAAGAATACAACACATAAGTAGCAAATACTTATTTCCATTCTTTTCAGATCTATACAGATACATTTTGTACAATCAGCATACTTAATACAATGCTCAACGGAAAAAGGACATCTTTCCTCATATAATACATTTTAGAGAATCTATCTGAAATTCTACTTAAAATCAAATTTAATCAATCTGATTATCCTATCAGATCTGCATGCTTTTACCACTTACGGCAACCATCAAAATTGAAAAAAAATAGTCAACACAAAGTAGGGTTCGAACTAAAAGCATGATAAGCACTAACTTTTAAAACAATTGCAATCCATCAATTGTTTTCATTAAACACCCTGTTTAAATGATATAAAATCACCAATCAAATAAACATGACTCAGACTATACGTTAAGAATATATCATGTCTATAACGTGTAACAATAATTTTCGTTACGGAGTAGTCCTATATACTTCTCAAATATTTCATCAAAATATTAGGGATCAAGAAGAACAAAAGTGTCCTAAGCAATTATTCATTGTAAATCCCAAGTTGAACAAACATCAGACAATCATTATATTCAACTTAAAAAGAGGAATATCATATCAATCCAGTTACCGTCATTATGTAAAATCAATTACAGATGTTAGTTAAACAATTATATCAACTTATAATTTACAACAGAAGAGAAATAAACAAATTGTACATGTTTCCCTCTGAACTAGCTCATGTCTATACCATCTTTCCAAAAGCAAGGCATTCACTTAATACACATGCTAATAAATCAGTTGAGTCCATCATCAACACCACCGTTTTATTAAAACTTACAATAAAGCAACTACAGTACAGTAGCCTTCTTGCCAAACAACGGCGTCTATCTACCAAGCGGACTCAGTATGACCTTACGCAAAAGCGACAGATAAGAAGATTAGCACTGAAAGGCTTTTAGACACAAGGTCGAAATCAAAGAACTCCTTTGCTATCGCAGTCAACCAAAGACTCATGATCATTTAAGCAATGACATTTCCCTACGACTATGCGAAGGGATTTTTAAACGAAATCCAAGCAGCATGCACAGCCACATCAAACTGGAATGTAATCAGAAGGAAAACATACACAGAATATCGTAATCACCCCTGAACGAAATCAGAGTTGAAAGTATGGTATTCGCGACCTACTTAAAAGGCCATAATTCATGTTATCAAGCTTAATTAAAGAAAACCAACAAAGCCAAGAACATTACATGTTCATACTCAGGCTTATACGGAAAACAGTGACATAGATTACCATTCGAGGAATTAAAACTAAGTCCAATCAAGCATTCAAAGCTTATCCAGGCCGACATGCAAGATATCTTCCCATACTCACAGAACCCAACAAGTCAAAAACAAAGTAAACCCAACAGTTATAATTTGAAGCAGTTACACTGTTTATCTATCAAGAATTCAACTGAGTCCCAACAACAGTAAACAAAATACATAGAAGATAATGATTCCATCCGTGCCAACATTGGCAAGCCTTTAAAATCAGGTTTATACAAAAGCTATATAATGATTTAGTAACAAGAAATCCAACGGAGCCCGTATAACTATATTTGCTCCAAGCTTACATAGAGTGGAATACCTATTTAAATGCCCAACTGAGTCTGAACCACAAATTCCTTGTAAAATGAAAGTATTCATTACCAAATAATAGAAGTCGCCTTACCTGTTACTCCAACAAGACTCAGACAAAGCAATTTCCAACATTCAAATATATATATATATATAGCTTCCACAGTGGCCCAATTTATACGAATCATTTAATGGACTCTACAGAGTCGTTCAAATAAAATACATATATCCATATTGTATACTGTCAACGGGTTGAATCCCATTACCACAATAAAAAGGAAAAACAACTTCCACAGGGTCGTAATGACTACTGTAACACAGTAGTTACCTCTTCCCAAACAACTTTAAAAGACAAAACGAAACCCAACAAGTATCAATAACCACCCCATCAATAACCACGACAGAGCTTACAAGGTTCTTTTAAAACTGAATAATCAAACAAATGTCCAGCAGTTTCCCTTCCAACAAGTATTCACAACATGCATCGACGACAAAATCGACAAGCATAATAATGGCTCCTGCACTCCATCACAAGAATAATTTATGGGCTCTCAACGAAGATAGGCGAGCATACATTCCTTTCATATATTTCACATATTTAATTTAATGCAAAACACAAAGAAATAAAGCCAGTCTTGAATTTAATAAACACCCATCAAGGATAAATGAAAAATCGAACTAAGATGAAGATACATAAGTGTCAAAATCACACAAGACATCCAAAGAAAATCCTCTATTACCATAAATCATTTAAAAGAGTTGTTCTAATGAAATCACTAAAGACTAACTTACAAGATTTTTAAAAGGGCCTAACATGCTCGGATTTTTGCTCAAAATTCGAAGACACATTTGAAAGAGCTCGAGACTTCCTTTTCCTTTTCCAAGTTAGAGCGACCAACAAAATTTTGCTATCTCCATGACATATCTATTTTCCTTGCGGAGAAAAGAGCTAGATACGCTCATACTCGCCATGCAACACAAAGAAGATGTGCGAAGAACCAAATGAAAAGAAGGAAAACCGAAATTCGCGATAAGCCAAACAAAACAACAACTTTCCAATTTGCATGCCTTCTATGAATTCCGAGCTCGACTACCGAGCTCATTAATTACATTACTCCAAATTTCCGCTCAAACTCCACTACCAAGACCGCCAAAGTTGGTGATAGACAAATAAATTTCAAGACCATTTTCGTTTTGCTTCTAATATTTATTTCGGCTCGATTAGCCGTTTAAAACCTAAAATAATTCTGTCCTTCATACTTATCCTTTGCATTAAATAACATAGAAAGCGCCGCCCATGGTTCGCATCCCTCCATAGGTCCCCATAATCCTTGCCCAATAGTTAGGTTAGTAACTTAGGTTAGAATTTAGGATAACACCTAGTCTAACTTCATGAACATGATACTAACTTAGGACATTAGTTCTTAGCCTAGGTCTAGGTTAGATTAACACTAATCTAACCCCTAGGTTAGGTTTAGTTTTAGGTTACTAACATTAATAATTCGATTAGGTCTACATTCCGTACATTTAAAAAAGACCTACAACATGCATTCTTGAATAGGGTTAAAATCGCCTTTAGGCTACAAAATTGTATGAAACCGAATTATTACGGTCCATGATCGAGACCTTCGGATATACTTCAATATCGGGAACCAATCCATTTCACATGATCAATAGAGTTATACTTTAGACTAGCTTATTCAATGCTTCTGAGACTAGCAAACTGTTCAAGGTCCTGTAATTTTAATTCATGACGAACAAACTTAAAGCAATACTTGGATCAATTCCACTAATCCAAGGCTAGGTCTTATAGATGGATAACTCTATGATTCATTCCGAGATCGATTAAACTGGATACAAAATGAAAGAAATAAAAGAGTCCAATCATATTCCGACTCGACCAAAGATCTGCATCACTGCAGAAGAAGATACAAGACATATAAGCATGATTTTTCAATCAAGGAACACATCCTTTTTACAAAGAAATCACATATCAACACTTGTATGCTCGGGAGGAAGTAACAAAAGTTCTGGTGTTACATTGTGGGTGGAAGACCTTGCAAGAAGGTTAGTGTTTGAGTTGGAGTATAAACCATGCACCACCTATGTTAACACTACTCTGCAAAGAGACCTCAAATCACACGTAGTTCTCAACCTAGCATGTAACATCTATATGAATATAGCTAGTTGGAAACTTGAACTTTCTTGATAGGGTTGTGTTATTGCCACAACTTTAAAGTGGAGAACTTGGTGTGCTTTGAAATGAGGGAAGCTAGACTCTTTGACTATTTAAGTGCTAAAAAAAGTGGTAGTGGTTACCCTAATGTATGTGTATCGACTTTGGGAAAATTTAGGGATTCTTGAGTGCCTTTTTGTATGTATTCGAAATGGGGGTGCCAATAGAGTGTTAGGTTAGTAAATGAGATGATGTTAAATTTTGTGTATATGAATCCCATGGTAAATTATCATAACAAGGCTAGCATAAGAAGATTAAAAGACCCAAAAAAATGTTATTGCATCGAAGACAAAGTTGGAAAATGTGTCGATAGGACCATACTTATCATTCAAGACTAGATTATATAACATGACCAATCTATAGGGTTTTGAATATGGATACAGTGAATAAAATATAGAATTTTCATATCAAAAATAGAGTTTACGCATTGGTCTCATGTCTTTATATTTAGAATTTGTTCACATATCAGTTTGTAATAATAAGCAAGGAATAAGATAACAAGATGTAATGAATGAGGATATGACGTGGTTTTTTTTAACCAAGAATAAAAATCACTATTAACAATGACAAAGGGTAAATTGCTAAATTTGAGTGTTTGCACTGTTATGCCCCAAAAGAAGTACATTTTTTTAGTCGATTAGTTTATAGTTCCAATCCCATATACAAAGCACTTCCATATTCTCATAAGCATGTGCATTAACTCTACACACCCAAATCACTTTTGTACCTCTTTGATGAGTGAGCACTCACCCCTCTTTGTGTTTTAAGTGATCATTCTATGATTCTATCATCATGTACTAGATAATAGCTATATTTTGATTTGTATGGTTAATGTGGATTAATTAATTTATAATATTTTACATGTAACATTCTTACACCTATTAATACATAAGGAAACAAAGTCATATAAAATCCTTATTTATTTTATTTAGGGTTTCAACACTGTCCCATCCTTTGAAGTCACACCTTATAGTGGACTCAGCAGACATTCATATCATCCTTACCCTCCATAAAACCCAAAAAATCCAAATCAATTTTGATGATTTCAATTATATCATACACATCTCTAGGGAAGAGATATCTCCAAATCTCAATTTTATTTTATCTTTTTAAATTTTCCTCATCTTCTTAGCATTTTGTAGATCTACGCCTCCCTAAACCAAACATGATTTCCTTGAAAAAAAAGAACTCTCCTAAATCCCTAGGTGGAATGATTTTTCTCTTTTACTAATGGATGATTTTTCCACAACCACTTTAAACTCTAGGTATAAAGATTCCAAAAATATTTATCCCTTTAGAAAACCATATTCCAAAAATATTTATCCAATTAAAAACCATAATTACGCTGGAGGCATGGCTTATATGCACTTGATCTACATGACGACGACGCCCTACAACACTTAAGGTACTTATCATCCTTTTCTACACCCGTCTGTTTCTTCCTTCACGCGTGTCATGCTCTACTCTTGTGAGGGTTGTTCGTATTCTACCTATTTTTGTTGGATTTGTAGCATCGCTCCAAGGACCAATTAGATTAACTTATCATCCTCTATCTCCCGTGTATTGTCAGAATTTGCATAGCGATGCCTGGATGCCCGGAATGTTTTTATTTTGGTTAAACCCCATGGTCATAGTGATGGAATGCCCAATAGAATTACTACTAGAGGTTTCGGAAGACTACTAGAAGAGACAATCCTGTTTGCACTCACTATACTTCATCACGCATTGGTTTCAGGAAGACTCTGGTTTTTTACAAAGGAAGAGCCATGAAAGGCCACAAAACCAATTGGATAATGAATGATTACAGATCTTATTCAGTAAGTTGTTAACCATGGATTGTTTAGTAATCAAAGCACTTTTTTGAGTGTTACTGACCACCATTTAACATGAATATTTCACTATTGGAATGCTAATATTGCAGGGGGGAAATAATAATGGAGGAGATGTTTAACTGTGTAGGTGTATAGAAAGACAACGTCCATAAGGTCATTCGACCGTAGACCATCAATCCAAGTGAAAAATAGAGTTAATAGTAATGATAATATCATGCTACAAAGAAAGATGTCAGAGATTATTGTGTAAAGGTAAATCGTTAAACTCAAAACTATGAATGTACTATCTCAACATTTCAGAAACTTGTTATTGAAACATGTAGGTGAAAATTTGAATGCCTAATCTTGGTCTCGATGTTCAATCCTACATTTTTTCACTACTATCGATAGGTAATTCATAGTAATATTTTAAAAAAATGAAACTCAAAGATGATTTCCCTCCTTCAATAAAGAGCAAATATGTAGGCTTAATTATTCAAAAAAACATCAAGCTATGAAAATTATTATCTTGGACAATATTTCTCCGGATCTTATTAGTCTGGAGCTTTGGAAACACATCGTAAAATTCTTATTGACACTGTTAGAACATTTAATGATTCATTTATACCTCAATGAGTTAGAGATGATGTCGGGCATACACTGCTTCCTTCTAATATTACATCATCAAGAAAGAGTTAAGAGATATAAGTATAACTAGAAATCGCATGTGTACAATGTAATTTGAACACCAAATGAAATATGTTATTTGATTTAGAAGGATAGTTATTTCTTTTGTAGTTAATGTGGATAAGGGGTATGATTGACAATTTTGAATTTCTATTAAAGACAAAAAAATGTTGCAAAGTACATTGGAAGGGATGTTAAATAATAGTTAGTTGTGTAATAATTGAATACAAATGCAAGTGAGACATGTAAGTTTTCTAACACTCACTCTTGAGAATGTAGTGAATATGAAGTGTTGATGTCAAAGTAGATTTAAAGAACCACTCAGTGCTTTAAAATATTAGCTCTCCAAGAAACATAAATGAGACAAAATATGCAAGCATATATAAATGAACCTTAAATGGCTAGGGTACATTGAGAGTGCTTTATTATCTCAAAGAGTTTGAGAGCATCATTGTCAGAGATATTTTGTGCATATCCTACAATTATGGCATTCCATGAGACCACATCTGTTTGAGGCATTTTGCAAACAAAAATCCACTTTCCATTATACTTTGATGGATGTTCATACCTTGTGTTAAGGCTCCCATATTGGTATAGAAAGGGAGTATGCTGACAAAGGTTGTGGAGGTTGGGTTTGCACTTGTCAAATGCATTCGCCTAAAATTTTGAACCCATTTCATGCATATCCTGCAATCATTTAAGTCCATGAGATCACATCTCATTGAGGCATTTTATCATACAGTTCACATGCCTTGTGTATGCTAACATAATGTACAGGGGCAAAATAACATCCAGAATAACCAGAGTCCAACACTTCAATGGAAAAATAACATGTCATATTTGTTGAGTACTATTGCACATGACAATGATGAGCTGGCGTATAAGGAGATTGCAGCAAATCCCTGACAGAATAGTATACCAAAATGATACTTGTAGCTGTTTTAGAGACAACTTCTTGAGCAAGAAGGGAAGAGGCAGTAAGATGAGCATACAAAACATTTAATTATGCATTCATATCTCAAGTGTTGACTGCAGAGGAGCCTTCCAATTTTGAGGGAAGTGACAATAGTATGTCAATTTATAAGAAACTATAAAAAATTTCTTTTGAAGTGGGGAAAAAGGGTGAAAAATAGATTTGAAATAAGCAACATAGCGGTGATAGTTCAAAGTAGATATTCCTGCTAATATCTTTCTACTCTATGACCTAAGATCATAGTTATTCAAAATATAACTAAATATTTTAGGCCACCAAAGAACCAATCATAAAAAAATAGCAACAAATAG
This sequence comes from Taxus wallichiana var. yunnanensis, assembly GCA_018340775.1. NCBI lineage: Eukaryota > Viridiplantae > Streptophyta > Pinopsida > Cupressales > Taxaceae > Taxus > Taxus wallichiana. The sequence goes on along the minus strand of CM031239.1, from coordinate 474,966,558 downwards.
GGTATGGTTCTAGACCAGCCATGTACCCAAAACAGAGCATGTCCATGAATATGATCCTAAGTTACAGATGGACTATGGTGCCAGACCATTCATACCCAAAGTAGAGCATGTCCCTGAATATTCACCTACACTACAGATAGAGTATGGTGCCAGACTAGTGCATGTTGAAATCTTGGCTTCAGATAATCTATCTCTTGTACCCAAAATTGGATATGGAAATTCAGAGAGCTTGGTTGTCGTACAAGCCCAAGAATGAGGAAGGAGTGGTTCAGCATCCGTGGTTTCTAATATGAATACCTAGGTGGTTCCAAATGTAGAGGAATTGAGGTATGCTCTTACAAAGAGCCCGAAACATTGCAAGTAAGGACTTAATTGTGCTCCATCCAGTTACCCCACACTTGAGCCTTAGGAGGTAGGTATGATGATGTCTGTGGATACAAAGACCGATATAAGTGGAAAAGCACAAACGACCAAGGCCGACAAGACCTAGGTCGGTGATCCAAAATCTAATAATGACAACCTATAAATATGACCTTAATATCATTTTAAAAAGTTTAAATCGAAGCTCTAATTCACAAACAAGTAAAGCACTAATTTCAACCTCAATTCTCCAATATTTTGGATTTGAGAGGGATAGTTTCAAAAGAAAATAATAGAAAATAGAAATATATATATTAAGTATCCAAAATTATATACAATCACCTTTAAGGCACATGAGATCAAATCAATTCATTCAATTGATTATGAATTTAAATACATACCGAAAAATTTGATTTAATACAAGGATTGACCTGGAACTTGGACAACCTAATGAAATTATAGTGTTAGTGACTAGTATTTAAAGGTTAATGCATGTAAAAGCTATAAAATAAAATTTAAAATAGTAAAGTCAAAGAAGCATGCAAAATCAGAAAAGAAAAAAAGAAAAATTGTTAAAAGTAGCAAAAGAAAATGTTAAAGCATGCAAAAGCTATAAAATAAAATTTAAAAATAGTAAAGCCAAAGCAAGATGCAAAATCGAGAAAAGTAAAATTTTTAGAAAAACAAATAACAAAAGCAAAATTGTTAAAAATAGCAAAACTATCATTAAAGCCATCAAATTTGACATAGTCCTATGAATGTCCACAAAGCCCTTTCCCATAGGGGTAATACCTTCAGCGTAAAAGAGATAAGGCATCAATATTTTTATTTGTAGATGTTTTGCACTTTTGTGCCTTTTGTTCATATGTTTTTTTCCCATGCCTACACTTTGTTGTGTGATAAACATATGGGCCTTCATCTATTTTCTTGGGAACTTAGTTGATTTTTTTGACTTGGTATGTGTTTTAATTGGATAAAGATCCGCCCACAGTGATTACATGTCAATTTAGTGAGATGTATCAATAGTGATATGATGGAGTTAAGTAATTTATGTAAATGTAATTTTACTTCTCACACCACATTCTCTAAATTCTACAACCAATGGGTATTATAGAATTAATAAGTAAGTCAAAATTTGGAAGAAGGAAAAAAATGTCACCTTTCCATTTAAGATAGTAGACACCTAAACTCAGTACAATTTGTGCATAAATACCCTTCTACTTTTGGAATTAATGGTGTATAAGATATTTCTATCCATTGAGTGTGGATGCTAACCATAAGTCGAATCACTTCCTTTCATAGTTATATTTCCCCACACTCACTACTCATTCTGCTCAACCATTCACCCAAATTATCATACATTCATAGGCATACGACTTAAAATAAGTTTATTGTTAGCTGGTGCAAATTCTCAAGTACCATCTCTATCTCAAGGCACTCAATGTGGGTATTAGATTACTTCTACCATTTTGTTTCATTAAATCCAATAGAGAAAAAGCAATCTCAGTAGGAGTGGTGAGTGTTGTTATTGAAGGTCTGGTAGGTTATGAGAAATGTGAAGAAGAAAGGGATCTTGCACCATGGAATTGCTATGCAGAACTGATTCAGATTCTAGGCTCTATGCGACCATGCTCTAACTGTCCTTTTTTGGTAAAGATCATCCTCAAGGTCTTTGGAAGGGCCAAAAATATGTACAAGGTTAGAGAATTTTTGTAACATGTAGTGCATTAAAGACATCACAAAAGGAGGCTATACAAGTTGGTATTCTTTCACAACTACTACTTGTGTAGAGTGATTGCACGAAGAGGCGAAAACATAAGCACATATGTTATTCAAACTCCTTATGAATGCTTGGCCAGAGGATTCATCGTCACCGATATTTGGTAGAACTGTTGTTGGGGCCTTTTATTCTATTCGTAAGGCTCACAATTGTAGGTTGAGTTTTACAAGATGGTGTTAGATTCGTTGTTAAAACATCCTCCATGTTTATCCATACCCCAAGTTCTCAGGGTTTTTCTTAGGGTGTTCAAGCTAAAAGTTCAGATCTTCAAAGCTATTTTCATCAAGACCTCAAATCCAAGGCCATCCATGTTATCTAACTCTTTGGATTCACCATCCAACATGGCATTGTAGATTTTTTAATTCATATTCTTGACTAATGTGATATATATAGCCAAGCCAAAACCTATAAACATGCTTTATGGGTTCTGCTGATTTTGGAGGCTTATATCTTTGTACCTATCTTTGTCATGAAGATGCTCTCATATTAAGAGCTAATAGGAGAATGGATACGAAAGGTCCCAATAATTCATTTCTACACTTAAATATGTATCATATTAAAAGATGTTTTCAATTTTTATAGGAGCATGTGAAAATAATTTGGGACAACCTTGTTGAATCTGTCCCCTTGATTTCTAAATAAAATAGATTTCATTGGATTACAAATGGTTGTTTTGTTGTCTAGGTGTCTTAAGCCATGAAATTATTGGGTGTCTATTACTTCTTCCTTTGTTTGTGGATTCATTCTTAAAATAATTAATGAGTTAATGAAATTTTGCAATGTAGATCATATTGAGGGAAGTCCTGTCATATGCTTAAGTAGAGAACTACTTAACTAAAGGGAATGGGTATCATGTTATTCTATAATGTAACTAAAATATGCAATCTAAAACATGCAATCTGTTTAAATTCATTTTTCCCATTTTAGCAACCCCTCCTCGCATTACAATCTTAAACTTGCTACCAAAATACTAAAACTTTCTTACGCAACTGATGCACATGAATTGCTATTTACACTCAATTTTGTTGTTGACATTGGTTTAGTATTTTCTCTAAATTTCATTACTTATATTTTTGTACTTTCTTTATCCTTTCACCATTTACCTATATCTCAGTTTTTCTTCCTTATTCTCATATACAATCATCTAAAAAAATCTACCGTCTTTTCTCCCAACATCATATGCCTCTAATATACAAAATTTTTTGTCCCCATGCAGGCACAGTAAAGATGGTGATCAATTTCAACACCATAGCACTAAATATTACCAATGATAGTAGCTGCATACAACACTTGTTATCGTAATGCGTACAAGACCACTATGAAGAAGGCATGACTATAGATGAAGATACAGTTTACAAAATGTTGCTTATAAATAAATTTAGAACAAACACATGAGGCACTGCAACATGCAACCATTGCAAGCGAGGATACCATCCAAATCCTCAAGGAACAATTCTATACACAATACTATAACCCCACCCCCTAAAAAATTAGAAACAACCAATGTAGAAGCCTCCAAGCCTTCACATGTACATACCAAAAGCTTTTAAGGGAGAAAATATATATACAAATTGATACAACTGATGTCTATGGTTAATAATTTACTGATTTTTATCATTTATATCCCACAAACATTTTGTTTTCCTGCAATGGTTTATAGGCTTCCTTTATAAATCTCTATATATTTTGGTTAAATAAGTAGTTACTTCATATAATCATTTATGTGGATTTAGACGTTTAAGATTCATCAAATCATATAAATGTAAATTATAACCGACACCGTTAAATATTAGACATTACAAAAACTATTCCATATTCAATGTATAATAAAGTTTCACATTGTGCTTTTGCAAAGGGGAAAACACTACAAAAACCCAAAGACATCTATCAAGTGAAACCAAAGTACTAAAACTTGCTACCAAATTACTAAAACTTACATACACAACTTATACACATGAATTGCTATTTACACTCAATTTTGTTGATGACATTAGTATACTATTTGCTCTAATTTTGATTACTCACGTTGCTATACTTTATATGCCCTTTCACCATTAATTTTTATCTTAGTTTGTCTTCCTTATTCTCATATAAAATCTTTGAAAACAAACTATCGTATTTCCTCCCAACACCTTATGCCTTAACCAATTTTCTTTTTTTATTTATTACAAATATTTGAATTCCCACAGTTTGACTTTAGAAATTGAGAGTTGAATTATTTATTTAAATTTTGATTTTCCAAATTTCTTGATATTAAGATCCAACGGACAACTTCTCAAGTCTTTTTCCTTTTTCTCATTCCATATCAAAACTTTAATCTTTGAACTTTCTTACTTGCCCTTTCTTGTAAAGGTAAATTTTTGAGCAAGGAGTTCAGATCTTATTAATTCCCATATTGCTTCCCAATAAGGCTTTTGTCAGAGATTTCAGACCATGATTGAATACATCGACATTTTACATGTGCCAAGAAATTGCAACTATGGGATCTTCTAATGTGCAGATGCTTTCTGATATGTCCATGACCCCACATATCTCTAAGACATTTTATCAGACATTCACATGCCTTGTATATGCTTCCCCATTTTGCATACATGTCTATCAAGGCCACTTAGCAACTCCAATATCTGAATATAATTCATTTATGATTATGCTTTGATGGATATCCATACCCTATCCTAAACCTCCCATTTTAACACACACTAAACTTGTGCAACTGGAGTTTACACTGTAAATTGCATTTTATGTACATATCCATCCCATCATTTTATTTACTCTGATGGCCTCTTAACTATTTGGCAGAATATATAATCAAGATTGTATCCAAATAATTTCACGTTGTTTATATTAAGCTACCACTTCAATTAGTAACTAATTCCGTAAACTTTCTAGTTAGAAATCCTCTTGGATCAGGTAGATTGTCAAGTTTTGATTTAAGGACATAAAAGTTAGCAAGACAAAGATGAAGAGTTGCTTAATGTCTTCATCTACTTCCACGCATGTAGGCTTCAGAAACTTAATTCGACTTAACAAATCTGTTTCGTAGGTTTTTCCCTGAAATGACATGCTCATAGTTTTCAGAATTCACGGCCATTAACCTTTAAAGTATGTTTTTTCAATTCTATCAAATAATATCTTCCAATATTTCTATTGATCTTCCATATGTTGCTTCGAAAATCATATTAGATCTTCCATGAATATTATATTCAAGACCCTATAAAACAAGATATGAAACAAGATTTTGATATTCATATTTTATGTAGTTGTCTGCAACCTTCTAGCTATCTCGCATTCGAATCAAACATCTCAAATGGTTCCTAAATGCATAACATTTAAACAGTTTTTTGATTTTGGAGTTAAATATCCATACAAATTACAGGTTGTTTGATTTTAGCATTGATAGTTCAACCTTATATACAATATCAAGAAGCCCAATACACATACCAATATAAATCTGCAGAAGTTCATTACACATACCAATTGCTAAGGCACTTATGAAAGCCGTAATAATGTTTTTATTATTATTTCTAAGTTTGTTTACAAACAAAAAAATCCAAGTATGGATGCTAGAATGACTTTGAAGCTGATAACTTTAGAAAAAATGAGAGATTTTAAGAACATGTTATTTAGGATTTAGCTAACACCCACATGTTTACATTCCTGTTGTTTCTGGTCATAAACCTCTTTATACCACTTCAAAATATATGTTGACTTTTAATACACGACTGTTCATGATCATTTCCTTAAATACTATATACTATGTTTTCTTCATTCAAACATAAACCATTCAATCTTTTCAATCTATGCCTCTAATGCATTGTCTACCCACCTCTTGCAGCACTTCAAACATGACGTCCACACTCAACGCCATACATAAGAGACCGTATTGGAACAGATTGTACCCGCATATAACAACTACTATCTGAATGCGTACAAAAACAATACATGGAAGGCACACCTATAGACAACGATGCAATATTCACAATGTTGCTTACACAACAAAGACTAGAACAAGCACAAATAGCCCTACAATAGAAACCATTGCAACAGAAAGACACCATCCACATCCTTAGGGAAAAGTTCTACACAGAATATTATAAACCCCCTCCATAACAAACAACCACCAATGTAAGACCCTACCAAGCTCCACATGTACAAACCACAAGCTCTAAAGCTCATGTACCAAGCTCTCTTTAACTACTTCAAATATGTTTCAGACATACAATGCATATAACGATAACTGAAAAATATATAAACTACTTTTTTTTAGCACAATCAACATACAATGTCACTACATTTACATTGCTTTGCTTTATCAAGCAAAGTAATTAAGTACACATTTTCTATCTGTCAAACAGAGCAAAATGTTTTTTGCGTTTAGATAACTTTCCCATATATTTGTTGCGGGTCAACATTACATGTGCCATGTTCTTCAATTACCAAGTTATATTAAACCCTGCTAATCGTTGGCTATACAAACTTCCCTTTAATTTTGCAGAGTATAATTTATTTAGAAACAACAACTTGATTAATTGAGAAAGATTATTAAAAAACAAAACAAACAAAAAAGACAAAAAAATTACTATAGGTGTTATGCGCGATAAAATAATCGATATTATAAAGCATTCAATTGACACATACTAAAATTACAAAAACACATACCACCATAAAAAAATGAATTGCAACCCACAGCGTAATCTTGCTCCCCTCGGAGCAACGACTAGTAAATAATTCTACTATCCATGACCACAGCCGTGTAATTTCCCTTGTAAGCCTCGTTGACCTTAAATAGGGAAAATGGAAAATATACCTTCTATGTTTTCAATGCAGCAACGACTTAAAATGGTGTGCAAAGAGAGAGAGAGATACATCTTCATAGGCTATGTATATTTGAATAGTTGGTGACTAGTTTGTATATTTGTATGATATATGTATGTGAGGCTTTTATTTCGTCTCATTGTTTGCGCTTTATTGAAGTTGGATACATTAGTTTTAAGGATAAAAGATAAAGTGGATACTAGATTGCTATATATGTATCACACACTCAAGGAGCCTCACCTAAGACTATTCTTTTACTCCGAGTTGAAATGTTATCCGTCTAATCAAACTACACATCACACACGATGTCATAATTCCGTTGAAATGAGAATGTATTTATTAAAATTCATAATTTACTTTAAAGCACATTTAATTAAAGTACATTGTTTTATGATTTTGATTTTGGGATGCTCATGAATAACACTTGTGTTGATTTATTCATTCTTTAAGTTTAATTTTTCACCATTCACGGATTACTATGTGTTATTGTTCCGGTGATATTTCATCTATTTGTCATGTTATCTCGGAATGCTCTAATACACGATAAGTATATGAGGCATCCACCCTTGAATTTGAAATATACACTTGATAACACCCATAATTACTATCACCTCTATGCACTCGATAAAAACGTTTGCCTACCTAAATAAACGTTGGCTCATGGATAACTTTAAAATAAATAGATTTCCCTTTTAAATAGCTGAAAGTTTTGAAGTATAAGTTTTCTTAGACAGAGAAAAATAAAATAGCCTATGATTTCTAACTTCGTTTAATTAATTTGAGAAATTTTGAGTAGGATCTAACAATTAGATCCATTTTAGGAGATCTTATGTTAGGAGTGACTCTATTATATTTTATTAATATGATTTAAATGAATTTATTTTATTTTATAATTGTTGAGTAAAACGCTTTGACATTGACATTTTAGATCTAAGTGTTCCATTTCCTTTCAAGGAAACCTTATGTTAACATTATTTTTACCACATTCTAAGAAATATGTGATATAGTAAAGTCGATGCTAACATTTGATCCTCTTCAAAATGGATCTAGTAAATGGATTCGGTTCAAAATTTCTCACATAACATTGAAAATAAATTAATTCATTAAATTACTAAAAAACAAACCCAAATAAAATATTTTCACATAAGGTATCTAATTTTTCAATCCACTAAAATAGAGCTATGATTTCTAAGATTAACTATGCAAAAAAATTATGCTTCCAATCATAGTAGCAACTTTCTTACAAAGAGTATTAAACTGTGGTCACAAAATATGAAAAAAAAAAAAAGGGTCCATAGAAAAATATGGTAAATACGTATATAAAAAATATGGTAATTTTAATAATTAAACACATAACTATACAATAGATAAAAAATTATTGAAGCGACAAAGAATTCTAGCTTAAACAGCTAATATAATAAATATAACATCAGTTCCAAATCTGTTTTGGCTGATTTTTTATTATTTCCAACTGCAGGTTTTGATTTTTTGTTTTTTATGTTTTTAAACAATAAAATCTATAAAAATTCCGTGTTTGATACGGTGGATGGAGAAAAACCCAAAAAACGGTAGAGTTCTCCAAATCCACTGTATTTTGTAACTGTGCTTCCAATCATAATCCATGATTCATCATAAGAACAAAATATTGATAATGATCAAAACTTTGTACTGATAATATGTCCAACAATTTAACACTAAAATCATAGCGATAATATTTTCATTTAAAAAAAAGCTATTTATATGACAATAACATGCTAAAACTTGAAATCTTTAATAAATCACTGCCGTCCCACATTTTTTACTCATATAGGATTTACACATTCACAAATTCATAACCTTGCTAAGAACCCTCTCCAAATTAAAGAAAGAAATTGCAAATTATTTAAGCTTATAATCATAAGGCTTGTCACAGCTAGCCTACAAACAAGTACAGCAAAAAGCCATTGAAGGCTACTAATATGCTCAACTCAAACCGGTACTGTGGCCATCCTCGCCAGAAAAAGGACTGTACTGATTCTCACTACAAATCGGGATGAAGTCTGAAGAATCCTTCGTATGTGTTGCGATTCTTCACTTCATGTGTATCAAAAAAAAAAGTTCTCTTTACTTAAAAGGACTGAAACTCCAGCTACTAAATTCCAAACCGTATTCAGGAAAATAAATAACTGTTACACCAACTCCTTCACATCCACCAAGAAAAAGAACCTGCACGGAATATGAAAATCAAGAGAAAGTAAGCATAATTCCATGGTTAATTATACAGATCGTGTCTCCTAAAAGAAAAAGTAAATTAATCTACATCATCAAAAAGCTCGATTCTGATCATTTTCCAAAACAAGTAATTTCTAGGTACATAATACAGCTAATGGAACCAGAAGAACAAAAGATCTCACATCAGTGAACGGAACGGAATATGAAGAATAAACAATGAATGCTGAGGATATAGCTGGGCTATGGTCTACATACAATTTTAAAACATTATTGATTAAGGATCCCTTCAAAGAGCTACAGTATTAAATTAAAGTTTTTGGAGAAAACTGTGTTAGGGATTTTACTAATTATGTTTTCCATCATTTCGTAGTTTTATCCAAAACTTTCAATTTATCTCATGGACTGTGAAAACATAAAATCTCTAAACTACATTATCAGTGTTATATTTGTTTATATTATTCAAATTGGAATTGTTACAATCTAATAAGACCTGATCTCCGAAATTTTTGACTCTTATACTATGATTTTTAAATATATGCAACATCTTCAATTTTAAAAAAGAATAATAACAATGAAGCTACACAGAGTACACCAGAGATAATGTTTTATTGGCCACATATTGTTTTCATGGCTTATGTTCCTGATTCACCACTCAATTGGCATATTTAACCTTCTTTCATGAAAATCTGTAACTATAACTCTATCCCGATTCCCACCTACATAAGCTAAAACAACTATGGAGTAAGCTCTACATCTCAATCATTTCAAAAAAATGTTGAACATTACACAAGTAGTATGCAGTATTCTGCTGGAACTGTAAAATTATCTCTTTCATAGGCTAGATATTAAGGAGACACTGTAATCCTTATAAATCTACAAGCCTTCCATTACGGATGGCTGAAATGTTTATTTTAAGGCAAAATTGGCATGCCCAAAGCCAATCCAGTATGGTGAAGTTGAAAATATGTATTAGAGAAAAGAGGCAAGAGCAAAAGCAGTCATCTTTGACTATTCAATCAAAATGTTAACTTTCATGGGTTATGTTTCGATCTTGTAAACAATATTTTATTTAATTAAATTTTCAATGGGTGGGTAAACTAAACTGTAACCTATGTGGTTATGGGATGTCAATTATATTTGTGTAATGTTGCAGAAGCAAATCAGATGTTGATTTTAAATTATTCAGAAGTTCAAAAAATTGGTTCAAAAGCTTGTGGGCTTGATGTTAATACATTATAAACTGGTTCTTTTAAGATAAACTATGTAAGAATTTTTGATAACTACTCATTTTGAATCATTATTCATGATTCATTAGCTGACAACGTGTCAAGATCAAAAATCCTTATACAGTTCCTCCAGAAACCAGTGAAAACATAAACACACAAACTTTTGTAAATATATTAATTTACACTATAACAACAAACAAAGATTCACATACACTGTTGTTGCATTATGCTTTTGGGTGCTCCAAAATTTATGTGAATTCTCAAAAAAAAAAAAAAAAAAAATTTAGGGCTACAGTTCAACAATTTAAAGATGAATATCATAACACAAAGCATTTGTAAATACAGAAAAACATACTAATAGCAAGACCAAGAGAACAAAAGCAGTTATTGCCAGCGTTAATTCGTTTTTGTTCATTCTTCTTCTGACCTAATATTATAGCAGTGGTAATCTTGATAAAAAAACAAAAACTAGTCACCTGTAAACATTAAATCCACCAAATTTATCTCTCAGAAAATGAACACGTTACACTCATAATTGAAAACATGACACGTTAAGAGTAAACATACACGCCCAAAGAGTCTGTAATGGCCTCCTGCAAAATTGTTGACAAAATTATCACCTAAATTCAAGCACCATTGCCTATATATACATTTGGGTGCAACTCAAACGCGAACTCTCATTGATTAAAACAAAAAGGGTATTTATACAAATAAACAAAACTGTGTGTGATTTATTCTTGTTCATCTTCTGGACAAGAATATTAGTATTAAATCCATAGAAAAGTTAGCATCTGCAAACAATAACGCAGCCAAGATTCTTTGCATTTCCTTGAGCAAAAAGCCAGAAAAACGCACAAAAGCATGAATTAGCCCGGAAACTGATGCAATGATTAAAGCAGCCTTATGGGATTCAATCAATATATTAAACCAATTACAAAGCACAAGAAGAAGAAGAAAAAAACTATAGTGATTCTGCTGCTAAAAAAACCCCACCGACATAACATATTTTTTCTGGAGTAGAAACATCGAGGCCGCCTCGTTCCAGGAGTGAGTGAGTACGTGTAAGTTATAAACAAAAAGCTGAAAACATTAAATTAAAAACGGTTTCTCATTCACGAGGAAATAAGAAATTTAAGGTACCCATTACAGAGCTAGACGAATTATTACAGAGCAGTCGAAGGACAAAAGATTTAGACTCGAACAGGGACTACGCCACAGATTTGCAATTCTGTCAAGAGACTGCAAATTGAAAAAACCAGACTAGATATACATGTCTCTGACTTCAAAGGCGCTGCGATTCTTAACAACAATATCGTACATATGAATTGACTTAAACTTGGTGAAATCTCTGGGCAGAGAAATGAGATGCATAGAGCATGTCTTGTGATACTGAAGCATCTCGGAATCTTCATGGTATCGTTCCCAGCCGAGAGCCAGCAAGTTTCTCTCCAGGCCGGCATAGGAAGTAATGATCTCGTCGGTCGGGGTATAAACCAACACCTTGCGTTTCGACCTCGTGACCTCCATGGATCCATCGATGGGTTCCTCCATAGGATTGGACACCAACCGCGCCACACCATTTCTGAAAACCCACACGCCAGACATTGTGATGATGAACGAAGATTCTGCTATTTCTTGCTATAATTTCTCCCCTTTTTTGGGACTGGGCAACTTGTGTCACCCTTCAGTGCTTACAGCACGTGAGGAGAAGATGGCGAGGAAAAAAAAAGAGCAGAAATAAAAACCAAAAATCTTAGATATTTTCTTCTTTCTTTCTTTCTTTCTTCTCTTTTTTTTTCAATGCTAAATGACTCCTACAAATAGGCTTGCATGGTGTCTGAAAATGGCCTGGCTAGGGTTTAAATGGGTGTAATATGGGATTAAACAATTCAAAGGAGGGCACGTTGTATTCTTTTTTTTTTTTTTTTGCCCTTTCTCTAACAGATGCCTGCGTGTGTTATACCGCTCTTAGTTTCTGCGCCCACCATTCAAGGATCTTTTTTTTCACACAGGGCCCCTCCCAAAACCAGATTTGTTTTCCGAAGAAACAGCCTCAAGCCTCATAGGGTTTTTTTCGCTTTTTCTTTTAATAAACGGTTACAGGAAGAAGAACATGGCGTCTTTAGATCTGAGAGAGGGGAGGGGAATTAAAAGCCTTGAATGACGTGATTTTTTTGACTAACCGTAGAAATATGAATAGACAGCGTTCTGACATGGTTTAGGAATTTAATAATATTGTAAAGATATTTTCTCAAGAGGAAATATGAATAGACAAAAGCACGCCGGAGACTGTTGAGGGTGCCCAAAAATATTTTGATACACAGAAATATGAACAGACAATGATTGGAGTATTTGCTAAATGTGAAAAAAATTATAATCATTGAAATTTTCCTTCAAATCTTTTGCTTTCCTGTAAAGAAACTTCATTCAAGAATGATTTGGAGCTCAAATTTATATTGCTCTCGCATTTTCTAATTTTTATTGTACTATAGTTTGATTTCTCCAGGATTATTTTATAAGTTCGATCGCGTAGGAAATATATTTTTCTAAGAACATTAAACAATTTAACAAATTGCAAAGTCGAGAAGATTTTTTTTTGTTGGTCATTTTTATTTTATTATAATTGGATTTCTTCGAAATTTAGTTTATTTAGTTCAATCATATAACAATTTTTTTTTTTTAATACAGTATTATTTTCCTTACCTACTGCAAGGGGATATCTTGGATTAGGGTGTCGAAACCTAAAGATTGCTAAAGATTTAATTAATATATTTAGATTTTTAACAACTGGACGGGATTCAAATTTTTAACTAGTAGGAGGGCGGACTTTGGTAGATTTCACATAGGAATTTCGGAGTTATAATTTGTTAGATTAGAAGATAATTAAATGCTTGAGTCGGAATTTTATTTATTTATATCGTAAGAATTATTTCTTTATTTTGTCGAGGAATGGTCCTTAGATTAATATTTGTTTTTAGATTGTTAGTAGCTTTCACATGAAATCTGTCCCTTATGAAATGTGTGTAGAATCTAATTCCATATTATATGAAATTGTTTCAATAGTTGTCATGGTATTTGAAATTGTTTTAGAGGCAATTTTTCTTGCATCTCTAATTTTTAATAATATTTGATAAAGAAGTGTTTTGTTTTACAATTTTTTTAAATATTTTTATTATTTCATAATTTTGAATTGTAGATTGTCAAAGGGTTGTGTTATGCTCTTATAAGTGTAGAATGTTCCTTTCCTCTCGTTGGGTCTAAAGGAAAAGAGATGAACCTCTTTATCCCCAATTTATTAGGAGAAATTATGATAAGTTTTGTAAGAGTGGAGTCTCTTCCAACTATTCTCTACCCCATAAGAAGACTCATGAAGAAGATGTGATACCCCGATCGTTGAGAGATTGTCTTAGAGAATCTCCTTAAGGGGGAGGTTTCAAAAGGCAAGGAGGGTGGTGTTGCAAGGTCGTGACCTTTGTGGTTGAAGATGTAAGCTAACAATGGAGAAACTAAGTCCCACAACCAAAAGTAGAGGCCAAAGATTTAAGGTAGAACAAAGGAAATGAGAATTTGAGATGACGTTAAGCGTTGGATCTTAGAGAATGATTGAGGAAACGCTTGCTTGTTTTGGGAAGACCTCAAGCCGATAGCTCTTCATGGATTGTATAAGTGGGTGGATGACCTTTTAAGGGGAAGTTTGAGGTTGAGCCATTGTTGACTTGTTGATTGTTTGTTGCCTATTAATCATAGAAATATATCAAATTGCAAATAAATTTATATAAAAACAATTTTTGAGTGTTTGATATAATTTTATTTGAGGTATCTACAATCATCTAAAGCACAATTTTAGTTTCTATATTTTCATTTTCACCATTTTGTTAATCATTAGTAAATGCATATTAATATTGAAAATATAAAAGAGAAAACTTCTAATATCCTCCAAATTATTCACAAAACTTTTGGAAATGAAGATTTTTGGAGTAAATCTTTAAATTTAAAATAAGATCATTAAATTCAATTTGATTATTATTATTTCAAAGCATCCAAATTTTCAATATTATTTTAGAAAATTATGTTTTAAAGATTACGAGTTTTATAAAAAAGTTATTAAATTAAATTTTTTAAAAGTAAGTAATATAAAATTAAATTTTAAAAATAAATAAAATATAATAATATTTATAAATGAAAAAAATAAATTGTTATCTATGTTCACATAAAATTGCTATAAATTATGATTTATCATATATATATAATTTGTTTTCATATTATTTAAAATTGTTCTAATAAATGAGTATTTGAATTTATTTTAATAATAATTTTTGTTTGTTCTTTAATTTTTATCATTATTTATGTAAGAAGTGTTTTTCTTCTAACATTTTTTATTATCTTATAATATTGAATTGTGTATTATTTTTAAAATATTCATTATTTTTATTACTTGTTATGAATTATTTTGAAGATATCTACCATTAATCATAATATAAGTAATTTTAATTTGTATAGCTTCATTTTTTTCCAATTTCTTTAAGGTTTATACATGAATGCATATTAATATTTAGAGAAAAATTATAATACTTTAAATTATAACAAAAAATTATTAAAATAAAGAAAATATTTTAATATATATTTGAATTTTAATTAAAGTGTCAATAATTTTTATTTAACTATTTTTGTTTAAAAGTATTGTAAATTGTAAATATATGTTTGAAATATTTTTATAATTACTCTTTTATTTATAAAAATACAACCTTATAAGTAAATATATTAATATTAATATTTTTTGTAAGTGAAAAGGGCTTGAAGTCCAGCTATATTAATATTTATCAAAAAACTTGAGAACAGGTTACAATTACAAAGTTAAGAAACCCATATGGTGTTGTTTCACATAATATCAAAGTTACATAATTATCGAGATATAGACATATACAAGAAACTAAGTAGCCTCCTCAGAGGAGCTGGAAATCACCACCTCATGAGCAACAATGGGATCCTCCTTGGCATGAGCATTCTCTTCCATGACTAGCGCAACAAGTGATGCCCGCACTGAAGCTTTCAAACTTGTTCGTCGAATCCCTAGAACATAATAGATGACATCAAGCTTACGACCCTGGTTGATGCTTTCCAAGGCCTGAGATTTAGACATGGTCCAAATCTGCTCTAGGGAAAGACTCAGATCAAAGTCTATTTTTTCAATTTTTCCACACATAGCAAATGAATTGTTCGCCCCAAGAAGCACAATTTGAACACCAATAATTTGTGTAACCTTCAAGGTATCCAATGAGAGGTGGATTGACCAGTATCACCCATCACTCTAACAACTTCCTCCACCGCCGCATTCTCCCCAAGCCAAGCCAAGAGCTGTGCACGCAACAAGTTAGTCACCATCCAACGCAGGAGTCAGGGGTCATCAACTCCCTCAATAAGAGTGCTCTACCAAAATTCCATTGCCTCTTTGGCAGTGATGTGAGTACCTTTATCCAATAAATGTCTAACATTCAACAACTCCTTCAACTTCAAGTCATTAACCAAGCCCAAGAAGGAGAAATGCACATCGTCCAAAGAGAAATGATGAAGCAATTGATCATCCATATCTTTTATTGTGTTCTTTGTAATTTTTTTCCCAAGCTCATTTAAAGTGCACTTAGCCAGACCAATGATTCCTTTTCCCTTCTCCATTTGGTAGAACGAGCTCGAGATTTCACTATTGTACAGCTTAATTATGCTCCACCAAATGCTCGAGACCCCTTTAAGCCCCCTTTCACATGCGAGAACCATTGAGGAACAACATGCGACACAAATGGCAACATGCCAATTAATCATGAGGCAAGAGAATTTAATGTGATGGACAACTATGTTATCCTATCATTACCACCGTCGAATGCCCCTTAATATCATAATTGATTAAATTGCCCATCACATTTAATAATTCATTGGGATGAAATATGATGAGACTTTGGGGGTCCTTCCTAATGCTTCTATCCACTCCAATGTTGGCTAATTTATTAACAACTTTATTAGCGTTGCGGAAGGTGTGAGAGATTAAGAGAGGCTCATAAAGAGCACGACAATCCTCCACAATTTTGGAAAGTTGCCAATTATTGACCTGAGCTTTACACCGCATTAATGATGACCTGTGAATCACCTTCGACCAGGAGTTTTTCCCATTTTCTTTGCTTTGCAATTGAAATAACATGCCAAAGATCCTTGGCTTCAGAAAATTTGTTAGAGCACTTCCCAAGAGCTAACCGAATAAGTTTCAAAAAATTCCACCTACCCCACCCCAACCTAGGGTTGACTTGAAGAACTCATGTCAAAGTTTAGCTTGATGTAATCATCATTAGGAGCCACCCAAGTAGAGGTACTGTGCTTGTTACTTTTGAGACCAACCCCTTTATTAGGGAATCAATATTAATATTTTAAATAAATAAATATTACAAATAAATAAACTATATTAATACTTACAAATGCCCAAAAGACTATAAAATAGATTTATTCATAAAATTTTGAATATTAACATGTATACTAATGTAATTTAAAGGTAATATATTACAAAATGGGTGGTAAGTATAAACTCAGCCATAAAAATGGGGAGTTTGAAAAATAATAGAAGAAACTATATTTGTATGTGAAACTATTATTATATAGATTTATTAGGAAACCACTTAGCATATATATTTATTAGTACGAGAATAATGAAGGTGACACTATCTTTCTTATTTCTCATTTATTTAATAAATATTATAATATTTGTTAATAGAGAAAGGAATAGTAAATGTAATTGTAGGATTTGAATTTTTCAATTTATAGACTATTTTCCTTTTTTTTTTAAAAATATTTATTAAACAAGTGAAGATTTTGATTATATTTTTAGGATTTTATTTATGTGTTTAAGTGATTTTAGGATAACTTATATGAGAAATCATTATCTAAATGACATTTTTAATAATGTATTTAAACACACTAATTACTTCAAATTAAATATTATAAACAATAATATATACAATGATAAATGCTTAATTACATATTCAATCAAATATGTAATGAAATGCTGAAATCTCACCGTGTTGTTACATCATGTTATTTGACCCCTAAATTTTACTTATATCTTAGTTCCCAAAATAGTGGAAACAAGCACATATGGGGAGGAGTCGGACTATGAAAAATATGAAGGAGAATAGTAGGCCCACCAAAGTGTTGATTAAAATTCCTTCTAAATTCAAACCTATAGATACTCTTTAATACAATGGGCCCTGTGGTCATGCCGGGATTCCACTTTTTGTTGAGGCTAGGCCCAACACCTCATTGAAACATCATAATGTCCCCAAGGCATGGGACCTTTCTCCTTGGAATAGACCTTTAGAGAAGGTTGCATTCCTCTACCCATCTCCTATAATGTTAACACTAATCAAATTTTCAAGTTCTATGTGGAATTTATGCCCAATGCATGTGTTAGGAAATTGATATATCTATATAGCAGAAAAATATCCCCCGTGAGTGCCAAACTGCTACCAAATGTATTCCCCCTAGAGCATTATAGTAGATGGGTAAAGGAACCAAATTTATCTAGAGGTCTATTCGAAGGAGCAAGGTCCCATACCTTAGGAACACGCTAATGTTTCACCGAGTTTTTGATCTTCGCCTCAACAAAAGGTGCAATCTCATGTGACATCAAGGCCAAAAATATTAGTGGATGAGAGTCTCAAATGTAAAAGAAAACTTGAGATGATGAATAGTTATTCATAACCCAAGATTGGTGGACACCTTTGTTATTCCTCTTTTATTAGCAAGGATCATATGGAGGAAAGGTTGAGAGCTCTAGTGGATAAAGATTTATAGGTAAAACCATTAAAGGGACTAATACCCCAAAAGTGCTAGGGAATGCATCTCTAATGATGGCAAGTAGAAGTAGATTAAATGTTTGCAAATGAATAATGACAACATTAATCTCCATTATTAGCATTCTTTATCATAGCATATTGAAGACCACGAGTAGGATAGGAAGAGCGATTGTTGTAGAGACATTGTGATGTAAATTAATAAATTGAAGGACAGGTTTCGAGAGGTTCAAATCACATCATAAGGGAGAGGAGTCAATCTTTGAGCATGGACCAATACATGTGAGGGTAGATGAAAATAAAGGAGCTACTACATGTCACTTTCCCACTTAATTTTTTTTAAAAATGCACCCTATAGAATATGTCACATCAAACCAATTAACCAATCAAATGATGAAAAATAAGTAAAAGAAAATGTATGACTTAACTCTCAAGTAATGGTGCACCTTGAAATTTCTTTGTATTTCAAATTACCAAATTTAAATATTAAAAAAGTCTCTTCCACATAATTAATTTTTTAAAATGAAATATTTATAATGGGGAGAGCATGATCTATTAAAGGGTATTTTTTGTTTTCAGTTATATGATGTTTAGGTTTCTATGTGCACTCATAAAGTTAGGGTGCACAAAGATTGGCTCCTCTCCCTTAATAATTGTTAGTAAGGAGAAGAATGATGAATGTAATATATTATTTTGAACTCATTTATGCTTATAGTTCTCTAATTTTTTTTTCATATTACTTAAAAATGTAAAACAAAATTAAATTTTATAAATTACCTTAATCTCATAATTATTTAATGTAAACTAATCTACTCCTATATACTATGGGGGTGGCTGAATAGGTCGGGGATCACACAGAAAAATTCATTGAACTTGTGGTAAAGTTCTTATACAGTGGTACAAGAGGAGGAAATTGCAAAGAATGAGTGGTGAAGGACAAAAATTAGAAAATGGATGATTATTGTTGTGATTAGGAACAAGTAGAATTCACACCCAATAACTCGAAGTAGTTTGACATTACATTAGAGGAAAGAAATAATGAATCCATTTAGTGAGAAGAATAAACCCTAGAAACATAGTTCTTAGATTCATTTATCAAAGTTACTAAGCTCTTTCTTGATCACTATGCTTACAAAGTGCATAAGAGAGAAATAGAGGAACACATAGGAAAAGGGAAATGGAAGAAATGTAGGTTTATTTCATGTGTCGATGATACAAATCTCAGAACCAAATCAAAACCCACCATTTCTATAAGAAACTAAAGTTTTAGGATCACTTGGAATGGAGAAGCCATCCCAATTTATAGCAATGTGAATTGACCTTTCACCTTCCCTCACATGACTCTTCATGATCTTATTCACTTGTGATTTTCATCTTCTTAGGACATGAGTGTTATCCATTTTCACCCCTAGGATGAAATAAACAACTAGAGGCCTTAACTTGAGCACTTATCAGGCCACCAAGGCCATTCACCTAAGTTGCAGCAGGTAGTTTCTGGGTTTCGAGAGAAAATTCATCATTTTTTAAGAGACTTGGGGTCATAAAAGAATTTTTCCTCTTCTTGGTTTCAAATCCTTAGAGCTTAGTTGGAAAGTGAAGAAGGCTTTGGAGAGGCCCGCATGTAGCTAAAAATAAGAAAATGGGAAAATTTGGCAAATGGTGTCTTCGAGTGCACTATTGGTCTCCATTGCTCTCTTGGGGTAGGGAGAAATTCATTAAAAAATTCAAAAAGTGTAAAAAAATACAAAAGGGGTCATGGAGGCCATCGAGTTAAAATAGCTCACCGAGTCTGCTCGTAAAGTAACTCAATGAGCTGAGTTGGTCATCGGAGCTAGGTTGTGAAATGGCATTGGATGGGTGAGCTAACTTCTTGTGGGGAACACATTGGCATGATTAGTGAGTTGGGACTGAGAAGCTCACTGAGTTTCTCAATGAATTGGCTTGATGAAAGTACTAGGTTGACACCACAAAAGGAGTGCGAGTCATCACCGGGAATCCCGAGGGTTATCTTGAGTGAGATAAGCATTGAGGTGGGCTAATGCAAGTGAAGACCAAGCTCCCGAGCTCGACGATGTGGAAAGAAACAATAGACGATGTGGGGAAGCTAACTTGGTGACTCGACAACACAATTCGAGGGAGTGAGGATACAACAAGTAGATAGAGGTCGAGGCGGATGAAGACCCGTAGGTAAGGCAAGTGGCCCGCATCCAAATGTGTGAGGCGAGCTCGATGATGGGTGAGTTGAGCCCACGAGGCAAGGTAGAAGTGTTGGGGTGATTAGAGCCGAGCTCCCTAAGCTTGGTGGGGTGTAAAGAATGAGGTAGAGCCATACAAAGGGGGAAGGCGATGAATAACTCGGTCAATGAGCTAGGCCAAGTCACATCGATGATGTCATGCAAGTGAAAGGAAGAGTAACTCAGCCACTAAGTTGAACGATAGAGGGTGATTTATGGTAATCCACGGGGGAATTACTGCAAGTAATGGCCCCCCGTATTACCAAAGTCGAGCATTTGAGAGATCTCGCAAAAATGCGGTGAGATGGAATCTTGACCCGATGTCAGTTGTGGTGGATGGGTACGCAAACAAAAGATATTGAAATCACTACAAAAGAGGGACTCGGGTGTTTGGCACGGAGGTGACTTAGTGAAAATGGGTGGCATTCAACACAAATCAAAGTAAATTAAAACACCAACAAACTACCGAACCGGTCAAGACATGTTAAGTGTTTTTGATGAGGGGAAGTCTCATGATGAAAAAATTCTAAGCCAAACACAAGGTAATGCAAAACCCAATAAATATTGGGCAATCGAGCTAAAAGTGGAATGTAATGTAGTGTTTGGCCCAAACAAAACTTGGGTAGCTTGTTCGATGCAAAAGAAGAAAAACAAGTCTAAAGGCAAGCAATTAAGTGAGAAAACAAGTTAAAAACGATGCAAATCGGTGAATGCAAGGGTGAAGTTTTACATAAGGAAGAAGGTGCTTTTTGAAGTAGAAGTAAGAGGAAAGCTGAGTTGAAGCTAATGCAAATCCCAATGCAAGATGAAATGAGCTATGTGACAAGTTTACTAGCGATCTAAGAGGTGATTTGGCCCACCACCGGGAAAGTATTAAGACATCCAAAACCACAAAAAGGGAAAAATGAAAAATGAAGTAGTGTGTTAAAATGAAAGTACTTTACTTCTTTAAAACATGAAGTAAAGCAATCAAAAGCGCGATGACCAAGCAAAGTTGACCCCTAGTTTCCCACAAAATTACAAAACTTCAAATGACCATAACTTTTAGTTGGGAGCTCCATTTTTCACAAAATTGACTTTCTAGAAAGGTATTGGAGCCCTTTACGCACTAAAAACTTCAATTTTTAGCTTTAGTGAGGGAAGGTTGTAAAAATGGCAAAACTCTTTCTGTAATCTAATGCACGATTACAACCAACTACCAATGAAGTAGAGGGCCAATTCCTTATCCTACAAGCAAGAGTATGAGAGATATGGGCTTTGTAGGTGTCCCATGTTGCCATCACATCAATAATTACATTTTTAGTGTAAATTAAGGCATGTATTCAAGTTGATCAGTTTATCTCTTCTCCTCACATTTTTATAAATTGTAAAGGGGGGCACATTTGTAAAAGGTTGGACATTTTTTGGTGCTGCCCTCCCTTCTTCTTCGCATAAGAATGTTGTGGAGAAAGCCTCCATATTTTCGCTTTGTAATGATGAATCTTGCCTCTCTCTTCTATAATGGTGTATTGTGCATACTCTTGGAGCAATAAAATTGATGTGTTGTGACTACTTCTCTATCCTTCCATTATTTTTGTTGTCTTTTCTTGCCTTTCTTCATGCTTGCAGGTGATTGTGCATATCTTGTTCTCATTACATGCTTATATTTGGTTGTGCTTACTTGAAAATGGTGTATTGTGTGTACTTCCTTGGTTTGTGATGCTTTTCCATCCTCTCCATGCTCACCTTTCTCTATTTTCAGGCATCATGGATTATCAAACAACCCCTTTTCTTGGTGTTATCACCACCGCTTAATGTAGGATTTCCCTTTTCGTGTACTCTCTCTCCTTGTCTCCTTGGAATTGTTAGGATATGTGTAATAAAGTGTTTTTCTTGCATTAGGAGTAGTTTTAGTAGTAGGATTAAGAAGAGCAATTTGGCCTTCTTCAGAGGTCCATCTCAGGTTTGTAGGTCCCACACTTGAGAGATGGTACCCATGTTATCTAGTTACACCGGTAGCTCAAGCACACACACTTGACTGATTGGAGGGTTTTGTGATTTGTTGATAATATTTTTGGCACGCTCGGTGGGATATGAAGGGTAAATGTATACATTTCACAGGTGTTCCATTGTAATATCTTAGCCACCATGCTACTAACACTAATAATTATGGCACACCCGGTGGGATGAAAGAGGTAAAAGATTTTCAGTTTTGTTGAGTTGATGTGTTCTTGGAAAATTTTGGAGTTTTGGAAGCTTGACAACAAAGAAGAAAACTTTAAGTAACAAGATCCAAGGAAGGAGGAGTAATCACTATTTTAACTTGGCGTTACTTACTAAGTAATCAAAAGTCCAAGCTATGATAAGAAGAGGAAGTAATCATGTAGTCCGAGTACCGAGTAAGAAGCGATCTAAGCAATGAATAAATAAGGAGTAAGTAACTACATCTCTAAACACGATAAGAGCAAGAAGAAGAAGTAAGTTGTTTTATTACTTCAAGTTAGAAGACTTACTTTAAACGAGGTCAAGTTTTAAGATTTAAATAATTACACCTCAAAATCTCGATAAACAAAGAAGATCAAGTATGTTGATTACTTCAAGTTGTGTAATTACTCCAAGTTGAGTTGTTACTTCGGTGTTGATTAATTCAAGTTGTAGACTTGTTTCAAACTACAACAGATTGAAATACTTAAGTAATCGAGGCTCTAAAACTTGAAACACATCGTAGACTCCATTGATCTAATAAACCCATTCTCTAAGTTACATAATTTCTTTCCATCCATTTCCATCCATTTCCATTGATTTTTCTTTCCATATCTTTCCACTTTCTTCCATTCATGAAGTTGTGCAATCATGAATTCATTTCCCTCATGGAATTCACACTTGTAGCAATAATGCCGATTAAATCCACCTCCGCTTTTTTCAAGACACCTCCAGTATTAGTGTTATAATCAGATTCAAAACCATTATGCTTATCCCTATGAGAAATATCAAAATTAGTTTGGCTATGGAGCTTATCAAGAATAGGGGTATGCAGGTAATGATGATCATTCTATGGAGAATACTAATTTTCGGAGAAGGTTTAAGGAATGGAGGTTAATATGGTGCATGAAAGGGATACAAATCAAATGAAAGCATTTAGGATTGGTTTTGGGACACCTTTTCCATGGGTGGGCCCTATTCCAAGACATTACACCGCATCGAAGCTTAACATCATGGTTGAGATGTTTCCACCACTTGCAAAGTGGATTGAGGAGATAGAAGCTTATGAGCTTAGTGTCGGGGAACCTTGTCAATGGGTAAGTCCTACACCACCAACTCATAATCTTTCCTTTTCTCCTTCCCCATCTACATCAAATCAGCCCTAGTATGAAGACTCTAGTTTCTTATATCCCGCCACTAGTGTGGAATCCCCTTCTCCATCTTATAGTCTTACATCTCACTTTTTCCCTTTTCCCTTCCAATAACCCTTCCTCCACAAAAACAAGAAGTTGCATTTCTCCCTCCACCTCAATCAATAGAAAAACCATTTGAATCCCGTTGTCCACAAATCCCAAAATTTTGAGTCTAAGTGTCTTTTCTACCAAGCAAGTGGTGGTGTGAAAAAAGTCTTGGAAGTCGAAAATCTAAGTATGGACTTTTCTTGCATGTATTTCTGGGCCTGTCGGACATTTTTGTCCCGACTGTCCCAAGTTCCAAAGTGCGAGTTGTTCCCCGACCGGCCGAAATTCCCGAAATTGTCCTATCTTCGGGCCCGTCGGAAGTTTTTGTTCCATATGTCCCGAAAGCTTTTGTGCAAGTCATTCCAATTTCGGCCGAACCATCCGAACCGCGTACTTCGCACTACTTTGTCCCAAATATCCCAAAGTCAAAAGTACGAGCTTTCTCTTTTTCGGCCGAAGCTTCCTAGTCGCGTACTCCGGAACTATCTGTTCCAAAAGTCCCAAGTCCAAGCGGACCTGCTTTTCCAATTTCGGCCGAAATGCCCGAGAGCCGTGCACTCGCGTATTTTCGTCCCAATTGTTCCAGCTTTTGTGCATTCTCTCTCCATTCCGCCCGAGCCGCGTGTTTCGCGCATTCGCGTCTCACATGTCCCAAGCGTACCTAGTGTCATCCATACTTAGTTTTTCCTGCTCACTCCAAGTATGGCGCTTTTCAAGTTGGTGGTCGTGTAATTAAATGCGCATCAATTCACTCCTCTCCCCAAAAGGCTATATAATGAACATTTCCTTCGCATTTTCTCACATCTTCCTCGATTATCCTTTGCTCAAACCTCGCCGCCTACAAACTTGCGCACGTTCCTCCGCTTCGTAATTCCATTCCAAGTCTAGTTTGCAACCTTGTTCCCCCGAAACTATCGACATATGAAGATCAAATTTCAAGGACAAGAACAGATTTCTCCACTCGAGTCCGTGTAAGCAACATCGAGATAGCGAGGCCCGACATCTCGATTTCAGCGATTTTTGGGCAAGGATGGAAGATGCGAATCCTCGCCGATGGCTCGACAATTTATGAGTGGTTTGGCGTACGTTGGAGGATTCCCATTTTCAAGATAAAGCAGCCGACATGTTGCTTGCCAGATGCGGAGCTCACTTCGACCCTGCCTCAAGTGAATTGACAAACGTACACGGGGAGCTCATCGCCAAGCTAGACGCTGCCGCCATTGGTGCCGCTCTGAGAATCCCGGAATTGGACAATGCCATAGTTGTTTCTCAAGTCCAAGCGCAAGCCATGTTCGATCAAGACAGTGACAAGTACAGGGCACGAGTGGCGAAGTCCTGGTTAAAAAACCCTAAGAAAGGAGCTTCCCGCCTCACCAAAACTCTCATCCGAGCAGACTTCAACGAAGAACTGTCAGATTTCATAATACTGCTGGCTCGGGTCATGGGTTTGCCTTCCACCAGCGAGTTCCATTTCTGGATGTGCCCGCTCATCAGTATGGTGTGCGAAGGTACACAAAATATCAACTGGGCTGAGATCATCAGCATGAACCTGACGGAACAGCTATCCAACGTACTGCAAACAAAGAAGTTTTTCATGACTTCGTATCTGATGTATACTCTAGCAGCATCGAGGCAATGGTTTGGATTCTCATATATAGATGCCCACAAAGGCGACCAAAGTGTACACCTATTGCCCGCAGCTTTACCTGGAGACCAAAGAACCGCAATTTCAGAAGGGTTAATGATGCTTTCACTATGTACGTGGTCCGATTGCTCGAGGGTGACACCGCCAGGAGGTTTTCAGATGAAGCCATGAACTTGATATCACGGTATGGGGCCTACTTCATCCAATTCAGGAAATTCGCATACATCAAAGCCACTGGTTATGAGGGTACTCCTCTCGAGGCTTCCCATGTTCTCGCAATGACAAGATGGCCTTGATTGAAATATGCAGCAATCGGACAAGTGCACGTAACTTGCAGAGACAAGAAGATCTCTCGGTTTGCACTTTCCCATCTCTCTCGGGAAATTACACGTGCAAAACAGCCCCGATGCCCGTAATATAGAGAGAACTTTGGTCCCGTCATCGTTCATTTCTTCAAGCCAAGAACTCGCTTTGACTTGAAGAAGTTTATGAAATGTAACATCAAGATAGTCTATCACCATGTGGCAGTAGACAAGATTACCGGGCCGATCTGCATGCACGACTTTGAGGCCGTAAGAAGACATTATGGCAGGTTCTCCTTACAATTGATTCAAGAGCTCGGCCTGTACTCAAGTTCCCGAAGGCCTCAAGATGATAATTCGAGCTATACTCATATGAGTATGAAAATGTGATCAAACACACCCCGGGAAGACATAGATTGGAACAGTAAAAGAGAGGGATGATTTGGCTGAAATCCTTGCTCCAGCCTTAGTCGACTAAGGTCTGGTTCAATAAAAAGGTCCGAGAATTCAGGAGACGCTCGGGAGAATCCTCCTCCAAGGATGCCTCTACACCAATAAGAGAAGCACCAGTTCCAAGGTCCGAAACACCAAAGAAAACCTCTCCTACCTCAAGAGCTGTGGACTCATGGAATCTACTCCTTCTCCATCCACTCTGTATATAAGAAGAAGCTCAAGGAAGTAAAGAAGGAACGGTGGAAAGAGATCCTCAGAGAAACAGGCGGAATTGCCTATTGGACCAGAGAACATCATCATCCTCAGTGAAAGTGAAGAGAGTGAAAGGCCAACTCCCGCAAATGTTCCCGAGGACCCAACAGATAAAGACAAGGAGGTCCAGAGCACCGAGCTTGTGGGCTAGTGATTCTTCTACCGCCATTGTCTCCAAAGTGCTCCTTCCACATCTCGGCCTTGAGTCAACAAATGCATGCACCTGAGTGTCATGGGCTCCCTGTCTCTTGGCCCCCTTGCTCCTCCCGCAGATTCTTCTTCCTCTTTTTGCATGGGTACAACCCTTGGTTGACAAAAGGAAGAGAAAACCATCCTCCCAAAACCTCGGGACCAAATTTTGATGTCAGTTGCAGCCATGTTGGGTACCACGCCTTCTCGTGCCAAGAAAGCAAGAACCACCTCCGTAATAGTATCTCGATACTCGAGGTCAGCAATTCTTGAGATGCAAGCCTCGCTATAGACAGATCGTAACAGACTTGCAAGTATCTCGACTGAGCTACCGAGAATCCCAATGGGAGAGTCTACCCCGAAGGCGAGATCCATAATCTCCAGAAACAAAGCCACAAGAGTTATTGGAAGAGTGGAAAAGGACAAAGCAAGCTATCGAACACTGGAAGAGCAAGCCCGAGCTCTTACAAGTTTCATCAAGTCTCTTCTATCTAAGGACAAAGTTTTGATCCCACCCTTTAATCGCTTTACTCCTCCCCGTAATACTAAGCCAAGATGAAGTGCAAAGTATAAAAGATATGCACAAGTATTCGTTTATGGCGAGCTTTGAGCTTTTGAAGCCATGGTGGATGACATGCTTGTCGCGGGGTTGAACTTCATCGATGAAGCCTTCAAGCTCTATGAAAAGGTGAGTAATATGCAACTAAATCTCTCCTCCACTATCAAGCACCATGGATAAAGAACTCAAAACTGGAGGAGTTGACATAGTAGACCTCCGCCTCATGGGACAAACAGATGAGAACATCCTAATGGCGAACAAGATTTTTGATGATGCCAAAGACAATTTATCGAAGTCTTGGGTCTACAGCCAGAGAATGGAAGATCGAGTATTAGAAGAAGTCATGTGGTAGAGATGAAGAACAACAAGTTGTAAGGGAGAAGCTTTCAAAGCACCGCGGTGGCTGCCTTCAAAGATATACATTGTCATCTTCGGATGAAAACTCTGGTGCTCTTCTGTCCCTGCAAGAAATCAAATCTCAGGTCAGAGCTTTTGTAAAAAACGATCTGTTCCAGGAAAGCACCATCTCCAAAGAAAAGATGAAGGACATTTGCTCTCTTCAATATGCCATTAAAGAAGCAAATAAAGATTATCATACTCACGCCGAGTTTGATAAAGAGATGGAGAAGTGTCAAGGATTTTGGACTCAGTCTGCTGCCAACACGTCGGTTCCACGTGGCAGAGACATAGCCGAGGCTTTGAAGAAGTTCAGGCAGCGAATTCTGAAGACATTGGGTCCCTCCCTATAGCTCGCCACCTGTCTCCTCCTTCTTTCTTTCTTTTTTTCTTCTTCTCTGTCTTTTCGCATTCCTTGTAATTAGTGGGATATGCAACCGCAATACTTAACTATTCTTTATTTAAAAAACGTTACAAGTCGTAACCGACTTGTAAGCTATATAATGGCCTTTCCACGCCATTTTTGGAGGAGGAAGAACTTGGCATACTCGAAATTGTAAATAGATCTTGAACATATCAATACAAAAGGGCTTTTCTTTTCATTCTCTATCCGAATCTTTGTAGCTCTCGTGTTTTCCTTTAGTATTGTGAAGATTATTTTGTACCTAATTCGTTAGTCTTGCTGATTGCTTTTGCAAATACAAAGTGATCTTGCACGACCAAGAAAGAACTTTGTGTCTTTGATTAATGAATTTGAAAAAGGTCGCCAAGAACTTTGTGTCTTTGATCTTATTCAGCTTAATGCAAATAATCTTGTTTCAAATTCCCCGCAACTTCGCACTCGTAAAGAATTATTCTCGTTATCTATAATTCCAAACGCTTGCTATTCTCGCTTATCTTCGCACTCTCTTTCCTCATTCGCTTCAGAATCGATGATCTTTGTGGAAAACATTTTCGTGGTATCCAAGTTCAACCATAAAATGACCTCTCGTATATTTGTAAATAAGTTCGTGTCTCAATAAGGGAACCTCTCCCATTAAAGAGGAGGGACTTCTTGTCCCCCGATCGTTGCTCTTCTAAAAGTCTTATTTGAAAACCAACAGTTTTTGGCGACTACTGGGAAAATCGTATTCCAAGATTTTTTTTTTTTTCGATCATTCTTTGATCTCGCGACTCGCGCTTCACTCGAGGGAGAAGGGCCTTGGTATCGAAGATTCTCGCCAGCTTTTGAGCAACAGGTTTTCCTTTCCTTCAAATAGAAGAACTCGCTCAACGAGCACTCCACCCGCTCGAGAAAGAAATCCTTCGTGAGCCTCGCTAGTCCTAATCTACAAGCTTTAGTCCTCGCTGGTGTTACAGTTCCCCTCAGAACCGTATTTCCAAGAAGAATGGCACAAGTTCCATGGGGTCAACGTGTCGGGCCCCTGGCCCTCACTCAGCCTTTGCATGAGTTACCTAGAGGTAACAGAAAGAACTTCCCCAAATTCAGAGGCGACGGCAAAGTGCACCCTGATGAGCATATTGCAGCCTTCATAGTTGCGTGTGGAGTCTTGGGGGTTGAACATGAAGACGTCTCAGTAAGACTGTTCGTCGAGACGTTACAGGACAATGCTGCTGACTGGTTCTATCATCTTCCGGCTGGTGCCATCATCGACTGGAATACCATGAGAACTCAGTTCGAAAGCCGTTTCAAGCCGGCAGAAGATGTGCATGCACTGCTTGCCCAGATTTCTCAAATAAAGAAAGATCCATCGGAACCCATGAGAGAGTTTGTGGCTCGGTTCAACAGACTGATCAACAAAATTCCTGTGAATACTCGGCCGGTTGATCAAATTCAAAATGTTTTTGAATGCCCAAACGCCTAAAGTCAGTTATGCTCTAAGAAGGGCTAACCTTGGAACGTTAATACTGGATCAAGAACTGGCTGTTAGTGTCGAGGATGACCTAATCATGTCAGGGAAGTTGAAGAGAGATCCTCCCAAATCTAAATCTGCTGCTTCTTCATCTTCCACTTCTGGACCCAATACTGATCCATTAGTCCAGAAACTTGCAAATGATCTGGTAGCTATAAAGAAACAATTAGCTCAGCATGCACCGTATGCAGATGTTCCTAGAAGAAATTTTCAACCGTAAACCGTTTTCACAGCCCCCACACAAGATGGCACTTCAAGGACCTCCCCCAAAGTTCCCGTGAATGCAACTTGCGGCGAGGTCGAAGAACCAGAAGATGATAATGAAGCTTGTGAGGAGTTCTTGGAGGAATTCGATGATGAGGCGGAAGAACCCGAGGGATCTCGAGTCAATTTCTTTACCACTGAAGGCATTGATGATGCAGATGACTATGATGAAGTGGTAGCAGATATGAACAGCGAATCCTTCGCTGTCATGACTCGGGAACAGACGCATCAGAGGGAAAAGGTGACACAACCCCTGAAGAAGTCCAAAGAGCAGCCTGCGACTATTCCTGTAATTGCCAGAAGAGGATCTCCTATTCCTACCTCATCTGCACCAAAGGTAAGTACTGCCAATCCTACCCCCAAAGTTGTTTCTTCTTCTTTTTCTCCTAGGGTTGATAAACCTAAAATTCCAAATGATGATGGACCATCCACCTCTGGATCCTTTGACATTGTAGATCATTTAAAAAGGACCAAAGTTCAAATTTCAGAGGCTGAATATTACCAAACCCATCCAAAAGCTTTTGCCAAGATGATCCAATTTGTAAATTCCCATTCCAAGACCACCTCCAAAGGCCTTTTGCCCACACCTCCTTCTACACCACGCCCTGGGCCTAGTAGCTTTGTCACCTCACCGGTGACAAGATCAAGCCTTTCTATGTAACACCTTATAGCTGGCCCATGTGCTCAGCAGAATCGTGTCATAGATTCCGAGCCTCGATAATGTGATGCCCGCCAAAGTAGCTCATGCTTTAGGCTTGACCCTTACTCGTACTTATGGATCTTGCTACTCCATGGAAAGTAAGGAAGTACCTTTGGTGGGAAGGATTAAAGATGCACAAGTGGCTTTTTGCTGCTTTACCTGAAAAGAAGGTCTTGGCTACCATACTAGTAGCAGACATTCCTCCTTCCTATGGAATGTTGCTAAGCAGAAACTTCTGTAAAGATGTGGGTGGAGAGATTCAAATGGATTGGTCACACGCTCTCATACCTGTCAATGGACAAATGAAGAAGCTACTACCTGAGAAGCAGTCCGAGTACATTGTGCAGAAGACTGATGATCCCAAGGCACAAATACTCTATGAGGACAGGGGCCATGGTAATTACATGATTTTGTCCCCTGATGAAATCCGACCCTGCAAAATATCACCTAAGGACCCCAATGGTGTCTGGATCTTAGAATTTGACGGCAGTTGTTCTTCGGCTGGTTCTGGAGCCGGTGTTCTGTTAATATCACCTGAAGGCTGCCTATACCCCTTTTCATTCAAATTGCAGTTCGAGAACACTAACAATACAGCAGAGTATGAGGCTCTCATCCTTGGATTGCAAGTGGCCAAAGAACGAGGTGTAAAAAATCTTTTGGCTCGTGGTGATGCAGAGCTGATTGTGAAACAAGTCAAGCCTGCTTTGTAAAGAACGGAGGTCAAGCATTATCGGAATCAGGTTTGGGATTCAATTGAATTCCTTGATGCCTTCTCCATCAAGCAATTCCCAGAGAAAAGAACAAAGCAGAGCTGATTCCCCGGGTCTCGTGGTCATTATTGATCCTCATCCCGAATTCTCTCAGATAAATTCACTATTGAGATGGTCCACCGACCTAGTGTTCCCCGACAATACTAACAACCGGCAAGTCTTCAACGACGACCAGCATTTGCTTTCCTTCCGGAGCTCAAGGGCAATTTTGAACAATCGTATTTCAAGGAAGTGACAACCGCCTCGTGAGAGCGTGTCTTCGACCAAGCCGTCACCCAAGGAGAAGAAACTCGATCAGAAGGGTGCATTAAGCTCAAAGGAAACAAGATCCCCAAAGGTTTGGTGAGTTTAGAGGAGTTGTTTGATAAGCATGACAGTACGTGAGATCTAAAGCTTCCATCGACCCTCGGCAATCACCGAGTATGATAAAATTGATATTGGGAGTTCGATGACCCCAAGTCCGGTAAATATCGGGAAGTGTTGCACATCAGATGAAAGGAGAAGAGCAATCGACCTTCTAAGGAAATATAAGGATGTGCTTGCTTATTCTTATGAAGATCTAAAAGCCTTCAAGCCAAAAGAAATGCAACACTCTATCCCTCTCAAGCCAGGAATCAAGCCTTTCAAGCAGAAGCAGAGGCAGTATAACCCAAAGATAGCTGACACCATATTTCAGAGATTCAAACTGCTAAAGGCTAAAATCATCTTTCCCATTCACCATTCGACTTGGATTGCAAACATTGTACCTGTTAGGAAGAAGAATGGAGAGATCCGCATCTGTGTTGATTTCAGTGAACCGAATCGTGCCTCTCGAAAGATAACTACCCTCTGCCTATGATGGATCAGGTTTTGCAAGCGGTAATGTGCTCGAGATGTTATCTATGCTTGATGGCTTTTCTCGGATACAATCGTAGAGGTTGACATCGCCGATCAACATAAGACAGCCTTCACAACTCCTTGGGGTACCTTTGCCTACAAGAGGATGCCTTTGGGCTGATTAATGCCGGTGCCACCTTCCCAGAGAGCTATGGATCTCGGCTTTCTAAGCTTCAAGGGAAAATGCATAGTCATATACCTTGATGACCGATGTTGTTCTCAAAGACAAGAGCGGATCACTTCGACCACTTAAAGCTTCGCAAAGATGCCGAGAGCATGGGATTTCCTTAAATCCTAAAAAATCTTCTCTCGTGTTACAGAGGGAAAGCTATTAGGACACATTGTCTCAAAGGATGGCATCAAGATTGATCCGAACGAGTTCAAGCCATCCAATGATTCCTCTCCCTACTAGTAAAAAGGGCGTGCATTCCTTTTCGGTAAGATCAATTTTCTAAGAAGATTCATCCCTGATTTTGCTGAATTGACTTTGAATATTTCTCAGATGATGAAAGGAAAGCAAGCATTTGGTTGGTCTTCTGAAGGAAAGGAATCCTTTGAGGGTATCAAGAAAGCTATTGCTAAAACTCCGCTTTTTGGCTTGCCCGATTTCAAAGAAGGATTTCATTATCTACTGCTACGCTACGTGATAGTACTGCTCAGTTGTCTTAACCCAGGAGGATCCTGATAAACATGAGCTACCAATTGCCTTCATGAGCTATATCCTGAAGAACCATGAGCTAAAGTACACCATGATGGAGAAGCATGCCTTTGCAAAGTAGTCAAAGCTGTCAAGCAGTTCCGTTTCTATATCCTCAACTCTCACTCTACGGTGCTGGTCCCAGATACGACTGTAAAGTCAATTCTCACGCAACAAGAATTTGGATCCAAGAGGGGAAACTGGGTGGCTAAAGTCCAGGAATATGACCTTGATATCAAGCCAACCAAGCTGGTTCGGGGAAAAGGTCTTTGCGAGCTCATTGCTGAAGGAACCCAACACGAGTTACTGGAGAAGCAAGCTGACCTTCCTATTGTTCTGTTCCTGAGTTCAGTTGATGAATGGTACGCTGACATCGCTCATTTTCTCACCTACGGGGAATGCCCCTCTCATTTAACTGCTAAAGAAAAGAGGATCGTTAAGTTGAGATCAAGCACAATATGTATTGTGGGAAAATGCCTTGTTCAAGCGTGGTTTGGATGGGAGGTTCCTGAAGTGTGTAGACAAAGAACAACAGAGAAAATTGCTCTCAGCTTTTCATGATCAGGCATGTGGAGGGCACTATTCATCAACAGTCACAGCTCATAAGATACTCCGTGGAGGGTATTACTGGCCTTCTTTGTTCAAAGATGCATCCAAGTGGGTGGATAAATGTGAGGCCTGTCAGACTTTCGTGGGAAGACCTAAATTGGCTTCCTTGCCTCTCAAACCAGTTGTGATTGAAGAACCTTTCCAACAGTGGGGTCTAGACTTCATTGGTGCACTCAACCCTGTTTCCAGCGCTGGACATACCCATGTGCTAACTGCTACTGACTACTTCACCAAATGGGTGGAAGCTATTCCAGACAAGAGCACCACTTCTGAAGTAGTGTGCAACTTCATTAAAGAGAACATCTTGGTTAGGTATGGTGTGCCTAACAAGATTGTAACAGATAATGCCTCAAACTTCTCCTCAACCGAGATAATGGATTGCCACGGGTATGGCATCTCTCTCGGCTCATTCTTCGATTATTATCCCTGTGGAAATGGACAAGCAATCTACCAACAAGAATCGGTGACTATCATAAGAAAGTTGGTCAATGAATCTCAGAGAAACTGGCATAAGAAACTTTACGATGCTCTTTGGGCAGACAGGATCACACCTAAAAGAGCCATTGGAATGTCCCCATTTCAAGTAGTGTATGGCGTAGAGGCTCAATTGCCAGTGACAGTGGAACTGCCAGCCTTGCACCTGATGAAGGCCATTGAAGACACTAGTTTCAATGATGCTCTGGACAAAAGGATCATGTACCTGCACAAACTGAACGAGGATAGATTGGAGGTTGCCGATGTAATATCTCGCCACCAGCAGAAGGTGAAGGTTCTGTTCGATAAGAAAGCTAGGTCCAGAGAGTTCCAAGTTGGTGATACTGTGCTGTTATGGGACAAAAGACATGAACCTCGTGGCAGCCATGGAAAATTTGATTCTCTGTGGCTTGGACCTTTCAAGATAAGACACTTTGCTGGTAAGGACTCTTTCTATCTTGATTACATGGATGGTTCCCCCCTCCCACTTCCTTATAGTGGGCAGTATTTGAAGTTGTTCAGATCCTAGGTGACTAGGGAGTCCCTTTGTATATTATGTACAGTGTTTTGCTTTCCCTGCTTTCGGTGTGTTTCCCTTCTGTTGTGTGTGTGTTGCCCTCTGTATTGTTTTGTTTTTGACTCCTTTGCCCAATGGATAAGGCACTGGTCTGCTTCACCGAGTTATCTAAGTTCTTGCCTTGTCTCATTCCATGAATTTACACCAAGTCATCCCCAGAAGGAGCCAGCTGTTGTCCACTCAAAATTCCCTGCTCTGTCAAAGGTAAAATCCCAAAATTTTGAGTCTAAGTGTCTTTTCTACCAAGCTGGTGGTGTGAAAAAAAAGTCTTGGAAGTCTGAAAATCTAAGTATTGGACTTTTCTTGCATGTATTTCGGGCCTGTCGGACATTTTTGTCCCGACTGTCCCAAGTTCCAAAGTGCGAGTTGTTCCCCGACCGGCCGAAATTCCCGAAATTGTCCTATCTTCGGGCCCGTCGGAAGTTTTTGTTCCATATGTCCCGAAAGCTTTTGTGCAAGTCATTCCAATTTCGGCCGAACCATCCGAACCGCGTACTTCGCACTACTTTGTCCCAAATATCCCAAAGTCAAAAGTACGAGCTTTCTCTTTTTCGGCCGAAGCTTCCTAGTCGCGTACTCCGGAACTATCTGTTCCAAAAGTCCCAAGTCCAAGCGGACCTGCTTTTCCAATTTCGGCCGAAATGCCCGAGCCGCGTACCTCGCGTATTTTCGTCCCAATTGTTCCAAAAGCTTTTGTGCATTCTCTCTCCATTCCGCCCGAGCCGCGTGTTTCGCGCATTCGCGTCTCACATGTCCCAAGCGTACCTAGTGTCATCCATACTTAGTTTTTCCTGCTCACTCCAAGTATGGCGCTTTTCAAGTTGGTGGTCGTGTAATTAAATGCGCATTGAATTCACTCCTCTCCCCAAAAGGCTATATAATGAACATTTCCCCTTCGCATTTTCTCACATCTTCCTTGATTATCCTTTGCTCAAACCCTCGCCGCCTACAAACTTGCGCACGTTCCTCTGCTTCTGTAATTCCATTCCAAGTCTAGTTTGCAACCTTGTTCCCCTGAAACTATCGACATGAAGATCAAATTTCAAGGACAAGAACAGATTTCTCCACTCGAGTCTGCTGTAAGCAACATCGAGATAGCGAGGCCCGACATCTCGATTTCAGCGATTTTTGGGCAAGGATGGAAGATGCGAATCCCTCGCCGATGGCTCAGACAATTTATGACAGTGGTTTGGCGTACGCTGGAGGATTCCCAATTTCAGTACAGTGTGCTGATACAGTGCTTGCATGCGGAGCTCACTTCGACCCTGCCTCAAGTGAATTGACAAACGTACACGGGGAGCTCATCGCCAAGCTAGACGCTGCCGCCATTGGTGCCGCTCTGAGAATCCCGGAATTGGACAATGCCATAGTTGTTTCTCAAGTCCAAGCGCAAGCCATGTTCGATCAAGACAGTGACAAGTACAGGGCACGAGTGGCGAAGTCCTGGTTAAAAAACCCTAAGAAAGGAGCTTCCCGCCTCACCAAAACTCTCATCCGAAAGATTTCAACGAAGAATCGCGATTTCATAATACCGCTGGCTCGGGTCATGGGTTTGCCTTCCACCGAAGTTCCATTTCTGGATGTGCCCGCTCATCAGTATGGTGTGCGAAGGTACACAAAATATCAACTGGGCTGAGATCATCAGCATGAACCTGACGGAACAGCTATCCAACGTACTGCAAACAAAGAAGTTTTTCATGACTTCGTATCTGATGTATACTCTAGCAGCATCGAGGCAATGGTTTGGATTCTCATATATAGATGCCCACAAAGGCGACCCAGTGTACACCTATTGCCCGCAGTTTACCTTGGAGACCAGCAACCGCAATTTCAGAAGGGTTAATGATGCTTTCACTATGTACGTGGTCCGATTGCTCGAGGGTGACACCGCCAGGAGGTTTTCAGATGAAGCCATGAACTTGATATCACGGTATGGGGCCTACTTCATCCAATTCAGGAAATTCTCATACATCAGGCTTGCTGGTTATGAGGGTACTCCTCTGAGGCTTCCCATGTTCTGCAATGACAAGATGGCCTTGATTGAAATATGCAGGCAACTGGACAAGTTGCACAGAACTTGCAGAGACAAGAAGATCTCTGGTTTGCACTTTCCCATCTCTCTGGGAAATTACACGTGCAAAACAGCCCTGGATGCCCAGAATATAGAGAGAACTTTGGTCCCTGTCACCGTTCATTTCTTCAAGCCAAGAACCTGCTTTGACTTGAAGAAGTTTATTGAACAGAACATCAAGATAGTCTATCACCATGTGGCAGAGACAGAAGATTACTGGGCCGACTGTACAGACGACTTTGAGGCCAGAAGAAGACATTATGGCAGGTTCTCCTTACAATTGATTCAAGAGCTCGGTCTGTACCAAGTTCCTGAAGGCCTTGAAGATGATAATTCTGAGCTATACTCATATGAGTATGAAAATGTGATCAAACACACCCCTCTGGAAGACATAGATTGGAACAGAAAAGAGAGGGATGATTTGGCTGAAATCCTTGCTCCAGTCTTAGTCAGGACTAAGGTCTGGTTCAATAAAAAGGTCCGAGAATTCAGGAGACGCTCGGGAGAATCCTCCTCCAAGGATGCCTCTACACCAATAAGAGAAGCACCAGTTTCAAGGTCCGAAACACCAAAGAAAACCTCTCCTACCTCAGCAGCTCAGGGACCTGCGGAATCTACTCCTTCTCCATCCACTCAGGTATATAAGAAGAAGCTCAAGGAAGTAAAGAAGGAACCGGTGGAAAGAGATCCTCAGGAGAAACAAAGGAATTGCCTATTGGACCAGAGAACATCATCATCCTCAGTGAAAGTGAAGAGAGTGAAAGGCCAACTCCTGCAAATGTTCCTGAGGACCCAACAGATAAAGACAAGGAGGTCCAGAGCACTGAGCTTCCAGGCTAGTGATTCTTCCGCCATTGTCTCAAAGTGCTCCTTCCACATCTCGGCTGAGTCAACAATGCATGCACCTTGAGTGTCATGGGCTCCCTGTCTCTTGGCCCCCTTGCTCCTCCTGCAGATTCTTCTTCCTCTTTTGCATGGGTACAACCCTTGGTTGACAAAAGGAAGAGAAAACCATCCTCCCAAAACCTGGGACCAAATTTTGATGTCATTGCATGAGCCATGTTGGGTACCACGCCTTCTCGTGCCAAGAAAGCAAGAACCACCTCCAGAATAGTATCTGATACTCGAGGTCAGCAATTCTTGGAGATTGCCAAGCCTGCTATAGACAGATCAGAACAGGACTTGCAAGTATCTGACTTGGAGCTACTGAGAATCCCAATGGGAGAGTCTACCCCTGAAGGCGAGATCCATAATCTCCAGGAAACAGTCACAAGAGTTATTGGAAGAGTGGAAAAAGGACAGCAAGCTATCGAACAGTTGGAAGAGCAAGCCCGAGCTCTTACAAGTTTCATCAAGTCTCTTCTATCTAAGGACAAAGTTTTGGATCCCACCCCTTTAACTGCTTTACCTCCTCCTGTAATACTAAGCCAAGATGAAGTGCAAAGTATAAAAGATATGCACAAGTATTCTGTTTATGGCAGAGCTTTTGAAGCCATGGTGGATGACATGCTTGTCGCGGGGTTGAACTTCATCGATGAAGCCTTCAAGCTCTATGAAAAGGTGAGTAATATGCAACTAAATCTCTCCTCCACTATCAGTACCATGGATAAAGAACTCAAAATCTGGAGCAGTTGCATAGTAGACCTCCGCCTCATGGGACAAACAGATGAGAACATCCTAATGGCGAACAAGATTTTTGATGATGCCAAAGACAATTTATCGAAGTCTTGGGTCTACAGCGTAGAATGGAAGATCAGAGTATTAGAAGAAGCTGTGGTAGAGATGAAGAACAGTTGGCATAAGGGAGAAGCTTTCAAAGCACTGACTGTGCTGCCTTCAAAGATATACATTGTCATCTTCGGATGAAAACTCGTGCTCTTCTGTCCTCGCAAGAAATCAAATCTCGCCGTTGAGCTTTTGTAAAAACGATCCTGCTCTCCAGAAAGCACCATCTCCAAAGAAAAGATGAAGGACATTTGCTCTCTTCAATATGCCATTAAAGAAGCAAATAAAGATTATCATACTCACGTCGAGTTTGATAAAGAGATGGAGAAGTGTCAAGGATTTTGGACTCAGTCTGCTGCCAACACGTCGGTTCCACGTGGCAGAGACATAGCCGAGGCTTTGAAGAAGTTCAGGCAGCGAATTCTGAAGACATTGGGTCCCTCCCTATAGCTGGCCACCTGTCTCCTCCTTCTTTCTTTCTTTTTCTTCTTCTCTCTGTCTTTTCGCATTCCTTGTAATTAGTTGGGATATTGCAACCGGCAATACTTAACTATTCTTTATTTAAAAGAAACGGTTACAAGTCGTAACCGACTTGTAAGCTATATAATGGCCTTTCCACGCCATTTTTGGAGGAGGAAGAACTTGGCATACTCTCGAAATTGTAAATAGATCTTGAACATATCAATACAAAAGGGCTTTTCTTTTCATTCTCTATCTGAATCTTTGTAGCTCTGTGTTTTCCTTTAGTATTGTGAAGATTATTTTGTACCTAATTCGTTAGTCTTGCTGATTGCTTTTGCAAATACAAAGTGATCTTGCATTTACCAAGAAAGAACTTTGTGTCTTTGATTAATGAATTTGAAAAAGGTCGTTGAAGAACTTTGTGTCTTTGATCTTATTCAGTTAATGCAAATAATCTTGTTTCAAATTCCCCGCAACTTCGCACTCGTAAAGAATTATTCTGTTATCTATAATTCCAAACGTTTGCTATTCTGCTTATCTTCGTACCCTCTTTCCTCAGCCCGTTTGTAACTGATGATCTTTGTGGAAAACATTTTCGTGGTATCCAAGTTCAACCATAAAATGACCCTCTGTATATTTGTAAATAAGTTCGTGTCTCAATAAGGGAACCTCTCCCATTAAAGAGGAGGGACTTCTTGTCCCCTGACTGTTGCTCTTCTAAAAAGTCTTATTTGAAAACATGAGAGGAGAAAAAATCAAGTTTGGATATATTGAATAAGGACAACATTATTGAGATATTTTTTCTTTCATTTGGAGAATATGATTTGGTTGATGAATCCATGATGGAGGAGGACATCCAAGAAGACCTTATTTCCCATAGCAGTCCTCATGAGCAATGAGATGGATGAGTTTGATTTATCAAAATTCATATTGGATGAGGAAATTAGTTAAGATAAGTATGGTCTTCAAGTGGAGGGGGAGGAAATCCCTAGTGCACAACATGTTTGCTAATTGAAGTGATCCAAAAATGATCCCATTAGATGTTGCAATCCATCCTAAGAAGTTGCATGCTAAAGAGGAGTTCCATGTTGTGAAGGAAGGAGAAGGAAGTAAGGATGACACCATTTTCATAACAATCATCAATGTAGAACATCAGTTGTCTATAGATGAGCCACAAGGAGATCAGCTCACATACAATCACCTTCTCTAGGAATGTCTACATGAAGACTTCCTCATTGAAGTTGGAACTCGAGCAACAAAAGGAAAATCAACGGATTAGATATTTTCCAATCGGGTACTTGGCTTCATTGGAGCCAAGGGAGGAGCCACAATTTTTCATGCTTATTTCTAAGCATGAGGATGAGTTTCAAAGTGCCAAGGATTAGTTGTAATGCCTCTCAAAATTAATAAAGGAGGTATTTGTCTTGTTTTTAGTTGATACCTTGATGAGTGGAGTGGAAAATCAGCTTGTAATTAGTTTTTCACTCTTCACCACAGTTGTTTCTAGTGCCAAATAATCTACATGGATTCCAATTGGGAGAAAGGGAGGCTACTTCTCATCGTAGTTGTGGGTTTTGTTTGAAGTATTCCTTGTCTCCACTTAGAGTATGGTAAAAGTAGGTTTGATTTTAGCAGAAGAAGGGCTTGTGCACACTTTGCATGTCTTAATTAAGGCATGTATGACTTGTCTCTTTGTATATAGATTTTTTTCGTTGTTTCTCCAAGCATAGTGCATCATGTTTCTCAAAAATTATTACAACAAGAAGCTCATAGTTGTAGGACATAGTTATAGTCTTCAAGGAATTAAAATACGAGAGAAACTAAAATTGGATAAGGGATAATTTTCATTGTTTTCATTCCTTTGTTCCTTTAGATTAACAACTAAGATTATATCATCCCTTACAAGAACCAAAAATCAACTTCGAGGGGCAACCTTATGTGCTCAAATGACAGGTCCCACAACAACCTTCCCAAAATTTAGTTTAGAGAAGCTCCACCCCGAGTAGTGTTCCAAGTAGCCTATGGAAAGGAAAGAGTTAAATTTTAACATCCGTACCTAACATTCCAAATTAGTTCATGTTTTGAAGCTCGTAATGTTTATCCATGCCAAGATATCTTTAGTTCGGTGCTTCTTTCTTGGTAAGGAAATCAGATTTTGGGATGGTTCCAAGTATTTTTATCCACCTTTGTCTCGAGATAGAACAATCTATAAAAGAAAAAGAATTTTCAAGATCAAAATAATTTTCCTCTCATGCAAATATTAAGAGTTTCTTATAAAATTTGATAAGTGAAAGCATAACTAGATCAACATAGGTGCAATAATGTTTCAAGAAGGTTCTCGAGGTCGAGAATTTGAAGGTTGCAAATCGGTTCCAAGTTACTTTAGAAGACTCCATGCCCAATGGATACTTCAAGGTAGATGGTCTACCCCATCTAGTAGGCAGATGGCCCCGAGTCACCAAATTGTTATCCATTTTCACCCCTAGGGTGAAATGGATAACCAGAGGCCTTAACTAGAACACTTGTCGAGGCCACCAAGGGCATTTACCCGAGTTGCGAGATAGTTTCCGGGTTTGCAAAGCACATTAAACGTTATCAAGAGACTTGGGGCCATAAAATATTTTTTTCCTCTTCTGGGTTTCAAAGCCTTAGAGCTTAGTTACAAAGAGAAGTAGGCTCTGGCGGGGCCACATGCATCCAAAAATAGGAAAAATGGGAAAAGTTGGAAAATGACATATTTGAGTGCACTACTAGTCTCCATTGGCTCCTGGAGTACAAGAAAGTCATTAAAAATCCAAAAAATGCAAAAATAATTACAAAAGGGTCAAGGAGGCCATCAAGCTAAAAAAAAATGGCTCGAGCGAGTTGAGTTGGTCATTAGAGCCTGGTTATGAGGCAACATTGGATGGGTGAGCTAACTTGTGGGGAACACATTAAAAGATGAGAGAGTTGGGGCTGAGATACTTGTCGTGTTTCTCATCGAGTTGGTTCGATGAAGGTACCAGTCGACACCATGGAAGGAGTGCGAGTCATCACCAAAGAGCCCAATGATTA
Source organism: Taxus wallichiana var. yunnanensis (assembly GCA_018340775.1). Lineage (NCBI taxonomy): Eukaryota > Viridiplantae > Streptophyta > Pinopsida > Cupressales > Taxaceae > Taxus > Taxus wallichiana. The sequence continues at coordinate 474,924,690 of CM031239.1, read as the reverse complement.
GCTCAAGCGAGCTAAGCGTCAAGGTGGGCTAGTGAAAGTGGAGGCCAAAATCCCCAATCTCGGTGATATGGAAGGCATCAGTGGGTGATGTCGGGAATCTGAATCGGTGACTCAACAACATGACTTAGGGAAATGAGGATACAATGAGTAAATGGAGGTGGAGATGGATGAAGACCCGCAGTCGGGTGAGTGTCTTGTGTGAAAATGTGTGAGTTGAGCTTGAGGATGGGTGATTCAAGCCTGGGTGCTCATGGTATAATTTTCAATGTGATTAGGGCCTAGCTCCCCAAACTTGGTGGGGTGAAAAGGATGGGGTTGATTCGCACGAAGGAGGAACCTCGACAAATATCTCAACCAATGAGCTAGGGCAAGTCGTATTAGATGTTTGTCACAGAGAAGATTAAATCTTGGACCAAGTTGAATGATATAGGGCAAGTTTTGGTAATCCACGGGGGGATTATTGTAAGTAATGGCCACGATTCACTTGAAGTAAAAGCATTCAAGAGATTCAAAAACATAGTGAGTGGAAGCTTGACACGAGAGTTATGGTGGATGGGTGAGCTAAGTCTTGCCAAAGCGGCATGTAACGTAAGTAAAATATATTTAAATCACCGCAAAAGGGGACTCGGTGTTTGGCACGGAAGTGACTTAAAGTAAAAGGATTTGGATACAATGTAAGTTGAATTAAATTCAAACACCGACAAACTATCGAGTTGGTCAAGACGTTAAGCGGTGTTTGGTGAGGGGAAGTCTTATGATACAAAATCTTGAGACAAGCATAAGGAAATGCAAAACTAGATAAATGTTGAGTGGCCGAGCTGAAGTGGAATGCAATGTGGTGTCTAGATTGGACAAAACTTGGGTAGCTCGTTTGACACAAAAAGAAAAAAAAAGTCTAAAGGTTGCAATGAAGTGAGTGAGCTAACAAGTCAAAAATGATGCAAATCGGTGAATTCAAGGGTGAAGTATTGCATAAGGAGGGTGGTAATTTTTGAAGCATAAGTAAACAAGAAAGTTGAGTTAAAGCCAATGCAAAGCCCAATGAGATGAAACAAGATATGTGTCGAGTTTATCGGTGAGCTAAGGGGCGAGTTGGCCCACCACCAAGAAATTAGAAAGAAATCCAAACACCACAAAAGGGAAAAATAAAAATGAAGTAGTGCGGTAAATTGTAAGTACTTTACTTCTTTAAAACATGAAGTAAAGTGGTCTTAGAAGCCCGATGACCAAGTAGTGACCCCCTAGTTTCCCGTAAAACAAAAAAACTTCAAATGGCCATAACTTTCAGCTGGGAGCTTCATTTTTCACAAAATTGGAATTTCCAGAAAAGTATCGGAGCCCTATATGCATAAGAAACTTAAATTTTCAGTTTTGGTGAGGTAAAAGTGGTCAAAAATTAAAAAAACTCTTTCTATAATCTAATGCACAATTATAGCCAACTACCACCACTTATGAAGCATGGGGTCAATTCCTTCTCCCACAAGAAAGAGTATGAGAGATATGGGGTTTGCAAGTGTCCTATGATACCTTCACATCAATAATCTCATTTTAAGTATAAATAAAGTCATGCATTCGGGTTTCTTATTTTCTCTCTCTTCTCCTCACATTTCTATAAATTGTAAAGGGGGGCACATTTGTAAAAGGTTGGACATTTTTTTGTGCTGCCCTCCCTTCTTCTTCTCTACAAGAATGTTGTGGAGCTTCTAGCCTCCATGTTTGGGCTTTGTAATGATGAATCTTTCCTCTCTCTACTATAATGGTGTATTGTGCATACTCTTGGAGCAATAAAATTGATGTGTTGTGACTACTCTGTCCTTCCATTAGTTTGGTTGTTTTTTCTTTCCTTTCTTCATGCTTGCAGGTGAGTGTACATATCTTGTTCTAATTACATGATTAGGTTTGGTTGTGCTTACTTGAAAATGGTGTCTTGTGTGTAATTCATTGGTTTGTGATGCTTTTCCATCCTCTCCAAGGCATCAAGGCTTATCCAACAACCACTTTTCTTGGTTTATTACCACCCCTTAGTGAAGTATTTCCCTTTTCATGCACTCTCTCTCTCTTCCCGACTCCTCGGAATTTTTAGGATAGGTGTAGTTAGGTGTTTTTCTTTCTTTAGGAGTAGTTGTAGAAATAGGATTAGGAACAGGAATTCAGCCTTCTCCGGAGGTTCATCTCGGGTTCTGCAGGTCCCACACTTGAAATATGGTACCCATGTTACCTAGTCACACCAGTAGCTCAAGCACACACACTTGAAAGATAGGAGGGTGCTGTGATTTGGTAATAACAATGAGAAAACAAGTTCCCTTTTTATAAATTAAAGGTATTTTTACAATTCAACTTTAGAAAGGAACTTAAGTGAATGAGGAAAAATACAATGATTAAACTCAATGAAGAATTAGAAAGGGGATATAAGGAAGAGAGAGAAAGAGAGAAGAGGGAAGAAGTTTCCAAATTTGATGAAGAATCTCCCTATGATGAAGAAATTTTCTTATTCATGTCTCTTGATGATAATTATCTACGGTGTGGTCTCCTATTCCTTGAATTCTTTATTGAATTGAGCTATCGTAGTTGTCAACTTATCTTCCTCTGGAATGCAAACACAACCCAAAACCTTGGTCCATGTCTCAAGGACATCATTGATCTTCTTGCATTGATGAATCCATTCTTCATGATCCATTGAAATTAAAACAATGCAAATTTTGATGTTTTTCAGGGACTCTTAGTTGTCCTCATTCAATAAAAGAGAGTCACCTACCTCTTTCTTGATAAACTCCTAGAAGGAAATAATGAGTTTTTCTGATGATGAGTCCTCAATGAGAGGAGGGAAATCAAGTCTCGAAAAAAATATGTAGACAATGTTTAAGATCATGAAAGCATCTTCTCACAAGAATTTTTCTTAGATATTATATTCTTGAGTATTTCATATTTCATATCCATGATGTGGATCCAAATTTGAGAAAAGTTATTTGCAGTGGATGTGAACACATTATTGCTCACAAGTGTGTGAGAGTTGAAGGAGATAATATTGAATAATATTGAAACATATAATCCAAGAGAGTCACCTCTTTGGTAAACTCCTTTATTGCTTTGCTTACTTCGACAATTTTTAAGAACATACTTTATGAGAGAAAAAATATCCAAAAATATTTTTTTGTCATGCTCAATGATTTTCTCAATCCACTTCTCATTGGCCTTCCCCTACATCATATAAACTTGTGCTTTCTTGAATGATTTAGGATTAACACTATTGATCGAAGGAATTTCTTCAACCAAGAGAAGATCTTGAGTCGGAGTTCCAAGAAAGGTTGAATTTAAGCACTAAGATATTTCATCCGGTCCTCCATTTTTTTATAGTTTTTCACATGTATTCTTCATTCTCGAGGAAGGAGGTGAGAACAAGATTCCTTGAACATACAAGATTCACCTCATGCAAGGGTTGACCAAATGAGATGCGAGTCAAATCATAATCTAATGGATTCATGTCTCAATGGGTTTTTCATTCTTAGGCTCCGAAATTTCAACATATTAATTACCCTAAGTGCCACTAAAGAAGCAGGATGTTGACCGAGATTTATTTCTTCACATGGAATTCAATGCCCCTACGATTGCTTTATGCGATTGGAAATGATATCAAGATACATTATTCTTGGCTTATTTTTTGAGAATTTATTGAATTCATGGAAATGGATCTTCAGGAGTGGTCATGATGCGACCACTTTGGAGAATTTTCAAGATATTTTTGTGAACTCAACTCCTAATCATCACGGGGAGGTTTTGACCTTAGGGTAGACATGCTTGGATACTTGGATGATCTATAATGAATCACTCTTTCTTGATGGATCTTTCTTGTAATTCTTACCTCAACCAACTTGCCTTGAGAAACTCACTGAGCTCACTCAAACAACTCAACTCACTTTGGCCAACTTTCTCAACTCACTAAGCTCACCTAAGTCTGCTAAGGAAAGATGATGATGAATCCAAATTGAATGAAAATTTTTGATGACTTCCTTGTCTTGAATTTCAACTGAGATCTTGACTCTTTTCAAATCTCCTCTATCTTCACAAAGCTTCTTGTTTTCAAATGATGCCTCTAGACCTTTGGGAAGGATGAATTATATTTCTTGAGTTATGTAACCACATGGGAACCCTATGAAGATTTTGAAAATAAGTGAGATGGATGAAAACTAATCCTACCGCATTTTTTAGCACTTGGAATGGAGACTTTCTATTTTTAGCAAGTTGAACCAGGACCTGCTATTTTGGGATATTTCACCTTTTTACTCAAATTTGAACTCCTAGATCCTATGTAATGTCCATTTACACTCTGTAGATGATACCTTTATATTTTTGGAATATTTTAAGACAATTTTCTTTACTTTTTTTTTTTCCTTTTTTTCTTTTTGTTATGTATTGCCTAGTTTGTCACTTTCACCGTTCACCTGAGTGCACTTTGTTTGGAAAGGTTTTGATATTTTGGGAAATTTAATATTTAAGTAAGCAAGGGCACCAAATACTTACTATTTTTAGAAAATTCCTTCCCCACCTAAGATTGTTACGAAAAACAACTTCACTAGAAAAGGTTTGCCTTCTGGACTCTTTGTTCAAAATACTAACCCGATCCGTTCACCAACATGATGGGAAATTGAAAAAACATAACTTAGGGAAGAAAAATTAGTTTTCCTACCATCAAAAATTTGGGGAACCTCTAATTTTTCTTTCAATTTCTTCTTTAAGGTGCATGGGAAAGAAGGATACTAAAATTTTGTCTCGATTTCCTTTACGGGATGGGAGATATGAATTTTTCTTGGTTTTGGTCATGGAGTCATTCTGGAAAAATTTTGGCATGGTGTCTAGAAAAATACAATTTTCTTGGGTATTTTTCAAATTTTTTCATGGGTTCATGGAAATGGAATGGATATTATTTTCAATTGTTTTTTAAAATTTTCCAATAACACCTCTCATGCACACACATGAGGAAGAAACATCGATAGTTAGAAATGTTAACAATCTTGGTTTTTAAATCTTCTTAGGAGTGAGAGAATTTTTTTTCCCAACTATTCCAAAGGGATAGAGCATATGGGGCATAAAAATTCACTCTCACCTAAGCATGACAAGTGTCGCATGATCATTACTTGGTGGGGGAGAGATAAAAAGTAATCAAAAAGCACCCGAGGACTGAGACTGGGTCACATGAGGAACCTGGGAAAGGGATGGACATGGGTGAATTTTTGTGTCCCAAATGTCCCAAGGGGATGGGGTAGATGGGGTAGAAAAATGTGCCCTTATTTGGGAGTGACAAGTGGCGGAAGGTGATTTGACGAGGTGGAGAGAAGAGGGCCGAAAAATGGCTTGCAGAGCCTTCCCGATGTCACATGATGAATGAATGGATAACATGGGCTTGGGGAAAATTTGTGTGTCCAAAATTTTCTAAGGGGATGAGAAAAATGAGACATAAAATTACACCCTCACCTGATCATGAAAAGTGTTACTTTTTGGTTACATGACAGAAAGGGCTAGGATTAAGTGAGAAGGGGCTTAACTGACCTCATCGGGCTTCATCAGGGTCATGTGATGGACCAGGGGGATGAACTAGGCATGGGTGCATTTTTTTGTCCCAATTTTCCCAAGGGGATAAGAAATGTTGGAAAAAAAATTTCTCCACATTCTGGGAGTGGCATGTGTCCACTTGTGAAGTTGACTAAGTCCTGAAGCTTACCTTGAGGAGAGCCTTGAAGACAATTTTTTTCAGAGCTCAGAAGGATGTTTTGTTAAATTGTTTATATTAACTTAAATATAAACATAATTTGAGAAGAAATGGTATGGGTCCCATGATCTAATTATTCATACAACACCCTAAAAAAAGTTTTTTTTTTCAGGATCGCATGGTGTGCTTGCTAAAAATAGAGTGTTTAAAGAAGCACTTTGGTCTTGTGAAAAGTCGAAAAACCATAATTTAGAGAATTTAATAATATTTTGAATGGTATCTTGTTTGACCTATAAATCTTTATGAAGCTCTCAGAATCATCTTCCAAATCTTAGGCACTATTTTGAACTTCAAGCTCCTTTACCTTAAAAACCCACTTTCACTGAACTTATCCCTAAACCTTAAAATATTCCCTAAACTTTCCTAAATCACTTGAAATATGTTCTTGGCTCCTCAATACCACTTTTCGATGAATTTTGGCCTTCAACTCTGTCTTGGAGGGTGCACACCTGTCTCAGAAAGGCTAAAAATATCCATTTCTAAGTCTACTAAAAAATTTTCCTTGAGAAGCACTACATCAGAAGAAATTCATGAACTTTTTTTCATCTTTCAAACAATTAGAAAAGGTTATTACAACATATATGAGGAATTAGAGGATTGGGATGGGCATGAAATGGAGGAAATATGATCCAAAAATGCTAAGAAGGGTTTATAAGAAAAATTGACACTAGGGTATAGTTGTCATGTTTCAACATTGAATTTCACCTTGTAAAAACACAAGAAAACAATGGATCTAGCTTGGGGCTATGTTCTAAATCAAACGTAGTGAGGAAAAAAAAATAAGGAACCCTAGAATCTCAAGACACTATGTGGACCAGTTCCTTATCCATTGGGATTATGGAGTCATTTATTTCAAACAACACAAAAAAAAAACGCACGGAAGTCAAACACACTAAAATCGGAAAAAAAACATAGAAATAAAAAGTGAAATTATATTACAGGAGGGATATTTATGATTTAGGGAAAACATTTACACATACCCAAAAATAGGTTTGGAGAAATATATACCATTGTAGATAAATAGAGTGAAATATGATCTTTAAGCATAAAAAAATCACTATTTGATCATACCATGCTCCTTTGATGGCTTTGCACAACTTGATAAGAAGGATACACACTAAGATTCCATATTCATATTCACAATGTACTAAAAATGTTCTTTCATCCAATGACAATTGTGTTACCTTCTTGGAATTATTATATCTTGTAGCTCCGGCTTAATGTTGTGAACATAAGAATCCAATCCTCTCGTGTTCTAAAAAATAGAAACACCGAATTTATCCTTTAAACATTTATCATCCTTAAATTGCAAGATGAGATCATATTTTGAATTAGTGAGGCATATAGAGGGTTGATAACAAGTTGATATTATTCCCTTTAATAGCTTCTCTAAACATATCACTTTATTTCTCTCGAGTAATTTCTTTTAAAATAGAGGTCGCCTCAATGATACAAATATCTTCATATTCATCAAGAGAATTTTATAACATGGAAATAGTTTCAATACCAATAGATTCTTTGGAAAAAGTGAGTGTAATTTGATTCAAAAACCATTCACAAGATTCTTGTAAAGTTATACTTTGTTTCCGAAATAATTGTTGTCAATACCTAATGGCCCAAAATTGACCTTGTCATCATATCCAAAACTTTTGTTCTTGATTTTCTCATGGAAACATTCATCACTCTTGAGTGAATATTTTAGTATGGATTTTTGCTTTGAATTGGTAAGACAAATAAGTTAACCTTGACTACACTCACAAAAATTATGCACCTTTTCATTTTGTTCTAAAATATTATCTTCAATACAAATTAGCTCAAAATTTTTCTCACTATCATACTTCCCGGCAAAGATGTTGTCTTCTTGAGTGAGAATATTCATAAGAGATTCAAGAATATCCTTTCCTTTTCATTTATGATCTTCTTTACAAAACAAGGAAGAGGAAGACTTACCTTCACTTTTTCTCTCATCCATCCATGTATTGAGGAATACATCAATCTCATATATATATATTCCTATCATCATCAAATATTAGTTCAAAAATTTCCTCATACTTATATTTCATTTCAATGCCCCAATTCAGGATCTAAAGACTGAGTTGAGGATCTTCGGTTTCTTCCACGTAGTCTTCAAAATGTCTTGTAGTGATAACTCTTTCAAATCTGCAATGTGCTCATTTTCATCTCCATCAGAAGAGTCATTTCATTGGGCCTCAAGGAGATGATTGAAAATATGATCTACACATGTCCATGATTCATTTGAAACATCCTCATTCACCTCCTCTTCATTTCTTATCAACCGAGGCTCACCTTCTTGTAAGAATGGGCATACTTGATTTTCAACACTCTCTGACAAGGAGAAGAGATCTAGGCTATGCAGGAAGGGCACACCTTTGAGCTCAAGATCCATTTCATCATATTCATGATGGGAGTGAAGAACCATGTTGGGGAAGAAAAACCTTCAATTTCATCTTGATCATTTCTTGTAGCATCTTCTTGTTCACAAGGAAAATGAGAGATTATGTACTTACTATGATGATCATCATTGTGCTCCTTTAGTGAGGGTGGTGAAATCATATCTTTAGAGAGGTCATGATCAAATTGTTCCTCCTTTAGTTTCAAGAAAGAAATTTAATTCTTCCATTTTTTCATCCATGATTGAATCAAGACAAGAATTTTATTCTTCAACTATCTCCATTTCATCATTCAACATTTCTACATCACTTGAAGAATCAAAATTGGAAAGGAGATTATCCATGATTACCTCAAATTTTTCATCTTGAGTCCAAGATGAAGGATTGATTTCTCATACATCTTCATTATTGATGGAGTATTCAACAAACATTGGGTCTTCTATTGTACAACAAGAATCCTCCTCACTTGAATTCATTGTTTTATCAAAAGGTTGTGCCTCAAACCAAAATTATTTGATGAATGAAGGTTCAACTTTCATGTCTTCTTCATCATCTTCCAAGGTTTTGATTTGATTTGATTGAGATGGTTCAATGACATGACACTCATCAAAATTGCATAAAAATATTCTGGGGATGAACACCTTATAGTGAAAATAAACTTTGGGATCTTCTTGAGTTTTTTCTTCCTCAACATTAGGAAGTTCCCCTAGATGTTCATATCTTCTTTGTAATGCCATTGCATACTTCCAAAATTCATGAAAAGATTCTAGATCATAATTTCCTTCTTATCGCAATCAAAAGTATTCTTACATACTCTCTTCTTAAAGATATATTTCTTCATCACCGTATGCAAGAAAATAATCTAGAGGAAGGGAGATGAAAGACAATGTTATCAAATTATTAGTCAGCTATGAGAAGTTGAAAAGTTACCTTCAATCGATTCTCTCTACCCTCATGCCACTCATACAACATCTCGAATATCTTGTGTATATTCTTCATTCATGATCATTTACAATAAGAATTCCTATTTCATTTCCCTAGTAACACTCTTCTTGAACTACAACCACCACAAATTCATGATAGGGTCTTCACAAACAATAATTTTCTCCATTCTAGAAAGTCTTTTCTTGATCACGTAGAGATGGTATGAACCTTATTTGTCCTAGCTTTCTTGGATTTGCAAGAGACATTCCAAAATGAGGGTTGATCAAATATTTACATTTCTTAGCAGTCATCTTCTTCTTCTTCATTGTCACTCATTGGTACCGAAATCCAATATGTAAAATTTGATATTGTCGTGTGGGGAAACGAATGTGACACAAATTCATTCCTTGATGGAGTCACCTCAAAAATTGATTTTTCTTTGAGATATGATTTTTTTTGGTTTTTTTTTCGTAATATATATATAATTTAGAGATCTTTGCAGGTCCACATGGGAAAATATCTCCCTAGTAGAGTCGCCAAAAATTATTGGTGAAATAATATGTCGTATGGAAAATTAGGTGATTTCCACCAAGCATTCATGGGACTACACACGTAATTCTTGTGAATGGAGAGGTTCCAATTGTTAAATTTAAACTAATATAATATTATCTATTAATGTGGGGTGGTTGAATAGGTCGGGTATCATAAAGGAACACTTCATTTGAACCTATGACAAAGTTCTTGTATGGGGTACAAGGAGGAAATTACGTGATGACGAGGGGTGAAGGAGATAAATTAGAAAAAGGATTATTATTGTTGTGAGTATCCACACGAATAATTCACACCCAATAACTAGAGTAGTTCAACATTCAATTAGTAGAAAGAAACAATGAATCCATTTAGTGAGAAGAACAATCCTAGACACATATTTTTTAGATTCCTTTATCAAATATACAAAGATATTTCTTGATCACTATGCCTATAAAGTGCATAAGAAAGAGAAAATAAAGGAACACATAAGAAAAAGGAAATGAAATAAATGTATGTTTATTTCATTTGTCGGTGATACAAATCTCAACACACAAATCACAATCCACCAATGCTATAAGGAACTAAATTTTTAGGATCCCTTGGAATGGATAAACCATCCCAATTTGTAGCAATGTGAATTGACCTTTCACATACCCCCCCACAAGACTCTTCATGATCTTATTCACTTGTGACTTTTCATCTTCCTAGGACATGAGAAAATAAGTTCCCCTTTTTATAAATTAAAGGGAATTTTAAAATTCAACTTTAGAATGTCACTTAAGTGAATAGAAAAAATATAATGATTATGCTCATTAAAGAATTAGAAATGGGAGAGAAGGAAGAGGAAGAAAGAGTGAAGAGGGAAGAGGTTGCCAAATTTGATGAATAAGATCCCTCTGATGACAAACTTTATTGATTTGTGCCTCCTGATGATGAGTCTTTAGAGTAGTTTCACGTTCCTTGAATTCCTTGCTCAATTGAGCTACTGCAGGTGTCAACTTATCTTCCTCTGGAATGAAAATGCATCCCAACACCTTGGTCCATGTTTTGGGGCATCACTATATTCTTGCATTTATGAATCCATTCTTTGTGATCCATTATAATTGCACAAACATAAATTTTGATGTTGGTAAGGGACTCTAAGTTGTCCTCATTGAAGTAAAGAGAGTCACCTAGCTCTTTCTTGACTATCTCCTAGAAGGAAACAATGAGTTATTATGATGATGAGTCCTCAAAGTGAGTGGAGGTAAATCAGGTCTTTGAACCAAAAATTAGACATTATTTAAGATCTCGAAAGCATGTTGTCCATAAGATTCCAACTCAGAGATTGCATTCTTGAGTATTCCATATTTCATATCCATGATGCAGATCCAAATGTGAGACATGTTCTTTACAATGGATGTGAACATGTTCTTACTCATAAGGGTGTGAGAGTAAAAGGAGATCATCTCGGATAATAGTGGAAACATCTCATCTAAGTGAATCACCTCTTTGGTAAAATCCTCTCTTTTTGTTGTTTACTTCTGACAATGTTGCAAGAACATACTTGATGAGAGAAATGATGTCTAGAAATAATTCCTTTCCTTGATCAATGATTTTCTCAATCCACTTCTCATTGGCCTTCCCATGCATCATATATCCTTTTTCTTTCTTGACAACTTTAGGATAAAAATATTTATTGGAGGAATGTCTTCAATAGAAATAGAAGATGTCAAGTTGGGTTCTAAGAAGGGTTGAATGTAAGAACTGAGAGCTTTAATCTGATCCTCCATTTGTACAATTGTTCACCTATATTCTCTATTCCAAGAAAATATGTGAGAAGATGATCCTTTGAAAAAACTAGAGTCATGCTTGTGAAAAAAATGACCCAATGAGAGTCACCTTTATGTGAAGCTTGACCCAATGAGATGTGGGTCAACTCATAATCTGATGAAGTCATGTCCTTAATGGGATTTTCATTCTTAGGCCTGAAAATTTCAACATACTAATTACTCAAAGTTCCACTGAAGAAGTAGGATGTTGTATGAAATTTCTTTCTTCACTTGGAATTCAGTGTTCATGAGATTTCTGCAAGACTAGGAATAATATCAATTTGCATTGTCCTTGGCTCATTCTCAAGCATTTCTTGAATCCATGGAAATGGAGCTTCGTCAGGAGTGGTCATGATGTCTGCATCACTCAAGTGTTTTAAAGATATTTTCATGAAATTAACTTCTAATCATCACATGAGGAGGTTCCAAATTTTGTGTTAGACATGCTTGGATACTTGGATTCTCGTATAATGAATCACTCTTTCTTGATGGATCTTTCTTACAATTCCAACCTCATTCAACTTGCCTTGAACAACTCATTGAGCTCACTTAAGTCTACCAAGGAAATACGATGATGAATCGAACTTTACTGGAAAAGTTGTGATGAATATCTTCGCTTTAATTTCAATTGAGATCTTGAATCTTTTCAAATCTCCTCTATCTACATAACGCTGGCCGTTTTCAATTGTTGTGCCTTGTGATATTCTATCTCACTTTTTATATAATTGTGACTAAAATGATTCCTCCTGGACCGTTTTGAAGGATGAATTACCTTTCTTGAGATATCCCACCACTTGGGAACCCTTTGAATATGTTTTGAAGTAGAGAGATGAATGAAAACTAATCCTTCCACAACTTTTTACACATGGAATGGAGACTTTCTATTTTTAGTAGGTTGATGTAGACTTCCTATTTTGGGATATTTCACCTTTTTTCTCAAATTTAAAATCCTCAATCCTATGACATGTTTGTTTCCACTTTGTTGATGATACTTTTCTAGTTTTGGAAACTTTCTATTTTTAGAAAACTTCCTTTGCTTTTTGCTTTTTGGTCCAAATTGCCTAGGTTGTCACTTTCACCATTTCTTCGAGAGCACTATCTTGAAAGGTTTTGATATTTTGAGAAAATTTCTAATTATAGCAAGTGAGGGCACTAAATACTTAATATTTTTAGAAAATTCCTCCCCATGTTGGGTTGTGATGATAATTGCTTCACTGGAATAGGTTTTCTATTAGGAAATTAATATTAATGTTCACATTATAGTTTGGGTGGTTAGTAATATTGTCATACATAGTATTACATACTTAGATCATATTATTGTATATAACAAACCAATATGTTTGTTATACCCATAGACCTATTAATGGTATAGTTGTTATTATTTCTTCATATTTAGTAGGAATCTATTTTCTATCAGTAATGGCTATATAATAGCCAAATGCTTCAAGTTGATTTAATATAGTGAGAATTTTATTTATTATTGACTATGTCAAACCGATCCAAATTTATTATTTGTTGGCTAGATTTTCTACATAGCATCAAACCTAGGCAGTCATGAGATAAATCTCCCTCATTTAACCGGTGAGGCTCCCGTGTCAGATTTGTCAATAAAAATGTGTTATTATCTATCAGGGGTTTTACTTTAACCACTTAGTTCATGAACCATAACTAAGAAGTTTTGCAGCAAGTAAGCAATCGGTTCAAGAAAGGAAGTATTTTATAGAAGAAGGAAGTAAAGGAAATACAAAGAAGAAATGGGCAAGATGTGCATCACAATTAGTAGATAGCAGAGCTAATTGCATGCACATAGAAGAAACTTAATATATATGAACACACAGGAAATTATAAAACAAAGGCAGCTCTAAATCCAGATCTAAAATAACACAAATTTTATTAAGAGATCTAAGATTAAAAGAAAGAAACAAAGTACACCGTCACACAAAGTTCTTCGAAAACTTGCTCCTTTGTATTCCTTTGCTCCAAGTTGCTCTCAAGGGTTCAACACAAAGTCTAGAACAAAAGATTGCTGCTTACAAATTCGATTTTTTATTAACCCGAAAGTTCTTCCTCTACTTATAGAATGTAGAGGAGCAATTACAAGCTAGAAGCTTTAGTTGAACTGGCACATGTGGAAGTCGGAAAGAAACAATAGGCAATATTCCTCCTAAAATTCCTCTTTGCATGACATGTATGATTTGGCAATCTGAAAATAGAAGCTTTTATTTTGCACGTCCGCCACTTATCTCCAAGTAGTTGAATTCTTTAAGTAATGGCTTTTAAACCAATCACTTAAGTTATATAATTGAATTGATCGCTCAATTACTTTTTCGGAGGAAAGAAGAAGGAAGAGGAAAGCTGACTTTGTCGGAGGAAAGATGACTTTGTCCTTTTCATGTCTCGCATACAATTGATTCAAACTGGATCTCGAGGAAACAAACTTTGCAATCAACCGGGCTATGGATGGAAAAGTTACAACTTGAATAATTCCGCGCTTTTAATCTCGCACGCATGAGTGAAGTTTCTCCGCATGCATGAGTGAAGCCTTTCTTGCTCGGATCCGTCTATCAATTCAGCAAGAGGTTCCAAGCCTAGATCAGTGTCTCCAATATCTGTAAATTTAGAAGTGATGCATGACTCCGTTGTGCTTTCTTTTTCATCTTTCTTCGCCATAGCTTTGTCTATCTTTGTCTGAATAATTCTTTTTCTTCTTATTTAACTGGAATTCTTCAAAATTGGTGCAGATCTAGACAATTCTTCATATTCGGAGGATATATGCAATGTATTGGACATTGATAAAAACTCCTTTTCCTTTGTAAAGCACCTGTAATGAATTCCTGCAATTTATTCAGACAAAAATGGCCACCGGAGCATGAATAGTGAATTTTAATTGTAAAAATCTGCACTTTTCAAGCCTGCTGCCCCAAAAAATGGTGTTTAATTTGCACATAAAGAGAGCATGAATCCTTTCAACAACACCTGAGCACTTGTAACACCTATGCAAACAATTATGCAGACAAAGATCAACCTCCTTCAAAGCATGCACCAAATCTGGAAGCTTTTAGCCTTGTTGCCACCTTGCCTGAGTAAAATCCTTCTTCAAATGCCTTGTTTCCACCTTGCCTGAGCAAAATCCTTCTTCAAATGGGGGCACACTTTTCCTCTTGGCTGCAATTCTTTACCTGTGAATTAAATAATTCACCCATATGGCTGCCCATGCTTATATAACCCTCACAATTCTATAATTAATAATTGCCCTAACAATTAAAGGTAATTAATTAATTAAAAATCAAGCTCTTCTCTTTTAAATATAGCATGTTTAAGGACAGCCATCCAATAAATTAAATTAATTCAATTTAATCATCCACACTTCACTTCACTTAAGCTTCACAAAGTGTGTTTTGACCATAGCCACCGAAAATAGGAATTAATATAATCATTTAATACTTTAAAAGTATTAATTCCTTCTCAAAAGGGCTGCATTAAATAAATTAAATTTATTTAATTTTGGAATTCTATTTCCAATTGATTTATTCCCCTTTACTTTTGTTGACTTTTCCTCAAGCCCAAGTTGCCTAAATTAGGTGAATAAATATTAACAAATATTTATTTAATGCATTATTATTCACCCAAGGTGGGTCGTACTTTTTGCATAATAGAATTCTATTTTTAAGAATTTCTGACAATGGGATTCTTTACCCTGCAAGGCAGCCCCGGAAATCCCATGATCCACTTAAGTGATTTGACTTTGATAATGAGATTATTTACCTTACAAAAGGTAATAAAATCTCGTGATTTCACTTAAGTCACTTTTCTTTATTTCACCATGAGAATTTTTACCTTGCAAGGCAGCAATAAATTCCCGCCCGCCCGCATCCTCTATTTTTCCTAATGCAAAGCTTAAGTGAATTTTATAACATCAAAAAAGTACCTGCTAGCAAGCATAAAATTCCCATCATGTCTGCGGCTTCTATTTTTCCCATGCGGTAGCCTTAAATCCTTTGTTTTTCCAAAAATGCCCCCATCTCTGCAGGGATTTTCCGTGCATGACTTTACTTTTTTCCAAAGTTGATCTAGACCTCCGATGGTGACTTCCTCCAGCATAATGTGCGTATATGTTTTCTAGCTGCTCCAAACCAAAATCATGTGCTTACCCGCAAAACGAATTGTTCTAAAGAAAGAAAGTAAAACGAAACGGGACAACACAAAAACATGAAAAATTGCCAAAAGTTACAAATAAAGCCCAAAACTTATTTCAAGTTAAAACCCTTCTGGTACATAAGAGTAATGACATATTCGATCATAACAAAGTTAAAACGGGGCGCAAATAGCCTCATACGGGGCTCAAAATAATTAAATACAAATTTTCCGCAGACAAATCCCGACAACAGAATATAACAACTTTGGGCATCTGGGTATTTGGTGAAAAAGGCTAATATGGCTCTTTGGGAATATCTTGACGCAATACAAGAACTTTCAGGCAATAAAAACACAAAATGACCCATTATTTTAAAAGTATGAAAATTTTTCGGATAGGGTAGTCGCAGATTTCAGGATGAAATCTGGGTGACACCAGTTGGCTTCGTCTGTGGACATCTTTTCTCTCGAGGAATGACAAGGGAAAAGATGAGATCCCAACATCTCTGGTTTCGTATCTTGTCTTTTGGGCACGGGGTCAGGAAAACAAACACAACACAAAAGCAAAAACAAAACAAGGAAAAACAAACAAAGTTTTATTTATGTACATACAGGTTTTACCCTGCTTCTTCAGTTGATGAACAGCTTCAGATGTTGCCCATTGAAAGGCAGTGGTAACTCAATTCCATCCGGTAGGAAAGGAAGAAGGTATGCATTCCTCAGCTTCTTTTGATCATGAATGGCCCTTTCCAGAGTGGATAAAATTTGTCATGTATGCCCTTCGGTTCATGTCTCTTGTCTCACCAAAGTACCCAATCTCCGAACTTGAACTTCCTTTCTTTGGCCTTCTTGTCAAATACTCTAGGAAAATCCTTATCAACTTCATCCGGTGGTGGCTCATCCTTTCTTTTCTCCGTGATGTAAGTCTCGCATCAACTTTCTCCATTCCGATTGCATTCACGGTTACATTTATGAGGAAGAACTATCACCATATTCTTTGTTCTTCTTCAGATATTGATCATGCTTGTTGAAATTTTCCACTAAGGAAACCAAACCCTTGGGTATTTTGTTACCTTTTGGTTGGATCATTCCTTCGCTATCACCATAACATGGATCATCTTTTTTAATTTGTGCTTGTCGTGGTGGTGATTTACTCCTTCAACATACGCATACGCAGATGTTTGTTCAGGGGACTCTAGGGTGGTAGACCATCTCCACTTTATAGTTTCCTTGTCTGAATATGGACGGTGGTCTATCTGGATTCAATAGTGCATTTGTGATCTGCAAAGAGTCTCGCCTTGGAGTTTTGATTGATTGGAATGAAGTCAATAGAGAAGGCTACAAAATCGAATGTAGCAGTAAAGCACTTTATCTCTCGTAATGCCCCAACTTATCTCTTTTGACTTGACTTTGCCTCGAACCTGCTTTACTAAAAGTTCAGCATCTCCTTGGGCTTTGAGGAGTTTTACTCCTTTCTTCTTAGCTTGCTCCATTCCTAGAAGCAATGCTTCATACTCCACCGTATGATTGGTGTTCTCGAACATCAGCTTGTGGGAGTATGGAAATACCTCATGATCTGGAGATATTAGTAGAGTGCCAGCTCCTGATCCAAAAGAACAACATGTGCCTTTAAACTCTAGAGTCCAAACTTTTTCTTCTTCTTTTGTTGTCTCTGGCTCGCTGAAATTCTTGTTCTAGTACATCTTTATCCGTTTCCAAGAAATAGACCCCACGGTCAGATTCCTGAAAAAGAATTTGAGATCTAGGATCCTCAAATTTTGTAACCGTGTACCTGGACTTCTTTTCCGGCTCCAGCTTATGGTTAAGCCCTTTGATAGGAATATGAGCATAGGACCAATCCATCTTTACTTCTCCTCCTAGCTCTTTGCAGAAGTTTCTACTCAGCAACATCCCGTAAGAGACAGGAATATCTGCAACTAAGATTGTCATCTTTAATCTCTTATCAGGAAAAGCTGCCAGAACAGCTTGTGCATCTTTGATTTGTCCGATTAAAGGGACTTGTCTCTCCATGGAGTAGCACCTTTTTATGGTCTTTGTCAAGGTAAGCCCAAGAGCATCTGCAACTTTAGCTGGCATGATATTATCAGAAGCACCCGAATCTAAAATGCAATTGCTTAACTTGAAACCATTAAGCAATAGAGAAACATAGAATGGTTCCACTCTTTCAGAAGATGGTGAGGATTTAACAACTGCAGTGTTGTTCTGGGGAGGAGTATCCTTGGGCTTAGGTAAAAGGCCTTTTGATGTACTGGATTCAATCGGTCAGAAAAGCTCTGATATTTGGCTTCGACATTTGAACTTTAATTTTCTTGGCATGATCAATAATGTCAAAAGAAGAAATAGATTCGAGATACCGAGCTACTTTTCACGGGTTGAGATGAAGAACTTGCATTCTTATCTCTAGGAGCTAAAGAAGAAGGTAAAGGGTTTCCCCTTCTTTGTTCGTCAGCTAATGCCTTAGCTTGGCGAGTTTTTGATTTTATAAGTATCGCATTTGCATGACCATGATCATCTTCATGAAGTTTATCATCGTCATGTTCAAATTTGTAGTTCGGGTAATTAATGTTGGAGTTGTCGTAAGAGGTCCTATAAAATCATCATCCTCGAGCTGATCGGCCACTCTTCTTGGTCTTCTTCATTCATATCCACGTCACACTGATCGATGGCCTCACATTTGGTTGTTTGATGAATGTATTGTTTCTAGGAGCAACTTCAATTGATAATCTTTGGGAACCAGAATGCGATTAAGTTGTTGTTGAAATTTCGAGTAGGGACAATGTTGTTTCCTTGAGACATTTGAGCCATTTGTTTCTTCATCTGCATCATCTCATTTGCTAACTTTTGTAATAGTGAATCGGAGGTAGTAGGAGAGGATGAACTTTTAGCTCTAGAAGTGCTGCTCTTTATCTTTCCAGCCATGATGAGGTCATCTTCAATTTCAACTGCCATGTTTTGAGTGCTAACAAGTCACAGGACATGCTCTTCGGAGTTGATAGCTTACTTCAGAAGTAAAGCATTGATGAAGAACACCTTTTGATTCTCATCATTCGAGAGAAGCGTGGTTGGAATTTTGTACAAGAATCTTTGGAATTTTGCAATAAAATCCCGCATGTGCTCGTGTGGTTCCTTCTTCACCTGAGTCATTATTGGGTTATCAAAGTACCTGCAATCTTCAGCACTACCTTGAATCTTTTCTCAGAATGCATCCCCATAGTAGACTAGTTGGTTATGGTACCTGGGAGCTAGTCGATAGAACCATTATCTAGCTAAGTCATGTAGAGTCTCTATGAAGAGTCTGATAGATACATCTTCATGTTTGACTGCAAGCACTCCACAGGATATAAAGAATGCAACCAAGTGGTCATCGGATTCTGCTTTCCATCTCCAAAGAATTTTGAAAAATTATTTCTCATCCCTTTAGGTAGATCATGCATAGGAGGAGTTAGATTCAAAGGTCCAAAGGTTGCACCCCATGGAATAGGCACTGCAGGGCAAGTGGCTGATTTTGCATCATGAAAGGAGCACGTCTTCTTTGAGAATAGACTTGATGAATAATTCCAGCTACCGGAATATGCTAAAGATGATCCGGATCTGGATGAGCGTGCACTCTCCTTCCTAGTGAGAGACTAGATCTGCGGCTTCTAACTTGAGGAGGATGATTGAAATTGAATTGCTCTGCCCAGCAATCGAAGAAATGATCAGTCCTTCCTTGCACTTTCACGGATCGGGTGAATAGATGTTCAGCCAATGGGGGTTGATATTTGTATGGAAAACACTCTGATCTTCAATAGATAAGCTTTGATTTGCAAAGATAGTTGTTCCCAGCGGAGTCGCCAAAAACTGTTGGCTAGATTTTCTGCATAGCATCAAACCTAGGAAGTCATGAGATAAATCTCCCTCATTTAACCAAAATGAGGCTCCCGTGTCATATTTTCAATATAAATTTGTTATTATCTATCGGGGTTTTGCTTTAACCACTTAGTTCATGAACCATAACTAAGAAGTTCTACAAAGCAAGTAAGCGAGATGTTCAAGAAAGGAAGTATTTTATAGAAGAAGGAAGTAAAGGAAATACAGAGAAAAATGGGGAAGATGTGCATCCCAATTAGTAGATAGTAGAGTTAATTACATGCACATAGAAGAAACTTAACAGATATGAACACACAGAATTATAAAACAAAGGCAGCTCTAAATCCAGATCTAAAATAACACAAAGTTTACTAAGAGATCTAAGATTAAAAGCAAGAAACAAAGTACACCGTCACACAAAGTTCTTCAGAAACCTTCTCCTTTGTATTCCTTTGCTCCAAGTTGCTCTCAAGGGTTCAGCACAAAGTCTAGAACACAAGATTGCTGCTTACAAATTCTGATTTTTATTAACCCGAAAGTTCTTCCTCTACTTATAGAATGTAGAGGGGCAATTACAAGTTGGAAGCTTTAGTTAAACTAGCACATGTGGAATTCAAAGAAACAACCGGTAATCTTCCTCCTAGAATTCCTCTTACGTGACATGTATGATTTGCAAATCGAAAATAGAATCTTCTATTTTGCACGTCCGCCACCTATGTCTAAGTAGTTGACTTCTTCAAGTAATGGCTTTTAAACCAATCACTTAAGTTGTATAATTAAATTGATCGCTCAATTACTTTGTCGGAGGAAAGAAGAAGGAAGAGGAAAGATGACTTTGTCGAGAGGAAAACCGACTTTGTCCTTTTTCATGTCTCGCAAATTGATTCAAACTAGATCGGGAAGCAGCTGGATCTAGAAACAAGCTAGAATTGCAAGCAGTTGGAATTGGAAGCAAGCTGGAATTTTTCCTTCACATTGTCTTCTCTTTTATCCTTGAAGGTTTTGTAGTTCTTCTTTTGTACATGCATCAATGCAAGGTTGGTCATAGATAACTCATCATCCTTATTTTTAATTGCATATGAGCAATTAAAAATTCTGGAAAGCACTCAGGGTGAATGAAAATTCAATGAAAGCTTCAACTAGAAGATGAGAGCACATGCACAAGATCTTGGAAGGAATTTTCCATGCATTGTCTTCTTCACGGGATGCATTCGAAACAAGAGGATGAAGCCTTTGTGCCGAAAGCTTTTGCAACTATGAGATCTGGATCTAGATCTGCATATGGATTTACATCTGCATCTGCATCTAGATATGGATCTGCACCTGCATAACAAACTTTGGCAACTGGGCTATGGATGGAAAAGTTACAACTTGAATAATTCCACTGCTTTTAATCTACACGCATGAGTGAAGTTTCTCCTACATGCATGAGTGAAGTCTTTCCTGCTCTGGATCTGTCTATCAATTCAACAAGAGGTTCCGAGCCTAGATCCGTGTCTCCAATATCTACAAATTTAGAAGTGATGCATGACTCCGTTGTGCTTTCTTTTTCATCTTTCTTCGCCATAGCTTTGTCTATCTTTGTCTGAATAATTCTTTTTCTTCTTATTTAACTGGAATTCTTCAAAAGCTGTGCAGATCTCCGGGACAATTCTTTATATACGGAGGATATATGCAATGTATTGGACATTGATAAAAACTCCTTTTCCTTTTGTAAAGCACCGTAATGAATTCCTCGCAATTTATTCAGACAAAAATAGCCACCGAGCATGAATAGTAAATTTTAATTGTAAAAATATCCACTTTTCAATCCCCGCTGCCCTAAAAAATGGTGTTTAATTTGCACATAAAGTGAGCATGAATCCTTTCAACAACACCTGAGCACCTGTAACACCTATGCAAACAATTATGCAGATAAAGATCAACCTCCTTCAAAGCATGCACCAAATCTAGAAGCTTTTAGCCTTGTTGCCACCTTGCCTGAGAAAAATCCTTCTTCAAATGCCTTGTTTCCACCTTGCCTGAGCAAAATCCTTCTTCAAATGGGGGCACACTTTTCCTCTTGGCTGCAATTCTTTACCTGTGAATTAAATAATTCACCCATATGGCTGCCCATGCTTATATAACCCTCACAATTCTATAATTAATAATTGCCCTAACAATTAAAGTTAATTAATTAATTAAAAATCAAGCTATTCTCTTTTAAATATAGCATGTTTAAGGACAACCATCCAATAAATTAAATTAATTCAATTTAATCATCAACACTTCACTTCACTTAAGCTTCACAGTGTGCTTTGACCATAGCCACTAAAAATAGGAATTAATATAATCATTTAATACTTTAAAAGTATTAATTCCTTCTCAAAGGGGCCGCATTAAATAAATTAAATTTATTTAATTTTGGAATTCTATTTCCAATTGATTTATTCCCCTTTGCTTTTGTTGACTTTTCCACAAGCCTGGGTGCCAAAATTGGGTGAATACATATTAACAAATATTTATTTAATGCATTATTATTCACCCAAGGTGGGTCACACTTTTTTGCATAATAGAATTCTATTTTTAAGAATTTCTGACAATGGGATTCTTTACGCTGCAAAACAGCCCCGGAAATCCCATGATCCACTTAAGTGATTTGACTTTGATAATGGGATTATTTACCTTACAAGGTGCAATAAAATCTCGTGATTTCACTTAAGTCACTTTTCTTTTATTTCACCATGAGAATTTTTACTCCGCAAGGTGCAATAAATTTCGCCGCCACAAACCTCTATTTTTCCTAATGCAAGCTTAAGTGAATTTTATAACATGGGAAAAAGTACTGCCAGGCAAGCATGAAATTCCCATCATGCCCGCGGCTTCTATTTTTCCCATGCGTAAAGCTTAAATCCTTTGTTTTTCCAAAATGCCCCCATCCCGCAGGGGCTTTTCCGCACGACTTCACTTTTTTCCAAAGTGATCCGGACTCTCGATGGTGACTTCTTCTAGGCATAATGTGCGTAAATGTTTTCCAACCGCTTTAAACCAAAAATCGGGCTTACCGCAAAGGAATTGTTCTAGAGAAATTTCACAGAAAACGAAACGGGACAACACAAAAACATGAAAAATTGCCAAAAGTTACAAATAAAGCCCAAAACTTATTCCAAGTTAAAACCCTTCTGGTACATAAGAGTAATGACATATTCGATCATAACAAAGTTAAAATGGGGCACAAATAGCCTCATATAGGGCTCAAAATAATTAAATACAAATTTCCCACAGACAAATCCTGATGACAAAATATAACAATTTTGAGCATCTAGGTATTTGGCGAAAAAGGCTAATATGGCTCTTTGGGAATATCTTGACGCAATACAAGAACTTTCAGGCAATAAAAACACAAAACAACCCATTATTTTAAAAGTATGAATTTTTTTGGATAGGGTAGTCGCAGATTTCAGGATGAAATCTGGGTGACACCATTATTTAGTATCGAAAGCAGGATTATTTCTCTTGTTCATGGGATGGAGAAATAATTAATTGTTGAAGGGGCAACTATATTCCTCTATTGCCCTTATGAATGGAATTATATATATTTTGTTCTGACAAGCGTAGACTAGTTAATTGTTTATTCTTTGATGGTATGCAATTGTGATTGTGTTAATTTTTCATCCATCTCAAAATTTCTCGAAGTTGTGTTTTTCAATTGTGCATGAACATATACATCTACACAGATATTGAAAAGTAAAAATCATCATTGTATGACATTTAGGGTGGTTTCATGAGAGAGTCTAGTTGCTAACTTCATACGACTCTTGGTTTAGGTGATTATTGCTCCCAAATCGATTGGCATCTGATCTCTCCATTACTATGATCTCATCTTGTACAACTTTACCGAGAGCATCAAGATGTCGAGATCTCATGTTCTCGCAGTATTTTTCATTCATATTTTTGTATGGAGATCTATCACTGCAAGAAATGGGCTTCTTCTAAATGGAAATTTTGAAATGGGCCCAAAATCATGGAATATGAAAGGGACGGTGATAATACCATACTGGCGAGTGAAAGGCATTGTAGAATACATAACGTTGGAACATAAGCCAAAATATTTGATGGTGGTCGTCCCTCATGGAATGCATGTGGTCAGGATGGGAAATGAGGCGTCATTACAATTATTTGCAGTAGGTCGGGGTTAACAAAGGATCTTACAAATTGCATTCATTTCATGTTTCTCGACCTGCGCGTAGTCTCAGAGCTTGAATGTTTCTCTGCCACCATTTTAGGGAGAGGTGCCCATTTAGACTATCCTGTTATGTCTCCAAATGGGTGATATATTCCATCCATCTAGGCATGATTTAGTTTGTTAATAGTTTTAGTGGCCATTTATGTTTTTAGGTTGCATGTTTATTTCTTGTTTTGAGTCAATAATATTTCCATAGTATATATTGGTGTCCAATAAGTCAAAGTCGATTTGCCTAAAGTTTGTGAAGTTTAATATTTCTGGTCCAATGTCCATATTAAGTAGTGTTGGTCGTCGAGATAGGACTTTTTAGAAGAGCAATGATGTGGGACTAGAAGTCCCTCCTCTTTAATGGGAGAGGTTCCCTTATTCGAAACGAACTTATTTACAAATGTACGAACATTGTTTTATGGTCAAACTTGGATTTTACGAAAGTGTTTTCCACAAGGATCATCAATTACACAAGGACCGAGGAAAGGGAATAAGAAGATGAGCAGTAATAACAACATTCGTAATTATAGATAGCAGTAATAATTCCTCGTGTATGCGAAGCTTCAAAGAATTTAAGACAAGATCATTTGCGTTGGCTGAATGAGATTAAATTTAAAGACACAAAGTTCCATAAATAACCTTCTTCAGATTTATTAATCAAGGACACAAAGTTCCTTCTTGGTTGTACAAGATCACTGTATTTGCAAAACTGAACAGTATGCAATCAGAGAGACTAACGAGTTAGGAACAAAATGATCTCCACAATATTAAAGGAAAACACAGAGATAACAAGAATTAGATAGACAAAGAATGAAAAGCCCTTTTGTATTGATTTCTTTAAGATCTATTTACACTTTCAGCAAATATCCAAGTTCTTCCTCCTTCTCTTTAAAATGGCGCAGAAGGCCATTATATAGTTTACAATTCGGTTACTCCTCGTAACCGTTTCTTTTAACTAGAGAATAGTTAAGGACTGTTAATTGCAATGCCTTAACTAATTACATGGAATACGAAAGGAGTGGGAAGAAGAAAGAAGGATGGAGAAGGGGACAGGTGGCCAGTTCTGAGAGGGACCCACTGTCTTCAGAAACCGCTGCTTGAATCTTTCTAACGTCTCAGCTCTGTATTTGCCACGAGGGACACACCAGACGTTTCATCTTGAGGATGACAATGAGTGTCTTTGAAAACTGATGCAACCAGCGTCTTGAGAGCTTCGTCCTTCCGCCAGCTGTCCTTGAAATTTGATCTTCGGATTGATAGCATCAGAGCCGCAACTTAAATTCATATTTTGAAAAACAGCATATTCGGGTCGAGCGGGAAAAACTAAGTATGAATTGCCTTAGGTTCACTTGGGACATGTGAGACGCGAATGCGCGAAACACGAGGCTCGGCCGATTCGGGCGAAACGGGGAGAAGACGCACAAATGAATTTGGGACAATTGGGACAAAAATGTGCGAAGTGCGCGACTCGGGCGGTTCGGCCGAAATTGGAACAGTTTGCATTTTTGGCTTCGGGACACTTGGGACAAAAATGTGCGAAGCGCGCGACTCGGGCGGTTCGGCCGAAATTGGAACAGAGAGCAATTTGGAACTCGGGACAGTTGGGACAAAATCGGGCGAATCAAAGTAAAAATGGAACAACAGGTCCGTTTGAACTTGGGACATCTGGGACAAAAAGTTCCGGAGTACGCGGTTCGGGTGGTTCGGCCGATCGGGGAACAGAGCGCACTTTGAGTTTTGGGACACTTGGGACAAAAACATCCGACGGGCCCGAAAATGGGACAATTTCGGGATTTTTACGATCGGAGAATGTAAAGCACTTTCGCACTTGGGATAAAGGGACAAAAACTTCCGACAGGCCCGAAATACATACAAAATGACCCAAAACACAGATTTTCTCAATTTTCACGGCTTAGGCACTTCAGAGAAAACACTCATAACTCAAAATTTTGAAATTTTACTTCTATCAGAACAGGGAATTTTGAGTGAACAACAACTGGCTCCTTCTGGGGATGACTTGGCATAAATTCAAGGAATGAGGCAAGGCAAGAACTTAGACAAACTCGGGGAGAGCAGACCAGTGCCTTATCCATTGGGCCACGGAGTCAAAAAGAACACCAACACAGAGGGCAACACACCAAAACAACAAAAGGAAAACACACCAAAAGCAGAAAAGCAAAAACACTGTACAGAATATACAAAGGGACTCCCTAGTCACCTATGACTTGAACAACTTCAAATACTGCCCACTATAAGGAAGTGGGAGGGGAGAACCATCCATGTAATCAAGATAGAAAGAGTTCTTACCAGCAAAGTGTCTTATCTTGAATGGTCCGAGCCACAGGGAATCAAATTTTCCATGGCTGCCACGAGGTTCATGTCTTTTGTCCCATAACAGCACGGTATCTCCAACTTGGAACTCTCTGAACCTAGCTTTCTTGTCAAATAGAACCTTTACCTTCTGCTGGTGAGCAGATATCCTGTCAGCAACCTCCAATCTGTCCTCGTTCAGTTTGTGCAGGTACATGATTCTTTTATCCAGAGCATCACTGAAACTAGTATCTTCAATGGCCTTCATCAGGTGCAAGGCTGGCAGTTCCACTGTCACTGGCAATTGAGCTTCTACTCCATACACCACTTGAAAAGGAGACATTCCAATGGCTCTTTTAGGTGTGATCCTGTCTGCCCAAAGAGCATCATAAAGCTTCTTATGCCAGTTTCGCTGAGATTCATTGACCAACTTCCTTATGATAGTCACCAGATTTTTGTTGGTGGATTCTGCTTGTCCATTTCCCTGGGGGTAATAATCTGAAGAATGAGCCAGAGAGATGCCATACCCGTAGCAGAAATCCATTATCTCAGTTGAGGAGAAGTTCGAAGCATTATCTGTTACAATCTTGTTAGGTACACCATACCTTACCAAGATGTTCTCTTTGATGAAGTTGCATACAACTTCAGAAGTAGTGCTCTTGACTGGAATAGCTTCCACCCATTTGGTGAAGTAGTCAGTGGCAGTTAGCACATGAGTGTGACCAGCACTAGAAACAGGGTTGAGTGCACCAATGAAGTCTAGACCCCACTGCTGAAATGGTTCCTCAATCACAACTGGCTTGAGAGGTAAAGATGCCAATTTAGGTCTTCCCACAAAGGTCTGACAAGCTTCACATTTATCCACCCACTGGGATGCATCTCTGAACAAGGAAGGCCAGTAATATCCTCCCCGGAGTATCTTGTGAGCTGTGACTGTTGATGAATAGTGCCCTCCACATGCCTGATCATGGAAAGCTGAGAGCAACTTTCTCTCGCTGCTTGCTCCTTGTCCACACACTTCAGAAATCTCCCATCCAAACCACGCCAACAAGGCATTTTCCACAAGTACATATCATACTGATCTCAATTTAAATTCCTCTTTTCCTTGGTAGTTAAATGAGAGGGGCATTCCCATAGGTGAGAAAATGGGCAATTTCGAATACCATTCATCGATCGAACTAAGGAATAGAACAAGAGGAATGTCGCCTTTCTCCTCCAAAGAACTCATGTTTGGCTCCTTCAGCAATGAGCTCACAAAGACCTTTTCCACGAACCAGCTTGGTCGGTTTGATATCAATGTCATACTCCTGGACTTTAGCCACCCAGTTTCCTCTCTTGGACCCAAATTCTTGCTGTGTAAGAATTGACTTAACAGTTGTATCTGGAACCAGCACCATAGAGTGAGAGTTGAGGATATAGAAACGGAACGCGCTGACAGCTTTGACTACTGCAAAAGCATGCTTCTCCATCATGGTGTATTTCAGCTCATGATTCTTCAGGATATAGCTCATGAAGGCAATTGGTAGCTCATGTCCATCGAGTCTTCAAGTTAAGACAAAGAAACAAGGTATTATCTCAGAAGATAGCAATAGATGATGAAATCTTTGCTGAAGTCAGGACAGGCCAAAACTGGAGTTTTAGCAATGGCTTTCTTGATACCCTCAAAGGATTCCTTTCCTTCAGAAGACCAACCAAACGCTTGCTTCCCTTTCATCATCTGAGAGATGTTCAAAGTTAATTCAGCAAAATCAGGGATGAATCTTCTTAAGAAATTGATCTTACCGAAAAAGGAATGCACGCCTTTTTTACTGGTTGGGAGAGGAATTTGCTGGATGGCTTGAACTCGTTCAGGATCAATCTTAATACCATCCTTGGAGACAATGTGCCCTAATAGTTTTCCTTCTGTAACACAGAAGACAGATTTTTTAGGATTTAAAGAAATCCCATGCTCTCAGCATCTTTGCAGAATCAAGTTTCCAGGTGGTCGAAGTGATCTGCTCTTGTCTTTGAAAACACTGTCAGATCATCAAGGTATATGACAATACATTTCCCTTTCAAGCTTCCAAAAGCCAAATCCATAGCTCTCTGGAAAGTGGCACCAGCATTAATCAGCCCAAAAGGCATTCTCTTGTAGGAAAAGGTACCCCAAGGAGTGGTGAAGGCTGTCTTGTGTTGATCTGCAGTATCAACCTCTACCTGATTGTATCCCGAGAACCCATCAAGCATAGATAACATTTCAGATCCTGTTACTGCTTGCAATATTTGATCCATCATAGGCAGAGGGTAGTTATCTTTCAGAGAAGCCTGATTCAGGTTCCTGAAATCAACACAGATGCGGATCTCACCATTCTTCTTCCTAACAGGCACAATGTTTGCAATCCATGTTGAATGGTGAATGGGAAAAATGATTTTAGCCTTCAACAATTTCTGAATCTCCTGAAATATAGTGTCAGCTATTTTGGGATTATACTGCCTTTGTTTCTGCTTGAAAGGCTTGATTCCTGGTTTGAGAGGGATAGAGTGCTGCATGTCTTTTGGCTTGAAGGCTTTTAGATCCTCATAAGAATATGCAAGAACATCCTTATACTTCCTTAGAAGATCAATTGCTTTTCTCCTCTCATCGGTTGTGCAACATTTCCCAATATTTACCAGCTTGGGATCAGTAGAACTCCCTATATCAATCTTATCATACTCAAACTGATCACGAGGTCCAAGTAGGCTTTTAGATTTTACATATCTGTCATGTTTATCAAACAACTCCTCCAAACTCACCAAACCTTTGGGAATCTTGTTTCCTTTGAGTTTAATGCATCCTTCCTGATCTGTTTCTTCTCCTTGGGTGACAGGATGGTCAGAGGACACACTCTCACGAGGCAGGTTGTCACTTCCCTCAAAATACAGTTGTTCGAAATTGCCCTTGAGTTCCAGGAAGGAAAGCAAATGCTGGTCATCGTTGAAAACTTGCCAGTTATTGGTATTGTCAGGTACACTAGGCCGGTGGACCATTTCAATAGTGAACTTATCCTGAGAGAATTCAGGATGGGGAATCAGTAGTGATCCTGAGACAGCCAGTGAATCAGCCCTGCTGTTCTTTTCTCTAGGTATTGCCTCAATGGAGAAAGCATCAAGGAATTCAATTGAATCCCAAACCTGATTCCGGTAATGCTTCAGCCTCCCATTTTTTACCTGAAAAAGACTTCTGACTTGCTTCACAATCAGCTCTGCATCACCACGAGCCAGAAGATTTTTTACACCTCGTTCTTTGGCCACTTGCAGTCCAAGAATAAGAGCCTCATACTCTGCGGTGTTGTTAGTGTTTTCGAACTGCAACTTAAATGAAAAAGGGTGTAGGCAGCCTTCAGGTGACACTAGCAGGACACCAGCTCCAGAACCAGCCGAGGAACAACTTCCATCAAATTCTAAAATCCAAACACCATTGGGATCTTTGGGTGATACTTTGGAGGGTTGGATTTCATCAGGGGACAGAATCATGTAATTACCATGACCTATGTCTTCATAGAGTATTTGTGCCTTAGGATCATCCATTTTCTGCACAATATACTCAGATTGTTTCTCAGGCAACAGCTTCTTCATGTGTCCATTGACAGGTATGAGTGCGTGTGACCAATCCATTTGAATCTCTCCACCCACATCTTTACAGAAGTTCCTACTTAGCAACATTCCGTAAGAAGGAGGAATGTCTGCTACTAGGATGGTAGCCAAGACTTTCTTTTCAGGTAAAGCAGCAAAAGCCACTTGTGCATCTTTAATCCTTCCAACCAAAGGCACTTCCTTACTTTCCATGGAGTAGCAAGATCCATAAGTACGAGTAAGGGTCAAGCCTAAAGCATGAGCTACCTTAGCAGGCATCACATTATCTGAGGCTCCGGAATCTATGACACAGTTACTGAGCCTATGGCCAGCTATAAGAAGTGTTACATAAAAAGGCTTGATTTTGTCACCAAAGTGCGAGGTGACAAGCGGCTACTGACTAGGTGTGGTATAGAAGGAGGAGTGGGCAAAAGGCCTTTAGAGGTGGTCTTGGAATGGGAATTTACAAATTGGATCATCTTGGCAAAAGCTTTGGGATGGGTTTGGTAGTATTCAGCTTCTGAAATTTGAACCTTAGTCCTTTTTAGATGATCAACAATATCAAAGGATCCAGAGGTGGATGGGCCATCATCATTTGGAATTCTAGGCTTATCAACTTTAGGAGAAAAAGAAGAAGAAGCAACTTTGCTAGTAGGATTGGCAGGACTTACCTTTGGTGCAGATGAGGTAGGGATAGGAGATCCTCTTCTGGCAATTACAGGAATAGTTGCTGGCTGCTCCTTAGATTTCTTCATGGGCTGTGTTACTTTCTCCTTCTGCCTTGTCTGTTCTCGAGTCATGACAGCAAATGATTCACTGTTCATATCTGCTACCACTTCATCATAGTCATCTCCATCATCAGTGCCTTCGGTGGTAAAGAAATTAACCCGAGATCCTTCGAGTTCTTCCGCCTCATCATCAAATTCCTCCAGGAACTCCTCACAAGCTTCATTGTCCACATCATCATCTGGCTCTTCAACTTCACAGGTTGCATTCACAGGAACTTTGACAGGAGGTCCTTCAAGTGCTAGTCTTGTGTGGGGAGCAGGCAAACGGTTTCTGGGCTGGAAATTTCTTCTTGGAACATCTGCATACGGGGCATGCTGAGCTAATTGTTTCTTTATAGCTACTAGATCATTTGCAAGTTTCTGGACTAATGGATCAGTATTGGGTCCAGAGGTGGAGGAGGAAGAAGCAGCAGATTTAGATTTGGGAGGATCTCTCTTCAACTTCCCTGACATGATCAGGTCATCCTCGACACTAACAGCCAGTTCTTGATCCAGAATTAACGTTCCAAGATTAGCCCTTCTTAGAGCATAACTGACTTTGGGCGTTTGAGCATTTAGAAAGAAACATTTTTGAATTTGATCAACCGGTCGAGTATTTACAGGAATTTTGTTGATCAGTCTGTTGAACCGAGCCACAAATTCTCTCATGGGTTCTGATGGATCTTTCTTTATCTGAGAAATTTGGGCAAGCAGGGCATGCACATCTTCTGCCGGCTTGAAACGGCTTTCGAACTGAGTTCTCATTGTATTCAGATTCGGTGATGATGGCACCAAACCGAAAGGTGATAGAACCGGGCAAAAGATTATCCCGTAACATCCGAACGAATGCCTTACTGAGACGTCTTCATGTTCAACTCCCAAGACTCCACATGCAACTATGAAGGCTGCAATGTGTTCATCAGGGTGTACTTTGCCATCTCCTCTAAACTTGGGGAAGTTCTTTCGGTTACCTCTAGGTAACTCATGCAAAGGCTGAGTAAGGGCCAGGGGCCCGACACGTTGACCCCATGGCAATTGTGCCGCCATTCTTGGAAATACGGCTTGGAGGGGAACTGTAACACCAGCTAGGATCAAAGCTCGTAGATTGGGACTAGCAGGTTCTGAAGGAATACCACCCGTAGGACTTCTATCTTGAACAGGTGGAGTGCTCGTCGAACGAGTTCTTCTATTTGAAGGGAAAGGAAAACCCTGTTGCTCCAAAAGCTGAAACTGAGAATCTTCGATACCAAGGGTCCTTCTCCCTCGAGTGAAACGCGGAGTCGCCAGATCAAAGGATGATCGAAAAATTGCAGTACTGGAATGCGGTTTTCCCCAGCGGAGTCGCCAAAAACTGTTGGTCGTCAGATAGGACTTTTTAGAAGAGCAACAGTCAGGGGACAAGAAGTCCCTCCTCTTTAATGGGAGAGGTTCCCTTATTCAGAAACGAACTTATTTACAAATGTACAGAACATTGTTTTATGGTCAAACTTGGATTTTACGAAAGTGTTTTCCACAAGGATCATCAATTACACAAGGACTGAGGAAAGGGAATAAGAAGATGAGCAGAATAGCAACATTCAGAATTATAGATAGCAGAATAATTCCTCGTGTATGCGAAGCTTCAAAGAATTTAAGACAAGATCATTTGCGTTGGCTGAATGAGATTAAATTTAAAGACACAAAGTTCCATAAATAACCTTCTTCAGATTTATTAATCAAGGACACAAAGTTCCTTCTTGGTTGTACAAGATCATTGTATTTGTAAAACTGAACAGTATGCAATCAGAGAGACTAACGAGTTAGGAACAAAATGATCTCCACAATATTAAAGGAAAACACAGAGATAACAAGGATTAGATAGACAAAGAATGAAAAGCCCTTTTGTATTGATTTCTTTAAGATCTATTTACACTTTCAGCAAATATCCAAGTTCTTCCTCCTTCTCTTTAAAATGGCGCAGAAGGCCATTATATAGTTTACAATTCGGTTACTCCTCGTAACCGTTTCTTTTAACTAGAGAATAGTTAAGGACTGTTAATTGCAATGCCTTAACTAATTACATGGAATACGAAAGGAGTGGGAAGAAGAAAGAAGGATGGAGAAGGGGACAGGTGGCCAGTTCTGAGAGGGACCCACTGTCTTCAGAAACCGCTGCTTGAATCTTTCTAACGTCTCACCAGTATTTGCCATGAGGACACACTGACGTTTCATCTTGAGGATGAAAATGAGTGTCTTTGAAAACCGATGCAACAAGGCGTCTTGAGAGCTTCGTCCTTCCGCCACTGTGTCCTTGAAATTTGATCTTCGGATTGATAGCATCAGAGCCGCAACTTAAATTCATATTTTGAAAAACAGCATATTCGGGTCGAGCGGGAAAAACTAAGTATGAATTGCCTTAGGTTCACTTGGGACATGTGAGACGCGAATGCGCGAAACACGAGGCTCGGCCGATTCGGGTGAAACGGGGAGAAGACGCACAAATGAATTTGGGACAATTGGGACAAAAATGTGCGAAGTGCGCGACTCGGGCGGTTCGGCCGAAATTGGAACAGTTTGCATTTTTGGCTTCGGGACACTTGGGACAAAAATGTGCGAAGCGCGCGACTCGGGCGGTTCGGCCGAAATTGGAACAGAGAGCAATTTGGAACTCGGGACAGTTGGGACAAAATCGGGCGAATCGGCCGAAAATGGAACAACAGGTCCGTTTGAACTTGGGACATCTGGGACAAAAAGTTCCGGAGTACGCGGTTCGGGTGGTTCGGCCGATCGGGGAACAGAGCGCACTTTGAGTTTTGGGACACTTGGGACAAAAACATCCGACGGGCCCGAAAATGGGACAATTTCGGGGATTTCACCGGTCGGAGAACAGAAAGCACTTTCGTACTTGGGACAGGCGGGACAAAAACTTCCGACAGGCCCGAAATACATACAAAATGACCCAAAACACAGATTTTCTCAATTTTCACGGCTTAGGCACTTCAGAGAAAACACTCATAACTCAAAATTTTGAAATTTTACTTCTATCAGAACAGGGAATTTTGAGTGAACAACAAGTAGTCAAATATAAAATGTGTAAATGTTTTATTACTGATGTGTTAGTCAAGTGTTGAGAATTACGTTATTGTCATTATTTATAAGTGTTAATATCGTTAATTTGTGTCTTAAGTATGTTTTTATAATTTTCAAGAGTCCCATCAAAAGTAATCAAATAGTCTAATTGTTAAACTTAAGATTCAATTGTCATTTGTTATGTTGTTAAAGAGTCTTTGTTTTCTACTCGTGTTGTCTCATATTTTGAGTATATTGTTATCATCAAAGTTAAGTGTTGTAAAAATTAAATAGGTAATTTTAGGATATTTGTTTATTTTTAGTGTCCTCAAATAATTTGTCATTGTAAAAAGTCCGTAAAAATTTTTTTTTAAAACTTTCCTCATGAACGCATTTTCGGTGTTACTCGATGTCCAAAAATAAGTTATTTCACATTGTGGGAGGAATACTATACCAATAGATGCAATGTGGAAACTCTTGAGCTACATGAAGGTATTTTGCTAAGTAAGCAACATAAATCTATTGGAGGATGGAGGCACTGGAGGTTGGAGGACAACCAACGACCTCTCATCAGTCACCAACAATGGGGCTTCTTCACTGATTTGGTGGCACGTGTGTGTTTTTCTTTGGATTGGTGCACCTTATTTCAGCATGCAACATGTTTGATTTCAACATTTTAGTTTGGTGTGGTTTTCAGTGTGAATTGAAAAATAAGAGCAAATGTTCATTCCTGTTCATGTGTGTGTGGCTATTCCTACATAATTCCCCAATGCAATAACATAGTGAAGAATAAATAACACAAAGAAATGCAACATCATGAGTCTTGAAGAGGTTGAATAGTCAGATGTGTTCCTATTCATACCTAGGTTTGTGGTTAGCCTCCTCAAAACCATTGAAGGTTTTTCATATGTGTTCCTGCTGAGTTCCCACATTGCTAGGTCAGATGTGTTCCCTAGAGTGACTAGTTGATAAATAGATGATTCCTGAGCATGTTCCCATCCTCATTGGTTAGATGTGTTCCCAAAAGTGCATGGTCAATAAGAAGTTGATGTGTTCCTTCTTCTACCTTCAGTTCAAGTGTGTGCCAAGATCATGAGCGTGTAGAGGCAGCAGATCGCAAAGGAAGTGTGAAAACTCTTTTACTACCATGTAAACATTAAGGGGGGAATGGTAGGAAATTAATATTAATGTTCACATTATAGTTTGGGTGGTTAGTAATATTGTTATAAATAATATTATGTACTTAGATCATATTATTGTATATAACAAACCAATATGTTTGTTATACCCGTAGATCTATTAATGGGATAATCATTATTATTTCTTCCTATTTAGTAGGAAGCTATTTTCTATTGTAATGGCTATATAATATCCATATGCATGCAATGGTTGATTTAATATAGTGAGAGTTTTATTTATTATTGACTATGTCAAGCTGATCCAAATTTATTATTTTCCTTCTAGACTTTATGTTTAAAATTCTAGCCGATCCGTCCCCAGAATGATGGGAAATTGAAAAAACATAAATTAGGGAAGAAAAATAGGTTTTTATACCATTAAAATGTAGGGAACCTCTGAGTTTGATTTCACTTTCTTCTAAAAGGTGCATGGGAAAGAGGGAGACCGAAAATTTTGTTCAATTTCATTCATCAGATTGGGAGATATGAATTTTTCTCATTTGGTCATGGAGTAATTCCAGAAAATATTTGGCATGCTTTGTTTAAAAAATGCAAGTTTCTTGGGTATTTTTCATATGTATTTTTCATTTGTAATTTAAATGAATTTTTTTCCAAAAAACACCTCTCACGCACTCTCACGCATGCACATGAAGGAAGAAATAATGAGTTAGAAATTTTGGTTTTTAAATATTCTTGGGAGTGAGATTTTTTCCCAACTCTCCGAAAGGATGAGATAGATGGGGTAGAAAAATTCACCTTCACCTAGCCATGAAAAGTGTTGCACTGATGAGTTTTTGGTAGGGGAGAGAGAGAAAGCAAGCAAAAGCACCCGGGGGCTAAGACGGGTCACATGAGGAACCTGGGAAAGGGTTGGACATGGGCACATTTTTGTGTCAAAAATTTCCCAAGGGTATTGGATATATGGGGTAGAAAATTCACCCTCAAATGGGAGTGACAAGTGAAAGAAGCTGATTTGATGAGGCCGTAGAGGAGGATGGGATGAAAAATGGCTTGCAGATCCTTCTCGGGGTCACATGATGAATCAAGGGATAAAATGGGAATGGGTCACATTTTTGTGTCCAAACTATCCCAAGGGTATGGTTAAATTTTTTTCCCTCACCTGAGCATGACAAGTGTCACTTTGTGGTTGCACAACGGGAAGGGCTAGGATTAGGTGAGAAGGGGCTTAACTGAGCTCATCAAGCTTCATCAGGGTCATGTGATGGACCAAGGGGCTCAAATGGGCATGGGATAATATTTTTTTACCAAATATCCTAAGTGGATAGGAAAAATGAAATAGCAAATTGTGCCATATTCTAGAAGTGACATTTGTTCCACCTGTGAAATTGACTAAGTCTCATAATCTTACGTTGAGTAGATCCATGAAGATGAAGTTTGAGAGATTCAAGAAGACTTTTTGGGAACTTATCTATATGAAACTGACTCCAAAATCCTTTTGAGAAGAATGGGATGTGTTGCATCATCTAATTATGCCTGTAAATCCCTAAAAACTAGTCTTTTTCCTTGGGATTGCAGGTGTGCTTGCCAAAAATAAATTGTGAAAAAAATCACTTTGGTCTTGTGAAAAATATGAACAAACTATCATTTATAAAATTAAATAAAATTTCCAATGGTATATTTTTTGACCTATAACTCTTTATGGAGCTCCCAAAATCATCTTCTGAAGCTCAAGCACTATTTTGAACTGTAAGCTCCTTCACCTTCAAAAACCCGCTTTCATTGAACTTGTCCCTAAACCTTCAAATATTCCATAAAATTTCATAAATCACTTTAAATATGTTCTTGTCTCCTCAATATCACTTCTTGATGAATTTGGGCCTTCAAATCTGTCCCAGAAGGTGCACATTTGTGTCAAAAAGGCTATAAATAACCATTTCTAAGTTTACTGAAGAATCTTCCTTGAGAAGCACTACATCAGAAGAACTTCATGAAATTTTTTTCATATTTAAAAAATTAGGAAATGTTATTACAACACATATGATCACTTAGAGTATTGGGATATACATGCTACAAAGGGAAAGCTAATCCAAACTAAGTGCTTAGGAGGGTTTATAAGCAAAACATTTGACACTAGGGTATAGTTGTCATCTTTCAACACTGGATTTTTCCCTTGCAAAAACACATGCGAAAAGGATGGTAGTAGAGTAGTAGTAAATAACATAAATTCAAGAGGGTTATAAGTAGATTGTGGAGGTGGAAATGTATGGTAAACAATATTAACAATTTCTTTAGATGTAGAATTTTTCGTGCTTAAGAAGTGGGGCATTGAATATCTTGAGCTTATCATTATCATTGGTAGGTTTGGATATAGGAGGCTCATCCCATTAAATTTCATAAAAATATTTAATTCTCAGATCACACATTTACTCTTAAAGCATTGATTGGTGTAGTCTCCATTTCTATGGTGATAATCACAATATGCATTTTCATCAAAGTTTTTTTCTTATGGATGACTAGAATCCAAATCGAGAGGTGGAGGAAGAGAGATAAGGTTGTTATAAAGGACATGTTGCAACACCACTTGAAATGGGATTATTAATTTAGTAGACAATAATCAAGGTGGTTATATTTAGATCTTTGGTTGTTGGTACATTGCATTAATAGTGTATTTGGCCTCATCTTGGTGCTCAGTAGGATTACTCTTGAAAGTATTTTTACTTGGGAATTTGGCATTATATTGACTAGAAGCATGATCATGATATTTTATTTTACCCATGAAAATTATATTTCTTTCATTGTATGAGGATATGAAATAAGTGATCAAACAAATGAAATGAATCAAGATGAAAAATCTTGACTATGAGGCAAAATAATTTATACAAATAAAAATCACACTTTAGAATCAGCTATGATATATTTCATTTTAGTAAGATTAGTCTTATAACAAATTTTCTAAAGGAGTAAAATATCATATAGAATGAATAGGAAAATCATAGAACCATTGCAATGCATAATATTGTAAAATTTTACAAAACAATTTTATTAACAATGTATCATCGAAAGCATAATCTAAGAAAGCAACATGAAATGATCTAAGATGTTCTTGTGGATCTTCTTTACTAGTGAAAAGAGGAAGCTTAGGTGAAACAAAACTAGGGGGAAGAGGATACGAAGCATCCTCGTGTACAAGAGGACTATGCATAATAAGTGAAGAATATGTAAAAGAATAAGTGATGGTGATACCTTATTGTATTTAAATAAATTGGGCTCATAGGTTACACAAAAAGGACTCTAAGGCATGGGTGCAAAAATGAACTAGGTAGAATATTAGAGATAAGAGGAGATGAAAAATGAGTGGTGCTAATAATAATGGAAACATTGAGACAAGATGCCCCATGGAGGTGTGAGGAGAAGAAATATGAATGAAATGTGTAGGTACCATGGAGGGGATAAGATTAGAAATGATACTAATAGATATAAGTGTGATGTATGTATAGAGGAAGATCCTAAAGTGTGAAAAATTATTTCATTAGAAGAATTTTCATAAGAACTTTTACAGCTAAAAGAACATCAAGGACCGATTGTGCATGGCTTGGGTTATTATACAATTGAGCACAAAAATTGGCTAGAGCATAAAATTGGTCAACGTTATTATCTTCATCATCAAAATTCTAATTGTCGAAGTCTCTACATCATCTAAGGGTATGTGAATAGCATTTAATAGGGGTTGTAATTTATAGATATAGAAGAGACCATGAATTTAGAATTATTTTGAGTAGAAAATGGAAGCTCAAGGTATTACGGAGAACCAAAATGATTGCTACATATAATATTAAGCATGAAATGCAAGATAGAAAATTGATAGGGTTTGGAAGAATGAATTAGAAGAATAAAATAGGTTAATTCCAATGCACATGATTCGATACTCAGTTCACTAAATGATTTAACCTAAATTGGTTAATATATCAAGGGGGTAGTCAACCAATGGTAGAATATCCCAATCAATTAGTTTCTAGGGATCATTGAATAAATATTAAGAATAACCATTAAGAAATGATAAATAATGATGAAAAACAATAGATAAATCACTTGCAATGAAAGAGAATATGAATTAGATTATCCCCTACACTGTGTGATGAT
The DNA here is from genome assembly GCA_018340775.1 of Taxus wallichiana var. yunnanensis. NCBI lineage: Eukaryota > Viridiplantae > Streptophyta > Pinopsida > Cupressales > Taxaceae > Taxus > Taxus wallichiana. Next base: position 474,886,037 of record CM031239.1, on the reverse strand, counting down.
ATGGGTTGGTTTGATGAATAAAACAAGTTGGAAATCACTTGACAAATCATCATTGTTAAAATTGTGTGTTAAACTACTACATGGACCAAAGTAGATGTCATAGGAAAAAGTGTATCCTATTATGGCCTTTCCATATAATAATGTCCCTTCATATCCTCTACTCATGATAATTTATATGTATATGTCTTTTCTTATTATCTTATCCTTCTAAAATCTAGATTTTTGAAACTATGTGATGCTTTTTATGTAACCGATTGATCCTTCAAAACCATAGATAGCAAAAAATACTTTTAAAAAACATTATGTAGGTTGTGGGAATCCTTCCGCATTTTTGACGTAATCATTACTCGAAGAGGGATCAAGACCTCATGTTATTCTCTGCTAGCATGTGATTTCTAGAGTGTATGAAACCAAGTAGAAAATCATGATCTTGAAATAATGAGATTGTATTTACACCTTTTACCTAACCTATCTTGGAATGATGACGCGTTCTTGCATTTATAGAATTGAGTAGATGATTGCCCTAAAATAAGTATGCATATTATATGGAGTCTAAGAGAGTATTGAAATTTATTTGCTTATGATTACTCTTAGTGTATGCTCATTAGGATTATAGGGTGTTAAGTTTGCATGATCTCCTCCTAGATAATGGATGAATAACTAGCTTAGATACATGTTTTGGATTTTAAAATATCACATAAGGTAGAATATAAGTGACCCAAAGGAACTTGAATATAGAAAAGTACCATTAGAGAAAGAGGGAGCAAAGTGGCCAGATCGTCCAACAACATATGGGTGTTATGGCTCTCCCCATATTCTATGGTCCCAAAATGTATGTGTGGCTGATATAAAATATGGGTTCATACAATGTGAGGGTTTAACATGACTTGATGGAGTAATATGATGTTGTGCATACAAATAGGTTAGGTATGTAAGAAATAATGGGTAAGACATGGCTAGGGATATGATGAATAAATAAGTTGGACAAGTTTAAAGGTATTATATAATTTGTGTTGTTGTAAGACATAAATTACAAAAAAGATTGTATATAGTTGGGATTATCATCATTTGAGTCAGAAAGAATGACATTGACCTTAGGATTGTAGTCAAATAAATAAGGTATGGAACACTATGCATTATAGGAGTAGTGGGAATGTGGAAGGGATTAATGAGGAAGGGTATCAACATGTCCTATGGTTTAAGATTAGTGTCATGCCTACATCATTGGTTATTGTAAATGGATTATAGGAATTGGTACCCATATGATGTGAATGCACACATGCAACATCCCCTAGGTATTCCTAATAGAATATTGTAAGAAAGAGGTTGGTCAAGAACCAAGAGCTTAGTATAGATGGTTTTGAGGCATACTATAATAGGGATCTAAATATAACAAAGTGGTTTCGATAAGTTTTGTCAAATCCATGAAAATTTATTGGGTATGTTTGATGATTAAAGAAAGATGAAACTAATTATAAGGGGATGATCATCAACATGTGATGTAGGGGCATATCAAAAATGAAATTTATCCTTCTATCATGGTTGAGGATATTAAGATAAGTGTGTTAGTGTGATGTAGCATAGAATTCACCAATACAAGCCCAAGCACACTAGCACATCACTTAGCCTAGACTAAGTGCTCACCCAAAGCATGCAAAGGTACCAGGCCCCTCTTTAGGGTTGCTATTGTAGGATGTTAGCATGATGAAGACTTAAAGCATTCAGATCTATGACTAATATATCATTCTACAAAGTGCATGTTCAGATCTAGATCTAGAGAATAACAGACTTAAAAGATAACCATGATAAAATCAAGCATGCAACACTGAACTATAACCATGATAACACCTTGATTCAGTCCATAATATCCATTATATTAAATTCAGTAATACATAGAAGCTTCCTTATAATAACAATAGTATACGCTCATGCGCGTATCAGATTTGGTAGCATAATCTCACTATAACATAGTTCTCACACACACTCTCTCTATGCTACATAGTTCACTACATATTTATAAGGGTGGGGAATTTCCCTTCACCACTTATCTAATCCCAAAATAGGTCACATGCTATTATTAGCCACGCGTCATTACAAAAATAACCACACATGCAAGTGCACTAACAATAGACTGCTTTTAGTTAACTTACGTGATAATAGTATATCTATTCTCAAAGATGTATCCATGCAAATTGCTTCATAGCTGATCATTCCAAAAATTACCAAGGCATGTCGCATAAGTCTCCAACCAATTTGTGTGCTCGACACACTATCTCCAAAAATAGCTCATCATCATGAAAATGGCTAAGTCCTAAACCTATTTCTATTCTACGCGTGTGAAAACTTCTTGATACTTCCACACCTTTGAATGTGCTCTACTCTCTTTAGCAAACATTCTATATTTCCTTTGTTGAGTTCCAATTTTGAATGACCAACATTACCCCACACTAGTTGCATTGCTGCCCCAACAATGGTTGTCTCTAAAATGAATCAAAAAATATGAATAGAAGAATAGAAATAATTTTGATGAATAAAATAATGTCTTTACCCTGCAATATCTTCTGCTTCAACCTAAAGAATCAATTTTGGATATTCTTATTTTATTTCTACCTCTAGAGTCTGCCAATCATTGAGCATGACCTCTGCCTTCTCTGGAATATCCACTACAATTGACTCTAACTCATCCTTTGCAATATCTCCTTTCTCATTCTATAAGACCAACACAATGTTGGACATGGAAGTCATTCTCCCTTCTAACAAGTCCATCTTTTGCGTGATGAGTTTTCTAAGCTCATCTAACCTTTCCTTGTGTGGTTCTTGAGTTGTTGTAAGGGCCTCACACTTTTGTTTGACAAATTCTAATCATTCTGTGTGGCCCAATGTTTCATCTTTCATGGCCTTCAAGACTTCACTATCTTCTAAAATGGTCTTGGTTCTTATAACGCTTCTGGCATTGTACAAATATTTAGTGCTTGATCTACCTTCTTTAGTTCCTCCTACAAGCTCTGAAGCAACCCCTCATATGATGTAATATTCTACATCATTGAAGCCTTTTCCCACTCTACTTCCTACATTGGATCCTTTGGCTTTGACATGCGTAGAGGTTCATCTTCAAGCACTAATTCCACCAAGGTACTTACATAATGCATTACTGAAGGAAATGTTTTGGGTACCTTTGGCTCTAAATGTGGCTTTGATTTCATGATATTGTCCCCAACTTCCTCTGCCATGCTGATGAAAATAGCATTTTCTTTTTGTGACAAGTATTTCTCTTGCTTTAGGTATGTTATTTCTACATCTTTAGTCTTGATTTCCACTTGTAACACCCTAATTGTTGCAGCTTTATCCATATTCCATCGTGCCACTTCTATCGAGACTTTCACCAAAGCATTGCTCACTTGTTCATCTGACATAATAGTAGGCTTGACTGTTATGTGTCTGGTTTGAGGTGTCTTCTTCAACCTCCTTTATAGGCATTGCTCCTCACACACATCAAATTCTGGTTCATCCATTTACGTGTGTATCGACCATGACAGTTACTTCCTTATACACATGGTTTCCATGTCTTCATCCATCAACTCCTAACCATACAAATCATTTTGTGTCATTGTGCTTTGGAAATGGGCGAAGATAATTTTACCTGTGTCCTCAGCATAGCCCATGACTGGTGGAAGATATTCCCCACTTGTTATTTTTGATCTACGCTGCTTAGGAACTTGGGCTTCAAGGTTTGGAACTTGTGCTCTGTGTCCCGAGAAGTCTCGATTATTGTCTCATCTACCTCCTTTCCTCCTTCCTCTCCATCCTTCATATCTTCGTCTTCCGGGGTTTTCCTTGTTCTTTGGAGGTGTAGGGGATTTGGGCACACTTTCCTTATAATCTTCTACTTCCTCATTCAGCTTTAATTTCCTTCTTCTTTTCTTAGTTGTCTCCTTATGTGGAGAGATTTGAGGTGATCTGCACACTAATTTTGGAGTAGCACCTTGGGTCCTTGATCTCTTGAATACTATTTTGAAATGGCACTCTCCTTGACTCGCATCCAAGTCCTCATCACCTCCCTCTTATGGCTGAGGTGGTTTAGTAACATGTTTAGCTTCTTCCTTATTTGGAGGTTGTCTTCTTCCTATATTCTTCAAATAACCACTATCTTCATGCTCTTCTTCTTCATCATCTACTTGAATTGTTTTGTGGGCTTAGGCACTAGGATGTTTTCCATTGTATGCTTACCTTTTGGTGGCCCCGGGAAGTGCAAAATCCTTCTCCACATACTTAGTGTTCTCCAGCTTGGGTTTGAGTTACGGGTACACAAGCACTACTCTGGTGTCCCATACTCCCAAGCTTATAGGCTTCATGCTTATAATATCTGAGATAAGCCTCTCAATGTAGGCATTCCACCTTGGATATACATATTTCTTTCTCAGAGTGTGGTAGTTGTAATCTACCTTGTTTCAAGGTTAGTGTGAATCTGAAAACCGGTGAACTAATGCCGGAAATATTTTTTTGTGAAGGCATATGGAAATTTGCACCATGGGCTCCAAGCTCGTCTTTCATCGTAAATCATGTGATGCAAAATTTTTGGTAGATCGCAAATTGAAATACCTTACCCACCACTCGAAGGAAACTCCTTGGGTATGTGCCACTCTTCTTGAATGCCACATGAAGTCTATCATACCACATCTCCAATATAGACACCTAAATTTGGTCACATTCCCCTTAGCCCTTGATTGGATAACCAACTTAAACATGGGCACCTAACCATTTCCCCTTTTACCTCACATTAATATTAATTTAATTATTTTAATTAAATTAATCCTCATCCTCACAACTTTCATTATTTAATTGTCTTAATTGACCTAGTTCCCACCTCACCTAGACACCTCACCCAACCATCTCACCCTAGACCTATTCTTGGCATGTTCCCATAACTAACTACAACTAAGTCTTACTTGCCTTAATGAGCTAAGATTTGGTCTAACCCTAAAAGCACATGCCTAAGATTTCTCTAACCACATTCCCACTCATTAGAAGGAAGATTCCATTCTAATCCGCGAGAACAAACCAACTTGGCCCAATAAATTAGAAAGATCTGCCCATTTTAGTAAACCTAGGGAATCTCGCCTTAACCGATGCCGATCAGACCTAAATTGACACCAATCAAGATGGAACCATCATCGGTTACCATTTATTCACCTTAGCAACCTTGTTTGAGAGGTTGGCACATTCTGAGATCAAGGAAGAGAAAGAGGAGCTGTATGCAGGTAGAACAAAGGTCTTTTTGTGCATCTAGGCATCCAGAACCATCATCTAGACAGATCTAGAAGCATTGTACCCACGGTAGCATTCTCGGGAAGCACTGCCATGGCACCAAACACCATTCCTCCAATCAACCGTCACCTCCATCTAGCCATTGAAACACCATAGTAAGTGTATCCCTAACCAACATTGTTATTTCAGTTAGTTTCTTTTGTTACTCCTCTTATTAATCTACACTTTGCATGCTGATTCTCCTATCCCTTACCAACATGTAACCCAACCATTTCCTTACCCACACACCGCCAAATCACCCATCCTCACCTATTTTTCATCCCTGAATACACCTGAGACATTTATAAACCTCCTTATCCACCCCACCATCTCCATCAAATCCCAGATCAAACCTTGCAATTAGATCTCTTTGAGTTTCATACACCCCAACCTTACCGACACCGATTACCCATATCCGTAGTCGGTTCTACATAAGCCATCAGCGGTCATACGAGATCGACATCGGTCTCATGTTTTATACTCGCCAAACAATAGAGTCAAATAACCTCCTACTAATTGACCTAAACCATCCAGAATCAGACCATGACCAGTCCCAGTACCTTGACAATCACCTCATCCTTTAGATCCAACTATAGCCTAGCATGTTGTGATTGGATTTGCTTATTGTACTTGAATGAGATACCTAAATCATATCAACTACAATAGGACTTTACTTATTTCTCACATTAATTTGTTTTAAATAGTGGATTGACATCCATATAGGAAGTATCACACTTCCTAGAACTAGTATACGCTAGGCAGTCCAATGTCATATATCATTTAACTTCTCTTTTGTGGTCTTATTTTCTATTATAGATAGTTCCTCATAGCCAAAAGGAAGCTCTCACAAGGGTCAAGAAGTTAGAACGTGTGTAACAACCATCAACCGATCATCAATAACATGTATTCCTCCTTAGCCCTTACCCTTATCTTTTTTTCATCATTAAAAATGTAAAGAAAATAGTGAAACATTTTAGCATGTCGTTGGGACCCATTAGGGGTTCTATTGCATTTTATTCATTTCTAGGAAAAGTTGTGCGTTTGTTTCCTTGTAAAAGGTTTACATAGTAATTTTATTCCCTAGTAATCCTCTCTTCTTTCAAATTTATCTAAAACAAACATTTCTCTTGGTTCATTTAAAAGGAATCATGATTCTTTATTGCTTTCTACATTTAGTGAAAGAGCATACCCTCTCCTATTCATCATTTGCTTCATCGAACATAATATTTGTGATTAAGCCTTAAAATTGGTTGAATTACATTCTCGATTTTCTGCATTTAGCTCACATTAAAATGAGGGAAACCTATATACTTGGAAGTCATGCCTAGTTGATGGTTGACAAAATAATCATAGAAAGCACATTCTTCTCTCTCTCCGTGTCTTACCAAACTACACAAAATTGAAATATACACATTTTTCTTAAACAACATCTTACCCGGGAACACACTGTCGGTGATCACATGATCCAATAGGAAAGTACTCCCACTCATTTCTTTTTTGAGTCATTACCTCGTAAGAGGCCCAACCCCGCCATAACATACCTAAAACCTCTCCTTTTAGATATCCTTCTTCATAGGAAGCCTTCCTCACCAAAAATCTATTCTAAATTCATGAGTCAATCTTCTAAATAGCATAAGCTCAACACATTAAAAATCACTTGTTAGGTGTGTGTTTTTAGTGTTTGATTGACATGCGTTTTGAGGTATGAGGATACGCTTCTCCATTTTTCCATTTTGTTGCCTTACACACTCCACAATCATCAGTTGGAGTATTCTGACTTCTTCTAAGTGTGTCAGGATTTCATTGCATCATCTCTAGACCTCTAGGTTGATTATTTATCTCACTAAAATTCACAACAATCCATTTTCTACATTTTTGAATTTCATAGAACCGACATCGAGTTATCCCCGACCGCATCAGTTTGCTTAACCGCATCAATTTTCTATTCTTTTGGGTTAAATTTCCTAAAGAACCCTTATTTCATTTTCTTTGTTGTTAGAGTTCCTGTGAGTCTTTGTACTCTCTAGGATTTGATAAACCATCATCATACAACTTGTTCATCTAACTGTCACCAGTCTTTACCTCATTTGGTAAAACTATTCCTGTCTCATAGTAACCAACCTCGGTTACCCCTGAACCGACATCGGTCATCCTTAACTAGCGTCGGTTACCCTGTACTGAATATCAATTGATATATTACCCAAATCCACCTATAGACACCTATTTTCTTCATTCTCACTACTCCCTGTGTCACCTGCAGGATACAACATCACTTGATATACATTCATTCACATGGTGTTGACTCATAATCAAGCTAACACTCTTACATTTCACGCAAGTTATCAACCACTCTTACTATTCCTTCACCACCCTTTGTCCTGTCACCCATGGATCCAACCCTACCTACCACCATTTCTATAGGAGATGAGGAATTTTCATGACTCCTTGATCAAAATCCCATAGCCTTACAGTTCTACCTTTCCCACTCTTCCACCTAAGACTCCTTAGGTCAATTGATATATGGCATGCATGTATCCATATCTCCTGCCCTTATTCCCACTTCTACATCAGCCCCTAATAATGTGGCATTACCTTCACCTGCTTCACCCCTAGTGGTTTCACAGCTAGGACCCATACCCACTATGACCATTGCGTCTATAGTATCAATTGCACTGTAGTATCTATTGTCCCCTCATTGACCAACCAGACCATAACCCCATCTGCACCCATTGTCTCACAAATACCCATTGTAACACAACCACCCATGGTGTTGGTGACCCCTACTCCATTCCAGAATCTTATCCTCTCCATCCCACAAACACTACCCCCAATCACTACTAGAGTCACTACAACCATCCCACCTACATACACATACTATCAACAACCCCCTATCTCATCTGTCACCCATTCTAGATACATGCCCTCTATGTCGGTCCCCTATTCTCAACCTCCCTATTCAGCATCACCATATAATGGAATGTCGCCCACATCATAGGTTCAATACCAGCCCCCTTATGCCACAGGAGGTGCCCTTCCATCACAACCTACCAATGACCTCATCAAATTGATGATGGAAAGGATGCAGACACTGGAAGCATCAGTTTCGGGCTCACGTAATTCTCTCACCTACAATGAAATTTGTAATGAGCCCATTCATCCATCCATCCCTATTTTCCCATACCATGTACATTAGGAAATGCCAAAATTCAACCATTTCAATAGTAAAGAAGACCCACAACAACATTTACGGTCTTTTAAACATAGGTGTTACCTGATCGCCCATGATGACACTTACTCCTACAAAACTTTCCGATGTCCTCGATAAGACTCGCATTGACTGCACAAGGCTACCAAGACACTCCATCTACTCATTTAATCAAGTAGCCCAAGCCTTCTTAGATCATTTCTCCATCAACATTGTTAAGAAGGTTACCATGTCTGATCTTTATTCCACACTACAAAAGTATGAAGATGAGTTTATTGCTGACTTTTGTCGCTCATCTTTGGCGTAACCTACTTAACCAGATCACATTTCAATTACCATTAATCAACTCATAGAGTTATTTACTCGGCTTGTGAAAGACACATATCACCAACCCCAGTAGGTGCGGACCTTTCACACTTTTGACGAGGCATTCACCATGGCACAAAATTGGAAATTCATGCTATCAAAGAAAAGAAAATTCAACTTCGTAATAAGAACATCGTATTCAAATCAAATGATGCTTCTTCATCTTCAAAACCCCAAAACAACTATTCAAAATCCAAAGGATCTGCCAACACCGTAGTTCTCAAGGATGGCCCCCCTCATCAATCAAACCCAACCAAACCTCCCTCTAATCTCTCTCCCGTCCAAGCTTTCCAGTTCGAGACAAGAACAAAAAAGTACACTTTGATAGGAAAATCTCATTCTTCTCGCTTTGGAAAATATTGTTAAGATTGGTGTCATTACCCTTCCACCTATAAAACCAACTATTGGTTTTGACCTGAGTGACCTATGCCTGCATGGTATAAGGAACATGAATTTTTGCAACTATTATTGTGTCAAAGGTCATAACAACAATAATCGCATCACCTTCAAGAATATCGTCCAAGAAATGTTAGACAACGGAGATCTAATCTTGGATAGTCGAATGCACCCACTAACCAAAACCTATATATCTCCAAGAAGCCATTCCTAATCATGACCCATCTTACTAAACCAAGTGGTGACACCTCAAATAATGATAGAAATGTCTCATGAGGTCCATGCTATCCCAATTGCCTCATGTTTCTTCCATAGATGAAATCCTAGCCAGAGATCCCCTTCCTACACAAGAACCTATTTCATATACTACTCCACCCACAAAGGAACCCCCTTCATTTTCTCCTTCACTCGTGAAATAGCCTATAATCAGCACACCACCTTTGACCCTCAAATTCCCAAGTAGTCATCGGTGGCACTCTCCGACTCATAGGAGATGCATATCCATAGCCTACATCATCACAAGGAGAGTTGACCTTGTCTTGCCCATCCTCTCCTCTACCCACCGAGGATCCTATAGAAATACAATTATCTGTAGATGACCATTCACCATTGGACCTTCAAGATCCCACTGACCTATTTTCGACTCTCTTACCCACAGAGTCCGAGGCTAGCCATTTCCATATGTCTCAAACACATTTTACGGGAATTGTTACTCAATCCACATCACCTCCACTTACAACAATACCATTTTCACGCTTGGACTATAACCACGGACTATGTTGATAGAGCCTTACTTTGGGGACGCTTTCTACTTCCTGTGTCAACACAAATGCAGTTGTCACTCACTGAAACCTCCACTATCTACCTAAAAGTGTTTCAAGTAACCAAAACAAACACAACCATGACTATTGCAACACCTTCCATGTCACCACCCTTGGCCCAACTCACACCTCTACCCATAACCTAGCTTACATCTACACTTAAACACCTACCCACACTTATATCATTTCCCTCACCTAAACCTATTACCACCTTAGGGGTCATATCGATAGCTAGCCTTAATCACCCACCCATAAAATCAGATTTAGCTACATCTTCCAAAACTAACATTAAAATTATCTTGGCCCCCAAAAAGAAGACCCAACCTCCTAGGCCTCATATGTAAACCTCACCTACCACACCATTATCACCTTCACATCTTCCATCCATCATAGGACCTCACCCCTCGACCTTGGTCAAGCAACCTCCTTTCACTAGAAAACCAAGAGCGCAACAACCCATCTCTATATCACGGACCTCTAATATACCCAAGCAATCCACATAACTTCCACCTTCATCCGTAGCCTTCTTACTACCCATACGTCCACTACCTGTCCATAACTTCTTCACTACCCATGAAACTTCCTTCTCTTTCACTCACACCTTCTTCCCAACCTCTACTAACCAACCACCTCCGAACACCTCGAGTTACCATCGAGGGTCACCCGTCCTCTTCCACTATCTGCTTTTCCTTCCACATCTCATACACTCATGTCACATTTTACTAAAAAGGTGTAACCTAAAGCTAAGAATCTGTTACCCTTCAATAAGGTAGTTAAATAACAAAACCTTCCATTTCTAGATCTTCTACCATACCCGTTCCTAAACAAATTCCGCTAGACCTAAGACCACTCCACAAACCAAACTAGTAGTCCAAACGATTCCCCCTCCTGTAAAGCCTCTTCCTCCACAATCAGCCATACTTGTACCCAAACCCATATTCACCTCCCATTGTGACCCACTGGTAGGATCCTACGCCAAAATCTTAACCAATCTCCTTGAAACTTACGTCATCATATTACCACCTCTTAGACCTTACGACCCGCTCAAACCAAACCAAAAGCATTTGACAAAACTAAAATCTGCACCTACCATCATGTACCAGACACGACGTAGAAAAATGTAAGACTTTAAAACCCACTCTTGTCCAATTATGTCCTCTCGAAGAAAATTTTGATGATGATGATCTTCTTGATGAGGACCCCATTTCACCTTCACCAATTTCCCTAGAGCCTCTTCCATTACCTACTTAGTGACCAATATCTCCACCCCCGAGATTTGAGATTAACATGGTCCGTATAAGATATTTAGCCAAACCACCACCCAAATGCCAATGTGCCCTACTCATTTCACAAGGATCGTATCCCCCACTAGGGTTTTTTCCCTCATGTCACTATACCTTCCATGACACACCCTCTTCCTCCACCTCCCCTCAAATTAACATGGTTCATGTTACCACCCGTGCTCAAAAAGACAAGGGCAAAGAAAAGGCAACTGGCCCATCAACCAACCCTATACCCAACATACCATCTACACCCATACCCAAACTCACCATTCAAGGTCCTACATATCCTATTTCGATGGGGTCACACATCACACAATGCTTAAACAACTACATCAATCCCCTCTCAAAATTTCTTTATATGACCTCATCCAAACCTTTGAGTCACATCGTCAAGCCCTCATGGAGGTCCTTCAATCTATTGAAGTTTTACCAAATGACCCCACACTTGTAGCCTCCATCATTACCCCTCACCATGTTTCCTCTCTCACTAAGTCATTGCCTTCCTCTACACCTCCACCTACTCGCCAAGTAGCTGCCCTTAGCTTTTCAGATGAAGAGATCACTCCCTTCAAGTTTGGTGACCTTGACCCCGCTTCTTTTCATCTCAGTCTTTATCAATAATATAAGCATAAGACATGTTATGATCGATGGTGGTGTTAGTATTAACATCATATCCTTGTATGCATATGACCAAATATGAATACCTTCCAATTGCATGCATGGCAACCCAACTATGTTGTGGTCCTTCAATGACGCCATGACCTCTACCCTAAGTACCATTGTTCTCCATGTTTATGTGGGTCCCCGCACTATCCTAGAAACTTACTATGTCCTAGAAGGGGAGTTCTAATATAGCTTATTGCTCGGATGACCTTGGATCCATGCCATGGGTTGTGTCCCTTCAACATTACACTATGTCCTCAAATTTGAACATAAGGGACATAATTACACCATCCCCGCTAACCCCTTACCTTTCAAGACCGTAACATGCTATACCAACCTAATGATGTGCTTGTACCAGTCATGACATCTAGCACTATCCCTACTTAACCTTCGCCTACAAGCTCGTCCACCAAAACTGCCACTACCTCTTCTACATCTAACATTGCTATCCCCACAAAGAACTACAACCTCTACCATTGACTCACCTGTTTCCCCATCATCTAGCGAGCTGTCCATCCCCGCTACCCACATACTAACTACTGATCCTTAGAAGGTGTTTTTCAACGCCTCACTCTGGGGGAATACCGCCTATACAATATTGACACCTTCCTCACCCCGCAAGAGTATGGGAACCTGTGCCAACACCCTAGTTATGACATCCACATAGGCGAGGTTTTTCCTTATGGTCCTCCCCACCTTCGCACTAATCTAACATATGGGGGACTTGATATGACCACCTATAAACCTGAACCTCCATCCCAAACCCAACCATTTTCATTTGACCTACACTCCCTCACTAACCACTACTTTGCTCACACTTTCCTCCACCGTGTGCGTGGAAAGGATTTGGCTTCGGATTTTATGAACAGGGCCGCCATACTGTCATTTCTTGTACCTCTCATAAACATAATGACCATAGTGGCATTGGTTTTGACACTCCACCTTCCAAGAAGGTTCGTGTCGACCTCATTTAGGACAGGAAATATTCCCCATCTCATTCACCCACATTACCATATTTACCCACCGAGTCCATAGATCCCGAATCTATTCATCCATTTTTTTCGTAAACACCATTTCCGTGGGACTTGACCTATCAAAGTGATGAAAAAGCTCCCTCTTCTCTCCCATTCCTATATCTTGACATGATTGATGATGATACTCCTATTAGCGTCATTTAATGTCGAGGAGAATGAGTCCATCCTCACTACCTTGAGTGTCAAGACTCTTATATTCATCATTTGTTACCCAAAGTGAGATGCAAACCATGTTTAACGAATTAACCATCGAAATCAACATTAACACTCGACGACCCGCACATTCTAAAGATCGGTCAATCCTTAGACACTACTTGAATAGGAAGCCTTCATCTCTTTCCTTTCGGGACCATAGCAACACATTTTCTTGGTCTTATGCTCGATATGCCTGGTATTGACCCAAAATCATGGTCTACAATATAATAACCACTCCTCGATGTCAAACCCATAAAAGCTATGCAAAATTCATCCTCACATTGCTCTTTCCGGTCAAAGAAGAGATTCAATGCCTTCTCTCAATTTCCTTCACTCTACCCTTTAACTATCCCCACTAGATTTATAATCTCGTTCTGTCACAAAGGTGATAGGGGGACTCCACATTTTCATGGAATTACATGACCTCAACCTCACTTGTCCTCAAAGATGATTTCCTCCTACCGGGCATCGACCAACTAGTTGATCTCACCACCGACCATGAAATGTTATCGCTCATGGATGGTTTCTCGAAGTTACAATACAATATTACTAGCTCCAAAAGATCAACACAAGACTGCTTTCATCACCCATGGGGAACTTTCTACTATCGAGTCATGCCTTTGGCCTAAAAATGTCTTTGGTGCTACATATCAGCAAGCCATGACTTACATCTTTCATGACATCATGCATCGCACTTTGGAATATTATGTAGATGATCTTTGGCCAAATCTAAACATCGAACCAAACAATTTCTCATCCTTAAAGTTATCTTTGACCATCTCATCAAGTATCATGTGCATCTTTAACCAAAGAAGTACATATTTGTGGTACTTAAAATAAAACTCCTAGGTTTCATCGTTTCTTTACATGGCATAGAAGTCGATCCTACTAAATTCAAGGCTATTCTAGAAATGCCTCCACCCACTAATCTCTGTCAACTTCGAATCCTATAAGGAAAGTTGCAATCTATTCATCATTTTATCTCGCATCTTTCCAACCATTGTCAACCATTTCATCATCTTCTCAAGAAATACATTTCATTCAAATGGGATGATGAATTCCATAAAGCCTTTAAGGCATTAAAACAATACCTCCTTCAACCACTAGTGCTCATTCCTCCTAAGGATGACCAGCCATTTTACCTATATATTTCTGCCATTGACCATTATTTAGGTGCCATGTTTTCTCATCATGACGAGCAACACGAGAGAGCAAGCAATTTATTACATAACACGTACCCTTCTTTACTATGAAAATAGATATACCCATGCCGAAAATCTCTTCTTTGACTTAGTTTTTCATCGCCACCAAACTCTGCCATTACCTACTCAATCACAAAACCTTCATCATCACTAATACTGACCCATTACACTATATGTATGCCAAACCCTATCAACATCAATGTGTTGCACATTAGCTTATACTTCTTGCTGACCTCAACCTCGAATTCATTCATCAAAATTCCATCAAGTGCGCATTATCGCCGACTAACTAGCCGACGCACCTATTTATGAGAATCATCCATCTAACTTTGATTTCCCAGAAGATTCTATAGCTACCCTTTCCCTAGATGAACCCGCTTACCAAATGACACTCTTCTTCGATGGTTCCATGAGTCGGCATGGGTGTGGGGCTCTGTTTTCCTCATTCCTCTTGATGGTGAACCTATGCCTTTGTCTTTCAAACTCAATTTTGATTGTACAAACAATATTTCTCGAATACGAGGCACTCGTATTGGGTCTCCAGGCTGCCTATGCCTTAGATGTTACGACAATCAATATCTTTGGTGATTCTCATTGGTCATAAACAAATTCAATGGTATATACCAGTTGTCGTAAATGAGATCCTTAAAAAGTATAAGCAACACATAGACATACTTTTGACCACCTTTGACCATTATACACTTCAAACCACCTCATGTTCTACCAATAAATTTGTGGATACCATGGCCTTCGTGGCTTCTCGGATACTTGTTTTACCCGCTAACTCTAAAATATTTATCACCAAACAAAGGATACAATCACTCTCTTATTTACCTCGTGAAGTTTACTCCGTCGAAACCGTTGCCCCCGACCCACGTGACCTTTGGTATAAGCAATATGTAGAATATCTTTCCTTTCCATTCTACCCACCGATCTCACTGTAATAGACCATGGGACTTTCTTAAAAGTGTCTCCCATTATGTCCTTATGGGCGGTCTCCTTTACAAGCACGGATTCAACAACATTCTCTTACAATGCCTTACAAGTTATGAAATTCCTTACACCATTAAGGAAGTTCACGATGGAATTTCAAGATCATTTTAGTGGTTTAGCAGGCACAAAATGCATTCTTCGCCTAGGCTATTATTGGCCAACCCTAAACCACGAATGTTGTGATTATGTCAAATGTTGCATGAAATGGCAAAAAATACTAATCTCCACCACACACCTAGTCATGCTGCCTTACGGGTTGCACAAGACCTTTGGCCTTTCTCTCAATGGGATTTGGATCTTGGTTTCGGTAAGATTAACCCCATTCTTCACAATGCCACCAATGGATCATAACCACTATCGAATATTGCATTAAATGGGTAGACGCCATTCCATTATTTCTACAAAAGTTGAGGAAATATGTGAATTCATCAACCATCACATCATTTGTCATTTTGGTGTTCCTCACCACCTCATCACTAATAAGGGAAAATAATTCAAAAAAAAAAAAAAAAAACGCTACGCAAACTATGTGAAGATATTGGCATCTAACTCAGTTTCTCATCACATTATTACTCGCAAACTAATGGTCAAGCCGAATCAACCAATAAAACCTTGAAAAAAATATTATGAAGGTATTCAACGATACTAGGAAAGTTTGGCATACACACATTCCTTTCACCTTATGTGCTTATCATACTAGTATTTGCACTTTGAATGTTTCCAAACCCATTCCTCTAGTGTACAATACCAAGGCTATGTTACCTCTCGAAGTCCAGATTCCATCTCTCTGAATCTCACTACAAGTTATGCTCAACAATGATGAATTTTGCCAAGATCATTTAGTGCAACTTCAGTTATTTGATGAACGTTGTCTCAATGTTCTTGACCATCTACAAATTTACCAAAATGTATCAAATTTGCATATGAAAAATGCGTTCACGAATGAAAATTCCAAGTCGGTGACCTCATCCGAAAGAAAATCAACACAAAACTAAAGAGGAGAAAAGTAAATGGGGAAAATTTGCTCTCTAATGGCTTGGACCCTATATTGTTACCCATGCCTATGGATCGTGTGCTTATCATTTATCTTTAATTGAAGGTAAACCCGAACCGATCCCCTTAATGCCTTGCATCTTTGACCATTCTATTTTTGATATCAAGTTCTATATCAATTTCTATCAGTTGATCGCTCATCCCTTGAGCGCTGTTCACCTTCCATATTACCCGTTTTTGAGGATCCACGACTAAACAAGAATCATGTGATTACCCATCACCATTTTAGCCTTGTCTTCAATATGAGTACCACAACTCTACTAATAGCATGATTCTCATGGATACTTTTTGTCTTCTCCCGGATGGAATCCCATGGTCGTTCATCACTCAAAACCACCCCTTTCATAATTAACTCTTGTGTACTATGGTTTTTTCATCCGAACAAAATCCTACCCTTCCTCTATAGTCTTGTCTATGACTTAAACATCCAAAAATAAAAAGGGATACAACAGCTTGAGTCAAACTTCTAGCAAAAGATGACTCCCTCAAAAGGGACATCTCTTCACTCTAATTCCACACTATAAATAGACTTCTCCCTTGAAGGACAACTATATCATAGTTATTTCACAAATTCAATAAAAATATCTAGAAGCTTCTTGCATCAATCAGCTTCACGAAGACCTCAAGGAGATAATATACTCATCCCATATAGACTTCCCACATTGATCAGTCTATTAAAAACAAAAAAATGAAGAAAAAGATGAAATTTTCGTCATGGACTTGCCTATTCTTGATCTTGGGTTTCTTGTTCCGAAAGACATGCTATCGTACACTAAGTTACGTTAAACCACCTATTCTCACCTCCTTTCCTTTTTAGCCTAATTCCCTCGTTACTCAAGGGACTTGCCGCAAATGTGACATTTTGTGATTATGTAACTTTCTTCACCCTTAGAATGGTCCATTATGCAATGCCTTTAGGGTCTTACGTTCATAAGCCCCTCTTAGGTATGGTTGACTCCTTAGGGTTCTTATCAATTAAGTGGCTCTTTTACCACCTCTTACCATTCACCTTCCTCATTACTTATTGATTATCCTATACAGGACTAGATTATTGACACTTATATTTAAAAACCACTCAACCATGCCTGTGACCTAAACTCAACCATGCCTGTGACCTAAACTCAACCATGCCTGTGACCTAAACTCAACCATGCCTGTGACCTACACTCAATCATGCCTATGACCTACATTCAACAATGCCTAACACTTACCAACCCATTCTTCTACTTCATTCTAATCTTCCCTAGCTTATGGGAGAACTACATCAGACTCGAGCAGTGGTCATTTTAAGACCCCCATCTAAAAAATTAGTTTAGAATGGGTGGAGAATCTCCAAAATTGACTTTCGAATCGATGGTGAATTTCTAAAAAATGTTTCATGGTAAAGGTGATTTGGCAGGGCATAATTTTCTTGGATGAGGTAAAATGATAATAAACATTGGCAAAATATATGCATAAGTTAATTTAACATATAAATAGTAGGTGAATTCACCCATATAAATGAATTATCGGTGGAAATTTTAGGTGAATTGGGTGGGAGCCGACTGCTGAAAATTAGCCATTTCTAATTTCCAAAATCCCTAATATTCATGAGTTTATGAAAATTCGCCACTAAAATTTTCCCCGGGCCTCGAGGTCCTTATTTTTTGCCAGAATATGTAGGAAACACTTCAAGGGTATGGGGCCCTTGGAGGTTAGCTTGGCCACTCTTTACCCTAACCGCACTCTTCCATTTTTCCTATTTCCCATTCTACTTTGGTTTCCCGTTTATACCAACAACTAGAAATAAAACAAACCACACATACATCCATTCACAAGCATAACTACTACACATTTTTGCACACATCATCATAACATTCACCACTTTACTATTTCACATTTCCATAAATAACAAATATTTGGAAATTTCAACCATCACATACATTTACATCACCATTTGTTTCCTTTGTTCCTAATACCTTGGAACTTAAATCAAAACCTATGACCTTGACTCAATCCATACCTATGACCTAACTCAATCCATGCCTAAACCAACCTGACTCCACCATGCCTAAATTGACCTGACTCAATCCATGCCTATGACTTGACTCAATCCATACCTATGACCTGACTCAATCCATGCCTAAACCAACCTGACTCAATCCATGCCTACACCGACCGACTCTATCATGCCTAACTTACCTAGTTTCCATCACATGTACAAAATCATCATCGAAGTTACATATAATCATACACATCATACCATAAAACATCATCATCTCTATATATATCATCCAAATCTGAGTGTCCATACATATATAATTGACTGTAAAATCTATACAAATATATCTCATCTACCATATAACAAATACAAAGGTCTCAAAATCTTTGGCACATAGGCCGGTATCATGTATACAAAAATCAAAAATCTCTCATAAACAACCTCACTATCATCGGCGCGCATAGGCTAGTATGTATAAAAAAATCACAATACTATCCAAAATGATGATATCCCTTGTCTACCCCTTGGATATCTGAGTCGGTCTCTCCCGAATCCTCTGCCACTCCTGTGTGGTGCCCACCAACCACCTCCCCTCCTACTATGGGCCTCAGTCTAACCGTCGATGGCCCCTCACCTGGAGCTGGTCTCCGTATACTGGTAGCCTCACCCTACTCATGTCTATGGGCTCGCCAGCCCCTTGTGCTCTCCACACTGTGAGTGTGAGATTGCATCCTCTCACTTGAGGCCTCTTTATGCTTAGTACTTTGCATATGAAGGGACATCTATCCCTACCGCTACCAAATGATCCTGATAATACCTTGCCTCACCTAGGGCGTCCTTGAATCTTGCCATAGGCACTGTTTGAGGAGGTGCCATGGGTCTCACCATGACCTGTGTGCTCGGCCTTTTAATATTGGCCTCTATGCTTTTGGTACCTATACCATGGGATCCTATGCCTGAGCCTGCACAGCTGCCTCTGCGCTAGTGCTCGTCTTTGGAATCTCGAGCCTTAAGGCCACAATTTGTGCTTGAGCAATGGACAAATATCTCTCGGAACCCTATGACCTATGCTTATAGGGTGGCTACCCGCCCCCATCTCCAGCCCACCACCTGTGGGGTCGCCTTATAAACCTATGATGGGCTCGAAGGGCATCCACCTATGCTTGTAACATGGCCACCTCTACCTTTGACCCCATCGGCCTATCCTGTAGACTCCGTAACTGGGCTTGTAATGTAGCTAACTATCCCTCCGGATTATGAGGGTCACCAAATCTAGCTACCTTGGCCAGTGGTAGTGCTACTCATCACTGCGTTGCCCACCACTATTTATACAACCAACATCATCAATATGCCGGTCCACTAGTGGCTCTTCTTTCCTGGATTGGCATATTAGGTCACGGTGGAGACAT
The DNA here is from genome assembly GCA_018340775.1 of Taxus wallichiana var. yunnanensis. NCBI lineage: Eukaryota > Viridiplantae > Streptophyta > Pinopsida > Cupressales > Taxaceae > Taxus > Taxus wallichiana. The sequence continues at coordinate 474,866,132 of CM031239.1, read as the reverse complement.
AGGTCTCTCCACATCATCCCTCTTATACTATGGGAAAGGAGGTGGTACATCCTACAACAGCCCAAACTACCATCTGACCCTATCTACAGGTATTAGCTCATGCTCTCCCACGTGATGCCCCTCTATCCATTGAACCAGCTGCAACTCATCTAACTCCACGGCCATGTGCCTGTATGAGGGGAAGCCCACATATGGCCTCCAAATAATGTCTACTCTAGATAAGCCCTCCAATATGCACCTATAATAGGCTATATCATGTGTAGCCCTAATAGCTCTGCATGCTCTAAAGAATCGCTACCTAGCGCTGTAACACACTCAAACCAAGCCGATGTCAAATGCATCAGGTCGGGGCATACCTAGTGGCCTCACACATACAATGTGCTCATATGCCCAGTAGTGGAGAAGAAAGGTGCAACATAGGCTAAACCACCGTAATCTCTTGTATGCCCACAACTCCTCGTAAAAGCGCACTAGCTATGCAAGTGCCCAAGCAAAGCGGGTCCTCTCCTCCATCATGTCATGGAGGACCCCATCGATGCCCATGGGAATATCTCACACTCTACATCCCGGCAAAGTGCAAAAAAAGTGCACTTCCTCCATAATAAGAACAACTAGCCTCATCTCCTTAGGATGGGCTACATACATCTCCCCATAGCTCAGAATTGCACTATGGAACCTCATCTCTGCCATCCCCTTGCCAAACATGGTCAACATCAACTCCTTAGATGCCTTTGAGGAGATCAAATACACTTGCGTCCCCACTATCAGTAACCATAGGATCCTGTACACATCCTTTAGGGTGATTGTGATCTCACCCATCGGTAGATGGAAGGTATTGGTCACTAAGTCCCATTTGTCGATGAGGGCAACCATCAAACTTGGCTCGTAGACTATGTTCTGTAATGTCTCACTCCTATGAAGCCGATGTCCTTCACTTTCCCCACTCATCGGAAGTGACACTTGATCGTCCCGACAACAACATGGGTGGTACTCGAGTCTCTCATCCATAGCTGCTCTCTGGCCTGCATTCAACAAAACACAACCATTATTCAAGCTTGATTTTACCCAACATTGACCTTAACCCTCCCTTCTTACTGACCCCTCCCCGCTATCTATTTGACCCACTTTACCCATCCTTCTCCTTTATCCTTCCTAGACCTCTATCCCTTTACCTCTAACCGGCATTGGTCACCCCTCACCGACACTAGTCCATTATAACTGGCATCAATTCCCCCATACATAACCGATGTCGGTATATACAGACCGACGTCAGCCATACCTTGACCGACATCGGTCACTGTCACCACGCCCACACCCAAAAACCCCAATTTTCTTTCTCTCAATTCTCTCCAATCCACCTACCTACCCACCTACCCCTACCCACACCTAATCTAAATCCCTCTCCAACCTTCTTTACCCTTCCTTGTCCCCTTCCATACCTCATTACGTCCCTTTTCCCCACAAATTTCAAATTCTCTACCCTACCCAAACCCCCGACCCATGTTCCCTTCTACATATAACCAAAACAATAAAGGGATTCGACCTTACCTCGCTTCGGCGTCACCTCCATGGTGGCACGTCTCGCCGTGTTGGTGGTCCACCTGAACCTTCTCCTGCCTCCGCCATGTCAAATATCTACCTCACTCCTCTCCACCAATCACCTCGCTCTTCCCAATCTTGTGGACCTTTATACTTGGCTCCTTTAACCAACCAAAACTCTCCACCATAGCAGGATATCATCCCTTTTCCTTTCCTCTCGACAAAGCACAACTCATTCAAGTGCTCTGTCACTTTTCCAAAAGTCAAACCATACAAATGAATCTGTATTATACAGATTTTTCTTTTTTATACCCAAATCGACATGACCGACGTCGGTTAAGTTGTGCCCTAGCCAACCGATGTCAGTCATTACTTAACCGGCATTGGTTACCTGTTAGACTCCTTTTAGTATCTTTTTCCCATTTTGACCCACATTTACCCTTCCCACCCCCTTTTTGACCTTACCCATCCTTATAGCCACATACCTACCAGCCCACATTACCTAACCTGTCCTTACTTGCGTTTAGGGACCTATTATTTTAACCATACCTCGACCTTCCATGTGCCATGACCTATATGCCTAGACTTAGAACACTGTTCGTGACCTTTGAACCCCTGTGCTCGCTATACCTTGTGATGTTGTTCCCTACGATGGTTCACTTGATGAACTTACTTTTCCTATTTCCATGATGTTTATCCTGACCCTACCTTTGGTGTATCGGAACATACGTAAACATTTCTACACACGACCTACGTCATGTTTCCACACCATATCCTATGCCTTGGATACCAGAATCACTTCAACCTTGTTTGGATAAACCTATCGACCTTGGATGATGTAGAGTTTGCAAGATCTTCAACCTAGAACCATGTCATAGTTTATAACATGTACGTGCATTTGAATGCCACTACCTTTAACCCTAGCCCATTTACCTATTTTTGACCTCTACCCTTTTCCACATTCTCTCACATCTATGATCCTTTTTACCACATCCACCTTTTATCAAACCACTCACCACTTCCTTCTTCCACCTCACTAGTTCCTAGTTTGAGGGGGATCACCTTCACCCACACATAGGGCACCCACTTCTTATTTTTGTCAGCATCGCTTACCAATACAAGCTACGTGACAAAAAGGGGAAAATGTAGACACCTAAATTTGGTCACATTCCCTTAAATTTGATCGTATAACCAAATTAAACATAAGCACCTAACCATGGCCCCTTCAACAGCTACCATGAGTGCAATGCTTCGTGATTACAGTTGAACTTACTATGATGTAGGTTCGATGGGTGGATGGAGGTGACAGTTGATTCGAGGAATAGTGTTTGGTGCTACAGACATTTTGGGAAGCACTGTAGCACCAAACACTATTCCTTAGATCAATCGTCACCTCCATCCAGCCATCGAACCTACATCATAGTAAGTGAATCCCTAAATAACATTGTTATTTGGTGAGTAGCTTTTGTTACTCATGTTATTAATCTACACATTGCATGCTCATTATCCTATCCCTTACCAACTTGTAACCCAACCATTTCCTTACCCACAGTGACCTAATCACCCATCCTCACATGTTGTTCATCCCTAAATACACTTGAGACTTATACAAACCTCCTTATCCACCCCACTATCTTCATCAAATCCCGGATCAAACATTGCAATCGGATCTCTTTGATTTTTATACACCCCGACCTTACCGATATTGTTTACGCATAACCATCATTGGTTTTGTATAAACCATCACCGGTCATACCAAACTAACGTCGGTCTCTATGTTTTATACCCTACCCAAGAATAGAGCCAAACAACCTCCTACCAATTGACCTAAACAACCCGTAATCATAGCCTAACTAGTCCCAAAGATTTGTGAGCCTCCTCATCCTTTAGATCCAACTATAGCCTAGCCTGTTGTGATTGGATTTACTTATTGGAATTGAATGAGATACCTAAATCATATCAAATATAGTAGGACTTTACTTATTTCTCACATTAATTTTTTTAAAATAGTGGATTAACAACCATCTAGGAAGTATCACACTTCCCAAAACTAGCATACGCTAGGTAGTCCACTATCATATATCATTTAACTTCTCTTTTGTGGTCTTGTTTTCTATTACAGGTAGTTCCTCCTAGCCAAAAGGAAGCTCTCAAAATTGGCATTGGGTCAAGAAGTTAGAACGTGCGCAACAACCATCAATCAATTAGTAATAACAAGTATTCCTTCTCAGCCCTTACCATTATCTGTTTCGTCATTTAAAAATGTAAAAAATAGTGAAACATCACCCTTTGCTTGAATGGTCCACTCATTGATCCATCACGTAAGTACTTGCCAAATCTTCTCTGCAGGTGTCTTATGTTTCGTGGGGTACTCCTAAATCTTCTCCTTTGGTCCATCGAGACAACCCAATCTCCATAAACACTAAATACAATAACACAACGCCAAAAATTATTCTATCACCTGTCTCGCGCTTCTTGAATGATTATCTTTTCTATGTGATATGCAATATTTTAGACCACTCCTTTAGACATCTTCTTTGCAACGTGTAACCACATTGTGTTTACTCGCAATCATCTTCTTGTTCATTTAAATTTTTTACAAGATGTCAACTGCCCGCACTACCTGGGTACTTCTTCAATTTGTCAATGTCCATGCTACGTAGACCTTTGGTATACCCTAGTTCCTTCCTTGTCTCCAAGATTTCAGCCTTATCGGTTAAATCGCTATCTAGATCCTCTCATGACACCCTTAGTCCCGTCACTATTGAAATCAAAGTAGCTGTGATTCTAACCCTCCATCCTACAAAGTAGAAGAAGTCCTCATGGACTCTATTCATCAACCACCGATAAAATGGTTCATACTTTCCAAAGTATGGCAGCTCGTAAAACTAATAGAATCTATTTGCTTGATAACTTCTCACCAACGTCATCAGTACACTAGCATATCTTGTTGTGCGCTTGTTCATTTTTGTGAGAAACACATAGATATCCTTCTTATTATCTAATGTACAATGGTTGTAATCATTGATTTTACATTAACAGACATGGGAATCCCATTCTTGTCCCACAATCATGCCCTTTGGATACTAAATTTTGAGAAATTACTCTCAGGAGAAATTTCTTCTTCCACTTCAACCTTCTTCTTCCCTTTTTCTCTTGTTGCGGGTGCTTTCTTTGGTGCCATCTAAAAATATCTCTTTTCTTCCTCTCGTAATCAAGCAAGTCAAAACCCTAGTTTAAATCTCCATGCCCTAGTGGAAATCGTGTCCCCTATCTCATTTTTAATACGCCGCTTTTCTCAAACCCTTCACCTATGGGAACACAAGCTTCTCCTATGCACAACCCTTCTCTCCACATCTGGTTTCACACTCTTTGCACCTCAACATGATTTCTCGGCTCGTTCACACTTAGCCCTTTTCAAATTCTCTCAATTACAATGGTAAAAATGAACTCGCATCCCATCCTTATATATAATTTTAAAAAGTTAGTGCATTTATTACTCCTCCACCTACCAATAATCCTCTCATTAATCGACCATTTTCATTCTTTTTGTGTGGCACATATTCACACCCAAGTATAACCTTCTAGTGCACCCTTCTACCTTTTGGCTATAGACTTCTCTTCAACACATTTCCATGCACCTAAGTACCTCATCACTGCACCTTCCACTGGTAGTCTTCACGGCCTCTACTTACCTCACGTTATACTTGTTTCTTCATTCCTCTCTATCTATGGTCCTTATGTCTAGAAGAAATCCTTTTTTTTTCAATTCTCAACCTTGAATAACACCTCATAGATTGTTCCTTTCATGTGTACTTATTTTCATTATTCATGTACTGGATATCAATAACCTACCCCACACTAAGGGTATGTATAGTCCTCTGCACATAAAAATTCAAATAGTAATTAGCTTATGACGCATAAACGTGCTTATTACACAAACACACCAACTAAATTTACAAATAATAGTGACAAATAAGGAAACACATTAAGGAAATGTAGAATTAAAAACCTAATCTAAATGGAAACACTACCTTATTACAAACACCAAGAAGACTTATTTATAGTAGGGCTTCAACCTACTCCCTTGAAGTAACTGGGTAACCATATTCCATCAAGTGCTAATTGATGCTATTTTGAGTATGTGAGTGATAACATATGGCCCCAACCAATGTACCTTGAGTTTTCTTGGATGGCAAAAAATAAAATCATAAAGGAGCACCATCTATCCTATCTCAAGATTTTTATCCTTGATGTCCTGTCGTCATGCCATGATTTCTTCTTGGCCTTCTCTTGTTTTTGACTCCAACATTGCTATGGATCATTGTTCATCCAACTTAAGTAGCTTTTCAATCCATTCTTCTAATGCTTTCTCATCAGCTAGACCTCTAGTGTGCACAATACATAAAGAAGGTAACATAAATTCCATAGAAAGAACTACTTCTCGTATGCCAAACACTAATTGAAATGGTAAGGCTTTGTTCAAACCTTTTATATGTTGTTCGATATGCCTAAAGTAATGCTGATATTTTATCATCCTAATCCTTTCTTCTAACATCACATATTTTTGTCAATGTTTGGCTAAAAATTTTGTTGAAAGCCTCAACAATTCCATTTTCCTGAGGATGATAGGGTGTAGTCTTATGGTGTGCAATCATGAATTCATCCAATAAAATTCTGATTGTCTCATTAAGAAAATGTGTGCCCCTATCATTGGTCAAAATTAAAGGACATCCATACCTTGTAATAATATTTTCCCACTATACAATCCTTTGTAGATGAGGTGCTTCGCCAACCTTTTTAGATAATCTATACAAGTTATAATATAACACAATCCAATTCTACGTGCAACTGGTGAAATAGGACCCACAAAATCTATAGCCCATTTCTCAAATGGTTCTACACTAGTAATAGGTCTTATAGGCATTTCATCTTGTCCTGAGTTGGTTTCCCAAGACGTTGACAATGATCACAAGCCTTACAAAATTCTTTGCAATCTTTTGTTAGGGTAACCATAATATGCGAATAAAATCTTGCAATGCGCGGTGGTGTCAGCATAAACTAATACCACCATGAAAATATCCATGATATCTCAAATTGTGCTCATGTTAGAATAAATAATACTCATCAAAGAGACTAATTTATACGTGGTCACACTAATCAACATTAGGGGCTACATCCACCAAGAATTTCTTCTCTAAGGATTTTATTCAAGCCTCCACTACTCTTTGTAGAAATACCATGTTTGTTTGGAGCTATTCTCAATAAACTCTCTGTAATTCACATCACTCTGAATTCAAAACACATCTGCAATACATTTACTGTGCTTCTTCTACCATATGCATAGACCATATAAATAGACTGGTCTAAGCATTTTTTACAAAACTTTTATCAAAACCATGTGGTCAAATTCCCATAAACCTATGGGTCATATTGCCCTATGAGAAGAGCATGTTTTACCAAATATTCAATGCCATGTGATCGATATATAAAAAAAAATGGTGTACGCTAGTACTATTCGAATTTTTTTTTAGTGGTGAATATTCATCCGGGTGAAAATTCCATCGGTGAGGATACATGAAAAGTGAATTTTCTAGGCACGGTCGATGACTCTCACCTAAAAATTCGAGATCTTAAACACTTTCACACATGAAAATAGGCTCCATAACCTACATCTTTACTGTGAGCACTCCCACCATAATCCACCTATGAGTATATTCTATACACGTACCGGCATCCCCTACATAGTAAACCTACAATATCACCAAGAGCTTCTTCCATAATATGTGTACGCTCATGTTTCAATATACAATGACGTAATACTTCATCTTGGCCTAATTTTTACATGTCAGAGTTAATCAATATATAGGGAGGTTTGTTTGCGTATAGAAAATTGTTTCTTCTCTAATGATTTCATTCCTTCTAGTTTCATACATATTTTTGTAGAAAGACAACAATGTCCTCTAGTTATGATGGTGCTTGTTCTAACCTATATAACCTGTGCATCTAGCATGCTAAAAAAAATTGCGTGTACTTCTTCTCCTCACCGTATTCTAGATAAATGGTCTAGTCTAAATAACTTTCGCCTAGTTTTGATAAAAACCACAACTGTGAAATCAAATTCTTGAAATAAGAGTACCCACCTACATATGCATCCTTATAAATTGGGCTTGTTTAATAAATACTTCAATTCCATGTGATGAGGTATAAAAGATTAATGGTGTAATAGGTCTCTCAAAAGTACTATTGGAATTTATGTAGCGCATAGATCAATTACAAAGCTTTACACTCTGTAGTTGTGTAATTATGTTCTACAGAGGGACTTTCTACTAGAAAAATAGATAGGATGATCTATAAAACCTTCTTCAAGTTGAGCCAACACCACGCCAATGGCCATGCCTAGAGGCACCCACATGTACATGAAATGGTTGGTCTCACTAAGGAAAACACATAATAGGCATGGTATTAAGTTTATCCTTTAATGTCTTGAATGCACCTTCTTTGCGGTTCTCCCAAGAATCATACCTTTCCCTTTCAATAACTCCTCCAAATGTGTGGAAAAGTTGGCATATCCTTTGATAAAATTTCTGTAATATCCTGTATGACCCAAAAATCTGCACACCTCACTCTAATTTGTAGGCTCTCTTAGGCCTATTATAATTGCAACCTTGGCTAGATCAACCAAAAAACCTTCCTTATAGATTATTTTTCCTAACAATATTCCAAATAGTGTAACAAATATGCAATTCTTGATGTTCAAAGAGATACTCAACTATCTACATATTTCAAACATTAAATGCAGATTATCACAATGATCCTTAACTAATCCATACACCGTCCAATCATCCAAATAAACCTGTAAGAAGTTGTGAATAAATTCCTTGAACACTTGAAAAACTATGCGTGAAAATACATAAGTGCATTTTTCAGACCAAAAGGCATTACAGTATAGGTGAAGCTACCCCATTCAGTAGTAAAATTAGTCTTTTCTTGATCCTCTGGGAAATCCTAACCTGATGATACCCAGAGAACCCATCTGTAAATGAATAGATTTTGTACCCTACAACGCCTTCTAGTATTTCCTCAATGAATGGCATAGGAAAGGGATCAGTCACACATGTAACATTCAGCTCCCTATAGTCCACATAGATCCTAATCCATCCATCCTTCTTGATATTGATCACCATTGGACTAACCCATTCTGACTTGTCAAGGGGCTTGATAATCCCAGACTTCAACATTTTTCAATATCTTCTTTGACCTTTTCACACAAGTTGGGGTTCATCTTGTAGGGTCTTTTTCTAACTATTCACACACCTCTTTAAGCTTTATCTTCATCTCCCCTAATGATTCATGCACACCTTTAAGTTCATGGTACCCCTAGGGAATAAGTCCTTATAATCCCTTAGTAACTCTATGATTTTTCCACTTTAGAGTCTAACCAATAGTCTCAAATTATGGCTTCCTTAGGCTCAACATTTGATCCAATATTCACCTTTTTTTCTTCATAGGTTCATGATAGGCACGCGTGGTCTTATCTACACTGTCCAACACCTCACGCCTACATGTTGAATGGTTTACATCTAGATTTTCTACTTCTTTGTCATCCACTAAGTAGACCATTTTTCCTTTTTCTTTCTCAAGGAAAGCATGTTGAAGTAGTGTGGCATCGGCCTCTGTCTCTTCAACAAGATGCTCCTAAGTTTCCTTCATCCAATAACTCTTAAAGGAGTTCTTTAGCCTTGGCACTATCCCCCATAGTTAAGCGCTTTATGACTCTTAATGCTTCTTTCACCGGAGGTTTAGTAGAGAAGAAGTCAAATGTTTGGGCCATTCCTACAATTAAATCTTGCCAATTTCTAGTCTCTCTATGGATTTCTACATATACATACCAAGCACACATGCAACCTTGTAAAGTGGAATAAAACTTGTGCACCCATAGCAAAGGTGGTAAAGCTTCCTGCCCTCTATCCAGAGTCTCTCACACTTCTGAGCATGATCTTTGAATAGGTTGATTACCATGATAAGTGCAGATTTGAGTAGGTGCATTGCTCTTAAAGAACCTAGTAGTAAGAGAAATCCTAATTTCATTCCATCCTACAAGATTATCCTTGTGGGCCACCCACTAGCATGTTACTGTCCCACGTAGTGTATATGCTAGCATATTTCTTCTTTCAGTGGGTCTATCCATTATTCCTCCATGGTGTGTAGGAATACCATAGGATCTCCTTCTCCGGTGTAACAAGGTACCGAGTTGTTACCTATCCTCCTGACATAACGTGGTTTGCTGCCTTTAGGAAATATGCTCTTTACTTCACATCCTACCAACTCATAAGTGCTATGAGCCCAATTATCACAAGCAACACTTGTAGTATCACTAATAAATTGTGCATCCTCCCACTGAAGGATTCCTTCTTTACATGGCTCAAGCACTTCTAGATCCTGGATGGACGCGTACATAAATCCTATTTAGGTCTTCTTCACTCAAGGGCTCAACATAGGGCACAAATTTTCCATCTATTAAAGGGATAATAAATCTTTCCTCCTTGTTTTCAAAATTGATATAACCCTTATTGAATCGAAGATCAACATTATTTACATAGCACCAAGGATGCCCTAATAGAGATGGGAAGCTATCTGACTCTACTGCTGGCACTAAAACCTCAAAATCTCCTAAGTGAACTTGGCTCCTTGTATGGTAATGGATGCATCTTTCAAAACTCCGATGGGAGTGGCCTTAGTTCGATTAGCCATGAACAATACATTAGAGGATGGCTACAATGGGGGTCTTCCCATTTGTACCCATGCATCTAAAGTAAGAACATTGACTTCCACACTTGTATCAATCAATATATTACTCAATAGCCACCCATCCACAACAACATTCAAAGTGATTTCCTTGTCATAATCTAGGCTATGAGGGGGAAGATTTACATGCAGATCTGTCATCTAGTCTCAACACTTGTGCGTGGAGTGTTTCCTTTTAACCAATTCCCTAACAATGGAATGATATTTTCCTGGTGCAACATTTTGCACACTTATCTCAAGTCATCCATATCAGTTTGGACCATTTTCGATGCTTTCTTTTGCTCCATCTTACGTGATTGTTCCTTTAAATACTATATTTCACCATGAAGATTCCTGAGTACCTCCATGGTTTCCTAATAAACCTCCTTCTGATGGGAAGGATTTGGGTACCATGCATGAAGAACCTCCTCCTTAGTGATGGTAGGCTTCTACTGTAATGCTTCTCTGCGTGTGTGCCGCCTCGGCGTGGGTCATGATCTTTACTTGCAACACCTAGAAACTCTGCTTCCAACTTAGGCATCCACTAATTTTCCACAGCGTGTTGTATCCTAACCATCCATGTGCCTTTGTTTTCTTATTTATACTATTTTCTAAGTTGCTCATACAAGTCAGGAACTCATCATTGTATGATTCTTTCCAAGAAAGAACATGTAATATTCTGAGGACATTCACACTGTAGTGGTCATGAGATCCGTAAGTATAACATGTTCCATGAGGGAACTCACTTCTTCCACCACCATGGCCTCATCCTCCAAATCCACCATGGTATCCTTGACCTCTGCCATGACCACCTTCAAAATGCCCTTCATTTTGATCATAGCATGCCTGATTGTGATCCTATTCTGATGCTCATTCTTGCCTTTAGAGTTATCTGAAACTCTTGTCTATCATACACCAATATCTATAGCATCATGGATATGACCAATCATCGGCATTCTTTTTCACTTCATGAGTCTATGGACTGTAGATTTTATAGTAGCTTGAAACGTTCTTCCTTATCGCGCACGTTGTAGTAATGGGAAATGGCTAGATCATGGTTTAAATGGCATATCTCACAATCCAACAACAACAAGTGCATTGATCTACGGGGAAAACTATCCTTTATGTGACCTTCTACTTCACAATCTATGCACCAAATCCCTGTGTGCATCTCATGTGTTGAATTTTCTGATAGTTTCTCCAACTGCTTTTCCATAGCTGTGATCTGTGCTTCTAAAAATGGGCTCACCCAGTGTCTATGCTTCCAACTACCTCAGTGCGTAAGGCTTCTTCAAGTGCTTTGCATGGATCAATGTATGTCTTATGTGATAGTGCCCTCCTAAAAGGGTAATCAAGCCTCCAACAAACCATTGTGCATGTTGGCTTGCATGTATGTCATAAGAAAGCTTAGATAATAGTGTTTTAAAATGGGCATCATACTCTCTGACACTTTTAGTAGTGCCTTGCTTAATATCCTTGAGTGCACTTATACTCTTCTACTCAAACTTAGGGATGTGAAACTCTTTAAGGAATGCATCTTTTAAAGTTGTATAGTCTACGTAAGTCTGATCAGGGTCAAAATTTATGTACCATATGTGTGCGCCCTTGTAACAGTAGTAGAAAATTGGCTTTCCCTACACTCAAAACCATGATTCTTTTTGCGCACCATAGTATTTCACACATATGCACATGTTTAACAGCATCTTCTATGCCCCTATACTCTAGAAGATGAAGAGACATCTCCATGTAAATATTATAGGGTTGGTGTAGACCTTTCCCACCCGATTGAGAACCCTCTTTGTTTCCTTGCCCTCCGAACCACCAGATCCACCAAAGCTAGAGCCACCTATACCTCCCGATCCTAAACTTGTAGCTGGGTTTGGACCAGAAGATGTACTTCCATGTGTCCCAATAGTAGAATTGAATTGTACCCCGGTCTGTGAAGGATTACTACTCCCAGAAGATAGTCCAAAAATCTGTGCACCTGAATTCTGTGTAGATGATACACCGAAAAGGTACTCCCATATAACAATGAATTTTTTCTTGCCATCATTGTGCCTCTTATAAGACTCACTCTTACTCTCCCACTACTTGAATTATCTTGCTGACTATTTGTTGTACTAGATGTTGGAAAACCAAGCATAAGGGAAAGGTTTCTAGGTGGATTTAGATGTGTTCCCATGGCCTAGGTTGTTATGCTTACATGCTTCTATGTGAGGATGAGGAGGGTTCCCTATCATGTTTTCCCAAATGGGGGAGTTCCTGAGGCTCAAGTTCCACGTCTTCTTGCGTGAACTTCCACTCCTTCTCAAACTATATTTCTCCACAATGCCATTTTTCAACAACCTCCCGTGCTTCTTCTCTACCTCCTCTTGTGTGCCTCATTATACTTAAGCCACCTTTCCTCTCTATTCCTTTCCACCACTAGGTATGCTATCTTTCACCCAAACCTTGCTCACCGCCCCGCGCATGGTGGGGTTTAGTTAGCCATCAGTTTACTCTCCAAATTCAAAGTTACCATCAGATCTTGATCACCAGTGGAATTCCTTGTAGGTAAGTTCCCCTTGGATATTGTAAAAACTAGAATTTAGCTACCTCTAGGCACGAATAAGTGGAAATTGAGTACTCCAAGATATAACTATTCAAAACACCATGGAACCACATATCCACAGCATTTGCGATTCCAAATCAAATCAGCATCATAAAGGGCCTAAAATTCTTCCTACATCTAAAAAGTGTGTGATACCTCCAATTCCACTTAGATGCATAAGCAATCAGCCACTCATACAATTCTACTAGAAAGATAGAAAAATCTCTCATATAAATTGTCATACATATTCTATTCCACCCATACACGTGTGTTAAACTCAGATCCAATGTTGAACCACCATGCGTATTCTTCTTCTAGATCATGTATCCACTCCTCAACACTTGCTAAGGTTAACCGATATGTCTTCATTACGAACCATCCTGAAAACAACTAAAAAAGAGGTCCTGCAATGGAACCAATGATGCAACCTAGAATTCACCAATAAAATCCCAGTGCATTGGAACATCACTCATCCTAGACTGAGTGCTCACCCTAAAGCACGTAAAGGTACCAGGCCCCTCTTTATGGTTGTTATTACAAGATGTTAGCATGATGAAGACTTAAAGCATTCAGATCTATGACTAATATATCATTCTACAGTGTATGTTCAGATCTAGATCTAGATCTAGAGAATAACAAACTTAAAAGATAACCATGATGAAATCAAGTATGAAACATTGAACTATAACCACAATAACACCCCGATTTAGTCCATAATATCCATTATATTAAATTCCAGTAATACATAGAAGCTTCCTTACAATAACAATAGTATACGCTCATGCGCGTATCGATTTGGCAAGCATAATCTCACTATAACATAGTTCTCAAACACACTCTCTCTATGCTACACAATTCACTACATGTTTATAAGGGCGGGTATTTCCTTCACTACTTATCTAATCACAAAATAGGTCACATGCTATTATTAGCCACGTGTCGTTACAAAAATAGCCACACATGCAAGTGCACTAACAATAGTCTACTTTTAGTTAACTTACGTGTAGTATATCTATTCTCAACATGTATCCATGCAAATCACTTCGTAGCTGATCATTCAAAAATTTCAAGGCATGTTGCGTAAGTCTTCAACCAATTTTTGTGCTCGACATGCTATCTCCAAAAATAGCTCATCATCATGAAAACGGCTTAGTCCCAAACCTGTTTTTCATTCGTGGGCATGATTCCTTCACGATACTTACGTGCCTTTGAATGTGATCTTCTCTCTTGCACGAACCTTTTGTATTTCCTTGGCTAAGTTCTAGATTTTTACCTGACCAATATAGTGTATGATAAAGTCGGAGGAAAGGTCTAACAAGGTTAGGAGGAGTCAAGTTGTTCAAAATTTATAACTACAAGTTTTCCCTCCATTTTCAAGTTTAAATTTATAAGCATGTAAGAGATGAAAGAATGGGTTTTCAAGGAGTATTAATGGTTATTAAGTGTGAATGAAAATATGTAAGGAGTCTAGTAATGTAAAAATGAGTCCTAAGAGTGAGTTAGAGTTCATAAATATTTGAAAGATGTTAAATGCCTCCTTAGAATTATTGAGAATGTGAAGAGTCATAGAGAGTTGGTTAGGTTTTGCATGAGAGTTGCACTTATAGAGTTGATTTGAATGAAGAATGAAGTTATCCTTATAGAGGAGGTAAGGAGAGGAGAGAGAACATTCCTTGAGGAAGAGGAGGAAAGAAGGATGAACAATGAATGATGTGAAGAAAATACAAGAATCAATAAGAAGAACTTTGTTTTTGTGGAAAGGATTTTTTTAACTATGTGATGATCTTATACCTGTTGTTTTCTAAGTTTGAGAATTTGTGAATATTTTTAGAGACTATTCCGTAAGGTTAAATTGAAGTTTAGATTTGAGAAAAGGATTGTTGGTTAGAAATCGATTATAAGATTGTATTCGTTTAGAAAAGCTGTGTGATTTTGATTGCAAGGGTTATTGGACATGGAATTATTGAAGTCATTAAGGTATTTGATTTGATTTTCATATTTTTATTGAAGGTATTTGATGATCCAATATAAGAAACAAGAATCCATATAATCTGTTTGCATGTTTTGTTTGCAAAAAGTAACTCTGCCTAGTTGAGTGTTTAATGAGATTACTATTGGAATTGTAATGTTTAAGGGTTTTTAAAGTTTTATTGGGAATTTTTCCTTGTAACATCATGATTTTAGATTTAATCATGTCATCAAATAAATATAATAATCATTCTCATTACTTTGTTTCAATATTGAGATAAATGGATTAACAAAAGAAACCTACCCCAACTATGTAAGCGGTAAGTTTATTGAAGACATTGAGAGGTTTCTTGTCATAGTTGAATTACTATCAGAAAATGAATATAGGGAATGGAACACATGCTTAGAAACCAAAAATTATGGTTTGAAAATAGCTACAACTCATTTTATAAGCATTTTATCCTCCCAAACTTCTTGTGAGGTTTTTTAGGGTTTAAATGACAATTTGATTTTAAGAAGCTTTAAGGATTTATTTCAAGACCTTAAAATGTTAGGATGTAATCTTCATGAAGTGTTAAAATATATTATGAAGTAATTTGGGGTTTAAAATTTATAAATATCTATTTTTTTAACAGTTGAAATGAGGACATAGTGATCTGTGCCACAAACCTAATTTGAAGGATAAAATCTATGAGAAAAGTGGTTTATGATTAACTGTGATTTGGAAACCTCAAGAATAATGAAAAAAGGAAAAGGGTATCTAAATATTCCTTGGATGAGTCATGAAACCTTTCAAATCAAAATATACACCTAGAAAACCACTAAGGTAGGGCTAGTAGAAGACAAGTGAACTAGGAAAGTGAAATTGAGGATTACGAAAGAGCCATAAGGAATTGGCTAATGAAATTTAAGGAAAACCATATTGGGGTGAAAGGGTACTTGAGGAAGTTTTTATTTTTTTCTTGGAATGCACAGACCACTCTAACCACGAACCATCAATGAGCATTGTCTTAAGGGTCTAGGAAGGGAAATTTTGAGTGTATGAAGAGAAGTTGCTAATTTTGTTGATTTCATCCAAGTTAATAGTCGATATAACATTGGTTTGAGCTTGTGTAACAGGGTGTGATGTTTAGATGATGTTAGTGAAGGCTAAGAAGTTAAGATTTGATTGATTTTGGGCCAAGATCGGTGAGAACTAATGAGGGAAATTTTTTTATAAGGTAATAACATTTGAGTTTCTTGTGATTTTGAGCTTAATGAAGGATTATTTGGCATGGAATAGAGTTAATGAGTAGGGTACAATGATGAGTCAAGAGATATAAGGTGAAAAAAATTGAATTTTGCATGTGTGAGCCATTCAAGGCTAGGAATCAAGATTATCAATTCTAAGAATTTGGTATAGTTTTATGATTTCTTATTGTTGAAACTTGTTGAGTGCATGGGATGTTGAAATGAGTTCTACATCAACATGGAATAATATTTCACCATTAACTATATCATCATTATGGTATTCTATGGATGTATACTTAGAACCATGTGACTTTTTAGAATACTAATTTCTGGATTAGGCTCAACTTCGTGAGTAGGCTCATCTTTGGATTGTGCATGAGATGCATCAATATATTTTTGGTTAGTAGGTGAAAGATTTTTGGGTTTGTATATGGAGTCTATATATGAAGGATTGCGTTAGTAATTAAATTTATCCATATTGACATATTATAAATTGAGGTAGTTATGATCATAAGACCCTTCAATAGTACCTAAAAAATTGTTCATAGGTTCTTTGTTATGGTTGGTCCTAGATTGATGGTTTTCATGAGATTGCATGAGGGATTGATATTTCTCATAACATTTTTAGATAATATCATCATTTTTAAATTGAGTTCATTCTATCCATTTTTCCCCTTTGGTAAAATGGACAATAGGAAAATTTGGAACCTTCCTAGTGGGATCTTAATAAAAATTGGAAAAATTAGTTTTTCAAGAGACCACGAAAGGTATCGTGTGTTTGGGGGTATTCATTTTGGTCCTTAGTCATTTTTCCCTTTCATAGAAAGTACAAAAAATTAGTAAAAATCCAAGAAAATGATAGTTTGGAGAAAGGTTAGAAAGTAGCTTAGCGAGTTAGGTTGAGCTCACCAAGTTAAATTATGTAGTGATTTTATTCAGGGAAGCTAAGTGGATCAAGTAAGTGTCTAGAATTTCATTAGTGAGTTGGCCTATTGTATTGGAAAGCGACCAAGTCGTGAAGGATTTGGAAGCCGAGAAACTTGGCAAGTTGGTGGAGCACCGCATAATGTATTGTGAGCGGATTGACATTTGCAGGCCGAAAGGCCCAAGTGGAAGGGGTTGCGGGAGCCCTAAGTTCCTTCATGAGCCCTAATTTTCAACTTTACATGGAGTGAGAGTTCAATGCAGGTGCATAAGATATATCAGGCTCACGTAACCTACTGAGGAACATGTTCCACCCGGAGATGAGTTCCCTATAACACATTGAGAGCCACAACACAAAGTAGTCTCTAGGGGGGTTATTTACGGTCGTGTCATATGTTTCAAGAACATTGAGACAAAATTATATATGTTTAAAAGATCATGAGTTACCCATGGGATTGATGTTTCTACATGCCAAAGGGTGAGCATACCATCGAGGTTGGATAGATGGGGAAGTCTCTTGTCGAAAATATGTTAAGGGGTCATCATTGTGGTTGATGGACGAGTCATGTAGTGAGGTGGTAGGGATATGATTACCAATGGGAGGCATAAGGGCGGTGTCGGGATGACAATGTAGATTACCACCATACCGTGAGCTCATTAAACCCAAGGTCAAGTTATTGTGAAATGTGAAAAAGGAGACACTTGACATGTATCACCATATCTTATTCCACACTCCACAATATTTAATAAAACTTATATGGTTGGATTTGTATTTCTCTCCCCTACATCATGAAATCATTAAAAATTAGATGTAGCTAGAGTTGGTGGCTCAAAACACAAGAAGACTCTCCCATGTCAAAATTCAATACCCAAGTAGGTAAATGATACAATAATGGAGTGTGGGAAATTTTCCTCTTCCAAAAGCTACGATTTAGGAAGGGATGGGCTTTACAAGGATCCCTATGATGATTTGAAATCATTTAATGACATTTTTGGTGGGTGAATCCCATATTTCTATATTCCCTCTTCTCTCCTCTTTTCTCTCTCTGTATATTATAAAGAGGAACTCATTTTAAGGTTGTTAGATATCCTCTATTTTCTCTTCCATTGTACTATAGGTTGTTGCAGGTGTATGTGAGCTTCAAGCCTCCATTTTGGGCATTTTGCAAGAGATTCATGCCTCTTTTTCTCATTGTAATGAATTGTGTGATCATATGAAGCAATAAAATAATTTTTTTCTATTCTTCAACCCTTGCTTGTGTTTCATTGCATTCTCTTACCTCTACATTATATTTAAGGTATTTTTGTGCATTTTATGGTTTCTTGCAAGCTCTAAATGGTTGTGTTTAATGGAAATGGTGTTGTGAATGTGTGTTCCTAGACTGTGGTGTTCTATATGCCCTCTCTATCTCCATTTCTTCCCATTTTCATGTATTAGAGAGTGTCTCACCACCCTTCTCTTAGTGTTATCACCCCTTTAGTGTAGGATTTTCATATTTTTATGCATTTTATTTTCCCTTGGTCCCTTAGAATCATAGGATAAGATTAGATAGTTGTATTTCCAGCATTAGGAGTAGTTTTAGCCTTATATTAGGAAGAGGAACCAACCTTCTCTAGAGAATTATCTCAGTTTCATGGTCCCACACCTAGAGATAATTCCATGTTTCCCAAAAACATTGATTTCCTATTCAATCCACTTGTAAGAAAATCATAGGGTGTTGTTTTTAGTGATAACTATTTTGGCACTCGGTGGGACCTTAGAAGTTAATAATTTTAGTTTCATCAAGCTTGGATTATATCTTGGTGAAATTATAGCCTTTAAAGGCTCGGTGGCTACACATCGACAACTTCAAGCACCAAAATCCACTTATTTTAGCAATGCAAGTGTCTCGATTCATGAGATGGATCCAAACATGGTCTAGGAAAAGAGAAGAAGGATTATTTGAATACCTATAACTATCTCTAGGAAGAGGAAGAAGGGGAAGACAAGTTCAAAGATCACCATCTCCACCAAACATAACTC
Source organism: Taxus wallichiana var. yunnanensis (assembly GCA_018340775.1). Taxonomy (NCBI): domain Eukaryota; kingdom Viridiplantae; phylum Streptophyta; class Pinopsida; order Cupressales; family Taxaceae; genus Taxus; species Taxus wallichiana. The sequence continues at coordinate 474,847,071 of CM031239.1, read as the reverse complement.
TTTCAACACCTCCACCTAGTAGGCCCTTCTTGTAATCCACTAGAGTTCTTAGACTTATCATTATAGTTGCACAACAAAGAAATACATGATTTTTTAACTTTACAGAAACATTCCACTTACTCTTAATGCAAAAATCCTATTCCAAAGTGGCAGCCTTGAAAAGCATTCCATTATTTATTGGAGAAAATCACACAAATCTAGTTGATCATATCCAGGACATTGCAAATGTGTGTGTTATCCATGAAATTGTTGACATAGATGTAGCTGTGAAACTTCTAGCATCCTCATTCAAGGGGGAGTATCTCCAATTGTTTAGGAGTCTAACAACATGTTGTCCAAGTTTTTGTTATTAATCTAAATGAATGCACTAGCTACTAAATAAACTAGGAAACTCGAAGGATAAAGGGTTTATGTTACCTCGGATGTTTGGTGTTTGATACAAGTGTTGAATGATGGATTGTTGCTACTATCAAACTTACAAATAAGATTGAAACAAGATTTTATTAGATAAATGTATGTGGGGGCTTCCCAAATAGTGCTAGTTCAAGAAGTAGTTAGATTCCCTAGCGGATTTCAACCACCATTTTCTTAGACAAGGATCAAATAAAGCAAAACATGCAAAAACAAAGCTATGAATGAATTTGGAAATGAGAGAGACTTATCTAAAGCTAGTTAGATGAAAATAAGCGTAAAGTAAAGGTTACTGGTCTAGGTTGAAGGTGGCCTAGAATCTACACGGGAAGGTTGATGGTGACTGAGAAGATGAATTTGGAGAGTTTGTAGATGAAATATGCGGACCTATAAGGACTGGAAGCAATCGGGAAGCTAATGAGGACATATAGTTGTTGTATGAAGATCTACAAAAAAGAACCAAGGGATGGGAGGTAGGGTAAATAATGGAAAGGAGGATTTAGAGGAATTATTGGATGCACGGGGCCTTGGTTGGCGGTGACTAGGGAGGATCGTTGATGAGTGTAGCAGAAGATTGGAATGAGGCCAAATAGAAATATCAGAATATGGAAACCTATAAGCTGTTAGGAAATTAATATTTACATGGGTATTAATATTCATATTTGATATATATTAGTTGGAGTTGTTTTAACAACTCATATGATTTGAGTTGTGTATTGTTACATTAGTAACAATCACAACTAAATAGGATTTTGGAGATATTGTTAGGAAAGTAGTTTCCTAACAAATATTGATGTAAACACCTATTTATATGGAGTGGCATATGTTGTATAAACATCTAGAATGAATTAATAAGAATATTATTATCCTGTGACAAGTGAAAACAACAAGGTTTCGACTGAAGTCTGAATCAAACAAGAAAACAATTCATGGACTCCCACAGAGCCGAATTCGTACATTATCCTTGCAAGCATTTCTACGAAATCTAACCAAAATGCAAAACACAGAAAGATAATTCAACCGTACAAAACAAAATGTACACCCAGCAAGGGTTCACGAAAAATCGAGCCAGCAAGAAGATATAGCAAACTAATTCATACAAAGCTACCATAAAAACCAACTGAACCAAAAATCATCTGAACAGAGTTGTTCTAATGAAATCATTTGAAGGCAAGCAAGATTTTTAAAAGTTAGGGCCTATCATGCACGGTAATGTCGCTTTAAAAATCTGAATAAGACCTCTCGAAGAGCTCGAGCCTTCTCCTCTTTTTCCACGTTAGATTCAACAACAATAATTTGTTATTTCCATGCCTTATAAACTTTCCTCGGCTGGAGTAAAGAGCTAGTTATTCTCATAGTTGCCATGCAACACCAAGTGAGGCGGTTCGAAGAACCGGTGATCAAACAGAGAGAGAAAACCGGAGCGTATGGAAAACCAAACAACCAACTAGTTTTCCATTTTGTATGCCTTCCCGAGCAATCCGTGCTCAGAAACCGAGTTCATTAATTGCATTAACTCCAAAATTCCCACTCAATCTCCATTGCCACCGACCGCCATAGTTAGCGATGGACAAAAACAAACCAAAGACCATTTCCAAATTTGGCGACTCTGCCACGTCGGTCTCAATGGCCGTTTGAAATCTCCGCTAAATCCTTTGTCCTTCATGCTTATCCCCTTCATTTAATGCCATAGAAACTACCACCCATGGCTCGCATCCCTTCATAGGTCCCCTTCATCAACTAACATTAGTTAGGTTAGAAACATAGGTTAGATCCTAAGGTGATACTTAGTCTAACCTCCTTAGCGCTAGGTCACTAACCTTAGAAACATTTAGCTTTTAGTTTAGGGCTAGGTTAGATTAACACTAATCCAACCCATAGGTTATTAACCTTAATAAATCCAGTCTAGGTCTAACAATTAGAATCGTTCAGTATAAGAACCAACAGATATACATTCACGAAATGGATTCAATCCAGCACTGATAATAAGCTAGCAATATATATATATCAGAATTTATTACCTGGCTCAAGGTCTAGACCTTCCTGATATTACGATATCGGGAACCAATTCATTTAACAAGATCAGCCTGAGTTAACTCCTGAATTGCTCATTCCACACATTCAGACCTTGCAACCTTCGTAAGGTCTATAATTTTGTTTATCCGAATAAACTTAAAAATCTCTTGGATCAATGCCAGCGATCCAAGGCTAAGTCATATAGACAGGAAAATCCACAATTCATTCCGAAATCAGATTAAACTCAGGTGCTAAAAATGAAAGAAATAAAAGAGTCCAAGCATATCCTGGCTCAGTCAAAGATCTTCAAATGCAAAGAAGATACAATCCATATCAAGCATGACTTCACAATCAAAGGAACACATCCTTTTACAGAAGAAATCATATATCAACACTTGAATGCTCAGGAGGAAGTAACAATAGTTCAGGGTGTTACATGCTTCCCTCCTAAAATATTCATCGTCCGATGATTACATATTTGGTTTACCTTCGGTCAAACAATTTATTAGTTCACAATACAATGTGACTATTTCGACTTGAATAGTTTCGAGAAATCAATGTCACGATACATTTTATTCAAATTTGAATAATGTTTGCCTCAATCGGCTTTCATATAAACATGAAAAGAGATAAGTTCATAAAAAATGTTTGTCAATGATTTCATCTTGTTGAAAAAGAAAAGGAAAAGAAATTTTCATCTCTTCCAGATTTTCCTAAGTTGCACTTTCTTCGTTAAACTGGTCCCACTAGACCTTACATTCTTTGTATTTCACGATTTCTCAAATGCAATTGGCGAGTTTCAATACTCGTGTGGCTTTAACCACGATTATTCACTGGGTCTTGGACCTGCGAGGAATTCAATTTAAGACATGTGACAAATCTGAAACGTATTTCTTAAGCAAAGAAATATGGAAAACATCATGCATGCGAGACAAAGCGGTGGTAATGCTAATCGATAAACTACGAGATTGATTATTTGACAATTTTGAAAGGTCCACGAAAGCGAGGTGACAACTTGGCAGCCTTGCCAAAAGTTATAGAACTCTTTCTCGGGTTTAACATGATGAAAAACCTTCTTACCCAACTCAAACCTTTGATCAACCCGCTTAAGGTCAAGCATAGCTCTTTTGCCTATCTACTACTTCCTTTAATCATTCACGAATCAGCTTAACTTGCTTGTTCCATTTCGATGAGGATCTCTGGTCCAATTACCACTCTATTCTCCATACTATCCCAACTAACAAAGTGGTTCTACACTTTCTTCCATAAAGTGCTTCAAATGGTGCCATTTTAAGAGATGAGTGATAAGTGTTGTTGTATGCGAATTCAACTAATGGAAGATACTCTTCCCATTTATACTGTTGATCCATGCAATACATTCGCAACATGTCTTCCAACACTTGATTTACTCTCTCAGTTTGTCCATCCGTTTCGGATGATATCTTTGAATCGAAGTTTAGTTTCGTTCCAAGAGCTGTATTAAGTGTTTGCCAAAACCTTAACGTCATTCTAGGATCCCTATTAGATATAATCAATTCTGGTACACCATGTAACCTGAAAATTTCATGTACGAATCTTTTGGCCAACACTGGTGAATCATGCTTTAGATTTGCGGTGATGAAATGAGATGCCTTAGTTTATCTACAACTACCGGGATAACATCATGTTTATTCTGGACACAGGTAACCCTTGTACAAAGTCCATGCTTATTACTTGCCATTTTTACTGCGGTATGCTATGAGGATATAATAATCCGGCGGGGTGCATGTGTTCTACCTTAACCCATTTGACATTCCGGACAATGAGTCACAAAATCAATGACATCCTTTTTCATACCTTTCCAAAATTATTCTTGTTTGGATCAGCAAGCATTTTTGTGATACGGGTGTCAGGAGAAAGGTGAATTATGAAATTGAACTAACAACTTCTTTCTCAAATTGTTCAAAGACATAGGTACATATACCCTGTTTTCATAACGTAAGATTCCTTCATTATCAAAATGAAAACCCTTATACCTTTCAAACATTAGGTTCTAGCTGCAAGCGCTGCTTTTACTTGCTGAAAGTATATATCAGATTCTGAGGCACTTTTTACCTCATCCTTAAACTGAGTTCTTAATGTTATAAGAGCAAAAATGTGCCTCCTATGACTTAGAGCATCTGCTACTCTATTCTCTTTCCCTTTGATGTAGCTAATATCAAAATCATATTGAGATAAAAACTCTAACCACCTTCTCTGTCTGGCATTTAGATTAGGCTGAGTGAAAATATATTTCAGTCCTAAGTGATCAGTTTTCAACTCAAAAGGTTTCCCAAGTAAATAGTGTCTCCAGACTTGAAGCGCATGAACAATGGCGTGAAGCTCCAAATCATGAGGAGCGTAATTCAGCTCATGTAACTTAAGTTTTCTACTTTCATATGCTATTACTTGATCATTTTGTGCAGAACACCTCCAAGGCCTTCCCTAGAAGCATCCGTTACAACAGTAAAACTCCCATTAGGGTCTGGTACAGCTAATATAGGTGCGGAAGTCAACTGACTTTTCAGAATTTTGAAAGCAGTTTCGCACTTATCATTCCAAATAAATTTCTTATCCTTCTTCTGCAATGAAGTTATCGGTGCAGCTACTTTAGAAAAATCCTTACCAAATTTTCTATAATAACCAGCAAGACCCATGAAGCTTCTTACTTCGTGCACATTCTTTGGTGCAGGCCACTCAGTTATTGCCACTATTTTTGAAGGATCCATAGCAATTCCTTCTTTACTAATGACATGACCCAAATAATGAACTTCAGAATAAAAGAAAGAACATTTGGATAACTTACCATACAACTTTCTTTTTCTCAAAATTCCCAAAACTATCTTCAAATGCTCATTGTGCTCTTCAACATTTTTAGAATAAATGAGAATATCGTCCAAGAATACAAGTACAAACTTGTCCAAATATTCTTGAAAGATATTCTTCATTAAGTTCATAAAATTTGCAGGTGCATTAGTTAATCCAAAGGGTAGAACCGTGAATTCATAATGTCATCGTACCTTGTTCGGAAAAGTTGTTTTATGAATATCTTCTTCTCTAACCCTTAACTGATGATAACCAGATCAAAGATCTATCTTAGAATAAACCGCTGCCCCACGCATTTGATCAAATAGATCGTCGATCCTTGGAAGTGGGTATCTGTTCTTGATTGTTGCTTTGTTCAACATCCAATAATCAATACACAGCCTAAGTGTTCCATCCTTCTTTTTCACAAATATTACTGGCGCTCCCCAAGGTGAAACACTTGGTCTAATCAAACCTTTAGACAAAAGTTCTTGCAATTGTGCCTTAAGCTCGACTAACTCTGTAGTAGTCATCTCGATAAGGTGCTTTGGAAATAGGTTCCGTTCCTGGTTTGATTTCGATGGTGAAGTCAAATTCCCTCTTGGGTGGTAACCCTAGTAATTCCTCTGGAAAAACATCTTTGAAACTTTGTAGTAGAGGAAATTGTTTCATGGAATCACCATCTTCTTCTGAAAATTTAGATATCTTGATTGCAAAAGGGTGCATCCTTTGTTTTTAGCCTTTTAAGTGGCATAGCATGGTGACAGAGTTTTCTAACTGAAATTTCATGTTTCACCCCTTGAATCTCTCTTTGTTTCACCAATCATCTAAACATTTTATATTATTTTCATGTGATCTACTTTTGCCTTATGTTCACTAACCAATTGACACCAATAACAATGTCATAAGATCCCAAAGGTGTACCATAGAGGTCAAATTCGGTGGAAAAGTTAGGTAAGTCAAGGACTGCCCCAAAAAGACACATACTCACCTTTGTATGAACAGAGTTATTACCATCTTTATACGGTCCAAGATTTATCCATTTTTCCAGCTTTTCTTTTAAGTTTAGAAGCAAGTTTATTAGAAATAAAACATTCAGTAGCTCCTGTATCAAAAAGAATAGTGACAGGTATGCCAAATAACTTACCAGGAACTTCTATAGGTGTCACTGCTTTTGACTTGTATGCGCTCTGCAGGCAAAGCATGTATCTTATCTTTGCATTGATTACGATCATCCTTCTTGAAAGGGCACCGATTTACGTAGTGGTATTTTCCACAATTGTAGCAACCTCCTACTGGGTCCCTTTTTAGGCTCAAAATTGCCTCCATCCTTGTAATTATCACGTTTTCCTCCATAGGGCTTTTGCCCATTGTTATAATTTTTGGCAAAATTATCCCTTACATTTCCAAAGCAAGCTTATTTGCTACTGTTTTCTTACTATTATCCCCTGAAACTTACTTCTATTTCCAAACTTTTTCCAAGGTCCTTTTTTGGTGCAAGTGAAGTTGAAGAAGGGTTTGAAATCTTCTTCCGCACTTCCTCTTTATGAGCTTGAGAAATAGCCTTTAATTTCATTTCTTGTCTTATGGCCTTTTCAACAACTCCTTCCATAGTGGTTGGGTGTGAACATTGACCTATCCCCTATCACGGGATTCAGGTCCATGATGAATTTCCATATTCGAACTTCTCATCGGTTTGATACTGCGGTACATACTTAAGGAGTTTTGTAAATCGCTCCCAAAGTATTCCGTTACCATTAGCTTCCCTTGAGCTAAGTTACGGAATTCTGTCATTTTCGATCATAGAAAAGTTTTGGCAATAAGCGTTGCCTAAAATAGCCCTTAAATTGATCCCAAGTAATAATGGTCTCATCAATACTTAGCTCAAATTTATGGCTATCCCACCACAAAGATGCTTCGTGGGAAAGGTGATAGGCACCCCAAATAGCTTTGGTTTCCTCGAGAAGTTTCATATTACAAAGTATTCGCATTTCGATGAGTCGGTTCTCAACTCCATCTCCTAATGTGGTGCCATCATATTTAGGTGGGCTTATCCTTTTTATATCATTAGTGAGTTTTGCTGCCAACCTTGCCTTTTTGTTTTCTGGTTGGACAGGTGCATTTCCAGCATTATTATCAACACCCATATCGGGGTTGTCCTCAGGAGGTTACTTGATTGTTATTACAGCTTCATCATCCTCTTCATTTCCCATCACCTCTTTGTTCAAGTATAGCCAAACGATCTCTTGTGTCTAATAAGGCAGCAAGGATCTCATCAAGCTTTTGGGTTGTTGCTGCCCCTCCTTCAGGTGGAGCATTATTTGCAACGTTTCCCCTTGTTCTAACCATTTTCTATTACAAGAAAATTCAGGTTTTTATCAGATTATGGACACAATAGGTCCAAGAGCTGCAACCTTCAGCTCTGATACCAAGATGTAACATCCCCATTTTAGAACATTAGAACAAGAATTTTTTTTTAAAAGCTTCCTAGTTCTAAATACATAATTTATAACTCACAAATCAAAACCACCATTCTTATAGCAGATAACCATATGCAAGCTGTAATGACTCGGAGTACCTCCGATCTATTCATTCCATGACTCGGTAATCTCTTGAGCTATTCATGTGTATCAAGAGTTGGCGTTTTTATTTTAACACATCACTCTTGCGGTTCTCTTCCCTAAATTGGGATTCAGAATGCTCTGTCTAAGGAACCTATCTGAATAATTGTTACCATTATTCATCGGCATCTCATCCCTTAGACTAGGTGACATAGGACAACGCAATCAAGCAGCTTGCGATACTTTGGCCAAAGATTTGAAACATACTGCTTATGTCTCGTATTCCTTGACAAAGATACTCGTCAATCTAGAATACATCCTTCACCCCATTCCTATGTTATGTAGAATTTCTTATCTTGACTTCATCGTCTCTCCGCCCAAGTTATTCACTCAGAACGGATTAGTAATATGACAACGTTAAAGGGATGCTCCAGGGCTAGGGATACGTTGACATACTAGGTCAACCCTAGTTAACCCAAAGTGTTTCAAGATACCCCAGGAGTCTCCTAGGGCAGCCTTATAACATGACCACGTTCTAATCAATCCCAGAGTAAAACTTGTTCGAGTTAAAGGTGTAAATCTTAACGATCAATGCAAAGGGTGTCGTCATAAGTCACCTGTATTGTTGTATCTTCGAGAAGATCCTAATCTTCTTGAAGGTACAACCCTGCAGTTGACTTGTGCCATCAACCTTCAAATCCGCCTCGAAAAGATCTACTTAATTACAAGTGTTACATACGTTGAGTAAAAATTATACTATAAGGCGCTCCCTTAAGGGTAGTCTTTCCCAACCCCTGGGTTCCTCACCTTAGAATTACCTTTCCTAATAAAGCCCATTTCACAAGAGAAGTTATTAATACTAGAGGTCCCATCAAGGAGTTCATAGAAAAACATAATTCTAAATCAACGGCGGACAATAACCCTTAATCTTCACATGAGATTGCTAACCAAACCCTTTTTAGGTTTATATCATATCTCATAGCTGAAATATAACTTACTTATTAGTATTGTGATATAGTGATTAAAAATCCAATTAAACGTTGTCTTGACTTAGATCAAGACTAGGAAGTAATAATTTATTCAGCTCGTTCAGCTTCCTATTGAGGTTTATTTTGACCTTAGCTTCTCAAAAGATAGTGATCTAAATTCCAATTCAGCTTTAGATAGAACATAATAGAACTACTAAACAATCATAAGTATTCAGTCACATAACCTTGCAAGCTTACTTAGATAATCACAAATGTCTCCAAGTTATACAATAATAACATTGCCCTTAAAATACTTGAACCAAAGAAGATCAAACCATCAAGATACGAATGCAAACACATAAGTGACAAATACCTCATTTCATTCCTTTCAAAGCTATCAAATACATTTTATGCATTCCGCATATTTGATACAATACTCAACAGCAAAAGAACATCTTTCTTCAAGTAGTACATTTAGAGAATCAAGATGAAATTCATTATAAAACCAAATTAAACAATCCGAACATCATATCAGATCTACGTGCCTTTACCACTTACGGTAACCATCTGCAAAAATTGTCAACACGGGTCAGTTCGGTGAACTGAGCATGATAAGCACTAATTCTTAAAACAATTGCAATCCACCAATTGTTTTCATTATATAACCTGTTTAAATGAAATCATTTCTTCACATTCCAAACTTAAATCAAAGCTAATCATCCTATATGTTAGAGACTAAGAACATATGAATACAGCCATTCTTAAGACAAAGAAACTCCTACAAGATTATTTCTACAATTTCTCAATGGGGAGTTAAAACATTCAACAATCTCACGGTCTTAATTATTTTATCATCTTAACACATTTCAATGGTATTGACAAGTATACCTATTTACACAAAGACACACATTTTATACCGGTCTCTCCATACAATACCTCGGTTTATACTTGTTATGCCCTTACCGTAGAGATCGCAAAAGGAAGCAAGAAGAAAGCACACAAGGTTTCCTGACTAGGAGAGAGAGAATTTTCCCTTCAACTCATTTATACATCAACATATAAATTACAGTTTAAAAGAAGAAACAGAGTCCATCAAAATCCTAAGTCAATAACATTCTGAACTATACCAATTCCTTTAGATTAATGCATATATATTTACGCATACGACTAAACAGTCGAAATTACAAGAAGAGCAACAGTTCCATCTAATTCCAAATATAATAGTCACTGTAGCTACTAACGATTCAAGAGTTCACGCAACAAGCATTAATAAATAATCCAACTCCAATAGACTCAACAAAACTTTCCATATTATACAACAACATGAAAAATATCCAATGCCATCGCCTGTCATGGCACAGCTAAGAGCTCTTTGTTTCAGTCAAACTTGAAACAAGATCATATTAAAACAGTTAACGTTTCCATATGAAATACAGTGACATTCACGTAGAGTCGAAACACAATATGCACAGCCTCATTCAACTAAGAAAATCCCTACGATTATTCAACATGGGTGTAAATTAGAAGTCATTTTCAAGAAGAACAACCATAACCAGGTCCTCACAGGAGCCGAGTTCCACACCAATAAATTTTCCTCAAGGTTTCATTTGAAGTCGAGTTACTACAAAGTATAACACAACAAAATTAAGAAAGAGTCCAAAACGATATGCATGCTCAGCGAAGACTCAACTCGAGAAACGAGCCAACACGCAGCATATTATGGACTCCAACAGTGTCAATTCCAACCAGTACTTATAACCAAAGTTGAATTCATACAACAACAATTCAAGAATCCTAAAAGTACTCACAGCAAAACTTCAACAGATGTTAAATCATAAATTACCTTTCAATGACTCCGTCGAAGTCAATAATGATTTAGCATTCTTAACAAAACAACAAAGCATTCATAACAAGCTTAGACGAAGTTTGAAATACTAGATACATTTCAAGGACTCTCACCGAGTCAATGCCAACCTTATTCACAACCGAGCTTACACGAAATAGAAACACCATATACATTTCAAAGATTTATACAGGACTCGTAATCAAAGAGTATCCACAACAAGCTTCCGTGCAGATGTCATAACATACTACCCATTTCAAGGATTCCAACAAAATTCACAATAAAACTTCTTACCGAAGTCAAAACATTAATTACGTTTCAAGGACTCAAAAGGAGTCGAACCCATATAGTATTCTCAATTAAACTTCTACAGAAGTCAAAAATACTATCTATTCAAGGATTCCAACAAAATTCACAATAACATATAGTATTCACGGCTATATTTCTACAGAAGCAAAACATATTATCATTTCAAGAAGTCCAATTAGCAACAATAACATATAGTACTCACGACAAAACTTAGGACGAATTCGGAATATACTGTACATTTCAAGAATTCCAACAGTATCATTTTCAACAAACGAAAATAGCAAGGTTTGGGTGAAGTCCGAATCAAACAAGAAAACAATTCATGGACTCCCGAGAAAGAAGAAATTCGTACATTATCCTTGCAAGCATTTCTACGAAATCTAACCAAAATGCAAAACACAGCAAGATAATTCAACCGTACGAAACAAAATGTACACCCAGCAAGGGTTCACTTCGAAAAATCGAGCCAGTAAGAAGATACAGCAAACTAATTCATACAATGCTACCATAAAAACCAACTCGAACCAAAAATCATCTAAACAAGAGTTGTTCTAATGAAATCATTTGAAGGCAAGAAAGATTTTTAAAAGTTAGGGCCTATCATGCACAGTAATGTCGCTTTAAAAATCTGAAGAAGACTTCGAAAGAGCTCGAGCCTTCTCTTTTTCCACGTTAGATTCAACAACAATAATTTGTTATTTCCATGCCTTATAAACTTTCCTCGAGAGTAAAGAGCTAGTTATTCTCATAGTTGCCATGCAACACCAAGTAGATTGGTTCGAAGAACCAGTGATCAAATAGAGAGAAAACCGGAGCGTATGGAAAACCAAACAACCAACTAGTTTTCCATTTTGCATGCCTTCCCGAGCAATCCGTGCTCGGAAACCGAAGTTCATTAATTGTATTAACTCCAAAATTCCCGCTTAATCTCCATTGCCACCATCGCATTGCCATAGTTAGTGATGGACAAAAACAAACCACGAGACAATTTCCAAATTTGGCGACTCTACCACGTCGGTCTCGATGGCCGTTTGAAATCTCCGCTAAATCCTTTGTCCTTCATGCTTATCCCCTTCATTTAATGCCATAGAAACTACCGCCCATGGCTCGCATCACTTCATAGGTCCGCTTCATCAACTAACATTATTTAGGTCGAAACATAGGTTAGATCCTAAGGTGATACTTACTCTAACCTCCTTAGCGCTAGGTCACTAACCTTAGAAACATTTAGCTTTTAGTTTAGGGCTAGGTTAGATTAACACTAATCCAACCTATAGGTTATTAACCTTAATAAATCCAGGTCTAGGTCTAACAATTAGAATTGTTCAAAGTATAAGAACCAACATATATACATTCCCGAAATGGATTCAATCCAGCCTTGATAATAAGCTAGCAATATATATATATATCGAGAATTTATTACTCGGCTCAATGTCTAGACCTTCACGATATTACGATATCGGGAACCAATTCATTTAACAAGATCGGCTGAGTTAACTCGAATTTCCCATTCCACACCTTCGGACCTTGCAACCTTTGTAAGGTCTATAATTTTTGTTTATCCAGAATAAACTTAAAACATCTCTTGGATCAATGCCACTGATCCAAGGCTGAGTCATATAGACAGGTAAATCCACAATTCATTCCGAAATCAGATTAAACTCAGGTGCAAAAATGAAAGAAATAAAAGAGTCCAAGCATATCCTGGCTCAGTCAAAGATCTTCAAATGCAAAGAAGATACAATCCATATCAAGCATGACTTCACAATCAAAGGAACACATCCTTTTACAGAAGAAATCATATATCAACACTTGAATGCTCAGGAGGAAGTAACAATAGTTCAGGGTGTTACATGCTTCCCTCCTAAAATATTCATCATCCCGATGATTACATATTTGATTTACCTTCAGGTCAACCAATTTATTAGTTCACAATACAATGTGACTATTTCCAACTTGAATAGTTTCAGAAATCAATGTCATGATACATTTTATTCAGCCTGAATAATGTTTGCCTCAATCTGGCTTTCATATAAACATGAAAAAGATAAGTTCATAAAAAAATGTTTGTCAACAGATTTCATCCTGTTGAAAAAGAAAAGGAAAAGCAATTTTCATCTCTTCCAGATTTTCCCAAGTTGCACTTTCTTCGTTAAACTGGTCCCACTAGACCTTACATTGTTGTATTTCACGATTTCTCAAATGCAATTGGTGAGTTTCAGCTCGTGTGGCTTTAACCACGATTATTCACGGGTCTTGGACCTCAAGGAATTCCAATTTAAGACATGTGACAAATCTGAAACGTATTTCTTAAGCAAAGAAATATGGAAAACATCATGCATGCGAGACAAAGCAGGTGGGAATGCTAATCGATAAACTATAGGATTGATTATTTTGACAATTTTGAAAGGTCCCACGAAGCGAGGTGACAACTTGGCAGCCTTGCCAAAAGTTATAGAACTCTTTCTGGGTTTAACACAAAGAAAAACCTTCTCACCCAGCTCAAACCTTGATCAACCCGCTTAAGGTCAGCATAACTCTTCTGCCTATCTGCTGCTTCCTTTAATCGTTCACGAATCAACTTAACTTAACTTTGTTCCATTTCGGTGAGGATCTCTAGTCCAATTACCACTCTATCCTCCATACTATCCCAACTAACGGGGTTCTGCACTTAATGGAAGATACTCTTCCCATTTATATTTGTTGATCCATGCAATACATTTGCAACATGTCTTCCAACACTTGATTTACTCTCTCGGTTTGTCCATCCGTTTCGGATGATATCTTTGAAGCGAAGTTTAGTTTCATTCCAAGAGCTATATTAAGCGTTTGCCAAAACCTTGACATCATTCTAGGATCCCTATCAGATATAATCAATTCTGGTACACCATGTAACCTGAAAATTTCATGTACGAATCTTTTGGCCAACACTGGTGAATCATCCTTTAGATTTCCGGTGATGAAATGAGCTACCTTAGTTAGTTTATCTACAACTACCGGGATAACATCATGTTTTTTCTGGACTTGGGTAGCCCTTGTACAAAGTCCATGCTTATTACTTACCATTTGTACTGCTTTGTATGTTATGAGGATATAATAATCGGTAGAGGGTGCATGTGTTACGCCTTAACATGCTGACATTCCGACAATGAGTCACAAAATCAATGACATCCGTTTTCATACCTTTCCAAAAGTATTGTTTTTTGAGATCAGCAAGCATTTTTGTGATACCAGTGTCCAGAGAAAGGCGAATTATGAAATTCAACTAATAACTTCTTTCTCAAATCGTTCAAAGCATAAGTACATATACCTTGTTTTCATAACGTAAGATTCCTTCATTATCAAAATAAAAACCCTTATACCTTTCATCATTAGGTTACGTAAAGCGCCTGCTTTACTTCTTGAAAGTATATATCGGATTCGAGGCACTTTTTACCTCATCCTTAAACTAAGTTCTTAATGTTATAAGAGCAGCGAAATGTGCCTCCTACGACTTAGAGCATCTTTACTCTATTCTCTTTCCCTTTGATGTAGCTAATATCAAAATCATATTGAGATAAAAATCTAACCACCTTCTCTGTCTAGTATTTAGATTAGGTGAGTGAAAATATATTTCAGTCCTAAGTGATCGGTTTCAACTCAAAAGGTTTCCCAAGTAAATAGTGTCTCCAGACTTGAAGCGCATGAACAATGGCAGCAAGCTCCAAATCATGAGGAGCATAATTTAGTTCATGTAACTTAAGTTTTCTACTTTCATATGCTATTACTTGATCATTTTGTAACAAAACACCTCTAAGGCCTACCCCGAAGCATCCATTACAAAAGTAAAACTCCCATTAGGGTCTGGTACAGCTAATATAGGTGCGGAAGTCAACTGACTTTTCAGACTTTTGAAAGCAGTTTCGCACTTATCATTCCAAATAAATTTCTTATCCTTCTTCTGCAATGAAGTTATCGGTGCACTACTTTAGAAAAATCCTTAACAAATTTTCTATAATAACCAGTTGAAGACCCATGAAGCTTCTTACTGTGCACATTCTTTAGTGCGAGCCACTCGATTATTGCCACTATTTTTGAAGGATCCACAGCAATTCCTTCTTTACTAATGACATGACCCAAATACTGAACCGAGAATCAAAGAAAGAACATTTGGATAACTTACCATACAACTTTCTTTTTCTCAAAATTCCCAAAACTATCTTCAAATGCTCATTGTGCTCTTCAACACTTTTAGAATAAATGAGAATATCGTCCGCCCAAGAATACAAGTAAAAACTTGTCCAAATATTCTTGAAAGATATTCTTCATTAAGTTCATAAAAGCTGCGAGTGCATTAGTTAATCCAAAGGGTAGAACCGTGAATTCATAATGTCTACGTACCTTGTTCGGAAATTTGTTTTATGAATATCTTCTTCTCTAACCCTTAATCGATGATAACCAGATCAAAGATCTATCTTAGAAGAATAAACCCGCCCCACGCATCTCGATCAAATAGATCGTCGATCCTTGGAAGTAGGTATACTTCTTGATTGTTGCTTTGTTCAACATCCTATAATCAATACATGACCTAAGTGTTCCATCCTTCTTTTTCACAAATATTACCTGGCGCTCCCAAGCGAAACACTTCGTCTAATCAAACCTTTAGACAAAAGTTCTTACAATTGTGCCTTAAGCTTGACTAACTCTGTAGTAGTCATTCGATAAGGTGCTTTGGAAATAGGTTCCGTTCCTGGTTTGATTTCGATGGTGAAGTCAAATTCCCTCTTGGGTGGTAACCCTGGTAATTCCTCCGGAAAAACATCTTTGAAACTTTGTAGCAGAGGAAATCGTTTCATGGAATCACCATCTTCTTCTAAAAATTTAGATATCTTTACTGCATAAAGGGTGCATCCTTTGTTTTTAGCCTTTTTAAGCTACATAGCTGACAGTTTTCTAACTGAAATTTCCCGTTTCACCCCTTGAATCTCTGCTGTTTCCAGCCAATCATCTAAACATTTTATATTCTTTTCATAGCAGTCTACTTTTGCCTTATGGTCAGCTAACCAATTGACACCAATAACAATGTCATAAGATCCCAAAGGTGTAACATAGAGGTCAACTTTAGTGGAAAAGTTAGGTAAGTCAAGGACTGCTCCAAAAAGACACATACTCACTTTGTATGAACGAGTTATTACCATCTTTATGTACGATCCTAAGATTTATCCATTTTTCCATCTTTTCTTTTAAGTTTAGAAGCAATTTTATTAGAAATAAAACATTCGAGTAGCTCTTGTATCAAAAATAATAGTATTGGTATGCCAAATAACTTACCAAGAACTTCTATAGGTGTACTTTGCTTTTGCTTGCTTATGCGCTCTGCGGCATGTATGTATCTTATGCTTTTGATTACGATCATCCTTCTTCAAAGGGCACTAATTTGTGTAGTGGTCTTTGCCACAGTGTAGCTTGACCTCCTACGGGTCCCTTTTTAGGCTCAAAATTGCCTCCGACCTTATAATTATCACGTTTTCCTCTAGGATAGGGCTTACGCCCATTGTTATAATTTTTGGCAAAATTATCCTTACATTTCAATGAGGCTTATTTTTGCTCTTGTTTTCTTCTTATTATCCCCTGAAACTTACTGTTTCCAAACTTTTTCCAAGGTCCCTTTTTGGGTGCAAGTGAAGTTGAAGAAGGGTTTGAAATCTTCTTCCGCACTTCCTCTTTATGAGAAGAAATAGCCTTTAATTTTTGTTCTTTTCTTATGGCCTTTTCAACAACTCCTGCCATAGTGGTTGGAATGTGAACATCGACCTCTCCCCTATCACGGGATTCAGTCCATGATGAATTTCCGTATCTCGAACTTCTCATCGGTTTGATCTTGGTACATACTTAAGGAGTTTTGTAAATCACTCCCGAGTATTCCGTTACCATTAGCTTCCCTTGAGCTAAGTTCTGGAATTCTGTCATTTTCTGATCATAGAAAAGTTTTGGCAGCCAACGTTGCCTAAAATAGCCCTTAAATTGATCCCAAGTAATATTGGTCTCATCAATACTTAGCTCGGCTTTATGGCTATCCCACCACAAAGATGCTTCGTGGGAAAGTGATAGGCTCCCCAAATAGCTTTGGTTTCTCCGAGAAGTTTCTTATTGCAAAGTACTTCTCCATTTTTTGAGCCAGTTCTTAGCTCCTCTCTAATGTTGTGCCATCGTATTTAGGTGGGCTTATCCTTTTTATATCATTAGTGAGTTCTGCTTTGCCAACTTCGGCCTTTTTGTTTTCTGGTTGGACGGGTGCATTTCGGGAATTATTATCAACACCCATATTGGAGTTGTCCTCAGGAGGTTGCTGATTGTTATTACCAGCTTCATCATCCTCCTCATTTCCCATCACCTGCTGTTCAAGTACAGCCAAATGATCTCTTGTGTCTAATAGGGCAGCAAGGATCTCATCAAGCTTTTGGGTTGTTGTTGCCCCTCTTTCAGGTGGAGCATTATTCACAATGTTCCCCCTTGTTCTAACCATTTTTTGTTACAAGAAAATTCAGGTTTTATCGGATTATGGACACTGATAGGTCTAAGAGTTGCTGACCTTGACTACGATACCAAGATGGAACATCCCCATTTTAGAACATTAGAACAAGAATTTTTTTTTAAAGCTTCCTAGTTCTAAATACATAATTTAGAACTCAAAATCAAAACCACCATTCTTATAACAGATAACCATATGCACCCTGTAATGACTCGGAGTACCTCGATCTATTCATTCCATGACTCGATAATCTACCGATCTATTCATGTGTATCAAGAGTTGGCATTTTTATTTTAACACATCACTCTTGCGGTTCTCTTCCCTAAACCTGGGATTTAGAATGCTCTGTCTAAGGAACCTATCGAATAATTGTTACCATTATTCATTGGCATCTCATCCCTTAGACAAGGTGACATAGGACAAACGCAATCAACGAACTTGCGATACTTTGGCCAAAGATTTGAAACATATGCTTATGTCTCGTATTCCTTGATGGCATACTCGTCAATCTCGGAATATGTCCTTCACCCCATTCCTATGTTATGTAGAATGTCTTATCGACTTACATGGAGTCTCTCGCCCCTTGATTATTCACTCGAGGAGCAGTTAGTAATATGACAACGTTATAGGGATGCTCACGAGGGCTAGGGATATCTTGACATCTTTGGGTCAACCCTAGTTAACCGGTGTGTCAAGATACCTTGAGTCTCCTGGGGCAGCCTTATAACATGACCACGTTCCTAATCAGTCCCGAGTAAAACTTGTTCGAGTTAAAGGTGTAAATCTTAACGATCAATGCAAAGGGTGTCGTCATAAGTCACCTATATTGTTGTATCTTTGAGAAGATCCTAATCTTCTCGAAGGTACAACCCTGCAGTTGACTTGTGCCATCAACCTTCAAATCCACCTCGAAAAGATCTACTTAATTACAAGTGTTACATACGTTGAGTAAAAATTATACTATAAGGCGCTCCCTTAAGGGTAGTCTTTCCCAACCCCTGGGTTCCTCACCTTAGAATTACCTTTCCTAATAAAGCCCATTTCACAAGAGAAGTTATTAAGACTAGAGGTCCCATCAAGGAGTTCATAGAAAAACATAATTCTAAATCAACGAAATGACAATAACCCTTAATCTTCACATGAGATTGCTAACCAAACCCTTTTTAGGTTTATATCATATCTCATAGCTGAAATATAGCTTACTTATTAGTATTGTGATATAGTGATTAAAAATCCAATTAAACGTTGTCTTGACTTAGATCAAGACTAAGAAGTAATAATTTATTCAACTCGTTCGACTTCCTATTGAGGTTTATTTTGACCTTAGCTTCTCAAAAGACAAAGTGATCTAAATTCCAATTCAGCTTTAGATAGAACATAATAGAACTACTAAACAATCATAAGTATTCAGTCACATAATCTTGCAAGCTTACTTAGATAATCACAAATGTCTCCAAGCTATACAATAATAACATTGCCCTTAAAATACTTGAACCGAAGAAGATCAAACCATCAAGATATGAATACAAACACATAAGTGACAAATACCTCATTTCATTCCTTTCAAAGCTATCAAATACATTTTATGCATTCAACATATTTGATACAATACTCAACAAAGCAAAAGAACATCTTTCTTCAAGTAGTACATTTAGAGAATCAAGTTGAAATTCATTACAAAACCAAATTAAACAATCCGAACATCATATCAGATCTGTGTGCCTTTACCACTTACGGTAACCATCTGCAAAAATTGTCAACGGGTCGGTTCGGTGGGCGAGCATGATAAGCACTAATTCTTAAAACAATTACAATCCACCAATTGTTTTCATTATACAACTTGTTTAAATGAAATCATTTCTTCACATTCCAAACTTAAATCAGGCTAATCATCCTATGTGTTAGAGACTAAGAACATATGAATACAGCCATTCTTAAGACAACAAACTCCTACAAGATTGTTTCTAGAATTTCTCAATGGTAGTTAAAACATTCAACAATCTCACGGTCTTAATTATTTTATCATCTTAACACATTTCAATGGTATTGACAAGTATACCTATTTACACAGAAGCACACATTTTATACCGGTCTCTCCATACAATACCTCGAGTTTATTCTTGTTATGCCCTTACCGTAGAGATCGCAAAAGGATGCAAGAAGAAAGCACACAAGGTTTCCTGACTAGGAGAGAGAATTTTCCCTTCAACTCATTTATACATCAACATATAAATTACAGTTTAGAAGAAGAAACATATTCCATCGAGAATCCTAAGTCAATAACATTATTTGTACCGATTCCTTTAGATTAATGCATATATATTTACGCATACGACTAACGATCGAAATTACAAGAAGAGCAACAGTTCCATCTAATTCCAAATATAATAGTCACCTGTAGCTACTAACGATTCAAGAGTTCACACAACAAGCATTAATAAATAATCCAACTCAATAGGCTTAACAAAACTTTCCATATTTTTCAACAACATGAAAAATATCCACGCTATCGCTTTGTCATGGCTTTGACTAAAGAGCTCTTTGTTTTGATCAAACTTGAAACAAGATCATATTAAAACAGTTAACATTTCCATATGAAATACAGTGACATTCACGCAGAGTCGAAACACAATAAGCACAGCTTCATTCAACTAAGAAAATCCCTACGATTATTCAACATGGGTGTAAATTAGAAGTCGTTTTCAAGAAGAACAACCATAACCAGGTCCTCACAGGAGCCGAGTTCCACACCAATAAATTTTCCTCAAGGTTTCATTTGAAGTCGAGTTACTACAAAGTATAACAGGGTATCAACAAAATTAAGAAAGAGTCCAAAACGATATGCATGCTCAGCGAAGACTCAACTCGAGAAACGAGCCAACACGCAAAGCATATTATGGACTCCTACAGTGTCAATTCCAACCAGTACTTATAACCAAAGTTGAATTCATACAACAACAATTCAAGAGTCCTAAAAGTACTCACAGCAAAACTTCAACAGAAGTTAAAACATAAATTACCTTTCAATGACTCGTCGAAGTCAATAAAATTTAGTATTCTTAACAAAACAATAGCATTCACAACCAAGCTTAGACGAAGTTTGAAATACTAGATACATTTCAAGGACTCTCACCGAGTCAATGCCAACCGTATTCACAATGAGCTTACACAGAAATAGAAACACCAGATACATTTCAAAGATTTCTACAGACTCAGAATCAAAGAGTATCCACAAAAAGCTTCCACGGATGTCATAACATACTACCCATTTCAAGGATTCCAACAAAATTCACAATAAAACTTCTTACGAAGTCGAAACATTAACTACATTTCAAGGACTCAAAAGGAGTTGAACCCAAGTAGTATTCTCAATTTAAACTTCTACAGAAGTCAAAAATACTATCTAATCAAGGATTCCAACAAAATTCACAATAACATATAGTATTCAATTTGTATTTCTCTGAAGCAAAACATATTATCATTTCAAGAAGTCCAATTAGCAACAATAACATATAGTACTCACGACAAAACTTATACAGGTAAGTCGGAATATACTGTACATTTCAAGAATTCCAACAGTATCATTTTCAACAAGTGAAAATAGCAAGGTTTCGACTGAAGTCTGAATCAAACAAGAAAACAATTCATGGACTCCCACAGAGCTGAATTCGTACATTATCCTTGCAGAAGCATTTCTACGAAATCTAATGAAATGCAAAACACAAAGCAAGATAATTCAACCATACGAAACTAAATGTACACCCGTGAGGGTTCAACTGAAAAATCGAGCCGAAGAAGATACAAAGCAAACTAATTCATACAATGCTACCATAAAAACCAATTGAACCAAAAATCATCCAACAGCGAGTTGTTCTAATGAAATCATTTGAAGGCAAGCAAGATTTTTAAAAGTTAGGGCCTATCATGCACAGTAATGTCGCTTTAAAAATCCGAAGAAGACTTGAAAGAGCTCGAGCCTTCTCCTCTTTTTCCACGTTAGATTCAACAACAATAATTTGTTATTTCCATGCCTTATAAACTTTCCTCGTGAGTAAAGAGCTAGTTATTCTCATAGTTTCCATGCAACCAAGTAGGAGTGGTTGAAGAACCGGTGATCAAACAGAGAAAACCGGGCGTATGGAAAACCAAACAACCAACTATTTTTCCATTTTGCATGTCTTCGAGCAATCCGTGCTCGGAAACCGAGTTCATTAATTGCATTAACTCCAAAATTCCCGCTCAATCTCCATTGCCACCGACCGCCATAGTTAGCGATGGACAAAAACAAACCACGAGACCATTTCCAAATTTGGCGACTCTTATGCCGTATTCGGTCTTAATGGCCATTTGAAATCTCTGCTAAATCCTTTGTCCTTCATGGTTATCCCCTTCATTTAATGCCATAGAAACTACCGCCCATGGCTCGCATCCCTTCATATGTCCCCTTCATCAACTAACATTAGTTAGGTTAGAAACATAGGTTAGATCCTAAGGTGATACTTAGTCTAACCTCCTTGGGCTAGGTCACTAACCTTAGAAACATTTAGCTTTTAGTTTAGGGCTAGGTTAGATTAACACTAATCCAACCTATAGGTTATTAACCTTAATAAATCCGGTCTAGGTCTAACAATTAGAATTGTTCAATTATAAGAACCAACGAGATATACATTCCCGAAATGGATTCAATCCAGCCTTGATAATAAGCTAGATATATATATATATATATATATATATATATCAGAATTTATTACGGCTCAAGGTCTAGACCTTCCTGATATTACGATATCGGGAACCAATTCATTTAACAAGATCAGCCTGAGTTAACTCCTGAATTGCTCATTCCACACATTCAGACCTTGCAACCTTCGTAAGGTCTATAATTTTTGTTTATCCAGAATAAACTTAAAACATCTCTTGGATCAATGCCACTGATCCAAGGCTGAGTCATATAGACGGGTAAATCCACAATTCATTCGAAATCAGATTAAACTCAGGTGTAAAAATGAAAGAAATAAAAGAGTCCAAGCATATCCTGGCTCAGTCAAAGATCTTCAAATGCAAAGAAGATACAATCCATATCAAGCATGACTTCACAATCAAAGGAACACATCCTTTTATAGAAGAAATCATATATCAACACTTGAATGCTCAGGAGGAAGTAACAATAGTTCGGAGGTGTTCTGATGTTTGAGAAGAAGTGAATGCCAAACTTCATCAATTTTGGTGGTTGGGGGTTGTATCGCATTTTTTCCTATACCAGAGACATTTCTTCAAATTTTTCCCATCAAACTCTTTCAAAATTCAAAATTGAGGGGTCCATCGTGTAGATAATTTCAACAAATTTCCAATGATACCAAAATCACGAAAATATGAGCTCTGGTGTGAAAGATATGCCCTTCTGAAGATTTGGGTGAAAAATGGAAAAATTAGGACAAAATTCGGTTTCACGGGCCAAAATCCTCCCTTTTTCTCTCTTTTTTCAAATTGGGAAATTTTTCCAAAAAATCTCCACACCTCACTTCTCCGATGACATATGGCACCTTCTGGTTGATCCACGACTTCAAAACAACATTTTTGCCTCTTTTACCCACTGAGGACAAATTTTCTAAAGTTCTCTATATCGCCCAACCTCCTTGTTGATGTGGACATGTGGCACCATCCTATTGGTCGATGGGACTGCGGGTTCATTTCATGCCTTTAAGTTTTTATGCCAAAAGCAAAAATCTTCAACTTTCCTCCAACCCCACATTAGCGGCTGTCGATGCGAGACTTGACATGTAGCACTCTCCGATTGGTGCGGGGCCTTCACCAATTTTTTCTTCATTCTCCTTTGTGGGCTTGCGGGCCAGATTTTGACTTTTGAGTTTTTAGCCAAAAAGGCTAAGTGTCAAAATTTTCTCCCTGGCCCCACGAACTTGCCAAATTTCCTTGGCAAAATGCTTCCCCCACTCTGCCAACTGAGATTTCTGGTATAATTTCCTCCTTACCTCCGTATGGGCCCGCCCAAGGAAAATTTTCACTACTAACTCCGTTGAGCCATAACTCAAAAAATACAAGGAGTTACGATGACTTCTTTACCTTTCTGGAAAGGTGAAAAAATTATCTATCTGATGAAGCCATACCTAGAAAATTTTGAGTGCCTGAAGCATGCAAAAAATCCATTTTAAGTACCAGCAAAGGAAAAAGGAGGAGTTAACCAAAATAAGCATGGGCTTATTTTGGATAACAATTCTGGCGACTCAGAGGGGTCATCTGCCTACTAGATGAAATGACCAGCTACCTAAAGCAATCCATTGGGCATGGAGTCATGAACTCAACTACTTGTTACTCTCAATTCATTAGAAAATCTATAAGATGAAGTTTGTGAGAGTAGAAAATTACTTTGACTTGGAACATGATCTGCAAAAGATGCATCCTTGGGGTAACAAAACCTGTGCCAAAGCACTTAGGGAAATGTAAATCTAGGCTATATTAAAACAATGTGCATAAGCACTTGGAGGAATGGAAAAAAAAAATCTAAGCTAATATGTACAACGTGAGAAGTTTCCTTCTAGCAATGTTTTAGATGGATTCCATTAACTAGAATCTGTAGTTCCTCACCATCCAATGTAGACAATTGGAAGGCATTGCTATTTTTGCATTTTGTGACCATGTAGGAGCCATTCCAAATGGCATAAAATTTTGAATGCCTTTATGGCTTTGCTTGGTATGCATCCCATTTCAACACTAAATCTCCAACTTGGAAAGTTCTAGCCTTAGCTTTCTTATCAAAGCTTCTCTTGATCAATGCTTGGTCCTTTTCCATTGTTTGGGCTACATGCTCTCTAATTTCTTGGAGTTCCATCAATTCTACATATCTAACCTCCATGGGCTCACACTCCAACAATTCCAATTGCTTCATGAGTTCCAATGTTGGTAACTCAAGTGATATAGGCAAGATTAACTCTTTCCCATAAACAAGTCTCGAATGAAGAGTTACTGTAGATCTCTTGGGAGTTATCCTAACAGCCCATAGAGCTAATTTGAGCTTAGTGTGCCAAGTCCTCTAATTTTCATCAAGAGTCCTCTTGATGATCCTTAATAGATTCTTGTTTGTGGACTCAGCTTGACCATTACCTTGAGGGTAATAATTTGATGAAGTGCTCAAATAGATCCCATTTCTAACAACCCATTTGGTTACCTTTGATCCTATGAATTCCAATGCATAATCTGATATTATAGTGTAAGCTATACCAAATCTGGTTGTTATCCCCTCATAGAAGTCTAGAATGCTAGATTCATTTGCCTCTTTGAGTGCCACCGCCTCAGTCCATTTGGTGAAGTAGTCTGTTGCTGTTAGAATCCATTTGTGCCCTTGGCTTGAGTTTGGATTAATGACTCCAATGAAGTCCAAACCCCATTGCATGAATGGCTGGTCAACTGAGATTGGGTGTAATGGAAGTGTTGCTAACCTCTCTTTCCTATGAAGAATGCATAATTCTTGCACCTCTTGATCCATGCATAACAATCACTAAACACTTTGGGCCAATAATAACCAGCCTTCATGATCTTGAGAGTTGTCACTCTTGGAGAAAAATGACCCCCATCTGATCCATCATGGAACTCTTCTAACATTTTCTCAATCTAATTTGTCCCAATACATCTCAACAACACTCCATTGATATCTTTTTTGAACAAGACGCCATCAACAAGTGCATATGAGAGAATAGCTGCAATCTCAAGTTTCTTCTTTTGGCTTTGTTCATCTTTGAGGGCATAGGCCTATCTCGTAAGAAGTGCATTATGTCTTGGGTCTAGCAAGGAGTGAGAAGACCACCATTTTCTTCTTCAACATCTCTTTGTTCTTGGCTATCTTGTAGCACCAAAATAACATTCTTCTCTTTGCTTGCTTCAATTGGTTGACTCAAGGAAAATTGCTCACAAAATCCCTTTCTTGAACCATCTTGGTGACTTTGATCTCAATGTCATACTCCATTACACGAGTAATCCACCCCGCACATTTTTCATTTAGATCTTTGTTGGGAGGAAGTCTTTAACTCCACATGAGAAACCAACAGTTGAACCTTTTTGTTTGAAATTAGATGCTTAAATTTCTTTAAGCTCTTAATCACTGCAAGAACATGCTTCTCAATGAAGGAATACCTTACTTCATAGTCCTCCAAGCTTTGGCTAAAGAAGGCAATTGGCTGCTTTGCATTTTCTTCATTCTGTTGTACTAAAATTATAGAAATTATATCATCACCGCCAAATGCATAAAGGATGAAGTCTTTGGAGAAATATAGGTTAATGAGAGTTGGAGCCCATGAGATAGCTTCTTTTATTGCCTCAAAACTTGCCTTACCTTTAGCTATCCATTTGAATGCCACACTTTTCTTCAACATCATAGTTATTGGCTTGACAATGGCTGCAAAGTTTGAAACAAACCTTCGAACAAAATTGATTCTTCCCAAGAAACTTTGAAGAGCCTTCTTATGACTTGGAAATGACAGTGCTATTATTGCTTCAACCATCTCTGGATCAATTTCTAACCCTTCTTTAGAAACAATGTGGCCTAGGAGCTTGTCTTCGTGAGCTAGGAATATGTATTTTTTGGGATTCAAGGATACCCCAAATCTTCTACATCTTTTGAACACTTGTCTCAATGAAAGAGATGGTCTACTGCACTTTTAGAAAATACAGTTATATCATCTAGGTATATTAGCACTATTTTGTTGATCGATCCCTTAAATTACATATCCATTGCCCTTAGGAAAGTAGCTCGGCATTAGACAACCCAAATGGAATTTTTCTATATGCATAGGTTCCCCATTTGGTGGTGAAGGTTGTTTTGAACTGATCATATTCCTTTACCATGATATGATTATACCTTGAATAACCATCTAGTAATGAAAACCTCTCGAGCTAGCAACAATTTGCAAAATCTGCTCCATAGAAGGAAGTGGGTAGTGATCCTTAAGGGATGCTCTATTCAAATCTCTTAAAGTCTACACACAAGCTAATTTATCCACTCTTCTTTCTAACTCGGAACCAAGTTTACAACCAGCTTGAATGCTTGATGGGGAATATGATACTTTCCTCTATTAATTTATTCAATTCCTTCTTCATTAGAGGCTCAATGTGTGGATTGACCGGTCTCTGTTTTCTCCTGATGGGCTTAGCACTTGGATCTAGTTCAATTGTATGTTGAGATAGCTTGAGATTGAAACCTCTCAATTCTTTATAGCTCCGAGTAAATACATTCGAGAACTATTGGCAAAGTTGCATGAATTCATACCTTTCTTGCTCGGTTGCCACTTTACCAATTTGAAGTGACTTTCCTTCTCCAACTGAGATGGGCTTTGAATCCTCTCCCTTGACTTGGATGTTTTCTTTCTCCTTCCTAAATTGATCATTAGGATTGAAGATAGACTCTAAAGTCACAAGTCCTTTTGGTAGTTTGTTGGTTCTCAGCTGTACCACTTGATCACCGTACTGTTGTTCTAACTTTCCTAATTTTTGGCTAAGAACTCATCTTCCTCTTACAAGAAATTGATGATTTGTTGGTCACTCTCAAACACTTTCCAACTTGCATTATTATCTGGCACTGATGGCCTCACAATCACATGGATGTTTGGCTGCATTTTATCTCTTTTGATACTCTCCACAACATCAAAAGTTGCTCCAACTGCTGCAATCCTATCAGCAGCTTGGTTCTCTTTCCTAGGGATGGAGTTGATGCCAAAGCCCTCAAAATCCTCAATGAGATCCCACACCCTATTCTTATAAATCTTGAGCAGGTCATTCTTGGCAACATGATGTCCTTTAACTTGATTAACAATCAACTGACCATAACTAAAGACTTGTATGTTTTTGATGCCTCTCTTCCTTGACCAATGCAATCCATGTATCAAAGCTTCATATTCAACAGTGTTGTTAGAACATGTAAACTAAAATCTAAAAGTTGAATAATACTTAATTCCTTGAGGTGAAACAAGCATAGCTCCTCCTCTTGCACCTTGTCTACTTCTTGATCCATCAAAGAACAATTGCCATACATCATTGTCTTCTTTATGGTCTGGCTTGGTGATGCTAGGAAGAGGCTGATTTTCTTCATGCATGTAATAGACTCCTAGTTCAGATTCCTCTATTTCCTTATAGGGATCAAAAGCATGTACCTTTCTTTCCCATTCATCAAGAGTCAAATCTAGAATGCTTCCAACTTTGGTGTTAGCTTCATGTGTGCTTGGATAATCCTCTTGATCAAATGCTGAACAATTGGCATTGATTGGGCTTGGAGTATGAGGCTCAATGTGAAAGTTTGCAATAGGTTTGGACCTGATTGTGGCCTTGGCTCCATACCTTGTCCTAAATAGCATGTGTGACCAATCAGCAGATAGGTAGCCTCCAATTCTAGCTGTGAAATCCCTTGACAAACATATGGAAAAGAGTGGTGGCAAATCTATCACTGACACATCTTGCAAAACAGTGACATTGGGGCATGCATGCAAAGTAAGGCTCAAATATTTAATTACCCCAACTATTGCTACTATTGTCCCATCTAATTACACCACCCCTTAGAGATGACTTCATATTGAAGGCCCAAAGTTTGATCACTATTTACTTGGGCATCACGGAACTACTTGCCCTTAATCAATCCTACAATTATTTACTAGTTTATCCCCAATGATCAATGAAACATAGAATGGAGGGGGCTTAAAATTTTTACCTTGCTGTCCTCCATGATTCCCCTTAGGCTAAGTAGCATTTGTGAGTACCTTATCTTGCATATGAGCTAGCTGATTTGAGGTTGACCAATTCTTCATGGCAACTTGTAATAGATCCCTTTGTCCTAGGATGGATAGTGACTCCCACATAGATATGTTCACATTATATTATTCATTTGTTTAATGATGTTAAATGGGGATGAACCATCTCTTTACTTCCCTTTAGTCTTGCACATTCTTTTCTTGTACATGGGCTACAACAACTGGCATTTGAGCTGGTCTAGAAGGTGGCTTGGGCTGTCCTTACACATTTGGAACTACATTTTTCTTGCCAACACCTTGTGGAGTGATGGAAGGTTGTGAATCACTTGGATCTAATGATTGCCCTTCACCAATATTCCTCTTCTTTGACCATGTGTTAGTTGCTACACTCTGAGAAGGTGTTTGATTCATACCAAAAAAATCTTCAGCCTACCAATTAACAAGTGTAGTCTCATTTTGAGTTTTATCTCATTGAGATGTCCCTTAATGTTGGTTTTTTCTCGACTCACTTCACTCTCTACACAAGTTGTTGTCACCATCAAATCTTGGTTCAAAGCACCATTGAAGCACATAGATTGGTTGTGAGGTTTTTGGGTACCCAAATCTATTCTCCTTTTCAACCTGAGTAGCATCAAAGATATTGCATGAAGCTTGAAGGTAGATAGATCATGATGTATGTCATTTTGTATCCAGAGATGTGATCTAACTGGTACTCAGATTTGTGGAGAGATGGATAGCACTCAAATAGGACTTGATCTTGTCCTAACTATTTTAGGTTGTGCCTTTCAACCAAGGTAAGAGAACCTATTTTGTAACCCTCAAATGGTGAAGGAGATGAAAATATCCCTCAATTTTTGCAAATAGTATGAAGAGGCCTTGGGAAAATATGATCAACACTCCAAATCTAACTTTCACAAGTTGTCACTTCCAGATTATGGAGATAATTTCAATGCAAGGAAAGGGTTACTGAAGACATTGTAGGATCCTGATTTGCTTTGTGCATTTTTGTAAATGGATTGTCTTCTTTTGTTGACACACAATGCAATGTAGGGGTAGTATGGGTAGGATTAGTTTGTTTGAATGAAATTTTGGTGGGAGATTTTAGACAAGACTAACTAGAATTTGCCAAATTCTTTGAGGACCTTTGCAAGAAATTTGTAAGACCTAAATAGCAGGATGCTTCAAATGGGTTAAGGTACTCCTTCAACTAGGATATGTGCAATAAATGGAATCCCAGATCTACACTCTTCCACACAATCTTTTTGACAACCCACCAAAAATCTAAAGTAGATGAACTAAGAAAGTATCTAGAAATCTCTATTTTATCATGACCTAAGGTGCACCCAAAGGTTTACAAACAATCTCAAAATTCAAGGAAGGTAAAGTGATTTTAAATCTATTTATCTCTTTATCAGATGAAATCTCTTTTGAATGTGAGATTACACGTGCCACTAAAATATTAGTAGAAATGAGACCATGTATGATCAAGAGATATTTTGAATACAAGATCGCAACATGAGAAAGAAACATAATTTGAAAACATTCGAAACATAAGTGCATGCAAATTTACCAAGAGACAACACAAAATAATCGTGAATGACCAAATCAAGTAGGGAATGTTATAAGAACAACCTCAAAGATTTTTGATGGCTTTACAACTAAAACCAACTCAACATGATACAAATTTGATGCAAAAAGGAATTAGAAATGGTTCTTAGGTGGTTTCTCAAAAAATGGGCTTCTTCCCAGATTTTCTTATGAAATTCTAATTTTCTCGACCTTTTACATGTCAAAAATGTGCATTATATAACATTCTATTACATTTGATCCTTCCTTCCCAAGAAAAGAGTATGCTAAGCATCAAGTTTGTTTCTGAATTATAACATGATTCATAGATAGGGCGTTTAACATATTTGCAACAAAAGTTGCCAGGTGTTTCAAAAAAGGTGAATCATTACAAAACCTTCATCATTATCCATTGTAGGGGCACATTTTTCATCTTCAAAGCATGCAAGCCCCTTTCATTTCATCATTTCATCCTTATCCATCCAAAATTTGGCTCTGCAACTTCTTGATTTGATCTTTCACATTTTTCTCAAGCCCGAACAAAATTTCATTTCAAAAGCACCCCAAATCTACAAATTGAAATTTCAAATTGATCCCATTGTTCCTTGAAGGCCAAAACAACATGAATTTGCCAAAGATTTGATGAAAATTGATGCAAAATTCACATCTCCAAGCTTTTGGAGAAAAAATGGTGGCCAAACTGAAGAATGTATAGTTACCATTTATCTTCCTTTATCCCTTCAAGCTAAGCCCTCCACATGTCATAATGCGATTGGGAATGGATTTGGGATCACTTTTTGACTTTTTAACATTTTTGGAAAAATGTAAAATTTTAACATTTTTCTCCGCCCCTCCACCCTTGAAATTTGGTGCTGACACGTGGCACATTGTGGGTCCCATTGAAGTCATGGCTCAATTCTACACATTTCCACCTTTTTTGGAAATTTGAAAAAAATTCACTTTTTTCCCCGTGGGCCCACACCTCTGCCTTTTTCCTTGACACGTGTCACCTTCTCTATCATTGAGGATCTATGGGCTCATTTCACATTTTAACTCCCTTTTTGCCAAAGGAAAATTTCTCACTTTTCCTCCACGGACCCAGCGTGCCTCTCGATTTTTTTTCCCTCCCACGTGTCTCCTCTCTACCCGTTATAGGTCAACACTTCAAATTTTCAATCTCAATCATTTTGTAAAAAGGAAAAAAATTCCCTTTTACCTCCGGCAGCCCACACTCCCTTCTACACCCGCCACGTGTCTCCCTTTGCTCCATTATGGAGCCATACCTCAAATTTTCATTCCAAGTCATTTTGCCAAAAGGGAAAAATTTCCCTTTTCCCTACAATGGCCTGCACTCCCCTCTACCCCATTGCCACGTGTCCCTCGCGTGATTCACCTAGCGGACCGCGGACCTTTTCATGACCTTTGTACCTTTCACCAAAAAAAGTCCCCACTAGCCTTCCATCCCACCTTTGAATGAGAATATGACATGTGTCCTCCTCTGGGACCTATGGAGTTGGGGGAAATTGTACTTTTTCCAAAAATAAAAAAATGCTAAGTATTTTAGAACAAACCTACAGATCCTTGTCCAAATAGAAATGGCCACGTAGGAGATGATGTTTGAGATAAAATTTGATGAGCAAGGTACGCTGTATGAGCGTAAAAAATATAGAATTTGTCGGAGATGCACGAATTCGATTTTTTCTTCGTGGGTGAAGGATTTTTTGGTCAAAAAACAAATGGAAAGTGATTTTAGGCAATTTACGACCCTAGTAAAGGATTTTAAAGGGGAAATATGCATGAAACGAACAACTTCGAGCTCCAAAGGTTGAGAAAAGTGGAAAAAATGATAGAGGCCCGTGGATTTGGAAAAATTAGGGCACAAAACAGGCATGCATGTATTTTTCTTTCAAGTTTGGGAAAAATGATAAGTTTGTGAGAATTTCAAGGCATTCAATCTAGAGGGAAACTTTGCAAACCACCAATTTTGAAGAAAAATGTTTCAGAACATGTAAACCAAAGGAAAAATTTTGTCAAAATGGCAGAGGATTAAAATGGGCACCAACATCGTCTCCTACTCGAGGGTGGGCACTCCCAATGAGTGCCACAAGAACAAAAGTAGACCAAGTGCCAAAATAATCCATTGGGAAAATGGATTCATGAGCCAAAACTAGCCAAAACCAGCTGAAAAACTTACAAAAATGGTGCCACACACCAAGGCAAACCACAAACCAACAAAACACCGTAAAAAGCAGGCAAAAAACCAAACACTATACACTATGCACAAGTTGGTGCATACCTCAAATTTTGGGATTAATCCAATAAATGCTTCATATGCCTACCATTAATAGGTAGTTCAAGCAATTACCCATGTAAGTCCTTGAGGAAAAATTTATTCTCACCAATTTTGATATCAATGGAGTAAGAGCCCATCCACAAAGCATAAAATTTACCATGTTTACCCTTATATTCATTTCTACTGTCCCATAACAAAACCAGATCCCCAAAATTGAAATCCCTAGGAGTGACCTTCTTGTCAAACAACCTCTTCAACTTCTCTCTAAATCGACATGCCTTTGGTGGGATGATCTTCTTTCCTCATCCAGCTCAACAATCTGATTAATCCTTGCTTCATATGGACTGATCTCTTGATCTTCAAGTTGTTAAACAAACTAAAATGAAGATAATTGCAGATGTAAGGGCAGTAGATCTTGAGCTCCATACACCAACTCAAAAGGGCTCTTACCAGTAGCTCTTTTGGCAGTGATTCTATCAGCCCAAACTGAAAATTTCAGTTGTTCACCCCATTTTCTCTTGTTCAACTCCAAGGTTCTCTTAATGATCTTCAACAAGTTCTTATTGCTGGACTCATCTTGTCCATTTCCTTGGGGGTTATAGTTTGAAGCATAAGTCAAATTGGTTTCATACTCCTTACACATTGCCATTAAGGGTTTAGCTTTGAAACACATGGTATTATCAACAACAATCTTGACTGGCACACCAAATATGCATATGATATGATTCAACAAGAAATCCATAACAACTTGGTGTGTTGCTTTCTTGGTGGGGATTGCTTCTACCCACTTAGTGAAGTAATTTGTGGCTACAAGGATCCACTTTTTCCATCACTAGAAAGGTCTGAAATTTCCCCAATGAAGTCCATTCCCATTGTTTGAAAGGAGCTTCAATTGATACAGGTTGTAAAGGAAGGGAGCCTGAAGCTTTCATTCTTCTAGAGAAACACTGACAACTCTCACATTTTCTAACCAACATGGTTGCATCTTTGAAAAGATTAGGACACCAATAACCAACTCTCAAAACTTTGTGTGTTGTAACCCTTCCAGCAAAGTGTCCTCCACAAACTCCCCCATGGAAATCAGCAATTACTTTGGGAGCTTCATCTTCAGTTATACATTTCAAGAGGACACCTTCAGGGTTCTTCCAAGCCAACCCAAAGTTAATGATGATGTATTTTGAGAAGCCAACTTGAGGGCTCTTTTCTGATTTTTATTTAAATGATCAGGACAACATAAGTTTCGAGGTAAAATATTATATCCTTGTACCACTCAGAACTTACCAATTTCTCAAGAACATCTACCCTTTCTTCCTCTACTTCATTCACTTCCACAGTCTGCAAGTTGCTCTTAGCCATGAGCTTAGCAAGACCCAAACCTCTTACCAACTTTGTGGTTTGGATGTCCATATCATACTCTTGCAGTTTGTTCACCCATCTACATCTTTTACTTGAGATCTCCATCTCTAATAAGATGTATTTTACCATGGTGTGGGGAACATAAGCAACAAATTTTGAACTTAAGATATAAGGCCTGAAAACCTTTGTTGCTTTCACCAAGGAAAATTCTTGTTTTTCCATGATTTGTGGACTTTAACGTAGAGAAGCTTGTAAAGCCTTGCAAAATAAGGCAATAGGTCTCTTAGCCCCATTTTCATCCTTCTGCAGCAAATAGATGCAATAGTATTTTCAGAAGCAAAAGAGAAGATTTGGAAAGGCTTCTTATAATTCGGAGCTGCCAAGACAGGTGCATGTTTCAATGCTTCTTTGATTCCTTCAAAATCTTTAAGGGCAACCTCCTCCCACTTGATAACTTGGTCTTTCTTTAGCATGCATGTAATGGGAAGAGTCAATTCAACAAAATTTGACACAAACCTCCTAATGAAGTTGATCTTCCCAAAGAAGGATTGGATACCCTTCTTTGTTCTTGGAATTGGGACCTTGTTGATTGCTTCTACTCTCTCAGGGTCAATCATGACACCAGCCTTTGAAACAATATGACCAAGAAGCTTGGCCTTTTGTACTCCAAAATGACACTTCTTTGGATTGAGAGAAATGCCATATTCTCTACATCTGATCAACATTTTTTCCAAGTGCTACAAGTGATCTTTTCTACTCCTTGAAAACACAGTCACATCATCCTGATAAACTGTAATGAAGTCATTTATGTAACCAGCAAAAGCAACATCCATTTCTCTTTGGAAAGTAGCTCCAACATTCATAAGACCAAAAGGCATTCTTACATAAACATATGTTCCCCAAGGAGTGGTAAAGGCAGTTTTAAATATTTCTGACTCCTTGACAACAACTTGATTGTAGCCAGAAAAACCATCCAAGGTAGACAACAATTCAGATCTAGTCACTAACTACAGCATGTTTTCCATGTTTGGCAAAGGATAATTATCTTTCAATGAGGCTCTATTCAGATTTATGAAGTCTACACAAAGTTTGATATCTCCATTTTCTTTTTGGTGACATAAGGTTTACAACCCAAGATGAATACCTTGTGGGCTAAATGATCCCTCCCTCTTTTAGTTTCTTCAATTCATCTTGTATATTCATTGAGAGGAGTGGATTAATTAGTTTTACTTCTTTTTGAATGGTTTGGCATTTTTTTCAAAAGGAATCTCATGCTGAAACAAATCTTCCTTGTATGTTTTCAGCTACGAATAAGACCACGCAAGAAAGTCCTGATATTTTTCAATAGTTAAACATAGGACTATTTTTCCTCCTTGTTTAGATTACATCCCAACAAACTTTTATTGGTTTATCACTAGTTCCCAAGTTATGCTCTTCCACATCCCTTGAGATAGACATGTTTTATTGATGATGTAATCATCATTGCTTAAATTTGACTCAAGAGAAATAAGACCTCTAGGAATGGTGTTATTTTTCAATTGGATAATATCCTTTCCAAACAAAGTCTCTCTCCTTCATCCACACACACCATTGGTTCCCAATCAATATTTTGATCTGTAAATTCACGTTGATTTTTTAATAACCTTTGCACTTGAGCATCATCATTAAACACTTGACCAATGTTTGATGTTTGTCGGGGATAGTTGGCCTAATTAACACTTCAACATTGTACTCACAATAAGGTGAAATGGTGCAATCTCCAAATCTTGACCCCAACACTGCAAACTTGTCAGCGGTAGCATTGAAACTTCTGTCATGGTGCACAATATCAAAGGAGCCAAACATCTCAATTAGATCCCAAACTACATGCTTATATTGTTTCATCCATTGATTTTTATAGCATACAATTTTCTTATTTGTTTAACAACCAGCTCTGAATCTCCCTTTGCAATGATGTCCTTAACACCATACTTCCATGCAATTCTCAAACCCAACAACAAGGCTTCATACTCAGCAATGTTGTTAGTATATTCAAAATTAAGCTTGAAGGAAAAAACAAACTCTTCAAAGCTAGGAGAAATCAGAATTATACCAGCACCATTTCCAAATTTAGATCAAGCTCTATCAAATAGAAAGGTCTAAGGAGGACCTACCTATTCAAGGAACTTTTATTTATCCATCTTGTGTTCTTTTTTTCCATCCGTAAACCCAATAAAATTATCAGCATCAACATCAGCAAACAACACCTCATAGGAAGCATTGTTTGGATCCTCAATTAGATGCAACATCTTATTTTCTCCATAGATCTTGACAAGGCTGCCTTAGATGGGAATGGTGGAAAAATACATATCCATTTGAACACTCCCTCCAACACTTGCAGCCCACTTGCTTGAAAATAACATACCCCATTTAGAAGGGCAATCAACAATCACAACATCCAATTTTAAATTCCTCCCAAGATAAGATGCAAGCTGCACCACCAAACCCTTCACACAACCAACTACTAGAACTTCTCTTGATTCCATGAAAGTACACTTTCCATAGGTTGTTGTCACTTTGATATCCAACTCTTTCATGAATTCTAGAGTCATGACATTACATGATGCACCGGAATCAAACATACAATTGTGAAGTAGTCTATCCTTTATGATCAAAGTTGTAAAGAATGGATCAACATTCAATTGGGAATCAACCAAGGATGTCCCCAAGTATACCTCAGGTGTTTCTCCAAGATCCTCTACTGCTAGTGGTGTTTCAAAGTCTACAATTACCTGAGGAGGAGTTTTAACAACATTTACATTTCTGCTTGGGGTACTCTTCTCCTCTTTCAATCCCAAGTACTCAAATGCTCTCTTCTTGTGCTCAAGAATCCTAAGCAACTCAATGATTGGAACACTCACTTTGATTTGGCTCAATACCTAGGCTATGTCATAGGGAACACTCTTTGGAAAGGTAGCATTGGAAGGGAGATAGGAAGATTCATCAAATGGCATGGGATTCTTGGAATCTTAGGCATGAGGAGGACTATAATTTTTGCTTGGAAACAGAGCTTTTAGCAGGTGTTTCCTTCTAGGAGATTCTTTGGGAATTCTTGTAAGCAAGGGTGTTTTAGGTTTGGCTTGAGGCCTAACTCCTTTAACAACTTTGATCCTAGTGTTATAGTCTTTCTCTTGAGCTACAACAACATTCATCAACAATTGTCTATCTTCCTCCGAAGGGATACCACCATCATACTTCTTAATCATCAAAGATCTTAAGTATTCAAAGTCATTGTTGGGAATTTAAAAAGCTTGCACTACATCAATTTAAAGAGTATGAGAGAGAAGAAAGACTTGTACCCATTTAATGTAATCCCAAAAGGTTATAGTTTTCCTTTCACTTATCACCTTAGTTGATGTTGCTCCTTCTTGTGATATTAAAGAACAACCCACCATGTAGATATCATCATTAGTACCATCATCATTATTAGCTTCACCATATTTCTGGTTCACTTGGCATAGAGGATGGGGTAGAAAACACCTATCACACCATTCGATATCAACAACTTCCTCAACAACAACAACCCTAGTAGTTAAGGGATCAGGTAACATTCTTCCTTCATGTGCTTGAGGATGTCTACTTGCAGACCCCATGGGTCCTTTCCCTCTATCATTTTCCCTTTGATCACCCCTAGGATGATTGGAAAATCTGTCATGGTTTTTGCACTTTTTGCTGACCTTGTGAAGTCTACCCAATTCCTTCTCATCTCTTGCCAACTTGTAGGAAATCTATTTGACAACCCCCGCCAAAGTTTTCACCACTTTCTCCAAGTCTACACTCTTTCTAGCTTGGGGTTTTTAGGGTTTATCAACTTTACACCATATCTCTTGAGAGGTTTCCTAATTTCTTTGATATTGTTTTCAATTTGAAGTGCCATGGTGAAAGCTTGCCTTAGATTGGTAGGGTTCTTGTCTCTTAAGTAGTAGGCTGCCTTTTTATCAAATGCATTTGCATATTTGATTAAACAAGACTCATCATAAGGCCTCAAATTAACTGGTAACCTTCTCAAAGTTTTGTTAAACCTTGTGTTGAAGTCATGAACGATTCATTGGGGTTCTTCTTGATATTCTCAAATTCAGACAAGAGAAATCTAGGATCAGTCTTGTCACCATATTACAACCTAAATGCATTCTTCATCTCAGTCCAAGAATCAATTGAATTATCAGGTAGATCCTTGTACCAATCCCTTGCATCCTCTTCTAGTGTATGAATGAACAATTTGACATACACATCTTCAAACTCTATTTCAAAATCCTCCATCATGTTAACAAAAAGTTTGAGATGTTGATCACCAGTTATAGCATTGTTACCTTGGAACTTTGGTAACCTATTTCGACATCTAGTGGGACAAAATTTGGGTGACCATCCATTTCTCTAAATTCTATAGGACCAAAGGTGTTAACAACAAATGGAGGTCTAGGCTGAGCCATATTGTTTAGTGGAGGTGATCTTGGGGGTGACATAAGCTAATGAGGAGTGCAAGGTCTTTGGGGCTCAAGAATGTGGTTCACAAGATTGGTATTCTCTAAGTGTTGATTTTCTTGGAAAGTTTTATTAGAATTGAAACACATAGGTGCATATTGAAGAAGGAACTCACCAGGTATTGTAGAAGGACCTTCACTAGTTGAAGTAAACAAGTTTATGAGAGGATTTCTTGAATCATAATCACTTTGGAAGAAGAGTGATAATCCTCTACCAAAAGCTGAAATCTCTCACCAATGGATATAGCTTTGCCGATGTCGACTTTTAACAACCTTCTAAACTCTTCTCCCTTCTAACTCTGAGTTCCTTGAATCTGAAAACAACTTCTTAGCAAAGTCTTTAATGAAGAGAGATCTTCTTCCTTCCAGTTTTGCAGAGATTAGCAACACAAAAATAAATGACAGAAAGCTTAAGACACTAATATTTGTCAAGATCAAAACAACATGGAGTTGCCACTAAGGACTTTCACCCTAGTTGTGCAAATGCACTAAAATACTCTATCAAATACCTATCAGCACTGAAAATATTTCCAAACTTTATAGATCAGACCTTCCTTTTTCTTGAATCTATCAACCACAAATGCAAATGAAGTGCAACTACTACTAGAAACTGATAAAATTGCAAGCAGAACTTGAAACCTTTACATACACCTTGCAGATATGAGTATAGAATGATGCTTTAACAATATATTTGTAGTTAGAACTTGTAAGGGACATTACCAAGGTTTGATATGCATTCAAATATCTCAAATATGTATGCACATGGATTAGATTGAACTAAGAATGTCCCGCAGCGGCGCTAGAAAGTGTTGGTACCCAAATCTGTTCTCCTTTTCAACCCGAGCAACATCAAAGATATCGTGCATGAAACTTGAAGGAGATAGATCGTGATGTATGCCATTTTGTAGCCGAGGATGTGATCTAACTGGCACTCAAATTTGTCGAGAGATGGATAGCACTCAAATAGGACTTGATCTTGTCCTAACTATTTTAGGTTGTGCCTTTCAACCAAGGTAAGAGAACCTATTTTATAACCCTCAAATGGTGAAGGAGATGAAAATATCCCTCAATTTGTGTAAATAGTATGAAGAGGCCTTGGGAAAATATGATCAACACTCCAAATCGACTTTCACAAGTTGTCACTTCCAGATTATGGAGATAATTTCAATGTAAGGCAAGGGTTACTGAAGACATTATAGGATCTTGATTTTCTTTGTGCATTTTTGTAAATGGATTATCTTCTTTTGTTGACACACAATGTAATGCAGGGTAGTATGGGTAGGATTAGTTTGTTTGAATGAAATTTTGGTGGGATATTTTAGACAAGACTAACCAGAATTTGCCAAATTATTTGAGGACTTTTGCAAGAAATTTGTAAGACCTAAACAACATAGGATGCTTCAAATGGGTTAAGGTACTCCTTCAACCAGGATATGTGCAATAAATGGAAGCCCAGATCTGCACTCTTCCACACAATATTTGACAACCTACCACAAAATCTTGAAGTAAATGAACCAACAAAGTATCTAGAAATCTCTATTTTATCATGACCTAAGGTGCACCCAAAGTTTACAAACAATCTCAAAATTCAAGGAAGGTAATGTTATTTTAAATATGTTTATCTATTTATTAGATGAAAGCTCTTATAAATGTGAGATTGAAAATGCCACTAAACTATCAACAAGAAATGAGACCATGTATGATCAAGAGAGATTTTGAATACAAGACTGCAATAGGAGTAAGAAACACAAATTGAAAACATTCTGAAACATAAGTGCATGCAAATTTTTCCAAGAGACAACACAAAATAATCCAGAATGACCAAATTTATCAATAGGGAATGTTATAAGAAAAATATCAGAGCTTGTTGATGGCTTTACAACTAAAACCAACTCAACATGATACAAATATGATGCAAAAAGGAATTAGAAATGGTTCTCAAGTGGTTTCTCAAAAATGGGCTTCTTCCCATATTTTCCTGTGAAATTCTAAGTTTCTCTGACCTTTTGCATGTCAAAAAACATGCATTATATAACATTCTATTACATTTGATCCTTCCTTCCCAAGAAAATAATATGCCAAGCATCAAGTTT
Organism: Taxus wallichiana var. yunnanensis; assembly: GCA_018340775.1. NCBI lineage: Eukaryota > Viridiplantae > Streptophyta > Pinopsida > Cupressales > Taxaceae > Taxus > Taxus wallichiana. Next base: position 474,807,056 of record CM031239.1, on the reverse strand, counting down.
GTTATAGAATTCCAACATGATTCATAGATAGGGACGTTTAACATATTTGCAACAAAAGTTTCTAGGTGTTTCAAAAAAGTTGAATCATTACAAAACCTTGATCATTATCCATTATAGGGGCATGTTTTTCATCTTCAAAGCATGCAAGCCCCTTTCATTTCATCATTTCATCCTTATCCATCCAAAATTTGGCTCTGCAACTTCTTGATTTGATCTTTCATGTTTTTGCTCAAGCCCGAACAAAATTTCATTTCAAAAGCACCCCAAATCTACCCAAATTTCAAATTGAAATTTTGAGGCCAAAATGAATTTTCCAAAGATTCGATGAAAATTGATGCAAAATTCACATCTCCAAGCTTCCTGGAGAAAAATGGTGGCCAAACTGAAGAATGCATAGTTACCATTGATCTACCTTTATCCCTTCAATCTGAGCCCTCCATGTGTCATAATGCGATTGGGAATGGATTTGGGATCACTTTTTGACTTTTTAACATTTTTAGAAAAATGTAAAACTTTAACATTTTTCTCCGCCCCCCGCCCTTGAAATTTGGTGCTGACACATGACACATTGTGGGTCCCATTGAAGTCACAGCTCAATTCTACACATTTCCACCTTTTTTAAAATTTGGAAATTTTTCACTTTTTTCCCCATGGGCACATGCCTCTACCTCTGTCCTTGACACGTGTCACCTTCTCTATCGCTGAGGATTTACAGGCTCATTTCACATTTTAACTCCTTTTTTACCAAAGGAAAATTTCTTACTTTTCCTCCACGGACCTGCGCCTCCGATTTTGTCCCTACCACATGTCTCCCTCTACTTCATTGCGGGAAAGCACTTTAAATTTTCATTCTGACTCATTTTGCAAACAGGGAAAATTTTCCTTTTTACCTCTAATGGCCCACACTCCCTTCTCACACCGCCACGTGTCTCCCTTTGCTCCATTATGGAGCCACACCTCAAATTTTCATTCCAAGTCATTTTTCCAAAAGGGAAAATTTCCCTTTTCCCTCCGGTGGCCCACACTCCCCTCTACCCCTTTACCACATGTCCCTCTATGATTCACCTGGTGAACCCACGGCCCTTTTCATGACCTTTGTCTGTTTCACCAAAAAAGGCAAAAATTGTCTAAGTCCCCTACCAGCCTTCCATCCCACCTTTGAATGAGAACATGACATGTGTCCTCCTCTGGGACCTGTGGAGTTGTGGGGAAAGTTGCACTTTTTTCCAAAAATAAAAAAATGCTAAGTTTTTTAGAAAAACCTGTGGATCCTTGTCCAACAGAAATGGACCATGTAGGAGATGACATTTGAGATAAAATTTGATGGGCAAAGTACACCCGTATGACCGTCAAAAATACAAATTTTCCAGAGATGCCTGAATTTGATTTTTTCTTCATGGGTGAAGGATTTTTGGTAAAAAAAAATGGAAAGTGATTTTAGGTAGTTTACGACCCTGGAAAAGGATTTTTGAGGGGAAATATGCATGAAACGAACAACTTTGAGCTCCAAAGGCCGAGAAAAGTTGAAAAAACGACAGAGGCCCATGGATTTGGAAAATTTAGGGCATAAAAATAGGGCATGCATGCATTTTTCTTTCAAGTTGGGGAAAAATGATAAGTTTGTGAGCATTTCAAGGCATTCAATCTAGAGGGAAACTTTGTAGACCACCAATTCTGAAGAAAAACATTTCAGAACATGCAAACCAAAGGAAAAATTAGGTCAAAATGGCAGAGGATTAAAATGGGCACTAACGGGTTAAAAGATGTAAAAGGAAACAAAACTAAGTAAAAACGGTGATACACCAAAGGAGTGATGAACAATTATTTTGTTGGTAAACACAAACTAGAAATTTACATGCAATAGCCAAACAAAGATAACCAATCTTGTAATAGAAGATCAACTAAGAACAATGAAGACAAAAAAGGGGTAAAAATCACCCACATGCGTGTATTATTGCCCTACAGATCGATACAATGTGTTACAAACGGCCACAAGGTAGAAATACATGCAATTTTAATGGAAGGTCTGATAAACTCCATGAATTCACTTGCCAAAGGGAAGAGGGGAGTCTACAAAACAAGAAAGAATTGTCCAACCCTTTCAAATGAGCCAAAATTTGGCATATATCGATCAAACAGAACAAAGAAAGGTGAAAAAACGTGGGCAAATTGATTCGACATCTCCAACCACCAACAAGATTCATTAAAACAACAAGGGCACCCTCAAAAATCCATTTTTGATGCATTTGGCCATGCTGGAGAAGAAATGGATGCCATACTTCATCAATTTTGGTGGTTGGGGGTCGGTTCTACATTTTTTCCCATGCTAGAGACATTTATTCAAATTTTTCCCATTAAACTCTGTCAAAATTCAAAATTGAGGGGTCCATCATGTAGAGAATTTTAACAATTTTCCAATGATACCAAAATCATGAAAATTTGAGCTCTAGTGCGAAAGATATGCCCTTCTTAAGATTTGGGCAAAAATGGCAAAATTAGGGCAAAATTCGGGTTTACGGGCCAAAATCCTCCCTTTTTCCCTCTTTTTTCAAATTGGGAATTTTTTCCAAAAAATCTCTACACGCCGCTTCTTTGATGACACATGGCACCTTCTAGTTGATGTGGCTTCAAAACAACATTTTCCCCCTTTTACCTGTGAGGGAAAATTTTCTAAAGGTCTCCTCCGGCCCTAACCTCCGTTCTTTGATGTGGACACATGGTGCCATCCTATTGGTCGATGGGACCACGGGTTCATTTCATGCCTTTAAGTTTTTACACCAAAAATCCAAAATCTTCAACTTTCCTCTCGACCCCTACCTTGGCGCTGCTGACGTAGACTTGACATGTGGCGCTCTCCGATTGGTGTGGGGCCTTAACCAATTTTTTCTTCATTCTCCTCCTGCAAGCTTGCAGAGCTAGATTTTGACTTTTGATTTTTAGCCAAAAAGGCTAAGTGTCAAAATTTTCTCCCTAGCCCCGTGAACTCACCAAATTTCCTTGGCAAAATGCTTCCCCACTCCACCGGCCTGAGATTTCCTAGCACAATTTCCTCCTTACCTCCACGGGCTCACCTAGGGAAAATTTTCACTGCTAACTCCGCCGAGCCATAACTCAAAAAGTATGAGTTACGATGAATTATTTACCTTTCGGAAAGGTGAAAAAATCATGTATCGATGAAGCCATACCAAGAAACTTTTGAGTTCTTGAAGCATGCAAAATATCCATTTTAAGAACCAAAGAAAGGAAAAAGGAGGAGAAGTTAACCAAAATAAGCATGGGCTTATTTTGGATAACATAGACCTAATACAAGCGCTTCGTATTTCAAAATCGAGTTTAAAAGATAAAGGCGTGGGTTCACCATCAAGTGAAATGAGGATAACGCCTACCCCACCCCCACGCCGACACTTGGAACCATCAAAGAAGAGTGTCATTTGGTAAGCGGGTTCATCTAGGGAAAGGGTAGAAATTGACTCATTGGCAAAGTCAAAGTTAGAGGGTTGATCTTTGGAAATAGGTGCGTCAACCAATTGGTCAGCGATAGCTTGGCCCTTGATGGACTTTTTATGGGTGAATTCAAGGTCGAGGTTTGTCGACACTAAAATTTTCTCTCTGTAATTTCTATTTCATTAATGTGTGTATTAGGAATAGGATGTTGTTAAGTATAATTATAGTAGCGTCCGATAGAAAATAATGGCACTTGCGGCATCTGAAGCCGCCAATAATGTATAATACAAGTAATAGTCAAAAGTACAATAGGAATGTTGTTGTAAAAAGTAAATATTTGTCGTAAGTGGTTTGGTAATGTTAAAATGTCAAAGTTAGGGTAAGTAGAGAAGTAGGGTCTACATGATTAGGAATTAGAAATATTATATTGGTAATAAGGACAAGGAGTGAGGTCATAAATATTTTGTGTATTTTATTTGTAAAAAGTCTAAAATTTGGAACCCATGTGAAATGATAAGGTTTATCTTATCTTAAAAGATAAGCTTACATGTACAGATAAGAGTTAAGGTATGGAATATGATTCGTCAAAGTAGATTTCTTATCCTATCTTAGAGATAAGATGGATAAGCCTGGAAGTTCTATAAATAGAGAGGCCACCCCCCTCATTTAGCATAGAAGGAAGTAGTGAGAAATATTGTATGAGTAAGTGTGTAAAGGAAGCCATCATTTTGAAGGTGTGTTAAAGAAGCCATTAAGAGGTGTAATTGTGAAGTTTCTCCCATAGTTATTGTTGGAAGGCAAGTGAAGTCAGTAACACTTGAAGTACCTCATGGGTGAGATTGTAAAAATTTCATGTTGATATTATAATTTACACTTATATTTCAGATTTATCATCATTCCTTCTTATCATAGTCTATGGTATTCTTGTGTTATGTTTGTTGTTGTGTTTCCAAATTCCATCCACCAAACTAAAATTTGTGCATTAGTAAATAATCATAGCACGAGGAGTTCCCAGTAAAGAATTATCATAGTGTCGGATTGGTGATGATAGGTCGGCCAAAAGTGTGAGCTAGCATGTGGCATGTTGATTTTGGTAATGTTTGCATACATGAATTGAAGGGGTCAACGTTAGTAATGACATAGGTTTTTTGGTTGAGTAGGTAATGACAGAGTTTTGTGGCAACAAAAACTAAGGCTAAGCAAAGTTTTTCGGCATGGGTGTATCAGGTTTTGTAGCCCAAAAGAGTATGGCTTATGTAATAAACCACCTACTCCCTATGTTGTTTATCACGATGAGCAAGCATGGCCTCCAAGGAATGATCGGTAGCCTGAGATGTATAGATAGAAGGGTTAATCATCTTTAGGTGGAATGAGGATAGGTGGTTGGATAAGGTATTGTTTTAAGGCCTCAAAATCTTTGTGGCAGTCATTATCCCATTTAAAAGAGACATCCTTCTTGAGAAGATGATGAAATGGTTGACATCGATCAAACAATTGAGAAATGAAGTGGCGAATAGACTGTAACTTGCCTTATAGGATATGGAGTTGCCTAAGATTAGTGGGCGGAGGCATTTCAAGAATGGCCTTGACTTTAGTAGGTTCAACCTCTATACCACGTAAGGAAACGATAAACCCCAGGAGTTTTCCCGAGAGAACCGTGAAGACACACTTCTTAGGTGAAGGTGAATGCAATATTTAATGAGGCGGTTGAAGATGGTTTTTAGGATGGCGAGGTGCTCAAAGTGGCATTTGGATTTGGCAAGGAGGTCATCCACGTAATCTTCCAATATACGATGCATGATGTCATGGAATATATAAGTCATAGCTCACTGATATGTGGCACCAGCATTTTTAAGGCCAAAAGGCATGACTCGATAGTAGAAGGTCCCCCAAGGGGTAATGAATGTGGTTTTTTCTGATCCCTGGGAAAGCAAGATTTGGTTATAACTGGAGAAACCATCCATGAGTGATAGCATCTCGTGACCAGCAGTAAGGTCCACCAGTTGGTCAATACCAGGCAGGGGAAAGTCATCTTTTGGGAAAGCTAGATTGAGGTCATGGAAATCCATGCAAATGTGGAGTCCCCCTGTTGCCTTAGTGATAAGGAAAATTTTAGAAATCCATTGAGGATAATCAATGGGTAAGATGAAGGAAATGGAAAGAAGCGCATTGAAGTTCTTCTTTGATAAGAAGGAAATGTGAGGGTACATTTTTCTCAACTTTTGTTTGACGGGTTTGGTGTCGAGAATGATTATGATATTGTGGACCACTATAGTGGGGTCAATACCAGGCATATCTACATAAGACCAAGTGAAAGTGTGGTTATGTTTTTTGAGAAAAGAAGTGATGGCTTCCTATTCAACAACATCTAAAGATTGTCTAATCTTTAGAATGTGCGGGTCATCTTGAGTATGAATGTTGATCTCGATAGTCAATTCATTCAACATGGTTTGTGTCTTCAGATGGTAACGACCGATGAATTTATGAGTCTTCTGCACCCAGGTAGGTGAGTATAGATTCATCATCCTTGCATTGAATGACATTAATCAAAGGTGTATTGTCATCGATCATTTCAGGGTATAGGAAGGGAAGAGAAGAGGGAGCCTTGCCCTCACGTTGATAAGTCAGAGGCCCCAAGGAAATGGTGGTTATGAAAAAAAAAATTAGGAGGAATGGATTTTGGATCCATTGACTCTGAGGAAAAGGTGGTGAAGAAGGTGGAACAAGTGAAGAAGTTGGAGAAGGGTTGATGTCCTCAATGAGTTCAATGCGGGCCTTCTTGGTAGGTGGTTCAGCAAATCCAATACCACTATTGTCGTTATGTTTGTGGGTAGTACATGGAATAATAGTATGGCGGCCTTGCTTGTAAAAGCCAAAACCAAAACTCTTCCACGCACAGTGGTGCAGGAAGGTGTGGGAGGAAAGGGGATTGGTGAGAAACTAGAGGTCAGTGGAAAATGGGTGGGTTTATGATGGTGGTTTAGGTGTGTAAGTGGTAGTATTAAGTCCCCATAGGTGAGATTAGTACGAAGGTGGGGAGGACCATAAAGGAGGTGTTCTCCTATAAGGTGATCATAGTGAGGGTGTTGGTGATGACTTCCATACTCTTGTGGATTAAGGAATGTGGTAATGACAAATGTCAAGGTACTTGGTAGAGGTCGGGGGAGTGACAAATGTTGAAGGTGTGATAGATGCCGAATGGGTGGCGGATGTCAGGGTGCACTAGGTGGTGTCGACGAGTGTAGGTAATGTGGAAGTGGAATTCATGGATATGGTAGGGGCATAGAGGTAGGAATACTAAACAATAGTTGCTTGATGAGTCATGGGTAGAAGAGTGGGAAAGGTAATGATGTAAGGCAATGACATTATGATCAAGGAATTTAATGAATTCCTCATCACCTGTAGGTATAGTTACATGAACGTTGGGTTCTATTGGTGAATAAATAGATGATGATGAATGTGAAGAAGGTAATTGTATGTGAATAACATGAAAACAAAAATATTACGCCTGTCATTGGCGAGTCTAAAAATAAAAATCTAGAAGATAGATATTTTAGGCTTTGAATCGGCATAACTCAAAAATAGAGGTTTGGCGAATTCTAAAAGATGGGAATAGGTTGTTGTTTCTAATAAAAATATAAAAACAACACAGTGACCAATACTAGTCAGAAACTGATGTTGGTTAGGTAGAAACACCGATGTTGGTCACCGGAATGATCTTTGGTAGGAAGGTAATCGATGCGATTCTTGTGAAAATGAAGAGATTTGAAAATATGAGGCAAAAAAATAAAAATGGGAATCATGCACTTTGTTAAGGGTGATAGAGACTCAAAAATGGTTCAATTGAAAGAATTAGGAACCAAGAAAGCTAATATGTAAGAATAGATATGTTGTTTTAATAGAAAATCAAAAATTAGAGGAACCGATACTAGTCGATTAACTAGTGCAGGTGTATGATGAAAAAACCAATGTCAGTTGTTGGACCGATGTTGGTTATTGATAAATTCGAGAAGTGAAGAAATTAATAGTGTTTGAATTAAAATTGATGAAAAGAAACCCCGAAAGAGATTGTGGATGAAAAAAATGATTTAGCACACTCATGTAAAACCATAATTAACTAGTTGTGATGGTTGAGTGTGAAGAGAAAGAAAAAGTGGTGAATATGTCCTCACAACTCAAACTGCAAAAGATAAAAAAATAAAGGTGGAAATCAAACAAGCAAAAACTAAATAAACATGTTATTCTAGGATCAAATTTTTAGTGTTTAGTTGGCTTATGCCTTAAGATTGATTGTGAATGAAATAGAATGTTTGGATAATGAAGGTACCTAGAAATAAATCTATGGCTAGTTTCAGTTTTTTAGTGAAAGAGTCCTCGATATACCTTTTGGTATGTGAGGTCCGAGCTCTAATATGATAAACCAGCCAGAACACTAGGTGGGGCCCACCATCAATGGGTTTTTAAATCCTTGACAACTTCTTCCTAGAAGGGAATGTTTAAGAAATGTGTAAATTGTGTTAAGTGATTTGGAAAAGGGAGTGTGTGCACAAATGTGAACTACACTTTATTAATCAATCACAAAATGGTCATGACCTCCGTCGTATGATTGCTACTTAACTATGTGAGCTAAATATGTAGACATACAAGGATGAAATGCAAGTGTTTTAAGCCCCAAATCGAAATATGATATTGATGTAAACAAGAGTGAATAGGAAGAAGGATGAATTTCACTAATTCAAAACTTGGAAGAAAAGAAGAAGGATTATTTTTAAATGCACCAAAAGAAGTGTTTCATTTAGAGAAATTAGAAATAAGGAGTACATTACTAGAGAAGAAGATTTAATGAAGAATGATTTATAAAGGAAACACACAAGATGCAACCTATATGAATCTAATGGAACTCAAAAAATGTTAAGCACCAAAATGTTTCACCAATTTTTTTATATAAAATAGATAAGGTAAGGTGAGGTGAGGAGGAATACCTATGAAGTCGAAGAGGTTGTGTGCATTTTTAAAGACTAGGATGATTCTAAAGAGCTCCTTTTTGGCTAGGAAGGACTACCTGCAATACAAAACAATACCACCAAATAGAGTCAATAATATAGGTTAGTGGACTACCTAGTGCAAGCTAGATCCAGGGGAAGCTAAGTGCTTCCTTGAAAGGTTGTCAATCCACTTTCAATATACAATTTAATGCAAATAAATAACAAGAAGTGAAAGGTCCTATTGTAGTAACATGATTTAGGTATCTCATATAATAACAATAAACTAGATTTAAACTAAATATTGAATATGTATTTAAATCTAGAAAAATCCTAAGGGTGTTTACGGGTAGACAAGTGTGTGGCGAGAGGCTATTAAGGAGGTTTGCGTGAGATTTGGTGAGGTTTTAGGTTATTATGAGTGAGTTATGGGCTTTGGTCTGGGAAATTACTAAACATAGTGACTAGTATCGGTTGGGCAAGCGATATTAGTACTAGTAATAGCCGTACATTGATTGGGTCACTAACATCGGTAGGGAAATTAGATAAAAAGGTTAAAATGGGCTGATTAGGAGCTCTCTGTGATTACACAGAGAGTTGGGAAGGATTAGGAGATATTCTATGATTTATGTGAAGACTCATAGATGGTAAAATAGGTCATTGGGGAGAACAAAGAGATTCAAATGGGAAGGTTTTGGGTAGGTGGGTGTAGGAGATATCTGGGAGAGAAGTAATCTATAGAATAAAGAAATCAATACCAGAAGATAATGGAACTTAACAATAGGATTAATATACTTATCTGGAGATTACAAGTTGATAAATGATGGTTGGTGGTTGATAGGTGATCATAGAAAAAGAAAAAAATCTAGGTCCGGTGCCAAGGTAACAAAGCCTATGTGCCTCCCAGGTGGATGATCCAAGCTATGGAGTGAGAGGTTGGTTCTTTGGTGGAGAGATGGAATGTTTTGGTCCTGTTTTTGACTATCATATTCTATGAAGATGAAAGAATGCGAAGATAAGATGGAGGAACTTGGGTAAAGGGTTGAAAATTCCTTTTTAAAGGAACTGAAGGTGGTTAGGTGACCAACGTTATCGACAAATTACCAAAGTTGGTTAGGGAGAGAAGGACCTATTTGGTAAAAATAGCCTTTTCTTCCCAATTTTGGCATTGGTCAAGATTTTTTTGGGTCAAGAGTGTGGATTGGCACTAAATGGAGCAGGAAATTGGTAGGAGGGATAATAGGTAATTAAGGTTAGGGTTATAATGAGTACTAGTTAATTAAGGGGAGTGGTGACTTAGTCTAGGTTAATAAATAGGCTTAGAATGGATCCATGGTTAGGTGGAGAGGTGAGGTGGAGGGATGAGTGAATTATCAACTTAATATGGGTGGTTAAATTAATAATAGTGTGTAAATGGGTTGTGGTAAAGGGTAAGTTAGTCAAAGGGGTGTAGAGGTTGTGACCCAATTTTGGGTGTCTACACCCACATCGAATCATATGCAGAGGTCCTCCAAAATGTACTTTAGAATTATACTTTCACGCTTCCACCTATCAAAGCCTTCAATCCCAACCATCCAAATCCCTCATGGTTTAATTCTCATCGCATTTGTGCTTATCATCACACCCTAGGCCATGACACCGAGCATTGTAAGGCCCTCTAGACCATTTTCCATGATCTTATTGAGTGAGAGGACCTCCTCGACGAGTCTCCTTCATTATCTTGCTACTTCATCGTAGAACATCTAATCCCTTTCATCACACCTCACCTCGATCAGCCTCTTGACAAGGGTCCTCCCTTATTCATCGATACCATTCACCTTGATACAACATCTTTTTGACATCCATGTTCTTTAACATCCACTATTTTACCCGACATCCCTTTCACTAGGGAGCATCTTCCCCCATTTTTGATCTTTTATCATCCTTATTCTCAACTCCATCAATTCTTCCTTTCGTGTTAGGGGGACTTCTTTCTAGGACTTGTCTATTCATGGATTAGTTCCTTTCCATATTCGACATCATCCTATCTCATCTAGCTCATTTTATCTAATTGTACTTTCATCCCCTCTTTCTATGACCACCTTTGTGGCCATATTTTTCTTCCTTTGGAAGCACTTAGGCTTTCAACCCACCATTCAAGGGTCCTTTTTCATAAATATTTTAGTAACTAATCTCATTTGACCCTAATTTATTTTGTCCCTCTAGGGGTTCCATTTATTCATCTTAAATATATACCACATGATTTACTCATAAGTTGTTCTTTCTCTTAATCTTTATTCCTTCATCCCTTCCTATTATCCTTACACAACATTAATACCGACTATATTGTAACTAAATCAAAATGTTAGTACTCTATAAAGGAGACAACATGGAAAGTTTTCCCCTAATTAGATCAAAAATACATTATCACACATAAGTATGGGTTGGGAGCCTATCATTTATCCTCCCTTGATGGTAAACTAGAAGTGGAACCGCTTAACACATTGCACTTGTGACCATTCTATTGTTAGCACATTTACCAATGTTCCATTAGTCATTTCTTCATCATTCCTCCATCTTAGCCATTTCCATTTCTCATCCTGATGATTTACAACTATGTGGTCTTCCTCCACTTCCTAGACGTGACCTTAAATATAGGCATCTTGGCTCTTCCTCTTGCATTTTCCTTATGGATAGGTTCTCCTCATTAACAAGAAGTACGTAATCATCACATCCATTTCCTTCTTATTCACCTATTGGAACCATGCAAAGGGTCCATGGGTGTCTCTTGTACATCCTTTATCCCCTCCTAAGTGGTCTACTTAGCTAGTCCCAACTCTCCCCCATGTAAAAATAAAAAATCATGGATGCTCAAATCAAAATCAAAGTTATCAAAAATAGATTGATCCCTTGAAGGACAATTGTTCATTAAAAAAATGAAAACAAAATAAAAGCATGAAATTAAAAGTAAATAAAATCCCTCAAAGGAAAATTTAAATAAAGTAGACCATCCCTCAAAGGATGGATACTCTTTATGGAATTTGAAGGCTTCCCACATTGATCAACCTTCCATTTTATCATCATCTAAAAGGAAGCTTCCATCATTGATCAACTTTCTTTTAGCATACTTCCCTCATTGATCATTGTGCTCTTTCCCTTCCTAGAGTTGGGGCATATTTTTAGAGAACACTAATTTTGAAGAACCCTATTTCTCCTCGTATAAGTGCATCTCAAACCCATTTTTTCATGTCAACATTAGGTCTATGAGATCATCTCATCCATTTCTTCCTTACGATCTATGAAATGACTAACTATCATTGGTTCTTTGCTAAGATCTACTTTGGTCACATGCACCTTGCATTACCTCGATCCCTTTTATTTACCTCAAATTTGGTTGGAGGAATACTTATTTTCATAAGATAGTTTCATTCACACCTATGGGTTTCCACCTTTACGAGATATTCTTCATCCTATCCCCATTACATTTGTTCTTAAACACACCTCTCTTCATCTCATGTTACCTATTTATCTAACACATTTATTTTTAATCACATCCATTTGATCTATTTTTATCACATCTTATCTATAAATTTTAATCACCATATTCAAAATTTAAAACATGTTACCACATCATACATTCATATGACCATCCATACACATTTTGATTTAAATTAATCCTATATCTAATTTTTTATCATCATCAAATTCAAACACAAAACATATAGTCCTAATCATCACATCACACATTTATGTCCATATCACATTTGAATCTAAAATAACCATCTAATCATACATTTATCCCACCATCATCATCAAATGTAAAAAAAAATGTAACCAAAAATCACCATCACATCTAATCTAGAAACCATCATCATAAATTTCTAATCTAAAATCATCACATCACATAGAATTTAAATCATCACATCATACAATAAACACATGGACAAATATAACACATAATAATCTACAAATCAAAATCATATATCATATATCATGTATAAAATTAAGTGTCAATACATCATGGCCCTCTCTAGAGGCTCCTTTAGAGCCAAAATACTATCAGAATCAGTAAAATGCATGTTTGATACTCTTATAAATCCTATCCTCCAGGGGTAGGTATAACACTGAACCATGCACATCTCTACCACCCTCGTGGCCTCCTCTCTATTCAATGCGGCTATGCCACACTCACCATACTCTTTGATGGCCTAGATCCACCTACCACCTGCCTATGGATATGATCCCAATATATCATTGTTTGAGGTAGCCTGTGGATTAAAATATCCTCATAATATTTGGCCTCAACATCCAATACTAAGTACTTATCCATCTCAATCATGTCAAGGGTTTCCATCTATCCTAACCCCTTTGGCGCTGCCTGAATACCACTAGCTGACTTGTCTCTAAAATGGTATCAAAATCTCCAAAACAAGCCTTGTAAGCCTCCCTATGCCTACAATAACATTATCTCTCTTGAACCAGTTGGTCTCACTCCTACGACCACATCCCTCTTTTATAGAGTTGTATCTCGCTCTACCCTCATCTAATATATCTTAACACGTAAGTGTACCATCTCAATGGACTCTCCTGTGCTATCATCTCCACCTCCTCCAGAAGCCATCTTAACATCTACCTCCATCTCCTCCTCTCCTCCCTCCTCAACTCCCAAGTTTACCATGTTGATGTATGACAATCATAATACGACTCTGACTCCAACATCATCATCATCATCCCATGGTATCACCTCCTCCTCTAGTGGATCATCCATGGTAGGGCTCGATAAATCCCTATCCAAATCCTCTCTTGTAAAAAATGGGATCATGCAACACTAACTAAATGACCCTGAACTATTGTCTCACTCTATCAAACTACATGACCTCGATCATCTCAATCCTTCGTCCCTAGACCCACTATGTCCATCTCATACCCTACAACTCTACATCCACACCTGGACAAGTGGGGAAATCCCTATACAACTACCACCTAACCTGATCAACATCAAGCTCTACCAATCTATCAATATACCAATCTACCCCTCTCTCTCCCCTATCTCTAAAGGCCTGATTGTCCCTCCACCTCAAGAATCCAACCTCCAGCTGAATATGGTCCCCTGTGACCCATGGAAGCCCTGGTGGCCTAATCACAACAATATGCTCATAAGCCCAGTAGTGTAGTAAGAATCCAACATCAAGGCATGATCTCCTACTATCCCTATATCCATAAAGCTCATGATAAACCTTAGCTAATAGGGAAGTCCCAAGTGATAATATTGTCTGGTGCTCAACAATATCAACTACTACACCAGCCAACTCCATGGAAAAAAGATCCTCCCGAGTCCATCAAATAAAAACATGACACTTCCATCATCACCATGCAAATAAATCAGTTGTGTGCCACCCCAGCCTCATATCTCTTCTCATAAGAAAATCCTTGAAGAAAATCTGATATGGGGCACATTGACTCTAAAGTGCCACGTCAAAATTGTCAATCGATCATCGCTAGTAATGGAGAATATATTATCCCCCTATATCGGTAGCTTAAGAATATGATACACATCCTCCAAGGTGATATTCATCTCCCCTATCCTAAACCAAAATGTGCAAGTCTATCGGTCCCATCTCTCTACTAAGGCAATCATCATCCCCACATCTTGTGGGATCCTCTGATAAAATATGAATCCACCCATCCTTACTTCGTGTCCAAGTGATTCCACTTAGCATCTATAGCATCTCCTCCGATCTCCTTGTATAGAGAAAGCACTCGGTCTACGAGATATAAGGTCTCTTTGGCCTACAACCACAAACAAACAAATGGCCATCGTGTCCATGATCCAAAATAAATTCATTCAAAATGCATTAAATTTCAATCCAAATCAAATCTAACTCTTAATTTGTCAAATCCTACCCCAATCGATGCCGACCTAGGTCAGGTTAATGCATCTATGGTCAAATCGATGTTTCCTAGGCCCAATTGATGTCGATCCTCCCTGGGTCTCCACCATCTTCCCCTTAGCATCATTAACTTTTTACAAAAATATGTAGAAAATAAATAAATAGATAAAACATTAAATTTAATTAAAAACTAGCATGGGTTTTTTTACTCACCATCCTCCACACCCCCTCGGCATTTCCTCACAACCCGTAAACCTTCATTTCTCGATTCTCTTTTCTCACGTTGTTCTCTCTCATCAAATTTACGTATTTAAATGATAATCTTCAGCCAACCCTTGGCTTATATATACCACCGACATTGGATAACCATCAACCCCTTTGGGTTACCATTGCTTGGTGTCAATCACCATCAACTAGCCTTTATAATTCTGATTTTAGGATTTTCCCCTCATCCTTACACTCTTCCCTTTGGGCATCCAATCATAAAGTACACTATTATGGCCATAATTATTTCTCTTCTTGGGCATTCTAATACAATCATAAAGTCCACTATTGTGGCCATAATTATTTCCTTCGGGCGTCTAATTGTAAATTCCCTTTGTTGTGGCCATATTTATCCACCTTTCCTTTGGGCATATTCATTCTTCCAAAGTCCACCTTTGTGGCCATTTACCTATCCCTCTCTCGGGCATACTTTTCAAAATCCACCTTTGTGGTCACATCCTTTGTTCCTTTGGGAATTTTAATCCCTTCTCTATTGGGCATTTCATTTTATAATCCTATCTAATCTACGCACAAATTCCTCCTTTGAGGCCATATTCATCTTTCCCTTCGGGCATTACATTCATTACATCAAGTCCACTTTTGTGGCCATATTTGTGCCTTTCATATAGGCACCATTATTTTTCATCGAATTCCACCTTTGTGGCCATATTCTTCCCATCTCGGGACATGATTTTACCCTTTTCACTTTGCCTTTATGGCCATACCTTTTCCCCACTTGGGGCATATTTTAATTTTTCCTTTTTGCCTTTATGGCCATACTTTCCCGTTTAGGGCATATTATCTCTTCATTCTTCATCTTTGTCCCTTGTGGATGCATACCTATTCACTTGATTCCTCATGTACAAAGGATTTCACATACTTTTACATATATTTGCACATATTTTGATGAATTTCCCATGACCCATTGGTCATCTTGGCTTGCATCCATATTGTAGTGATCTTCACCCACTCATTAGTCCATAGAACGTTGTTGTCCGTCTCCGTTGAGACCACAATTTTCCCCTACCGATGTGATATTGGAGTCACCGCCATAGTTTTCCATCCTTATCATGATCCTTGGGTCATTTTTCCTTGTTATGATTTCACCCATATTTTCATCACCCACCTGCCCTTTTTCATCTACCTTTTAAAAACATGCCATCGATTTCCTTGGCTTCATTGATTCCTCATTTGAGGGGGAAATCATATTCAATCCTTTATCCTCATCTTTTTTTTTTGTCTCATGTCTTACTATTGCAAACCACTCATAGAAAGGGGGAAAAATGTAGACACCTAAAATTGGTATCTATACCCTCATTCGTATGAGTGCGCATATTTTAATTTAATCATCCTCCTCATATAATCCTTATTAATTAATTAAGTTACATTAATTAATTAATCATTTAATATTTTACATGCCCAACTATCCCATCCAAATTTCTAATTAATACCCTCATCCATTGCCCCAATCAAATTTCTAATTAGGATGCTTTTATCCTACTCATAAATCACCTTACTTTTCTATCTTTTATCCCATCTATTTTTATGCCCCAACCACCTTGGATTCATCCCCAAGTCATCTAATCCTACCAATATGCTTTAAAGCACTCACCCAAGCCTTAAAAGCATCCAAATCCCACCTTAAATCAAAAATCAAGCCCAAGAGGGAAAATTTCCCGTGATTAGCACTCGACCCAACTTGGTCGTCATCGACTTGCTTTAAAACAAGTTTTCTTTCCATTTTAGGGAGTCATGCAAGCATGGGAAATCACTCGAAATAAAATAATAAGATAGCAATCGAGCTTCCTCGTGACTTCTAGAGCTCCTTGCAACAACCACGGACATCCCACCTATCATCCAATGCCTTTTTGCATCACTCATAATATTCCTTCATGAGCTTTCTTGATTTTATCAAGTCTTCTATTAGATTATATTTTCTTTCTTGCAGATTAACCTTTACGAGTCCAGAGCAAGTATCAACCATCACTTAGCAACCTCTTATTCTATTCCTAGTGTTTGTCATAGGTTTGGATCATATTTATAGAAAATAACACTCAATATTAATCATGGAATAATAATATTCTTATTAATTCATTAGGGTATTTATACAACATATGCAACTCCATATAAATCGGTATTTACATCCCTATTTGTTAGGAAACTACTTTCCTAACAATATCTCCAAAATCCTATTTATTTTTCTATTATTACTAACGTAATAATACACAACTCAAATCATAGGATTTGTTAAAACAACTTCAACTAATATATATCAAACATGAATATTAGTACCCATGTAAATATTAATTTCCTAACATTCCCCCCCTTAATGTTTACATGGTAGTAAAAGAATTTTCACACTTCCTCGGCATCCTTCTACCTCTACACGCTCATGATCTTGAAACACACTAAAACTAAAGGTAGAAGAAGGAAAACACCAACTTCTTATCAAAAATACATTTTCGGGAACACATTTGACCGACGAGGATGGGAACACACTCAAGAATCATCTGCTTATCAACCATTCACTCTAGGGAACACATATGACCTAACAATGTGGGAACTCAAGCGAGGAACACATATGAACAACCTTCAATTGTTTTCAGGAGGCTAACCACAAACCTAGGTATGAACAAGAACACATATAACTGTTCAACCTCATTAAGACTCATGATGTTGCATTTCACTACTATGCTATCTATTCTTTTCTATGTTTTTGCACTCGGGAATTTAAGTAGGAATAATCACATACACAACTAAAAACTGGAAATGAAACATCGGATCCTCGTTGATCATGTTCCCCCTTAATGTGAAATTTCCACTTATTGAAAATGACAAACTCTAAAAATGAAGTACATGAAAAAAACACGTTGCATGTTGAAGTAAGGCACAACACTCAGAAAAAACACACACGTGCAACCAAATTAGTGAAGCATCTTAGTTGTTGGCGATCGACGAGAGGTCGTTGGTTGTCCTCCAACCTCTAGTGCCTCCTACCTCCAATAAAAAATATCTAATAGAGAAAATATTCATCACTTTGATTTTCTGTATAAGTAGTATTTCCTTCCTCTATATTTTCACCCTCATCATCGCATCCATGGCATTATCTTGTGTTTCCCATCAAGTAAGTCTTGTTCTATTTTCTGTAATTTGAGGACAAGTGACTAGATTTTCTAAGTAATAATAGGTGAGCCACTTCTTTGAATATTTATAAGATGATCCAGGTCTAAAAGAAGATTTAGATCTTCTTTTATCTTGTTTCTTACCATATGGTATTTTTCCTCTAGTTCCGCAAACATGATTCTCTTTTCTTCATCTAGCAAAGAAGAAATAAGTTCTTCTAAACTTGGATTTATTTTACTCAATGTAAAGACCATGTTAGAATAACATGGAGGCATGCTATTGAGTAATACTGCTTTAGCATCGTCATTAGGCACATCTACACTTATTCCTGCTAGTTGATTGCAAATAGAATGAAACTTACTAATATGTTCCACCATGTTGTCACCTTCTTCCATCTTGAGGCCAAACAATCTCTTTTTTAAAGATATTGTTGCACTTCCAGCTTGTGATCCAAACAATTTGTTCAATGTCTCCCAAATTGTGTGAGAGGAATTTTTAAAGTCTATATGATGCAAATAAGAATTTGATAGACCCAATCCAATAATCATTGTATCCTTTCAATCTCTGCTTGCCCATTTTGTTGCTTCATCTGCATTTGTCGATTTCTTCTCTTTTCCATCAACAATATCCCACAAGTATTTGTTAATTAGGAACAACTAAGTTCGTACTTGCTAGGTATGAAAATATTTACCTTCAAATTTTTCAATGTGACTTAACTTATCCATTATGACTCTTCACAAATTTAAAAAATAGGTGTCAGCTGAAACCAAAAATGCACCTTTTTACAAACAAATAGACAATAATGACTATAAATTCGATTTGTAATGGAAAATTACAAATCTATTAATTCTAATATACATGAACGATAAAAATTAATTAATGATTACTTTTTATACATTTACAACAAATAAAAACTATATCTATGGACTCACATTTTGATAACAAATAGTATTAAAAATGCTATAGAATGATACTAAGACTACAAGGTAAAAAATGTAAATTTACTATAACGAAGACCAAAACTAATATTGACTTAAAACAGGCCTAACACTGCTAACTAGAAATTTAAAGACGTTTAATACATAACAAGTCTAGACTTAGTGACACGACTTGTGCTAAAGTTGTTACCAAAATCAATAACCATCGAACCTTGAGCGAGGATGCATGCAAATTTTTGAGTTCCAATGAAGACATGGATCGTGTCAATCTTGAGGCTGGAGGGCGTATTAGAGTTCAAGAGAGGGTCACATTCTACAAGGAAATTATTTCCAAAGTTTGGAGATTGATCAACTACCCACAAACATGCAAATAGTGAATGTGTACATGGCGTTAAAGACCGAGAGATCAATGTAGTCTTTAATGTATGAATGACATGGAAGATTGCATGGAAATAATCCCAAAATTATGAGCCTTGGATTTTATGATACAACCTTCTCTTAAAAAAATATCCTCCTTCGATTGAAAACGCTTTCTATAGAAATGCTTTTGAGATCTACAGCAATTTGTACAAGACACGGTCATTGAGATCTAAAATGGTGATGATGAGTGGATCAAGAAATGTCACATGGGATCAAGCTCGATGCAAATCATAGGATAAATATTCATTGTCAAAATTAGATACTATATTATATTTTGAATGAAGAGATCATTGGAATGATGCCTCGGTCAAACATTGATGTGGGTATATAAGGCTTGAATGTTTCTAGCTACAAGGTTGATAATTTTGAATAAGCTGTTGAGCAATGAGTCACCTTTCACACATGCGAATACAGAAATACAAGTGAATGTAAATCAAATTAATGGATCTATTGATCCAACAATTATACGCTCTTCAAATATGATCATGTATAGTTATATAATAGAATTATAAAGGAACCATACGTGGATATGAAGATGAAGAGAAGATTGACAAAATTTTGTATACTTCCGAATCCACGGCTTCCTTAAACATCCATAAAATTTCCCTACTCTAATACCAAATCACATATTTGGATCAAATTTAGAGAAAATAACACTCTATTATGTTGAAAATGATATTGTTGGAATTCTTGAAATGTACAGTATATTCGACTTCTGTATAAGTTTTGTCGTGAGTACTATATGTTATTGTTGCTGTTGGACTTCTTGAAATGATAATATGTTTTGGCTTCTGTAGAAGTACAGCCGTGAATACTATATGTTATTGAATTCTGTTGGAATCCTTGATTAGATAGTATTTTTGACTTCTGTAGAAGTTTAAATTGAGAATACTACTTGGGTTCGACTCCTTTTGAGTCCTTGAAACGTAGTTAATGTTTCGACTTCGGTAAGAAGTTTTATTGTGAATTTTTGTTGGAATCCTTGAAATGGGTAGTATGTTATGACATCTGCGGAAGCTTGTTGTGGATACTCTTTGATTCTGAGTCTGTAGAAGTCTTTGAAATGTATCTGGTGTTTCTATTTCTGTGTAAGCTCAGTTGTGAATACGGTTGGCATTGACTCAGTGAGAGTCCTTGAAATGTATCTAGTATTTCAAACTTCTGTCTAAGCTTGGTTATGAATGCTGTTGTTTTGTTAAGAATGCTAAATGTTATTGACTTCGATGGAGTCATTGAAAGGTAATTTATGTTTTAACTTCTATTGAAGTTTTGCTGTGAGTACTTTTAGGATTCTTGAATTGTTGTTGTATGAATTCAACTTTGGTTATAAGTACTGGTTGGAATTGACACTGTAGGAGTCCATAATATGCTGCGTGTTGGCTCGTTTCTCGAGTTGAGTCTTCGCTGAGCATGCATATCATTTTGGACTCTTTCTTTATATTGTTGTGTTATACTTTGTAGTAACTCGACTTCAAATGAAACCTTTAGGAAAATTTATTGGTGTGGAACTCGGCTCCTGTGAGGACCTGGTTATGGTTGTTCTTCTTGAAAATGACTTCTAATTTACACCCATGTTGAATAATCGTAGGGATTTGCTTAGTTGAATGAGGCTGTGCATATTGTGTTTCGACTCTGCGTGAATGTCACTGTATTTCATATGGAAACGTTAACTGTTTTAATATGATCTTGTTTCAAGTTTGACTGAAACAAAGAGCTCTTAGCTGTGCCATGACAGGCGATGGCGTTGGATATTTTTCATGTTGTTGTATAATATGGAAAGTTTTGTTGAGTCTATTGGAGTTGGATTATTTATTAATGCTTGTTGCGTGAACTCTTGAATCGTTTAGTAGCTACAGGTGACTTTTATATTTGGAATTAGATGGAACTGTTGCTCTTCTTGTAATTTCGACTGTTTAGTCGCATGCGTAAATGTATATGCATTAATCTAAAGGAATCGGTACAGTTCAGAATGTTATTGACTTAGGATTCTGATGGACTCTGTTTCTTCTTCTAAACTGTAATTTATATGTTGATGTATAAATGAGTTGAAGGGAAAATTCTCTCTCCTAGTCAGGAAACCTTGTGTGCTTTCTTCTTGCATCCTTTTGCAATCTCTATGGTAAGGGCATAACAAGAATAAACTGAGGTATTGTATGGAGAGACTGGTATAAAATGTGTGTTCTATTGTGTAAATAGGTATACTTGTCAATACCATTGAAATGTGTTAAGATGATAAAAGAATTAAGACTATGAGATTGTTGAATGTTTTAACTGCCATTGAGAAATTGGAGAAACAATCTTGTAGGAGTTTCGTTGTCTTAAGAATGGCTGTATTCATATGTTCTTAGTCTCTAACATATAGGATGATTAGCTTTGATTTAAGTTTGGAATGTGAAGAAATGATTTCATTTAAACAGGTTATATAATGAAAACAATTGGTGGATTGCAATTGTTTTAAGAATTAGTGCTTATCATGCTCGGTTCACCGAATCGACCCATATTGACAATTTTGCGAGATGGTTACCGTAAGTGGTAAAGGCACGTAGATCGATATGATGTTCGGATTGTTTAATTTGGTTTTATAATGAATTTCAACTTGATTCTCTAAATGTACTACTTGAAGAAAGATGTTCTTTTCTTTGTTGAGTATTGTATCAAATATCTTTGAATGCATAAAATGTATTTGATAGCTTTGAAAGGAATGAAATGAGGTATTTGTCACTTATGTGTTTGCATTCGTATCTTGATGGTTTGATCTTCTTCGGTTGAAGTATTTTAAGAGCAATGTTATTATTGTATAACTTGGAGAAATTTGTGATTATCTAAGTAAGCTTGCAAGATTATGTATTTGAATACTTATGATTGTTTAGTAGTTCTATTATGTTCTATCTAGGAGTTTGTTGTCTTAAGAATTTGTATTCATATGTTCTTAGTCTCTAACATATAGGATGATTAGCCTAATTTAAGTTTGGAATGTGAAGAAATGATTTCATTTAAAAACGAGTTATATAATGAAAACAATTGGTGGATTGCAATTGTTTTAAGAATTAGTGCTTATCATGCTCGGTTCCCACCGAACTGACCCGTGTTGACAATTTTTGCAGATGGTTACCGTAAGTGGTAAAGGCACGTAGATCGATATGATGTTTGGATTGTTTAATTTGGTTTTATAATGAATTTCAACTTGATTCTCTAAATGTACTACTTGAAGAAAGATGTTCTTTTCTTTGTTGAGTATTGTATCAAATATGCTTGAATGCATAAAATGTATTTGATAGCTTTGAAAGGAATGAAATGAGGTATTTGTCACTTATGTGTTTGCATTCGTATCTTGATGGTTTGATCTTCTTCGGTTCGAAGGATTTTAAGGGCACAATGTTATTATTGTATAACTTGGAGACATTTGTGATTATCTAAGTAAGCTTGCAAGATTATGTGATTTGAATACTTATGATTGTTTAGTAGTTCTATTATGTTCTATCTAAAGCTGAATTGGAATTTAGATCACCTTGTCTTTCGAGAAGCTAAGGTCAAAATAAACCTCAATAGGAAGTGAGCGAGTGAATAAATTATTACTTCTTAGTCTTGATCTAAGTCAAGACAACGTTTAATTGGATTTTTAATCACTATATCACAATACTAATAAGTAAGTTATATTTCAGTTATGAGATATGATATAAACCTAAAAAGGGTTTGGTTAGCAATCTCATGTGAAGATTAAGGGTTATTGTCGATTTCGTTGATTTAGAATTATGTTTTTCTATGAACTCCCTTATGGGACCTCTAGTCTTAATAACTTCTCTTGTGAAATGGGCTTTATTAGGAAAGGTAATTCTATGGTGAGGAACCAGGGGGTTGGGAAAGACTAGCCTTAAGGGAGCGCCTTATAGTATAATTTTTACTCAACATATGTAACACTTGTAATTAAGTAGATCTTTCGAGGCGATTTGAAGGTTTATGGCACAAGTCAAGCATAGGGTTGTACCTTTGAGAAGATTAGGATCTTCTCGAAGATACAACAATACTGAGTGACTTATGACGACACCCTTTGCATTGATCGTTAAGATTTACACCTTTAACTCGAACAAGTTTTACTCTAGGACTGATTTGGAAGCGTGGTCATGTTATAAGGCTGCCCCGGAGACTCGGGGTATCTTGACACATTGGGTTAACTAGGGTTGACCCGGTATGTCGGGCGTATCCCTAGCCCTGGGAGCATCCCTATAACGTTGTCATATTGCTAATCCGTTCCTGAGTGAATAACTTGGGGCAGGAGAGACTGACAAAAGTCAGTATAAGACATTCTACATAACATAGGAATGGGGTGAAGGACGTATTCTAGATTGATGAGTATGCCGTCAAGGAATACGAGACATAAGCAGTATGTTTCAAATCTTTGGCCAAAGTATCGCAAGCTGCTGATTGCGTTGTCCTATGTCACCTAGTCTAAGGGATGAGATGCCGATGAATAATGGTAACAATTATTCAGATAGGTTCCTTGGACAGAGCATT
Source organism: Taxus wallichiana var. yunnanensis (assembly GCA_018340775.1). NCBI lineage: Eukaryota > Viridiplantae > Streptophyta > Pinopsida > Cupressales > Taxaceae > Taxus > Taxus wallichiana. Next base: position 474,783,503 of record CM031239.1, on the reverse strand, counting down.
CTGAATCCCAGTTTAGGGAAGAGAACCACAAGAGTGATGTGTTAAAATAAAAACGCCAACTCTTGATACACATGAATAGATCGGTAGATTACCGAGTCATGGAATGAATAGATCGGAGGTACTCCGAGTCATTACAGCTACATATGGTTATCTGTTATAAGAATGGTGGTTTTGATTTATGAGTTCTAAATTATGTATTTAGAACTAGGAAGCTTTAAAAAAAAATTCTTGTTCTAATGTTCTAAAACGGGATGTTACAAGCATGGCTGAATGCATCCAAAATTGATTTGTAAGGGTGCCCTTACTGTTTTAATGAATCTTATTGGTGGTTGGAGATGTCAAATCAATTTTCCTGTATTTTTTACCTTTCTTTGTTCTGTTTGATCGATATATGCCAATTTTTGCTCATTTGAAAGGGTTGGACAATTCTTTCTTGTTTTGCATACTCCCCTCTTCCCTTTGGCAAGTGAATTCATGGAGTTTATCAGAACTTCCATTAAAATTGTATGTATTTCTACCTTGTGGCCATTTGTAACACGTTGTATCGATCGTAGGGCTATAATACATGCATGTGGGTGTTTTTACCCCTTTTTGTCTTCATTGTTCCTAGTTGATCTTCTATTACAAGATTGGTTATCTCGTGTTTCACTATTACATGAAAATTTCTTGTTTGTGTTTACTAGCAAAAAAATTGTTCATCACTCCTTTGGTGCATCATCGTTTTACTTAGTTTTGTTTCCTTTTGCATCTTTTAACTCTGTATCCTTGGAATCTAGAGTAGGATTTAGCATTAAACCTATGAAAAATTCATGCATACACCTAAACGGAAGAGAGGGTAAGAAATAGCTTTCCCCGCAGATTTTTTTCACCTTGTAAGGTCCCACACCTTGGAGAAAACTCAATGATGTGTAATCACACTAAATGACCCAATTCTACATTATAGATCTGAAGGTCATTTTGGGGTCCTATAGATTTACACTAATAGTCTCCAAGCTTCCTATGTGTTAGATGTTAAGTCTATCAATATCTTTAGTGATTTTGAATTAGTCATAAACCAAGTCAATGGTATATACTAGTGTTATAATGAGATACTTCAAAAGTGTAAACATCATGTGAACATACTTTTGACCACCTTCGACCGCTATGACCTTCACACACCGTTCCCCATTTAACTAACAAATTTGTAGATACCATGGTCTACTTGGCTTCTCAAATACCCACTTCACCCACCGATTCAAAATCTTTGTCACCGTACAAAGATTCCAATCACCCTCTTATTTACCTTGTGAAATTTACTCTATCGGAACCACTACCCCGACTTGAGTGACCTTTGGTATAAAAATACTCGAGACTACATTTCCCTTTCCATCTTGCCTCCCAACCCCACTCATAATGGACAACGGGACTTTCTTAAAAGGCCTCTTATTAAATCATCATGGGCAGCCTTCGATGGTATTCTCTTACAAAGTGCCTTACGATTTCAAAAATTCCTTATACTATTAGGGAAGTTGATGATGGCATATGTGGAGGTCACTTGATGGCTTCTTTGTTCTTAAGCGTATTCTTTGGCTAGGCTATTCTTGGTCGACCCTCAATCATGATTATTTGCAAATACATTAAGTGTTGTTTAAAATGCCAACAACATGCCAACCTTCATCATACACACTGGTCATGCCTTACGGGTCACCCGTGACCTTTGGCCCTTCTCTCAATGGGGTTTAGATCTCATTAGAGAGATCAATTATCATTCTTCACAACGACATCAATGGATCATCACTACTACCAATTACTACATAAAATGGGTTGAGGCCATACCACTCATCTCCACCAAAGCTTGAAAATATGTGATTTCATCAACCATCACATTATTTTTCATTTTGGTGTTCCACATCATCTCATCACTTATAATGGAAAACAATTTAAAAATAAAACCTTGCAAAAACGTTGCAATGCCTTCAAACATCTAGTTAAGTTTCTCATCACCTTATTACCCACAAACCAACGCCAAGATGAATCCACTAATAAAACCTTTAAAAATTCTCACGAAAGTGGTTAATGATATCTTGGGAAGGATGGCATACGCAAATTCCTTTCGCTCTATGGGTGTACCACACTAGTATCCATACTTCCACTATTTCAACACCTTTTCTCTCGGTCTGTAGTGCGAGAGGATGTTCGCCTCTCAAAGTCCATATTTCCTCACTCCACATTTTGTCCATGACATGATCAATGATGATCACTTTCATTAGGAATGCTGTTTAGCACAATTTGATTTATTAGACGAACTTCGCCTTAATGCTCTTGAGCATCTCCAAGTTTACCAAAAAACGTATCAAACGTGCTATGAAAAATGTGTCCATGAATGAAGCTTTAAGTTGGTGACCTTGTCCTAAAACAAAATCAACATGTAACCAAAGCAGAAAAAATTAAACGGGAAAATTTGCTCCTAATTGGTTTAGACCATACATTGTGACTCATACTTATGGATCAAGTGCTTATCATTTATCTTCACTAGAGGGTAAACCCAAACTTGAGCCCCTTAATTCCTTGCATCTTTGACCATTATATTGTTGAATTTTAGTCCCGCCTCACCTTTTGACTCTTTCCGTGCTCATCCCTTGAGTGATATCCACTTCCTATGCCATTACCAATGATTAAAAAGAATCACGTGTGTACTGTCACTCTTTTATCCTCTCTTAAATATGTGTACCATGGCCGCACATGGCATTATTCTCATGGATACTTTTCATTTGTTTATTTTATGAGATCCCATGGTCATTCCACCTTGCTTTTCTGAACAAGAATCCTATCCTTCACCTTAGTCTTTTCCATGACTTAAAATCTCTCACATGGGATTCAAATCCTTGAGTCAAAATTCCAATAAAAGATGACTCCCTCAAAAAGGACATCTCTTCTCTCTACATCAACTGCTATAAATAGACCACTCCTTCAAGAACAACTATATAAAAAGCTTGTTTAAAAAAATGAACAAGAAGGAGAAAGAGAGAGAATCAAGCTTCCTATATTAATCAGCTTCTTAAAGACCTCAAGGCTTTAATTTCCTCATCCCATATAGACTCCCGCATTGATTAGTCTATATCAAATATCGGTCAAAACAAAAAACCTTTTAGTCATGGACTTGCCCATTGTGACCTTAGATCTCTTGCCAAAAGGCATGCTACCCAAGTACCACATAAAACTAACCACTTTTTCACCTTCTCACCATTCACACTTTTATTTCCTACTACCTCAAGGGACCTACTAGAACCGAACATCTGGTGATCATGTGACTACTTTTTCACCTTTAGAATATTCAATCATGCAATGTTTTTAGGGTCTTACGTTCATCATCCCATCTAAGGTATGATCCGCCTGTTATGATCCTTACCAATCAGGTCACTTTCTTACCTCCTCTTATATTTTAAACCTTCTTCATTACGTATTGATTACCTTATATAGGACTTGATCCTCAACACTTAATTTTGGGTAATTTTCTCCTCCTTCACCATAATTAACTCAAAATCACCCATACCAATGTGCCCACAATTCACCCATACCTAAAATACCTAGACTCAATCATTCCTATAACTCACCAACTCATTCTCATACCTCCTCGCATTCTTCCCTAGCTTATGGGAGAACTACATCGCAGAAGGTTCATTTTCACCGGGACTATGTAGGAAGCACTCGAGCACATGGGGCCCTTAGAGGTTAGCTTGGCCACTCTCTACCCTAACTAATTCATCTTTTATTTTCCTAAATCACATTTTACCCTATTTAGTTTCCTTTTATGTCAATAATTGGAAATTAAACCCATTAAACAACAAATTACTTTCCACCTTTATCATCATCAAACATACATCCATTATGTCTACCCTTTCCTTACCACTATCATGCATGTACTATGAAACATCTTAACCATGACCCATATCATCATCATTGCAAAAATTAATGAATTACAACCTAACTCACTTCACCCACACCTAAAGGACCTTATCTCAATCCATGCCTACACCACAACCTAACTCCACCATGCCTAAAACCCGACTCAATCCATGCCTGACACAACCTAACTCCACCATGCCTAAAACTTGACTCAATCCATGCCTAGACCACAACCTGACTCAACCATGCCTATAACCTAACTCCACCATGCCTAAAACCTGACTCAATCCATGCCTAGACCACAACCTAACTCGATCCATGCCTATGACCTGACTCTATCATGCCTACACTACTTAATTTCCATAACATATACACATCAACATAACAAGATAACCACAACCATGTATACACATAATGACCATAATCATCATCATCTCTATAAATAAAAATATCCAAACATGTGTCTCCATATACATAATCTCAAATATATTTGGCACATAGGCTGGTACATATAATCAAATCTCTCAAAAATCTCATATACAGCCTCACCATCTTTGGCATGTAGGCCGGTATATGATCAAAAATATGTAAAACTCTCATACATCCTCACTCTCCTTAGCACATAGGCTGGTATATATAAAAAAATGAATCAAATACATCAAAATAAAGGGATGTGCATTAGGCATCATCTTGCTAGACATCCTCCATATCAGTCTCTCTTGTCTCCTCCTCGGCTCCTGTCCAAGGTGGCGATAACCTCTCGGTTCCCACCATAGGTTGTGGTCGGGCCCCCGCCGGTACACATCGCTAGAGTTTTCCTTCATGAGTGGTGGCCTCACCTTGATCTTGTCTCAGGGATCGATGGCCCCCTGTGCTCTCCACATTGTGAGTATAGGATCTAGTCCTCTCACTCAAGGCCTATTGTGCCCTGTACTCTCCATAAGATAGAAAATCTATCTCAACTGCCATCAATTGATCTTGATAATATCTAGCCTCACCTAGGGCATCCCGTAACTGGGATAGGGGGCATGTCCTGTGGTGGCCCCATCAACCTTGGCCCCTGTACCTATCCTTGTGTGGACGCTATCCCGCCTCTTCCGTGAGCCGGGACCCTATCTGTTTCTGTGGAGGTTCCATCGACCTCACACCCTATGCCTACACCTACACCTGTAATGTTTGAATCTATGCTTGTGTAGTGGCCAACTAGCCCTAAAAACCTATAACTTGCACATGTATGGTGGCTACCTGCTCCTCATCTCCATCTCTGTCTCACCACAGGCCATCTGGGCTCGTAGACTAGCCACCTATGCATGTAATGCGGCCACCTCTACCTCCAAAGTAGCTAACTACCCATGTACCATCCCCAACTAGGTAATCAAGGTTGCCACCTACCCCTATAAGGTGTCTCTCTCGCATAATGATGGTGGCAAATCTTGCTACCTCGACACGGGAGGTATAACTCATAGATGGGCTACCTACAGTGTCTATACCTATTTGTCACTACAGAATCATCAATCCACCGGTTTGTCACCTACTCCTCCCTTACCCCCGTTGACATCATCACAACTATGGTAGAGGCAATGACCTCTCCATGTCATCCCTCCTATACTATCGGAAGGGTAGGGGTATATCCTATGGCAAACTAAATTTGTCTAAACCAATCAATTGGGATCATCTTGTGCTCCCCGCACGGCTCCCCTCTATCCATGTGTGAATCTGCAATCCCACTAGTTCCTTTGCCATCCCTCTGTATGAGGGATACCCCACATATGGTCTCTAGATAATGTCTACACTGGAAAATCCCTCGAATAACCACCGATAATACACTACATCATGAATAGCTCGGTCTGCTCGACACTCTCCAATAGCAGGCACCGAGTGCCGTAACTCCACTCGCACCAAACCCTACTCAAACACATCAGCTGGGGCATGCCGATCGGATGAACACACACAATGTGCTCGTAGGCCCAAAAATGAAGAACAAAGGTGCAACATAGGTTAAACTGTGAATCCACCCATACACCCATAATTCTCGTATAAGCGTGTCGATAAGGCTGATGTCCATGTAAAGCAGTCCGGTCCATCACCATGTCATGTAACACTCCCATCAGTGATCATGGGAACCTCCCACCCTCCGCATCTAGCAGTGCAAAACAACATACTGCCTCCATCAGTAATACTACAAGCCTTGTCTCCTTTGGATGGGCTGGTACATCTCGCCATAACTCATGCTTGGCATTATGGAATGTCATCTCTACCATTCCCTCACCAAACACTGTCAGCATCAACTCCTCAGATTCCTCTGAGGAAATTGAATACACCTACATCCCCAATATCAGTAACCATAGGATCTTGTACACATCCTCCAGGGTGACTATCATCTCACCCGTCGGTAAGTGGAATGTGTTGGTCACTAAGTCCCATCTATCGATGAGGGAAACCATCAAGCTCAGCTACTAGACTACATGCCAGTAGCGTCTAACTCCGATCATACCAACATCCGTCACATTTTTCCACTCCTCTACTATCACCACCCCACAAACTATCAAGAATAGGGTGGTACCCTATCTCTCATCCATAGTTGGGCTCTTACCTACATCCAACAACACAATTACATTATTAAAACCCGACCATATCTATCCTCACCCATACCCACCACCTATTTACCCATCTACTCCTACCCATTCGACCTCACCTATCTACCCATACCCCCAACCCTTACCAACTCAACTTTACCTATTTTCCCTTCCAACCTACCAACCACCCTACCCTAACCTCCCTACCTACCCAACCTGACCCGACTAATTGTTCTACTCACCCACCACCTACCCAACCCCATGTCACCCTACCTCTTTACATACACTCCCTGACATTACCTATTTACCCACAAGTCTCAACACTTGGCCCTAACCACCTAACCCTTGCCTATGTTTTCTACCCTCTAACAAGCAATCGATCCTCCTAGGACCGTCTTCTCATAAGATTGCACCACGGCTTCCCACAACTAGCATCGGTCACCTCATCCATGAATGATTCTGGATATACCCCACTGACGATGGCCCACCATTGATCACCGTCGGTCACTACAACTTACTCCGCCACAACGAGCCTTGTTTCTAACCATTTTTTCTCCATCTTTCCCCTCCCCACCCCCATTCTTACCTACAACCCTTCCCACCTAGCATACTACCTATTACTACTCTACCTATCCCTCTTTTATCTAATTTCTCCCTAACATTTAAATTTCATTTCCCCGCCCAAATTTCTATCCATTTACCTAAACACAACAAACACGGAGGGATATTGAATCTTACTCGTCACGCTACCACCACCGTGGTGGCACGTTAGGCCACTACATTGGTGGTCCACTCGATCCTCTCCTAGCTCTGCCATCACCAAATGACCTCTTTCTCACCAACCAATCCAATCGATCCAATATAGCTCGTGGATACACCTATTGACCAACTATCACCAGCCATGTGGCTTGCCAACTCATTCCTCCATCTCCCTTTATCACTTGTCCACCTTTTCCTCTTTCTCTCTGTTGTTTCCTCCTATTTGGAAAATGACAAATAATTCCGTAAAAACAAAATTTTTATTTTTATAACCTACCCGACTTGACCAGTGATGGTTTTACCTTGACCGACATCGGTCCTATGCCTTAGCTTACCGAGGTTGGTCCATAGAATCGGCATCGGTTCCTTGAAACCATCATTGGTTTACCTTCTTAGTATTTTTCCTACCCCTACCCCCACTTTTTGACTCGAATTCGAACTATCTCACCCAAAACCTCACTGGGACACTTCCCTTTGTCTTTGTGATCTTCTCATTGACCCCCTCACCGCGTCCCCATTCGGGAATTCATTATTTTCCCCATCCCTCGGCCCTATCCATGTTGTAACCTAGATTTTAGGACTGAAACATTGCTAGTGACCTTTGACCTCCTATGTTCGGTATACCTTGCGGCAATGTTACCTATGGTTATGGACATACTTGACCTTACCTTGCCTCTTACCATTTCCATTTATCGACCCAACCCTTGGGTGTACCTAGAAACACACTTAAATGTTCCTACACCTAACCTATGTCTTGCTTTTCCGACCATATCCTATACCTTGGATACCTTTGAAGGAATCACTTCAATCTTGTTTGGATAAACCTATTGACCGTAGATGATGTAGATTTTTCCGATATTCAACTTGGTACTGTGTTGTAGTTTATACATGTGCATGCATTTGACTATTACTACCTTTGACCCTAACCCATTACCTAGATTACCCGAGTAGACCTTTTTCCTTTTTCCCCCATTACCCACCTTCCTCTTCATCACATTCACCTTTTATCAAACCACTCACCAATTCTACCTTCTACCTCATCAGTTCTTGGTTTGAGGGGGATCACCTTCACCCACACATGGGGCAACCACATCTTATTTTTGTCAAAGATCGCTTACCAATACAAGCTACGCAACAAAAAGGGGAAAAATGTAGACACCAAAATTGGGTCACACTCCCCTTAGTCCCTTGTTAAATAAACACCTTGAACACATTCACCTAACCATGGCCCCTTTCATCTCACTATAATATTAATTTAATTAAATTAATTCATTATCCTTACAATATTTGTTATTTAAATATCATAATTGAGATAATAACCTCATATCTACCTCACCCTAAGACATATTCTTAGTATGTTACCATAACTAACTAAGACCTACCAAAAATGTAAAAAACAAATCCTACATTCCCTCTTACCAAATTCCCACATGTTATAAGGAAGCTTCCATTCAAATCTATGGAGCAAAACAAACGAGATCCTAGAAAATCAAGGGGATCTTCCCATTTTAGTAAACTTAAGAAATCCTACCCTAATCGATGCAGTTATCCTAAACTACTAATTGCCAACCAACCATGAACCACCGTTGGTTACCATTTAACCCCCAAAACAACCTTATTTCAAGGTTGGCACATTTATAAGAGATTGACACATATTTTGAGAATAAGAGACAAAACTAGAGCTGCATGCAAGTAGAACGAGAATTCGCACATGCATCGAGAGCACCTATAGCCAAGCATCGAAGCACCTACAAATCCATCTACCTTCATGGGAGCATCCAAGGAAAAATCATCACCACATCAAGTTCCCTTAATTTGATCACCCGCCATTACCAACCAAACATCAAGCTCATATAAACAGTAAGCACTTTGTTAGCCAACACTTTTCCATTTATCAATTGGTAGATTCTTTTAGTTTTGTTATTAGTTTCTACTCCCATTTCCATCCCCCACCATCTACCCCATGAAAACTGAACCATTCCATCACCCACGCCATTTAACTAACCATATCCGGATCTTAATTATCCTTGTGCATATCTAAGACCCCAAAACCTTTCCATTGCCCTTCCATTTTCACCTAGCCCCAGATCTATCACCTGACCAAGTTTTTTATTGAGCTTCTTATACCCCAACCATACCGACGCTTCGGTTACCCATAACCATCTCCGGTTAGCCTAAACCGACACTAGTCATACAGACCGATGTGGTCTCTGTTTTTTGACCGAGAAACCAAGAACATATCTTCCACTCTCTACCCAATACCCAAAATGACCTTAACCCGACCTAACCAAAAACTCCGTACTCTGACAGAGACCTTGATTTAGTCATATAGTGTAGCATGGTGTGAATGAATTTTCTTATTGTAGATGAATGAGATACCTAAATAATTTTAACTATAGTAGGATTTCCTTTATTGTTAGCATTAAGTTGTTTAAATAGTGTATTGAAAGTTGTCTCAGGAAGTATCAAACTTCTCGGATCTAGCACATGCTAGGTATTCCACCGCATATACTATTTAAGTTTCATTTGGTGGTCTTATTTTCCATTTCAAGTAGTTACTCCAAGAGAAAAGGAATATCTCACAATCGGATGTGGATCAAGAAGTCATACACACGCAACAACCTACAATCAACATTCTAACAATGTATTCCTCTATCCCTTTACCCTTATCTATTTCATCAACATTTGAATAAACACTCTAGAATCGGGTGAAATAGTCATATCCTCATCTATAGCTCCTAATATATGGAACCCCACATCATTAGTATATATTACTTCACAACTACCAATTGCATTGATATCTTATACCCCCTTTCATAATTTTTTCCTTTCAATACCCCAAACTCTTTCACCTATCGCTATGAGGGTCTTTACAAAAATTCCTCCCACCTACACCTTCCCTTAGCTTACATCTTATTTCCTCCACTTCATATTCAGGTATTTTCCTCATCTTTTCTAGTTCCTATAAACATACATCTCAATTTTCTTATTCGAAACACCATTTACCAAAGCATGCCTTCCATGATCCACTCATATTATATATCCTGTTATACCGCAAGGGGAATTCCTTAATCTAATCCTAGCATGGACCTTATCAAGATGATGATGGATAAGATGTAAAAACTTGAGTTCTTCATTTCTAGATCTTGTAATATCCTCACTTATGATGAGATCTATAATGATCCCATCCATACCTATCCACCCTTATCCTACGTGATGGGACTTACCTAAGTTCAACCATATCAATAGCAAGGAAGACCCTCAAAAACATTTAGGATCATTAAAACATGTGTTTTATTTGATCACCCATAATGATGCCTTACTCCTTAGAACTTTCCCCATGTCACTATTAGGACCCACCCTAGATTGGTATAGTACTTTTCCTTAGCACTTTATCTTCTCTTTCAATTCAGTTGGCCCAAACCTTCCTCAATAATTTATCAATCAACATCACCAAGAAGGTTTCTATGATAAACTTATACTCTATTTTCCAATATGAGGATGAATCTATCACATATTTTGTCACACATTGGTGGGGCCTCATCAATCAACTCACCTTCCAGCTACCACAAGCATAACTCATAGAGTTATTCACAAGGGCATGTGCTAGACACATTTCCTAAAACTCTAGGTTCACATGTTTTTCACAATTGACAAAACCTTCACCCCGGCCCCGAAACTAGAGGTTTGTGCCCTTGAAGAAGAGAAACTTAAGTTGTGTAAGAAGAACACTCACTTCAAATCAGATGACTTTTCTTATAAAATGATAAGAAACCATTATAATAACCACTCTAAGGCCAAAGGATCTACCAATGTAGTGGTTCTAAAATTTGGCCCCTCTCATCCATCTAATCAGCCAAAACACACCGCTAATATCTCTCATGTTCAAAAATTTCAATATAAATATGAATAGAGGGCTTATGCTCCTATCGAGGAACCGTATTCTTTTGATTTGCAAAAGATTTTAAAAGCTCAAGTCATCACCCTTCCACTTATCAAACTAAACATTGGATCTTGTCCTTCCCATCCTACACCATCATGGTACAAAGTAAACAACTTTTGTGACTATCACCGAGTTAGGGGAGATAGTGATGGCAATTGTAAAACCTTTAAGAATATTATCCAAGTAATTCTAGATATTAGTGATCTCATCTGGAAACCCTAATGCACCTCTTATTGCTAACATGGGTGTGGTTAAGAAACTTGTTCCTAAGCATATCCCTTCATCAAACCGTAATTGGGAGACCTCTACTAGCGATACCCATTTACATGAAATTCATGTCATTTTTAACACCGTACCTATTCCATCTAGCCGATTTCATCTCGTAACATCTATTAACAAAATTATTACATGAGAACCTCTACTCATCGAGGTGCCTATCACACCTACTCCTATACCCACAAAGGAGCCTATCCCACCTACTCCTCTATCCATGAAGGATCCTAACCCACCTATTTATCTACCTACCATGGAACCTACTTCATCTATTTACCTACCTCATTGAATTTGTCTCACCTATTCCTCTACCCAAGGAGGAACTAACCTTATCCACCTTTCACCTAAAGAGGTGTCTATGTCACTTGTTTTTACTTCTCCTTGACCTATAGAGGATCCATTCTTATCTCCTCTTCCTATAAGTGATGCTTCTCTCATGGTCTTCCAAGATCATGTCAACCTTCTTACATCACTCTTGCCTACTGAATCGAGTCAAAAACCTTCCCTGTATCACAAGACTCAAATTTTGGATAGATTTCACCACTTTTTCTAAGCCAAAAATATTCTCATGTTTGGTGGACTGATTAGAGTATGTTGATTACTCCACACTCTGGGGGTGTCTTCGACTCCCAGTATCCACCCAAATGTAGATGTTGTCCCCGGATACCTCAACTATCTATCCTAAGGTATTCAAGGCAACTAAAACCATGACACCTAAGCTAATCATGTCAGGCCCCTTCTTCTTCATCTTCACCTTCACCTACAACCCTATCCATACCTAAAACTACCACTTATTTAGGGTGATACCAACACCTAGCCTACTACATCCCGTAGTGAAACTAGACTTGTCTACTCAACCACCACCAGTACAAATGTGATTCCCTGCACCTAAAAAAAGACCCAACCTATTAGGCCTTGTACTGGTCTCTCCCATGTCTTCTCTTTCACCTTTTCCTCTACCTTCAATTTTAGGCCCACACCCTTCCACCTTGGTCAAGTTACCTCTTCACCAAGGAAAATCCAAGGCACAAAAACCCACACCCTCACTTTTACCTTCTCTTTTTCCCACACCTTCACCTTCATCACCTCTTCTCCGTTACCTACAACCCCACTATTTCCAACAACACCACTCTCACCTCAAATTTCTGTGATACCGCCACCTTCTAAATATCCATATACCTCACACACTCCTCCCGTAACTTTACCCAAGAAGGTGAAACCTAAAACAAATACAAAATCTTCACTACCTACCAGAAAGGTAGTGACACCTACACCACCTCTAAAGAACACCTCTCCCTTGAAAATCACTCATTGTTGAGTCACAAAAGTATAAAATTAAGGAGGAGTAAAAGATTTGTGTGTAGTAGCAAGGAAGATTTTAAGGCATGAAGGATAGGGAAGGAAGTGCCCATGAAAGACATATTGAATTGGGACTTAGCTATTTTTATGGTTACGGGATATTTTTGGAGATAAACATATGGAGCACAAAATGGGATGGATACTTGCGTGACATATAAATGTTATTTTAGGAAAAGAATCTACTAAAGTGTCATGCATGAGTTTGAATTAATAATATAATTACTACTACCAATTAATTATAAGAGATCTATCATTAGCATGCTTGCATGTGTGCATGTTATTTGTAAAGGAACATGAATATTTTTAGCATGAGATGTATTTTAGAAAGTGCGTAAATGGTGAAGGGAAATTACTCACTCTTATAAATATGTAGTAATTTATGTAGATTAGGAGGGTGTGTTGTGTATAAGATATTGTGGAGTTATGCTACTAGATTTGATGCGCGCATGACCTTATGATACTACTTATTGTAAGAAGCTTATGTATTTATTGTGTTTTAATATGATGGAAATTTTTAGGTGAATAATGGTGTTAAAAATGACTTAAACTAGTTCTTATATGGTTGACTTCGTTATATGAATCCTTAATTCATTACTCTTTAGATCTAGATTTGGAATATGCTTTGTGGAATATTTATGCAAGTTGTGGATATGAATACATTAAGTCTTCATCATGTTCACATACTACACAAGAAACTCTAAGGAGGGTCTTGGTACCTTTGTGTGCTTGGGTAAGTACTCGGTTCCAGGTTGGGTGATGTGTCATGGCGCTGGGTTGTTCGTCGTAAATTCTAGGTTGCATCATTAGTTCTATTTCCGAGACCTCTTTTTCATTTGTTTTTCGGATGGTTCATGATGAAGATGTACCAGTTAACCCTAAAAAGTGTTGAGGAGTGGATAAAATATCTATAAGAGGAGTATGCACGGAGATATTAAGCACTAGATCTGAGTTTGACACATGCGTGTGGGTGGAAAAGAACCTGTATGACTGTCTATATGAGAGCTTCTTTGTTATTTTCTCGTAGAACTGTATGAGTGGCTGGTTTCTTATGCGTCTAAGTGAAATTGGAGGTATCACACACTTTTCTAGACACAGGGATAATTTTAGGCCTTATATGATGTTGATCTAATTTGGACACGCGTTGTGGATACTTGGTTCCATGGTGTTTTGAACAACTATATCCTAGAATACTCTATTTCCACTTATTCTTGCCCAAAGGTAGCTGAGTTCCAATTTTTATGGTATCCTAGGGGAACTTACTTGCAAGGCATTCCACTAGCAATTAAGATCTTGATGGTAACCCTAAATTTAGAGGAAAATCCAATGGCTAGCTAAACCCCACCACACATAGGGATAGGAGTAGGTTTGGTGAAATATGGCGGACCTAGTGGCAAAAAGGCAGAGAGAAGAAAGGAAGATTAAGTATAATGAGGTGTCTAAGAGGGAGATAGATAAGCAACATGATATTGTAGAGAGGATGGCATTGAGGAGAGAGATGGCTCGTGAATGATTTAGAGCTCATGTAGAAAAGGCAAGGAGCCGAGCATCGGGAAATTACCCATTTGGGAAAGAATGAAATGGAAACCTCCTTGGCCTCACATGGGAGTGTGCCAAAAGAGAGGACCTAGGCTGCAGTGTGCGCATCTAAATATACCTAACAACCTAGCCCTTGCACTTTGTTTTCCATTATTTAGTACATCCAATAGTCTAGCAAACTAATTTGGGAAGTAGGGAAGCATGAGTAAGTCACATAGCAAGTACATCAATGGCAAGGAAAACGTATTCGATGTTGTTTTGAGGTACTGTTCAAGTGCATCATCTACATGGAATTTGAGTGCATAGAACATAGGGCTCACTTTTGGGAGGAGTAGCACCATGCAGACTATAGAAGTCTAGTACATTACTAATTTTTGGACACAAGGAAGTACATCTTCGTGGTCCATTTCCATCTATGGGTGGAGGATCGAAGGGTGTAGATGACTCTATTTTTGGTGGATTTGGTGGTTTTGGGGAAGAGGTAACACATAGGGGTTCGGATCAAGTGGGAAGGGTCTACACCAACCCCAAAATATTTACATGGAGATGTATCTTCATCTTCTAGAGTATAGGGGCAAAAAGGATGTTGTTGAACATATGCACATGTGTGAGATATGGTGGCACACAAAAGGGATCATGACTTCTGAGTGCAAGGGAAGTCAATTTGTAACTACATTGCAGGGATGCACACACAGTTGGTGTAGGAAGTTTTACCTTAATCAAACTTGCAAAGATTATGTAGCTTTCAAAGATGCATTCCTTAAGAGTTCTATATCCCTGAATTTTGAGAAGAGTATAGGTGCACTCAAGGATATTAAAAAGGTACTACCGAAAGTGTCCAAGAGTATGATGCCCTTTTTAAAACACTTTTATCTAAGCTTTCTTTTGATATTCACATAAACTAGAATGCAAAATGGTTTTTGGATGTCCGATCAAACCTTTTAGAAGGGATCTATTACATAAGATATACACCGATACACGTAAATCCCTTGAAGAAACTTTTGTGCATTGAGGTAGTCAAGAGTATAGATAATGGAGTTATCCTATTCTTGAAAGTATAGATTGAAGCCATGGAAAATAAGTTGGAGAAACTATTAGTGAATTTGCACATGAGATGTGCATTGGGATTTGTTGTACACACTTTGAAGTGGAGGGGCACACCAAAGATAGTTTTGCCCATAGAACAATACGTTCATTATTTATAGGATCGTGAGATATGTCACCGAACCATGACATCAACCATTTCCCATTATTACAATGTGTGATAAGGAAAAATGTATCCTATTATTGTAATATTTTCTGGTCCATGAATCATGATACAGAAGACTGTAGGTTGATTGGTCAGATCCATGATGTTATAGATGTTGGTTATGCAACAGACAAGAGTATCAGATAAATCTAAGGGTAAAGGTGAGTATTAGAATCATAATCACAATTAAGCACATTATGATGGAACGAGGTGAGATATGATGGAGGATGTGGCCGAGGTCGAGGATACCATGGTGGATTCATAGGTCGAGCCCATGGTGGTGGATGAGGTGAATTTCCTCGTGGATCATACTTTACATGTGTATCACCTGACCACTACATGTGTGAATGTCCTTAGAATATCACATGTTCTTTCTGTGGGAAGAATCATAGCTATGAGGAATTCCTAACTCTATATGAATTTCTTAGAAAGCAACATAAACATGGGAACAAAGGAATAGGGATGGTTAGGATATAATGCGTTGTGGAAAATCAGTGGATGTCAAAGTTGGAACCGAAACCTGAGGTATTTCTGTAAAGATTACTACATGTGTTAAATTTGTCCACGCTAGGAAGGCATTACCACAGAATCCTACCATCATTAAGGAGGACATTTTGCATACACGATACCCAGATCTAGAGCACTAGAAGGAGGTTTATTAGGAGACCATGGAGGTAGTAAGATACCTTCAAGGGAAATACAATGTTTAAAGGAGCAATCATTGAAGATAGAACTAAAGAAAGTAGTAGAGACAGTCTAGTCGGATATTGATGAGTTGAGGGTGGTATGTAGAATGTTGTACCAGGAGAATATTATTACATTACTAGGGAGATGGCTAAAGGAAACACTCCACATGTGAATAATAAGAATGGGAATTAGATCATATATGAAAATCTTCCCCCATAACTTATACTATGATAAGGAGATCACTCGAATGTTGTTATTGATAGATGAATCTTGAGTAATATATTGATTGACACAGGCATGGAAGTAAATGTACTTACTTTTGATACATGGATACACATGGGGAGACCTACATTGCAGCCATCTTCTAATGCATTATTTATGGCTAACTTAACTAAGGCCATTCTATCATAGTTTTAAAAGATGCATCCATTACTATATAAGGGGCCAAGGTCATTGGGCATTTTGAGGTTTTAGCACTTGTAGAATTAGATAGTTTCCCAGCTTTGCTTGGATGCCCTTGGTGTTATGCAAATAATGTTGATCTTTGGTTCAACAAGGGATATATCAATTTTGAGAACAAGGAGGAAAGAGTTATTATCCCTTTAACAGATGGAAAATTTGTGCCCTATGTTGAGCCTTTGAGTGAGGAAGATCTGAATAGGATTTATGTACACCATTCGGGACCTAGAAGTACTCAAGCCATCTAAAGAAGGAATCCTTTAGTGGGAAGATGCATAGTATATTAGTGATACTACAATTATTGCTTGTGATAATTTGGCTTATGGTACTTATGAGATGGTTGGGTGTGAAGTAAGGAGAAATTTTCACAGAGAATCAAACCTCATTGTGTTAGGAGGATAGGTAATAGCTTTGTACCTAGTACACTAGGGAATGATACCCTATGGTATTCTTGCATGCCATGGAGGAACAATGGATAGACAGTTAGAAAAAAGAAGGATGTAAGCATATACCCTGCATGAGACAAAAAATGTGTTAGTGGGTTGTTCACAGGGATAATCTTGTAGAATGGAATGAAGTCAAGATTACTCTTATAACTCGGTTTTCTAGGAGCAATGCACCGACTCAAATCTACACATATCATGGTAATCAACCTATTTAGCACCACATTCAGTAGTGTGAGAGGATCTAGATAAAGGGGTGGGAATCTTTACCTCCACCGCTATGGGTGCAAAAAAATTATTCCACTTTACAAGGCTAACATGCACTTGGTATGTATAAGACAACCTATATAGAGAAACTAGAAATTGAGGGGTTTGATTATAGGTATGGTCCATACTTTTGACTACTTCTCTACTAAACCTCCAGTAGAAGAGGCATTAAGGGTTATAAAGTAGTTAACTATGGGAGATAGTGAAAAGGTGAAAGAACTCATTTAGGATTTATTTGATGAGAATGACTCAGGAGTGTGTTTTGTGAAGGGAAAGAGAGATGCCAAGCTACTTAAGCACACTTGCTTTGAGAAAGAAAAAGGGAATATGGTCTACATAGTGGATGATGAAGAAGTAGAAGAACTAGATATAGATCATTCAATAGGCATGTGTGAGGTCTTGGATAGTGTAGATAACAACACATGTGCCTATCATGAACCTATGAGGACCAAGAAAGTGAATATTGGTATGGATGTTAAACCTAAAGAGGCAATAATTAGAGATTATTGGTCTGAATCTGAAGTAGCAAAAATAGTGGAGTTGCTCTATGATTTTCAAGACTTATTTCCTAGGGGCTACCATGAATTGAAAGGAGTGCATGAATCATTACAAGAAATGAAGATAAATATTAAGGAAGGTGTGTGTCGGTCAGGAAGAGACCCTACACAATGAACCCCAACTTGCCCGTAAAGGTTAAAGAAGAAATTGACAAAATCTTGAAGTTTGGAATCATCAAGCCACTAGAAGAGTCGGAGTGGGAGATATTATCACTATAAAGAAAGATGGTCAAATTAGGATTTTTGTGGATTACTGAGAAACCGAATGCAACATGTGTGATTGTTACCTCTCCTACACTATTTAAAGAGGAGATATTAGAAGGTGTTGCAGGGCATAAGATCTATTCTTTTACAGATGGATTCTCTAGGTATCATCATGTCCGGATTGTACAAGAGGATCATAAAAAACTTTCACCACCGAATGGGTAAGTTTTGCATATAATGTGATGCCCTTTGAGTCCGAAAAATGTGCCTACGTATTTTCACAAATATTTTTTCAAGCATTCCAATATTTTATTCATATGTTCTTGCGAGTTTACTTGGATGATTGGAGGGTGTATGGGCTTGTTAAGGATCATTGTGATAATTTGTGCTTACTGTTTGAAATATGTAGATAGTTAAGCATCTCTTTGAACATAAAAAAGTGTGTGTTTTCTACACCTTTTGGCACTCTGATAGGGCATATCATCTGCAAGGAAGGTTTGTTAGTAGATCTAGCTAAAGTTACAATTATTGTTAGCCTGAAAGAACCTACCAGTTAGAGTGAGGTGCATGGATTTTTGGGTCACACTGGGTATTATAGAAAATTTATCAAAGGATATACTAAGGTTCTACACCATTGGAGGAGTTACTAAAAGGAAAAGGGACATTTTATTAGGGAGAAATGTAGTAGCACACATTTGAGGTACTAAAGGAGAGACTTACTACAACACCTATTTTTGTTTTCCACATGGGACCAACTATTTCATGTACATGTGGATGCCTCTAGCATGGCCATTGGTGTGGTGTTAGCTTAGCCTAGAGAAGGTATTATAGATCATCCTATCTATTTTGCTAGTAGGAAGCTGACTCGTGCATATCAAAATTATACAATGATAGAGCACAAAGCCTTATCCATGATCCATGCACTACATAAATTCAGATAATACCTTTTAGCAACACCATTCATATTTTACACCAATCACATGGCATTGAAGTACTTGGTAAACAATCCCATTTTACAGGGGCGTATATGTTAATGGGTGATTTTATTCTAATAATTTTATTTCACAGTTGTGGTAAAACCAGGTAAAATTAATTTTGGCCTAGACCATTTATCAAGAATTTAGTTGGGGGAGGACATACAAGCAATTACAGATACAATGTCAAATGCAGATTTTTACTAGTTACAATGCACGCTTTCGCAATTGGAGGATATTGCTATCTTTTTACGTACATGTGTGGTGCCAAAAGGAATGAAATCCTTGGAGAAGAAACAACTTGTAATTCACACAGCTCCTTTTATGTTGATTAGTGGTGACCTATACAAGTTAGGTCACCATGAAGTATTGTGCCAGTGTGTACTAGAGCATGAGTGCATGGAAATCATGGAAGAGGCTCATGGTGATATTGTAGGTGGGAATTGTGTAGGTGATGCCACTACACGTAATATTCTACTCACTAGATTATGGTGGGAGACCCTGTATAAGGATTGTAAAGCATATTGTAAGGCATGTGATCACTTGTCAACACATTGGTAAACCTGGGAAAAGAGATGAAATGCCTTTAAGACCTATTCCTAGTACAAAGACATTTGAGAAATGGGATATAGACTTTTTGGGTCCTATTTCACCAGCCACGCGTAGAACTGGATCACGCTACATCATCACTTGCACAGATTATCTTACAAGGTGGGTAGAAGCAACACCTACCAAGGATTTTATAGCAGCTACAATGGCTAGGTTCTTATGGGAAAATGTTCTTACAAGGTATGGATGCCCTGTTGAGTTTGACCAGTGATAGGGGAACACAATTTTTGAATGAGACAATCAGAATTCTATTGGATGAGTTCATGATTGCACACCATAAGAATACACCATATCATCCTTAGGAAAATGGGACTATTGAAGCTTTCAACAAGATTTTGAGCTAGACATTGAAAAAAAAAAATTGATGTTGGAAGGAAAGATTGGGATGATAAATTTTTTGTCATGCTTTGGGTGTATATAACAACCTACAAGTGGTTGAACAAGTCCACACCCTTTCAGTTGGTGTTTGGTGTAGAAGCAGTTCTTCCGATGGAATTCATGTTACCTTCTTTGTGTATTGCACATGTTGGAGGTCTAGCTGATGAGCATGCTTTGGAAGAAAGAATTGATCAATTGATACAATTGAATGAGAGGTATGCCATAGCACGTTGGAGTTAGAAGTAGAAAAAGGCCAGGAAAAAGGCATGGCATGATAGGAACATTAGGGACAAAAATTTTGAGATAGGAAAGATGGTGCTTCTTTATGACTATAAGTTTCTACGCCATCCAAGAAAGCTTAAAATACATTGGTTGGGATCATATATTATCACTCATATACTTGAATCAAGTGCTTGTCAGTTAGAGGCACTTTAAGGAATATGGTTACAGTTACTTTAATGGGAGTAGGTAGAATCCCTACTATAAATAAGTCTTCTTAGTGTTTTTAATAAGGAAGTGTTGCCATTTAGACTAGGTTTTAATTTCTATATTTCTTTAATGTATTTCATTTTGGTCGTAATGCTTTGTCATTTTAGTTGGTGTTTTGTGTAATAAGAGCGTTTGTGTGCTGGAAGATAATTACCATTTGAAGAAATTTTATGTGTAGAGGACTACACATACCCTTGGTTTGGGGTGGCTATTTACAACTAGGTACACATAAAGGAATAAACTACTACAAGTGTTATTCAATTTTGTAGAGGAGTGATTAGAAAGGATATTTATTTGAAAAGATGATTGTATATGGAGATAAATGAGGGAATAGTATAACATAAGGTAAGTAGTGGCCATAGAGACTACCCGGGAAGGCGCATGATGGCAAGGTATTCAAGTTCATGGAGTGCACTGAAGAGAAGTCTCGTAGCTAAAAGGTAGGAAGATGCATAGTAGAAGGTTATAGTTGGGGTGCGAAGATGTACCACATAGATATTGTGAAAATGTTTTATTAATGAGAGGATTGTTGGTAGGTAGAGGAGTAATAAATGCACTAAATTTTTAAAAATCTATATAAGGACATGATGTGGGTTCATTTTTACCTTTACAATCACAAGTATTTGAGCGAGATAAGTGAGTTGTGTTAAGGTGCAAAGAGTTTTGAAACTAGACGTAGAGCACAAACTATTGCATGAAGAGGCTTGCGTCCCCATTGGTGAAGGGTTTAAGCAAAGAAAAAGCATTGAGGAGGAGCTAAGGCATGTAGTTTTAAGCTAAGGAATGTGGATTTGAGATAGGGTTTGAATTTTCTCGCTATAGGTAGTGAAAAGGTGATTTTTATGATGGCACCAAAGACCTTACATAAAAAAGCAACACAAAATCCGCATAAGGAATGGCTGGATGAGATTAGAAATCTCATAGCACAAAAGATGGATCTTCCAGAGGGGACAAATGTCTGTTATGGCTAACATTTCATAGTAGTGAAGAATGAGAAGGGAGACATGACCTAGGATGAGTTGGAGGGAATCACTACGGATGTCCATCGAGATGACTTGGAATGTGTTGGATGATTGGAAAGCTTTAGAAGCTGAAATTCAAGAAGAATATCTAGAGTTGATTCTCCCGGTGGAAGAGGA
Organism: Taxus wallichiana var. yunnanensis; assembly: GCA_018340775.1. Classification (NCBI taxonomy): domain Eukaryota; kingdom Viridiplantae; phylum Streptophyta; class Pinopsida; order Cupressales; family Taxaceae; genus Taxus; species Taxus wallichiana. The sequence continues at coordinate 474,761,717 of CM031239.1, read as the reverse complement.
GGTTACTAGAGATAAAATCTATTCTTTTTACACAAAAATTCATTCTTATATTATTCCATTCTTATTTTCTAAGTCATCATGAGGCAACCATTATCAGGTGGAAATGCAATTTAGTGTGGGGTAATGTTGAGCAGACAAAGTATGACACTAAGGAGAAGGCACATCAAATATTTGCGTGTAGTAACAAAGTATATTTGAAGGCACTGAGAGAAGGATAGTGAAGGAATTACATGTGAAAGACAGATTGAATCGGGACTTATCCATTTTTATGGTTATATGCTATTTTTGGAGATAGCATATGGAGCACACAATGGGATGGAGACTTACGTGACACACAAATGCTATTTTGGGAAGAGTATCTACTAAATCATCATGAATGAGTTCAAATTAATAATAGAATTACTACTACTAGTTAGTTGTAAGACATCTATTATTAGCACACTTTCATGTGTGCATGTTATGTAAAGGTCTATGACTATTTTTAGCATGCAACCTATTTTTGTAAGTGCGTAAGAGGTGAAGGGAAAGTCCCCACCCTTATAAATATGTATTTTATGTAGATTAAGAGGGTGTGTTGTGTATGAGCTATTATGGAGTTAAGCTACTAGATTTGATGCGCGAGATGAACTTATGATACTACTTATGTAAGAAGCTTATATGTTTATTGTGTTTTAATATAATGGAGAGTGTTGCATGAATAATGGTGTTAAACATGATTGAAAATAGTTCTTACATGGTTGAATTTGTTATATCTATCCTTAATTCATTCTTGTTTTAGATCTAGATACGTAATATGCTCTGTGGAATATTTTTGTTTGTTGTGGATATGAATACTTTACATCTTCATCATGTTTTCATCCTATACAAGCAACTCTAAGGAGGGTCTTGATACCTTTGCACACTTCACGAGAGTGCTCAACTCAGGTTGGGTGATGTTCCTATGATGCCGAGTTAAAACAACCCACTTGAGACCCAAGAAACAACCTAGGGTTAGTTAGAAAATTATGGAGTATTTTTTTATAAGAAGAGTCCACCAAGTTGCATAAGATAACAGTTGACACTAACAGTTCCGAACAAATCTAAAATACTAAAACATACTTTTCCTTTATTAACAATCATCGAGACTCACAAGATCCTAAACTCAAGGGTTAGAAGTTCCAGTTAGGTTAAGGGAATAATTTATCCCCATACCCACTCTCTAATAGGCTCGTAGTTTAAACTTTATTTTTATCGACACCTAATGCATTCAAATTTTCCCTAAATCATTTCCATTGGATAGGAATTTTTCTCACCTTTCCAGTTATATAAATAAGTCCTCCTAACTCCTTCAAGAACTAAAAATATGGGAAAGTAGACTTTAGAGGTAAAATTTTCCCCAAAGAGGACATGTGGTGAGAGGGGAAGAAAACCCCTTTGACGGGTTGGCAGGTCACGGGCGGCATTACCAATTTTCACCCCCATGTGAGCCAAGGTCAAAACTCTCTCCTACGCCTCCGTGGGTCCTTCGGTGGACACGTGTCACCCAATGAGCCAAAGCGAAAGAAGAGAGGGAAGGGTAGAGGAGTGACATGGTTATTTGGCGGAATTTTCCAAAGGGAGGGAAAGGGGATGAAAGGCATGTGTGGGTCCAAACGTCCGTGGAAGGGTCATTCACCAAGTGGGGTGGAAATGCGGGCCATGGAAGATTTTAGGAAATTTTCCCAAAGAAATTTCAAAAGCAAAAAAATTCACATGGGTTCCACCCCCTCCGCCAACACGCCATGCTATCACGTGGCACCCTGTGATAGGCCTCGTGGATCGGTGAGGCAAAATGGAAATTTTTCCAAATTTTTTAAAAACGTCTAAGGGAAAAATGATGTCACGCCTCTTACGCTACCCCGTGAGGACATGTGGCAGCCTCTGATTGGCTATACGGGATGGCGGAGGAAAATTCAAACATTTTCCTGAATCAAAATTTTAAAATTTTCCTAAGGATTTTAATGGGAAATTTTCGGGTCATGGGTCCGCCAAGGGAAAATTTTCCCAAATTTTCCTGCCAAGGAAGAAAAACTTCAAAGTGCCATAATTTGAGCTAGAAAGCTAAATTTTGGGAAAACAAGGACTTTTAGAAAGCTCTCGATGCCCACTTTGCACCAAAAGCATAAATTTTATATTTTGATGATGTTTAAGTGGTAATTTTTGTAAAAGGATCTGCACGCTTTTAAAAAGCCAACTGGTAATTTCAACTTTCAAATTTGATTAAATTGGATCTCCTCCTTCACTCAACATGCCAAACAGACATGGAGGATTTCTCTAGGGAGGGTTTAAAGTGTTTTAGGAAGGTAAATTTTTTCAATTGATTTCAATTTGTATTTTTCCAACAAATTGACAAAAAAATGACTGTTAAAGGGATTGGATTCGATTTTGCAATATTTTAACTTGTCTTCTTAAGTGTTCTTTGTCAATTTGAGTTCCTTGATGTCTTAAGCATGCTAAATTATATCAATTCCAAGTTGATTATTAAGTGCAGGTCCGAACTATACATTTTAATTAAATTTATTTGCTAGTTTAAATTTACAACAGAGATCCATTTCTTTTAAAACTGCATATCACTTTTATCATTCAAGTGTGGCATTTCATTTCTAAAATATTCTAATACATTCATTTGTTTATAAAAATCAATTCAAAGATAAATTACAAATTCTGATTTCCAATTTTAATATATTTCAAGGATACAAAACAATATTACTTCCTTCATATACGTATTTCTTTCCTTTACAATTAAAAAAAGATTCCAATCACAATTTGATATTTCAACTCAACACAACAATGCAAATGAGAGATGAACTTTCAATTCTTTATTAACTCCAAAGAGAATACATCTTTACATCTTCCATTCCTTGAATGCAATTAACAGAGTTCTATTTCTTTCCAATAACAATACATAATGTAAATGTCTTTCACAATTCAAATATATATTTCCATAATCAATTACAACATCATTTCTTCACAAGTATACATTACAATTTCCATCCACATCAAGTGGGAAAGGATTACAATGAAATTTTTTCACAAGGGACTGTCAAAACTGCATTTTCCTTTTCTCCAGAATATCAACATACAATTTTTTTCTCTTTCTCCAAATTGATCACAACAAAAGTTGGGGAAAGGAAACGCTCTCCACCCAAACAAGACATCCAATGAAAGGAGAATCCTTCCTTCATCATTGGCACCCGAGCCCCAAAAAAACACAATAAGAGGTGTGATTCAACCCATGGCAACAACTAGCTTCCACAACACACAACATTCTTTCACATGCATAATTCAATATAAAACATAGTTCAACACAAAACAACAGTTTACAACTACAATTGAAAACATTCAAATCAAAACTAGGCTTGATCATGCAAGCCAAAGGAGAAAGGTCTATGGGGGAAGCTACTTATGCCTCCCAATGGGAATTGGGCATCCACATAACAAATCACTAATAATTTCATCACACACATATCCTTATGCCCCCCACATATTTCCTTATGCCCCCACAAAGTAAGAAATGCAAGCTATTTCTTTTCCATGGTGGATCCCAAACCCAAACTCCCTCCACAAAATTCTGATGCCAATGGCATTCCTTATGCCCCCACATGGATTCCCCATAGCCTTCTCCTACACCATTCCTAAGGAAGTCTACCCAACCAGCCAACAAATAAATCAAAACATGCACCATTCATACAACACAACAAGAAAATAACAACATAAAAGGAGAGTTAAATTCCTACCTCTCCATGGTTACTTTTGTTTCCTAACAACAAGCTTCAAATGCCAAAAACATAGTCCAAAACAGCAATCTCCCAAGCATGTAAAGCTTTCTCCAAACTTCCTCCAAAACAAGAGCTCCAACACAAGAAAATGTGCCCCAAAGAAGTTGCAAAATGATTCAACAAACCCAAAACAAGAAAAAGTTTGAATTATATAGAAGAGGGAAGAGAAGAGGATGATGTGGATCCATGTAGGATGCCACATCACACATCCTCAAATTCAAACAAAAAAGAAAAATTTCATTCTCCAAAGCACAATAAAGAGGTGGGTGAAAATATGACAAGTTACTTGCACACTCAAAAATCCCACACCTCAAGGGACAACAAAATAAATAAAATGTAAGAGAGTGCAATTAAAAACATGCAACATGATTAATAAAATTCATTATAAAAGTCACAAATCACTTCTCCAACCATAAGTATGGTTGGTAAATTAAATTTAGAGGTATGGGATAAGTTTTACTATCCCACAAGCCTCTAAAAATAACCCCAAGGACAAATTCGAATTTTTCATGGAGGTAGAGTATTTCATACTCCAAAATGACTTACACAAACTCTTACACAAATCTTACACATCTATTACATAATTAATACAAAGATCCAACAACTTCCATTATTACTTTCCCATATCCCAATTTAATTTATTTAAATTTTAACCATATGATTCTTCACATTAATCTACCACATTTTAATTAATTAAAAAGAAAGGAACACATTACTAATAAAATACATACAACAATAAATAAAATTAACCACATTAATAAAATACACAATACCCATGGTCACATGTAAAGGTAATTCCCCCATGGGAATCCCTAACAAAACAACACACAACACAATAAAACAAGTTTCCATGGTGACCTGTGAATTCACCTAGAATTCCATTGTGGTTGGTCTCCGATCCCCGATGTTTGTTGTGATTTTTAACCTACAAAACACAAATACCTCCTTCGGCCTCATGGCCATATCAAAACATCCAACATGATATAAATGAAATCACAAAGTCATCTATATAAATGAATCACAACAACATCAAAGTAATTTAACTACATCATTTACATTTTTTTAACAACTATATCATCATATATAATATCCATTTTCTAGATCTACTCATAATATCCAAAATCACATGTTCAAAAACATCCATAAAACATCCATGTCAAATAGTATATCATCATCCACATATGAGGTGTCTCTAATAATCATCATGCATCATAATCAAATCAAGATCAACAATAATCCATGATCAAATGTCTAACAACATACTAAATCAAAACATAATAATGTCCATAATGAAATCAACCGTATCAAAATAAGTATCAGAGATGTCAAAGGAAGTGGGCACTACATCCCCTCCCCTTAGACTCAACTTCCTCTTGAAGTCATTGAATAAATGTGGAAATTGAACTCGTAATGAAGTAGAATCCTCCCATGTAGCTGTAGTCTCATCACATTTGTCCCACAACACCCAAACCTCGATCAACCTCTCTTCCTCAAAGGCCTAGGGTCCTACGATCTAAGATGAAGAATGGGCTCCACCATCACCTTCCCTCGATCCTACACCTGTAATGATCTCTAATCTAACACATGAGAAGGATCTGCAATATATCTCTTGAGAACTGAAACATGAAAAACATAATGTACGCTAGACAACCTAGGTGGCAATGTTAGATGGTAGGCCAAAGGCCGATACGCTCCAAGATCTCAAAGGACCAACAAATCTAGGAGATAACTTAGAACCTTTTCCATAATGGATAGGGCTCTTTGTGTGGCTTCGACATGAAGGAACACATTCATGCCCACATCGAAACTACGATTGATCCTATGGTGATCCACATACTTCTTCTATGTCCTATGCCTCTGTAATCTCTACCGATCAACACCACCGCTACTCCATGTCCCTTGTAAAATATTGGTCTAAGAGATACTCTATCCTCTAACTTGTCCTAGCTAAGAGGTGTCCTGCACTCTCTACCATACAAAGCATGAAAAGGATCCATGCCTATGGAACTCTAAAAACTATTATTATAGGAAAACTCCACTAAGTACAGGTACTCCTCCCATTTAGACTATTGATCCATCACATACATCCTAATCATGTCCTCTAAAATATGATTCACCCACTTAATTTGTCCATCTGTCTCAGGGTGATATGTTGTGTTGAAGTTGATTCTCATCCCGAGGACATACTACATGGTAGTCAAAAATGTGAAGTGTATAAAGGATCATGGTCACAAATGATCTTCCATAGAATCCTGTGTAACCTAACAATCTCATCCAAATATACTCATGCCACTGCTCTAGCTGTATAAGTGGTCTTCACCAAGAGAAAAGTGAGCCACTTTTTTCAATTTATCAACCGTGACCATAATGGCATCGTGGTGATATCTTGACATTGGTAGCCCAATAATGAAATCCATGGAAATGGTGTCCCACTTCCATTCCAATATAGCATGAGGATAAAGAAGGCCTGCTAGATGCTGATGCTCATCCTTAACTCTCTGGAACTCTAAACACCATGAAACTAACTGGGCCATGTCTCTATGAAGTCCTCTCTAATGATACAACTATCTCAAGGTGGCGTGCATCTTCTTCACCCTAAGATGGGTTGAATAGGGTGCATGATGTGCCTCTACCAAGATGTCCTACCTCAAGCCTCCATCTCTGGGAACATATATTTGAGCCTCTGTGCCTGAGAAGACCATCTACCTCTAAGTAAAAACCATCAAACTTCCCCTCAAGGGGTCTCTGTGACTCGATCTCTCTCAAACTATAATGTAGAAGCTGTCAAGAGGAAGCTGCTAAAGGATCTGCTCCGCAAATCTATGCTCACTGAAGTGGCCATAGCCACATGTCTTCATCTACTAAGAGCATCTTCTACCACATTCTCCTTCCCCTTCACATGCTCTATCTCCATGTCATACTCATAAAAATCAACTCCATCTAACGCCGCTGACGAGAGTTGAGATTGGGCTACGTGAAGAGGTGGAGAAGACTCAAATGATCTATCCTGAGTGTGAATCTCATGCCAAGAAGAAAATGTCTCCATCTAACCAAAGCATGCAAAACTACTACAAGCTCAAGATCATGGGTAGGATAATTAAGCTCATGATCTTTGAGTTTGTGAGACTCAAAAGCCACTACTCTATGCCCTCCTGCATCAACACACCTCCAAGTCCTACAAAATAAGCATCGTGCAAACAAAGAACTCACCCCTATGGATCCGGGCACCGAAAGAATAGGTGTTGTGGTGAGGAACTCCTTCATTGTCTCGAAGGCCTACTCACATCTTTCTGACCAAACAAACTTCTTCCCTTTCTGTTGAAGGGAAGTGATAGGTGTGTAATCTGAGAGAAGTCTGAACAAATCTCTGTAGTATCCTGCTAAACCCATGAAGCTATGCACCTTGGTCACTATAGTGGGTGTTGGCCAATCCATAATGGCTCTAATCTTGGAAGGATCGACTGTGATACCTTCCCTAGAAATGATATGACCCAAATATTGCACCTCTATCTAAAAGAATGCACACTTCTCCAAGTTCCCATAAAGTTGCTACTCACGAAGACACTAAAGAACCTGGTGAAGGTGCCCCTCGTGCTCCTCACACATACGTGAGTATATCAAAATGTCATCTAGGAAGATGAGCATGAAGTGATCTAAGAAGGTTTTGAATACCCCATTCATCAAACTCATAAATATTACTGTGGGGGCATTAGTCAAACCAAAAGGCACCATTGTGAACTCATAGTGCCCATATCTCATGTGAAAGGTGGTATTATGAATGTCACCTCTCTGAAATCCTTCTAATGGTACCTTGACTTGAGATCAATCTTAGAGAAATTGTGGCTCCCTTCATATGATCAAACAAGTCATCAATACGAGGAAGAGGATAACGATTCTTGATCATTACCTTGTTCAAAGCTGGTGGTAATCAATACACAACCACAAGGATCCATCCTTCTTCTTCACAAAGATCACCGTGCACCCCAAGGGGATACACTAGGATGGATAAGGCCCTTCTCCAAAAGGCCCTCAAGCTGCAACTTGAGCTCACAAGAGCTCTGGGGTGGTCATCGATAAGGTGCTCGTGAGATAGGATCTACTCCAGGAACTAGATCTATATGAAAATCAATCTCACGTGGGGGTGGTAACCTTGGTAGCTCCCCTAGAAAGACATCTGAAAACTCTCTCAAAATGGGATGATCATCTAGAAATGGTCCACTAGACCCATCCTCGATCATCACTAATCGTAACAACATACATTCGACTACCCCATAACTCACACCACTTAAGTTGCATAGCAGAGATGGTGTGAATAGAAATGGGTCTCCTGACCCCGAAATCACCGACTCAACTCCTAAATCATCTACACAAGATATAGTCTTGTGGTAACAATCCATCCTAGCCCTATGTGCAAATAACCAATCCATACCCAAAATGACTACATACGAGCCCAAAGGAAGGATATAGAGATCCGAGGTAGTGGTGAAAGGTCCCAAATCCACTACACACTCCTTAACTAAGGAGTCTATAGAGATCTTGGCTCCTGAATCCATCTTGAAATCCCAACTAAGACCCTATCTAACTATCACCAGCCTACATCACTCTACTAGAGATGGTGCAATGAAAGAATCAGAAGAACTATAATCAAACAATACAGAGGTAGGAATACCACCAATGCTACTTGTGGTCTCAATGAATGTTTCTGATGCTCTACTGGTAGTGGTTCTCAACCACTACATAAATCATGTGGTTGTGTCCCATGTCACCAACAGTCAGCTCTAAAAATTTTTCCTTACCCTTGTTGTTAGGGTTCTGTGGGCAATCTCTCCAAAAGTGTCTAGTAACTCCACAACCAAAACATCCTCCTGATCCTCCCAATGAGTAGCACCTCTAGTAGGTGCCCTAGAAGTCTATGGTGTGGATCTTGATGATCCAGCTATGGTCTGCTGAGGTCTCTACTAGTGAGATCCCACTGACTGAGCTCTAGGTCCACCATGTGTCCTGATGGGACCCCTAGGAGGAGGCCCCATACTCGACCTCTTCTACATCAACTCTCTCTGTGGAGATGAGGTGGGTAGGACTATTATTGCTTTGTGGCCTAAAGGATGATTTGTGTTGTGCCTTTACCACCACGAGGAAGGGGTACTAACCCCCTCGATCTACCATCCGCATCTCACCGTATGTGGCCTGGACTCGGTCTCTAGCCTATGCTTAAGTCTTTCTTGAGTCTCCTCTTTAATATAGGCCTCTCGATGGCCTCAGCTAATGTCTGTGGGAAATGGATCACACTACACCTTAATATCTAAATTTAGGCCCTTGGATGAACTTGTGAATCTGCACCTGCTCATCCTACATATACTCTATATATGCTGGAGTAGATCCAAAATCTACTCCATACTGCGATAGTGAAAGAGAAGCTTTTAGAGGTCATGGAACTCATCGATCCTCCGCTTTTATGAACCTCGTGATGAATACCTACTCCTAAATCTCTCCTCAAAAATCTCCCAGGTCACTATCTTTGAATCTACATGGAGCTTCTGCTCCTCTATCCTCCACCATACTCTTACTCCATCCCTCAGTAGATGGATCACAACATGAGCTTTCATGTTGCTAGAACAAGGACAAAGCTTAAAGCAACTTCTCAAGCTCACTAGTGAGGCCTTTGCTGAAATCCACCGTGTCACCCTAAGAGTAATGTGAGGGCTAAAGCTTCAGGATCTCCCTGATGTGATCTATAGTTGTGGTCTATCGGCCTCTAGGTCTCTTTGCACGCTCATCCCTAAGCCTAGGGCTCCGAGACCTCTCTCTATGCTCTGGAACTCTATCACCCTGTCTCCTAGGTGGTGACTCTACTGCTATGGATGACTCCACATGGGAGTTATCTCCTCTATGCTCCTCATTGGGTCAAGGAGATACCTAACCCTCGATAGAAGAGGATCTATGTCATGCTAGATGCATGTCCTCCTCCTAATCCTACGTGTAGAGCGACATTGAACATCTGAAGGGTCTGCAAGATCTGGGGTAGGATAGCTGCTACACCCTGATCCGGTGGTGGTGGTGGTGGTGGTGGTGGTGAGTCTGAGTCTCTATGAAAGTTCCTCTTGCTTTTTCTGAGCCTCCTACATAGACCAAAGTGAGAGTTAGTTTATTTTTCTAAGTTTTACACAACTTCCATGTTTACTAAAATATACAAATTCTAGCTAAGTTGTTTTACATTTAAAAGTGTGTTAGGTTTAAGTTTCATGTCCCAAGTTTTCTAGTGTGCCCAATGGTCTCAAGATTTTGAACCACTTCTCTGATACCAAGTGTGATGCCAGTTTAAACAACCCATTTGAAAAAGAAACAACCTAGGTTAGTTAGAAAATTATGGAATTTTTTTTTATAATAAGTGTCCATGACCAAGTTCACAAGACAACAATTGACACTAATAGGTTCCGTAACAAATCTAAAATTACTAGAACATACTTTTCCTTTATTAACAATCATCAGACTCACAAGGTCCAAACTCAAGGGTTAGAAGTTTTAGTTAGGTTCGGGTGTAAATATCCCATACCCACTCTCTAACAGGCTCAGAGTTTCAACTTGGTTTTTCTCACACCTAATGCATTCAAAATTTTCCTAAATCATTTCCATTGGATAGGAAATTTTCTCACCTTTCCATGATATAAAGAAGTCCTCCTAACTCCTTCAGAAACTCAAAATATGGGCAAGCGGACTTTAGAGGTCAAATTTTCCCCAAAGGGGACACATGGCGAGAGGGGAAGAAAACCCCTTTGACGGGTTGGTGGGTCATGGGTGGTGGAATTAAAGTTTTTCCCCACGTGGGCGTAAAGTCAAAAGTATCTCCACACCTTCACAGGTCCTTTGGTGGACACGTGTCACCCAACAAGCCAAAGTGGAAAGAAGAGAGGGAAGGGCAAAGCGGTGGGGTTATTTGGTGGAATTTTTCGAAGGGAGGGAAAGGGGATGAAAGGCATTTGTGGGTCCGCACGTCTACGGAAGGGTCATCACCAAAGTGAGGTGGAAATGTAGGGCCATGGAAGATTTTAGGGAAATTTTCCCAAACAAATTTCAAAAAAAAAAAAATCACGAGGGTTCCCCCTCCACCAACACACCATGCTTTGCCACATGGCAACCTGATGATAGGTCCATGGACCGGGGTGAAATGGAAATTTTTCCAAAATTTTTAAAAAGGTCTAAGGGAAAAAATGATGCCGCACCTTCGTTGCTACCCCATGAGGACATGTGGTAGCCTCGATTGGGTAGGGCCAATGGAGGAAAATTCAAAAAAAAAATTTTCCCGAACTAAAAATTTTAAAATTTTCCTAAGGATTTTAACGGAAATTTTTGGGCCGTGGGCCCGCCAACAAAATTTTCCCAAATTTTCTGTCAAGGAAAAAAACTTCAAAGTGCCATAACTTGAGCTAGAAAGAATATCGTTTTGGGAAAATGATGACTTTTGGAAAAATATCGATGCCCTCTTTGCAAAAAAAACATAAATTTTACATTTTGATGAGGTTTATGTCATCAATTTTGCAAAAATATCTACATGATTTTAAAAAAGCCAACTGTTAATTTCCAACTTTCAAATTTGATTAAATTAGATCTCCTCCTTCACTCAACATGCCAAAAAAGACATGGAGGATTTAGGAGGGTTTAAAGTGTTTTAGGAAAGGTAATTTTCTTAATTGATTTCAATTTGTATTTTTCCAAAAATGACAAAAAACCGGCCGTGAGGAAGGGATTGGATTCAATTTTGCAATGTTTTAAATTGTCTTCTTAAGTGTTCTTTGTCAATTGAGTTCCTTGATGTCTTTGCATGCTAAATTATATCAATTCCAAGTTGATTATTAAGTGCAGGTCCGAACTGTACATTTTAATTAAATTTATTTGCCATTTTAAATTTATAATAGAGATCCATTTCTTTTAAATATGTATATCAATTTTATCATTCAAGTGTGGCATTTCATTTCTAAACTAATCCAATACATTATTTGTTTATAACAAATCATTTCAAAGCTAAATTACAAATTCTGATTTCCAATTTTAATATATTTCAAGGATACAAAACAATATACTTCCTTCATATGTATTTCTTTCTTTACAATTAAACAGAGATTCCAATCACAATTTGATATTTCAACTCAACACAACAATGAAAATGAGAGATGAACTTGCAATTCTTTATTAACTCCAAAGAGAATACATCTTTACATCTTCCATTCCTTGAATGTAATTAACATAATTCTATTTCTTTCCAATAACAATACAGAATGTAAATGTCTTTCACAATTTGAATATATATTTCCATAATCAATTACAACATCATTTCTTCACAAGTATACATTACAATTTCATCCACATCAAGTGGGAAAGGATTACAATGAAAGTGTTTTCATAAGGGACTATCAAAACTACATTTTCCTTTGCTCCAAAACAGCAACATGCAAGTTTTCTCTTTCTCCAAGTTGATCACAACAAAAGAGGGGGAAAGGCAATGCTCTCCACCCAACCAAGACATCCAATGAAAGGAGAAGCCTTCCTTCATCATTGGCCCCGAGCCCCAACCAAAACACAATAAGAGGTGTGATTCAACCCATGGCAACAACTAGCTTCCACAACACACATCATTCTTTCACATGCATAATTCAATATAAAACATAGTTCAACACAAAACAATAGTTTACAACTGTAATTGAAAACATTCAAATCAAAACTCAGGCTTGATCATGCAAGCCAAAGGAGAAAGGTCTATGGGGAAGCTACTTATGCCTCCCAATGGGAATTGGGCATCCACCAGAACAAACCGCCAATAATTTCATCACACACATATCCTTATGCCCCCACAAATCCCTCCTTATGCCCCCATAGATTTCCTTATGCCCCCACAAAGTAAGAAATGCAAGCTATTTCTTTTCCATGGTGGATCCCAAACCCAAACTCCCTCCACAAAATTCTGATACCAATGGCATTCCTTATGCCCCCCCACATGGATTCCCATAGCCTTCTCCTACACCATTCCTAAGGCAGTCTACCCAACCAGCCAACAAATAAATCAAAACATGCACCATTCATACAACACATCAAGAAAATAACAACATAAAATGAGAGTTAAATTCCTACCTCTCCATGGTTACTTTTGTTTCCTAACAGCAAGCTTCAAATGCCAAAATCACAGTCTCAAAACAACAATCTCCCAAGCATGTAAATATTTCTCCAAACTTCCTCTAAAACAAGAGCTCCAACACAAGAAAATGCACCCCAAAGAAGTTGCAAAATGATTCAACAACCCCAAAATAAGAAGAGAGTTTGAATTATATAGAAGAGGGAAGAGAAGAGGATGATGTGGATCCATGTAGGATGCCACATCACACATCCTCAAATTCAAACACAAAAGACAAAATTTCATTCTCCAAAGCACAATAAAGAGGTGGGTGAAAATATGACAAGTTACTTGCACACTCCAAAAAGCCCACACCTCAAGGGACAACAAAATAAATAAAATGTAAGAGAGTGCAATCAAAAAAAAGCAACATGATTAATAAAATTCATTATAAAAGTCACAAATCACTTCTCCAACCATAAGTATGGTTGGTAAATTAAATTTAGAGGCATGGGACAAGTTTTACTTGTCCCACAAGCCTCCAAAAATAGCCCCAAGGACAAATTCGAATTTTTCATGGAGGTGGAGTATTTCATACTCCAAAACTGACTTACACAAACTCTTACACAAATCTTACACATCCCTTACATAATTAATACAAAAGCCAACAAATTCCATTATTACTTTCCCATATCCCAATTTAATTTATTTAAATTTTAACCATATGATTTTCACATTAATCTACCACATTTAAATTAATTAAAATAAAGGAACACATTACTAATAAAATACATAAAACAATAGATAAAATTAACCACATTAATAAAATACACAATACCATGGTCACATGTAAAGGTAATTCCCCTCATGGGAATCCCTAACAAAACAACACACAACACAATAAAACAAGTTGCCATGGTGACCTTGTTGAATTCACCTAGAATTCCATTATGGTTGGTCTTGATCCCCCAATGTTTGTTGTGATTTTTAATCCTGCAAAACACAAATACCTCCTTTGGCCTTATGTCCATATCAAAACATCCAATGTGATATAAATGAAATCACAAAACTGACTATATAAATGAATCACAACAACATCAAAGTAACAACTACATCATTTGCATTTTTAATCAACCACTATATCATCATCGTATAATATCCATTTTCTATATCTACTCATAATATCAAAATCATATGTCCGAACAACAAGCATCCATGTCAAATAGTATATCATCATCCACATATGAGGTGTGTCTAATAATCATCATGCATCATAACCAAATAAAGATCAACAATAATACATGATTAGATGTTTAACAACATACTAAATCAAAACATAATAATGTCCATAATGAAATCAACCGTATCAAAATAAGTATCAACAGGTGTTAAAGGGAAGTGGGCACCAGGTTCCGGTGCATGTGGGTTGTTCGTGGTAAATTCTAGGCTACATCACTCGCACCTTCATTTAAACCAACTCGACTTATCGGTATGATCCATTGGTAGGATCATATTCTAATATCCTTGCTAGGATTTTAGAAACCTCCACTATCTCATTTCCTCCTATTAATCCTTAAGACCCGCTCAAACCCAAACCAATAGGGTTTGATGACACCAAAATTTGTGCATATCATCACTCACCAAGGCATGATGTTGAATTTTGTAAGGCCCTCAAAAAAATTCTCCTTAAACTCTATACTTTGGATGGTATCTTTGATGAAGATGACCTATTAGAGGAGAATTATATTCCCCCTTCACCATAGCCACATAGCCTATCCCTATATATATTTAGTGAACTTTACTCGCATTTCCAAAACTCTGTTTCCCCCTCGATTTTGAAATCAATATGGTCCGAGTAGCCACTCGATCACAAAAATATAAAGGAAAAGAGAAAACTAGTAGCCCATCTAGTGCACCTTCACCCACCATTCCACCTGCACCTTCCCCAAGGTAACCATCCAGTGGGCTGGATTATCCTATTTCTAATGGAGTTACACATCACTCTATGATTAAACAACTTCATCAATCTCCTTTGAAGATGTCCTTGTACAAAATAATTCAAACCTCTCGAGTCTCATCGTTAGGCCCTCATTGAGGTCTTGTAATCTATCGAGGTTCCACAAAATGATCCTACACCTATGGCTGCCATATTTACCCCTCATCATGTGGCCACCCTCACCATTCTACCTCAAACTTCTGCCCCCATTACCTTTTCTTAGTTTCTCATTGTCAGTTTATTTGACTCAGAAATTTCTCCTCTATAATTAGATTATCCTAATCCCGCTATCTTCATCTTTGATTACATCAATGATACTCATGTTTGACACGTTATGATTGATGGAGGTGCTAGCATTAATATCATTTCTTCCCATGTGTATGAAAAATTGGGCATACCCACCCACCTTTCATTCATTGTAACCTAATTATGATATGTTATTTCAATGATCCCTTAACTTCTACCCTTAGCATTGTCATCCTCCACATCTGCATGGGTCCCCTCACTAGTCCTAAACTATTATATTTTCTATAGGGAAATTCCAATATAACTTGCTACTTGGATGAACTTGGATTCTGTTATGGGGTGTGTGCCTTCAACCCTTCACCGTTGCATAAATTTTTTGTATGAAGGAAAACCCTACACCATTAAGGTGGAACCTTTTCCTTTTAAAACCTATAAAATGCTTTCTTGACCAAATGATTTCCTTGTTCCAGTCAAGGTATCTACCACACCTACTACTTCATCTTCTTCCACAAACTCATCTACTAGCGTTACCGCTTCATCATCTTCTGTTGCCTCATCTACCACTTCTAGCACTACATCTTCCACTATCATCCCATCTATTCCCTCTCACCTGCTGCAACTTCCATAGCTAGCCCATCTACCAACATGCCTATTTCACCGTCAACTGATACCCCACCTTCCTAGGCTTTGAGTAGCTCATCCATCCCCGTTACTCAAGTCCTAACCTCTAATCCCTTGGTAGGTTTTTTTCAACACCTTTCCCTAGAGGAGTACCACCTATACAACATAAACACTTTTCTTACTCCTTAGGAGTACGTAATCCTTCACCAACACCCACATTATGACCATCATATAGGAGAGGTTTTTCCATACGGTCCTCCCCACCTTCGCACCAACCTGACATATGGGGACTTAACACTTCTTATTCTCCTGAACCACCTACCCAAACCTGACCTTTCTTATCTGACTTCCAATACCTCACCAACCACCACTTCACCCACACTTTTATTCATTGATGTGCATGGAAGGGCTTTAGTTTTTGTTTCTATGAGCAAGGTCGTCACATAGTCATACCTTACACTACTCGAAAACACAAAGACCATTGTGGTATCATATTTTCCATACCACCTATTCCTAAGAAGGATAGAATTGACCTCATAGAGGAAGATAAGCCTTCCCCACCTAACTCACCTACCAAACTACCTTCACCCACAAATTCCATGGATTCAGAATCCATCCCTCCTAACTTTCCCCTTATTCCCTTCTTCTTCTTTACCCCGACATGTTGGATGATGAAACAACTTCTATCAATTTCGTTGATGTCGGGATGATGATTCCATTCTCTTCTAATTACGTATGGATGATTTTTACATTCACTTTGGTTGTTACCTTCTAAGATACAAACCATGTTAAATGAATCAACCATAGAGATCAACATTCACACTCATAAAGACCCTCGAATTCTAAAGATAGGATATTATTTATATTCTACCAAACAAAATTTCTACACCTCTTTCCTTTGAGATCATAGTAATTTTTTTCTTGGTCTTACTCTGATATGCCTGGTATTGACCCTAATATCATGGTTCACAATATCATGATTATCCCTGACGTAAAACCATGAAATGGAAGCTACAAAAATACATCCACGCATTTCCCTTCTTGTGAAAGAAGAACTCCAATGCCTTCTTTTTTCCTTCATTCTACCCATTGACTATCCACAATGGATTTATAACATTGTTCCTATCACCAAAGTGACTAGGGTAATCCGCATCTACATGGAATTATGCAACCTTAACCTTGCATGCCCTAAGGATAACTTTCGTGCCTAGCATCAACCAACATGTTGATCTTATCGCTGGCCATGAGATGTTATCTCTTATGGAAAGATTCTCTGGGTTATAATCAAATATTACTCACTCCGGAAGATCAACACAAAACTACCTTCATCACCCCTTGGGGGACCTTATATTATCGTGTCATGCCCTTTGGCTTGAAAAATGTTGGTTCTACCTATCAATGCATTATAAACTATATCTTCCACGATATCATGCATGTTATATTAGAGGATTATATCAATGACCTCCTCGGTAAGTCCAAAAATCATGTTAAACACCTCTCAGTTCTTAAAGTCATCTTTGATCACATCATTCAATACCACATTCACCTTTAACAAAGAAGTGCATCTTTGTTATTCTCTTCGGAAAAATCCTTGGTTTCATCATATCTTTTCATAGCATCAAAATAGATCCCACCAAAATCAAGGTTATTCTCAAGATGCCTCCACCTACTAACCTTTGAAAACTTTGTATTTTGCAAGGAAAGTTGCAATCTATTTGATGCTTTATTTCCCAAATTTATGACCAATGTCACCCTTTTCATCATCTTATTAAAAAGGAAATTAGAATGATGAGTTCCGCAAAGCATTTGAAGTGTTGAATAAATACCTTCTTCATCAAACTTTGGTCATCCTACCTAAAGATGAAAAACATTTTTACCTCTACATTTCTTCCACTGACCATTCCTTGGGTACCATGCTCACTCATTGCGATGAGTAACATAGGGAGAAAGAGGTTTATTACATAATCTATACTCTTTTAGACTATGAGACTAGGTATACTCACACTTGAAAATATTTTCCTATCCTTGGTCTTCATGGCCATCAAACTTCACCATTACCTACTTAACCACAAAACCTTTTTCGTTACCAACACCAACCCTCTGCATTATATGTATGTTAAACCTTACCAACACCAATGCACCATGTATTGGCTCATGATCCTTGTAGACCTAGACCTAGAATTCATTCATCAAAAGTCTATCAAGGGACAAAACATTGTAGATCAACTTGTAGACACTCCTCTTCCTGGAATCAATCTTCTAACTTTGATTTTCCTAACGAATCCATTGTCACTCTTTCCTTGGATGACATCGTTTACCAAATGACCTTATTCTTTTATGGTTCCAAATGTCAACATGGGGGTGGTGTAGGGGTCATCCTCATTCCTCTTGATGATGAGCCTATGCATCTATCCTTCAAACCTGAATTTTATTGCACAATAACATCACCAAGTATAAAGGACTCATCTTAGGTCTTCAAACTTCCATATCCCTAGAGGTTAAATCTATCAATATATTTAGTGAATCTCAACTAGTTGCGAACCAAGTCAATCATTTGTACCAATGTTTTAATGAGGTCCTTCAAAAATATAAACATAATGTTGACATAATTTTGACCACATTTGACACCTACCTCATTCAAACCACTTTGCGATCCACTAACAAATTTTTGGATACCGTGGCTTTCCTTGCATCACAAATACATGCCTCACCTTTAGATTCTAAAATATTAATCATAGTAAAACAATTGTATTCACCCTCTTATCTAATCGACAACATAAATTTTACGGGATGGATCGAACCAACCCATACGACGTCTAGTATAAGAAATTTGCTTGAATACCTCTCCCTTTCAATTTTTACTCCATATCTCACTCGTAATAGACAAGGAGCCATCCTAAAAATGTCTCTCATTAAGTCATCATGGGGGTATTCTCTAAAAATGTGGCTTTAATGGTATCCTCCTATAATGATTCATTAGTTTTGAAATTTCATACACCATTAAATAAATCCACAATGGGATTTGTGGTGGACATTTCAATGGCTTTTTAATTGCTAAAAAAATCCTTTGCCTCAACTATTACTAGCCAACCCTTAACCATGAAATATATGAATACATCATGTTGATTAGAGAACACTTGATAGAAAGCACACAAGAATTCCATGTGGGAAAATAGGTCATATTCAAAGGCACGAACGGATAGGGAGAA
The DNA here is from genome assembly GCA_018340775.1 of Taxus wallichiana var. yunnanensis. Taxonomy (NCBI): domain Eukaryota; kingdom Viridiplantae; phylum Streptophyta; class Pinopsida; order Cupressales; family Taxaceae; genus Taxus; species Taxus wallichiana. The sequence goes on along the minus strand of CM031239.1, from coordinate 474,742,745 downwards.
CATGTGTGCGGAGTAGAAGTTCAGCTTTTGCAACTTATCATTTTGTTCATGAAGGTTTATTTTTAGAGATGGTGTGTAGAGCACACAAATGAGGAAAATACGTGTGTGCCATGCATTGGATATTTTTGGAGGATCGGATATGAAGCGCTTTATATGGACACAAGATGGAAATAGATTTATCACTGTCAATTAACTACCAGTAGTCTATTGTTAGCACACTTGCATGTGTGGCTATTTTTGTAATGGCACGTGGCTAATAATAGCATGTGACCTATTTTGGGATTAGATAAGTGGTGAAGGGAAATTCCCACCCTTATATATATGTAGTGAATTGCGTAGTAGATAGAGGTATGATGGTGAATATACGAGAGATAGATAGATATGTATACATAGAGATATAGTGAGATTATGTTGCTAAATTTGTTACGTGCATACTATTGTTATTGTAATGAAGCTTCTATATACTTATTTAATATAATGGAGGATATTGGCTGAATCTGAGTGTATTCTTGTGTGTAATTGGATATTGCATGTACTTGATTCCATCATGATTATTGTTTAAATTATGTTCTCCCTTAGATATAGATCTGGTATGCTCGTAGAATGATGTGTTAGTAATGGAACTACATGTGTTAAGTCTTCATCATGCTAACAACCTACAATAGCAACCCTAAAGAGGGACATGGTACCTTTGTGTGCTTTGGGTGATCTCTTAGTCTAGGCTAAGTGATGTACCACCACGTCTAGAGTATTATTGGGCTTGCACTACTGAATTCTAGGTTGCATCATTGGTTCCATTTCTAGGACCTCTTTTTAGTTGTTTTCAGGATGGTTCGTGATGAAGACATATCGGTTGATCTTAGCAAGTGTTGAAGAATGGATAAATGATCTGGAATAAGAATACACATGGTGGTTCAACACTAGATATGAGTTTAATGCACGTGCGTGGGTGGAACAAAATCTGTATGACAGTTTATGTGAGATATTTTTTTGCTATCTTTCCAATAGAATTATATGAGTGGTTGATTTCTTATGCATCCGTGAGGAATTGGAGATGCACTTGTATGGACATAGAAAAATTCCAGGCCCTTTATGATGCTAATCTGATTTGGAATTGAGCTGTGGATATGTAGTTCTGTGTTGTCTTGAACAACTATATCTTGGAATACTCAATTTTCACTTATTTGTGTCTAGAGGTAGCTGAATTCCAATTTTTATGATATCCAAAGGGAACTTACCTATAAGGAATTCCACTGGTGATCAAGATTTTAATGGTAAATTTAAACTTGGAGAGTAAACCAACGGTTAACTAAAATCCACCACGCGTGGGGCGAATGAGATTGGTGAAGGATTGCAGACTTAGCGGTGAAAAAGTAGAGAGAAGAAAGGTGGCTCAAGTATAATGAGGCACGCGAGAGGGAGATAGAGAAGTAGCATGATGTTGTAGAGTGGATGGAGTTAAGGAGAGAGATGGCTTGTGAAGGATTTGGAGCTCATGTAGAAGACATGGAGCCAAAGCATCAGGAACTCCCCCATCTAGGAAAGCATGACAGGGAACCCTCCTCGACCTCACAAGGAAGTGCACCAGTAGAGATGACCTAGGCCGTGGGCATGCATCTGAACCTACTTGATAACCTAGCCCTTGCGCTTGGTTTTCTAGTATCTAGTACAATAAGTAATCAACAAGCAAGTTTGGGAAGTAAGAGAGCAAGTACATCAATGGCAGGGCAAATGGCTTCATTGTTATTTGGATGTGTGTTTTCAGGTGCATCATCTACATAGAATGTGAGCACACAAAATGCTGCCTTTGGAAGTGGAACTACTTCACAAACTGTAGGGGTTTAGTATAGCACTAATGTCGAGCACAGGGGAGTATGTCTACATGACCTATTCTAGCTATAGGTTTGGGATCAAGAGGCATATGTAGCTCGGCTCAGGCAGATTTTGATGTTCTTGAGGTAGGGGAAACACATGAGGTTTTGGATTAGGTGGGCATGGTCTACACCAACCCTAGAATATTTACATGGAAATGTATCTTTGTCAACTAGAGTATAGGGGCATAGAAGTTACTTCCGAACATGTGCATATGTGTGAAATAATATGTGTGAAAATGGATCACGGCTTCCGAGTGCAAGGAAAGCTAATTTGCTACCACATTACGGGGACATGCACATAGCTGGTATAGGAAGTTTGGCCTTGATCAAACTTTCATAGATTATAAAGCATTGAAGGATGCATTCTTGAAAGAGTTCTATATTCTAAAATTTGAGCAGAAGAGTATAAGTGCGCTCAAATATATCAAGCAAGGCACTACTGAGAGTGTGTGTGAGTATGATGCCCATTTTAAAATGCTTATGTCTAAGCTTTCCTATGATATTCACGCAATCTAGCATGCACAATGGTTTGTTGGAGGATTGGTTACACCATTTAGAAGGGTGTTGTCACATAAGACATATACGAGATCCACACGATCCATTGGAGGTAGCCCTACATGCTGAGGTAGTTAGGAGTATTGACACTGGCGTTATCCCATTCTTAGAGGCACAAATTACAGCTATGGAAAATAATTTAGAGAAATTATCAGCAAATTCAGCCCATGAAATGTGCTCAGGAATTTGGTGCATAGATTGTGAAGTAGAATGTCACGCAAAGGTTAGTTTTCCTCATAAAACAAGTATGCTCATTGGTGATGGATTACAAAATATGCCATTTAAACCATGATGCTAGCCACTACCCATTATTACAATGCATGATAAGGAACAACATTTCAAGCTACTATAAAATTTGTAGGTCCACGACTCATGACATGGAAGACTACCGGCCGATTGGAGATCCATGATGCTATATATATATATATATATATATATATATATATATATATATATATATATTGTTGTACGACAAACAAGTGAAACAAATAGTTCTAAAAACAAGAATGCGCACCAGGATCGTGATCACAATCAACCACACTATGATAGGAATGAAGGGAATTTTAAATAAGGTCATGGGAGAGTCCAAGGATATCACGGTGGATTAAGAGGACAAGGCCATGGTGGTGGGAGAAGTTATTTCCCTTGTGGAACATGTTATACATATGGATCTACTGATCACTATAAGCATGAATGCCCCCAAAATATTGCATGTTCTTTACGTAAAAGAACCATAGCTATGAGGAGTGCCTAGACTTATATGAGCATCTGAGTAAGCAACATAAACAAGAAAAAAAAAGCACGGGGATGGTTAGGATATAATGTGTTGTGGATAATTAATAGATTCCCAACTTGGTGGTAGAGTCTGAAGAGTTACAAGTGAAGATCATGACTCGCATTGAGGCGGCACGTGCCAAGGAAGCATTGAATGAAATGACCATCACTAAAGAAGAATTTCTTCATACACGGTACCCAGATCTTGCCTATCAAAAGGAGGTTTATCAAGAAACCATGGAAGTTCTAAGGAATCTTCAGGGTGAGATACAATACTTAAAGGAGCAAAATAAAGCATCGGAGATGGTCCAAACTAATATAGATGACTTGAGGGAAGTGTGTAAAATGTTGCGCCAGAAAACATCATTCCACTGTTAGGGAGTTTGTTAAAAGGAAATAGTCCACGTGTAAGTACTAAGACTGGATGATAGATCCTACATGTGAATCTTCCCCCTCATAGCCTAGATTATGACAAGGAAATCACTCTGAATGTTGTTGTGGATGGGTGGCTATTGAGTAATATACTAATTGATACATGCACAGAAGTCAATGTTCTTACCTTGGATGCATGGGTACAAATGGGAAGACCCCCATTGCAGCCATCCTCTAATGTATTATTCATGGCTAATTAGACTAAGGCCACTCCCGTTGAAGTTTTGAAGGATGCATCCATTACCATACAAGGAGCCAAGTTCATTGGAGACTTTGAAGTTTTAGCACTAGCAGAGTCAGATAGCTTCCCAGCTCTATTGGGGCATCCTTGGTGCTATGCAAATAATGTTGATCTTCAGTTCAACAAGGGCTATATTAGTTTTGAAAATAAAGAGGAAAGAGTTATTATCCCTTTAACAGATGGAAAATATGTGCCCTATGTTGAGCCCTTAAGTGAAGAATATCTTAATCAAATTTATGTACATGCCATTTGAGAACTAGAGATAGACCCATTGGAAAGAAGAACTATGCTAGCATATACACAACGTGGGATAACAACACACTTGTGGGTGACCCACAAGGATAATCTTTTCAGATGGAATGAAATTGGGATTTCTCTTACTACTAGGTTCTTCGGGAGTAATGCACCTACTCAAATCTTTACTTATCATAGTAACCAACCTATTCAACACCACATTCGAAGTGTGAGAGAGACTGGATAGAAGGAAAGAAAGCTTTACCACCTTCACTATAGGTGCACTAGTTTTATTCCACTTTATAAGGCTACGCGTGTGTTTGGTATTTGTATGCAGAAATCCATAGAGAAACTAGGAATTGGTAGGATTTAATTACCGGAATGAACCAAATGTTTGACTTCTTCTCTAAAAAGCCTTTGATGGAAGAAGCATTGAAAGTCATAAAACACTTAACTATGGGAGATAGTGCAAGGTGAAGAAATCCTTAAGGAGTTATTAGTTAAAGAAGACACGGAGCATGTCTTCATGAAGAACCCAAGATTGATGCAACATTACTTTAATGCGATTTCCTTGAGAAAGAGAAAGGAAAAATGGTGTACTTAGTGGATGATGAAGAAGTAGATAATCGGAGGTAAACCATTCAACATGAAGACATGAGGTATTGGACAATATGGATAAGGCCACATGTTCCTATCATGAACTCGATGAAGACAAAGTAGGTGAATATAGAAACATATACCTAGTCTAAGGAATCCATAATTGGAGACTATTGGTTAGACTCGAAGTGGAAAAAAACATAGATTTACTAAGGGATTATCGGGACTTATTCCCAAGGGGTACCATGAACTCAAAGGAATGCATGAATCATTAGGGAAGATGAAGATAAATATTAAAGAGGGTGTGCAACCAGTTAGAAAGAGACCCTATAGGATGAACCTCAATTTGCATGAAAAGGTCAAAGAAGACATTGAAAAAATGTTTAAGTCCTGGGATTATCAAGCCCCTTGATGAGTCGAATGGGTTAGTCCAATAGTGATAATTATCAAGAAGGATGGATGAGATAAGGATATGCGTGCACTACAGGGAGCTGAATTTTGCATGTATAACTAATCCATTTCCACATGCATTCAATGAGTAAATACTAGAAGGTGTTTCAGGGCATGAAATCTATTCGTTTATAGATGGGTTCTCTAGGTATCTCGTAATCCAAAATTAGCCCCTTGCTCATTTTGTGGTTAACCCCCTTCATTCTTCCCTCTCTTGTGCCTCATTCATAATTTTTTGCTTTTTAGGCACTCAAGACCTTTTGGAAATGACACCATTGGATAGAGCTTTTCTCGGCTTTCCGAGAAACGTAAAGTTTTCCTTTTAACTCCATGTATTTTTAAGTTATGGCTCAATGCAGATTTTTGTGGGAAATTTTCCCTGAAAGGACCATAGCCAATAATATGCTACCACGTGTCCTCGGAAGTGGGGAGGCGGAGGTAAACTTGGAATTTTACCAAGTGATTCGGAAAGTTTTCAAAAGAAATATTTCACCCCGCAGCCATTTGGTGAATTGGATCCCGCCACGTGTCCTGGGGAAGAGATTAGTAAACTTTCCTAAGTGTTGGCGCAACTAAAAATTTCGACCCCAAGGCCCGCACCCAACCACACTGCACCACGTGTCCTTAGCCCAAGAAGTGGCGGAGGCGGAGATGAAGTTAGAATTTTGGTGAACTATTTGGCGAGAGTGCAAAGTCAATTTTTTCCCACATGGTCGCATCCAATGGCCTCATGCCACGTGTCCAAGACTCGCGGACCACGAGGGAGATTTAAGATTTTGGCGAAGTGTTTTGGTTAGGCTAAAGGAAAATTATTGGCCCGTAGGCCCGTTGACCAGATTGAATCGTACCACGTGTTCAGGGGCGTTAGAGTTTTGGTCGCCAGGGAAAAATTGGGAATTTTTTCCAAAGGTTAGCGCATGGAGGAAGGTTCGCCCCAAAGACCCGTAGTAATGAAATCATGCCACGTGGCACCCCCAGATTAGTGGAAGGCGGAGGAAATTTGGGAAATTGAGTAAAATTAAAGGAAATTTCAAAAGGAAAAGTCCGCCCCAAACGAGAGCCAATGGAATCTTGCCACATGTCCAAGTCGAGAAAAGTGGTCAACAGCGATGGAAAATTCAAGAGGAAATGCCATGGAAAATCACCTCTTGCCACATGTCCTCGAGATAATCACCTGACAGAGTTTTTGGAAAAAATTTTCAATGGTCAAAATGATGGAAAATGGGGCACCAAGAGCCCGCGCCAATGAAATCATGCCACGTGGCACCGGAATAGCAGAGCATGGGGATTTTTTGGGAAATTTTCCCAAATGCAAAAAGTGGAAAATTTCAAAATTTTCACCCACCAATCCGTTTTGGCCTTGTTTTGCCCTAAAATTTTCAAACGATCATAACTTTTGATCTAGAACTTGGTTTTTCATGTTCTTTATATCAACGGAAAGTCTGGTGAAATTATCTAGAAGATTCTAGGGTAAATTTTGTATTTTGATGGATTTTGAGAGAGAAATTTTAAAAATGCCTCTGCACGTGGTAATGGATAGAAAAGATGTTTCAACCACCATTTTTAATGAAGAATGGCTCGCATTTTCTCCCAAAGCATGGCAAAAATATCGGGAATGGACTGTAAGGATGCCCATGCTGTTTTATCATGTTTTTGGTCGAGTGGTTGAAGCTCTCCCATGTTTTCACACATTTCTCTCTCCCGGGGTTGTTCTTGCATGGTAAAAGCCGATTTGGCTCATTTTTGAAGGTTTAACATTTTTCATGTATTCGCAGGTCCCTCTTTCACCTTGGAAAGTGATTTTGTGGAATATCAGACCTCTTTAAAGACTGTAACCTATTTTATGCCTCTCAGATGTTGTAATGCATGTGTTTTTGATATTGGAAATGACAATGCAAGCTCTGTGAATGAGTTTTCAATCCTCTATTTGTGTTGTTTTGCTTCATTTTTGACCTTTCATTACATTTTACTAGTTTAAGCATGATGTTTGTTACATTTCTATGACCTGTGTCTATTTTCAGAAGTAAAGAATGTTCACCATTCCTTTGGTGCATCACCTTATTAGCATTAGTTTCAATTTTTGTATTCTCTATCTCTGTCCCCTTGGAATTTAGAGTAGGATCTTGAATTCAAAACCTCTGCAACTTGCAATTAATACACCTAATCAGAGGAGTTGAGGAACCAACCTCTAGAGATTCTTTTCCCATTTTTACAAGTCCCACACTTGGGGAAAAGATTCAATGTTGTGCAATCACACTGGATGTCCAAAGTGTCAAACTAGAAATATGATCAACATCCAGGGGTGCTACTGATTTGCACCAATAGTTTTGGCACACCGGTGGGACCTTAGAGGTCTTCATCTTCATTACAACAAAATTGATGTGCATTTGTTGCAAGTTTCTTGCTTAAAAGAGCCCTAAATTACACATCTGGTGACTCCAAGGAAGAAGAATCAGCTGGTTTTAGCAGTGCAAACCTGAAAAATCATGAGAAGAATCACCACAAGGTCAAGAGTTGGAGAAGAAGAGGTGTTGTTTGAGTATCTACAGTTATCTCCAAGAAGAAGGAAAAGAGGGAGGAGAATTCAAAGGTCTCCATCTCCACCAAATAGAACTCTATCAACTCCTCCACTTGGTAGGCCTTTCATTCAATCAACAAGGGTTCTAAGGCCAATCATAATGGTACAAAACAACCCTTACGTCAATTTCACTAAGAAGAGCCCAATTTCTCTCAATGTACAAAATCCAATCCTAGTTGCAGCATTGAAGAACATTCCATACTTTACTGGAGAGAATCAGACCACTCCTGGTGATCATGTTAAGGATATTGCTAATATTTGTGCAATCCATGAGATTAATGAGATGCAAGTTGTTGTCAAACTATGGCATCTTCATTCAAAGGGAAAGATTTGCAATGGTTCAGGAGTCTTGCCTTAGGTTCTATCCAAAATTGGAACCAGCTATGTATAGCCCTCCATGAGTAGTTTGGAGAAAAGGGAGATAACTTGTCCCTTTTGGAACAGTTGACAACCATCAAGAGAGCTCCCAATGAGCAACTGACTGACTTCAACTTCAGGTTTCAAATGACTTGGGAGAGAATTCCAGTGGCAGTAAGGCCAACAGCAGAAGGTGCTTTTCTATATTACCTTAAAGCTCTAAATTCTTATATTTCTATGTTAATTCAATCCATGGGGGCACAACTATCCTGTTTCTTATAGCATTTCCATTCGAGCTGAAAATTGTTTGATTCAAGCTGGCAAGCTAGCTCCTAGGCCTCCAATGCCATTGTATCCAAGTTTAGAGAGCCCAAGTACTAGTCAAGTGCCTATTTTAGCTCCTATTCCCACTCCTAGAAATCATAATTCAAGTGAAGCTTCTACTTCATCTTCTAGTGCCTCAAATGAACTTCAAGAAGTCATGAAGCAATTGCAAAATTTAGGCAATGAGCTGGTTACACTCAAGAGGCAACAAGCCCAAGGTTTAGACCTCCTTTCCAGCCTCAAGCTCAGCCTAACAGGCAGCCATACTAGCCTCAAAGACCACCCAATCCAGTTGCAAATCAAAATCAAACAAGACCTCCTGCCAACAGACCATTTCAGCCCTATAATCCCAATGTTACATCTGCCTCCAAAGCAATAGTGCCAGTGCAAAACAACATAGCTCAAGAGTATGATTGGTGTTTCCCATGTAATGAACCTCACAACCAGTCTATGTGCTTCAACGGTGCCTTAAATCAAGCATTAATGGTGACTACAACTGGTGTGGAGGGTGAAGGTAGTCAAGGAAATAACCAACAACAAGACACATTCCAAGTAGTAATCAGCTCCAAATGATACCACACTTGTAAACCTGGATGGTACAATATTTTTGTGGCATGAATCAAATGATTCCCCAAAGTGTTACAGCCAACACAAGGTCAAAAGGATAAATTTGGGTGAAGAAAAACCATTGGCTCCAAGTAATCCACTATCTTCTATCTCTCCAAAAATTATTGGCAAACAAAATGTAGTTTCAAACACACAAGGACTACCTAAAATAGCTCCTAGGCCAACTCAAATGCCAGTTGTTACTGCCCATGTGCAAGGAATGAATGTGCAGGACAAGGGACAATAGAGAGATGCTTCATCTCCATTCAACATCATTGATCAGATGAAGAAGACAAATGTAAACATATCAATGTGGGAATCACTATCCATCCTAGGCCAAAGAGATTTGTTACAAGCTGCCATGAAGGACTGGTCAACTTCAAATCAGCAAGTCCAAATGCAAGAGAAGGTGCTCACAAATGCTGCCCAGCCTGAGGGGAATCATGGAGGACAACAAGGTAAAATGTTGAAGCCCCCTCCATTCTATGTTTCATTGATCATTGGAAACCATTTAGTACATAATTGCATGATTGATTCCGAGCAAGTAGTTCAGTAATGCCCAAGCAAATAGCTGATCAGTTGGGAATTCAATATGAATTCATATCCAAAGGGGTAGTGTAATTGGATGGGACAGCAGTAACAACAGTTGGAGTGATAAAAAACTTGAGTCTTACTTTGCATGCATGCCCCAACATTGTTGTTTTGCAAGATGTCTCAGTAATAGACCTTCCACCACTCTTTGCCCTATGTTTGTCAAGGGATTTCACAGCCAAGATTGGAGGTTATTTATCTGTTGATTGGTCACACATGTTGTTTAGAACAAGATATGGAACTAAATCCACAATCAGATCTGAGCCTATTGCAAACTTTCACATTGAGCCTTACACTCCAAGCCAAATAAATACCAATTGTTCAACGTTTGATCAAGAGGATTATCCAAGCACTGATGAAGCTGACACCAAGGTTGGAAGTATTCTAGATCGACTCTTGATGAATGGGAAAACAAGGTGCATGCTTTTGATCCTTATCAAGAAATAGAATAATCTGAGATAGGAGTCTTTGCATGCATGAAAAGAATCAGCCTATCCCTAGCATCACCAAGCCGGACCACAAGGATGACAATGAGGTATGGCGGTTGTTTTTGATGGATCAAGGAGTAGAAAAGGTATAGGAGGGGGACCTATGCTTATTTCACCTCAAGGAGTTAAGTATTATTCATCTTTTAGATTTTAGTTTGCATGCTCTAATAACACTACCGAATATGAAGCTTTGATACAAGATTTCATTGGTCAATCAAGAGAGGAATAAAGAACTTGCAAGTCTTTGGTGACAATGAGTTGATTGTCAACAAAGTTAAGGGGTAACATGATATCAAGAATGATCTACTCAAGTGCTACAAAAATAGGGTGTGGGACCTCATGGAATATTTTCAAGGCTTTGGCATCAAATCCATTCTTAGGAAAGAGAACCAAGATGTTGACAGGCTTGCTGGCAATGTTGGAGTAGCCTTTGACATTTTTGAAAGCATCCAAAAGGATAAGGTACATCCAAACATCCATGTGATTGTAAGGCCTTCAGTGCCAGACAACAATGTAAGTTGGAAAGTGTTTGAAAATGATCAACAAATCATCCATTTCTTGCAAGAAGAGGCTGAGTTCTCAGCTAAAAATCAGGAAAATTTGGAGCAGCAGTATGGTGACCAAGTGGTACAGCTGAGAACCAACAAACTACCAAAGGGAATTATTACTTTGGAGTCCATTTTCAATCCTAATGATCAGTTTAGGAAGGAGAAAGCAAACATCCAAGTCAAGGGAGAAGATTCAGTGTCCATCTCGGTGGAAGAAGGAAAATCACTCCAAATTGGTAAGATGACAACTGAACAAGAAAGGTATGAGTTCATACAACTTTGTCAAGAATTCCCTGATGTGTTTGCTTGGAGCTATGAAGATTTGAAAGGTTTCAATCCCGAGTTGGCTCAACACACCATTGAATTGAATTCAAGTACTAAACCCATCAGCAAAAACAAAGGCCGGTGAATCCACACATGGAGCCTCTCATGAGAAAATAATTGAATAAGTTGATAGAGTCAAGAATCATATTCCGTATCAAGCATTCTAGTTGGGTGGCCAACTTGGTTCCGATTAGAAAGAAGAGTGGGGAAATCAGATTGTGTTTTGACTTGAGAGATTTGAATAGAGCATCTCTCAAGGATCATTATACACTTCCTTCTATGGAGCATATTTTACAAGTTGTTGCTGGCTCTGAGAGGTTTTCATTACTTGATGGCTATTCAAGGTACAATCAGATTATGGTGAAAGAAGAGGATCAGTTCAAGACAACATTTACAACCAAATGGGGAACCTATGCATACAGGAAAATGCCATTTGGGTTGTCCAACGCTGGAGCTACTTTCTAAAGAGCAATGGATATGGCGTTCAAGGATTTGATGAACAACATGGTGCTGATATATCTTGATGATATCAATATTTTTAAAAAATGCAGCAGACCATCTCTTTCATTTGAGACAAGTGTTCCAAAGGTGTAGAAGATTTGGAGTATCCTTGAATCCTAAAAAGTGTATTTTTCTAGCCCATGAAGGAAAGCTCCTTGGCCACATTGTCTCCAAATAAGGATTAGCAATTGATCAAGAAAGAGTTGAAGCCATAAGAGCACTACCATTGCCGAGCCACAAGAAGGCCCTTCAAAGTTTCTTAGGGAGAATAAATTTTGTTCGGAGGTTTGTCCCAAATTTCACAGCCCTAGTCAAGCCTATCACCAAGATGTTAAAGAAAATCATAGCTTTTAAATGGACAGTAGAAGGCAAGGAAAGTTTTGAAGGAAACAAAGAAGCCATCTCTCAAGCCCCAACTCTCATTAACCCAGATTTCTCCAAGGATTTCATCCTCTATTCATTTGGAGGTGATGATACTATTTATGCAATTTTGGTACAGCAGAACAAATACAATGATGAGCAGCCAATTACTTTCTTTAGCCAAAGCCTGGAGGACTATGAGGTGAGATATTCTTTCATTGAGAAGCATGTTCTTGTAGTAATCAGGAGCTTGAAGAAATTCAAGCATCTAGTTTCAAACAACAAGGTTCAATTGCTGGTTTCTCATGTGGGAGTTAAAGACTTCCTCCTCAATAAAGACTTGAATGAAAAGAGAGCAGGTTGGATTACTTGTGTCATGGAATATGACATTGAGATCAAATTCACCAAGTTGGTCAGAGGAAAAGGATTGTGTGAGCAGTTGGTCTTGAACAAACACAAGGAAGCATGCAATGAGAAGGAGGTTGTTTTGGCATTGCAAGACAGCCATGAGTAAGGAAGCACTCAAGAGGAAAATAATGGTGTCCTCACTCCTTGCTGGACCCAAGACATAATGCACTTCCTAAGCATAGGTCTATGCCCTCTAGAGATGAACAAGACCAAAAGAAGACACTTCATATTGCAGGCTGTCCCATATGCCCTTGTTGATGGTGTTTTATTCAAAATGGATGTGAATGGGGTGCTACGAGATGTATTGGTACAAATCAGATTCATAGGGTGTTGGAAGAGTTCCATGGTGAATCGGTCGGTGGTCATTTTGCACCAAGAGTGACAGCTCTAAAGATCATGAGGGCTGGCTATTATTGGCCCAAGATTTTTAGTGATTGTTATGCATGGATCAAGAGGTGCAAGAATTGTGCATTCTTCACGGGTAAGGAGAGGCTAGCTGCCCTTCCATTGCATCCAATTTTAGTTGACAAGCCATTCATGCAATGGGGTTTGGACTTCATTGGAGTCATTAATCCAAATTCAAGCCAAGGACACAAATGGATTCTAATAGCAACAGATTACTTCACCAAGTGGATCAAGCAAGAAGTAGCACTCAAAGAAGCAAATGAATCTAGCATCCTAGACTTCTATGAAGGAATAGCAACCAGATTTGGTGTACCTGCTACAATAATATCAGATAATGTATTGGCATTCATTGGGTCCAAGGTAACCGAATGAAAGCTGTCAAGAATGGGATCTACCTTAGCACTTCATCAAATTATTACCCTCGGGGTAATGGCCAAGCTGAATCTCTACAAACAAGAACTTGTTAAGGATCATTAGGATGACTCTTGATGAAAATCGAGAGGTCTTGGCATACCAAATTGAAATCAGCCTTATGGGCGATAGGATAACTCCCAAGAGATCTCTGAGTAACTCTCTATTCAAGCTTGTTTATGGAAGAGAGGTAATTTTTCCCATGTCACTTGAGTTGCCAACATTGGAACTCATGAAACAATTGGAGTTGTTGGAGTTTGGGCCCATGGAGGTTAGATATGTAGAATTGATGGAGCTCTAAGAAATCAGAAATCAGGCATCCTAAGCAATGGAGAAGGATCAAGCTTTGATCAAGAAGACCTTTGATAGGAAGGCCAAGAATAGATCTTTCCAAGTTGGAGATCTAGTGTTAAAATGGGATGCAGACAGAGCAAAACCAAGAAGGAATTCAAAATATGATGCCATTTGGAGTGGCCCATACATGGTCACAAAGTGTAAGGACAACAATGCTTTCCAATTGTCTTCATTGGATGGTGAAGAATTACAGATTCTAGTCAATGGAATCCATCTAAAGCATTGCTACTGAAGGGAATTCTCCACCTTGTACATATTAGCTTAGGTTTTCATTCCTCCAAGTGCTTATGCACATTGTTTTGTTGTAGATTAGCTTTGCTTTCCCTAAGTTATTTGGCACAAGCTTGTTGTTCCAGGAAATGTGTCTTGCAGGACTTGCTCCAATCAGATGGCATCCTACCTTCCATCTTCCTCCTCACAAATTTCTAATTAGTTGGGGTACCAAGCAGAGAATTTAATGACTCCATGCCCAATAGATTGTTTTAGAAACTGGTAACTTCATCCAATAGGTAGATGACCCCTTTGAGTCGCAAAATTGTTATCCAAAATGAGCCCCTTGCTCATTTTGTGGCTAACTCCCTTCATTCTTCCCTCTCTTGTGCCTCAGTCATAATTTTTTTCTTTTTAAACACTCAAGACCTTCTGGAAATGGCACCATTGGATAGATATTTTTCTCATCTTTCCAAAAAGGTAAAGTTTTCCTCCTAACTCCATGTATTTTTGAAGTTATGGCTCGGTGGGAGTTTTTGTGGGAAATTTTCCCCTGAAAGGCCCACAACCAGTAATATGCTGCCATGTGTCCTCAGAAGTGGCGGAGGGCGGAGGTAAACTTGGAATTTTACCAAGTGATTCGGAAAGTTTTCAAAAGAAATATTTCGCCGCGCAGCCCACCGGTGAATTGGATCCTGCCACGTGTCCCAGGGGAAGAGATTAGGAAAATTTCCTAAGTGTTGGTGCAACTAAAAATTTTTGGCCCCAAGGCCCACACCCAACCACACTGCGCCACGTGTCCTTAGCCCAAGAAGTGGCAGAGGGCGGAGATGAAGTTAGAATTTTGGTGAATTGTTTGGTGAGGGCACAAAGTCAAATTTTACCCGCAAGGTCCGCATCCAATGGCCTCATGCCACATGTCTCAAGACCCGTGGACCGTGGAGGGAGATTTAAGATTTTGGCGAAGTGTTTTGGTTAGGTCAAAGGAAAATTATTGGCCCGTAGGCCCACCGACCAGTCGAATCGCGCCACGTGTTGAGAGGCATCAAAGTTTTGGTTGCCAAGGAAAATTTGGGAAATTTTCCTAAAGGTTGGCGCATGGAGGAAGGTTTGCCCCAAAGACCCATAGCGAATGAAAATGTGCCCACGTGGCACCCGGATCGGCGGAAGGTGGAGGAAATTTGGGAAATTTTCCCAAAGCAAAATCAAAGGAAATTTCAAAAGGAAAATTCCACCCCCAAACGAGAGCCAATGGAATCTTGCCATGTGTCCAAGTTAGAAAAGTGGTGAACAATGACGGAAAATTCAAGAGGAAATGCCGTGGTGAATCACCTCTTGCCACATGTCCTCAAATCATGGTCTGACAGAGTTTTTTGGAAACTTTTTCCAATGGTCAAAATGATGGAAAATGGGGCACCAAGAGCTCATGGCCAATGAAATCATGCCATGTGGCACTGGAATGGCGAAGCACGGGATTTTTGGGAAATTTTCCCAAATGCGTAAAGTGGAAAATTTCAAATTTTTCACCCGCCAATCTGCTTTTGGCCTTGTTTTCCCTAACATTTTCAAACAATCATAACTTTTGATCTAGAGCTCGGTTTTCATGTTCTTTATATCAACGGAAAGTGGTGAAATTATGTATAAGATTTTGGGGTAAATTTTGTATTTTGATTGATTTTAGAGAGATAAAATTTAAAAACTCCTCGACATGTGGTAATGGATAGAAAAGATGTTTCAACCACCATTTTTAATGAAGAATGGCTCGTATTCTCTCCCAACATGGTGGAAAATGTCAGGGAATGGACCTGTAAGGATGCCCATGTTGTTTTATTGCATTTTTGGTTGGTGGTTGAAGCTCTCCCATGTTTTCCCATGTTTCTCTCTCCTGGGGTCGTTTCTTGCATTGTAAAAGCCAGATTTGGCTCATTTTTGAAGGTTGAACATTTTTCATGTATTGCAAGCTCCCTCTTTCACCTTGAAAAGTGATTTTGTGGAATATCAGACCTCTTCAAAGACTGTAACTTGTTTTCTACCTCTCAGATGTTGTAATGCATGTGTTTTGATATTGGAAATGACAATGCAAGCTCTGTGAATGAGTTTTCAATCCTCTGTTTGTGTTGTTTTGCTTCATTTATGACCTTTCATTACATTTTATCAGTTTGTGCATGATGTTTGTTGCATTTCTATGACCTGTGTCTATTTGCAGAAGTAAATAATGTTCACCATTCCTTTGGTGCATCACCTTATTAGCATTAGTTTCAATTTTTGCATTCTCTATCTCTGTCCCCTTGGAATTTAGAGTAGGATCTTGAATTCAAAACCTCTGCAACTTGCAAGTAATACACCTGATCAGAGGAGTTGAGGAACCAACCTCTAATCTAGAGATTCTTTTCCCATTTTTACAAGTCCCACACTTGGGGAAAAGATTCAATGTTGTGTAATCACACTGGATGTCCAAAGTATCAAACTAGAAATATGATCAACATTGGGGGTCTTTGTTGATTTGCACCAACAGATTCATTGGGTGCGGATTACCTAGGAGGATCAAGAAAAGACTACATTTACTATCGAATGGGGTAGCTTCACCTATCTTGTCATGCCTTTTGTCCGAAAGATGGGCTTGCTATATTGTTACGCATAGTTACCCATGCGTTCAAGTAATTTATTCACACCTTCTTGTAGGTATATTTCGATAATTGGACAATGTATGGATTAGTTAAGGATCACTATGACAATCTACGCTTAATGTTTGAAAGGTGTAGACAATTGAGTATCTCTTTAAACATCAAGAAGTGCATATTTTCTACACCATTTGGGATAATTTTAGGACACATAATCTATAAGGAGGGTTTGTTGGTTGATCCAACAAAGGTTGCAGTCATTATAGGCCTAAGGGATCCTACTAGTCAAAGTGAGGTGCATGGATTTTTGGGTCATACAAGATATTACAAAAAAATTATCAAAGGATATGCCAAATTTTCCACACCATTAGAAGAGTTATTAAAAGGGAAAGGTACATTCTACTAGGGAGAACAATAGTAATATGCATTCGAGACATTGAAGGAGAAAATTACTACCGCACCTATTCTATGTTTTCCTTCATGGGAAAAACCATTTCATGTACATGTTGACGCCTCTAGCATGGCCATTGGTGTGGTGTTGGCTCAACTCGGAGAATGTATTATAGATCATCCTATCTATTTTGCTTGTAGAAATTTGACTCTGCTGGTAATGTAATTACACAACTACAGAGCACAAATCTTTGTCAATGATCTATGCGCTCCATAAATTCCACAAGATTTACTACTAACACCATTTGTATTTTATAAAAATCCCATGGCATTGAAATATTTTGTAAATAAACCTATTTTACAATGGTGCATATGTCGATGGGTGCTCTTATTTCAATAATTTGATATCACACGGTTGTGGTAAAACTAGGAAAAAGTAATTACGGATGAGACCATCTATCAAGCATATAGTCGGGAGAAGAAGCATAGACAATTGAGGATATCATGCCGATGCATAGTTATATAGGTTATAACATGTGCCATCATAACTAAAGGACATTTTTGTCTTTCTATGAATAGGGATTCCAGTGAAGGAATGAAATCCTTGGAGAAGAAATAGCTTGCTATATGCGCCGCACCTTATATATTGATCAAGTAGTGACTTATACAAATTCAATGAGATGAGGTATTGCATCGTTGTGTATTATAGTATGAGTGCATGGATATTATGGAAGAATAACATGGTGCTATTGTAGGTGCCCACTATGCCATTCATGCCACAATGCGCAAGATTCTACTCGCTAGATTATGGTGGGAGACCCTATATAAAGATTATAAGGAATTTTGTAAGGCATGTGATCATTGTCAACATCTTGGAAAACTAGGTCAACGAGATGAAATTCCTCTGAGACCTATTGCTAGCACAAAACCATTTGAGAAATGGGCTATAGATTTTGTGGGTCCTATTTCACTAGTGGCGTAGAACTGGATCACGCTACATCATAACTTGCATAGATTATCTGACAAGGTGGGAAGAAGTAGTACCTATAAAGGACTGTACAAAGCAGCTACAACAGCTCGGTTTCTATGGGAAAATATTATTACAAGGTATGGATGTCCTTTGAGTTTGACCAGTGATAGGGGCACACATTTTCTTAATGAGATAATTAGAATTTTATTGGATGAGTTCATGATTACACACCATAAGACTACACCCTATCATCCTCAGGAAAATGGAACTGTTGAGGCTTTCAACAAAATTTTGAGCTAGAAATTGACAAAAATATGTGATGTTGGAAGAAAGGATTGGGATGATAAAGTATATGTAGTACTTTGGGCATATCGGACAACATATAAAAGGCTAAAAAAATCTACATCATTTCAAAGTTAGTGTTTGGAGCAAAAGCATTTCTTCCTATAGAATTTATGTTACCTTCTTTGCGTATTGCACATGCTAGATGTCTAGCTAATGAGAAATCTTTAGAAGAACAGATTGAAAATATAATTAAGCTAGATGAGCAATGATCCATAACACGTTGGAGTCATAAGCAAGAAAAGGCCAGGTAGAAAGCATGGCATGACAGGCACATCAGGGATAAAAAGCTTGAGATTGGACATGGTACTTCTCTATGACTCTAATTTCTTGCGCCATCCAGGAAAACTTAAGGTACATTGGTTGGGGCCGTATGTTATCACTTACATCCTTGAAACATGCACTTTCTAGTTAGAAGCACTTGATGGAACATGGATACCCGGTTACTTTAACAGGAGTAGGCTGAAGCCCTACTATAAATAAGTCTTCTTGGTGTTTGTAATAAGGCAGTATTGCCATTTAGATTAGGTTT
Organism: Taxus wallichiana var. yunnanensis; assembly: GCA_018340775.1. NCBI lineage: Eukaryota > Viridiplantae > Streptophyta > Pinopsida > Cupressales > Taxaceae > Taxus > Taxus wallichiana. The sequence continues at coordinate 474,724,268 of CM031239.1, read as the reverse complement.
TCAATTCTATATTTCCTTAATGTGTTTCCTTCTTTTTGCTATGCTTTGTCAATTTAGTTATTGTTCTTGTGTAATAAGCGTGCTTTTGCACATGAAGCTAATTATTATATGAAGCATGTTTATGCACAAAGGACTATACATACTTTTAGTGTGGGGTGGTTGTCAATATCTAGGTACAAGATTGTGGGAATTTAAAGGTGAAAGGAATAAGTTGCTACGGGTGCTTTTCAAGTCAAAGGATTGCCTCTAAAAAGTGACCAAATATGGAGATGGATGAAGGGATAGTATACCATGAGGTAAGAAGAGGCCATAATAACTACTAGAAGAAGGTGCAGTGATGAGGTACTCAGGAAAAAGGAAGCACACTGAAGAGAAGTCTATGACTAAAGGGTAGGAAGGCACACTAGAAGGTTATAGCTGGGGTGTGAAGATGTACCCGTGCGAGAAAGAACAAAATTGTTCAATTAATGAGAGGATATTTGGTAGGTGAAGGAGTAATAAATGCATCAAAAATTTGAAAATCTATATAAGGATGGGATGTGAGTTCATTTTTACCATTGCAATTAAGATTATTTGAAAAGGAGCTAAGTGTAAAGAGCCGAGTGATTGAATTGAGGTGTGAAAGGTGTGCGAGCCAGTCATGATGAAGATCGGTGCACAGAAAGAGCTTGCATCCCTAGTGGTGAAGGTTTTGAGTGAAGCAAGGCAACAAAGAGGAGTAAGGGCATGTAATTTCACCTAGGGCATGCTGAATCAAGCTAGGGTTTGATTCACACATTGCAGAATTCAAGAGGCAAGTATTTACAAAGGATTTCAAGGTAGAAATGGCACCCAAGAAAGTAGTTGCAGTAGGAGTGAAGGGAAAGAAGAAGGTGGTCGTAGAAGAAGAGGAGATGGCTCCCAAAAGCAATTTTCTGAAATGTAATATCCAGAAGGGGTCATCGTAGGCTAGGAGTGGGATTCTCACATAAGGAGAAGCAAGGTGAGTGAGTACAACCACCATACCATAGAGAATAAGAAGGATCTTGATGCCTTGCTAAACACAAAGATGAATAAACACACGGTGGAAGACATGCCGGTGTACAATGATGTTGGCAAGAAGATCTTGAAGAAAATTGGAGTTTACCAACTATACGAGCTCCCTTACTTTAGGAAATATGATCCCTTGTACCAGTGGCTCATGAGTAGAGTGCACAAAGATTTTTTCTACTTTACAGGATGCAAAGCCAGAATTTCAGCCACGTTAATCTCCATGGTAATAGGATTGAAGGGCACAGGAGAAGATTTGAAGAATTATTTAATAGACAAGGCCACAATCTTGGAGACCAGAAAGGAGCTGGGGTACACAAAGGGTCCATGTGGCATGGACATCGATAAACTAAATAAGTATCCAGTTGTGCAAGAAATCACACACCTTGTGACGAAGCTAAATGACCAGGAAAGGTGGTCACAAGTGAACACCATGTGGCTGCATGTTGTGAGGAGGATGTCTAAAGGGGTAGTCTACAATATTTTGGGCTACATTACAGAGATGATAGTTGATGAAGCGCGCACTAGAGGAAAGATCAGATTTGGAGCTGTTATGTTGTCACTAGTGTTCATGGAGATCAGTACCTGATGGACCAAAAGAGAAGATATGGAAGTATCCCATGGAGAATAAGTCACCAGCAGAGTGGTTCAACAAATACCTATGTGAAGAATCTATCATAGAATGAGTCAAGTAAAGGGTCGAGAAACAGACGATAGGCTCTATGGGGCCTTTGAAGAAGAATGGCACATCCACAAGGACTTGCCTTTTGTGGTTGGAAAGGAAGTTCGGGATTCGATGTATACCAGCACTTTTGCACAATTCGGTTCACCATGATAGATGGAGCATGGAGCCATTGATGTAAGTTACCATATGCCTTCACAACAAGGTACTTCAAGCATCGTACATAGGTTCTTAGATGTGAGTGAATGACCTTCACGACGATAAGGTAGATTATGACTACCACATGCTAAGGAAGAAATATATGTATCCGGGACGGGGGTGTATATATTGAAAGGCTCATTTCAGATTTATTGAGCATTAAACCAATAATTTTGGTTGTGGGAGATATTGGAGTAGCACTGGTGTATCTTCAACTAAATCCCAAGTTGGAGAATAACAAGTACGTGGAGAATGAGTTCGCACTCCCAGGGATATCGAAGGGTAAGCATACCATGGAGAACATTCCAGCGCCTAAGCCCATAGAGACAATTGAAGTGGAGGATGAGGAGGATGAGCGTGAAGATAGTGGGGGTTTGGAGCATAGAGGTAGAAGACATCCTACGAATAAGGATGAAGTTGAGCGTGCAACTACACCACCTCAACCACAATAGGGGGATGATGAGGACTTGGATGCGGTCAAGGAGAACACAAATTTTAGAGAGTGTTCAGGAGAACAAGGACCCAAGGTGCTACTCCCTAGAAAGTGTACAAATCACCTAGACTCTCTCCATAGAAGGAGACAACCATGAAAATAAGAAGGAAAGTAAAATTGAATGAGGAGGAAGATTCAAAGGAAAGTGCACCTAATTCTCCTACACCTCCGAGAGGATGTAGAAGACCAATAAGGTGAAGAAATGAAGGAAGGAGAAGAGGAAGAAAAGAGAATAAATGAGATAGCTATAGAGACTTCTTGGGACATGGAAACAAAATTTCCAAATATGGAGGCTCAAGTTCCTAAGCGAGCCTAGGTCAAGAAGAACAAGTAGAGAGCACATTCCACCAACCATGGGTTATGTTGAGGACGCAGGTAAAATTTTCCATGCCCATTTCTAGAGCACATTGACACAAAAGGACTTATATGGCTGGGAATTAATGGATGAAGATATGGCTACAATGTGCACCAAGAAGCAATTATCATGGTCAATGCACACACACATGGATGAACTAGATTTTGATGTGTGTGAAGAGTCATGCGTGTTGAGGATGTTGAAAAAGACACCTTAGGCTAGACACATAACAATAAAGCCTATTGTTATGTCAGATGAACAGGTGAGCAATGCATTGGTTAAAGTCTCAACAGAGGTGGAAAGGCGGAATATAGACAAGGCTGCCACAATTAGGGCACTAAGGGAAGAAATTAAAACAAAGGATAGGGAAATAACACGCCTAACACAAGAAAGAGACTTATCGTAGAAAAATAACTCTATATTTATCTCGCATCCCGTGAGGAAATTGGTGATAATGTCATAAGATCTAGGCCACACTTAGATCCAAAGGTACCAAATACGTTTCCTTCGACAATACACTATATCGGTACATTGGTGGACCTAGTGCTTAAAGATGAACCTCTACGCATGCCAATGCCAAAGGATCTAACACAAGATGCAAAGTGAGAAAAGGCTTCCGTGATGTGGAAGATTGCATCATATGAAGGATTACTACAAGTGCTGCAAGAAGTATTGAAGAAGGTAGACCAAGCCTTGAACATCTATACATCCCCAAAGGCACTCATCAACATAAAAACCCTAGAGGAGAGCAATGAGGTCTAGAAAGTGATGAAGGACGACACATTGGGCCACATAGATAGATTAGCATTGGTCAAACAGAAGCACAAGGCCCTGGCAGTAGCCCAAGAACCACACAAAAATTGGCTAGAATATCTTGGGAAACTCATCGCATAAAAGATGGATTTGCTAGAGGGAAGGATGACTACAATGTCCAACATTGTGTTGGTCTTGTAGAATGAGAAAGGAGAAATTGTGAAGGAGGAACTAGATTCTATTGCTATGGACATTCCAAAAAGAGTAGAGGAAGCACTCGTTGAGTGGCAAACCTTGGAGGCTGAGATTAAGGAGGAATATCCTGAATTAATTTGTCAGGATATAGAAGAAGAAACTACAGGATAAGAACATTCTTTCATTCATTCAAATTATTTCTATTCTTCTATTCTTTGATTTGTTTTTGGAGATAACCATTGTCGGGGTGACAATGCAATTAGTGTGGGGTAATGTTGATCAGAGAACACTTGATAGAAATCACACAAGAATTCCACACGGGAAAATATATCATATTCAAAGGTGCAAACAGATAAGGAGAACATGTGCGTGGAGCAGTAAGTTCATCTTTTGGGACGTATCCATTTTTTCTCATGAAGGTATATTCTTAGAGATAGCATGTAGAGCACATAAATGAGGTAGAGACGTGTGTGCCATGCATTGGATATTTTTGGAGGATCGAATACGAAGTTCTTTGCATGGACACAAGTTGGAAATAGATTTATCATTGCGATTAAATACCACTAGTATATTTTTAGTGCACTTGCATGTGTGGCTATTTTTGTAATGGCATGTGGATAATAATTGCATGTGACCTATTTTGTGATTAGATAAGTGGTGAAGGGAAATTCCCCACCCATATATGTGTGTGTGTGTGTGTGTGTGTGTGTGTGTGTGTGTGTGTAGTGAACTACGTAGTAGATAGAGGTATGATGGTGAATATATCGAGATAGATAGATATGTATACATAGAGATATAGTGAGATTATGTTGCTAAATCTATTACGTGCATAATCTTGTTAAATATGTTACATGCATACTCATGTTATTGTAATGAAGCTTTTGTTTACTTATTTAATATAATGGAGGATATTGGTTGAATGTGAGTGTACTCTTGTGTGTAATTGGATATTACATGTACTTGATTCCATCATGATTATTGTTTAAAGTTTGTTCACCCTTAGATATAGATCCGGTATGCTATGTAGAATGATGTGTTAAGTATTCATCATGCTAACAACCTGCAATAACAACCCTAAAGAGGGACCCGGTACCTTTGCGCGCTTTGGGTGAGCTCTCAATCTAGGCTGAGTGATGTGCAAGCACATCTAGGGTCTTATTGGGCTTGCACTATTGAATTTTAGGCAGCATCACGTCAAACATTATGTGAAGTGTTAGCAACATACTAATCTTCATCATACCCGTAGTCATGCCTTACAAGTCACCAAATACTTTTGGCCCTTCTCTCAATGGGGTTTGGATCTCATTCGAGAGATTAACCATCACTCCTATCAACTTCATCAATGGATCATCATAAAGAACGAATATTAAACCAAATGGGTGGAATCCATCTCGCTGATTCCTACAAATCCAAAAAAATCATCGAGTTCATCAACCACTATATCATTTTCCATTTTGGTGTTCCCCATTGCCTTATTACTGACAATGGAAAATAATTCAAAAATAAAACCCTCCATAAACTATGTGATAACTTTGGTATTCAACTCAATTTCTCTTCACCATATTACCCATAATCAAATGGCCAAGCTGAATCATCTAACAAAACCCTCAACAAAATTCTTATGAAAGTGATTGATGACACTGGTAAGGATTGGCACATGCACATTCATTTTTCCTTATGGGTTTATCATACCAGTATTCATACCTCTACCAATACCACACATTTCTCTTTGGTCTATGGTACAGAGGTCATCCTACCTCTTGAAGTCCAAATTCCATCTCTTCATATATCACTTAAAGATATGCTCTCTAATGATGATTTTCACAAAGAACGTTTAAGCAACTTGAGATATTGGATGAATATCATTTAAATGCTCTCAACCATCCCCAAATATACTAAAAATACATCAAACTTGCCTATGACAAATGTGTTCATGAGAGAAATTTCAAGATCAATGAACTTGTCAGTAAGTAAAACCAACATGTAACCAAAGCCAAGAAAAGTAAACAAGGCAAGTTTGCTCTTATGGCTTTGACCCTATATTATCACTCATACCTATGGATCAGGTTCTTCTTGTTTATCTTCCCTTGAAGGTAAACCCAAACCTGAGCCTCTCAATACCTTACATCTTTGATCATTCTACTATTGAATAAATTACTACATCACTTTATATCTCTTATATGATCCTCCTTTGAGAAAACCTCTCCTTCTACCTACCTCTTTTAAGGACCAATGACTTAAACAAACTTATGTGATTATCGGTCACCATTCAACATTTTCTTAAATATGAGTGCCACAGATCTACTCATGGTATAATTCTCATGGATATTTTTCATCCTTTTCAGGATGGAATCCCATGGTCATTCATCACTTGAAACCCCTCTTTCATATTTAACCTTTTCGTGCTATGGTTTTTCCTTCATAAAATAATCCTTACTCCTTTATAGCCTTGTCCACGACTTCAAGTACAAAAATAAAAGAAAAAAAAATATCGATGATTAAAAATTTACTCCTTGAGTCAAAATTCATGCAAATAGATGATTCCCTCAAAATGACTTCTACCTCTCTCTTGTGTTGCTATAAGTAGACGAGTCCCTCAAAGGACAAATAACTCAAGGGACAAGGCTTGTATTCCACACATTGTGATCACACAATTTCTTTCAACCTGCACTCCATCTCTCATGTAGTGTATCTAGGGACTTATGTTCATAAGTTTAGGGGTATACAAATTATGGTCCTTGCTAAATAGAGGCATGCCGCTTCTTTTGGTTTCTTATTTTTTTACTTGTTTCTTCAACATGACAAGACCATCAAAATTGAATCAATCACAACACCTTCATCTATTCCTATGCCTAATTCACCTTGCCTATTACCTATTCAAAATTTGACCTTGCATATTTTCAAACATGCCTTACCCAACCAACTTTCCTATCTAACGTACCTACCTAATTTACCTAACCAAATTAAGAATTTCCCTAGTTTATGGGAGAACTACATCACTGAGGCCCCTTTTACAAAGGATATGTAGGCAAAGCATTCGAGGGCATATAGCCCTTAAATTTTATCTTGGCCACTCTTTTCCCCATCATTCTTCCCCATCACCACAAACTATTTAGTTAGTCTCCATACAAATAATAACTTGGAAATTAACAAAAAAACATGCATCACCCATACAACTCAACGTTTACTTTCCATAGTACCAATAACTTGGAAATTAAAACAACATCATCTCATATCGTAACAACATCAACCAAACCATGCCTAATCATGTAATTTCAATAACATCAATACATTGTAAATTAAATCATTTAATCAACCACAACATCAACTAAACCATGCCTAATCATCTAGTTTCCATGACATCAATATAATGGAAATGAAATAAAATTATACAACCATAACCAAACCAAAACTAACCATTTAGTTTAAAAACATGAATACATTGTAAATTAAACCATTCAATTAAAACATAATACAACCATAACCAAACCATGCCTACATCTAGTTTTCATGACATCAATACAATGGAAATAAAAGCAATCATTCACCACCATAACATCAACCATGCCTATATCTAGTTTCCATGATAACAATAAAATGGAAATGAAAACCAAACACAACATATATAAATACCATCATCCATCTATATATCAGAAAGTTTATATATCAATACAATGTATATATAGATATAAATACAAGTATCTCAAAAATCTCATATACATCTCACCTCTTCAAGACACATGTGCCCCCTGTATAGATAAGTCAAAAATAAAAAAAAATCAACATCTCCATCATCTTCTCATCTCTAGGAGGGCACAACACATTTTTTTCTCTCCCTTGTCTCTTCCACTAGCCTCGATCTCCATGAGTCACCTCTTGATAGCCCTCCCATGAGATTGGTGGCTACCCGAATCTGCTAGTACTATGGGTCTATGAATTGGACCTCTCACCGATGCCTATTGGGATCTATACTAGGTGTATGAAATAAAAGGGACACCACTCTCTGTAATCCGATCCTCATAGACCTACCTAGCCTTGGTCACCTTCTCCCTTTACTTGTCCATATAAATCACCTGTGGTGGTGCCATAGCTCTAGCACTCACCGTAGACCCCTGTCCTAATAATAGTGCTCCTTGTACCTATACCGAGCTCGTACTAGTGCTCTACGTATCGATGCCTATACCAGACCTTGTCCTATTTCTCGGTGTTTTTGCAGCTGCTAGCTATGCATATAATGTGGCCACATGTGCTTATAAAGTAATCACCTAGGTCTCGTAGTCCCACTACCTACCCCCATCTCCTACATGTGCATGTTCCGTGCATGTGGTGCCGCTAGTTGTCCCCGTAAGGTGGTCATTTGTGCCTAAGCTTCTACTAGATACTATGGTAATGTCCTCACCTACCCCTGTATACTATCCCTCTCCACTGTAACAATAGCCAAATTAGGATTTCCTAGCCTTGGCGATGCTACATATAGCTGGGATATCCACCACCACATGTACCTATCAGTGGTTCCTACATCATCAATCCTCACGTCGCAAACCTACTCCTCCTACCCTATTGGATCTGCTAGATGTGGTGGAGATAATGGTCTCTCCACATCATCCCTATGATATTGTGGAAAGGGCAGAGGAACATACTACTATAGCTCGAATCACATTACTTGACTCAATCAACTAGTATCATCTCATGTTCCCAATTCGCACCCTTTATCCATCTCGGGAGATGTAAACTTGCTAACTCCTCTACCATGTCTCCAAATGAAGGGAAATCTACATAATGCCACCATAAAATATCAACAAATGATAGGCCATCTAGTAAATACTTGTAATATGTAACATTCTCGTGATGCCACATCCACACTCATGTGTGCTCTAATCTAAATCCATCATTTGATGCCTAATTTGTATTCTCCTCTTTACCAATCCTATCATGGAAGGCCTAGTGGATGTAGACAAACTTTATGATCCTAGACCCAATAATGAAGAAGATAGGTGCAACACAAACCAACTCATAGAATCCTTCTATATGCCCATTACTCCCTATATAACTGTACTAGGTAAGTTTGCGCCCATGTAAAACAAACCCTATCCTCAATCATGTCCTCCAAAACCCCATAGGTGCCCCAGAAATCTCCCACCCTTAGAGTGTGGGAGCTCAAAATAGTCACTCCCTGCCATGTACATTAAAATTTGGGTCTCTTATGGATGTGTAATATACATATCACCATAACTAATGCTTACACTATGATAGGACAAATCCCACATGGCCTCTCCAAACACTATCACCATAGGATTAAATGACTCATCCAAGGAGATCTGATACAATGGCTCATCAATAATAGGTAGCATCAAGATCCTATAGACATCCTCCAGGGTGATCGTCATCTCCCTGGTAGGTAGGTGGAATGTGTTGGTCATTAGGTCCCATCTATCAATGAGGGCAACCATCATGCTATTTACTCAAACAATCCGTCTGTACCACCTAACGAGTGCCTAGGACCGACATCCATCATATTATCCCACTACTCCTTTGTGATGCTTGGTTTCATATGCACTAATAGAGGTAGTATTCTATCTCACATCATCAACATTCATATCGCAGTTAATCATTTACCCCGGCCTACCTAGATCTACATTCTACCTTGCCTTATCAATTTATTCAACCCTACTTAGACCAATACCTACCCAATTTTACCCGACATGTTTTCCTAAAATTCATTCTACTTAGCATAAAAACCTAAAATTTCTTGGTTTTATCCCTTTTCCCCCTTCACCTATTGACCTAACTTACCTCATTCATCTTGCACCCATCCTACACTATTAACCTATACCTTTAACCTATCCCTATACTTTTTCATTTCTTCCTTTTCACTCTTACCTAGCCTAAACCCACCCATTCCTACCTTAGACATCCATACCCACCCTTCCCCTAACTTTCGGCATCCCCATCTAACATTTTTTTAGTTGGTTAGTTTCCATATTGATCGGTACCAGATTACCACAAAAATGTACCGGTCCCCTATACCCCACCAATGCCACCGATAGCCGACCGGCATTGGTCACTATTTCAACCCTAGGGCTGAACCCCCATGTCCCCCATTTCAAAAAAAGCTACAAAATGCACCTAACCTACCCACCCAAACCAACCCAAATTGTCCCCCAATTCATTTTTGACCCTAGTTAAACTAATTTTACCCTTCCCATACCCAATTTCACTCAATTTTCACCAAAAATCCATCACATTTCAATAACTAAAATTTCAATTTCTTCTACCTATTTTTAAACAAAAACACCAAGGAATTAGAATCCTACCTCTACTCGATGCCACCTCCATGGTGGGATCTATAGAATGGGAATATGACCTCCACCTACACCCTCTCCTACCTCTGCCATGTCTCAATCCACCTCCAAGCTCTCAACCAATCAACTTACTTGGGTAGATCTCATGGACCCACAAAATCCACTCCAACAACCACTAACCTCTTGCCAAATCACCTCTCTCAGATTCCTTGTTGTTTTTTCACAATAATATGCTCTCTCTTCATCATTTTCACCAAGTCAAATGCACAAATGAGTAATTTCCATGTGGATTTTTTTGTTTTAACACAAATTTAGCTCAACCGATGTTGGTCATGCCATGCCCTAGATAAATGAATTTGGTCACCCATACCGCATCGGTTACCTTACAACTAATATCACCACCCTACCTAAACCAAATCTACTCGTTTTTCTCACATTTCTATTGCAGAATCCCATTTTCTTGTTCACTGCAAGCCTTACCACAACCCTACATGCCCACCTAATAGCCTTATCATCCAAGTCACCTCCTATTTAAAATTAGGGAATTTTTTTCCTACACCTTGGCCTTACCCAAAACCTTCCCTATACAACCACCTTGACCTTGCCCATTGGACTCTCGAATTCGCTTACTCGTAGTACCTTGTGATGATTCCATTCATGTTGTTTAGCCTACCAACCTTTCCTTTCCTTATGTCATGATGTTTATCTCGACCAGACCAAACCTTTTGGTACTTGTAGAATACACTTACACCCATTCCTACACCTAGCCTCTTTATTTTTCTAGGACCACTTCCTATACCTTGGATACCTAGACCATATCAACCTTGTTTGGATAAATTATCGACCTTTGATGATGTAGATTTTGTGAGCTCTTCAACATAGTTCATTGTCACATTTTTACACGTGTGTGTGTGTTTGAATTCCATTACCTATAACCCATATCGATATCACCATAGCCTATACATGTACCTTACCTCATTTTTCATCACCTACCACTTTATCAAACCCATCACCAATTTTTCCTACTCCTTCATCAATTCCTGGTTTGAGGGGGATCACCTCCACCCATACTTGGGGAAACCTAACCTTCACCCATACCTGGGGAAACCACTCCTTGTTTTTTTCATCATCATTTATCAATACAAGCTACGTGACAAAAAGGGGCAAATGTAGACACCCAAAATTGGGTCACAACCCTCTAGACCCCCTTTGACTAATATACCCTTTACCATGACCCCTCTACACACTATTATTAATTTAACTACCCATATTAAGTTAATAATTCACTCACCCCTCCACCTCACCTCTCCATCTAACCATGGACCCATTCCAAGCCTATTTATTAACCTAGACTAATTCACCACTCCCCTTAGCTAAATAGGACTCATTCTAACCCTAACCTTTATTACCTATTATCCCTCCAACCAATTTCCCACTCCATTTAGTGTCAATCCACACTATTGACCACAAAAAATATTGACCAACACCAAAATTGGGAAGAAAAGGCTATTTTTGGTAAAATAGGACCTGTTATCCCTAATCAACTTTGATTATTCCTTGGTCAAAGCATTGGTCACCTAACCATCGTCGGTTCCTTTAAAAAGGAATTTCCAACCCTTTACCCAAGTTCCTCCATCTTAACTTCGACATTCTTACATCTCCGAGCATGTGACAATCAAACACTGAGACATAATCATTCCATCTATCCACCAGCAACCAACCTCTCGCTCCATAGCTTTGGGTCATCCATAGGGAAGCATACAAGCTTCGTTGCCATGACACTAGACCCAGATTCATTTCTTCTATGAGCACCTATCAACCACCAACCATCATCTATCAACTTGTAATATCCAAATAAGTATATTAATCTTGTTAAGTTCTATTACCTTTTGGTAATGATTTCTTTAATCTATATATTGCTTCTTCCCAGATATCTCCTATACCCACCTACCCAAAACCTTCCTGTTTGAATCTCTCTGTTCTCCCTAACCACCTATTTTACCATCTCTGAGTCTTCACATAAATCATAACATATAGCCTAAGCCTTCCCAACTCTTTGTGCAATCACAGAGAACTCCCAATCAGCCCAACAAACTAAACACAAAACCCCGAAAACTCCAATGAAATTGATACCGATGAAGATGTAGACGGATGAGGAAGCCGATGTAGATAAGACGGCGCACACGAGCAATTCACACAATAGATCCGAGTAACCCGCAAAACACCGATGCTTGACGTAAAAGACCACGTTAAAAGATATTTAGGTGGACTCGCCCGAGAAGTGGGTCCGGGAACGATAAGCTTCCTCATGGATGTCACCACGTTTTCAATTAAGAAAAGAAGCATACATGATAAGAGATGTAAGTGAAAAGCTAGATTTTCTCGATCAGTAATAATAAGACAGAATCTAAACAAAGCAGATGTAAAAGTACAGTAAAACAGGAACTATGAAATAATGCGGATTTGTGTTACCTCGTGTCCTTTTACCCGTCTCGCAGGGAAATCGCGCCGATCCAGGTAGAATCGGCGCCGATCGATGTGGTCGGCGCATCGATCGAGACAAATCGGCGCCGATCGGGTGAGATCGGCGTCGACTGAAGGCAGATCGATCAATCAGGGACTGTGCGATAAGATTCGGGAATTGGAAGGTGAATGTGGTCTGCTGGATGTGCCGAAGTTGGCGAGACACTGGAACAGAGTCACCAGATGATAGATGGTGGTGTGCGATGCTGATGTGACAGGGACAGAGTAACGGTGCTCCTCTCAGGGATTGATTCGGACAGGATCTGCCCTAATTTGATACAATTGATGCTAAGAAGATCTCTCTTTCTCACAACCTGTATCTCTCTCGCTCTCTGTTCGTGCGTAAGTGCTTCCTTTTTTTCGTCTGTTCGCTTTTTCGCTCGTTCGTGGTCTCTTTTTCGGTCCCTAGAACTGAGTTCTGGACTTGCTTTTATAATCGGCGCCGCTCCTAGAAAATCGGCGCCGACCATATGGGTCGGCGCCGATCGCGGAATAGACTTCCGAGATGGCCAAAATGAGCGATTTCAAGAAAGATGAGAATTACCCCGAATACGGGAAATATCCCGCTTAGGAAGCGGAAAATAGATGTGATACATAGATAGGATAAATTTGGGGTAGATAAGTGATTAAGATGCATGGGAAGAAGCGTAATTAAATATTTAATATTTAATCACTCATGGGTAAGATATGATGGGGTGAATTAAATTTAGAGTAAGTGATTAAATCACAAATTGGATAATATCCCAAGGGGATAGTTGGTGACGTAAAACGTGCCCCAGGTTACCTAAGCAAGTAAATGGATGAGAGGGACACTAAATTGAGTAACCAATTTTAAGTGTCTACATTTTGCCCCTTTTTGTCAAGTAACTGCGATAAGCAAGGTTATGAGACAAAACAAAGGGATGGAAGAAGGGAAGAATTTGTGATGATGTGATCCCCTCAAACTTGGGATGGGATGGATGATAGAATGACGATCCCAAGTTTGAAAAAGGTAGATGAAAATGCAGATGCCCCAAATGGATGTCCTGGAGTAGATCCGATCATGATGACGCATACACATAAATAAAAGGCAAGAACCTAAGGAACTCACATTGGTAGGTCAAACTAGCCTGGTCTTCTCATGAGACGACGTTAGTGCCTGCTGCACTCCATGAGTGTAAGGAGAACTCGCAAAATGGTCAAGCATCTAAAGAGAGACACATTGGTAGGGACAACTAGACGGTCTGGAAAGCAGACGACGTTAGTGCCTACAGACCCGTTTAACTCTAAGTTGCCAAAAAGTACGAGTGTCCCACGCAAAGGGAACAAACCCGAAATAGACAAGGATATCTAAAAAAAATGTGCCAAAAGGCAAAATTCAGCACACAACAATGATCAGATAGATAAGTAAGCCAAGCATCAACACTATGGCAAACAGATATGGAAAATCGGCGGCGACCAAATTAATCGGCGACGACTAAAACAAACGGCGTCGACCCAAAAAATCGGCGCCGACCAATCCAGGCACATATAAATATGCGAACGGAAAACGTAAACGATTTATTTTCAACGTGACGATTGATTCAGAGAAAGCCAGATTTTTGATTTGAGCATCATGGAAGCCTCTGGGAGCGGTCAGAAGCGCAGGAGGACACGACCTGGGGTAAGTGGTCATTCTTGAACCCATTGTTCTTAATGGATTTTTTTTTTTTTTTTTTTTGTTTGATTTTCTTTGCATGGGAGGCCAGGGTCCGGTATGTCCGGACAGGCAGTCGGCGCCGATTTTTGTAATCGGCGTCGATTGATGTTAGATCGGCGTCGATTGGTATTAATCGGCGCCGACTTAAATGAACGACGCCGATTTTACCAAATCGACGCCGATTGATATATGTTCATTTTTTTGTTATTGTTATTGTTTTGGAGGATGTGATTTGGGGAAATAAGAGACTAATTATGTTTTTGATGTCGTGGATGCAGGCACGAGAGGCTCTTCATATGAGGGATGCCATTCCTGAGTTATTGGAGACTATTCTCCCTGATGTGACAGATGCAGACTGGCAGCATTTAGAGCTAGCCGGGCTCGGGGGTTTCCGGTATTATAGACGAGTGCCACGAGATGTGGAGCTCATGCGGGCATTAGTGCGACGGTGGGACAGCCACACGTGCACTTTTTGGTTCAGGACGGGTGAGATGACTATCACCCATGAGGATATATTCAGGATCCTGAGATTGCCGATCACTGGGGACCCGATTGAGATCACACCCCGGGAGCAGCAGCAGAGGGCCCTAGGTCGGTTATACAGAGATAGGGCAGATGACTCTGAGATAGTGTCCGGGGCAGTGAGGATAGCCTCACAGTAAAGGCAGGATAGCCCTCGGAGCAGACGGATAGTGCTGATTCAGATGGCTATATCCTACTTTGCTCTGCCAGATTCAGGAGGTGGGAGATTCCCATTGTTACTGTTAGACTGTGTTTGCGACATCCCGCAAAGCATGCATGTGTTTTTGCCTTCGCCGATGCCCTGATAGCTCAGATATATCATGAGCTATGGATGTACACCACTGGCCGGGAGGATGTGGATGACGTCGCTTTGTGCTCCATCACCGGGCATATGAGCACATAGCGGTGATCGTGCCATCCGGCTTCCTCGATGCCAAAGCAGAGTGGGAGGGATTGATTATGGATTTCGGAGATGGCGGGCCGACATGGCCGCAGGGGATACAGGTAGATCAGCCGAGTGGTACTGAGCGCCAGACGCCGACACGCATCAAAGTTATCCGGAGGCCGACGGGATTGGGCATTTCCGACATGGGCCGGTCAGATGCCCACTGCAAAGACCGAGACGGAGCCGGTGGTAGGGGCCGTAGGCCGGATATGTGGGAGCGAGTCCCGTTCATGCGGATACTGAGACAGTTCGGCCTAGTACAGACAGTGCCGACCACCTACACGCCATATAGGCGGGATAGCAGGGAGACGGATTTGCCGGTTTTGATCCCAGCAGACCCATTGAGAGAGGCCCCACCCTCCGCTGCATGCTGATGATGACGCGGGGTGGATGAGGGCTACGCAAAGATGGTGGACACGAGCTTCCACGACATCTCCCGCCATCTATAGATGCTGACGAGGAGGACATAGCTGCTATGCTGGACAGACTGGAGGTAGAGCATGCCACCCTTACACAGACACATCAGGTAGCTCTGGAGGAGATCAGGGCTTTGACAGAGGAGAGGGATGCCCTGATTGTGGAGAGAGACACCGCTCGCCAGGAGCGAGACATAGCGATCCAGCAGAGGGATCGCTACCTTCGGCATAGGGAGGCCCTCAGGGCCAAATATGGAGAGACCGGTGCCACGTCAGAGTCCGGTACACAGGGCACGACCCTAGGAGGGGCACCACCAAAGAGCAGCGCCAAAGCCCAAAAAAGCACCAAAGCAAAGATCGCATTACGAGCACCGGCACCGTGAGCCCGAGCACATACTAGCCTCCTCGCTGAGGTGAGATACTATGAGGATGCCCTAGCGCAAAGATGCCCCGTGATGTGCCCTCAGACGGGCGAGGAGGAGAGCAGCGACGGCTACAGCGAGCGGAGCCTCAGGTGGAGGGAGTACTGGGAGAGATCGAGGTGGGCCGAGACCTCCAGCAGCAGGTGCATCGAGCTCGATAGGCGGCGGCCAGGAGAGACAGCCAGGTGCAGAGGAGGGTGGAGGAGATAGTGTCCTCCATGCGATCGGACTTTACTATATAGAGATTGATAGATTTTGTATCTGTATAGTGATGTAGCCTCGATTGGAAGGCATTGTATAGATGGCTTGATTGAAAGCCACCCATTTTTGTACAGACACCCATGTATATATAGATTCATCATGTTATTTGTTATATGATTGTACTCATGCTTTTAATTTTGATATACATGGATAGATGGATATAGATATAGACTGATAGAGGATAAAATAGATGTGGTTGGATAGATATAGACTGATAGATGATAGAAATAGATGTGATTAGATAGATTGATATATGGATATAACTTTGATAGATGGATGTGATGTAACTTAGATGTACATGTGTTTAAATGTTTTGATGGATAGATAGATAGATGTGTTTGATGTATGGATGAGATATAGATAGATGTAATGTACCTTGGATGTACATATTTTTAAATATTTTGATGGATAGATAGATAGATGTGTTTGATGTATGGATGTAATTTTAATGAGAAATGAATACAGATAGATGTTTTGATAGATAAGATGAATTTTGATAGAAGATAAATTTTGATTGAATTAACATGTGAAATGTCAATTTAACTAGATGCAAGACAAAGAAATGGGAAATACTCCTTGCAAGAGCCAAAGATGTAAATGGAAACAACCGTGACTTAGAAGAGAAGATACTCGGAGAAGGAGAAAAATGATAAGTCGGACTTCCAACCGACCATAGATAAGATCCAGATAGGAAATCGAAAGACCAAGCATACAAGGCCCTATATAAGATTAAAATAAACCTGACACTAACTAGTCGCAAACCAGATCTAGGATAGAAACGGAAAGAAAAGTAAGTATCTTGTCGGAACTTACAAGGGACATAATACATGTCCATAGTAGGGAAACAGGATTCTCCATATGATTGACAAAAGGTCCTAAATCTCAGCTTCATGATTTTGGCAGAAAAGCAAACTGATCAATGCGGGAAGTTTGCTTGATATGGAAAGACTGATCGATGCGGGAAGTCTTTCAGTGATGCTAAAAAGTGTATAAACTGACTGGAAGGCTGATTAATTACAAGAAGCCTTGAATATTTCTTTGAGAAACAGCCGTCCTTCAAGGGAGCGGTCTGTATTTTGAATTTTAATGATAGCCATCCTTCGAGGGTATGGTCTATATTTTTTAGAATTTTTGATAATAGCCATCCTTCAAGGGCATGGTCTATTTTCTTTTTGATTCACTTGATAATGTATGGATAGTCATGTCCTTCAAAGGATCACCATCTTTCGATAAGCATCCTTTTTCTTTTTTTTTTTTTTTTTTTTTTGAAACTCTTTCGAAGAAGTCGAGTTTAGACCTAGATAGATCGGGATGGAGGGGAGGAGAACAAAGAAGAACATGCACTCATGCCCCGAGTAGATCCGATTAAGATAAGTACTTGGGACAGATGAAGTGGTGATTAAGGTATTCCTACCATGAGGAGGAACATATCCAAAAGAAACGTGCAATGAGTAGAGCCGCGATACTCATATTTAAGGTAAACGAGGCAATAAAGTGAGAACCACACAATTTCGAATCACCACGAAAGTAGATGACTGGTTATTAGGACGGATGAAAGATCTGTGTTGCGACTAGATGTGTGTAAGATAGATTTTAACAATAGAAGGGCCGTAGATGCAAGGCATTAAGAGGTTCCGCTTCAGGTATACCATCCATGGAAGATAAACGATAAGCCCCAGACCCATATTTATGAGTGATAATGTACGGGCCCATCCAGTTGGGAGCAAACTTACCACGTTGACTTCTTTCGAGTGTAGTGACATTTTGATTTTCTTTAAGAACAAGATCACCAATTTTGAAGTCACGGTGCTGCAAATGCTTGTTATAAGCACGTTTGACACGCTCAAGATAGACCTGATGATGCTCAAGAGCGTTGAGACGCCGCTCATCTAATAATTCAAGTTGTGCTAGACGATTTTGACGATAATCCTCATCGGAGACAAATTCTCTGAGAGAAACACGGAGAGATGGGATTTGGACTTCCAAAGGAAGGACCTCTGCACTCCATAGACGAGAGAGAAAGGAGTAGCACCAAAGAGGAGTACGAATGCTAGTCCGATAAGCCCAGAGAGCAAAAGGGATATGTAAATGCCAATCCCTACCAAACTCGACTAGTTACCTCATGAGGATATTACGCAAAGTTTTATCGACGCCCGGCCCGACCATTAGCTTGAGGATAGTATGGAGAAGAAAACTCGAGCTTGATATTGAAAGCGCTGCAGAGATTCTCGCAAATCAGCCGCTTGAAAGACTTACCATTATCTGTGATTAGCTTGTGTGGAACGCCAAAGCGACAAATGATGTGTTGATAGACGAAATCAACTATGGGTTTAGCCTTTGTTGAAGAAAGAGGGATAGCTTCTACCCACTTAGTAAAGTACTCAAAGGGCAAGAATGATAGAATGATGACGCCGTGAAGAACGGGATTGATGAGACCAATAAGATCAAGACCCCATTGCGAAAAAGGCCACAAATCCGCCGCAGGTTGCAAAGCCTGACTAGGGATGTGCGTGAGATTGGAATGTTGCTGACACTTGACGCACTTCTTAGTGTATTCACAACAATCTTGATTAAGAGAAGGCCAATAATATCCCAAACGTAAGATGCGCTTAGCTACAGCTAAGCCACTAAAATGTCCACCACAGATACCGTCGTGGACCTCCTGGATAGCCTTAGATGATTCATGGGCTTTGAGGCATCGAAGCAAAATACCATCAAGGCCACGTTTGTAAAGAATCCCGCTAGATAGTATAGCGATTAGCGCGCTGGACAAAAGACCTTCTACCATGGAAGTCGATCCGAGGAAGCATCGAATGAGATAGATAATCAACAATCTGTTGATACCACTCATCCCGAGTATGGGTTGTGACAACATTGATCGGGTTAGTTGCTCAAGATGAGATGGTTGATCTAATCGCCAGATGTACAGCCACATAAAGACGCGAGTCTTCGGTGAAAGGTGGGATAAGTGAGGCTAATGAGGCCATCAGATCTCGCGAATCGATTTGCAGCAGGCGAGGAATGGCTTCGATAGTGAATTTATCGAAAGATTCGAGTTGAGCAAGAACGATGTCACGATATTTTTGAAGGATATCATTCTTGCATCGATAGACACCCGTGACCGATTAACGATGAGTTCGTAATCACCGAAGATGTCAATATGACGAGCGCCGAGATTAATGGCATTTTCAAGACCTAAGACAAGAGCTTCAGACTCAGCCATATTATTGGTGCACTCAAAGTTTAATTTGTGTGCGATCGGGATAGGCGTACTCCCAAGGAGGAATCATCACGAAACCCGCACCTCCCCCTCACGGGCATTGGATCCATCAAAGAAGAGCTTTACTTTAAATGGAGATAGACCAAAATCAATTTGTTGGATATATTCATCGGGAATTGAGCAAGGGGGTCTTGAGTGTCCTAAGAGGAGCATCACTAATTGATCCGCAATAACCCGACCTGATAGCCTTTTCATGGGATAAACTCGAGGTCAAATTCTGTCATGAGCATAAGCCAACGAGTGATACGATCATTATGATAAGGCTTTGCATGAATTGTCTTGAGGGGATTGACACTTGTGACAATGTAAGTTTTATGATTAAGGAGATAATGACGAAGCTTAGAAGTTGCGAAGAAGAGAGCACAACATAGTTTTTCAGCTTCGGAGTAACGTGTCTCATACTCATGGAGGGTGCGACTGATGTAATAGACAACTTGTTCTTTACCACAAGTGTCCCGATGCGAGATCATGGCTCCCAGAGCATGGTCAGTCACAGAGATATAAAGATAGAAAGGCTCCCCCTCGCGTGGAGGTGTAAGCACGGGTGGAGAAAGAAGATAAGCTTTGAGATCATCAAAGGCCTTTTGGCAATGCTCATCCCATTCAAAATGAACATTCTTACGGAGGAGATGGTGAAAAGGTTGACAACGGTCCGACAATTGGGAGATAAAACGACGCACCGATCAAGACGCCCTCGAGATCATGGAGTTGCTTCAAGTTAGACGGGGGAGGCATCTCAAGGATGGCTTTTATTTTTGCGGGGTCCACTTCAATACCCCTGATGGAAATGATAAAACCTAAAAGTTTACCAGTGAGAACGCCAAACACACACTTAGCTGGATTTAGACGAAGACAGAAGCGGATAAGCCTCTCAAAGAGAGGTGCAAGGATGAAAAGATGATCGACGACGACGCTTGACTTGCCGAGGAGATCGCCAACATAATCTTCCGCGCTTTGTGCAAGAGATCATGGAAGATGTAGGTCATTGCTCTTTGATAGGTTGCTCCTGCGTTCTTAAGACCAAAAGGCATGACACGATAGCAAAAGGTCCCCCAAGGAGTTATGAAGGAAGTCTTATGTTGGTCTTCTGGTGCGATGAGGATTTGATTATATCCAGAGAAACCATCCATAAGAGAAAGCATCTCATGACCCGCAGTTAAATCTACGAGTTGGTCGATATTAGGTAGAGGAAAATCATCTTTGGACAAGCAAGATTAAGATCCCGGAAGTCGGTACAAATTTGAATTTTCCCAGTAGCCTTAGTTACTGGTACTACATTGGACACCCATTGTGGATAATCGATGGGTTGGATGAAGTTAGCCGAGAGCAAGCGCTGTAATTCTTCTTTAACAAGAAGGGCTACTCGAGGGTGCATTTTACGTAATTTTTGCTTAACTGGTTTGATATTGGGAAGAGTAACGATATTGTGGACCACAATATCGGGATCGAGTCCTGGCATATCCTCGTATGACCAAGCAAAGGCTTGACGATGTTTGGAAAGAAAAGTGGTAAAGTCCCCTAATTCCTCGTGGATTAAGGATGGCCGACCTTAATGATGCGAGGGTCTTCGTAAGTCCCTATATTAAGGTCGATAAAGTGGCTTCGCTGAGAAGGGCAGACGTGTCAAGGAATAGTCTTGGGAAGATAAGAATCCTCCGCCTCCCAGATAGGTGAGGACGGAATCGTCATCCGCACAAATGGATAGTGTTGATAGTAGGAGAGTCATCTCCAACTATTTCAGGGAAGATTAATGGTATAGAAGTGGACCGATTGTTAGTCTCATAGGCTAACGGCCCTAAGGAAATGGTATTGATCAAAAAAAAAAAAAGTTAGGTGGGATGGAAATGTCATCGTCCACATCAAGTGATGCTTCGACTTAGTGGGGAAGATGGTTCTTCAAGAGGAAGAGGCTCACTGAGAATAGTGATGGTGGCTTTTGAAAGAGGTTTAAATCCTAAACCAAATTTCTGATGTGGCATGAGAGTAGGAATGGATTTGAGGTCATGTATACCTTGTTCATATTTTCCTGTGCCAAACCTTTCCACGCGCATCGATATAGATAAGTTTTTGCAAACGTGGATTCTCAGAGATAATCAAACCCAAGTTAAGTAAGGTTTGGTCCTAGGAGGAGAATCGGGTGATAGTGAGGCGTATCAAGACCACCGTAGATGAAATTAGTCTCGCTGATTAGGCAAGGCACAATGGTGACGATGCGACCGAGACCCGGTTGATATTCGTGTTGTTTGTCCGGTCTACCATACTCATTAGGTTTGAGATGGGCATCAAAAGAAAAGAGAGGAAGCTCTCCTAGTGAGAAACGCCGCAATGTCTCTTCTAGATTTTGTAAATCCCGTAGTTTGGTCTGCAGGTATGGAAGAAGATGAGGCCCCGTCAGGAGAACATGCATTTTCTTTTAAAGGGGCAGATCTTGTGGTCATGTCGCATTGTGCGGAAGGAAAAGGATCTCCTGGATGAGTATATATTTTGCCCTCATATTGATATTTTAGGCATCGATGGAGGGTGGATGGGACACAATGCATTGCGCGAATCCAGGAGCGTCCGAGGATCATATTATAGTGGAATTTTCCTTCGACAATGTAGAAGAGTTCATGAAGCAGCTTCTTACCTACTCGAATGGGTAAGACCACAGTTCCTAAAGTAACTGCTAACTGATCGTTAAATGATCGAAGGGCTTAAAGGCGGGGTGACACTACATTCTTTGGTAACTTAAGTTGCTCAAACGTGTGCGAGGAGATGACGTTGAGTGCAGCTCCACTATCGATCATAACACGTTTTAAGGTAGTGTTATTGATTTGGACTGTGATAAAGAGGGGAGCCTCCAAATCCTCTGAAGAAAGAGAAGGAATTTCTGAATCTTCAAAAGAAATGGTGGTTGATAGTCTATTCAATCCAACAACCAACTCGTAGGGCTGGGGCTCATCTGAATTCACTGCGATGCGACGCAGATTATCGATTAGAGCCTGGCGATGTTGTGGAGAGGATTGGATGAGGTCAAAAAGAGACATTTTGACCGGAGCCTGGGTGAGTTGTTTCATAACACTCTCCTCAACAGACACGGGAACTTGAGCCCGAGGTGCAGCACGAATAGAGACCCTGGGTCGTGGGGCTGATGAGGAAGGAGAAACGCCTTCAGGGGCTGCAGAAATGACAACCCGTGGTCGAGATGCTGAAGATGAAGATGGGTTATCATAGTGTTGGGTTCTAGTGGCGATATGGATTGTGTCAATTTGAGAAGGAGGAAGATCAAGTGGAGTGGGACCACTAGAGGTCTGAGTGGATCGCTGAGGCTCGGGGATGGGGCTAAGATGACAGAGGTACCTGTTCCTCCTCCTCCAAAGAAAAGGTCACTTTCTTCCGTAAGGTTCTTGACAACGGCTCAAGAGCTTTACATCCCTCAAGATCATGACCTGGGTACGGTGGTAAGCACAATCAGATCGAGTTAAACCGTAGGTTTAACTCCTTTTAGGTTATAAGGTTTAATCGGAGGAAGGGTTATGGATGAAGATTGGATAAGTTGATGAAGGATTTCGTGTAGAATCCGGTAGACGAAGAGGAGGATAGAGATGATGAAGGTGGTTCTTTTACATTAACCGACCGCCGAGGTAAAAGAACTTGCATGTTAGGTTTAAGCCTTTTTTAGGGATCCTCTTATTTGTTTGGACATTTGGAGGAGCAGTCTTGGGTACTTGGGATGGGAGTAAGTGAGACATGATTGACTTTGGTGGAGGAGGAGCCCCTAAAATAGATTTTGAAGATGATGGATATGTGACAAATTTTGCGGTCTTTGGAGACAAAGGGGGTGCTTGGTCGAATTTATCGATGATTTAGATAATGTTGATTTGAAGAGGAAGAAGCTCCCAAAGTAGGTGTAATCGGAGGAACATAGGGTGCCTTGGTTTTGGTAATGAAGATGATGATCCTGATAGAAGAGGTGACGTCTTTTTAGTAGGTAAGTCTATTTTTCGGGGTATTGGTGAAGAATGTGTTGTAGAAGAAGATGATGGCTTTGATAAGTGTGTAGAAGAAGACGCCTTCTCAAATGGGCAAATCCAATCATTTATGAGGCGTAGAGAGAGATTTTTGTGGAAGAGCACCAAGAGTCTTGATGGTCCGAAATATGGGCTTTCCTTTTCAGGATGGTGACAACTTCAACGGCATAAGGTGATCAGAACCTTTTCTGAGGAAAAAGTGGGGAGGTACCGATGGTGTAACGTTAGATTTTGGTTGTTCTCGGTTTAGGTTCAGAAACGAGTGTATAGGTGTTGGTGCTACTTCTTTTGATTTTTCTTTAATAGGCAAAGTAACATTAGTGATGGAAGAAGGGGGTGATGAAGAAGCAGCTTCCTCGCGAAGGACTACTCGATGCAAAGAATCATGGGTGAAACTACCGTAGGAAAAGAGATAGAAGGGTCAAAATCGAAGATGCTTCCATCGAAGTCGGCACAATTATAGGTACGCTCACCAAGGGCATAGTGCATAAATGGGAATGGGAGCAATGTAAGTAGATATGTTCGTAGTGGAAACTCAAGGGATGTAATTGCCTCGAGTATTGAAAGAATGTCCGACGATGAGACAGATGAGGATGACACTGCCTCGGTATGGATGGAAGGTCAGACAAAGGAGCGGAGAGAGATGACTCCGTGCTTAGTAATGTAGGAATATTCAAAGACGGGATATCTCAAGATGGTGAAATTCCAGTGATTGATGAAGTGGAAGGAGGTTCTGATTCGATTGATGTGTTCGCAGATGGCTTGGTTTCGTAAGAAGATTCTTCAAGAGAGATGAAGTTGATGGTGTGGGTGTTTGGTTTTTGAGACTCTGAAGCATTATGGTTCGGGGCATGATTGGGAAAAGGTTGTTTAAAAACATCGAGTGCCTGATTTGGGGGAGCATTTGGGTTATCCAGAATGAGCTCGCCTTTATCAATGAATTTCGGACAAGATTTTTGAAAGTCCGACATCGCTCAATGTCATGACCTGGTTCTATGATAAGGACAAATCATTTTCCCTATACCGTAATGGGCGTTTCGGCTTTCATCAATATCCCTAATGGGGGAAGTTCGATCATGCGAACTTCCAACATTTTTTCTAAGATAGAGGCATATGATTCCCCAATGGAGCGAAGGATCGAGATGATGAAGTCCCTTTTCGAGAAGATGAGGGGTCTCTTCGTGGTGTTTGATTAGAAGTATCATTGTCGGCTCGTGATGCTTTTAATACGATAGCGTTGGTGGATCCTTGATTTTATCTTTAGAAGGGGAAGAATTTGGTTTGGTAAACCGAGAAAATCTGGTTTAGATTTAGAGCGAAGTTTTAGCTTCCTCGCTCAATGGCGCGAGATTCAAGTTTGCATGCCATCGTGAAGGCTTCTTCAAAGGTATGAAAAGTTTGGATCCTTAAAGTAGAAGAAATGTGATTAGCACAAGATCGAGTAAACAACTCGATTTGTTGGGATTGAGGAAGGAGAAAGACAATTGGTTGATTATCCTCTCCAACGAGCGACAAAGTCTCGCAATAGACTCATCATCGAATTGGGCGAATGTTATAAAGATCTCGTGATCGAGATCTTATGCGCGATATTTATCAAAAGTTTTCAACAAACATCCGGGCCAATTGAGAGAAAGAAAACAAGGAATGTTGAGGAATGTTATTGTCACAGCCTAAAGCAGACCTCGCTAGAGACATAGGAAAGGTACGGAGCATAAGCTCCCGATCCTCGGACTATGAGGTAGCAAGCATGTTTGAATGCTCGCAAATGTTGTTGAGGGTCTTCCCGACTATGAAATTTTGAAAATTTAGGAAGTTCCCATTGGGGAGGATAAGGCTTGAAAGCTACTGAGGGGTGAATGGGTTCATTACACACTTCTTCAAAGGAGTATGAAGGACGAGCCCTTTGTGGAGGCTTCCAAGTCGTGATTTTTTCAAGAGAATTTGAACCACGCGATTGAGGAGGAGGTACATTGGTATGTCCTACATAAGAAGCAAGTGGTGGATGTTGTTGAGGTGTCAATGGGGGATTCATCTGTTGATGGATAGGATGATAAGAGGAATAACCAGGTGTTCTGGGTGACACCGGGTGGGGTATTTCATTTGTGAGGTAGCTGCATGATAGCAAAGCCGTGAGATAATAAGTGGTTGAGAAAATGAAGGTTGGGATGACGGACGGAGCCTGTGATTGGTGGACTCCTATGTTTGTTGATTGAATCGAGACAGATTGAGGAATATGAGTGCCGGCTTGATTGGACATATTGGGGAACAAGACCTGAAAGGGGCCTTCTACTGCCGGATTAGGTATTAAGGGTGCCGATGTTAGAGGATGGGCGAAGGTCACAGTTGCTGGAATATTGGAAGAAAGACCCCCTAGAGGATGAGAAGTAGGAGCCAACTGACTATTCGGAGGGGGTTGGCTCATGAAGAGGTACTGACCTTGGGAAACGATGGAGGGCATAGATGAATTAACAAAGAATATGGGTGTGGTGTGCAGACGCATTCATATATAAAGGCGTAAGACTTCTCAGAAGTAGGTTGTGGAATACTCGAGGTAACTGCGGTGTTAGGAATAGGTAAGACTATTTGAGAACTAGTCGATATGGTAGGTGGAAGAGAAAAGGGAGGCATAGGGGCCTCGCCCTTCTCCGTGGCTCGAGGCAAGAGAGATGATGCAAACTGCTCTACAAAGGCTGGGATGATCCACGAGGATAATCGTATACTTGTTGGATTGGTGGTCCTTGATCAGATATTTGAATAGACTTGTGTACTAGGTAGTCCATGAGGGCTATCGGATTGCGGCACGAGGAATGCCCGAATTCAGATCCTCATGGGAACATACTCCGAGCCGATGATATTTCCGAAGGACTAGGGGAAGCTGGACGTGATGGGATTGCTTTGGCTTGATAGAAAGGATTATATGACCATGATGGGGAACCAACTAACAGTGGTCCCGAGGAAGATTGGGGGGGTGCCGTAACCTCCACACTAGTGGTGATCTCGGAGGAAGAAGGAACCAGTTGAGCCATTCTTCTAGATTGTGACCGAGTGATAACCGTCATAAACACGCAGAAAAGAAGATTGACCTAACTAATGCATGCATAATTCAAGCAACAAGCAAGTGATTATCTCCTTTAAATTTTGATGCTTTTAAGAAAAGAAAATGTTAGGGAAGGCTTTTTAGAACAGGAACTACTCAGATAGCCAAACTAAGGATGGTTTGGGTAATGTTTGGTGAGGAGTCCCGAAGGCACTTCAGTAAAAGACCGGTACGTGGCTTGATATAGGGGCCTACCCCCGCACTTCACACACCGCTGCGATAAGGGAGTCGGGTGCTTTGCCAATATATACCAAAATCTTCCGTGAATTTATAGCGCGGCCCGAGTACCGCGTAGGCTCTTCCTCTGGATATCACTTCCAAGTAGGCGAGGCTGTGGAAGGAATTTTGTTTAAATGCTTTATACCTAGTGATTTTGGCTTTGTGTGTAAGGGTGAAAATAAAAATCAAATAGTGTCACTACCGATTTTGATCAATTTTCCAGCCTAATTAAAACTAGATGAAAACATGCAAAGAATGACAAAGGAAAAGTTCTTTTAAGCACTTAAAAACGAAGTGTTTGATTTCGATGAAGACAAGTCAAACAGATTCTTTCCCAAATGCGATTAAGTTCTTTTTAAGCACCAAAAATTGAAGTGTTTGGATGTGATAGGCAACCGACAAAGAAATCCTAAAAAGGAGAAAACACCGTAAAAGAGGAATACCTGTAGATTTAGCTCTCCAAGGTGTGTGGACTTCAAAAAGCGCGTTGTTGAGCTCTTCCCCTCGAACAATCCCACGAACAAGCAAAGTGCTCCGCAAGAAGAGGTTAAGCAAACACCAAAGAAAACCCAGAAAGATATATCCAGATAACGGTGAAAACAGAAATCTCTATTTTTAAGGAACTAGAAAAATTTCGAAGATAACGATTTCTGCCTAAAAAAAGCAAGATTGAAATGATGAAAAGAAATGCTCAAATAGGACTGATAGAAATCAGTGAAGAAAAGGAACAAAGTTCAAAACTAGGAAAGAAATGAACTTACCAATAAGGGACTTTGGTTGGGTCCCACCGGGCGTGCCAGAATGTAGATCAAGGATTTCGCGCTTGTTACCTGTCCAAGTTAATGCACCAAACTAAACACAAAACCCCGAAAACTCCAATGAAATCGATACCTGATGAAGATGTAGACGGATGAGGAAGCCGATGTAGATAAGACGGGCGCACACGAGCAATTCGCACAATAGATCCGAGTAACCTGCAAAACACCGATGCTTGACAGAAAAAGACCACGTTAAAAGATATTTAGGTGGACTGCCCGAGAAGTGGGTCCGGGAAACGATAAGCTTCCTCGGCGGATGTCAGTCCACATTTTCAATTAAGAAAAGAAGCATACATGATAAGAGATGTAAGTGAAAAGCTAGATTTTCTCGATCGCAGTAATAAGACAGAATCTAAAACAAGCAGATGTAAAGTACAGTAAAACAGGAACTATGAAATAATGCCGATTTGTGTTACCTCGTGTCCTTTTACCTATCTCGCAGGGAAATCGGCGCCGATCGGGTAGAATCGGCGCGCCGATCGATGTGGTCGGGATCGATCGAGACGAATCGGCATCGATCGGGTAAGATCGGCGCCGACGGAGGCAGATCGATCAATCGGGGATCGTGCGATAAGATTCGGGAATGGAAGGTGAATGTGGTCTCTGGCTGGATGTGCCAAGTTGGCGAGACATCGGAACAGAGTCACCAGATGATGATGGTGGTGTGCGATGTTGATGTGACAGGACAGAGTAATGTGCTCTCTCTCGTGGATTGATTCGGACAGATCTCGCCCTAATTTGATACAATTGATGCTAAGAAGATCTCTCTTCTCACAACCCGTATCTCTCTCGCTCTCGCTCGTGCGTAAGTGCTTCCTTTTTCGTCCTGCTCGCTTTTTCGCTCGTTCGTGGTCTCTTTTTCGGTCCCTAGAACTGAGTTCTGGACTTGCTTTTATAATCGGCGCCGCTCCTAGAAAATCGGCGCCGACCATATGGGTCGGCGCCGATCGCGGAATAGACTCCCGAGATGGCCAAAATGAGCGATTTCAAGAAAGATGAGAATTACCCCGAATACGGGAAATATCCCGCTTAGGGAAGCGGAAAAATAGATGTGATACATAGATAGGATAAATTTGGGGTAGATAAGTGATTAAGATGCATGGGAAGAAGTGTAATTAAATATTTAATATTTAATCACTCATGGGTAAGATATGATGGGGTGAATTAAATTTAGAGTAAGTGATTAAATCACAAATTGGATAATATCCCAAGGGGATAGTTGGTGACGTAAAACGTGCCCCAGGTTACCTAAGCAAGTAAATGGATGAGAGGGACACTAAATTGAGTAACCAATTTTAAGTGTCCTGGGAAAAGAAGTTGTGATGAATGGTTTAGGCGTGGATAACTAGATAATTGGAAGTGTTTTTTATGAAGGGGTTGTCATAGGATAGAATAATATTGTTTAGATTTAGATGGATTGATTGGTCATGAACGTGGAGGGTGTCTCGAATACTTAAGGATGAGGCCAGTGATGGAAGATGTAGATTTGGTCCTGATAAGAGGGATGTCGATCTTCTTATGAGGACACTCAAGGGAATGCTGTGGGAGGATGCCAAGGTCTTTAGGTTTGGATTTTAAAGGAGTACCCTTGGCGGGGATGACAATAATATCTATTGGTGGATTAGGTGATGGTGTGGTGGCTAATGGCATAAATAGCTTCTACATGAGGGATTCTAAGGAAGGTGAATGTTTGTTAGATGTGGGGATTTGCTCCGAGTAGATCAAACATGAGGGTCACATATAGTGAATTCTAACTAAAGGGCTCTCTAATATTTCTTGAATGATAAAGATGGTGTGGAGGAAGAGGGGGATAATGGGGATATGATGACAAAATGACATAGTCATAGGCAGGAGTATAGAAAGAGGGACTAATATTGAATCTATTAAAGGTAAGACATGTAAGGGTAGACTAGATGCATATAGAGGAATAGGATTTTCTGGAGAAGATGGGGATGGAGGAGAAAAATCATATGAATTAGATAAAATAGATTTTAGTATGGGATCCACAATAGGTGGTCTAGAAATGATGAGAGGTATTTGGATGATGTGATTAATAATATCTATGTTTGATGGAGAAGATGGTGGATAGGATAGGATAGAGACCGAAGAGGTATAACTATCGAAGGAAAATGGGGGTTTGGGGAGATGTGACAGTGTGGCAATAGATGTGGATGTGGAAGATGAGATAAATTAGGTGGTCATAAGTGATGAAATAAGTGGTGGGGATGTAGGGTAGTATAGTATAGTATGAGGTGATGTGGGCAGAGGAAAAGAAATGTGTGATAAGGATTTCAATGTAAGTGTGGTGATAGGTGTGAATATAAAGTCGGGTGTGGTTAAGGTTAATGTTGATGTGGTTGTAAGAGAAGCAGTAGAAGTAAGGGAGGTAGGCAAGGTGACTGTAGATGTGATAGATGTAGGAATAATGTTAGAGGGGGTCAAGGGAAAATATTTAGGATGGAAGTAGATGAGGAAATGGGTGAGACTGATGTGGAAAGAGGTGTCTAATGTATGGTGTTGATTGAGAAGGGGTTAATTTGATGTGATGTAGTAGATGAACTTGATGGTGGGGGATTGGGAAATGGCTACCTAAAGATGTCATGTGATGAATATGGGGTAGCTTGGGAGGATGTAGGAGTATGGTGATGAGTGGGGTCATAATGAGATGATGGAGATGGGGCAAGAATGGGGAGGTCTAATATGGCAGCCCATTGGGGGTATCTCTTAGTGAGATGGGAGGAGAGATGTCATAAGAGGGAGTTGGATTTTTTGACTGATACCTATGGAGAAGGAAATCATGGATGGGGTTCTCATGAGGAATATCCATAAGAGATGTAGGTATGATAATGGGAGGTGACACATGAGGTAATGGGGATAAAGATGGTAAAGGAGAAATAAGAGAGGATAAGGGTGATGGGGACAAAGGTGATGAGATATAAGGTAATGGAGTATAAGGTGATGGAGATAAAGGGGATGATACATAAGGAAATGAGGGTGAATCATGGTCTATAGATCGATATGGTTGAGATATGGGAGGTCTATGATGAATATAGTCATAGATAGGACTAGAGGAAACCCTAGAAGCAACCGATAGTCTAGATGTGGGCACTAAGGACTGCTTTGAGAACTCGCTTGAGGAAAATTTTGGTTCTAGTTTTAAATAGGAAAGAAGGAAAAACATTTCTTTTTATGTTAGGATTTAAGAAAGTGTGAAGAGGCTAGATATGAATGGACCTAGAAGATGGCAAACTATGTTTGGTTTTAGGTAAGTTGTGGTTGGGAAATGTCTGAAAGGGTCTCCTATTGGGTTATAGAATCCCAATCAATGAACTAGGTGAAAGGAATGTTTTGATGTGTTAATTGTTTCATGAATTTGTAGGATGTGTGTGATAAGATGTGATGCAGAAGAGTAAACCCCTATTTAGATTATGTGAGAAAGTAGGATGCAAAAGGAAGGGTTATTTTTAAGCCTAAAACAAGATGTGGTATTCGATGAGTACATAGACAAGAAGGGAAGGTATGATGCAAAAAGGAGAAAATAAAGAAAATAAGAATACCTAGGTAACACTTTTCCTATTTATCTGCACTTCTCGAGTGATGAGCGATCCAAGCCACGAACCAAGAAAGCAATAAAGAAATACTTCGTGATGTACTTGAAAATAAGGAAACCACCTAAAGGGTGGTCCCACCGGGCATGTCAGGAATGTACTCCAAGTTTCTCATTCTTAATGTAAATGAATGCACTAGCTACTAAAGAAACTAGTCAACTTAGAAGGATAGAGGGTTTATGTTACCTCGGATGCTTGATGCTTAATACGAGCATTGAATGATGGATTGTTATTGCTGCCAAACCTACAAATAATAATGAAACAATATTTTATTAGATAAATGTATGTGGGGGATGCTCAAACAATGTCGGTTCCAAGAATTAGTTAGCTTCATTAGTGGATGTCATCCCCCATTTTCTTAGATAAGGATGAAATAAAGTAAAAGCATGCAGAAACAAAGCTATCACTAAATATGGAAATGGAAGAAACTGATCTAAAGCTAGTTAGATGAAAATAATTGCAAAATAAAGGTTACCTGGTCTTGGTCAATGGTGATCCACACTCTATAAAGGCATGTTAACGTGCAATCTAGGAAGATGAATCTAGAGTTGTAGATGAAATATGCAGACCTACAAGGTTTGGGAGCAATTTGGAAGCTGATGAGGACATGTGGATGTTGTATGAATATTTACGTAAAAGAACCAAGGGCTGGGAGGTAGGATAAATGATAGAAAGGAGGATTTAGATGGATTTTTAGATGGATAAGGCCTTAATTGAAGATGACCAGGAGGATCGATGACGACTAAAGGAGGATTGGGATGCGGATGAATAGAAATAGCTTAATATGGAAACCTACAAGCACTAGGACTGGAACAAGAGGTTGCTAAGTGATGGATGGATGCTTCTTTGGACCTATAAAAATTTAATTTGTAAGAAATCAAATATAATCTAATAGAATACTTGATCAAAGTAAGAAATATCATGAAGGAAGATCATGAGTGATGTAAAAACACATTGATTTATGGATGTGATGTTTGTAGTTATTATAGGATCTCTAGAAGTCATGAGGAAGCTATGATTTCTCTTTGATTGTTTGATTGTTAAGTGATTTCCCATGGTTGCATGATTCCCTAAAATGGAAGGAAAACACTTGTTTTAAATTAGGTCGATGGCGACCAAGATAGGCCAACACCGATCATAGGGAAATTTTCCCTCTTGTTCTTGATGTTTTATTTAAGGTGGTATTTGGATGCTTTTAAGGCTTTGGTGAGTGTTTTGAATCATAATGGTGGGATTAGATGACTTGGGGATGAATCCAAAGTTGTTAGGGAATAAAAATAGATGGGATGAAAGCTATAAAATCAAGGCGATTTATGTGTGCATCCTAATTAGAAAGTTGATTGGGGCAATGGATGAGGGTATTAATTAATTAATAAGATCAATGTGGATGGGATAGTTGGGCATGTAAAATATTAAATGATTAATTAATTAATGTATCTTAATTAATTAATAAGGATTGGATGGGAATTTGATTAGATGAGGAGGATGATTGAATTAAAATATGCACACGTAGGTGAATGAGGGCATAGATACCAATTTTAGGTGTCTACACAAGATGAACAATTCAAAATTAGAATACACTTTACAAAACTCTTTGCAATCAGTTTGGAGAAAGGGAAGATAACTTATCCTTGTTGGATAAATTAACAACCATCAAGAGGGCTCCAAATGAACTCATGATAGAATTCAACTTCAGTTTTAGAGAACATGGGATAGAATTCTAGTTCTTTTAAGACAAGTTACTGAAGGTGCATTCATATAATACTTAAAAGCCCTTAATTATGATATTATTGTTATCGTGTAATCTATGGGAGGTATAACTTTTCTAGGAACCTATGTACTAGCTATTAGAGCTGAGAATTTTATAATTCAAGTTGGTAAACTTTCCCCTAGGCCACCAATGCCCATTTAGCCAGAGATAGGAAATCCTAGTTTTATCCAATCACCTAAGTTAGCTTCTATTCCTTTTCCTAGGAATCAAAATTCTAATGAGGCTTCTACCTTTTTAAGAACCTTATTAGAGATCCAATAGGTTATGAAAATTTTGAAAATCTAGGGAATAAACTAGTTACAATCATAAGGTAGTAGTCCCAAAGTTTTAGACCTTATTAGCCTCAATACCAACCAAACAAGCCCTTATATCAATCAAATAGACCTCCTGCTCAAGCTGCAAATCAAAACCAAAGCTAGTTTCCTATTTTTAGGCCATTCTAACCTTATAATCCTAATGCAACCTCTTCATCTAAATCTCTGGTTCCTATTAAAAAAATTGGTACAAGACTACGATTGGTGTTTCCCTTGTGGTCACCCACATAACAAAGTAAAGTGTCCTAATGGCATCCTAAATCATGCTTTAATGGTGAAAAGTTTGTATGCCTCCCAAAAAAAAAAAAACTGAAGAAGAAAATCAATAGCAAACAAGCACTCAAGAGGCACCTCAAAGTGACACTTCACTCATGAATTAGCAAGTAGAGGATTTATGTGGGATAAATCAATCTCTTCCTCAAGGTGTAGTAACAAACACAAGATCTAAGAAAATAGCCATGGAAAAAGG
The DNA here is from genome assembly GCA_018340775.1 of Taxus wallichiana var. yunnanensis. NCBI lineage: Eukaryota > Viridiplantae > Streptophyta > Pinopsida > Cupressales > Taxaceae > Taxus > Taxus wallichiana. Next base: position 474,690,408 of record CM031239.1, on the reverse strand, counting down.
GAAAACATCAATGAAATTCCTTCTCAACCTTATATCATGCTTCAAGGATTTGGCAACTTAAACATAACCCCAAATTCACAAAATCATTCTAAGGTACTTGTTGTATCAAGTCATGTACAATATAAGGTGGTGGTGAACAAATGGAAATAAAAGGACAATCCATCTCCTTTCAATATCATTAATCAAATGAAGAATTTTTTTCAATTATTTCTATGTGGGAGTCATTGATAATTCCGGGGCAGAGATATTTACTACATGAATCCATGGCTAATTTTTCCATCTTGAATGACTCATCTAAGGATCAAGAAAATGTTCTTACCAATGCAATGTAACAATAAGGATGTTAAAAAGTAGAAACATGAATCCTCCACCATTCTACATGTCCTTGATCATCAAGAATATACTAGTACACAATTTCATGATTGACTTAGGGGAAAGTAGCTTGGTAATGTCAAAGAAAATTACAGATCAACTGGGTCTCAAATAGGAGGCTATTTCAAAAGGAATGGTTCAACTAGATGGGACAATAGTGGGAACTTTTGGAGTCATCAAAGGCCTAAACCTTACACTGCATGCATGTCCCAATGTCACAGTACCTCAAGATATATCTATGATTGAACTACCTCCACTCTTTACTCTATGCTTATCTTGGGATTTCACTGCTAAGATCGGAGGGTACTTGTTAACCGATTGGTCCCACATGCTCTTCAGGACAAGATATGGAGTGAAATCCACTACCAAGTCAAACCCAATGGCCACATACCACATTAATTGTCATGTTCCAAGCCCCATCAATGAAAATTACACAACTTTTATCAAGAAGATTGTACCAACACTCAAGAAGATGACATTCGGATATGTGGCATTGTGTTAGGAATATCTAATAGTGGTCCATTATAATTTGTGAGTGATTATTAAATCATGTCGATATTTTATTTTTATTAATATTTATTGTATTAAGTTGTTACGTCATTTGGTTTAAACAACTTGCTAACATTAGAATAGGAGGTTAGTGGTTACAACAACCTCCTTAATTATAGAAATGCATTTTTATTATATATGTATTTCATATTAATAATGATTTTAATAAAGATCATTTTCCTATGTAAATCATTTTGTTCCACTTTAGTTTGTAACAGAAATGGTTAATTCTCTAACTGATTAGTTTTTCCTCTAATGGAAGAATAGTTTGTTTGTAGGGGAGAAAGCTATTGTTTTCTTTGTTTCCCGATGCATGAGATCTTGAAATAATGTGTGTTAGAGATTCAAGAGATTAAGGTTCTGAAGTCTCCAATTTCATTATTTACACCGTTGTTAGATGAAAATGGCTTGGTAGAAGCCGTGGCAAGTGATGTTTCCATACAAAAATTAGTGGTGTAAAAAAACAATAATCAACAACCATTTATCATGTGCATTCTATTTTTTGGCCGTATATCTTCCACAAAGGTCACATACAATTCGAAATTGAGATAAAGTGAAATATTTGTCAAACATTTTATCAAACCATTTTCTATATGTGACTACTCATTTCCTCATCTACATTTTATTTATTTTTCTTGGAGTGAAACATAAATCAAAGTAGTGGATCAAGAATTTAGCAATTGTTGGCTCATAGGAATTTCTCACAGTGTGTTTGAATTTCTCTCCATATACATCTTTTATTCTAAGGAATTGTTATGAAAATAAGAAAGCTATTATTTTGAAAGAGGAATGTTACAATGTTTTATAATCCGGTATCTTTGTTGATATTTTTATCGATTCGAGAGGCATGAAAATAATTTTTCTATAATTGTATAGTTCATGTTCATGTGGATTCATACAACATTTCACTCAGATCGAATCAATATATCTCTCTCTCACTTACATACGTTCCATACATTGAATGTTCCAGTAGTATTTCCCATAAAAATTGTTGTTGATTTTCTTTAATATCTGCATTATCACCGACTTCCATTTGTTGGATTTGTAACTTGCATGGGCTTTAAAATTTTAATAGGTCAGATCTATGTTTGGATCAAATTATGTTGTTTGCATTCAATTTGTGCCTTACATGTTAATAAAGCCTCAATCCTACTCATTTTCATTAACCATCAAGATCAATGTTTAATCTTTAGATCCATGCTACACTCTCTCCTTCACCCCACAAGTGCACATTGTGTAGTCCTATAAAGAGTCTTAATTTTGTTTCATTTTGATTTGAATTGGATTTCTTGTATTATAATTTATTCAATAGTATTTGTGTTAATAGTATTTTATATTAATAGTGTTTGGTATCTCAAATAATTACTCATGTGTCAATGTCCAAAAGTGTTAAAATATAGTATTTATGAAGAATATTATTTTAAAGATTTAATACTTGGTCTTTGTTGTCAAATATGTTTTGTAAATTCATATAATAGTTTTTTTTTTTTCGTGTCAACATTATTAGTGTCAATATTTGTGTCTAAATAAAATATTGTTTTATTTTCAAATTCAAAATCATATTTGAGATAGATTCATCAAATTGTTTTGTCAAAATAAAAAAGTGTCAAAAATATAAATTGTCATAGTAAAGTCATTTTCATTTAAAAGTAATCTCATTTTATTAATTTTTAAATGAGTCCTCTTATCCAAGTGAAAAGTGTCATTTTTAAATTTGTAATTTGTTGTTTAAATTCATGTCATGTCATTGTAAAAGTCGTAAAATAAAAAAATTACATTACGGACATATTTTCAATGTTACGCAATGTCCGGAAAATGAACTATTTTACATTATGATTTTGAAGTTATATAAATAAACACAATGTGGAAATTTTTAAGATTCATATCCAAATCAGGTTGAGCTAGAAGCATGTTACTAGATGTTGGAAGCACAGGAGGATGGAGGACAAGCAACAACCTCTTGTCACCGCAAAGTTTAATGGGCTATAAAATAAGGTTGTGGTAGTTTGTTTCAATGTTCTATCTTTTTGTTTCAATCGTACCTATCTTTGTTCGTATTCAATTTACTATATGTTCTTGTTGTAATAAAGTGAGAAGATTCCTATGTACTTTCTTGATGTGAAAATATAGTGGAAAGATGAAGGCAAAAGGAAAAAACAACATCATGATACTCAAAGAGGATGAGTGGGGGTTCATACATAGATCAAGGGTTCCTTTTTGGTGGATAGGGATCCATATTTGATGAACAAGGGTTCATCTTTGGATGAGCAGGGGCTCGGCTTAGCCTTTTCAAAACCATCATTGAGCCAAGATCATGAGCACGCATGGGTGACAAGCTGCAAATGAAGTGCGATTGTTTTTCTCCCATGTTCGCACTAAGGGGAATGTTAGGAATATCTATTAGTGCTCCATTATAATTTGTGAGTGATTTATTAAATCACTTTGCTATTTTTTGTTTATTAATATTTATTTTATTAAGTTGTTACATGAGTTAGTTTAAACAAATCACTAACATTAGAATATGAGGTTAGTTGTTGCAGTAGCCTCCTTAATTATAGGAGTGCATTTTTCTTATATATGTATTTCATATTCATAATGAATGTAATGAAGATCATTTTCTCTATGTAAATATAGTTGTTCCCCTTTAAATTCCTGATTTGACACTTGATGAATGGGCACACAAACATTATAGCTATGATCCATACAAGGAAATGGAGGAGGTTGAATTGGGTATCTATTATCTGCATGAAGAAAATACACCTCTTCCTAGTGTCACCAAACCAGATGATGAAGATGAGAATGAATTTTGGAAAATGTTCTTTGATGGTTCAAGGAGCAGACAAGGTGCAGGAGGAGGAGTAGTGCTCATGTCTCCCAAAGGTATCAAATACTACTCTGCTTTCAAATTTTAGTTCAGTTGCTTAAATAACACAATAGAGTATGAGTCACTTATCCATGGATTACATTGGGAAAGAAAGAAAATATCAAGAAATTGCAAGCATTTGGGGACAATGAGTTAGTTGTGAACTAGGTTAGAGGGCTAAATGCATTGCCAAGAATGATCTTCTCAAGATCTATAAGAATAGGTTATGGGATCTCATAGAGGAATTTGATGCATTTGACATCAATTCCATACCAAGAGAGAAGAATAAGGCTACATGACAGGATTGTAGCAATTGGGCCTAGTGCTCAACATTGTTGAAGATATCAAGAAGAACAAAGGACAACCTCATATCAAGGTGGTGGTGAGACTAGATGTTCCAAATAATAACATAAGATAGGAAGGTGTTTGAAAGTGACCAACAAATCATTAATTTTCTTGAAGAAGAATTTGATTTTCTTCGAGGAACCAATACAAATTGGAAAATAAGTATGGGGATCAAGTAGTCTAGCTCGTAATGAACAAGTTTTCAAAGGGTCTAGTAACTCGAATCATTTCAATCCCAATGACTAATTCAAAAAAGAGAAAGAAAACATCATAGTCAAAAGTGAAGGTTCAAAGTCTATTTATGTTGAGGAAGGAAAATTGCTTCAAATTGGCAAGGTAAGTACTCAACAAGAAAAGCATGATTTCATACAAATTTTCTAATAGTTTCTGATATATTTACATGGATCTATGAATATCTTAGGGGATTTTATCCTAGTTTAGCCTAACATACTATTGAACTAGATCCAAAAGCTAAACCCATTAGGAAAAAGTAAAGACCATTTAATCCTCACATATAGCCTCTAATGAAGAGATAATTTCACAATTTGATTGAAGAAAGCATCATTTTCCCAATCAAGCACTCATCTTGGGTTGCAAACCTTGTGCAGTTCAAAAAATAAATTAAGATATCAGGTTGTGTGGATTTCAGAGATTTAAATAGAGCTTCTCTAAAGGATCACAACTTCCCTCAATGGATAAAATCCTACAAGTAATAGTTGGTTCATAGAGGTTTTCACTTCTAGATGGCTACTGAGGTTATAACTAGATCATGGTGAAACAAGAGGATTTGTTCAAGATAGATTTCACCACAAAGTGGCGGACCCGTGCCTACAAGAAAATTCCATTTGGCTTATCTAATTCCAGAGAAACATTCCAAAGAGCCATGGATATGGCATTCAAATGGATGATTAACAAGATAGTTATTTTGTAACGTAGATGTAATTACCTTGATGTGAGGATATATATACTTGCTTCTTTGAATGAGGTATGCAATCGTTGATATGTGATTTCTTTTCTCGAGAGTTACGGGTAGATCATAATTACTGTAATGATATCAATTGTTTTTAAGATCTAACTCTAATCATTCTTATGAAAACATTGAACTTATGTTGACTTATAATTAAGTACTCACTTGACTGGTTTTGAAATTAAACCAAGTGATTTCAGCTTTACGAAAAAGTGAAATCAGATTCTTGGGAGAGAAGAATAACATGTAATCTAGTAAATTTTCTAAATTTTATATGGATTATGTTCCATAGACAATGGCATCTATATTTTAACAAGGGCATTTTTTGTATCATTTATAGTGATCTAAATCATTTCTTTGATCGATATGTTGTTACGATTATTTTTGTTTGATAAGTCAAAATTGACTACATTATGCTTCTTATATGCCATCATGTTTATGCTTAAATGAATATAAGGTTGCAAGAGATGTTTTGTAATATCTTATGAATACATCCATACTACTGTTTAATCTTACTTTGATTCAATAATTTCAAAGGATGATGTTTTGGCTATACGATTAAGAATTAAGGCATGATAAATCCTATTCAAAGGTGAAGTTATGTTGATGGACCTAGTTATGTTCTATTTGCATTTAAGTAATGTAACCTAAGCTAAGGTTGGCATCTTATATTAAAAGATCTAAGACCTAACTAAGATCCTAGACCTACCCTAATGCAAAGCCAAGTTGCTTAAGGGTGACATTAATTCATTTGTGTTTTGATGTGCAATGGATTTTGGGCATAAATTGAGTGCTTGAAAGTAGTTGGTATTGTTGTTTCTCATCTCTATTATAGCTTTCAACCTTATGATATATTAAGGCTTTGATATATTTTTAGGTCGTTTATCAACCAAATATGGTAAGATGAATGTGGATTCATTGTGACTTTAATCTTGGTCTTTGACCAACTACATAATCATTAACTTAACCAAATTATATGATGGCTATATTTGTATAGACTATAGCTATGAATCCAAACACATGATGATTATTTGATAATTGAGATTTGAAGTTATTATTGCAAATATTAATCTCATGCAGAAATTGGAATGGTCAAACTATTGTTATTATTATCACATCTTACAAAATGGAGACATGCAAAGTCTATGGCTTAGGGACAAATTTTGAAGACTATATGAAACTCTAACTAAGTTTGGATAATGAAGAAAATGGAAGGCAGTGTTAACATAAGTTTGTTGAGCTAATTTAAGATCATGTTCTGGTTAAATTTCATTATGTTAAATTATTCAACCACTAATTATGGTGGGATTGGAGGAGGCGGTGGTGGCTAGACTCCCAAAACCATTAAGGAACATTAATAGGCTTTAATGCACTGACTGACTTTTGGGGAGTCTCAAAGCTTCATGGAGAAGCTATCGGATGGTTTGCATGTAGAAATTTTGTTTGATATTTCATTTTGAGATATCTCCTTCATCGACTTCACCTCTAAGGAAACTATGCATGCAACACTATAAACGTTGTCATGCCAAATTCAAATGATTGCATAAATATTTGTTCCACTCAATGATGGTTTAATTTTGGATGTTTTTCTTAATTGTGAGACCAAAATTTCAAGCAGGGATTACAAAGTGAACCTTGGTAGTCGAGGAAGAATAAATCAAGTTCATTTTCACTTTCAAACATGATAGCCCCTAACTCAATAGAATATCTTGATCCATTTACTTATTTCAAGTAAAGAACCTTGATCTTGCAATGAAGTTTATTCTTTGGTTCCTAGTTTTTATTAAGAATCATTGTTTGACTATCTGGTTTGTATATTTGAGTATTTCTCTAAAATGGTTCTATAGTGTTATAGTAGTATCTCATTCTTCAATTTGAATTTGTGGCTTAAAACATTATAGTGTAAGATTGTTTTGGGAAACATTATTATATTAAACACGTTGGATTTTGTTCTTTTCCCTAGAAATGGTGAACTTTGGGTGAGGATATCCCTTCTCTGCAAGTAATGCAAGTTTGGTTTGTTATATATGGATAAATATTTGTACCTAGAGATGGGTGATTGAATAGTTAAGACCCGGTTAGATTATCTTTTCTGAGTAATAATTTGCAGGATTATTTGTAGGTGAATAACCTTGTAAATGGTTAACATGTTCTCGTCAGTAAATAACTTGGATTTTTTTCTTTAAATAATTGTTTATGGAAATGAATCATCTTGGTTTCAGTTATGTTTCACCATCTGACCTATTATGATAATGGGTGATTGTGTTTTCCTCTGATCGTTTCTACCCCGAATGGGTTGTTGGTTGTTGGTTGTTGGATTTTGTCCTGCACCTTTTGTGATCTTGTTTTTTTACTCGGTAGTGATTCCTTATTCACTAGGTGATTGATTTTTGACTCCATGTTGTCAACCTCAGAAATAGACTGGTTGTGACAATTTGAGAACCCAATTCGTTATAGGATTTTAGGATTTGAGCTGAGAACTATTTATTTTAATACTCGTAAGGAGCCTTAGGATCACTCAGTTACATGATTATATCGGTTGGACTCGTAAGTAAAGTTTGGTTGAAATAATTATATCTAGAACTATAAATGTTACTCTTGATATTTGTATTAATTTTTTTAAAGATAGTGATAGGCTAGTTTTTAGATAGATTATTGATGAATTTTAACCATATAAATCCTCATTCATATTTAAGGTATGGAAATCCTTAGAAGCAATAGGAGTTAGGAATGAGGTAAATATTCTTTCCTAAATTTAAGCAATACAAAAGTAGTGGAGGCTTACATTGTAAAGATACCTTAGTTTACTTGTGGTGGCTCTTTAGTTGGTCTAGATAGTGGAATATGAGGTAAATTATACACCTTACGAGACCAAGTTTGATCTCGAACCTACCCCTACCCGGAAGTTATGGAAATACTTGGATTCTCAGATGTGAAAGAACTTTATTTACATTATAAATAGTTAAGATTTATTAGTTTGATTAGTTGATTTAACTTTTCTCTATTGAATATGGTCTAAAGCTCAATTGATTGTATAATATGGCTTCTTGATGAACTTTATTTGGATGTCATTTAACAATTAAACTCTTCCTTGTATTATATGGTTAGTGATATAGACCAGTTCATCTATAAGAACTTATATTATAATGGTGGATTTGGGATATCATTGAAGTATGGGCTTCTATCTACACTCGTATTTTGTTAATGCAAGTAAGTGGAGTTACTTGACTGATTTAATAGGTTATATTGCCTTATGTATGGTCTATTATATCTTGTAGTGGTATAACAGAGTGGTGGCTATTGAAGTTGTGTAAATTTTATTTAAATATATAAGATTACAATCATATGGGCTTATATGACTACAATCTTATGAATCTTGTACTTATTATTAGCAATAAGTAACTACTTGAATTGTTATTACTTAATTGAGTTATACCAATTAGATGATAGAGTTTGTAAAATTTTATTAATAAGATGTATGATTACAGTCATATAAGTATGGGCTTATATGACTACAATCATATTATTCTTTCTATTATTAATGATTGATTAGGATCAATCTCATTGTTTGGAACACCTTTGTGAGACTTAAATTATTATTTGATTTGATTTATAATAAATAATTATATATGTTAACTAGTCTTATCTGGATGGTTTCATACATGAAGTTCTTGTCACATGATAAAAAGGAGTGGTGTTCCTTATTTGAACCTTAGAATAATTTAACTAAAAATTATTGTTCCTTCTATGAAATTATAAGTGAGTATGTTGTTATCAAGAGTTAGTGTTTATCATGCTTGGTTCATGTCAACTGAATCATGCTAAAAATTATGTAGATGGACTTCGTGAAATAAGGAAGACATATATAGTTTCATTTATTATTTGATTGAAAAGGTTGAATGAAATAATTGATCATGAAATTCCCAATTTAATAACTTATGTTTGGAAATGGGAAAGGCCCTTGGCCAATTAACGTAATTATTTTGAAAGGAAAGATTATGATCAATCTTATAAACATGATTTGATACCTATATCTGAAAGCAATAAAGTTTGATTCTTGTTACCTTATGTTTTCGGAAATGATTGTTTGTAAAAATATTAATTTTGCAAGTACAACAAACAATAAAAAAATTTAATTTAGTGGATAAACTATTCTTGTACCCTACATAAGTATAAGACATATTAAGTGTTAAATTACTTACATGTTGGACTATTATTGAGGGAAATTATGTCTGAATGGGTGGTATGAATTATGAATTTAAGAGTTAGTTAATATAGTGTTGTTTATTGCATTATTGAATAAGATAATATCACTTGATTATCTAAGTAAATTATAAATTATAATAAATATATGAATGGTGAATACATACATGATATAAATAATAGTAAATTGAAAGGCTAGTAATCCTTTTATAGAAGTTGTTGAATTGTGAAAGTATGTGCACATGGAAATGATATTAAGTCCCTTTCAAGGCCCATCCTGTAATGAAACATTAAAACTTACGAAGAAAGTTATATTTCATTAAGTGGGAAGAAAGGAAGCACACCTTTAAGGTTGAATAGGTCTTTAGATGATGAATTTTGGTTCTTACTCCTCTGTCTAGGTGTATGCATGAATTTTTCAGAGGTTTAATACTAGATCCTACTCTAAATTCCAAGGAGACAGAGATAAAGGATGCAAAAAAAGAAACAAAACTAAGTAAAAATGGTGATACACCAAAGGAGTGATGAACTTTATCTTGCAAATAAACACAAATCATAGAGATGTAACACCAAGCATGCACATGCAAGATTGCCTAGAATGTAATGAAAGACCAGAAAACAATAATATACGCATGAGAGGATTGAAAAAATCATTCACAAAACATGCATTACCATTCCCAAATTTGATACAATGCATTACACTGGCAAGAAAGGAAAAAAATGTGTCACAGGTTCCATGGAAGGTCTGAAACTCCTCAAATTCATGTGCCAAGAGGAAGAGGGGAGTCTGCAAGAACAAAATGTCCAACCCTTTACAAATGAGCCAAATTTGGCTTTTTTAATGATGAAAAGTAGAAGAAGAGAAAGGAAAACACGGAAAATGATTTATGAAGTTCAACTACCAACAAATCCTTCAAAATTTCACCTACAAGGTGATGGGCTTCATTAAAAACCCATTCCCAAAGTACATTTTTGACCAGATGAGAAAAATGACCCATACCGCATTAATTTTGGTGGTTGAATGTCAATTCTATTTTTTTACATGCAAAGAGATGTTTTTCATTTTCTCCCACAAACTCCACCAAAAACAAAATTGAATATTCCATCATGTAGAGGGTTTCACAAAATTTCCAATGATATAAAGAACGTGAAAAATGAGCTCTGGATCAAAAGATATGGCCCTCTAAAGATTTAGGGAAAAACTGGTAAAATTAGGGCAAAAATGGGTTCGTGGGCTGAAATTTGAAATTTTTCCCTTTTTTGAATTTGGGAAAATTTCCCAAAAAATCCCCGTGCCCTACCACTCCACTGCCACATGGCACTTTCCCATTCATTTGGAGGTGTGGGCTCAAAATCACCTTTTTCCCTTTTTTGCAACTTTGGAAAATTTTCAAAAAATTACTCCACGCCCCACCCCTCCGCTGACAGGACACGTGTCACCAACTCATTTCTGGTCGTGGGATTTTCCTCCATTTTTTTTTTTTTTGGCCTTTTCCCCTTTTTGCCTCCACCAACTCCTTGGAAAATTTTCCAACTTACCTCCGCCCGACCCCGACCTCCACCACCGGACACGTGACACGTGGCGTGGGCCTTTTCATCCGGTTGGTCTACGCGTGCTTCATGGGCCAATTTTTGATTTTTTTTGACTTTCACCCCAAAAGGGCTAAGTGCCCAAATTTCTCCCCCTCGCCTTCCCTCCTGACCACACTTCCTTCTTCTTCATGGGCATGCACTTTAAATATTTTTCCTTTGCCCTCCACCTCCTTGGCAATTTCTCAAACTTCCTTTTCCCCGCCCGACCTCCACCGCCACGTGGCACCTTTTCATTGGTGCGGGCTTCAAGGGAAATTTTCCCCAAAAAACTCCATCGAGCCATAACTTGAAAAATACAAGGAGTTAGGAGGACTTCTTTACCTTTCTGGAAAGGGGAGAAGATCCTCTATCTGATGAAGCAATACCTAGAAAATTTTGAGTGCCTAAAAAGTGAAAAAAATTTGACTGAGGCACAAGGAAGGAAGGAATGAAGGAAAGTTAGCCAAAATAAGCAGGGGGCTTATTTTGGATAACAATTTTGGTGACTCAGAGGGGTCATCTACCTACTAGATGAAGTGACCAGCTACTTGAAGTAATCCATTGGGCAATGGAGTCATGAACTTAACTGCTTGTTACTCTCAATCCATTAGAAAATCTCTAGAATGAAGATTGTGAGAGTAGAACATTACTTGATCTGGAACATGATCTGCAAAAGATGCATCCTTGGGACAACAAAACCTTGTGCCAAAGCACTTAGGGAAATGTAAAACTAAGCTACAACAAAACAATGTGCATAAGCACTTGGAGGAATAAAAATCTAAGCTAATATGTACAAGGTGAGAAGTTTCCCTTCTAGTAGCAATGCTTTAGATGGATTCCATTAACTAGAATCTATGTAGTTCTTCACCATCCAATGTAGACAATTGGAAGGCATTTTGTCCTTGCATTTTGTGACCATGTAGGGGCCACTCCAAATGGCATCAAACTTTGAATGCCTTCTGGCTTTTCTCGGTCTGCATCCCATTTCAACACTAGATCTCCAACTTGGAAGGTTCTAGCCTTAGCTTTCCTATCAAAGCTTCTCTTGATCAAAGCTTGGTCCTTCTCCATTGTTTGGGCTGCAAGCTCTCTGATTTCTTGGAGTTCCATCAATTCTGCATATCTAACCTCCATGGGTTCAAACTCCAACAATTCCAATTGCTTCATGAGTTCCAATGTTGGCAACTCAAGTGACATAGGCAAGATTGCCTCTCTCCCATAAACAAGTCTGAATGGAGAGTTACTGTGATCTCTTGGGAGTTATCCTATCAGCCCATAGAGCTGATTTGAGCTTAGTGTGCCAAGTCCTCTGATTCTCATCAAGAGTCCTCTTGATGATCCTTAATAGATTCTTGTTTGTAGATTCAGCTTGGCCATTACCTTGAGGGTAATAATTTGATGAAGTGCTCAAATAGATCCCATTTCCAACAGCCCATTCAGTGACCCTTGATCCTATGAATGCCAATGCATTATCTGATATTATAGTGGTAGGTATGCCAAACCTAGTTGTTATCCCCTCATAGAAGTCTAGAATGCTAGATTCATTTGCCTCTTTGAGTGCCACCGCCTCAGTCCATTTTGTGAAGTAGTTTTGTTGTTAGAATCCACTTGTGTCCTTGGCTTGAGTTTGGATTAATGACTCCAATGAAGTCCAAACCCCATTGCATGAATGGCTGGTCAACTGAGATTGGGTGCAATGGAAGTGCTGCTAATCTTCTCTTTACCTGTGAAGAATGCACAATTCTTGCACCTCTTGATCCATGCATAACAATCACTAAACATTTTGGGCCAATAATATCCAGCCTTCATGATCTTGAGAGCTGTCACTCTTGGAGAAAAATGACCCCCAACTGATCCACCATGGAACTCTTCTAACATTCTCTCAATCTGATTTGTCTCAATGCATCTCAACAACACTCCATTGATATCCTTTTTGAACAAGATGCCATCAACAAGTGCATATGGAATAGCCTACAATCTGAAGTGTCTTCTTTTGGCTTTGTTCATCTCTGGAGGGCATAGGCCTATTTGTAAGAAGTGCATTATGTCTTGGGTCCAAGCAAGGAGTGAGCATACCACCATTTTCTTCTTGAACATCTCTTTGTTCTTGGTTGTCTTGCAACACCAAAACAACATTCTTCTCTTTGCTTGCTTCAATTGATTGGCTCAAGGCCAATTGCTCACACAATCCCTTTCCGGACCAGCTTGGTGACTTTGATCTCAATGTCATACTCCATGACATGAGTAATCCACCTTGCACATTTTTCATTTAGATCTTTGTTGAGGAGGAAGTCTTTAACTCCCACATGAGAAACCAACAGTTGAACCTTGTTGTTTGAAACTAGATGCTTAAATTTCTTCAAGCTCCTAATCACTGCAAGAACATGCTTCTCAATGAAGGAATACCTTACTTCATAGTCCTCCAAGCTTTGGCTAAAGAAGGCAATTGGCTGCTCTGCATTTTCTTCATTTTGTTGTACTAAAATTGTAGAAATTGTATCATCACCGCCAAATGCATAAAGGATGAAATCTTTAGAGAAATCTGGGTTAATGAGAGTTGGAGCTTGTGAGATAGCTCTTTGATTGCCTCAAAACTTTCCTTACCTTCAGCTATCCATTTGAATGCCATACTTTTCTTCAACATCATAGTTATTGGCTTGACAAGGGCTGCAAAGTTTGGAACAAACCTTCGAACAAAATTGATTCTTCCCAAGAAACTTTGAAGAGCCTTCTTATGTCTTGGCAATGGCAATGCTCTTATTGCTTCAACCCTCTCTGGATCAATTGCTAATCCCTCTTTGGAAACAATGTGGCCTAGGAGCTTGCCTTCATGAGCTAGGAAAATGCATTTTTTGGGATTCAAGGATACCCCAAATCTTCTACATCTTTGGAACACTTGTCTCAAATGAAAGAGATGATCTGCTGCACTTTTAGAAAATATAGTAATATCATCTAGGTATATCAGCACTATTTTGTTGATCAATCCCTTGAACACCATATCCATTGCCCTTTGGAAAGTAGCTCGGTGTTAGACAACCCAAATGGCATTTTTCTATATGCATAGGTTCCCCATTTGGTGGTGAAGGCTGTTTTGAACTGATCATCTTCCTTTACCATGATCTGATTATACCCTGAATAACCATCTAGCAATGAAAACCTCTCAGAGCCAAAGCAACAACTTGCAAAATCTGCTCCATAGAAGGAAGTGGGTAGTGATCCTTGAGGGATGCTCTATTCAAATCTCTAAAGTCTACACACAACCTGATTTCTCCACTCTTCTTTCTGACTGGAACCAAGTTTGCAACCCAGCTTGAATGCTTGATGGGGAATATGATACTTGCCTCTATTAACTTATTCAATTCCTTTTTCATGAGAGGCTCAATGTGTGGATTGACCGGTCTTTGTTTTTTCCTGATGGGCCTAGCACTTGGATCTAGTTCAATTGTGTGTTGAGCTAGCTTGGGATTGAAACCTTTCAAGTCTTCATAGCTCCAAGAAAATACATCCGAGAACTCTTGGAAAAGTTGCATGAATTCATACCTTTCTTGCTCGGTTGCCACTTTACCAATTTGAAGTGACTTGCCTTCTCCAACTGAGATGGGCTCTGAATCCTCTCCCTTGACTTGGATGTTTGCTTTCTCCTTCCTAAATTGATCATTAGGATTGAAGATAGACTCTAAAGTCACAAGTCCTTTGGTAGTTTGTTGGTTCTCAACTGTACCACTTGATCACCATACTGTTGTTCTAACTTTTCTGATTTTTGGCTGAGAACTCAGCTTCTTCTTGCAAGAAATTGATGATTTGTTGGTCACTCTCAAACACTTGCCAACTTACATTATTGTCTAGCACTGATGGCCTCACAATCACATGGATGTTTGGCTACATTTTATCCCTTTTGATACTCTCTACAACATCAAAAGTTTGCTCCAACTGCTGCAAGCCTATCAACAACTTGGTTTTCTTTCCTAGGGATGGAGTTGATGCCAAAGCCCTCAAAATCCTCAATGAGGTCCCACACCCTATTCTTATAACTCTTGAGTAGGTCATTCTTGGCAGCATGTTGTCCTTTAACTTGATTAACAATCAGCTCACTATCACCAAAGACTTGTAAGTTCTTGATGCCTCTTTTCCTTGACCAATGCAACCCATGTATCAAGGCTTCATATTCAAGTAGTGTTGTTAGAACATGCAAACTGAAATCTAAAGGCTGAATAATACTTAATGCCTTGAGGTGAAACAAGCATAGCTCCTCCTCCTGCACCTTGTCTACTTCTTGATCCATCAAAGAACAACTGCCATACCTCATTGTCATCTTTATGGTCTGGCTTGGTGATGCTAGGAATAGGCTGATTTTCTTCATGCATGTAATAGACTCCTAGTTCAGATTCCTCTATTTCCTTGTAGGGATCAAAAGCATGTATCTTGCTTGCCCATTCATCAAGAGTCAAATCTGGGATGCTTCCAACTTTGGTATCAGCTTCATGTGTGCTTGGATAGTCCTCTTGATCAAATGTTGAACAGTTGGCATTGATTGGGCTTGGAGTATGAGGCTCAATGTGGAAGTTTGCAATAGGTTTAGACCTGATTGTGGCCTTGGCTCCATACCTTGTCCTAAACAACATGTGTGACCAATCAGCAAGATAAGTAGCCTCCAATTTTAGTTGTGAAATCCCTTGACAAACATATGGCAAAGAGTGGTGGCAAATCTATCACTGACACATCTTGCAAAATAGTGACATTGGGGCATGCATGCAAAGTGAGGCTCAAATATTTAATTACCCCAACTATGGCTACTATGTTGTCCCATCTAATTACACTACCCCTTGGATATGACTTCATATTGGAGGCCCAATGATCAGCTATTTCTTGGGCATCACGGAACTACTTGCCCTAGAATCAATCATGCAATTATGTACTAGTTTATCCCCAATGATCAATGAAACATAGAATGGAGGGGGCTTCAAAATTTACCTTGCTATCCTCCAAACTTCCCCTCAGGATGAGTGGCATTTGTGAGTACCTTCTCTTGCATATGAGCTTGCTGATTTGAGGTTGACCAATTCTTCATGGCAGCTTGTAGTAGATCCCTTTGGCCTGGGATGGATAGTGACTCCCACATAGATATGTTCACATTTGTCTTCTTCATTTGTTCAATGATGCTAAATGGGGTTGAAACATCCCTTTGCTGCCCTTTAATCTACACATTCTTCTCTTGTACATGGGCTGCAACAACTGGCATTTGAGCCGGTCTAGGAGGTGGCTTGGGCTGTCCTTGCACATTTGGAACTACATTTTTCTTGCCAACACCTGTGGAGTGATGGAAGGTTGTGGATCACCTGGATCTAATGACTTCCCTTCACCAATATTCCTCTTCTTTGACCGTGTGTTAGCTGCTACACTCTGAGAAGTTGTTTGATTCATACCACAAAAATCTTCAGCCTGCCAATTCACAAGTGTAGTCTCATTTGGAGTTGTATCTTGTTGAGATGTCCCTTGTTGTTGGTTTGTTTCTTGACTCACCTCACTCTCTACACCAGTTGTTGTCACCATCAAAGCTTGGTTCAAAGCACCATTGAAGCACATAGATTGGTTGTGAGGTTCACTACATGGGAAACACTAATCATACTCTTGAGCTACATTATTTTGCACATTGGCACTAAGGCTTTAGAGGTAGATGCAACATTGGGGTTATAGGGCTGAAATGGTCTATTGGTAGGAGGCCTTACTTGATTTTGATTTGCAGTTGGGTTGGGTGGCCTATTAGGCTGATATGGTTGTCTATTAGGCTGAGTTTGAGACTGATAAGAAGGCCTAAAACTTTGAGCTTGTTGCCTCTTGAGTGTAACCAGCTCATTGCCTAAATTTTGTAATTGTTTCATAACTTCTTGAAGCTCATTTGAGGCACTAGAGGATGAAGTAGAAGTTTCATTTGAACTCTGATTTCTAGGAGTGGGAATAGGAGCTAAAGTAGGTGCTTGACTAGTACTTGGGCTTTCCAAGTCTGGATATAAGGGCATAGGAGGCCTAGGTGCAAGTTTACTAGCTTGGATCAAACAATTCTCAGCCCTAATGGTGATGCTATAAGCTACAGGTATAGTTGCACCTCCCATGGATTGGATTAACATAGAAATGTTAGAATTTAAAGCCTTGAGAAAGTATAAGAAAGCACCTTGAGTTGTTGGCCTCACTGCCAATGGGATTCTATCCCATGTTCTTTGAAATCTGAAATTGAAGTCTGTTAGCTACTCATTGGGAGCTCTCTTGATAGTTTTCAGTTGCTCCAATAGAGACAAGTTGTCCCCTTTTCTCCAAATTGGTTATGGAGAGCTATGCACAATTGGTTCCAATTTTGGATAGAGCTGCCTCAAGGCTCTGAACCATTGCAAGGCTTTCCCTTTGAATGAAGATGCCAACAATTTGACAACAATTTGCATCTCAACAATCTCATGGATTGCACAAACATTAGCAATGTCTTTGACATGATCACCAGGAGTGGTCTGATTTTCCCCAGTAAAGTATGGGATATTCTTCAATGCAATTGGAACTAGGTTTTGTGCATTGAGAGCAAGTGGGCTACTGCTAGTAAAGTTGACATAAGGATTGGGTTGTGCCATTATGATTGGCCTGAGAACCCTTGTTGATTGGGTGAAAGGTCTACCAGGTGGAGGAGTTGATAGAGTTCTGTTTGGTGGAGATGGAGACCTTTGAATCCTCCTTCCCCTCTCTCTTCTTCCTGGGGATAATTGTAGATACTCAGAAAATCCCTCTTCTCTGGCCCTTGACCTTGTTTGGATTCTTCTCATGAATCTTCAGACTTGACTACTGAAACTAGTTGATTCTATCCTTTTGGAGTCACCAGATGTGCAAATCAAGGCTCTTTTCAAGCAAGAAACTTACAAAAATGCACATCAACTTTTTGTAATGAAGATGAAGACCTCTAAGGTCCCACCGGGTGTGCCAAAACTATTAGTGCAAATCTACAACACCCCTAAATGACCTTCAGATCTGCTAGTTCAGAATTGGGTCATTTAGTGTGATTGCACAACATTGAATTTTCTCCAAGGTGTGGGACCTTGCAGATGAGAAAATTCTCCAGAGAAAGCTGGTTCTTACTCCTCTGTTTAGGTGTATGCATGAATTTTGTAGAGGTTTAATACTAGATCCTACTCTAAATTCCAAGGAGACAGAGATAAAGGATGCAAAAAAAGAAACAAAACTAAGTAAAAATGGTGATACACCAAAGGAGTGATGAACTTCTATCTTGCAAATAAACACAAATCATAGAGATGTAACACCAAGCATGCACAGATTGCAGAATGTAATGAAAGACCAAAAAACAATAATATATGCATGAGAGGATTGAAAAAATCATTCACAAAACATGCATTACCATTCCCAAATTTGATACAATGCATTACATTGGCAGAAAAGGAAAAAAATGTGTCACAAGTTCCATGGAAGGTCTGAAACTCCTCAAATTCATGTGCCAAGGGGAAGAGGGGAGTCTGCAAGAACAAAATGTCCAACCCTTTACAAATGAGCCAAATCTGGCTTTTAACAATGAAAAAAAAAAAGAAAGAAAGAAAAAACATGGGAAAAATGATTTATGAAGTTCAACCACCAATCAAATCCCTTCAAAATGGCAAGGTGACTTCATGGAAAAACCCATTCCCAAAGTTTTTTGACCTCTTGAGAGAAAAATGACCCATACTTCATTAAAATTTTGGTGGTTGAATGTCAATTCTATTTTTCCCATGCATGCCAAAGTGTTTTTCATTTTTCTCCCACAAAACTCCACCAAAAACAAAATTGAATAGTCCATCATGTAGAGGGTTTCACAAGCTTTCCAATGATATAAAGAACGTGAAAATATGAGCTCTGGATCAAAAGATATGGCCCTCTGAAGATTTAGGGAAAAACTGGCAAAATTAGGGCAAAAATGGGTTCACGGGCCGAAATTTGAATTTTTTCCCCTTTTTTGAATTTGGGAAAATTTCCCAAAAATCCTCTCCACCCCCCCTCCTGCCATGTGTCACCTTCCCATTGATGGGAAAGGTGGGCTCAAAACTCATTTTTTTTTTTTTTTGCAACTTTGGAAAATTTTCAAAAATACTTCTCACACCCCGACTCCCGCCCTGACACGTGACACGTGGCACCACTCATTGCTGGGGATGGGCTTCATTTTCTTCTTTTTTTTCACTCATGGGACCACTTTGGAAAATTTTCCCTTTTCCCTTTCCACCCTCCAACCTCCTTGGAAAACACGTTCCAACTTTTTTCTGCGGACCTCCTTCCGCCATTTTGACTTTGGACACATTTTGGCGTCCTCGGTTGTCTTTGCGGCTTTGGGCCAAATTTTTTGATTTTTTGACTTTCCCCAAAAAGGGCTAAGTGCCCAAATTTCTCCTCGGGCCTCACCAATGTGCTTCCTTCTTCTCCGTGGGCATGGCTTCAATATTTTCCTTTGCCCCTCTACCCAACTCCTTGGAAATTTCTCCAACTTTCACTCTGGCCACCTGCCCGACCATTCCACCGCCACGTGGCACATTTTTCATTGGCCGCGGGCCTGTCAAGGGAAATTTTTCCCAAAAAACTCCACCGAGCCATAACTTGCAAAATACAAGGAGTTAGGAGAAACTTTTTACCTTTTGGAAAGGGAGAAAATCTCTATCTGATGAAGCCATTACCAAAAAATTTTGAGTGCCTAAAAAGTGAAAAAAATTGACTGAGGCACAAGGAAGGAAGGAATGAAGGAAAGTTAGCCAAAATAAGTAGGGGCTTATTTTGGATAACAATTTTGGTGACTCAGAGGGGTCATCTGCCTGCTAGATGAAGTGACCAGCTACCTGAAGCAATCCATTGGGCAATGGAGTCATGAACTTAACTACTTGTTACTCTCAATCCATTAGAAAATCTCTAGAATGAAGATTGTGAGAGTAGAACATTACTTGATTTGGAACATGATCTACAAAAGATGCATCCTTGGGACAACAAAACTTATGCCAAAGCACTTAGGGAAATGTAAAACTAAGCTACAACAAAACAATGTGCATAAGCACTTGGAGGAATAAAAATCTAAGCTAATATGTACAAGGTGAGAAGTTTCCTTCTAGTAGCAATGCTTTAGATGGATTCCATTAACTGGAATCTGTAGTTCTTCACCATCCAATGTAGACAATTGGAAGGCATTGTTGTTCTTGCATTTTGTGACCATGTAGGGGCCACTCCAAATGGCATCAAACTTTGAATGCCTTCCTGGATTTTCTCGGTCTGCATCCCATTTCAACACTAGATCTCCAACTTGGAAGGTTCTAGCCTTAGCTTTCCTATCAAAGCTTCTCTTGATCAAAGCTTGGTCCTTCTCCATTGTTTGGGCTGCAAGCTCTCTGATTTCTTGGAGTTCCATCAATTCTACATATCTAACCTCCATGGGTTCAAACTCCAACAATTCCAATTGCTTCATGAGTTCCAATGTTGGCAACTCAAGTGACATAGGCAAGATTGCCTCTCTCCCATAAACAAGTCTGAATGGAGAGTTACATGTGGATCTCTTGGGAGTTATCCTATCAGCCCATAGAGCTGATTTGAGCTTAGTGTGCCAAGTCCTCTGATTCTCATCAAGAGTCCTCTTGATGATCCTTAATAGATTCTTGTTTGTAGATTCAGCTTGGCCATTACCTTGAGGGTAATAATTTGATGAAGTGCTCAAATAGATCCCATTTCTAACAGCCCATTCAGTGACCCTTGATCCTATGAATGCCAATGCATTATCTGATATTATAGTGGCAGGTATACCAAATCTGGTTGTTATCCCCTCATAGAAGTCTAGAATGCTAGATTCATTTGCCTCTTTGAGTGCCACCACCTCAGTCCATTTTGTGAAGTAGTCTGTTGCTGTTAGAATCCACTTGTGTCCTTGGCTTGAGTTTGGATTAATGACTCCAATGAAGTCCAAACCCCATTGCATGAATGGCTGGTCAACTGAGATTGGGTGCAATGGAAGTGCTACTAATCTTTCTTTCTGTGAAGAATGCACAATTCTTGCACCTCTTGATCCATGCATAACAATCACTAAACATCTTGGGCCAATAATAACCAGCCTTCATGATCTTGAGAGCTGTCACTCTTGGAGAAAAATGACCCCAGCTGATCCACCATGGAACTCTTCTAACATTTTCTCAATCTGATTTGTCCCAATGCATCTCAGCAACACTCCATTGATATCTTTTTGAACAAGATGCATCAACAAGTGCATATGGAATAGCCTGCAATCTGAAGTGTCTTCTTTTGGCTTTGTTCATCTCTGGAGGGCATAGGCCTATTTGTAAGAAGTGCATTATGTCTTGGGTCCAGCAAGGAGTGAGCATACCACCATTTTCTTCTTGAACATCTCTTTGTTCTTGGTTGTCTTGCAACACCAAAACAACATTCTTCTCTTTGCTTGCTTCAATTGATTGGCTCAAGGCCAATTGCTCACACAATCCCTTTCCTCGGACCAGCTTGGTGACTTTGATCTCAATGTCATACTCCATGACATGAGTAATCCACCCTGCACATTTTTCATTTAGATCTTTGTTGAGGAGGAAGTCTTTAACTCCCACATGAGAAACCAACAGTTGAACCTTGTTGTTTGAAACTAGATGCTTAAATTTCTTCAAGCTCCTAATCACTACAAGAACATGCTTCTCAATGAAGGAATACCTTACTTCATAGTCCTCCAAGCTTTGGCTAAAGAAGGTAATTGGCTGCTCTGCATTTTCTTCATTCTGTTGTACTAAAATTGTAGAAATTGTATCATCACCGCCAAATGCATAAAGGATGAAATCTTTGGAGAAATCTGGGTTAATGAGAGTTGGAGCTTGTGAGATAGCTTCTTTGATTGCCTCAAAACTTGCCTTACCTTCAGCTATCCATTTGAATGCCATACTTTTCTTCAACATCATAGTTATTGGCTTGACAAGGGCTGCAAAGTTTGGAACAAACCTTGAACAAAATTGATTCTTCCCAAGAAACTTTGAAGAGCCTTCTTATGTCTTGGCAATGGTAGTGCTCTTATTGCTTCAACCCTCTCTGGATCAATTGCTAACCCTTCTTTGGAAACAATGTGGCCTAGGAGCTTGCCTTCATGAGCTAGGAAAATGCATTTTTTGGGATTCAAGGATACCCCAAATCTTCTACATCTTTGGAACACTTGTCTCAAATGAAAGAGATGATCTGCTGCACTTTTAGAAAATACAAGTAATATCATCTAGGTATATCAACACTATTTTTTTGATCAATCCCTTGAACGCCATATCCATTTCCCTTTGGAAAGTAGCTCCGGCATTAGACAACCCAAATGGCATTTTTCTATATGCATAGGTTCCCCATTTGGTGGTGAAGGCTATTTTGAACTGATCATCTTCCTTTACCATGATCTGATTATACCCTGAATAACCATCTAGCAATGAAAACCTCTCAGAGCCAGCAACAACTTGCAAAATCTGCTCCATAGAAGGAAGTGGGTAGTGATCCTTGAGGGATGCTCTATTCAAATCTCTAAAGTCTACACAACCTGATTTCTCCACTCTTCTTTCTAACTGGAACCAAGTTTACAACCCAGCTTGAATGCTTGATGGGAATATGATACTTGCCTCTATTAACTTATTCAATTCCTTTTTCATGAGAGGCTCAATGTGTGGATTGACCGGTCTTTATTTTTTCTTGATGGGTTTAGCACTTGGATCTAGTTCAATTGTGTGTTGAGCTAGCTTGGGATTGAAACCTCTCAAGTCTTCATAGCTCTAAGAAAATACATCTGGGAACTCTTGGAAAAGTTGCATGAATTCATACCTTTCTTGCTCGGTTGCCACTTTACCAATTTGAAGTGATTTTCCTTCTCCAACTGAGATGGGCTCTGAATCCTCTCCCTTGACTTGGATGTTTGCTTTCTCCTTCCTAAATTGATCATTAGGATTAAAGATAGACTCTAAAGTCACAAGTCCTTTTGGTAGTTTGTTGGTTCTCAATCTGTACCACTTGATCACCATACTGTTGTTCTAACTTTTCTGATTTTTGGCTGAGAACTCAGCTTCTTCTTGCAAGAAATTGATGATTTTTGGTCACTCTCAAACACTTGCCAACTTACATTATTGTCTAGCACTGATGGCCTCACAATCACATGGATGTTTGGCTACATTTTATCTCTTTTGATACTCTCTACAACATCAAAAGTTGCTCCAACTGCTGCAAGCCTATCAACAACTTGGTTTTCTTTCCTAGGGATGGAGTTGATGCCAAAGCCCTCAAAATCCTCAATGAGGTCCCACACCCTATTCTTATAACTCTTGAGAAAGGTCATTCTTGGAAGCATGTTGTCCTTTAACTTGATTAACAATCAAGCTCACTATCACCAAAGACTTGTAAGTTCTTGATGCCTCTTTTCCTTGACCAATGCAACCCATGTATCAAGGCTTCATATTCAGCAGTGTTGTTAGAACATGCAAACTAAAATCTAAAGGCTGAATAATACTTAATGCCTTGAGGTGAAACAAGCATAGCTCCTCCTCCTGCACCTTGTCTACTTCTTGATCCATCAAAGAATAGTTTCCATACCTCATTGTCATCTTTATGGTCTGGCTTGGTGATGCTAGGAATAGGCTGATTTTCTTCATGCATGTAATAGACTCCTAGTTCAGATTCCTCTATTTCCTTGTAGGGATCAAAAGCATGTATCTTTCTTGCCCATTCATCAAGAGTAAGATTTGGGATGCTTCCAACTTTGGTATCAACTTCATGTGTGCTTGGATAGTCCTCTTGATCAAATGTTGAATAGTTGGCATTGATTGGGCTTGGAGTATGAGGCTCAATGTGAAAGTTTTGCAATAGGTTCGGACCTGATTGTGGCCTTGGCTCCATACCTTGTCCTAAACAACATGTGTGACCAATCAGTAGATAAGTAGCCTCAATTTTAGCTGTGAAATCCCTTGACAAACATATGGCAAAAGAGTGGTGGTAAATCTATCACCGACACATCTTGCAAAACAAGTGACATTGGGGCATGCATGCAAAGTGAGGCTCAAATCTTTAATTACCCCAACTGTGGCTACTATTGTCCCATCTAATTACACTACCCCTTGGATATGACTTCATATTGGAGGCCCAGCTGATCAGCTATTTGCTTGGGCATCATAGAACTACTTGCCCCAGAATCAATCATGCAATTATGTACTAGTTTATCCCCAATGATCAATGAAACATAGAATGGAGGGGGCTTCAAAACTTTACCTTGTTGTCCTCCAAAATTTCCCTCAGGATGAGTGGCATTTGTGAGTACCTTCTCTTGCATATGAGCTTGTTGACTTGAGGTTGACCAATTCTTCATGGCAGCTTGTAGTAGATCCCTTTGGCCTGGGATGGATAGTGACTCCCACATAGATATGTTCACATTTGTCTTCTTCATTTGTTCAATGATGCTAAATGGGGTTGAAACATCCCTTTTCTGCCCTTTAATCTACACATTCTTCTCTTGTACATGGGCTGCAACAACTGGCATTTGAGCTGGTCTAGGAGGTGGCTTGGGTTGTCCTTACACATTTGGAACTACATTTTGCTTGCCAACACCTTGTGGAGTGATGGAAGGTTGTGGATCACTGGATCTAATGACTTCCCTTCACCAATATTCCTCTTCTTTGATTGTGTGTTAGCTGCTACACTCTGAGAAGTTGTTTGATTCATACCACAAAAATCTTAGCTTGCCAATTCACAAGTGTAGTCTCATTTGGAGTTGTATCTTGTTGAGATGTCCCTTGTTGTTGGTTTGTTTCTTGACTCACCTCACTCTCTATACCAGTTGTTGTCACCATCAGAGCTTGGTTCAAAGCACCATTGAAGCACATAGATTGGTTGTGAGGTTCACTACATGGGAAACACCAATCATACTCTTGAGCTACATTATTTTGCACTGGCACTAAGGCTTTAGAGGTAGATGCAACATTGGGGTTATAGGGCTGAAATGGTCTATTGGTAGGAGGCCTTACTTGATTTTGATTTGTAGTTGGGTTGGGTGGCCTATTAGGCTGATATGGTTATCTATTAGGCTGAGTTTGAGACTGATAAGAAGGCCTAAAACTTTGAGCTTGTTGCCTCTTGAGTGTAACCAGCTCATTGCCTAAATTTTGTAATTGTTTCATAACTTCTTGAAGCTCATTTGAGGCACTAGAGGATGAAGTAGAAGTTTCATTTGAACTCTGATTTCTAGGAGTGGGAATAGGAGCTAAAGTAGGTGCTTGACTAGTACTTGGGCTTTCCAAGTCTGGATATAAGGGCATAGGAGGCCTAGGTGCAAGTTTACCAACTTGGATCAAACAATTCTCAGCCCTAATGGCGATGCTATAAGTTGTAGGTATAGTTGCACCTCCCATGGATTGGATTAACATAGAAATGTCAGAATTTAAAGCCTTGAGAAAGTATAAGAAAGCACCTTGATTGTTGGCCTCACTTATCAATGGGATCTATCCATGTTCTTTGAAATCTGAAATTGAAGTCTATTAGCTGCTCATTGGGAGCTCTCTTGATAGTTGTTAGTTGCTCCAATAGAGACAAGTTGTCCCCCTTTTCTCCAAACTGGTTGTGGAGAGCTATGCACAACTGGTTCCAATTTTGGATAGAGCCTACCTCAAGGCTCCTGAACCATTGCAAGGCTTTCCCTTTGAATGAAGATGCCAACAATTTGACAAAATTTACATCTCAACAATCTCATGGATTACACAAACATTAGCAATGTCTTTGACATGATCACCAAGAGTGGTCTGATTTTCCCCAGTAAAGTATGGGATATTCTTCAATGCTGCAATTGGAACTAGGTTTTGTGCATTGAGAGCAAGTGGGATGCTACCAAGTAAAGTTGACATAAGGATTGGGTTGTGCCATTATGATTGGCTTGAGAACCCTTGTTGATTGGGTGAAAGGTCTACCAAGTGGAGGAGTTGATAGAGTTCTATTTGGTGGAGATGGAGACCTTTGAATCCTCCTTCCCCTTCTCTTCTTCCTAGGGATAATTGCAGATACTTAGACAATCCCTCTTCTCTGGCCCTTGACCTTGTTTGGATTCTTCTCATGAATCTTCAAACTGGACTACTGAAACCTAGTTGATTCTATCCTTTTGGAGTCACCAGATGTGCAAATCAAGGCTCTTTTCAAGCAAGAAACTTACAAAAATGCACATCAACTTTGTTGTAATGAAGATGAAGACCTCTAAGGTCCCATTGGGTGTGCCAAAACTATTAGTGCAAATCTACAACACCCCTAAATGACTTTCAGATCTGCTGTAGTTCAAATTGGGTCATTTAGTGTGATTGCACAACATTGAATTTTCTCAAGGTGTGGGACCTTGCAGGTGAGAAAATTCTCCAGAGAAATCTAGTTCTTACTCCTCTATCTAGGTGTATGCATGAATTTTTGTAGAGGTTTAATACTAGATCCTATTCTAAATTCAAGGAGACAAAGATAAAGGATGCAAAAAAGAAACAAAACTAAGTAAAAATGGTGATACACCAAAGGAGTGATGAACTTCTATCTTGCAAATAAACAAAATCATAGAGATGTAACACCAAGCATGCAAAGATTTCTAGAATGTAATGAAATACCAGAAAACAATAATATACACATGAGAGGATTGAAAAAATCATTCACAAAACATGCATTACCATTCCCAAATTTGATACAATGCATTACACTGGTAGAAAGGAAAAAAACATGTCACAAGTTCCATGGAAGGTCTGAAACTCCTCAAATTCACATGCCAAGAGGAAGAGGGGAGTCTGCAAGAACAAAACGTCCAACCCTTTACAAATGAGCCAAATCTGGCTTTTAATGGCGAAGTAGAAGAAGGGAAAGCAAAAAATGGGAAAAAGATTTATGAGTTCAACTACCAATAAAATCCCTTCAATTTCACATGCAAGGTGATGGGCTTAAATGTTCAAACCCATACGCCAAAGTACATGCTTGGAAAAAATGACCCATACTTCATTAATTTTGGTGGTTGAATGTCAATTCTGTATTTTTGCATGCAGAGATGTTTTCTCATTTTTCTCCCACCAAAATCCACAAAAAACAAAATTGAATAGTCCATCATGTAGAGGGTTTCACAATATTTCCATTGATATAAAGAAACATGAAAAATGAGCTCTGGATCAAAAGATATGGCCCTCTGAAGATTTAGGCAAAAACTGGAAAAATTAGGGCAAAAAATGGGTTCTCGGGCCAAAATTTGAATTTTTCCCTTTTTGAATTTGGGAAAATTTCCCAAAAATCCCCACCCCCGCCTCTCTCTTGCACATGGCACTTTCCCATTCATTTGATGGAGGTGCGGGCTCAAACTCACCGAGCGCTTTTTACAACTTTGGAAAATTTTCAAAAATTTTACGCCCTGACTCCCACCGCTGACAGGACACGTGTCACTAACTCGTTGCTCATGTGGGCTTTTCCTCCATTTTTTTCCTTTGGGCCCATGGACTATTTTGGAAAAAATCTCCTCAACTCCTTGGAAAATTTTCCAACTTACCTCCACCAGCGGACACGTGGCGGCATTTTATTGCTCATGGACACGTGGCCAACAACTTTTCTCCTTAGTTGGTCCATGCGGCTTCATGGGCCAATTTTTGATTTTTTGACTTTCACCCCAAAAGGGGCTAAGTGCCCAAATTTCTCCCTGCCTCCGCCGACATGCTTCCTTCTTCTCCATGGGCATGCGCTTAAATATTTTCCCTTTGTGCCCTCCACCAAATCCTTGGCAATTTCTCCAACTTCGCTCCGCCGGCCTGACCTCCACCGCCACGTGGCACCTTTTCATTGGGTGGGCCTATCAAGGAAAATTTTCCCCAAAAAACTCCACTAGGGCCATAACTTGCAAAATACAAGGAGTTAGGAGGACTTCTTTACCTTTCTGGAAAGGGGAGAAGATCCTCTATCTGATGAAGCAATACCCAAAAATTTTGAGTGCCGAAAAGTGAAAAAAATTGATTGAGGCACAAGGAAGGAAGGAATGAAGGAAAGTTAGCCAAACAAGTCGTTAAGTATAAGTACACCATCTTTAATAATGGGAAATATTGAGGAATTCAATTAGTGTTGTCCTATAATGATATAACTAAATTAGTGGCATGGTACTTGATGGTATTAAAAATAAACATTTACTTAATCGATTAAGCTTGGGGTAGAATTAACTGTAATTCTTTACCTCAATAAAAGATCATTTTGATCCCTTCATAAAGGACATTATTGAATGAGATTTAAGGAGATAGTAAATCAAATTTGGGAAAATTAAATGTCCTTGGATCAACTTAAGATAGGACCTTAGGTACAACTCATTCAATGAGAAGGTGTCGTGAGACCTAGACTTTTCGTCATGATTTAATAATAACCTTGAAAATAATAAGATACCATGTTCCAATACAGACTCTTGGTGGGTTAACTCACTACATCCGCTACACATTCGTATCCCTATAATGATGGTTGTCACCATTTGGATATTATTGCTTAGTAGTTGTATTGAGTTACCTCATCAAGAGACTGGATTGTGGTAGGGTGTTGCTTTTAGTAAAAAAATTGTTATAGATATAAAGATAGATTGATCCTCACAGATATGCACCCCGATATTAGCTTATGATGGCTATGGAGAGGGAAGTGGTCTAGTAATGAGGTGAATTATTATGAAGACACTTACTTTCCCATAGGCATCATAGGATGACATAGAGGTATGTCTTCTTGCATAGGAGTTAAATGGATTTGTACCTCAGACAAGACTTGTATCCATTTACAAAATCTATGTTTGTGAATCCATATAACTGAATAAGTGATTAAGGTGATATGACAAATTCCTAATGACGAGTGTGTCATCATGGAATTGAGCATGGCATACATGACTCTAAAAATTTATGCAAAGTAGTGTAAGTTGTTGATTACATTGTCGTGATTTCACTATGATCTAAGTTGTGAGATTTCCCTCGTGGATATCCTAGGTGGAACCACATAAACACTTGGGAATCTTCACTTAAATATCATACCCTGATAAAGGAAAACCAAAGGATACATTAAATTTATTGGCTCGTACAGAGCATTGAGGGAGAGTGAATAGGTTAAGTCTTCCCTCATGCAGCTGCACATGGTTTATGACAGTTATTGGAAATGGTTTGCAATAAAATTTATATTGGATTTAAATATATAGGTATTTAAATTCAGTTGCATAAAGTAAAAAAAATAATAAATATGAAGTGACAAAAAGTGGATGTTACATTTTGGTATCAGAGCTAAAGGTTGCAACTCTTAGACTTATTGGGTCCTTACGCTAATTAAAAATTTTATTTTATTTTTAAGAACAATGGATATGAGAAGGATAAACCTAGAGGAAAGAACCGGGTCAAATTTTTGTTGTGGGTTCAATGGTGCAAAATTTAGATGAAATTATAACAATCCTTCAATATACCCGGAACTAGATAGATGCATTGGAGTAGTTGATGATTGGTGAAAATGATAAGTTGGATAAAAGACAACTTCCATTTGTTACTAATGAACAACAAGGGAGTTGTTTGAATGATGAACTAACCAATGGTGGAAATTTTTGGACTTACAAATCCAAAGACAAACTAAACCCAAAATTGGGGGAAGAATTGGATAAACATGGACCTTTTTCCGATAAGGTGATATTTGGAAAAGCCAATAGGCTAAAACCAAATCTGCAAGACATTCCCACTCATAAAAATGAAAAGGATCATAAGAGTGTTAATTTTTCTTCATCTCGTAGAATGCTAAGAAAATTTGGTGGAAAAAGCATAGTAGAAAATGTGTTCTGCCAAAAATAAAATTGACAAAAACTTATTGTAGTAACCTGCAAGAAAAGGTAGAATCTACTACAAATAACAATGTTAAATGCAGTCAATCATGACTTTTGGTGGATTTTTCACGTGTGGTAATGGATATTATGCCAACAATTTTCCTTTAAAGAAGATGAAAAATCATCGAATGATGATGCATACTACAAGGACAGACAACAAAGGAAAGGAACAAGTATCCCTAACATGATGTTGGGGAAGTTGTGAAGGGTTTCTGAGGTTAGTATCATACAATGCTAAGAAAAATGGATTTTTGTACCTAATGAAAAACTAACCAACAATTGAGAAACCTAAATTTTCCTTGTAGTATGGGATAAAAATGTGCAAATTTTAGACTCATGTCTGATAACGTAGCATTTATTTGAATGATTATTCTATTTTGTCACAAAAATTGATGTACATGAGTATTATTTCAACTCGAGATATTGAAATTATCATATTTCAGTTTGTTTGACTTTGAATAATGGAATAAAAAGTTGATGGAAAATTTTATAGCTTATAAAGTAACTTTGTTACTTATCACTTCGTGAGATTTAAAGTAAGCAAGTTTTCTTGGTCTTTTATAAACCTGTAGACCTCTTTCTTGAGGATAGATAAATAGGCTATTAGTACTCATTTTAAGTCAATGCTAGTTAAAATTTCCTTAATAAACATTTTGATGGCTCCATAAGCTTGGATAACCAAGTTGACAATATTCTTTGGTCAAACTAGGATTTATGAGATAAAAAGAGTAAGATGTGTCAAGTGGTAGATAGCTGATTTATGAAATATCTTATTTATAATCGAGTAAATGATTGATTGTATCTTGCTTATAGATTAAATACTACAAAGTCTTGACCCTTCAATAAGAAGTCTTTAACAAAGCAGAAAATGTGATATGTCAGAATGAAACACAATAGATAGGCACACTGTAATTTTTAGTAAGAAAGGAACAAATATTTCTAAAATGATATCATGTAACGATTATTAGGACCAATCTGTTCTGTTTTAAAAAAAAGAGTTATAGGTTTGGGAAAGTAAAGCCTACCTAACTTAGGTCTTTAACTTCGTGAAAGTTATAATAAGTCTATAAAGGAGTGGCATGCTAGTTCTAAAAATATTTGATAATGTATAAATTGAACTAAGGTAATACCCTGATCAAGGAAAGAAACCCAAAGAGTAATGAACACACCAATGGATGTAACTGTGTTGTTGTTCCTCCAAATGTTTATATACTAAGGAATCATTACCTTTAAATTAGGGATTCATCAATCAAGGTGAAAATTTTTGGAATGCCCTTAAGGGATTTCGTAAGCCCTTTTAATAGTATGATTATTGTGTAGGTACTTCGTCACCTATACCACTGTTACTTGATTACTTTGATGAACTCATAAATTTGTTATGAGATGACTAGGTGATTGTAGTATGTATCTTTTTTAATGATATAATGAGGAATAAATTATATTAAAATGCCTAGTTCATACCTGTTATTATGAAAACTAAGGGAGTATAGACTTATATTTGGTTTTATCAAGTTTCGAATGTACGACCTTGCTTGGGTGTTGGTCTTTCTATGACTAAATTGAAGTTAGAGGTAACTCAATATATTGTGTTGTATTAATATTATACATGATTGAATAACAAGTTAAGAATTATTTATCTTAACTAATTTCATATAAGTTGTTTGTGTATATAACTTAAAGATATAAATATTGAAATTCTACTCTATCAAGGTATCAAAGGATTAATATATTATAACTATTAATGAAGTTGTGTTATATAAACTTTAGGGAACTAGAATAATAAGATTATAGTTACTTAAGTTTGGGGTTATATGACTGTAACATTACTATTCTATCCCTACTGAAGATGATTGTGATCAGTTGTGTTTGATGGGAATACTTATGTTTATCTTGAGTAAATACTTGTCGAATTCAAAAGTAGTGGTACCTTGCTGCTTCAAAACATATTCTCGGGAATTTTACAAAACTCTTCATACTTTTGGAGAATTATATGCATGAATAAGTCACATTTCTCCCTATGTACTAAAAAAATGGATTGGAATAAGTTAATCATTGAGATGATGATGCTTTTAGATGGGAGGTATGTAATTCCCCTATTGTGATGATATCTATACTTGTTATTTAAATGAGGTATGTTGTCATTGATATGTGATTTATGTTCTGTGTTGTGCTCTTAGGAACTACTAGAGCATGATTATTGTAATGATATAAATTTATTTTAAGATCTGACTCTAATCATTCTTATGAAAACGTTGAAATTATGTTGACTTATCATCAAGTACTCACTTGACTGGTTTTTGAAATAAAACTAGTGATTTCAGCTTGCGGAAAGTGAAATCAGATTCTTGGGACAAAAGAATAACATGTAATCTGGTAAATTTTTTAAATTCTGATATGGATTATGTTCTATAGAAAATGTCATTTATATTTGAAGAAGGTAATTATCTTGAATCATTTACATTCATCTAAGCATTTCTTTGATCAATATGTTAGTTACAATTTGTTTTATATGCCAAAATTGACTACATTATGCTTCTTATATGCCATCATGTTTAAGCTTAAATGAATATAAGGTTGCAAGAGATGTTTTGTAATCTCTTATTAATACAACCATATTGTTTCTTAATCTTACATTGATTCAATAATTGCAAAGGATGATGTTTTGGCTATATGATTAAAAATAAAGTAAGGCATGATAAATCCTATTCGAAGGTGAAGTTATGTTGATGGACCTAATTATGTTCTATTTTCATTTAATTATTTTAAACTAATCTTAGGTTGGCATCTTATATTAAAGGATTTAAGACCTAATTAAGATCCTAGACCTACCCTAATGCAAAGCCAATTTGCTAAGGGTGACATTAATTCATTTATGTTTTGATGTGTAATGGATTTTGGGCATAAATTGAGTGTTTGAAAGTAGTTGGTATTGTTGTTTCTCATCTCTATTATAGCTTTCAACCTTATGATATATTAAGGATTTGATAATTTTTAGGTCATTTATCGACCAAATACGGTAAGATGAATGTGGATTCCTTGTGACTTTAATCTTGGTCTTGGACTAACTACATAATCATTAACTTAACCAAATTATAGGATGGATATATTTGTATGGACCATAGCTAAGAATCCAAATACATAATGATTATTTGATAATTGAGGTTTGAAAGTATTATTGCAAAGATCAATCTCATGCATGCAATTGGAATGGTCAAACTATTGTTATTATTATCACATCTTACAAATTGGGGACATGCAAAGTCTATGGCTCAAGGACTATTTTTGAAAACTATATGGAACTCCAACTAAGCTTAGATAATGAAGAAAATGGAAGGCAATGTTAACATAAGTTCACTGAGCTAATTTAAGGACATGTTCGATTAAAGTGCATTATGTTAAATTATTCAACCACTAATTATGGTGGGATTGGAGGAGGTGGTGGTGACTAGACTCCCAAAACCATTAAGGAACATTAATAGGCTTTAATGCACTGACCAAATTTTGGGGAGTCTCAAAGCTTCATGGAGAAGCTACCAGATGGTTTGCATGTAGACATTTTGTTTGATCTTTCATTCTAAGATATATCATGTTATCACCAAATCACAACACCCTTCTATGGTTTATACAAGCGCATATATTTGAACTCACAGTGTGATTGGATAACATGGGTACTATCTCCAAGTTGTGGGACTTGCTACTTGAGATAGACCTCCAGAGAAAGCTGGTTCTTGCTCCTAAACTACCTACCACAATCTACTCTAATGCAGGGGAAACTAACTATTCTAATCTAAATTTCCAAGAGACCAGGGAGAGAGAATGCATGAAATGAAAGCCTACACTAAAGTGGTGATACACCAGAAAAGGAGGGTGTGAGTAGTCTTTAAATGCATGAAATACAAAAGCAAAGTGCACACTAGAAGAGGTGATGACAGTTCTCCATAATCTAGCAAAACGCATTCACAACAATATTTCAAACATACACAATGATAATGGATCCCTGCATGAACATAATAATAGACACAATATTCTTGTAATCAAGGTTGAAGGGGCAAGAAGAATGCAAGAAAACACGGCAGGGGAAGATATATCCACAAACTTATATTTTATTGCTTCATGATATGTACAGTTCAATCATTACAAGATAAGGGCCTGGATCACCATGCAAGGAGTCCACAACAAGGGCTTGTAACACATCAGCTTCACAAAGCAATTTTGGCAGAGCTCTGCTACAAAAAACTACCTCCTTTACAATGAGCCCATCACTCCAATTTATAGAAAAATGAGAAGAGAGAGAGGGAAAATGAAAATCCCGAAATATGTCCTTCCACCAATTGTAAGAGGCATTAAATGGAGTGAAATGATTATATATTACTTGTAAAATGCTCCCCATCTTTTGTCCCAAAGTTTGCAAGAGAGAAATAATGATGACCATGCCTTTTAATTGCACTCCCAACCACCAAATAAAACACTGTTATGAACCAAGCCACGTTTTCTAAAAAATATTGATCAATCTCTCATCAAATCTGGAATTTCTTGATTTACGTGCATTAGCCTCGAGCCACGATTCCAAGTACCATTTTGTGTGATTTCATTGAGAGATGCAAAATTTATGGCCTTAAAGTGCGGGACGGTTGTTTTGGGTCCGGCAGACGTTTTCGTCATTTGACGGGAATGAGCATTAACCGACTAGAGCCGAATATGTTTCTCTTAATTAAATCGAGCTCGAGTCAAAAGTTATGGCTGTTTGAAGTTCACGGGTCAAACATTGAATTTTCTTCCTTCACAATCGCTTTGCTTTGCCGCGTCCCTCGCGTACTTTTGTCCATTTGTCGGCCACATTCTCCCGCATCGGCCGATTGAGCTTCCTCGTCTCTCTTTTGCTGCCTTTTCACCTTTTCGGCCAGTTCCACGTCCACGTGTACCTTTGTCCCTGGCCTCTCCTCGACAAAAACCTACGAAGCGCCCGAAATGGACCGTCTTTGGCTTTTCGGCCGGTTCGCATCCCTCGCGTACCTTTGTCCCAGATGTCCCAAACCGCGCGAAAACAAAACTTGACGATTTTTTCCACTTTGGTCGGTTCGGATTTTCACGTCCCAAGCTGTCCCAATCACAGCCATTTGCGGACCGCATGGAAGCTTTTCGACCGATTCACGCCCGACGTCCCAACTGTCCCCATGGACCGCCTGGGACAAGAATGTCCGACTTAGCCAATTTTCTCTATATTTCGGCCTTAAGCTTGGTTTTTTTGCAATTTTTTCACCTTTTCTAACTCGTTGGGTTTTCTTCTTGGATGGGAGAGTTAGAAAGAAGCCGAGGGGGCCCAAAAACACGATTTTGGGCCTTTAATCAATCTATTTGCTTGGGACTAAAGAATTTGATGCATGTTATCAAAATTACCTTGAGGGTGAATTTTGGATAACATCTCCTTCATTGAATTCACCTCGAGGAAACTTTTCATGCAACACTATAAACGATGTGATGCCAAATTTAGTGGTTGCATAAATATTTATTCCACTCAATGATGGTATAATTTTGGAGGTTTTTCTTAATGGTGATACTAAATTTTCAAACAGGATTACAAAGTGAACCTGGTAATGGGGACTAAGAAATCGAGTTCATTTTCACTTTCAAGCTTGATAGCCCCTAACTCAAGAGAATATCTTGCTCAATTTACTTATTTCAAGTAAAGAACCTTGCTCTTGCAATGAATTTTATTCTCTAGTTCCCATTTTTGATTATGAATCATTGTTTGACTATCTGGTTTGTATATTTGAGTATTACTCTAAATATGGTTATATAGTGTTATAACAATATCTCAATCCCGAATTTGAATTTGTGGCTTCAAATATTAGTGTAAGGTTGTTTTTGGGAAATATTATTATCTTAAACACGTTGGATTTTGTGCTTTTTCCCTCAAAGTACTAAAATTTGGATGAGGATATCCCTTCTCTATAAGTAATGCAAGTTTGGTTTGTTATATATGGATAAATATTTGTACATGGAGATGGGTGATCAAATAGTTAAGACTGGTTAGATTATCTTTTATGATAATGGGTGCTTGTGTTTTCTTCTAACCGTTCTACCCCGAATGGGTTGTTGGTTATTGATTTTGTCTGCACCTTTTGTGATCTTGTTTTTTTATTCGGTAGTGATTCATTATTCACTGGGTGAATGATTTTTGACTCCATGTTTTCAACTTAGAAATGGACTGGCTATGTCAAGTTAATAACCCAATTTGTTATAGGATTATGGGTTGTGAGATGAGAACTAGTTATGTTGATACTCGTAAGGAGCCTTAGGCTCACTCAGTTACATGATTATATTGGTTGGACTCTGTAAGTAAATTTTGGTTGAAATAGTTATATCTAGAACTATAAATGTTGCTCTTGATATTTGTATTAAGTTGTTTTAAAGTTAGTGATAGGCTTGTTGTTAGATAGACTATTGATGAATTTTAACCATATAAATCCGTGTTCAGATTTAAGGTCTAGCAAGCCTTAGAAGAAATAGGGAGTCATGAATGAGGTAAATATTCTTTCCTAAATTTAACCAATATAGTGGCAGTGACTTACAGTGTAAATCTCCCTTAGTTTACTTGTGGTGGCTCCTTAGTTAGTCTATAGTGTGGAATCTAGGGTAAATTATATACCTTACGAAACCAAGTTTGACCTAAACCTACCCATACCTAGAAGTTATTTAAATACTTGGATTCCTTACGTGAAATAAATCATTTGTATTATAAATGATTGATATTTATTTGTTTGATTAGTTGATTGAACTATATTGTTTGAATATGGTCTAAAGATCAGTTGCTTGTATAATATGGCTTCTCGATGAATTTGATTTGGATGTCGTTTCACGATTAAACGCTTCCTTTTATTATACGGTTAGAGATATAGACCGGTTCATCTATAGAAACTTAGCTTATAATGTTGGATTAGGGATATCATTGAAGTATGGGCTTCTATCTCCACTCGTATTTTTTTAATGCAAGTAAGTGGATTTATATGACTAGTTTAATAGGTTATATTGCCTTATGTATGGTCTATTATATCTTATAGTGGTATAACAAAGTAGTGGCTATTGAAGTTGTGTAATTTTATTTAAATGTATAAGATTATAAACATATGGGCTTATATGACTACAACCTTATGTATCGTGTACTTCATATTAGCAATAAGTAACTAATTGAATTGTTGTTACTTAAACTAAGTTATACCAACTAGATGAGAGATTTTGTAAAATTTTATTAATAAGATGTATGATTACAGTCATATAAGTATGGGCTTATATGACTACAATCATATTATTCTTGCTATTATTAATTATTGATTAGGATCAATCTCATTGTTTGGAACACCTCTATGAGACTTAAATTATTATTTGATTTGATTTATAAGAAATGATTATGTGTTAACTAGTCTTCTCTAGATGGTTTCATATATGAAGTTCTTGTGACATGATAAAAAGGAGTTGTGTTCCTTCTTTTAACCTTAGAATAATTTCACTGAAAAGCAATGTTCCTTCTATGAAATTATAAGAAGAGTATGTTTTTCAGAAGAGTTAGTGTTTATCATGCTCAGTTCATGTGAACTAACTCATGCTAACAATTTTACAGATGGACTTCATGAAAGAAGGAAGATGTATATAGTTTCATTTATTATTTTATTGAAGAAGGTTAAATGGGATAATTGATTATGGAATTCCTAATTGAATTACTTATGTTTGGAAATGAGAAAGGCCTTGGCCATTTAATGTAATTGTTTTGAAAGGAAAGATTATGACCAATCTTATAAACATGAGTTGATACCTATTTCTAGAAAGTAATAAAGTTTGATTCTTGTTACATTATCTTGTCTGGAAATGATTTTTGTAAAAAGATGAATTTAGTAGTACAACAAACAATAAAGAAAGGTAGTTTAGTGGGTAAACTATTCTTGTACCATACATAAGTATAAGACATATTAAGTGCTAAATGAATTATATGTTGGATTCTATTATTGAATGAAATTATGTCTGAATGGGTGGTATGAATAATGAATTTAAG
This sequence comes from Taxus wallichiana var. yunnanensis, assembly GCA_018340775.1. Lineage (NCBI taxonomy): Eukaryota > Viridiplantae > Streptophyta > Pinopsida > Cupressales > Taxaceae > Taxus > Taxus wallichiana. The sequence continues at coordinate 474,652,622 of CM031239.1, read as the reverse complement.
AGTTAGCTAATATAGTGCTATTTATTACATTAATGAATAAGATAATATCAGTTGTTTACCTAAGTAACTTATGAATTATAATGAAGATATGAAAGGTGAATACATACATGATATAAATAATATTAAATTGAAAGGCTAGTAATCCTTTTATAGAAGTTGTTGAATTGTGAAATTATGTGCACATGGAAATGATATTAAGTCCCTTACAAGGGCTATACTGTAATGAATCATTATGAACTTATGAATAAGGTTATATGTCCTTAAATGGAAAGAAAGGAAGCACACCTTTAAGGTTGAATAATTTTTAAGTGATGAAACTTAATGAAATAATTACAAACTAAGTGGAAAGGGTAGATTACGTTGGAATGACCTAATATAAACATGTACAATCGAATAGTTTTAGATAACTCTAAAGGAAAGAACAAACATCGGGATTGGGATCACAATTAGGCGCGTTATGAGTGGAATGAAGGGTGTTTTGAAGGAGGCCGTGGCAGAGGATGAGACCATGGTAGAGGAAGAGGTGAGTTCCCTCATGGAACATGTTATACATGTGGATCTCCTAATCTACAGTGTGAATGTCCTCAGAATATTACATGTTATTTCTGTGGAAAGAATCATAGTTATGAGGAGTTCTGGACTTGTATGAGTATCTTAGCAAGTAACATAAATAGGAAAACAAAGGTGCATGGATGGTTAGGATACAACGCACTGTGGAAAATCAGTGGATGCCCAAGTTGGAAGCATAATACGAGGCATCGTAGGTAAAGATCACAACCCACTTTGCAAGCGCGCGTTAAAGAAGCATTGCAAAAATGCCTACCATCACTAAGGAGGAGGTTCTACATGCACGGTACCCAAATCCGACCATCGAAGGAGGTTTACCGGGGAAACCATGGAGGTACTCGGGGAATCTTCAAGGGTGAAATATAGTATTTAAAGGATCATCACGTGGAAAATGGAGCAAAGAAAGCATCAAAGATGGTCCAAACTGATATAGATGACTTGAGAGAAGTGTGCAATTTTTGCGCCAGGAGAATATCATTCCATTATTGGGGAATTGGTTAAAAGGAAATACTCCACGCACAAGTACTGAGACTAGACGATAGATCCTACATGTAAATCTTCCCCCTCACATCCTATATTATGACAAGGAAATCACTTTGAATGTTGTTGTGGATGGATGACTATTGAGTAATATATTGATCGATACAGGTGAGGAAGCCAATGTTCTTACCTTAGATGCATGGGTACAAATGGGGAGACCTCCATTGTATCCATCCTCTAATGTATTATTCATGACTAATCAGACTAAGGCCACTCCCATCGGAGTTTTAAAATATGCATCCATTACCATACAAGGAGCCAAGTTCACTAGAGACTTTGAGGTTTTAGTGTTGGCTGAGTTAGATAGCTTCCCAACTCTATTGGAGCATCCTTGGTGCTATGCAAATGATGTTGATCTTCAGTTCAACAAGGGTTATATCAGTTTTGAAAACAAGGAGGAGATAGTTATTATCCATTTAACAAATGGTAAAAATTGTGCCCTATGTTAAGCCCTTGAGTGAAGAAGACCTGAATAGGATTTATGTATGTGTCATCTAGTATCCAAAGGTTCTTGAGCCATGTAAAGAAGGAATCCTTCAGTGGGAGGATGTATAGTCTATTAGCAATACTACAATTGTTTCTTGTGATAATTGGGCTCATAGTACTTATGAGTTCATAGGGTGTGAAGTAAAGAGTACATTTTCTAGGGATAGTAGACTTCATTGTATCGGGAGAATAGGTAATAATTAGGTACCTTGTTATCTGGAGAAGGAGATCCTATTGTGTTCTGCGCATCATGGAAGAATAATGGATAGATGAGCTAGAAAGATGAAATATGCTAGCATATACACTACGTGGGACAATAGCACGCTGGTGGGTGGTCCACAAGGATAATATTGTAGGATGGAATGAAATTAGGATTTCTTTTGCCACTAGGTTCTACGGGAGTAATGCACCTACTCAAATCTTCCCTTATCATGGTAATCAACATGTTTAACACCACTTTAGAACTATGAGAGACTCTGGAAGAGGGGAAGAAAGTTTTACCACCTTTCTTTGGGTGCACAAGATTTATTCCACTTCTGAGGTTGTGCGTGTGCTTGGTATGTATATGAAGAACTCCATATAGAGACTGGAAATGGCAGGATTTAATTGCAAGAATGGCCCATATGTTTGACTTCTTCTCTACCAAGCCTCTGGTGGAACAAGTATTAAAAGTGATAAAGCACTTAACTATGGGAGATATTTCCAAGGTTGAAGAGCTCCTTTAGGAATTATTGGATGAAGGAAACTTAGGAGTGTGTTTTTTTGAAGAGATAGATGCCAATGTCACACTACTTCAGCACACTTTTCTTGAGAAAGAAAAAGGTAAAATGGTCTACTTAGTAGATGATGAAGAAGTATAAAATCTGGATATAAACCATTCAACAGGTAGGTGTGAGGTGTTGGATAGTGCAAATAAGACCACACATGCCTATCATGAACCTATGAAGACAAAGAAAGTGAATATTAGATTAGATGTTGAGCCTAAGGAGGCCATAATTGGAGACTATTGGTTAAGACTTTGAAGTGGAAAAAATCATAGATTTACTACAAGATTATCAGGACTTATTCCCTCAAGAGTGACATGAAATTAAAGGCATACATGAATCATTAGGGGAGATGAAGATAAAGCTTAAAAAAGGTGCATGCCTAGTTTGAAAGAGACCCTACAAGATGAACCCCAACTTGTGTGAAAAGGTTAAAGAAGAGATTGACAAAATGTTGAAGTCTGGAATCATTAAGCCCCTGGATGAGTTAGAATGGGTTAGTCCAATGGTGATCAGTATCAAGAAGGATGGTCAGATTAGGATCTGTGTGGACTACAGGGAGTTGAATGTTGCATGTGTGATTGATCCCTTTCCTATGTAATTCACTGAGGAAATACTAGAAGGTGTTGCAGGGTGCGAAATATATTTGTTTACAGATGGGTTCTATGGGTATCATCAGGTTAGGATTACCCAGGAGAATCAAGAAAAGACTACTTTTACTATTGAATGGGGTAGCTTCACCTATACTGTGATGCCTTTTGGTTTGAAAAATGTGTCTGCTGTATTTTCACGCATAGTTGTTCAAGCGTTCAAGGAATTTATTCACAACTTCTTATAGGTTTATTTAGATGATTGGATGGTGTATGGATTAGTTAAAGATCATTATGACAATCTACACTTAATGTTTGAAATATCTAGATAGTTGATTATCTCTTTGAACATCAAGAAGTGCATATTTTCTACACCATTTGGAATATTATTAGGACAAATAATATATAAGGAAGGTTTGTTAGTCGATCCAGCTAAGGTTGTAGTCATTATAGGCCTAAAAGAACCTACCAGTCAAAGTGAGGTGCATGGATTCTTGTGTCACATGGGTTATTATAGGAAATTCATAAAGGGATATGCCAAGGTTTCCACACCTTTGGAGGAGTTATTGAAAGGAAAAGGTACATTCTAGTAGGGGGAACTGCCATAACGTGCATTCGAGACATTAAAGGATAAACTTACTACTGTGCCTATTCTACATTTTCCTTCATGGGACCAACCATTTCATGTACATGTGGATGCCTCTAGCACAACCATTGGCATGAGTATTGGATTAGCCTAGAGAAGGTATTATATATCATCTTATCTATTCTTCTAGTAGAATGTTAACTCTGCATAATAGAATTATGTAACTATAGAGAAGCGCGAAGCTTGTCAATGATCTATGCACTACATAAATTTAGGAAGTACCTGCTAGCTACACCATTTGTCTTTTATACAAATCATATGGCATTGAATTATTTGGTAAATAAGTCCATTTTATAGGGGCACATATGCAAATGGGTACTCTTATTTCAAGAATTTGATTTCACAGTTGTGGTAAAACTAGGGAAAAGTAATTCTAGACCAAGACCATTTATCCAGAATACAATCAGGAGAAGAAGCACAAGCAATTAAAGATACCATGTCAAATGCATAGTTATATAGGTTACAACAAGTGCCATCAGAATTAGAAGACATTGTTGTGTTTCTACAAATAGGCATGGCACCAGAAGGAATGAAATCCTTAGAGAAGAAACAACTTGCTATACATGCGGCACCCTATATGTTGATTAGTGGTGACCTTTGTAAAATTAGATCGTGATGAAGTATTGTGTCATTGTGTATTGGAACATGAATGTGACTTTATCATGGTGGTATTGTAGGTGGCCACTATGCAGGTGATGCCACTACACGCAAGATTCTACTCACTAGATTATGGTGGGAGACCTTGTATAAAGATTGTAAAGCATATTGCAAGGCTTGTGATAATTTTCAGCGTCTTTGAAAACCAAGTCAATAAGATGAGATGCCTCTACGACCTATTACTAGTGCAAAACCATTTGAGAAATGGGCTATATATTTTGTAGGTCCTATTTCACTAACCGCGCACGGGAATGGATCGTGTAATATCATTACTTGCACAGATTATTTGACAAGGTGGGCAAAAGTAGCACCTACAAAGGATTGTACATTGGCTACAACAGCTAGGTTTCTATGGGAAAATGTTATTACATAGTATGGATGTCCTTTAAGTTTGACCAGTGATAGGGGCACACACTTTCTAAATGAGACAATCAAAATTTTATTAGATGAATTCATGATTGCACACCATAAGACTACACCATATCATCTCAGGTAAATGGGACTGTTGAGGCTTTCAACAAAATTTTGAGCAGACATTGACAAAAATCTGTGATTTTGGAAAAAAGGATTGGGATGATAAAGTATCTTCACTACTTTGGGCATATCGAACAACATATAAAAGGTTGAACAAATCCACACCATTTTAGTTAGTTTTTGGTGCGAAAGCAGCTTCTTCCTATGGAATTTATGTTACCATCTTTGTGTATGTGCATCTTTGGAGGTCTAACTGATGAGAAAGCATTGGAAGAATGGATTGAAAAGTTAATTAAGCTAGATGAGTGACGAGCAATAGCACATTAGAGTAAAAAATAAGAAAATGTCGGGAAGAAAGCATGACATGACAGGAACACATCGGGGATAAAAATTTCGAAATTGGACAAATGGTGCTCCTTTATGATTCTAAGTTTTTGCGCCTATCAGGAAAACTCAAATTACATTTTTGGGGTTATATATTATCACTCACATACTCGAAACATGCACTTGTAAATTAGAGGAACTTGATGGAATATGCTTACCTAGATACTTCAATGGGAGTAGGTTGAAGCCCTACTATAAAGAAGTCTTCTTGGTGTTTGTAATAAGGCAGTGTTACCATTTAGATTAGGTTTCCAATTCTATATTTCCTTAATGTGTTTCCTTCTTTATTGCTATGCTTTGTCAATTTAGTTGGTGTGTTTGTGTAATAAAGCACGTTTATGCGAGAAGCTAATTACTATTTGAAGAATTTTTTTGTGCAGAGGACTACACATACCCTTAGTGTGGGGTGGTTATTAATATCTAGGTATAGGAATGTTGGAAATAAGTACACATGAAAGGAAAAAACTGCTACGGGTGTTATTCAAGTTGGAGAATTGAAAAAAAAAGATTTCTTCTAGAAAAATGACCATAGATGGAGATAAATGATGGAACAGTATAACGTGAGGTAAGCAGAGGCCATAAAGACTACCAATGGAAGGTGCGGTGATGAGGTACTCGGGCACATGAAAGCGTGCTGGAGAAATGTTTGTAGCCAAAAGGTAGGAGGCCCCGCTAGAAGTTTAAAGCTTGGGCGTGAAGATGTACAACGCGGAAAGAATGAAAATGGTCAATTAATGAGAGGATTTTTGGTAGGTGAAGAAGCAATAAATGCACTAAATTTTTGAAAATCTATATAAGGATGGGATGTAAGTTCATTTTTACCATTGTAATCATGATAATTTTAAAGAGCTAAGTGTGAACAATCTACAAGAAGAGTATTCAAGTGTGAAGAGTGTGAATAGAGATGTGATGAGCAGATTTGTGTGTAGAGCAAGTTTGTGTCCCAGGTTGCGAAGAAGGGTTTGAGTGAAGTAAGGTGTTGCAAAAGATCTAGGGCATGTGATTTTAACGCTTGAATGAGCTATGGTTTGGGTTTTCATGTTGTAGGAGATAAAAGGAGAGTATTTGAAGTGAGGAGATTGTAGGTTATATATGGCACCAAAGAAAGAACATACCACGGAGTTAAGGGGAAGAAGAAAGTGGAAGTAGAGGTTGAAATGACTCCGAGAGTAATTTCTCATAAATGTAGATATCTATGGAGGTTATGATTGTTGGTGAATGGGATTCCCACATCCATAAGAGAAAAATTTATGAGTATAACCATTGTACAATTGAAAATAAGGAGTTGGGTGTGTTAGTAAACACAAAGACAAATAAGCACACAATAGAATACATGTTAGTGTATGATGACATTGGGGAGAAGTTGTTGAAGCAGATTGGATTTTACCAGTTGTATGAGCTCCCCTACTTTGGGAAATATGAACCATTATATCGATGGTTGATGAGTAGGATACATGAAGATTTCTTCTAATTTGAAGCGTACGGGGTAAGGATCACATCCGCATTGATCTCAACATGATAACATGGTTAAAGGCACATGGGTAGATCTAAAAGTGATATAAGCGATAAGGCCAAAATCCGGAGACAAGGAAGGATTTAGGTATACCAAGGGTCCGTGTGGCATGGACATTGATAAACTAAAGAAGTACCCAATCATACAAGCAGTTGCACACTTAGTGACAAAGTTGAATGACCAAGAAATATGGTCACAAGTAAACACAATGTGGCTACACATTGTGAAGAAGATGTCACATGAGGATTAACTTACAACATATCCAATTACATCGTGGAAACTATCATTGAAGAAGTGTGCACATGAGAGAAGATTAGTTTAGGGGTTGTTATTGTCTCTCATGTTTATCAAAAATCGGGTGCCCGATGGGACAGAGGAGAAAATCTGGGAATACCCTATGGAGAACAAGTCACCTATGGAAAGATTTGGCAAGTACTTGTGTGAAGTATCAATGATGAAGACCAATCAAGCGAAGGGGGCAAAGAAAGTGGTATGATAGACTTTGCATGGCATTCAAAGAAGAATGGAACATACCCAAGGAGTTACCTTCGGTAGTAGGGAAGGCGGTGTAGTTCACCGTATACTAGCATTTTTGCATCGAATGATTTTCCATGAAAGATGGGGATTGGATCCCATGGTGCAAATTATCATATGCCTTCACAACACGATATTTCCAGGCATTAGTTCACTAGTTTTTGGATGCATGCCACCTAACCTTCAATGCAGACAAGGTAGATTGTGACTACCATACACTGAGAAAGACATATGTATATCCAGGATGGACTGCCTACATTGAGAGGCTTATCTCAGATGTATTAAACATGAATCTAGTAAGCTGCTGGTTGGAGGCGTTAGAGAAACTCTTGTGTACCTTCAACTCAAGCCCAAGCTAGAGAATAATAAATATGTGGAGAAAGATTTTGCACTCCCAAGGCTACCAAAAGGTAAGAATACAATGGAAAATGTTCCACCTCTAAGCCCACAGAGACAATAGAAGTAGAAGATGAAGAAGAGGAGTATGAAGATAGTGGTGGTTTGGAGCACAGAGGAAGGAGGTGGCCCTTAGACAAGGTAGAAATAGAGTGTGTGACTATGCCACCTCAAGGGTAGGAAGGAGAAGATGAGGATCTAGATGCAATACAAGGAGAGTGTTGCTTCAAAAGAGTATTAAGGAGAACAAGGACCCAAGGTGCTACTCCACAATCAGTGCGTGAGATCACCTCGACTCTCTCCACAGAAGGAGACAACTAAGAAGAGAATAAGTAAGTTGAAGATGAGTGAGGAGGTAGAAGAGTCGAGGAGAGAGTTGCTGAATCTCCTACACCTCCAGAGGATGAGGAAGAACCAAAGGATGAAGAAATGAAGGATAGAGAAGAAGGAGAAAAGGAGACAGATGAGATAACACATGAGACTACTCAGGGCATAGCAGAAAAAGCTCTGAATCTTGAAGCTCAAGTTCCTAAGGGCCAAGATCGAAAATAACAAGTGGAGAATATGTTGCATCGATCATGGGCTACACTGAGGACACAGTAAAATTTTCCACGCCCATTTTCAAAGCACAGTGACACCAAAGTATTTGTATGGATAGGAGCTGATGAATGAAGATATGAAAACCATGTGCACAAGGAAGCAAATTGTCATGGTCTATGCACATGCACATGGATGAACTAGACTTTGATGTATGTGAAGATTCATGTGTATCAAAGAGGTTGAAGAAGACACCTCAAGCCAAACACATAATAGTAAAGCCTACTTGTTATGTCAGATGAAAAAGTAAGCAATGCTTTATTGAAGGTCTCAACAGAGGTGGCATGATGAAATATGGATAAGGCTACAACAATTAGGGTGTTGAGGGAAGAGATCAAGGCCAAGGATGTAGAAATAGCATGCCTAAAGCAAGAAAAAGACTTGGCACAAAATAAGAACACTATTTTCATTAGCATGGCAGAGGAAGTTGGGGACAATATCATGAAAAAAGCCACACTTAGAGCCTAAGGTACCCAAAATGTTTCCTTCAACAATGCATTATGTACAAACTTGGTGGACTTGGTGCTTGAAGATGAACCTCTGTGCATGCCAGAACCAAAGAATCTTAAGCAGGAAGTAGAGTGAGAAAAGGCTTTGATGATGAGAAAGATTGCATCATATGAGGGGTTTCTTCAGAGCTTGTAGGAGGAATTGAAGAAAGTAGATCAAGTGTTGAATATTTGTATAGCCCCAAAAGCCATTATAAGAACCAGGACCATTATAGAGGACAATGAAGTCCTAAAAGCCATGAAAGATGAGACCTTGGGCTGCGCAGAATGATTAGTGCTGAGGCCCTTTAAAAGCAGCATAAGAACCACACAAAGAAAGGCTAGATGAGCTTGGGAAAATCATTGTGCAAAAGATGGACTTATTAGAAGGAAGAATGACTATCATGTCCAGCATTGTGTTGGTCTTGTAGAATGAGAAAGGAGAGATTGCAAAAGATGAGCTAGAGTAAAATACGGTGGCTATCCCAAAAAAGGAAGAGGTTGCGCTCAATTCTAACAGACTTTAGAGGTCGGAAATAAAAGAATAATATCCAAAATTTATTCTTGGGTTCAAGAAGATGATGTTGCGGGGTAAAGTCATTCTTTTATTCATAAAATTATTTCTATTATTCTATTCATATTCTTTGATTTATTTTGGAGACAACCATTGCCGGGGTGGAAATGTAATTAGTGTGGGGTAATGTTGGTAAAAAATCTTGCACTTAGCGAAAAACATATAGAAGGTTCACATGAAAGAGAAGAACACATTCAAAGCATGTGGGAGGATCGGGAAGGAATCACGCACTTGGCGAGGACGAGAGATAGATTTGGGACTTAGTCATTTTCACGATGAGGATCTATTTTTGGAGATGGCGTGCAGAGCACACAAACCAGTTAAAGACTTGTGCGACACACATTGGCTATTTTTGGAGGATCGGATACAAAGCGCTTTGCATGAGTACAGGATGAGAATAGATTTACTACTGACAGTTAACTAGAAGAATTTTATTGTTAGTGCACTTGCATGTGTGGTTATTATTGTAATGAAACATGGCTAATAATAGCATGTGACCTATTTTGGGATTAGATAAGCGGTGAAGGAAATTCCCACCCTTATAAATATGTAGTAAACTACGTAGCATAGAGATGCGATATGTAAATACTGGATTATTGTGAGAATACACTATCAGATTTGTACACACATGAGCATATGATGTCATTATTGTAAGAAGCTTCTATGTATTACTACATTTAATATAATGGAGGTTATTGACTGAATCAAGGTGTTAATCATGGTTATAGTTTATTACTGCATGAATGATTTCTATGATTATTGTTTGATTCATGATACTTTAAGATCTAGATTTGAATATGTACTATAGAATGATATATTAGTCATAGATATGAATGCTTTAAGTCTTCATCATGCTAACATCCTGTAATAGAAACCCTAAAATAGGTTTGGTACCTTTGTGCGCTCCTAGGTGAGTGTTCATTCTAGGTTGAGTGATGTGCCAAAGCACTAGGCTTTTATTGGTCAATTCTAGGTTGTATCAAACTAAAACCACAAATTACAAAACCATGATTATTAAAGATTAAAAATCATCATACTTGTGTAATATAACATAAAAACATAAATAATGATCGTCATTTATCTTGTACCAATCAAAAAATTCATATCACAACTTAAAAGGCTCATATCCTTCTCAAAATTTTCATATCACCTTGGGCCTCAAGACCACTAACTAACAACTCAAATATGGAATTTGACCACTCTATGGAATACTCTAAGTCCTTCAAATCACATCCATTCATGTTATAGCTCATGAAACATCCATACTAAATAACATTCCTCTCAAATATGCCCAAAAAGATGTTTTTAACCTTATTTTCACTTACAATCAAAAGGAAATAGGAAAAACTCAATTCCTCTTCACTTAACTGATATCAAGAATCATCCATTTATCTAATGCCTCATTATAGAAAAGTAAATCATCCGAGAAACAACCTTATTCTATAAAAAGATGACCTAGATAACCCATATAATGTCATTATCAAGATAAAAAATCTTCCAATTGAAATCCCGTGGAATCCTCTTTCCATAAAATTTATAATTCCTTCCAACTCCAAGGAATGCCTTCAACCAAAACTAAACTAATTTCCCCAAAACTGCCCTTATTTTCACTTACAAGACCTCAAAAGGAATTCAATAGGAAAAAAATCAATTCCTCTTCACTCTCCAACTGATATCAAGAATCAACTCATTTATCTAATGCCTCATTCACTTCATTCTTTCGAAAAAGTAAATTTGTCTGAGAAGAAACAAACCTTATTCTATAAAAAAGATGACCTAGATAACCCATATAATCTCATTATCAAGAGAAAAATATATACCAATTGAAATACCCTGGAATCTTCTTTCCATAAAATATTATAATTCCTTCCAACTCCAAGAGGAATGCCTTCAACCAAGACCATCTCGAGCGCCTAGGAATTGCCCCAAAAGCGCCCTTTGACTAATCTTCACAAATAGGGTAAATTTTCCATTTCAAAGCATCACCATGACTTGAAACCACCATATAAATTAAGAAAAAAATCCCATTCTAAAAATAATGTCCATTTATTTTGCAACTCCTTTGGACAACCTTGTCCCAAACTGAACTCTCTTAGAAAGCAGATTTGTTTGAGTGAGATCCACTCATCACCGCATACTCTAACATAATTTTATGGAAACATGGAAGATTCCTCTACATCATCCAATCATCATACACACACTAGTAATGAATTCTAGATATTTAGTGCAATATCTCTCTTACCAATTTTGAGCTAGGGTTTCAAACACATAAAAAGAAATTTACCTTCTTAACATTTGTTCATAAAATATGATGATGAAATGAACTAATTATTTTTGTGAAACATTCTAGACTTAATGTAGAAACATCCCTAAAATCCATAAGTTCCCATGCAAAGCATGTAATTCGGGGTGAGTATCGGAAGGTGCAATTCAAGATGGAAATGACCTTCTTCTTGACCATGTTTCACCAAAAACCACTTATCTTGTAAAATTCTCATCAAAATGATTCCAAAATTTTCTCACACCTTTGGGAAACCTTTGTGCATCATCACCAATCATCATCATATCTCAAATAGGTCTCCATTATCTCATCCCATCTCATTTGCATGACTAGTCCTTGGGGTTTTACATGGTTTATGCTAGGATCAATTAACCAACACTAAAACTAGTCACGAAACCTCATGAAAAAGTCCTAGAATCCTCAGTACATCATGAAAAACTACCTATATGCATCCATGATCTCACATGGCTCCACAACTCAACCTCATGCCTCCAAGCACCTAGACCTAATCTAGATGAACACCTGAATCTTGGTCTTCAACTTGTACCTACACCCTGAAACTCATGTGAGTGTCTAAAAACCTCCAACCATGATCTCCATGTTGCCAAAATACTCCTTAAGACATCAAGTAACTCCATTCATCATGCTCCATCACCTAGGCTAGCTAGGTCACCTGATTAGGCTTGGAAGACCAAGCCAATCTCACCGAGACAACTCATGCCACCATGAACACACCTAAAACTCCATTTCATCATCATACTCAGCATCCTCAAACTTTACTCCATCATCCTCTTTTTCATTAATGGGATTTTACCTCAATGACAACACCTAGAACATAACATGCTAATAACTACTAAAATTCCTAGACAACACATCACTAGCAAGTAGATAACATACACCATTATCAATTTATTACTATCCAATTTACTAGTACAATCAACGTCCAAAATTACCATGGTACAATTAGCTTTAAATAATAAGATTTCAAAATTCACCCTCCTCTAATGATTCAAATACTATCAATAGGTTTCTTTTTACATCAATTTCCATAGCAACAAGGTACAAACAACTTAATTTACCTAACTGACATATAAAAGTATGACCAAGTAGGAATTTAGTCAACATATAAAAGAGCAACTAAGTACAAAAATAACACACTTTCCCAATAGGCTAACAATGTCATATTCATCATGGAAAATAAAGAATAACAATTTGATTCATAACAATAACATTGATATATCATTTACAAATATATATTTTTCAAAATCATATGTTATTATGAAAACACCAAAGCAACACTTCACTTTGTCCTTATCCTAGTACTTAACCAACACATGGTCGAGAAAAAATTTCTTACATGACATCTATCCAAAATCTAGCATAATTCATGTTTTTATAGTTTTTCCTTCACGTGACTATAATACTTAGCACGCAACAAGAGAGAGTTAGAGATACATTCATTTCATAACTAGAAGGGGGTTGTGAGAGAGGGGGAGAGAGAAATAAACATCATTTTCCTGAAATCAAATTTCTCAAAAAAGCCACAAATGAGAGTTTCATATGATCATACATAGGTGACTACAAATTTTCTTTTCAGTTATTTGACTTGAAGAGGGTCCCACGACATTCTTTCGCATTTTCCTACAAGTTGTGAAAACATTCAAATTTAGCCCGATGGCTATGAAGCCATGTTCAAAAATGGAATTATGATGGGAAAAACACCACGAGATAAATTATATACACTCTCTTATATACAAGGAATTCATTGGAATTGATAAAACTTAGAACTAACGAATAGGGTATGAATTGCAACTATTTTTCCGGAGCTACCAGTCGTAATTGAGCTAGTGTGAATTGGTCACCAATGACTAGAGGCCTACAAAACCCCTTGTAAAACTAACTAGTGAGGTGTTTTTCTCATAACTAAGGGTTGCAAGAAATTGTTATGGATAAATACTAGAGGTTTACAAAGGATGATATTCATTTCTTCAATCAGGGCCAAAACGACAATCCAAAACCAAACCCAACTTTTAATTTTCAGCAACTTCCCAAAGTTGTAAAAAGGGTTAACAGGGATCCTAAAGAGGTGACAAAAAGTACAAAAATGGTCATTAGAGGGTGTTCTAAGGTTTGATAGTGTTAGGAATTTATAGTGGTGACATTATTAATTATGTGTGGATTGTAATAATGTGATATTTACTCACGTAAATAGTAAAAGTCAATATGAGTTAAACAACTCATATAACAATGTTTGTTGTGTGAGTTATAACTAACTATTGTAGAGTTGTAATAGGAGTTATTTATGGAGATTCGATCTCCTTGAATATAGGAGCAACTTCTCCTATATATTATGTAATCCTGGATAAATGAAATATAGAAGAAGTTTATTTGTTTATTATCTTCAAATCTTCTAGTACCTTTTCATCTGGTATCGGAGCATTTTAATTTCCTTCACTTGTTCAAAATGCGAGTCTTTTAAGATATTATTTGTGCGTCTCTGTGTGAGGATTAGAGGATTAAATTTTATTCAAAGAGTGACGAGATTCTCTTACAGGCCACCACTATTAACTGTAGATGCACAGTTTGGTTTAGACAGAGTATGGTGTTATATTCTGGTTTTAGATAGTGTTGTTTTGATCTAAGAAATCATAAGAAAAATATTGATTCAGTTGAAAAAGGTGCCACATCTCTCAGGAGGATAAACGTGTAGATAATTCATGTGAATGTACCTGCCAAAGAAAATCATGCGAAGGTATTTATTTTTTCAACGCAGAACTACACAGTTCAATTATCATAGTTTGATCCACTTCTTATGGTCATTCTACCATCCAAAAATCTGCATTATTTAATTCCACCAAGCCTTTAATTGGACAGTGAAAATTGTATGTTTGTTATCAAGTCGTGGCTATCAAGATGGATTCTATCATCAAGAAAAAAATGTTTGAGGAATTTCCTACCTATTTCCCAGTGCATGGTTGACATTATTCCTACATGTTGAAAAACATATTAATGTGAATCTCGGAAATGTTATGCCAAGGTATTCACATGATTGGCCTCTCTCTCTGAAGTTTTCTACACATTCATTCGATTTTTTAAAGCCATGTAAAGCTCTAACACCGAAGGACATATAGTAATTCACGCCCACACCGTTTCTGAGATGAGACAAATCTCTACACCGTATAAAGCCATTTTTGGAATATCCGATCTTTCAAAGTGAAACATCTCTCATCCATTCATACCACCTGTGCACATCTCTATATAGTTTATGCTTGGAATCATCTCCTCAGAATTTAGATCCTCACTTTCTGTTGTCAAATCAGCCTATGAAGTCACAGTAAGACCACGGTTTTCAACAATTCATGGTAAAGTGTTACATTTGTTGGTGCGTTTTGATATGGTTTTGTGTGTTAGAAGTGTATCCTCATTTGTTATGTAGTCGTGTATTATTGGGTAACTATTTATCAATTAAAAAGTGTGGGGACTTCGTCTTTGTCTTTGTCTTTGTCTTTGTCTTTAGAGTCTTTTTTCTTGTTTTCAAATTCATAATCCTATTTTATAGTATACTTTTTTAATAGCCTCTCAATAATGTGATTCCACTATTTTTTCTTGTTAAACATGTCTCCATCATGTATTTGTACGATTGTCAAATTCATTTAGTCCATTCTGGTCTAATAAATAAAGAGTATAGTTTCTCATTTATATAAGTGCCAAAAATATATATATTACATACCATCAAACATTAAATATTTAGTTTATTGTTGTTTTGAGTTAAAAAGTCAATGTGGGTCGTGTCAAAAGTATAGTCATTTGAGACAAACTACATTGATAAGTTTTTGTATGTTGTCCATGCTAATAGAGTCAAAATATTGTAAAAACAATTGCCTTATAGATGCATTTTCGGTGTTAACCAACTTTTTAGCAACCATTAGTCATCAAAAGCCAAATTCACCGAGTTAGAGCGTGATCTAATCAAAGGAAGGAGGAAAACGGAGGTTTAAGGTCAATCAACAACCTCTCATTAGTCGCGATGATTAGGCCACACCGATGGTTTTGTGGCATTTTTTAAAGTATGTTTTAGTTTCAGTATTCCTAGTTTTTAGTGTTCATGTTGTGTTGTGTGCTGAATAAAACCCTTTTCAAAATATGTGAAAGATTCATGTTTTTAGAAGACTCACTGTAGGGGAGCGGAAGAATATTACGAGGTAGGTTCGAGGATGGTTATCCAACGAGTGCCAAGCTTGTGGATGTTGGAGATCCATAATTTGGGTGCCTTAGGAGGAAGGGAAAGTTCCACATGAACCCATAGAGGTAGGGAATATTACTGCATAATTCGACTTGTCACTGCGCCTTTACGAGGGTACAGAGATAATCTATGGAGTTTGTTACCTAGTATAAAAAAACACTTTCAGGAGGTGGTTCAACTTCTTCAAAACATGATTCTTCCTCGTGTTCACATTAAGGGGGTGAATATTAGCAATTAATAATGTTCACACTAAGGGGTGAATGTTAGGAATTTATAGTGGTGACATTATTAATTATGTGTGGATTGTAATAATGTGAGATTTACTCACATAAATAATAAAATTTAATATGTGTTAAAATTTCGTATAACAATGTTTTTTGTGTGAGTTATAACAACTCACGTATATTATTATAGAGTTGTTATAGGAGTTATTTATGGAGATTCACTCTCCTTGAATATAGGAGCAACTTCTCCTATATATTATGTAATCCCAAATAAATTAATTATAGAATAAGTTTATTTTATTATTATCTGCAAATCTACTCATACATTTTCATATACAATACTCCACACGATAGAGAACACAATCACAACTCAACTTTCTCATTTCAAGGTTAGAAGCGGTGTTTTACAACTCACGAGAAAATTACATTTTATTAACTTTACAAGGTAAACAAAAAGGGTAGATTATTTGATGACTCGTCTCAATCTTGTCAATTCAAGCGGGAATGGAAATCTAGTTTTATACCTTGGTTTTACAATGTATTAGGTCATGGTTGTGAGTATGGTTGATGGTCAAATACTCGTCGGGTTTCATAGGTAAGAAAATTTTATTTTGTCATTTGAAACTACAATTTATTTAATTAAAGTGTGCACTTATCATTAGTTTTATTATAAATACAATATCATAGAAACATGGAAACTACCGCTATAAAAATAATGGAAGTTCAAGGTGAGAAAACCATGCCTCCAAGCACTCGAACCAGGTACACTTTGGTTCCAAGTGGTCCACATTCATGATCTGCAAGACCATGCAATAAAGGATGGCTTTCGTCACAAACAGGTTCACAAGCGATGTTATAGTCAAAGTGACTCCATATACACATGTGCTCCTCAAGAACCAAGAAACAAATCCACAACACATTGATGGAAAAGTTTAGAGTCTCTTCAAGATGACTGACACAACCCTTCTTCTCAAAACACTCTCCTTTGAACCAGCGCACAAGCTCCCCGAATAAAATAACAAGAAGCTTCCGGTGTCATGGTGTGTCATATCACTTTTAGGAGTTTGTTCAAAAATTTCACATGCCACTTGGATTTAAACCTACCAATGGAATTTACTTACATATGGGTTTTAATGATTTTTACAAATAACTCATTTTGTACACCTCCAATAATCATTGCTCTCTCAAAATACCCCATTTCCCTTAGGTATTTTATCAAACAATATACACGTAAAGTCTAGGCTCCCACATCTCCTTAAATTGCTTGTCAACAGTTCATGCCTTTTGTAGTGCCCGTTTAAACAACCACTTGAAACCAAAGAAACAACCTAGGGTTAGCTAGAAAAATTATGGGAGAATTTTTTTATTAGAAGTATCTACAACCAAGTTGCAGTAAGACATCAATTTTCACTAATAGGTTTAGGAACAAAACCCGCTTACCAAAACACACATTTCCTTTATTAACTTATAACACGTTCAAAAGGTTCAAATTTTTGGGTTAGATGCTCCAGTTAGGTTCGAGGAGTAATCTTACCCCATGCCCGCTCTCTAATAGGCTTAGAGCTTCAACTAGATTTTTCTCGGACTTAATTCTTCCAAAATTTCCTTAACTCATTCCCAATGGATAGGAAATTTTCTCACCTTTCTGGTGATATAAAGAAGTCCTTCTAATTCCAAGTACATAACTCAAGTTATGAGTAGGCGGAGTTTGGGGATCAAATTTTCCCCAAGGGGGACACGTGTCAAGAGGAGGGGGAGTGCACCCTGGGTGGGTTGGCGGCTCACGAGGTAAAATTGGGAATTTTTCCCAATGCGGGACTAAAGGAAAAATTTTCTCCGCACCCCATGGGTCCCCAGGGGACACGTGTCAAGTCTTGGCGCAAGGCGAAAAAGGGGAAAGGAAAAGGGCGGGGTGGCAGAACCGATTTGGCGCTTTGCGCCAACAAAGGAAAAAAAAGGGAGAAGGAAGTGTGCGGGTCCGTGCACCCACCATAGCCACAAGGGGACACATGGCACCCATGGAGTCAAAGCCGAAGAAGACCGGGAGGAACAGGCGGTGGAAGAATTTAGCGCCTAGCGCCCGATGGGAAAAAAAGGAAAGAAAGGACGCACGAGTCCGCGCGCCCACTGGAAGAAGGGAATCCGAGGGAGAAGGCGGAGTTGTGGGCCACGGGAGGAATTTTAGAATTTTTCCCAAAGGCCCAAAAATGAAATTTCTCCCTGAACCTCCACCGCCACCCCAAGGTGCCACATGGCACGCTTTCATTGGCCGCGGGCCGGTGGGGTCAACATGGGAATTTTTCCCAAAGAAATTTATAAAAGCTAAGGGTTTTAAAAGAACCCATGCCTCCACCATAGCCACAAGGGACATATGGTGTGCCCTCGGGTCAGCACAGGGAGGGAGAAGTGAAAATTTTCCAAAAATTTTCAAAAAGTTTAAGGGGTAAAATTTATCCACGCCTCCGCCTCAACCCCTGGAGGACACGTGGCAACCTTTGATTGGCTGCGGGCCGGCAGAGGGAAAAGTGAAAATTTTCTCGAGCCCAAAATTTTGAAAATTTTCTAAGGGAAAATTTTGATGGGAAATTTTCGGTTACGGGCTGGTCGTGGGAAAATTTTCCCAAATTTTCCCGCTAAGACACAAAAACTTCAAAGTGTCATAACTTGAGCTATAAAGCTCGGGTTTGGTAAAACGAGGACTTTTCGAAATCTCTCGAATCCCTCTTTGCATAGGGAATATAAAATTTAATTTTTGATGAATTTTTAATGTTCAATTTTTAAAACGATCTACGACCTTTATTTGGCAACCGGCAATTTCAACTTATAATTTTGATAAAATTAGAACTCCTCCTTCGCTCAACATGTCAAACAAACATGGAGGATCAGTCTAGGGAGGGTTTATAGTGTTTTAGGGAAGTCAATTTATCCAATCTGTTCAAGGTTGCATTTTTCTGGCAATAGACAGAAAAACGACTGTGCAAGCTCCGAATTGAAATTCATTAAGTTTTTGAGATTCATTCTTGACTATTATAGTGAATTTGAGTTCCTTAGGTAGTACTAAGTCTAATTTTCAATGTTTCATAACTTATTGTTTAGTGCAAGTATGAACTGTTCATTTTTATTAAAATGTGAATTGCCAGGATGAAGTATATTACAGTGAACTATTTCTTTAAATTGAAATCTCCATTTTGTCATTTAAATGTGCATATGATTCCTAACTTAGTCAAATACATTTCTTATTAAACAACCATTCATTTCTACATTAAATGCAATTTAGAATTCAATTCAAATATGCATTTTTCAAAAGAGAACAATATTGTCTTTCCTTTTTCATTTGTTTTCAAATACAATACATACAATAACAACATTGTTTCTTATTCCTTTTCAAAACAAAGATATCATTCTTGGACAACAAAACAATTCCAGTATACAATCCAATTTTGAAACTACTTCAATATTTTATTCATAATTCAATGACACTTTTACAACTTAACACTCTTCCAATTCGGCTCCTAGGCCATCTTTTGTACTCAAGGGTATAGTCCCTTTCAAAAACTATTTGCCAATAATAAAAAAACACTCTTCCAATTCGATTACAAAATACAAATTACAATGCTTATAATATCCTTTACATTTCTTTCCAAAAACATAAAACAAGTGTAATTCTTCTTTACATTCCTCAATGCAACTACAACTTCCATTAACAATGCAATGCTTCACATTACAACATTTATACATTCATCCACTCAAAGTGGGAGAAGTTACATTGAATTACTCAAAGGAAAGGAACGTCAAAACTGTAATTTCTCCTTGCTCCAAACAACAACATGCAAGTTTCTTCTTCTTTTCATCTTGATCACAACAAGGAAGGGGGAAAGGCAACGCTCTCCACCCAACCAAGACATCCAATGAGAAAGGAGAAGCCATCCTTCCCCATTGGCCCCCGAGCCCCAACCATATTGAAATAAAGTATGAACATCAACACATGGAAACAAGGATTCTTCCACAACAAAAAGTATTCTTCACATTGCATACAAATAATAAAATACACAGTCCAACAAGACAACAGTTCCCAATTGCATTTGAAATCATACACACAACACATAGGCTTGATCAAGCAAGCCAACAAGAGCAAGAACTATGGGGAACTCCTTATGCCTCCCAATTTGGAATTGGGCATTCACCAAAATGCATATCGGCAATAAACATATCAACCCCATAAACCTTATATCTCCCAACCCCTCCTTATGCCCCCCAAGTTTATCCCTTATGCCCCCAAGAGTAAGAAATGCAAGCAGTTTCTTTTCCAAGGTGGATCCCAAACCAAAACTCCCTCCTCAATAAAATAGTGCCATTGGCAATCCCTTATGCCCCCCATATGAAATCCCCATAGCCTTCTCCTACACCATGCCCTAAGAATTCTACCCAACTAGCCAAGAATGCAAACACAAACACCCTTCAAACATGCATGCAAGAGAAGGAAAAGCAATTAAAACACAGCTCAAGATCCTACCTCTCCATACTGAAGTTTGTTCCAAGCTCACAAGCTTTCCAAGATTCCAAATACAGTCCAAAATCAGCAAGGTTCAAGCAAGCAAAAATACTCCAAGCTCTTCCTCAACAAGCTCCAAAAGAAACAGCACCAAAAATGTGCCCCCAAGAGGAAATGGACAAAGTTTCAACAACCATAAACAAGCAAGGAGTTTCAATTTTATAGGAGAGGGAAGAGAAGAGGATGATGTGGATCCATGTGGGATGCCACATCATTCTTCCTCAACCCCAAGAGGAAATTCAACCTCCTTCACCAAATCACAATAAATAAAAATGACAAAATCACTTACATACTCCAAAAATGCCCATACTCCAAAAGGACCAAATTTAAAACATGTAAGGGAAGTGCAATTAAAACTTACATATTGTCACTTCAAAATGCATTATAAATGCCTACATTTAACCTCCAAACCATAGGCATGGTTGGTGGATCATTTTAAGAGGTGTGGGACAAGTTTAACTTGTCCCACAAGCCTCCAAATTTGGCCTCCAAGGTCAAATTCGAATTTCATAAAAGATGGAGTGCTTGACCTTCCAAAATCTGCCTTACAAGACTCTTACATATTTCTTACACATTCTTACATGTTAACTTACACACTCTTCCAACATTATTATTTAAACTCAACAACTTTATTAATTACATTCCATATCCCAATTAAATTTAAATAAAATTTAACTATATGATCTCTCACATTAATCTACCACATTTAAATTAATTAAAAGAAGGAACACATTACAAATAAAATACATACAACAATAATTCAAAAAGGAACACATAAATAAAACACTTATCCCATGGTCACATATAATGGAAATCCCCCATGGGAATTCCTAGCAAAACACACAACACATAACACAGTTGCCATGGTGACCTTGTTGATTTCACCCAGAATTTTAATATGGTTAGTCTCTAGTCCCCCAACATTGTTGTGATTTTTAACCTACAAAATGCAAATACCTCCTTCGGCCTCGTGGCCATATCAAAACATCCAAAATGATATAAACAACATTTCAAGATCATCTAAACACATGAATCACAACAATATCAAGAATTCAACATTATCATTTTTAATTCATAAATCAACTATATCATCATCAAGAATCTACCATACTAGGTCTACTCCAAATATCAAGTGTCACAAGTCCAAATCAATATCCATAATATGTCCCTATCAAACAATATATCATCAACCACATATAGAAAATGTCTCTAGTAACCATCATGCATAATAACTAAATCCAGATCAATAATAATCCATGATCTAACATCTAACCATCATACTAAAACAAAACATAATAGTGTCCATAATATGATCAATAGTATCAAAATTAGTATCTAAAAGTGTCAAAGGGAAGTGGGCACTACACCTTTTGCATGCATCCACATTTTGCATACATGTTTTGTGCACTCAAAAACTATAAATTATGAACATCTATTTTCCCACTACTTTTAATGGACTTCCATACCGCTCCATAGCTCCCATTACAATGCATGAAAAGAGGATTGTTTTAAAATTTAATTTTGGGCTGGTTTTGGGGCCACCCATATTGCTCAAGAGCTTCCATGAAACCACATTTCTTCAAAATGTTCTGGAATATTGTCCATGTGCCTTGTGTATGCACCCACATTTCGTTCAACATATTTGTTCAAACATTCCATGGGCCTTTTGTATGTGCCAACATTTTGCAAGCATGCCTACATGGAACTGACAGCTAAAATCTATGAGAATCTACTTTCCCTACGCTTTGAATAAATTACATGCATGCTTCAAGCTCTTATCAAGTTTCCAAGGTGTTTTCAACATAGCCATTTTGTGCATACCTTACAATAAGAAAACACCTCCATCTGTTGCCACATAATGTAACTATGTTGACAAAGGTTAATAAGGGGCACTTACAATAGACATACACTCCTCACAAGGCATTGACACATTCTCACCAAATGCAAACACCAGAACCCAACCCGATGTGAGATCTGCTCAAAGCTCCCACTCGTGTAGTCCCTGGAGGATCTTTGGAAAAGGCGTGGGGTTTGTCTTTACACTTTCCAAGGAATTTTATTGAAATTAATAAAATATTTTTAAAAATTTGATTTGTGTGGGTCATGCATCTAATGGCATTCTAACAACTCCCTTTCTTTGGCATTCCAACCACACTTCAGTGCCTTTTTTTCATCACTTGCAATCGTAAAAAGTGACAAAAATTTGATCTTATTCAACATGCCTCCACTCTCTCACTCACCCACCACCATCATCACTTCTCCACCTACCTCCTTAATTCGACCTCCACCGCCACTTCTCCATTTTATTTTATTTTTTTAATTTATTTTTATTTTGAAAAAAGTAAAAATATTATTTTATTTGATTACTTATTTATCATTATTTTATTTACTTTAAATATATTTTATTATTTTATCATTATTTAATTTATTTATATCTATCAATATATATTTGTTTTTGTTTTATTTTATTTTAAAATTATTTTTACTTATGGAATTGCTAGAAGTCTCATGAATTACTACGATTGTTATTTTATTATTATTATTATTATTATTATTATTATATACGTTAAATTTTAATTATATCAAGTATTATTATGAAATTTTTTGTAATTACGGTTTGGGTGACACCTAGGTCGAGAATCAAAATTATGGAAAATGCCATCCATGATGGAAAAGGGGGTTGATTAACTTATGTACAAATACCCAAAAAATCTCTCCAGTGCTTTCCAACTCACCAAAAATGTATTCAAGATTAACCGAAAGAATAGTGCATTACTCGAAATTGAGATATTCTATCCGAAATACTTTGATCATGGGTGGATTGAATTAAAGGGGCAATCCTCTACAAAATAGGGTTGGTGATGAGTCCCATCAAGGATTTAAGTGGATAACTCACGCAAAATACTTATAATCAAACTTTACAACATTAGCGGTCCTTAGATGTCTTACCAACTCGATGTGATAGGTAGGACATTACATCTCCCTCCCCTTATAAGAGAACCATCCTTAATGTGACATGATGCTCAGGATAGCTAGAGGTATATATATAAGGAAAGTCAATAATGTCACATGTCACTTATAAAAATTACTTGTTGGTAGAACATGACCACCCGAGGACAAAAAAAAGTTATAATTTTATTTAATTACTTATGTTCTGTGAAGATTGGTAGTTCTCTTTTCGTTTATACCATTTTCTTTGATTCAATACTTGTAATTTTTTGTTGATAAGGATTTTAACTTTCTTTATTTTCATGGGTGCCCAGAAAAACATGATATCACGGTGTCACACAAAGCTAAAACACAACATTAATGACCCACAAGACACCCTGTCACATCCTTGCATGACCATATCACATCACAACACCTCAACCCAACTATTGGAAGAAACATACATTCCACACAACATAGTACTCAACGCACATATGCCCCAACACGAATAGTACTCATGATAAAAGATTATTAGAACAATAAGGAATCCCCAACAATAAACATACACAAGTTTTTCATAACTCAAAAACCTCAACTGTAACCACACAATGTCAAGATGGGATCAAACATCATATCATCAATCCTCAAAAACATAAAACATAACTAGATTCACATGAGTACTCATGAATCATAAATATCAACTCCATATGCCTCCCACTCTCCATAAGCCTCCCAAAATAACTCCATAAGTCTCCCAAAGAAACTCCATAAATCTCCCAAAAACTCCATAAACATCCCAAAACAAAGAAGATAAACATAATATAAAACCAGGTCGGGTCACCCTATGGACATGAACACAAAGCCACATCACCTGAAAAACCAAAGGCCTATCGATATGCAGCCCCAGGAAATACAATCCTACGACCTTTGGGCGTACTCCCATACTTCCACACGTGGACCGTATCTAGTCGATGGCAACATATAAGCACATACAATATGATATAACCAGCTCATTCAAACATTCAATAAGATTCACACTTTGGAAAACAAATATCCAAGTGGCATCAAAATCATTAAGCTTTGAGTTTTTATGGCAACTAAAACAAAGGAAATCTTGATAAATCAAGAAAAATATCTAAATAGCCACATTCAAATAACAAAACAATATCAAAAATAAATAAAGAGTCTAAAATCTTAGCAATATTCAAAATAAAATTGTTGGTTCCAAATACAACCAAACTTATAAATAAAACACATGAACAGATTCACATCACAAGCACTATAGTAACCTCCAAATAGGCCACTCACTGGGGTACTATATCATTGAGTGCACATTTTGGTATCGATAATCCATCTTGGAATACAATATAATATTGATCAAATAATATAACTGTCATAATATTTATCTAAAACATCCCTCCAAACAGGATCAGCATTTTCATAACCATATAAACGTCGATCGATAAGAAAACTAGTTATCAAAGTCAATCGAGTCTACCTAGAGAGAGAGAAGACAATATACATTACACCCATTGAGAAAATTTCATACATACCAAATGAACAGAAGTGGATTTTTCAGTCTATGCTAGACTCCACTTCCTATCTCATACTCAGCTCAAGTAAAATGGACAACGGTCCAAATTTATCACTCCACACATACACTTTTGATACTACCCGTAGGGATTGTAAGTGTAGGGTACACAACATAACACATCACTACATTACTAACATAATGGTGATTTACACACATTAACCATAACATATTACACATGGTATAATTATGGGGTATAACATAATATTATTTCCATAGCTTATAACACATCACGTTTCCACATAATGCACCCAAAAGTGTAAGTACAATACAATAGGGGTCATAAGATCACCATATACCCCTAATTCACAACATGAATCCATCACATAACATATGAATACATATGTATGATGAACATAGTGACTAACATCACAACATACAAATAATTACAATACAACATGGTGACAACATCATGATATGATATAATTCACTACAAAGCAATTTTTCATACAACACATTAGTACACATACAATATCACATGATAATGAAACACTACAATACTTTGTAATTCAAAATAACATTTCTTTCACACAATGTGGTGGTTACACACATGAATTTTACATTGAATTCACGAAAGAGAGAGTGAATAATCTCATCATGAAACACATAAAAATCATAATAAGTCCACCTTAACTGGTATACATAGCAAGTGCATTCATATTATCACAAATACAATGTTTGTCACATCACAACATAATATCACATTACTCTTCCAACTCTTCCACCATTATGGATAATCATCACAACACCAAATGTCTGAGAGGATTGAGAGCATGAACCTCTACTCGATACCAAATGTAAAGCCCACAAATTTAGCGCATAAATACAACAAGAAAATATTGGAATAATTATTTTTTCTTACATTAATTGATACATGATACCACATGGGATCAATAGGATAACTCATGTCACATAAAACATTTATACCAACATGGAACCACAATTACAACAAGATGATAATTGATTGGCATCACAATGAGAGAGAACACGCATTGTAAAACCCACCTAAGAGTATTACATTGAGGAGAGGTCATTGTTACAAATACCCCTAATCACTCCAATAAGGAATCTTAGTTTTCCTTTGGTTCCTACAAATCATACACACCACATCAACTTTGACAAGCCCCTTATCCATGCATTATAACATGTGTTTATTCCTCCACTAAGAATAGTCATGAATTCCTTTGGTTCCTTGAAAAAACACACACTTCCCCTTATTCATCCCTTTACTAGCTATACCTTACTCCTCCAATAATAAATGAGGAAACCTCACACCAACAAGAAGAAAACATATGCTTGAAGGTGAAACTGTGTTGAGTCCAAATGAAAACTTTGTGTTTAGGGTGTGAATTCAAGAAGGTGAATAATCTTGTCGTCCCTATGAAATGATCGATTTAAGATCATAATTATCCTCAAAAATTCATCCTAAATAGTTCTTATGATATCCAGTGAAAATTGCACTTAGTTCTCTCGATGCCCGAGGATACATGGCATAATGTAATTGATGGCGTGGTGATGGGTTAAGTTTGCAAGATTACATAATATGTCTAAAAAAGTTCAAAATGCATATGCAACTCGAAACTCGATGGAATATTCAAGGAATATTCAAGTTACAACTGCAATATATGAAGAAGGTTTTCACTTCCAAAGGAGCTACGTGTCAAAATATGGTTAGAGCGGAGGAATGGATCATCGGTGCAATTTTGCACTAGAGGTGGCTTATAGTGCAAAATGTGAATATGCCTCTAAGGCCCAATGGAGGACACGTGTTGGTTTTCTATGCAAAGTCAACATTGGGCATGCGGGTCAATGATGTAATCTTACATTTATGCAAAAGAGTGGTTAAAATTCAAATGAGCTTCGTAGCTCCACCCCTTTCATATTTAAACATGTGGCAACCTCTCATTAAAGGTCAAAAAGGTGGAGGTCTGGGCCAAGATTGCAAACTTGCACTCATTAGAAAAGGAAATGCAAATGTGCAAAAGAACTCCCTAACCCCACAAAGAGCCAAATTAGTCCATGTGGATGGTCCACATTCAAATAAAGAAAGTGCAAGGTGGATGGTTGGGATGTAACACATTTATGGTTTACCATTAATATTTTTTCATGAATCAAAGAAAAATTCTAGAGGTTTTCAAGCATTTTGAATCATTGAAATTACATAACAAGGATCTGGGTGCCCTAGTCATGAGAATTTGTGAAAGCGAAAAGAGGAAAAATCAACTGGGAAGTGACTTGAAGGCACAGAGAGAAAAAGAGAAATTCACAAGAGCTTTTGGATAAATGGGTAAGTGTTGCTTCACCATACTTAATTCAAATTGGGATAGAAGGGAAGATAAATTATATAAGATGAAGTATCTAGCATCAAGTTTTCACGTAAATTCTAGTATTACTAGTGATCTAGATAAGGTCATGGACATGAAGTTGTTAAATGTTGACTTGGAGGATTTCTGGAGAAGATTGAGTGACCCAAATAAAAGTAAATGGATGGATAACCATTGATGCTAGTGACATTTCCCTAAGAAACTGCTTTCCCACCTTCCGTACATGCTCTGAGCTCATATGGTTGTGTGTGGAGAATTACAACCCAAAATCAAAGGAGGTATTGGATGGAGGTGGAGAAAGAGTGATAAATTAACAACAGGAAAGCCTTTAAAGCAATTCTAGGGTTTCCGAATTTAGATCAACCGATAATTACTATAGTTGAATCTGCACAAAAAGGACTATGAGGAAAGGCATGTTGAGTATGCTACAATGTTGAATTCTAAATGGTTGAAAGAAAAAACATCTATCAAAAGGATTCCCAAAATATTAACCAAGGCTATGTTTTTCGAGGAGGTGGAAGACTTGATTGTGTTATTAAATAGAATGGTAGGGTCAAAAGGAATAATGGACTTTCAAGAATGGATGTGCCCATTTATAATGGTTATTTTGGAAGAGCAAGGAAAAATTTTGTTGGGCAAGTTTCATATCAACATCTATTCAGGCTCAATTTTTAACAATGACTGTAAAAATCAAAATGGATAATCCAATTGATATTACTTTCTATATGATGTCCTACTTTATCTATAATGTTGCTTGCTTCAAATCATTTCTAGGACTCCCATTACAAGAAAGTTTTGATGATCATAGGGTATATGATGTATACCCACAATTGAGGTTGGATAATTGGAAAGGAAATGTAAGGTTGGTGAATGATGCATTTATTTCCCCTGTGACATGCCTTTTAAGCCTAGAATGGGAACAATATTCGATTTTCTACTACTTTAGGGAAACAATTCAGAATATGGCTACATTTTCATACAATATAGGTTCTTTACATATTTTAGGTGAGTGGATTTGAGGGACAACCTTGTAAATTACCAAGGTATGTAAATGAAAAATGGGCCCTGATGGAATTGTCAAGACAACTTACTCCTGTGCATAAAATGATTGCAAAGAAACACAAGACAAATATCAAATTCCCTCTACAAATTGGCAGGTTTTCATGCCAAAGTATAATAAAGGCCAGATTGATGGAGGAAGAAATGGAGAGATTTCAAATGGAGATGTTCACACCAAGACCAAATTATGATATTAGATGGGTTGTTAGTAATGGTGAACATGAATCTCATTTTGAAGATTATTGGATGAATTGTCTAGATGAAGAGGAGGTCAGATTGAGAGACTTTCTCCAGGATGACATTAACCCAAATTATTGATTTCAAGATTGTAGTAGTCCCACAGGGATTATAGATGACAAAGATGTAATAGGGAAGTATTACCATGACCAAAAAATTGAATAAAAAACAATCAATTCTATTGATTGGAATGAGAAGGAATCAGATAGCCCTCATGTAAGGATTTCCAATGTATTAAGAAGAACATTGACTTGGTTAACTATAAAAGGTTTGGATCTATCCCTACAAAATACCAAAATATTAAATGAGTTCGAGACTTGAAGCTTTTGGAAGGAGATCTCCCCCATTGAAGGAGGAGCAGACAAAATGGACCCTTTAAATGGACAAGCTCCACAACTACCCAACAACATAGGCCCACCACAAGAATTATTGATGAATGGACATCAAAAACTAGCAAGACTGGGACTTCAAGGTCTATTTTGGTGTAGAAATTTGAGGGGATACTATTGAAAGCCATGCAAGATGCTCCCATCACCAAAGCAATGTCGATCCAAGAAAAAGGGAAAGGCTTAATTTCACAAACAACCCCTCAAAGGTATTACCAAGACCATCTGGCATTAAAAAGATGATGAGAGGAGCTATAGCAAGTGCCAATATCCAATCCAAATCAGATGGTGCCAAAGAAAGAGAGGCACCAGATCTCAAGCACTTTGAAAGAACCAAGAAGAAGATTAAACTTGTATATGAACAAGCCTTTGGCAAGAGATGTTGGTGGTCATGTATCAAGAAAACACAAAGCATAGAGAGTCGAGGTGATTGATCCTCCTACTCTAACTAAAGATCAAAGGAGGGTTGTTGCTTTATTAGCCCATCAAGTGTTGTCATTCCAGACCCTTGGGAATGTGCATTCTATTCCAAGTGTGACATTGCCTAATGTAGTTGCATTTTCATCTTCTATTGAAACAATTCCAGGAACAATTGGTAGTACTCATATGTCTAGTCAGTTCAGCTAGAGTAAAGGAAGAACAAATACAAGATAAACTAGTGATTAAGTAGCCTAAAGAGCCACCAAAAATAACTGATAAGGTAGTTGATTTGTTTAAGGAGGTTCTGAATTGGAAATGATTGATGTAGATATTGAGACTTATACAACTGAGAATATAAGTATCCCTAAATAGGAGGTGTGTGTCAAGATATTCATCAGGTATTAACTACAAGTATGGGAGATCAACCCCAAGATACTTAGAGTAAAAATATAGATTTTTCATAAATGATGAGAAAATAGTTCAAGAAAATTTGGATGAGGTACTTGTAGAGAGTAGGGTTCATATTGAAATTCAATTACCAAAAGATTCAAATTCAGTAGGGGAAGGTCAGGTCTTCCAAAAGACTGATATTATGAAGGATGTTGTTACTTAAAGTGTTAAAAGAAACAAGTAAACATGTTGAGATTCCTCCTAAAGAAGATACAAGAAAAATTAGAAATCACAACTAGGAGCTCAACCAACAGAGCCTGGAGTAGTTGAAAAGCAGTCCCCAAGTGGATCCACCCACCAAAAAATCACCAACAAGAGATGAAGATATTTCAAAGGATAAGGGGCAACTAAAACTTTAAGTCTGGATGGAAGTACCCCAAAGGAAATTGCAGATGTGACAAATATCTCAGTGAAAAATATAGATACAAGTGCAATGAATATCCCTATTGAGGATCCAAAAGAAGTGTCAAGTGAAACAATGATTTCTACTATGGTTTCTACAAGAAATAAAGGTCAAAGTGAAGAAGCAATAGGAGGCAAGAAATTAGAGGATGTTACTCAACCACAGATTCAAGGGCAGGATGCAGGAAAATCAGATGTTGTTATATTGGATAGTGAAAAATAGATAGTAAAAGTTGGAGAAACATCAAAGGAATTAGTAGTGTATTCTAAAACCCCACAAAAAGAAAATAAGGGGAACACCCCTATGGTTGGATGGTTAGGGGGAATTCTTCAACAAGGGGTGAAAGAGATCACTAAAAAGGAATCCTTAAGCATCACAAGCATCTCAATTCCAAAGCCCAAAGAATCTTTGAAGAAAGAAAGGGTTCTTACCAAGACACGAATAGATCAAGCATGGGTTTAGAACTTTGGAGGTTGCAACTCCTCATCAGGGAAAGACAAAGTATGATATCACAGAGAGTGACTATGATATTCAACATATCCAATTGGGAAGACCTACCAGAGAATCATTGAAGCAAGGGGTCATTGAGGTAGTTGAAGGTTTGTTACATAAGTTTGATGAGGATAAGATATCCAAAAATAGCTAAAAGAACAGGTAAAAACATTGACCTCATGCTTGCATAAATTGGTAAGGTCTACCGAAGAATTTATCACCACCATCACCCCTGAGATGCTAGATAGAATTGAAAAGCTAGTAAAAAGGTTGAAGTAGTAGATAAGTGGGTAGAGGATTTGTCCCAAAGGGGTAGGAAAGTGATTGAAAAAATCAAGAGATAGGTATATAGAGCTTACTAAAGTCCTCAATGAAATTAATGAAGTTATTGAGCTATGTGAAAATGAAGTGTTTTCTTGGGATGGAATTTTTCCTAAACTTGAAGCAATAAATCAACTGGATGAGGATTTATTGGAAAAAGAAGGAATAGTATCACCCGAGGAGAAGGGAACTCAATATGTAATGGAAGACTTAGCCAAAATCAGGTAGAAACCATAAACCAAGTTAAAGAAAAGTTGGAGATTGAAAAATATTGGGTGGAAAAGTTATTGATAATATAGATTGCATATTGGAACAAATGGTGTTTGAAAAATACAATATGGTTTATGGGAATTGGGAAATTGATACTTTAAATCAATCATTTGACAAGAATATCAGAGAGGAACCTTGTTCTCATGAGGTCATCAAAAACTTATCCTGGTTGAGAGTAAAATTGTTGAGTTGAACAAGAGGTTGAGAGAATACAGGCCAAGAATGTCCACATGTTGTGACATATTGAACAAGCATCACTTGATCTACAAACATCACCAGGACTAATGAGGAAGAGATAATGCAAATGTTTCAAAGATATGATGCTTATATAGAGAGACAACTAGTTAAGGAAGAAGATGATGAAGATGAAGATGAAATGCAATTGTGAAGACTGATGAGAAAGTTTAGGCTTGTTTTTCTTTGAACAAATTTTTCATCTTATTTTAATTATTACTCTTGTTTCATGAAAATTGAATACTATTTTGAATTGTTTTTTTCAAACATGAATGTAATTTGATGCAATACATTAGATATTTATATTTCTTTGATATAATTTCAAATCTATTATGAAGCATGTAAACTAATGTAACTATTTGACATCTTTTGTATTGTGGAAAAAATCAAAATTGGGGTTCTATAGGGGCCCCAACCCATGAAAAAAGTTACATACATTTTTGGAAACTATATAAAAAAGAAACAAGAAAAGAGAAACCTAATCATCTTCCACTACAAAATCCTCTCTACAAAGAGGAAGTTTTTTTTCACCAAACCTATTCTTTCTAGGAATAAATTCCTCTATTCCCAATGCCATTTGAACAAACACAATGTCTCCTACCAGGTGTGAGACATACCCAAAGACATGAGTTCATCAATAGTTGTCATAGGACCATCCAAAAAAACTAAGCAATTGTGATCTCCTCTCATAGGAGGAAACCCATTCAGTCATGTCCAGACCTCCTTTAGGAAAAAGCCTTTTTCCTATTGCTTTGAAAGTGAATGATGGATTGGCAGCTTGATTGAGTGGAAGTGCAATAACAACTGATCCTAGAGCAGATGGAGTAGGAGGCTTGGAACTAGACTCACCCCTATATTTCTTCACAAAGATGGGTGATGCTTCAGAGGCTGAGAAGGTATGGTCCCTGATGGTTTCTTCTCCAAGATTGAAAACATTGTTCCAGTTCATTCATTCTTCAAAAAAAGAGTAGGCACAATACCTAGTGAAATCTCTCCATCAAGTACATAAGACCCAAAGGGATTTCCTTCATAATAAATGCTTCATTACAAATGAAGGGGCATTTGTAATTGGTCAAACCTTACACACTAGGCCTACTCATGAGCCAAAATTTCTTCAATGCATCGGGAGTCTTTTGATGTTCTAGTCTGAAGAGATGAAAATACATCATCTGGAAGGCAGAAAAAATGGGACTTATCTTGATAATCCTTCTAACCAACGCAACCTAAACAACTTGAGTTGTCAGAGGCCCAAGTATAATCTTTAGGATCAACAATCTCAAATAACATTCTTATGAATGCCTCATAGGGCTGATAGATCAAAAATTGAGTGCAAATCCTTAGTGGATATGTCTTTCAAGTTGATGTCCTATTACTGGTGTTCCCACCATATTGCAGATAAATTTCCCAAATTTCTTACACTCAAAAAGAAAATGTGAGTTTGTAAAGGAAATAGTGTGCATTTATAAGAAATTTGAGGTGGGAAAGTTGAGTAAAGTATAATCATGGTGAGATGACCTCAAAAATATGTATGTGATATCCACATGGGAGAAATGAGCTGAAGTAAGTTGGTATTATATGAAGATAATGGTTGGCTTGATATGACATGATCCATGGGAAAAAATCGCCCGAAAGACATGAAAATGAATGTGTGTTTCCCAAGATGGATTCTCAAAAGGTAAAAGGGATTACACATCAAATCAAATCACTTAGAGATGCATTCCAAAAATCATCAAAAAGGGTTTTCTCTGATCTTGAAGGGATAAATGATTAAAAAAACATCAAATAAATGACATGGCATCCTAGTCATTCTGGGAGAGTGAAAACGTGAATGACTTGTGATTCTTCCACTTGAAACATAAAAAAAAATATTTTCAAGAGAATAAAGATGGATTAGACTATGTGTTGTAAAGAAAGAATATTCTTCAAAGATTCATGCTTTTGGGGGGGAAAAGGAAGATGAGTGAGTGATTGAAATTGTATAAATGTGATGAGAATACTCTCACATAGGGGGTTAAATTTTTCTAAGCTTTAGAAGATAAAGGAGAAAACCTGATTTGTATTGTCTTAATCCAAATTAATGAGATACCCAAGTTTTTGTTCATGTTCCCAAACCTTCATGCCAAGATGATTACATTATATATAAATCATTGGTAGACATTGAGGTCATAGGTATTGTGTCCCCTTGTGAAGTGTTGGAGTTTCTTGAATAAATTTGTGTGTATTCTCATGAGAAATGTTATTTTTTTCAAGATGTGTTACTTTGAATCAATTCATCTACATTTCTATTGCAATCTTATACTATTAATTTCTCTTGAATTACACAAATCCTTAGCTTAGATAGTGACAATTTGGAAACTGTAACTGCATTAATGATAGAGATTTCTTTCATATTGTAGTAAACAATTTTAAATTCAAGTTGTATCTATTTGATTTAAAGATCTTTGTCAGTTCTTGAGGGTATCTGAGAGCATATGTGATCAAAAATTATCAGTATTTTATTGAGAGTTTATCATGAGCTTTTGTGTTTAAATTCTTGAAGTTTGTGTGAAATCTTGTATTCTTGGGCTTCCATGAATACAAACCTTCTAGTTGAAGGAATGCTTAGGATTGTGTGATTTGTATCTTGCATCAAGAACAATTATATACAACATTTGTCAAGGTTCATTTAAGTTTTTTATAATCAACTTTATCCTTCTTAACTTCCCATCCATACATCAAAATTACAACCAATAACCATCAGATCCACCTGAATACCCATTTTACACTGTTTATGCATAAATGCTAAGGAGATTTGTTGATTTTGTCCATCCTTTATCCAAAATATGCAGAAAGCAAGTTGGAATTATGATTGTCTTTAGTAACCTGAGCCTTCTTTAGAAGACATCTACATTTTCTAGTGTGACAACTCGTGAGAGTTAGATGATGTTTGTATTGACCATGTCTTCTTGAGGTTGTCTTTTCACATCCCTAAGAAAGAGATTCCAAATATTATAGTTCTATCCATTTCTTTCATAAATACAAGTTACAAAATGGGTCCTCTCACCCTGGTTGCAGGAAGAACCTAAAGTAGCAGGGTAGGTCATACCCTTAGTGAGGTGTTATCCAAAATTCCCCAAGTCTAAGTGAAAAGAGATTTCCAGATCCATCCCCGAGCTACAAAATGACTCAAATCTGGTTTGTCTTTCTCTAAGCATCCTACTTAGCTCATTGATGTTGCTTGGCTTACAAGGAGGGATCAATTTGGGTACCAACACCCTCATGGCTCTTTTTGGATTATTTTTACAAATTCAAATAAATATCAATCTCTAGTAACATATTGAATATGTTTAGATGCAAATACATGATCTAGACATCATCCTTTGTTGAGATTTACAAAAATGGGCTTAATCAAAAGTTATTTTCTTGATATTTTCCTATTTTAAGAAATATTTCCATTAAATTTGACTTGTCTAGGGGTAAATATTGATAAAGGATGCTAATATTTTCCAAGATTTGTTGAAATTGATCATTAAGTTTCAGTTGGAAAGTTATTTACAGTGATTTCACATCTAAGGTACAAGACCTTAGTGGTGACTCCACATTATCCTAAAAATTATGGTAAATACCAGTGCCTCAAGTTTCAATAATATTGTAAATCTATCATTAAGATCTGTAAAGATGGAAGGAAGAAGGTCCTTCTTCGAGAAGATCCTACTAGAAAATTGTTTCTAGAGTTAGGAAGGACAAATCCAACTAAGAAACAAGTACTGGAGAGCTTTGGGTGATCAAAGGTCAAAAGAAAAGTGGTGCCTGTTGTTGAAAGTGATCAACCTTTGATAGAAGATTATTCTAGTTCCTCAGATAGTTCTAGATCAAGTAGTCCTTGCACAAATTTGTATACTTCCAGCTGGAGAGGGTCCTTCATTTTCAACTAATAAAGGTATTCCTCATCTCCCTCCTTTGTTACTTAGAAATAATAGGGTTTTTTGTGAGACTGAATCATTAAAGGACCAATACTTTGAATATCATACACCATTACCTCAAATACCTCTTGTCCCATACCATTTTAATCCTCCTATTGGGACACCTCCTCAAAATAATATGGCTCAAGCCTCCACCTAGACCTATATTTGTTGTAAATGTTTTTGGACCCATATATTTCCATGGTATGGTGGGTTATCCTAACCCATTCCACAAGAAGTGAGGAATAGGTTGCCTAAGTTTCAAGGAAATAATGTTATTATTGGTGACCAACACCTTATACTTTTTGTTAATATTATGGAGGATTTTGAGATTGAACATGAGGATGTGTATGTCAAATTATTCATTCACACCTTAGAAGAGGATGCTCATGATTGGTATAAATCCTTACTAGATAATTCAATTGATTCATGGACTGAAATGAAAAATGCATTTAGATCACAATATGGGGATAAGAATGATCCTAGATTTCTCCTATCTGAGTTTGAAAACATAAAGAAGAATCCCAATGAATCATGTCCAAGATTTTAATACCAGATTCAACAAAACCTTGACTAGATTGCCTATAATTTTAAGGCCAAGTGATGAATCTTGTCTTGATAAAATATTCTGATGCCTTTGATAAGAAATTTTCATATTATTTGAGGGATAAAACCCTAGGACTTTGAGACAAGATTTCTCATGGTAGTACAAATTGAGAATAATATTAAGGTAAAGTAGGAAAACCTCCTAAAGGGATGGTGTCAAGTTAGTAAATCCTAAAAATCCTCAGGCTAGTAAGGGAGTTGATCTGGAGAAGAGTGGTTAAGACTCTAGCAGGGGCAGTGAAAGAAATATCTTAAAAACTTGTTAGGGAAGAGAAGGGAATAGGATAGAGTTCTCAGGGCCAACACCAACCTCAAGGTCAAAAGGTAGATTTTTTAATCATCCTAGAAGTGATCATAGATCAAATGAGAGAGGTAAAGGGCCCATGGGATCAGGAAATAAAAACAACAACAACCAAGGAGAAAAATTGGTCCTTGATCCTTTAACTGCTAGAGTTTCCATGGTAGAAGAACCATGTTATTGAGTGGTGTGATAAATGTTTCTTACCACATTCCCCATGTGATCTTAATGAAGAAAGTGAAGAGGTTGATGATGATGCTACTTTTGGTGATGTGTGCATGATGGAATGCCCTAATAGTCCACAACAAGGAGCCACTTCTACCAAATTACTGAGTGTTAGGACTGGTGGAAATTTTTGGGATTGCATAGACCTAGGTATCTCCTCTTCCTTCTACTAGTGATCTTGAAGTTGATATGGTTCATGATTTTGAATTTCCTAATCATGATTTTGAGTACTTAAGGGAATTGATGATTAAGAAATATGATGGTGGAATCCCTTCTGAGGAGGATAGACAATTATTAATGAATGTAGTGGTGGCCCAAGAGAAAGAGTATAATTTAAGAAATATATTGTTAAAATGGGAGGGCCACAAGCCAAACCAAAGAACTCCCCTCCTCACTAATATCCCAAAGGATCCTTATAAGAAATATGTGCCAAACAAAAAATCCCAACT
The DNA here is from genome assembly GCA_018340775.1 of Taxus wallichiana var. yunnanensis. Lineage (NCBI taxonomy): Eukaryota > Viridiplantae > Streptophyta > Pinopsida > Cupressales > Taxaceae > Taxus > Taxus wallichiana. Next base: position 474,615,478 of record CM031239.1, on the reverse strand, counting down.
AATGCCAATAAACCCAGTAACCCTTCTCCAACCTCAAGCCATGAAGAACCTTATACCATAAGAAAAGTAATTACCCTTCCTCTTATCACAACATTACCAAGTATACCCCTGTGATATGGCTCAAATTTTGAGTCAGATCAAATTCACTATACCCATTGTTGAGTTCTTAGGATCCTTGAGCATAGAAGAAGAGCATTTGAGTACTTGGGATTTAAGGAGGAAGAAATGGCCCTGGGAAAAGATGTTAATAGTGTTGATATTCCCCTATTATTGAAGAATTGGAAGTGCCACAAGCATTGGAAAATTTGGGGGAATCCCTTAAAGTATATCTAGGCACTTCCCTTGTTGAGTCTTAACTTGATGTTGATCCCTTTTACACTACTTTGATTATTAAAGACAGACTTATTCATAATTGCATGTTTGATTCAAGAGCTTCATGTAATGTGATGCCCCTTGAAGTTATGAATGAGCTAGATATCAAAGTGATAGCTTTGGGAAATTTTATACTATGGATTCAAGAGAAGTACCAGTGATAGGGTATGTGAAGGGTTTAGTAGTGCAATTAGCTTATCCTGGTAAGTATTTAACCATGAATGTAGTCATTATGGACTGCCCTGCTAAATGGGGTATGTTGTTGTCAAGAAAGTGGGTTGCTAGTGTTTGTGGAAGTGTGCAAATGGATATGTCATATGCCACCATATACCAGTAGAGGGGAATATTGTCAAGTTGTATGGGGAAAAAGATGTTACATTTGATTGAAGATCCTAATAATGCTTCTTATGAAGTTTTGTATACAAATGTGGATGTTAATAATTTTTTTGGGTATGCTGACTTTGAGGAGCATAGTATTAATGAAAGTAAATTCCTTTGAACAATTTGGTGCCCTTGGACCTTGATGTTTGATGGAGCTTTCTTCAATATGGGGAATGGGGTTGGGGTTGTGCTTATATCTCCAGGATAAGAGATTTTAATTTTCCTTTAAACTAAAATTTGAATGCACAAATAATATTGCAAAGTATGAGGCATTACTTTTAGGTTTAAGGATTTCTTGGAGATATGGTATAAAAGACATAGTTGTTAAAGGAGACTCTGAGTTAGTAGTCAAACAAGTTAGAAAATTGTATGCTACAAAAATCAAAGGATGAAATAGTATAAGCATGTAGTATGGGATTTTATTGAGATGTTTGACTCCTTTAACATTTTGTATCATGATAGAACTCAAAATGCTACACAAATAGGTTGGAAGTGCTTGGATCTAGGTTTAAAATTACATTGTTTCTCCTTATTGTGATTATGATATTGAAGTATTGTCAAGACCATCTGTTCCTGATAATGTGAAACATTGGCAAGTATTTGAATGATGATGCCAAGGTTCAAAGGTTTTACAAAATGAAGGAGAATTTACCAATCAGTGCATGGAATTGGAAACAATGGTTTCTATTTGTGATGGTAAAGAAACCTTGTTTGGAAAGGATATCATTCAATTAAAAACCAATACCATTCCCAGAGGGTTGGTTGCTTTAGAATCAAATTTTGATAATGCTGACAGGGTGGTTCATAGACACATCTCTGCTTCAAGGGATGTTGAAGAATTCAATTTGGGAACTAAAGAAAATCCCTAGGAAAGTTTGGATAGGAAGTAATTTGAGTAAGGAGGAAAAGTAGTCCTATGTTGAATTGTTAAAAAAATATCAAGATCACTTTAACATGGTCTTATTCAAAATTAAAATCATATAGGGAAGATTTATTTCAACATGAAATACCTTTGGAACCTAATGTTAAACCATTTAGGAAAAAAAGTAGCCAATTAATCCACTTCTTTCCCTCAAGATGTAGGAATAATTAAAAATTTAAGGGATGGAGGGATAATATAGCCCATGAGATATTCTTCATGGGTGGAAAACTTAGTGCCAATAAGAAAGAAAAATGGAGATATAAGGTTGTGTGTGGATTTTAAGAATTTGAATAAAGCCTCAATTAAAGACAACTATCCATTTCCTAATATGGATAACATGCTACAATTGGTCACTGGATCTGAGTTTCTTTCTACATTGGATGGATTCTCATGGTACAACCACATAGTTATGAAGAAATCGAGAAAGAATTAAAACTATTTTTATCTCTCCTTGGGGTACTTATGTAATTCCCAAATTTACCTTTATCCTTAATGTATCATCTTAAGAATTCAATATCAATAGTTACAAGTTAAAACATGCTTCAGCCATAATTAAACTTCCTAAGTGTTACTTGGTTTAATATATTTCCATTTACGCCCAAGGGTTCTAATCCCTACTACAATTCAAACTATAGTACAAGATCCTTAACTCAAAATACCTTTGTAGATACTCTAGGTATCCATTACTACTGATTACGATACATTTGATTTAATCATAAGTCTTAGGAATGTCACTACGATGTTATTTCACGATGTGATTTTGGCTCCATTAACAAGTATCTAGTTCAATACTGAAAAAAGTCATAATTTGGGCTCAAGAGGGAAGAGGAGGAGAATTCTTGTGGACCATGCACTAAGGATTGAAAAGGTATAAGTTGACCTACCGCAATACAATCATGAAGGCATAGGTGAGACCCATTTTATCGGCATACGGTAAAACCTAATAACAATATAGTAATGGTACAACACCATTAAAATTTGACCAAGTTTGGTTCCACTACGAAATAAGACACGAGTAACCCCAAGGGGATCATTTGTTATAGAAAGGGTTACTATTTCAACCTATAAGTTTGATTGTTTATTTTCATTCAAATGAAAACACACTACTAAAGGTTTTTATTTTTCTCGGGAGAGAGAGAGTTCCCTAAGACAACACATTACTCTAATCAAATAGATAAGATACGTTATTATCAATTTATTACTATCTAATTTACTAGTACAATGAATGTGTAAAATTACCATGGTACAATTAGCTTTAAATAACAAGATTTAAAAATTCACCCTCCTCTAATGATTCAAATACTATCTATAGGTTTTTTTTACATCAATTTCTATAACAACAAGGTACAAACAACTTAATTTACCTAACCAACATATAAAAGTACAACCAAGTAGGAATTTAGTCAACATATAAAAGAGCAACTAAGTACAAAAATAACACACTTTCCCAATAGGCTAACAATGTCATATTCATCATGGAAAATAAAGAATGAAAATTCTATTAATAGAAATAGCATTGATATATCATATACAAATACAATGTTTTTAAAATCACATGTTATTATGCAAACACCAACAACACTTCACTTTGTCCTTATCTTGGTACCTGCAACCATCACATGGTCAACACAAATTGCCTGCATGGCATCTACCCAAAATCTAACATAATTCATATTTTCATAGTTTTCCATTCACATTATTATAATACTTAGCACGTAACAAGAGAGAGTTAGAGATACATTCATTTCATTTCATTTCCTAACTAGAGGGGGCAGGAGTGAAGGGAGAGAGAGAGAGAGAGAGAGAGAAGAGAGAAAGAAATGCAATTTTCTTGGTAGTAAAATTTATCAAAAATCCACAAAAGAGAGTTCCATACGATCATATATAAGTTCCTACAAGTTTTTTTGTCAGTTATTTGACTTTTAGAGGGTCCCGCGACATTCTTTTGCATTTTCCTACAAGTTGTGAAAATTTCCAAACTTAGCCCAAGGGCTATGAATTTGCATTCAAAATTTGACTTTTGATGGCAAAATGCACCATAAGACAAATCCTATTTGTTCTTTTATATACAAGTAATTCACTAGAGTTGACATAACTTAGAACTAGTGAACAAGGTACAAATGGAAACTACTTTTCGAGAGTCACCGGTTGTAATTGGACTACTATGAATTGTCACCAAATGACCAAAGGCCTATAAAACCCCCTCGTAAAACCAATTGGCGAGTTGTTTTTAATCAAAACTAGGGGCTGTAAGAAATTTTCATGGATAAATATTTACGAAGGTAGATATCCATTTTTTCAATTAGGGTTAAAACCAAACCCAACTTTTGATTTTCAGCAGCTTCCCAAAGCTGCAAAAAGGGTTAATAGGTCTCCTAGAGAGGTAAAAAAGTACACAAATGGTCATTTGATGGCGTTCTAAGGTTTGATACAATAACCCACATGATAGGGAACACATTCACAACTCGACTTTCCCATTTTGTGATTCATAGGGGTGTTTATGAGTCACCGAAAATCACATTTTATTAACTTTGTAAGGTAAAAAAGGGTAGTTTAGTTGAGAACTCATCTCAATCTCGCCAATTCAAGTAGGCACAAACATCTAGTTTTGATATCTTGGTTTTACAATATATTAGATCATGATTGTTGTTATCACTTGGTAGAGGAAACCTTCTAAAAGGAGGTGTTGAGTGACCTCTACATGATGACAACGAAGCTTCACCTTTTCTACTTCTCAGAGGAATATAACTCAATATTTTGTTGGTTTCCTCTCCATGAAGAAGCTCTTATTTGAACTCTTTGCATAATTTAATATACTAGATTCCTAAATCTAGAGATGTAGAGTCATTAGGTACCTTGATTTATGAAAATGCTAAGAGGATTACCAACTCTTAGTGTGTCCCACCGGGTGTGTGAAGATACAACCAACCACTTGTCACCATGGTCGTAAGAAACCAATTTTTTTCTGCCTTCAATGGAGGCATTACTCTTTATTAGCCCAACATGATGTTATACCTATGAATGCTCTCAAAATTATCCTTTCTACATATGAGAGACTAGAATTACTCTTATAGAACGTATTCAGGATGTGGTTAGGATCTGCGTAGTATGTAATATCACGAGAAGACCATGTATCAGTCAAACTTCTTGCCACTTCCTTTAATGGAAAATCACTCGAATGGTTTTACGAGTTAACACTAATACTATATGCACTTGGGATGAGTTGGGAGATAAGTTCTATAAACAACTCGAGGATAAGAGTGATCACCTATCACTCATCGATAAATTAACCACTATAAAGAGAACTCCTCAAGAATTTATGGGTGATTTTAACTTCTGATTCCAAAGGAATTGGAATAGGATTCCAACATTGATAAAACCTTCCCCAAACAATGCATTCTTGTACTATCTAAGAGCTTTGAATAGCGATGTTGCGCAGTTATGATCCAATCAATGGGAGGAATGACATTGCCTGATGCCTATGAAATTTCAAAGAAGAGTTGAAAATTGTTTGATCCAAGAGGGAAGATAGCTCCAAGACCACCAATGCCTCTGTATCCTGAGTTTCCCACTAATCAACCAAATATTACCCCACTTACTCCTATTTCTAATCAGCCAAATTCTTATGTGCCTTCCCCATCAAATGATATTCATGAGGTTAAAACATTGTTGCAAACTTTTGGAAATGAATTGGTAGCCCTTAAGAGGTAACATTCCCAATATGCTCATCCTTACCAACCCCAAAACTAGTTGTATCGGTCTAGCAGAATCCCTTTCATAATAGCACTCAAGCTCATAATCAATTTGTCAATATTAGACCATTGAGTGTTAAGGATCCCCTTGTTGTTATTTCCTCTAGAGCCCTTGTCCCTATACAAAATAATTTGGTCCAGCATTGTAAATGGTGTTATCCATTCTCTCAGCCACATAACCAAAACATGTGCCCTAACGGAGTACTTGGTCAAGCTCTTATGGTCCACAACATATCCACATTTTCCAAACAACCAACGAAGCCCTCCATAAGCAAAGGTTGGTCAATCTCAAACATCGAGAGGAAGGAATATTATTGAATTGGAAAGGGAATATTTTTTGGATTCAATATATAATCTACATCAATAATGCTAATACTCGATCGGAAAAGATAGCAATAGAAATCCATTCACTAAAGGTTGATCATGAATCCACATCTCAACCTTGTCTACAAGTGGTTGAAAACAAAGAAATGGGAAGAATTTTCTAGAAACACAAGCTAGTTAGGATGCAAGGAAAGAAAATTTCTCTAATGTTACAATACCGAATGCCCATTTTACAAAATAAGACACCAACACTCAAAGAAACATTAGCAGGGTAGGAATTATTCCTTTCAATATTGTCGAACAAATGAAGAATACCAACTTAAATGTCACCATGTGAAAAGCACTTTTGATTCCTTCTCAGAGAAATCTACTGCATGAAGCTATACAAATTTTTGGTACACCTAGTGAATTGGTCAAACATGGGGCATTGACTGCTCCTAGCTTGTGTCAACCAAAAGGAAAACATGTTTCTAAAACCAATAATCAACCACCATTCTACATTTCTTTGATCATTGGTAAGCATTTGGTACACAAATGTATGATCGAATTTGGTGCCATCACTCTATAATGCTAATACAAATTATAGATGTATTGGGTATTCAAGAGTATACATCCGTATCCTGGGGAATTGTTTAGTTGGATGGAACAATGGTTTAAACCATTAGAATTATCAAAGATATCAACCTTACTATTCATGTGTTTCTAAGATTTTCATTTACGCAAGACATATCAATCATTGATCTTCCACCTTTCTTTTTCATATGTCTATTTAGAGACTTCGTTGCCAAAATGGGTGGGTACTTATCTAATGCTTAGTCTCACATGCTCCTCGGGATAAGGTATAGGACTAAGGTAGCTATAAGGGAAGAACCAATTTTTTAAAATCATGTTGAACCCTATACCATTAACACTATTAATGGAAATTATACCATATGTGACAAAGAAGAAGATGTTGTGGATCACGAGTCCACCACTCCTATGGAACAAGTCCCTGATATTGTACTTGATAATGTAAGCATGAAACATCAATTTGACCCATACGCTGAAGCATTGGTGTTATAATAATTAGTTTATTGATGCTAGAAGAAAGCTGGTTTAAGAAATTCTTGTATCCATGAAGAAGGAATAGTTATTCCTCACCTTTTCAAGACTCAAGATGATCATGAAGGATTATGGTGACTCTTCTTTGATGGGTGAAGGGGAAAAATGGAGGAGGAGTTGGTGTTATGTTCGAGGAGTACTTATTCAAGCTCTTATGGTCCACAACATATCCACACTTGCTGAAAAACTAGTAGAATCCCCTCCACAAGAAGAGGTTGGTCAATCTCAAACATCAGAGGAAGCCATATTATTGAATTGGAAAGAGGAATATTTTATGGATTCAATATATAATCTACATCAATATATGTTAATACTCAATCAAAAAAGATAGCAATAGAAATCCACTCACCAAATGCCGATCATGAATCCACCTCTCAACGTTGTCTGCAAGTGGTTGAAAACAAAGACATGGGGAAGAATTTGTTAGAAACACAGGCTAGTCAGGATGCAAGGAAATAAAATTTCTCTAATGTTACAATACCAAATGCCCATTTTCTAAAATAAGACACCAACACTCAAAGAAACATTGGCAGGGTAGGAAGTATTCCTTTCAATATTGTCAAACAAATGAAGAATACCAACTTAAATGTCACCATGTGAGAAGCACTTTCGATTCCTTCTTAGAGAAATCTATTGCAGGAAGCTATACAATTTTTTGGTACACCTAATGAATCAGTCAAACAGGGGGCATCGACTACTACTAGCTTGTGTCAACCAAAAGGAAAACACATTTCTAAAACCAATAATCCACCATAATTCTACATTTATTTGATCATTGGTAAGCATTTGGTACACAAATGTATGATCGACTCTAGTTCCAATAGCTCGTAATGATAAAACAAATTGCGCAGATGTGTTAGGTATTTAGTATACGTCAAGTATCTAGGGATTTTTTCAATTGGATGGAACAATGGTTTAGACTATTAGAGTTATCAAAGATCTCAAATTTACTATTCATGTGTATCCAAGCTTTTCGTTTACACATGACATATCGGTCATTGATCTTCCACCTTTCTTTATAATATGTCTATTCGGATACTTCACCGACAAAATGGGTGGGTACTTATCTAATGATAGGTCTCACATGCTCCTTGGGACAAGGTATAGGACTAAGGTAGCTATAAGGGAAGAACCAATTTTTCAAAATCATGTTTAACCCTATACCGCTAACACCATTAATGGAAATTATACCATATATGACCAAGAAGAAGATGTTATGGATCACGATTCCACCACTCTTGTGGAATAAGTTTCGATATTGTACTTGATGATGTAAGCATGAAACATCAATTTGACCCATACGCTGAAGCATTGGCGTTAGAAGAAGTTAGTTTATTGACATTAGAAGAAATTGGTTTAGGAACTTATTGTATCCATGAAGAAGGAATAGTTATTCCTCACCTTTTCAAGACTCAAGACGATCATGAAGGATTATGGTGACTCTTCTTTAATGGGTGAAGGGAAAAAAATGGAGGAGGTGCTAGTATTATGCTACTTTCTCCACGGGGTGATAAATATTTCTCGTTCTTTCAACTTTAGTTTAGTTGCACTAACAATGTAGTCTAATATGAAGTGCTAGTGCAAGGAATCTAATTGGCTCAGAAAAAGGGAATCAAATCATTAGTTGTTTTTGAGAGATAGTGAGCTTATCATGCATCAAGTGAGAGCCCAAAGTATGTCAAAAAATTATCTCTTGAGGTCATAAAAAAATAGGTTGTGGGATTTTATCAAGGAATTTGAAGTCTTTGGAATCCATGTGGTTCCTAGGAATCAAAACCAAGATGCATATAGGATTTCTACAATGGGTTCTCAAAGTATGACATACCTGTTGATATCATGAAAGATAAATAGAAGTCAATTAAAATGATTTTTAGACTGGTAGTACTAGACAATGCAGTAATTGGCGGGTTTTTATGGTGATAAAAAAATTATTCTTTTTCTATAGGACGAAGTTGAATTCTCTTCGAAGAACTAATCTAAGCTTTACGAAGCATAAAATTATCAAATTATATAGTTGAAAACGAATAAATTACCAAAGGTTCTAGTAATTCTTGAGTTAACATTCAATTCGGATGATCAAGTTAAAAGACAAAGTGCCAATATGATAATTAAAGAAGATGATTTTGAACAGTTCAGGTTGTGGAAGATAGGTTTCTAAAGATTGGGAAAGTGTGCTTGCAAGAAGAAAAATAGGATTTTGTTGGTCTTTGTTAAGAGTATAGTGATATATTTTCATGGAGCTATGAAGATATTCATGGTTTTGATCCAAGATTGGTGCAACACACTATTGCGCTCGACCTGAATACTAAGCCGTTTAGAAAAATTATAGACCATTCAACCCCAAAATAGAACCACTTATGAAGAAAGAGATTTCAAAGCTCATTGAAGCTAGTATCATCTTCACAACCAAACAATATTCCTGGGTGGCTAATCTAGTTCTAGTTAGAAAGAGTGATCAGGGGATCAATTTTAGTGTCAAATGTTCCCTAAACTTCCCTAAACCATTCTAGTGTAGTAGAGACTTCAAAGAGCTTTCCGATGACTATAAGAACGTGAAAATGGACACTCTGAGTTCAAGATATGTCTAGTCAAAGTTTTGTTAACTAGAAAGTCAACATGGGTCAACAGTCCATAGTGACGTGTAAGTGTACACAATTGAAAAAGTGGATCGATCAACAAAGTGGACAAGTGGAAAAAGGAGAAAAAGGGAAAAACGAAGGTTGTTCAAGTTGTTTGTAACCTCCGGTCTTCATCAGGCATAAAAGTTGTTTGTTGAAACAAGAGGTTCAACTTTTGTTATAGAAGGGAGCCCGACCACCGTGAGGACTTATATATTGATTGTTGACATGGTGTGTCCTCAAGCCACCATGTGGATTGCCACCACGAGTTTGATTTCGACAACGGAACCAAGATATAGTCACTTTTACACTTATCACAAAAGAAAGGTACCCCATGCGCATGCCACCTATCACCCAGTGGAGTTGGGCGCTCACCCAAGGCACGTGTGGGAGCTGAGTCTCTCTTTTATGTGATTTTTAGTGGGAAACATCATCTATGATCCATATTCAGGGGTTTTGAAGGAGTAAAACATACAAGCATCATAGAGCTCAGGACGGCTTCTAGATCCTTGCAATCATTCCAGATAGAAAATGCTTAACATAATGGATAGCTTATACCAAAATAGAAAGAAGTTGTATAAACACTCATACTTAAACATAAATATAAATGCAAGAGAATTCTGAAAAAGATGTATGCATTAGAATCATCAATGTTCATATTCATTGTAAACTGGTAACCTCCTTATATTCATGGAGTCATTACAAAATGTTACAGAGAAGCAGACCACAGTCATGCATTATGTCTAGACTCATATGACTAGGCTCACAAAAGAAATTTATAACCCCATACCCTTGATACATCCTTCCCTAAGCATAATTTCCCAAACTAACAGAGTTCTTATAGTATTTCTACAGAGCTCCACCCACTATCTGGTTGTTGTTTTTCCTTCTATAGGTGCTTGTATATATAGGCTTTCTGGGCTGCCAACTCATCCTCCAGTGGCCTCAGATCTGATGCCAAGTGTCTGAATGTGGTCCTCCATGCAAGCATGCTTCTCTAGCCCTAATCTTTCCATATTTTACCATGATGAGCTTCTAGAATCTTCTACCCTAGGCATGCTCCTTCCTAGGCCACCCTGTCGCCAGGTTGGCACCTTATCCACTCCGCATGTGCAGTCGGGTCATGCTTTTCACGTGTTCTACTAAAACACCTAAAATGGCTAAGTCTTGAACCCTTGGTTCTATCCATGCACGCATGCCACAGATTCCTTAAAGCCTTCTCTAAACCCTACCCTGCACGCTTTATCCTTGCGCACTTTTCTTCAACTAGGCCTTACGCGCCTATGCACCCTTTTGTACTTAGCCAATATCTTAGGGGCCCAACATTACCCCACACTACACCTGTTCTCTATCTATGGGAACACTTCTCCAGAGAAGGAAAGAATATGGTGGACTTACACCATGGGATAAGAATAAGGGGATGAAAGAATATGGAAAAAGAATAGGAAATGATGGAGTCACTACAAGAGGCTAGGAAAATCCTTTTGCAAGTTGGCCTCCAACTTGTTTCTGCATCGACTTCGTTTTGTGCTTTCTAATAGAGGTCACCAACTAGGGTGCTCACCTCATCAAAACATAGCCCATTTCCTCATGTGCTTATGGTGTTGGAAATTTTCTCTAACTCTTTGCCCACATCATCCAGTGCATCCATTCTCCGAGTAATCTACGGGTATAGTTCCTTCAACCGGTTTTTAATTGAACCCCTTAAGGCTTCAATGGCTTCAAATTTTCTTTCAACCTCGAGCAAGGATTTTGTCCCTTTCTTCCCTATTCCCTTTATTCTTTTCCTGGAACTCCTTGAGTTCTACTTCATGAGTGGCGACCAAGATGCCTACCACTTTGTCTCTATCCGTGCAATTGTCATATGCGGCCTCAGCAGTCTGGGAAGTGACTTTTATATCAGCAAGAACCTTGCTATATTCTGCTATGAATGCCACAACCTTCAATTTATCTTCCTTCTCCAAGTGTGCGGCCACTTCTTCTACATATTCCAAGGCTAACGGCTACCTTTCCATGGTGAGGACTCTTGTTAAATCCTCTAGGCATCCTAAAGTAGATCCGTACTTCTGCGTGGAGGGTGCTAGGTCTGGATGCTTCAATACTATAGCATTATTTATAGCCTCCACCTTCTTGTATACCATGCCCACCTTGGCCTTCTCATCTTTTAGCTCCCACTGTAACTTGGTGCATTGATTAGTTTCTCTGGCTAAGCTCTTTGGCCCTTGCAGCTAGTTCTTCCTCTTTCTTCTTCAGGTCCTCCTCCAGATCTTTGATTCTATCATTCCACCCGAAGAGTCTAGCCTTGATTTCAATGGAGACCTTGTTCAGCATGTTGCATAGCTGTTCATCCGAGAGTTGTTGAGCATTCACCATGGGGTTGTCTTCTGTTGGCCTGGAAATGTTATTATTTTCCCACTGGCTTACCTCAAATTCTAGTTTGTCAAGATGGGACTCAATTTCCCATGAGAGCATCTTCCTTGTCCACGGGTAGGCAGCCTCCTTGTCAAAAGATGACATGGCTACGAGCTCTTCTATCATAATCATGCTTTAGAACCGCATGTGAAACACTTTGTTGGGGTCATCAATGTAACCCATCCCTAGCCTCTCCTCCCCTGTGCACCTTCCTCCCATGCACGTGCCCTTAGGAATACTTACAGTTAAAATGGGGCCCCTAGTGCTACCGTGGTCCTTTTCCATGCTCTCCTCCTTCTCCTCGTTTAACATTGGCTCAACACTTGTGCTTCAACTTCTCCTCCTCCAAGGTCTCAATGACCTTTGTTTCTTCTCTCTCGACACCTTGGGTATCTACTCCACCGTAAGGCTTGGGGCCTTCGCGCCTCGCGTGTCATCTCCCTCATTTCTCATGTCTTAGGCTCCTATCCCTTCCTAGCTATCCTTGTGCCACATGAAAAGGAACCCCGATCCTCTTCTCCACCTTCTTCATCTGAATCATGTATGTTGAAAACAAGTGGCCCTTGTTCCTTTTCTAGCTCACCTTCCCCACTAACATCTTCTTCGCTAGCTTCCTCTTCACCTATGCGCTTGTCCAAACTTCCAATATCCTCTCGATGCAACATCCTCTTCTAGTCTCTACTTCTTCCTAACTAGGGATTCCGGTGTAGGTGACTTTGTTTCTTCTTCTCCGAGGACTCCTTTTCTAATGGCTTTTTATGGCTCTAGAGTCTTTTCCTTGACTAAGGGCCTCTTCTTGCACAAATACATGCTTGTCCTAGTGCTTGTCCCAGGGGATCCTATTACTTGTGTTTCCCCAACACTTGGTATTTTCCTCTCTAGCTCCTTTTCCACCTGCTTGGGTGTGGGTTTCTTCCTGCCAGTTGGATCCCCAGGCATAGATACCTCATTTTCCAAATATGTGCCCTTCTCCGATTTGGGTCTTATGCGGAGGTACACATGCACCACGGATCCTCCTACAATGGGCAAGGTCATGGGCTTTGTCATTTGTACTTCATGTGACATGTACCTCTCCATGTACGCATGCTTGCCAGTAGACCAATCCTTTGTGCATTTCCCTGTGCTCCCGGTCTAGATTACCAAGGTCCAGTTTCAGCTTCTTGGACTCTTTGAACCTGTTTACCCCCGCTTGGAAGTATTGAGCTGTGAAGGTGAAGGGGATCTTGCACCATGGGCTCCATGTCTCATCTGTCAGTTTGAACCTACCCAGGAAGAAATGTTGGTACACAAAGCAAATTCTTCTTCTCCTTTGGTGGCCATTGACAGTTGTTCAGAATCCTCCATTCTACCCCGAACGTGTTCCTTAGGTGCATATACCATTTCTCTAGGTGTGCCTTGTGCACGGTTGTCATGGAGTCACATGCGTATTTTTCAAATCTTTTTATAGGTGAAGGGTCCTCAACCGGGTACTCCCATATGAATTTGTTTGATGCATCAGGTACTCCAATTTCTAAAAAAATGATTATCAGTAGGACATTCCGAACAGGATCCTGTCACCTTCCTTCGTGTAGCTTACAATCTCATCCGCGATGAACGTAGATAAGTTGTAGATGGTGCCCTCTAAGATTTTCTTGTAAACATGTAACCATGGCTTATTGACCTGGGTCCATCTTTCCTGGCCATTTAACTTGGTCACTAGATGCATAGCCATTCTCATTATTGGGTCCTTGATGTCTATGATATCATAATATCTTGATCCTTTTTGTATGCGTAGGTAGCAATAGTCTCCTTAATTGCATCTTTATCACCTAGGTCATCCTCCAAATCGTCTCCTTCACAGATGAGGCCTGTGAAATGTGAGATGAGTTGAGGGGTGATTTGCATCTTCACCCTGCGAAATGGAAGTAGTCCTCATGCACATGTGACATAATCCATTGATAGAGGCACTCAGGCTTCCTGAAGTAAGGCAACTCAAAGAGTTGTAATAACCCTGCCTTTTCCAACTTGAGCTTCATGTCATCATTATAGATGGGAAAGCCCTCTGGTGTCCTTCTATTTGTTGGGTGCACTAACTCCAACACCATCTCCTTCTCGATCATGCTCATACGATGATTATAGTCATTTATAGACATGTTCCTTAGATGGGACTCCCACTCCTTCCCTAGCGTTACTTCATCCTGAGTCTTGCATTTCTGCATACCACTCTTCATTTGTATGTGCGTTAGTTTCTTGTTGTTTTCCCTTGCCCTTGCCCTTCTTGGGTGTGCTAACTAGTTTCTTGGGTGCCATTGTCTAGGTTCACTTCTTACTTTAATCACTTCATGTAGCTCTGTTCTTTCACTCTTCCCCACCTTAGATCTCGAATTTGTGAAGAAAATTCCTTAAACCCGTGCCCTAGTTCTTCAAACCCTAGCTGGGATAATCCTTTCACAAGATGGTGCCTCTTCACAACTCTTTTAAAAACCGTGAAATCCTCTTTTTTAGTTTGCAGATCCACACTAGTCACCCATACTCAATTCCTTTTAAAAAAAAATTATTTTTTTCTTCACACGGATCAGTTTTTGGAAGCCCTAGTTTACGAAAATGCAAAAATCACTTCTTTCTCCTTGTTCACAAAGTGAATAATGAAGTTCCTCGACCCTTTATTTATAGTTTTTCCCTTTTTTAAGCATTAAATTCTACTTCACCTACCACCATAATTTTTACATTTAATGCAAATTTTTCAAACAAAGCTCGAATTTAGCGCTTTAACTCACACGCCTGACCCTGTGCAGGTAATCTTCCAACCTTCTGGTGCACAACCAATCCATCTAGACAGGAGACTCTTGCACACGTGTCACCTGTGCCAAAGGCACTTCTTCATCTAATTTTTTTCTCTCGCCTACCTTGTGCTACTTATGCACTTTTTCTTCCTTTGTATGTGGGTTATGAGAGTAGCCTTATCTTGACACCAATCCTCCTTTTCCATCTTTTCTTTCCATGCACCTCTTTCAATAGGGCCATTCAATTGGACTTTTCAACATAACTTCCTTGGCACTTTACCCATGCTCTCCTTCACATTACTCCACCCCACACTAAAATGATGCACAGTCCTCTATGCGCACTCAAAATCCTCAAAGAGTAATAAGGGTTACCGGTGCCCAAGGCACAAAACAAAACAACAACATGAAAGGGAAACACAAGAAAAGAAATGCATAAAGGAAATTCTAAACTAACTGGAAAAATTGTCTTATTTACAACCACCAAGAAGACTTATTTATAGTAGGGCTTTAGCCTACTCCCATTGAAGTGTCCAGGAAATTTCATTCCATCTAGTGCTTGTAACTGACACGCGCTGAGTCAAGGATGTACGATATTTTATAGGGACCTAACCAATGGACCTTCAACTTCCCAGGATGGCACAGAAACTTAGAATCATATAGTAAGACCATCTACCCAACCTCAAACTTCTTGTTTCTGATGTGGTGATCGTGCCATGCTTTTTGCTTTGCTTTTTCTGTTGTTTGGCTCCACCTAGCGAGTGATCGTCTCTCATCCAACTTCATTAGTTCATCAATTCTTTCTTCTAGTGCTTTCTCATCAGCCAACCCTCCTGTGCGCACTATTCGCAGAGAAGGTAACATGAATTCAACTGGCAGAACGGCTTCTACGCCAAACACCAATTGAAATGGTGTGGCTTTGTTCAGCCTTTTATAAGTTATCTTGTAAGCCCATAATACAGATGATACCTTGTCATCCCAATCTTGTCTTCTGACATCACAAATTTTGGTTAGGGTATGACTCAATATTTTGATAAATGCTTCTATGGTCTCTTTTTCTTGTGGGTGATAAGGGGTAGTATTATGATGAGCTACCATGAATTATGCTAATAGGATCCTCACGGTCTCATTTAAGAAATGTGTACCCCTATCACTGGTTAAACTTAAATGGCATCCATACCTTGTGATAATGTTCTCCCAAAAAAATCTTCTTGGTGTGGGCTGTTTGCAAGTATTTAGTTAGAGCTACCTCTGCCCACCTTGTCAAATAATCCATGTAAGTGATTACATAGTGTGATCCAGATCAGATGCGCGTTGTTGGTGTAATAGGGCCTATGAATTCTATTACCCATTTCTCAAAATGTTTAGTGCTAGGGATAAGGCACAAAGGCATTTCATCTCTCTTTCCTAGATTGCCAATCAACTGAAAATGGTTACACGCTTTACAATAGTCTTTGCAATCCTTATATAGAGTTTCCCACCATAATCCTGCCATTAAAATTTTACACATGGTGGCGTCACCTGCATAATGTCCACCTGCACTTCCTTCGTGTGCTTCCTCCATGATGTGAGGTGCTCATGCTCTAGTACACATCTATGCAAAAATTTGTCACGCCCTAACTTGTATAAGTCCCCACTGATCAACATGTAGGGCGTGGTGTGTATAGCTAGTTTCTTTTTTTTTAATGCCTTCATCCCTTCTAGTGCCACACCTTCTTTTAGGAATACCGCAATCTCCTCCAAGTCTGAGGGCGCGTGCCGCAACCTAAACAGTTACGCGTCTGGCATAGCCTCTTCAATACTCTATGTGTCCTCCCTAAATCAATCCTTGACAGATGATCAGGTCCACAATTACTTTTTCTAGGCTTCACAACTACCGTAAACTCAAACTCTTGAAATAATAGCACCCACCGACATATGCACCCTTGTAGAATGGGATTGTTCACTAAATACTTTAACGCCATGTGGTCGGTGTAGAATACAAAGGGTGTTGCCAGTAGATATTTTTTGAACTTGAAAAGTGTGTAGATCATTGACAATGCCTCGTGCTCAATCGTGGTGTAATTCTGCTCTGCTGGTGTCAACTTCCTGCTTGCGAAACATAGAGGGTGATCAACAATTCCTTCACTTGGCTGCGTGCAAGCACTGCTCCAATGGCGGTTCTTGAGGCATCTACATGAACATGGAAGGGCTTATCCCAAGAGGGAAAATGTAATATAGGTGTGGTGACAAGCCTATCCTTTAATGTGTCAAACACCTTCTGTTGTGCCTCTCCCCAATGGAAGGCACTTTTATGTCTGAGAAATTCTTCTAGAGGCACGGCTATCTTGGCATACCCCTTGATGAATTTTCTGTAATAACCCGTATGCCCAAGAAATCCACACACTGCACTTTGGCTAGTAGGTTCCCCCAATCCCACAATAACTACAACCTTGGCAGGATCTACTAGCAAGCCCTCCTTGCATATGATGTGCCCCAATAAAGTCCCAAAGGGTGTAGTAAAGACACACTTTTTAATGTTGAGAGATATCCTCAACTGCCGACATCTCTCAAACATCAGCCTCAAATTATCATAGTGGTCTTTTACTAGCCCATATACTGTCCAATCATCTAGATAAACCTAAAGGAATTTATGGATGAAGTCCTGGAATGCCTGAACCACTATGCGCAAAAAAATAGTAGCGCACTCTTCAACCCAAAGGGCATGACCATGTATGCAAAAATTCCCCATTCAGTGGTGAAAGTTGTCTTCTCCTAGTCTTCTTTTGCAATCTAGACTTGGTGGTACCTCGAAAATCCATCCGTAAAGGAATAGATTTCGCACCCAGTGACTCCCTCTAAAATTTCTTCAGTGAAGGGGGTTGGAAAAGGATCGATGACACAAACCGCGTTCAGCTCCCTATAGTCCACGCATATCCTAATCCACCCATCCTTCTTGATGCTTATCACCATCGGACTTATCCATTTTGATTCTTCCACAACTTCAATGATTCCAGAAGCTATCATTTTTTCTATCTCTTCCTTTACCTTTATGTGTAAATTGGGATTCATCCGGTAGGGTCTCTTGGTAAGGCACGCACTTTTCTTCAACTTTATCCTCATCTCTCCTAAATAATGGTGGACACCTTTGAGCTCATGGTACCCACGTAGGAATAAATCCTCAAATTCATGCAAAAGATCTATGATATTAAAGACTTCCTTCTACGACCAGCAATATCCAATGATAGCTTCCTTAGGTTCCTCTTCTGAGCCGATGTTAACCTTATTTGTATTTAAAGGCTCATGGTAGGTGCGTGCATGAGCATCAACACTATCCACTACCTCACGCATCCCCATACAATGGTTAACATCCAAGCTCTCTACTTCCTCTCCATCAATGACATATTCTAATTTCCCTTTCTCTTTTTCTAAGCACGCGCGCTCAAGCTGGATCTCTTCTGCTTCTTCTACTTCTTCTTCAAAGTGCGCCTCCAAACCTGGTTCACCTAGCAGTTCCAATAGCCTATCTTCTACCATGGCACTATCCCCCATGGTAAGGCACTTAACAAATTACAATGCCTTATCAACTGATGGCTTGGTACTTCGGTATTCAAATGTTTGAATGAGGTCAGCTGCTAGCTCTTGCCAATTTCTTGTTTGGCGTGTGTCTTAGAATGTATGTACCATGCATGTGCATAACCCTGTAGTGTAGAATACAACTTGTGTACCCAAAGGGATGGTGGAAAATCTTCGTGCCTTCTCTCTAGACCTTCTCACAAGATTGGATGTGGAAAGAGGTGGGTTCCTTACCATGGTAGTCCTTGATGGCGGTGGGCATGTTGCTTCTAGAAAACCTGACAGAGAGAGAAATTCTCACCTCACGCCATTCCAAAAGGCTCTCCTGATGTGTAGCCCACCACCGTGCCACTGTGCTGAGTAGGACATAACTTAACATCCCTCTTCATTCCTTCTCCTCCTTCCATTGAGCTTCCATCTCCTATAAAAAGATCTCAAGGAAGGCCCCTCCTGAATACTTAGGTAATTTTTTTCCTCCTAGGTGCCGAACCGTACGCACCTTTGTTACTTTTGTTACCAATCCTCTCAACTGTCGTTTGATCAATTCATAAGTCCCATGCACCCAATTATCACATGTTAGGTGGTGATGTAACTTCTTGATTGAGCATCCTTAAAGCTGGATAACTCCATCAGTAGGATTGATTATCTCTAGATCCTTGATTGAGCGCACATATATCCTGTCTAGGACTTCTTCCCCCAAAGGTTTAGTATAGGGTGTTGACTTCCCATCAACCAAAGGTATAATAACCCACTCCTACTTATTTTCAATGCTGATGTAACTCTTGTTGAACCGAAGGTCAAGCATTGTTCATGTAACACCATGGGTGCCCAAGTAGTGCTGGGAAATTGTCCACCTTGGTGAGTGCCAAGACTTTGAAGTCCCTAGTAAACTTAGCTCCTGGATAGTGATAGTTGCATCCCTTAAGACACCAATGGGCATCACCTTTTTTTTTTTCATATACAAGCACATTCGAAGATGGCTGTAATGTCAGGCCTTCCCATCTGATGCCAAGCATCCAATGTGAGAACATTGACCTCCGCGCCTGTGTCAATGAGGATATTACTAAGGAGCCATCCATCTACGACTGCATCTAATGTGATCTCCTTGTCATAGTCAAGGTTGTGAGGGGGAAGGTTTACATGCAAGATCTGTCTCTCATGCTCTTCTCTAGCGCGTGGTACCTTCTCCCTCAACCATGCCCCTAGCAAGGGAATAACATTTTCCTACCTTAGCATTTTACATACTTCCTTGACCTCATCCAGGTCATCCTTTGGTGCCTCAACCTTTCTCCTTTGCTCCTCCCTCCTAGACTACTCCTTTAGGCACTGGATTTCTCCTTGTAAACTCTAAATGACATCCATGGTATCTTGGTATACTTCCTTTTGATGCGTGGGGTCTGGGTACTTCCCATGAACTACTTCCTCTCTTGAAACCAAGGTCCTCTGCCTTGGTATTTCCTTTCTTTGCGCAGCCTCTACTCTTGTTGTTACTAAAACAGGTTCTAAACCTACATCATGTGTCACCCATGACATCCATTGTGTGTCTGTCTTCTTGATGCTTACCATTGCAGTGCCCTTGTCTTTCGTAGATGTTAATTCATGTGCTCGAACAATTTCAGGCATTCCTCATACTTGTGCTTCTTTCGCACCATGATCACTACAACAGATCTGGGCACTCCCGTTTATAATGTTCTGTAGACCCGTAATTAAAATAGGTCTCATGTGGGAACTCACTCCTTCCTCCTCCATGAAATCCCCTTCTATGCGTGCCACCATCTGTGCGCTCCTCATAGCGGTGATCATCACCCTTAGAACTATTGGAAATGTTGGTTTGGTGCACCCCATGATCAATGGCCTCGTGGATCTAATCAATGAGCCTATAGTCCTTGGTATCATGGGTTGTAGAAGTGTAAATTTTGCAGTAGCAAGATACATTCTTCCGGATTACATGCGTTGTAACAAGGGGCACCTACTTGCATCATGGTCCCCATGAAAAATTTCACATTCTACTCCATTGTCAATCTGTGCACCATAAACCACTACGAGTCTCATGGGCTGAGTTTGTGGACAATTTCTCTAGCTGCTTAGCCATAGCAGCAATTTGAGCCTCTAGGAATGGGCTAACTCTAGTATCAACACTACCAATAGCCTCGGCATGCGCAGAGCAGCTTCCAATGCTTTGCGTGGGTCTGTGAACATTTTATGAGATAAGGCCCTTCTAAAAGGGGTGATCAATCCTCCAACAAACCACTGAGCATGCTGTGAAGGGTGAATATCATATGATAACTTAGATAAGAGAGTTTTAAAGTGTGCATCATACTCCCACACACTCTCTTCCATTCCCTATTGAATTTCCTTCAGGGCGTTGATGCTCTTTTGTTCAAACTCATAAATGTGGAATTCTGCCAAGAAGGCATTCTTTAAAGCAGTGTAATCCACCACCGTTTGATGGGGTCATATTTCCTATACCAGCTATGTGCGCATCCCTACAACATTGTTGCAAATTGACTAGCCTTCCACTCCGAGGTTGTGATCCCCTTTGCATGCCATAACAGCTTGCATTTGTGAACATGCTCCGTAGCAAAGCATCAATACCTCTCGTAACTGGAAAGTGTAACGACATCTCAAAAAAGACCTAAGGGGGTGGCTGGGGCCCTTTTCCTCCTAAGCCAGAGCCTTGGTTTCCTCCGGTGTTCCCTCCACCACTAGATCCACTAGGTCCACCTAGTCCGTGCCCCCGAGCCACCAAATCCACCGAACCACTAGTTCAACCGGTGTTGTAGGAGTTGTGCTAAGTGCCCCCAAGGTTTCACTGAATTGTGCACCATCAGTCTGTGATAATGGCCCACTACCGCTATTTCACCCCACACCACTTTCAGATGCGAGACCCAAGGCTTGTATACTTGCTCCTTATCCAAAGACTCCTCCAAATATGGGGATATGTGTAGCCATAGAAGTGGGAACTAAAAAATTGTACCTCCTAGGCGTAGATCTGTCACTTCCACTGATTCCAACTGGGTCAATGATACTTCTTCCTTGTTCTGGAAAACCAAGTGCCAAGGTTTGGTCACTAGGTGGGTTCAAATACGTGCTAATGACTCTTCTTTCTCCACGTGATGAACTCTCATCAGAAGCCAAAGGGGTATCTCTTACGCGCTTGCCAAGATGGGGTAGCATAGACTGCTCAGGTTCCACGTCCTCCACATGAACCTCAACTCCTTCCCGCAACATCTATCTCCATAGATCCATCACACTTGTAGCCTCACATCATCTAGTAATCTCCCTTTCATGTGCTTCACTATACTTGAGCCGTCTCTCCTCCCTTTCCTTCTCCATCGTAATATCTGCCATCTTCCTCCACCCTAGCTCCCTCACCCAACGCTCAGAATGGTTTAGCCGGCCATTGGAAATGCCTCTAAACCCAAAGTAACAACCAAGATCTTCATTGCTAGAGGGATAACATGTAGAAATGATCCTCTGGGCTCCCGCATAAATTCAAACTCAGTAACTTCCGGGAAAGAATATGTGGAAATAGCGTACTCCAGAGTGTAGCTAGTCAACACACCTTCCCACCAATGATCCACTTTAGTTCTACATCTTTCTGCCTTTGGTAATCCTCTTGGGTCCATGTGTGTGATCTAGAATACCAGCTTGATCTAGATGCATACAATGAGAGCCATTCATATAGCCCTACTGGGAAACAACAGAAAAATGTTTCATATAAATCATGGTAGAGGTTCTCTTCTACCCATTTATATGCATCAAACTTAAGACCAAGATTGAATCTCTCGAGCAAATTCATCCTTCATGCTCTTGAACCATGATTCAACACTTTCCATAGTTAAACGTTATGTCATTACTCATTACCCAGATCATGATGTATGTCATTTCCCACTACAACTTCGAAAATAGGTCCCAACAACGGAACCAAGATGTAGTCATTTTTACCCTTATCACAAAATAAAGGTACCCCATGCGCATCGTCCTATCACCCAGCGGAGCTTGGCGCTCACCCGAGGCATGCACGGGAGCCAAGTCTCTCTTTTATGTGATTTTTAGTGGGAAACATCATCCATGATCCATATTCAGGGGTTTTGAAGGAGTAAACCATACAAGCATCATAGAGCTCAAGATGGCTTCTAGATCCTTGCAATCATTCTAGACAGAAAATGCTTAACATAATGGATAGCTTATACCAAAACAGAAGAAGTTATATAAACACTTATACTTAAACATAAATATAAATGCAAGAGAATTCTGAAAAATATGTATGTATTACAATCATCTATGTTCATATTCATTGTAAACCTGGTAACATCCTTATATTCATGGAGTCATTACAAAATTTAACAAAGAAATAGACCATGCAATCATGCATTACGTTTGGACTCATATGAATAGGCTCAAAAAGAAATTTATAACCCCATACCCTTGATACATCCTTCCCTAAGCATAATTTCCCAAACTAACAGAGTTCTTGCAGTATTTCTGTAGAGCTCCGCCCACTATCTGGTTGTTGTTTTTCCTTCTGCAGGTGCTTGTATATATAGGATTTCTGGGCTGCCAACTCATCCTCCAGTGGCCTCAAATCTGATGCCAAGTGTCTGAATGTGGTCCTCCATGCGGGCATGCTCCTCCAGGCCTGAGATTTCCATCTTTTACCATGATGAGCTTCTAGAAGCTTCTACCCCAAGCATGCTCCTTCTTGGGCCACCCTGTCACCAGGCTGGCACCTTATCCACTCTGCATGCACAATCAGGTCATGCTTTTCACGTTTTCTTCAAAATGCCCAAAACATCTAAGTCCTAAACCCTTGGGTTTCCGTCTAAACATGCGCCATGGGCTTCCTTAAAGCCTTCTCTAAACCTTGCCTTGCGCGCTTTATCCTTGCACGCTTTTCTTCAACTAGGCCTTGTGCGCCTATGCGCCCTTTTATACTTAGCCAATATCTTAGCGGCCCAAAAAAGATTGTAAGAACATGAAAAATGAACACTCTGAGTTCAAGATATGTCTAGTCAAATTTTTGTCAACCGAAAGTCAACATGGGTCAACAGTCCATAGTGACATGTAAGTGTACACAATTGACAAAGTGGCTCGATCAATAGTGGACAACTGGAAAAAGGATAAAAGGGAAAAATGAAGGTTTTTAAGTTGTTTGTAACCTCCGATCTTCATCGGGCATAAAATTTGTTCATTGAAACAAGAGATTTAACTTTTGTTATGGAAGGGAGCCCAACCACCATGAGGACTTATATATTGATTGCCGACATGGTGCATCCTCAAGCCACCATGTGGCTTACCACTACGAGTTCGATTTCTCCTAATTTTCCTATCGAGGATCGACAAGTGGTCTTTATAGCCATATTTTATTATTGGAATATCATATTATTCACCATTTTACTATGTTATTTTAAGTTACGATGTTTTAGAATTGACCAAGATTACTCTTAAATATACTTGGTATTATTTCCATCTAACTCGGAGGCCTTATCAACATTAGCGTATATACTTGGAAAAGCCCAAGATTGGGCTTATCACATGCAAATCAGGATTCCTTACATGGCGAGCCAACCCACATGGAGGTCAAACTTAGACAGTTTACAACCACCTCCCATGCATTATAGTCTTGCCACATATTTTATTCTAATTCCACCGCTTTATCTCCTTATCCCTCCAAACAACCACAACTCATAACATATAACCATAAAGACCCAAACTTGGCACATTCCACATAAGACCGCATAAAAAACAAAGTCAAAATGGTTCTTAATCTAATAAACAATGTCCATTGCCCAACTTTTAAATAACTTCTCACCCATGATGCGCGAAATGTGGGATAAAAATCCCTTAATAATAAAACCAAGTGTTCCTTAGAGGCATTTGAACTCGTGTCGTTGGTGTAAAATTATAGGTGACCAACCATTGCACCGGGAGGTATGAAACACTATAAAATGAGGTATGTTTTATTTATATAGGGACAAACAATGGATTGTGTTATTATCTACAAAGGCGCAAGCTATTTAGGATTTTTGATTGCCATTAGAGGCTCGCAGAGGTATGACAGAGGTAGGAAAAGAGCAAGAAAGCACCGAGAAAGGTTTAAGTTTCATTATTGTTGTAATTTTCATTTGATCACATGTATTTTCAACTATTTTAATTAATGGAATGGTCGTAATACGACCAGGACATAGGCTTTTGATTCGCCAAACCCCATAAACATATCGTTGTTCTTATCTTCTTGTATTTTATTATGATACAACCATTTAATTAGCATAGTAAATATTTTAATTTGATTTCCTTTTGAAGAAGTTGATTTTTTATTAATAAATCCATTCTCACTTTCGGAGACGATCGGTTAAAGACAAATCAGATCAAACTCACGATTTCTACATTAAAATAAGATATTTAACGAATATTACAAGACCTAATTAAATTTTTATTTTTAAATTAGATGTACACAAGGAATTTTTAAGTTGGTTCAAAGTGTATTTTTAATTTTTCGGATCAAAGAATGGGGAAATCAGGCTATGCATGGATTTCAAAGACTTGAATCGAGCCTCCCTAAAGGATCATTACCCTCTTCCGTCTATGGAGCAGATTCTCCAAAAAGTGGTAGAAGTAGAAAGGTTTTCACCACTTGATGGTTACTCATGTTATAACAATATTTTGGTTAAGGAATCGGATCAATTCAAAATGGTCTTTACTACCAAGTGGGGTACATATGCCTATAATAAAATGTCATTTGGGTTATCTAACATCGGGGCTACTTTCCAACGAGCTATGGATATGGCCTTCAAAGGGCTAATAAATGACATGATCCTTGTTTATCTTGATGACATAACGGTGTATTCCAAGCATGCAAAAGACCACATAGCCCATTTGGAAAAGGTTTTTAAGAGGTGCAGGGAATTTGGGGTCTCACTAAATCCCAAGAAGTGCATTTTTGTGGTTCACGAAGGAAAATTATTAGGGCATATTGTTTATGTGGAAGGACTCTTTATTGACGTAGAAAGGATTCGTGCCATCTTGGATTTTTTCCTTCCAAGCCATAAGAAAGGACTTCACAATTGCTTATGAACCATTAACTTTGTAAGGAGGTTTATAGCTCAATTTCCATCCTTAGCCAAACTATTAACGGCCATGTTGAAAAAGAATACACCCTTTAGCTAGACCAAAGAAGGGAAAGAGAGCTTCGAAGCTATTAAGACAACTATTTCCCAAGATCCTACATCGGTGAACCCCAAGTATGAAAAATATTACATCTTCTACAAATTTGTAGGAAATAAAAGTATTTCATGAATTCTCACTTAGTAAAATGATGATTTTATGGAACAACCATTATTATTTTCATCCAAGACCTTAAATATTATGAGCTCAAATACTCATTTGTTGAGAAATAGGTTAATGTTGTCATATGGGCATTAAAGAAATTCAAACATATGTTGTCTAATAACAAGATATAGTTAATGGTGTCACATCCAGGAGTCAAATATTTTCTATTGAATAAGGATATGAATGAGAAACGAGTTGGATGGATCACCAAGGTCATGGAGTATGACATGCATATCGAGTAACTAAGCTAGTTAGAGGGAAGGGTTTATGCCAACAACTCACTACTAATTTGGAATCAAAAGATGAAGGAGACATGGTGTTTCATAATCATCTCCAAGAAGATACTTCTACTAACTAGTTATAAAAAATGAAGAATTTTCTTCTATTAGGAGAATATCCTCTTGACTTAGATAGAACCTAGAGGTGAAGTTTCTGACTCCAGTTCATTCCTTATGTTCTCGTAAATGGTGTAATTTTTCATAGATATTTGAATAGCGTCTTCCTCCAAAGTATAGTACTTGAACAAGTCTTAAAAGTCTTGGATGAATTCCATAATGGTTTGTCGGGAGGACACTTTTCAGCAAGAACCACTACTATAAAGATTATGAGGGTTGGTTATTATTGGCTAGATTTTTTCAAGGATGCCCATCAGTGAGTAAGAAGATGTAGATAATATGCCTTCTTCAAAAGAAACCAAAAGTTAGCTTCCCTTCCCCTTTATCCAATTTAGGTATATCGTTGCTTTTTCAAGTAGGGGTTAGCCTTTATTAGGATGATTAATCCTCCATCCAGTGATGGACATAAGTGGGTATTAATAGTAACAGATTATTTCACTCGGTGCACAAAAGTTGTAGTATTGAAGGAGGGAAATGAGAAGTCTGTTCTAGATTTCCTGGAAGGTATAATGACTAGATTTGGTGTCCCTTTTAGAATTATCTTGGATAATTCCATGGCCTTCTTAGGTTTAAAACTCAGTGAGTGGGATGTCAAGAATGGAGTATATCTTAAGAATTCATCTAACTATTATCCATATGGTAATGGTTTGGCTAAGTCTAGTAATAAGAACCTCATGCAGATCATCAAACGGGAAATGGAGGATAAAAAATGGACTTGGCATACGCAACTTAAGACTCGCCTTATGGGAAGGTAAGATCATGCCAAAAAGGTCCATAGGAATTCCCATTTCATGTTCAGAGTATATGGTAGGAGGTAAAACTACATTTATCTCTCGGAATTTCCCTCTTTGGAGTTAGCACATCGATAGAGGTTATGGAAAATGATCCTATGATAGTAAGGTTTGTTGAATTAATGGAGTTGGAAGAAATTAGGAATAAAGATATGAAGACTTTGGAGTTACATCAGAGCTCAAATGAAGAATAATTTTGATAAGAAAGCATCCCATAAGACTTTTCAAGAATGAGATTTGGTCTTCAAATGGGATGCCGACAAGGAAAATCCAAGAATGCATGCAAAATTTTATGCTCTCTGAAGTGGGCCATACATCATTACAAGTTGTAAGGAGATAAATTCATTTTTCCTATCCAGACTCAATGGAGAATCACTACCCATTCTAGTGAATGGGATACATCTCAAGGCCTGTTTTTGAGAAGGTTTCATCTTGTACATTATTAGTCTAGGTTTATTTCCTCCAAGTGCTTCACACATTATTTGTTTTGCTTTGTTTTGTTTTGTTTTTTTGCTTGGTTTTTTTCTATTTGTGTTTTGTTTTGAATGTTTTGAGGTAAAGGACTCATGTGCCCAATGGATTTCTTCAGGATATTGGACTAATGCTTAGCAGGAAAGCATCCCCGAGAGGTCACCAAAAATGTTAACTTTAAAAGTTACCCTTATCAGGGAGGATTTTAAATAATTTCTTGCAATTTTCTACCCTTCCCATTCCTTAGTTTTTTAAGAAATTTGTTTCAAAAATTTGCTTAGCACCATTTTCACCAAATTTTTAACTTCGGAAGTCAAGATGTATTTTGCATGCAAAATGAGTGTTGAGTTTAAAATCTAAAGTCCGGTCCAATCATATTTCAAACCGGAAGTCAGAATTACATGTGCATTTAGCATGTAGTTTTCTCCCGAGTTCGAATTTTGAATCCGCATCATCATTTTAGACTTTGGAGTCTAAAGTACAAGTTGCATGTAATTTGCACTCTAGTACCTGAAACCCGAAACCTGATCCCTTTACCATTTCAGAACTTCATAATTTTGGTCTTCGGAATCCAAGTGTATCCCGTAGACACTGACTACATGCCAACCTCTGAACTTTGAATTATGTCGGTAATAAATTCCTAACTACCCGCATGTATCAGACTAGAGAAATTACTTTTTCACTCTCCTATAAATATGCAAGATTTACTATTCGTTTTTTACCTGGACAAATCAAAGATTCGACACTTTGACATATCTTTGCATCCTAACCGTACCCCTAGGTGATTTTTGGAGCATTATTTTCATATTTTTTCATCATTTTGGGTAAGTTTATAAGTTTTATTTTTCTTTTCATTTTTGGGACTCTTGTTCTGTTATTTTTTCTTCTCTATTGTCTTCCATATTTCCTTTAGATACATTCTCCTTTAGGTTTTGTTGTTGAAGTTTAAACCATGGCCTCTCTTTGCTTGTTGTTTTTATTGTTTTTGAAGTTTGAACTTCAAACTACTCCACGAATAAGGAAGAAGGTTCCATATCTAGAGAAAAGTGTGTTTCAAAGGACAAAGAGCATTAGTAGGATTCAAGGTTCTCTGCTTTCAAAGTTTGGGATTTCCTCGCAGTGTAAAACTACGATTTTGGGGTTTTCAAGATTTTGGGTTTTGCACTTCGGAGGTTCAGATTTGAAACTTTGGATTTCATAGTTTTGAGGGTTTTCTATTTCGGAAATTCAATTTTTTTGACATGGTTTTAGTTCTGATTTTAGAACTTCAAACTTTGGCATTTCGAAAGTACAAGTTGAATTTACAAGGTTGTTCTCGCAAAGATACACTTCTTCCTAATTTCTGATTTTTAGTTTTTTCGTGAGGGCATATGTCTAGATCGTCATCCAAGGGGAAGGAAAAGATGAAATATAGCTATCAAAGGGTAGCACCCCCTTCAAGTATCTCATCCGATGTAGACAATATCAGGGATACATAATTGGGACATATTGACATGCCTAAATTCTAAGAGAGATTCAATGCTCTAAACAAAAAATCGTGGATGCAAGCCTTTTTTTATAGTAGGTTTCCCCTAGCTATCGTGCATTTCCCCAATCTATGAAATGTCTCGAGTTTGTGCTTTCCTCCACATCACATTTTGATAAAGACTCACTTGCAATAAAATATGAGGATGGAATAAAGTGGTGGTGATCAAGCTAGATAATGATTTCATGAAGACCTCCGAAAATCCCCGATGTCGAATCATTTACCACCATCTCCCAAGAGTATGCTCTCGAGTATTGGGTTTCAGATAATTATACTTGCACAAGGGTCATGAGCAAAGGTTATTTGGCTGAAACTAAAAGTTCACTATCTAGATTTACAAAGATGATTCCTTGGTCAGACTTCATTCAAGAAGTAAATGATATCATTACATTCTGAGTAGAGTTACGGGTCTTCCTTCTTCTAGGGAGTTCTAAGAGTGGATGTACCTTTACATTGCCACTATTAAGAGAAACAAGGACCTCATTTAATGGGCTGAGCACATCAGCAATGTCATCTTCTTTCAATTGTCTAATGTTGTAACCTTCATAAATTTCTTCATGACCTCCTACCTTATGTACGCAAAGTGATGTGTATGAGACATTATCTAGGATTAAATCCAAAGGGATCTAGGAATGCAGTTCAGATATACGAGTGCTATCCCCAACTCACAATGGTTGATAACTTTGGGAATCACACCCAAATAATTCTTTTGTTGTTGGAGGTTGGGATCTTCTTCTAAATTTTCTACAACGGAGCCGCATCTCCCTAATTACAATCCACCGAGGTCATTAACCTCAATGTTTCCCCTAAAGTAACTCAAGTGTCACATTCACCCACCTCTCCACCTCTTATATCTTCTCCATTCTCAGTTCCTCTTTCCCTTCCACCTCTCACCCTTCCTTTGACCATATCCTCCTTTCCCTCTATTCTCATTTCTCTTACATCTCTCACCTCTTCTCCCTCTATGGCTCAAGTTTTTCCCTCCCTTTAATTTCTTTTAACTAGAGAGATTTTTAGGATAGGATCGCCCTTCGGAACCTCTCTTCCCAAAAAATATCTCCCCATTTCTACTTATATTTCACCCGCACCTGAGGCCATCCTTTCCACTTTACCCTCTATTGTTACCACATCATTTCCACTTTCAATGATTGCGCAACCAAGGCCCTAATTTTACCAACTCTGCAAACTACTACCATAACAATGCCCATGTTGTCTTCTGAATATTCTTCTTCTATTTCTACATGGTTACACAGACAAACACCAAAATAGAAGAAGAAATTTCCCATCATTGATGTTGTTGATCTAAGTTTTATAGATATACCCCTCAAGACAAGCCAAGAGATAGAGAGTTATTTCTAACCTATCAGTTGACCAAACAAGGGAAATATTTTTGAGATAGCCACTCCAACTGCGGGGAAAACTAAGGAACCAATAAAAACAACATTCTACTAGTTTTCTAGGTTTTCTCTTGGAAAATCCACCCATGAAGGAGCAAAGCAAGATGTTCAGGTGGTATTGGGTAACTTGTTGAATAATTTTTATAAGGATAAAGTAACTAAGGATAAGCTTAAGGGTAATGTTGAAAAATAATCGCTCTTTTGACTAAGATCACATAGCCAATCTATACTTCCACTCTCATTATTCCTCCAAGATTTGATGATACACCTTTCTCTGTGGTAGAAAATATAGGACAAAAGAGAAGAGCAATAGGGGTTTAATGGAAACTATAATACAAGAGGCAAAGTCACTTATTAAAGTTGTTGTTGATTTATACAGTGAATTGTATGTTGAGAAAGATGTCATCTTAAAGATGAATGAATTCCTCACCGAGGAAAGTGATAACTTATAATTTTCTCTTGAAACGTGGAAGGAAATTTGAAGATTCAACTTAAGTCTGATTTTAAAGGAGGGCATTATTGATGATGTTTCAAAACCTTTTGAATTTAAAGAAGCAATGGAATTCAAAGTTTGGATATTGTAGGAGGTCACATCAAAGTTGGAGGAGAAACAAGTTAAAGTAGTTGACGACTTGAATGATATTATGGAAGAATTTGACAATATCAATTGTAAATTTCTAGACAAGAATGTTGATATTCTTCCATTTGATCAAATTATTGCTTATTTTAACAGTTTGGTGAACCAAGATGATGATGTAACAAAGTCTTTTAGTCTTGACTCCATTTATAAATTGGTATCCTACCAAAATTCCTAAGTTAGCTCAAGAAGGTCATAAATAAAACCAAAAGATTGCCAACAAAGTAGTTAGAGAAACCGAATCAGCAAATATCTTGAACTGCTATGCATGTGGACCTAATTGTGAAGAGGTTCAAGGAATTTTTAAGAATTTTCTTGATTTCATACACAAGTTAGCTGAAGAAGAAGGAAAGGAAGAAGAAAATGAGGAGGAACCAGATAGAGAAAAGATTTGGACTAGCCCTAGCTAGGCATGACAACCATTGTTGAATAGTTTCCAAGTTGTGGAACCAATGGAATTTTCAGGTGGTTGACTCAATAAACCTACACAACCATTTTGCTATTTTCATGGGAGATTGTTCCCTAAGTATAAATGCATTCTATTTTTAGTATGTAGTAGTTAAGAGGCATAGCTATAATCACTCAATCCTCTTAGTCTATAAATAGGAGAATGCATTATGTTTAAAATACTTTTAGATCTTATTTGTAAGGAGGATCTATCATTTTGGAGATCCAAGAAACAATATTTAGCCTCAGTATATTCAAAACAATATTTTTCCTTTGAATATTTAATATGTTGTGCATTTAAATGATCCATTGAATATTTGTGAATGTTTTAGTTCCTTGTATGCAAAGTGGTTTATCTTGCTTTCATATTAATAATCTTTCTCAGTTAACTTGCAAGTTGTGGTATATGGTCTTTACTATTTCAGTTGTGGAGAATATCAAGTCCCTTATGTTATTTTAAGTTCATATTCTTTAAAATCATTCATGGAGAAGATTGTAAGGATTTGTGTAAGTTATATAGAGTTCGTAATAATACTTTGTGTATATGAGATAGATCTACTTGTTCCTAAAACTTGGTGCATCACTTCTTTTCTACACATTTCACTTATCTTTATATCCCTTTACCCCCAAGAAATAAATAGATTATCTTTTCTTTAAAGTTTTTGTAGTTCTGCACCTTGATCTTACATCGAATGCACATAGTTTAGTAGGAAGTCGACCTTCTCCAAAGGTTCATCCCAAGGAGCCAAGGTCCCACACCTTGGGGATGTTCCCATGTTGCACTAGATCACTTAACGATTCAACGGGTGAGCGATCCAAGTGACAAAAGTTGCAAGTACAGCTTAATGGTCAAATAATCGGTCATCTTATGTACGTAAGAACCCCTTTTTTCATTTGAAACTATGATTTATTTAATTAAACCATGCACTTTTCCTTATTTTTATTAGAAATACGATATCATATCAAAATGGTAACCACCCATACAAAAATTATGCAAGTTCAAGGTGAGAAAACCATGCCCGTAGGTACTCAAACCTGGGTGCACTAGTTCCAAGCAGTCCACATTCACGATCTGCAAGACCATGCAATAGAAGAGGGTTTTCATCAAATATTTTATGAGTGTTGTTGTAGTCAAAGTGAATCCATATGCACATGTGCTCCTTAAGAACCAAGAAACACACCCACAATATGTTGATGGAAGATTTTAGAGTCTCTTCAAGATAAGTGAAGCAACCTTTCTTCTAAAAAAACTCTCCTACAAACCAATGCACGGGCTGCCTGAATAAAACAATATGAAGCTTCCACGGTCAGGGCATCAAGTAGCAATTTTAGGAATTTGGTAAAACACTTCACATGTCGCTTGGATTTAAACCTGTCAATGGCATTTACTTAGATGCCTTTTAAGGAATTTTCCAACAAACTCATTTTGTGCACCTCTAACAATCGTTACTATCCCAAAAGACCCTAGTTCCCTCAGGAATTTTATCAAACAGTCTACATGCCTTGTCTAGGCTCCCACATCTCCTTAACTCATTTGTCAAAAGTCCATGCCTTTTTCATGCATCCATATTTTGCATACATGTCTACTAGGCACTGGAAAACTATAAATTCTGAATATCTATTTTTCCCACTACGTTTTGATGGTTGTCTATACCTGCTCCATAGCTCCCATTATATTGCAGAAAATAAAGAATGCTTTAAAATTAATTTTGGGCTGGTTTTTGCGCCACCCACACTACTCAAGATCTTCCATGAGACCACATTTCTTCAACACATTCTGGAAAATAGTCCATGGGCCTTCTGTATGCGCCCACATTTCTTTCAACACATTTTTTCAAACAATCCATGGGACTTTTATATGCGCCCACATTTTTCAAGCACTTATACCTACCACTTGCAGCTAAAATATTTGAAAATCTACTTTCCCCGTATGCTTAGAAGAACTTCCATACATGTTCCAAGCTCTTATAAATTTTCCAAGTCATTTTCAACACGTCCATTTTTGCATACCCTGCAATAAGAAAACACCTCCATACAACTGCCACATTCTGGAACTATGTTGGCAAAGGTTTAAAAAGGGGTGCGTGCAGTATACATACACTCCTCACAAGGATTTTCCACCATCTCACCAAATGCAAACAACAGGTTCCCAAACTGATGTGAAATGTGCTCAAAGATCCCATTTGCACAGTCCCAGAGGATGCTGAAAAAGCGTGGGAGTTGTCTTTACACCTGCCAAGGCGTTTGCTTGAAATTTATAAAGTCTTTTTAAAAAATCTATTTTTACAGGTCTTGTATCTAATGGCATTCCAAGAGATCTCTTCTTTTGCATTTCAGCACTCTGTCAGCACTTGCGACCGTAAAATATGACAAAAAATTGGCCTTCTTCAACACTCCTCCACTCTCTCACTTACCCAACCATTGTCATCACTTCTCTAGCTACCTCCTTAATTCCACATCCACTACCACTTATCCATTGCATTTTATTTATTTTATTTATTTATTATTAATTTTTTAAAAATAAAAATATCATTTTATTTGATTATTTATTTATAATTATTTTATTTACTAAAAATATATTTTATTATTTTATCATGATTTAATTTATTTCTATCCATTTAAATATATATTTGTTTTTATTTTATTTTATTTTAAAATTAGTTTTAATTATCGAATTTCTAGAAGTTTCATGAATTACTGCGATCGTTATTTTATTATTATTATTATTTTACTTATTTAGTTTATACGTTAAATTTTGATTATATCATTATTATTATGACATTTTTCGCAATTACGGCTTGAGTGACACCTACGTCAAGAATTGAAATTACGTCAAACACCATCCATGAAAACAAAAGGGGTTAATTAGATTACGTACAAACACCCCAAAAAAGTTCTCTCGTGGTGCTTCCTAGCTCAACAAAAACCTATTCAAGATTAACAGAAATAAGAGTGCATTACTCGAAATTGAAATACCACTATCTAGAAAAACTTTGATCATAAGGCAATTGAATTAAAGGGGTAATCCTCTTCAAACTAGGGTTCATGATGAGTCCCATTGAGGGTTTAAGAGGCTAACTCACGTGAAACACCTATAATCAAACTTTACAACATTGGCAGTCCTTAGATGGCTTACGAGCCGGATGTGATAGGGTGGGGCATACACTTTGAATCTCAATGGTTTGACTATTAGGAATAACTATGATTTTTTAATGCAAGAAATGAAAAGAAAATAAATCAATCTAGCCCTTAAACCCTAGTTTTAAGAAAACATTTCTTATTTGCTTGTAGCCTTCAAAAACACTAAAGCTTATAGTGTAGGAAGTTTGGAAATCAACCACATGAAACTAAAATGCTTTCTAGATACCCTTTTTCGTGATTTTCTCTACGCCCAAAATTCGGGTTTCAAAACTCTATCAAACCCTCAAATTCTCTAAAAGAAAAATTTCAATTAGGCCTCCAATTCGGTCTTATAGGATCTAATGGATATTATTAAAAATCGGGAATTTTTTTCTTTTTTCGACCCTAAAACCTTGAAAATCTATTTATATTTGGTTCAAATAGTATGTGTATCAAATTTTAAGTCTTGACTTGGAGTGTAACCCCTTCAAACTTCACTTTCTCTAAAACCCTAGTTAGGGTTTCTAAGTAAGACCGAGAGAGGTCAAAAAGATCTCAAATGATTCTTACACTCAAAGATTACAACTTTTCATGAAGGTCTATTTTAACCTTTCCCATGTGTCTCATTTGATGGAAGAAAAAATAATTTGGAAAATTTTAAAGTTTCGCAACTCTCTTACCTATTATGGGATGAGTAGGCATGGTTCTTAGCATCCAAATGAGAAAAACATTAGAACAAATCATATACCTTCAAAATTCTTGAATATTCTCAAACAAAAGCTATTTTACTTTCTACAGATGCTCAACCACAAGAAACATTATTGTATAGACAATCAATATGAATTAATGTATGATCTTCTTAAAAAGAAATAATTAAAAATAGTCTTCTTAAGCCCAAAACTATCGAGAGAAGCGCCACGGATATACTAGTTTGAAGAATGCACATGTGAATGATGTGAGACGTGAATTGATCCAAGACAAAAAAATGCAAGTGTACAAAAATACAAGAGAGATAATTACAATAACACAAAAATAGCTCCAACTCAATATGATCAAATAGAATAATGCAAGAGATGTACATATAGGAGGTGAATGTGTAACCTCCTCCTAGAATCATGGCAATCTCCACCTAGAATAGTGGTAACCAACACCTATAATGGTGTAGTCAAGTGGTAACCAACACCTAGAATAGTGTATTCAAGTGGTAACCAACACCTAGAATAGTGTAGTCAAGTGTACACCTAAGAAAGTATATCCCATAAGTGTAGGGAAACTCCAAGTGAGGTGGAATATCCCAAGTAGGATAATACAAATAAAGCGAGGAAAATAAATCCTACACTAACACCCCCCATAATCACAACTTAGGTGGGAAGTGAAAAATGAAAGTGGGTCCCAAAGAATAAGGCCTGATGAGGTACCCACATACAATCCAATATATCATAAGATAGATTAAAAGGAGAAAATCCATTGGGAAAAAAATCCCCCAAAAGAGGGACATGAAGAAATGAAGAGGCTAGAAGGCCCCTAAAAATGATGAAGTTGTTTATGTAGACCACGCCCCAAGAAGAAATCGTAGATGAATAAAATTCATCTCAGTGAAAGGATTGGTGAATATTTCAACAACCTTCTCTCGAAGAGTGGAAAAATATCAAATCGATGACTTGCTCATGAATGAGCTCACGAATGAAGTGCATGTGAATCTCAATTTGTTTAGTCCTCTGATGAAGGACCATATTCCTGCATATCTAGATGGTTCTCAGGTTGTCACAAAATATGATTGTAGACTTTCTGATCTGGATGCTAAGCTTAGAAAGAATCCCTTGAATCTAAATATCCTCAGCCTACTCTGAAGACTAGAAAAATATTAAATCGATGACTTGCTCATGAATGAAGTGCATGTGAATCTCAATGTGTTTGATCCTCCGATGAAGGAACAGATTCCCTGCATATCTAGATGGTTCTCGTGTTGTCACAAAATATGATCAGTAGGCTTCCCGATCTGGATGCCAAGATTATAAAGAATCCCTCGAATCCCCTAAATCTAAATTGGGTCCCGAAAACAAGGCCTGATTAGGTACCCACGTGCAATGCAATCTATCATAAGATAGAGTAAAAGGAGAAAACCGAGTGGGAAAAAAATCTCCCCAAAAGAGAGACATGAAGAAGTGAAGAGGCTAGAAGCCCCTTGAAACTGATGAAGTTTTTGATGTAGACTCGCACCCCAAGAAGAGCTCGTAGATGAATAAACTTGATCTCAGTGAAAGGTTTGGTGAAGATTTCAACAACCTGCTCTAAAGACTAGAAAAATATCAAATCAATGACTTGCTCATTAATGAGCTCCCGAATGAAGTGCATGTGAATCTCAATGTGTTTGGTCCTCTGATGAAGGACCAAATTCCTGCATATCTAGATGGTTCTCGTTGTCACAAAATATGATCAGAGGCTTCCCGATCTATATGCCAAGCTTAGAAAGAATGCCTTAGATATAAATAGTCTCGATAGCTACATTAAAATATCACATGTACTTTGCCTCTATGGATGATATATCAATAGCATTTTTCTTCTTACTCGATAAGACAAAACCCAATGAGAAATTGTAACTTGAAGTGGACTTACAACACTCAGTGTTGTCATCCCAATTTGAGTCTGAGTAGCCAACCAAGTCAATGTCTGAACCAACCCTATAGTGAATCCCATATCTATGTGAGCCCTGAATGTAGTGCAAAATCCTCTTAGTTGTTTTCTAATGCAGCTCATGAGGTTCCTGCATGTACCTTGAAACAATACCAATGGCATAGGAGATATCAAGTCTGGTGTGATTCAAGTAAATAAGGCTTCCAACAAGTTGTCAATACAAAGTAGCATCAACCAAGGGTGTGGAACAATCAACCTCTATAGACACCCTAGAAATGCATACATATTTATATCCCACTTCTATTTAATTAGAATTAATTAAATTAATGATATCTTTCCATAGTACACTCCTTTGGAATTAATTAAATAAACTCTATCATTCAAATATTCCACTTTAGAATTAATTAAAATTAATTTTATTACCTAAGCTATATTCCTACCCATTGGAATTAAATAATTTAATTATAACATGCCTTTGGAATTAATTAAATTAATTCCTACACCCTCCTAGCTAATATAATTCAACATTTATTTATTTAATGGTTAATTATTTCATCACAATTAAATTAATTTAATTCTACCATTCTCTTGGAATTAACTAAATTAATTCCTAACATCTTCTAGTTAATATAATTAAACATTTATTTATTTAAATAGTTAATTATCTCCTCACAATTAAATACTAATTAAATTTGGCTATTAAATTCTACCTATTTCAAATCAACAACCACTTAGACTCCATATCCTCATCCTAGTTAACTAGGGTTCATTTTAAGAGACCTCTAGGAAATCGAAGGTGGAAAATCCTAGAAAATATCCCTAGAACCACTTTCGTGAAATAGGCAAATTTTCTGGGGTTTGTGTGCAACATTTTATCCTAATTTTCAAGACATGCGATAACAAGGTTGTTGTCATGTGGTAGAAACCTTGTTGTCACGTGACAATAAGGTCACTGTCACGTAACAAAAAGGTTGTTGTCATGGGATAACAACCTTTCGCCACACGCCGCCAAGGGTGTTATTGACAACATCCTTATCGACGTGCGATAAAGAACCTTGTTATCGTGTAACCGCAACCTTGTTGTTGTGTGACAGTGACCTTATTGTCATGCAATGACAAGGTTGTTGTCGTATGACAAGAAATTTGTTTTCGCACGACAAAACCATGCTATCGCACGACAAAAAAACATGCTTTGTCACATGACTTCAAAATGTAAATATCTTGTCATGCGTCAACAACACATGAGTGTCTTATGTCAAAA
This sequence comes from Taxus wallichiana var. yunnanensis, assembly GCA_018340775.1. Taxonomy (NCBI): domain Eukaryota; kingdom Viridiplantae; phylum Streptophyta; class Pinopsida; order Cupressales; family Taxaceae; genus Taxus; species Taxus wallichiana. The sequence goes on along the minus strand of CM031239.1, from coordinate 474,577,272 downwards.
CCTCTTGTCGTAAGGCCAAAACATTCATGTTGTGGGTCAAAACCTCCTGTCATGCGTCAACAACTTGTCCTGCAAGTTCACGATACTTGATATGTTGGTACCTTAATAAGCTAGTAGTAAGTTAGTAGTATACTACCCGGTGAATCACCTAGGTTTATATAGGATATGTTTTCAAGGGGTTGAGTGAAGCTGACCCCTAAAAATATATATACTATAAATTTTAGGTGAACAAGACACTAACCTGCTCCAAAAAATTTGCCTTTTCAAATTTTCCTAAAATGGAATATTCACCAAATTACGAATATTCTCCACTAAAAAAATCCTTGTATTTAACTACACTTCTATAATCCTGTAAAGGTGGGAAAAATTGAATTGCACGTACAACCACCTTTCCAGATGCAACTTTTGTATTTAATTCATTCACTTCCCCTAAATTCCTCTAAGACAACCGCAACCTCCTCCAAATTTATTTTTAGCATGTGCATTCAACCATGTTCAATCAATTTCTAATTGTATTTGCCTCTATAAATTGTAAGTTTGTTCTATCCCAAATCCTCCAAAATTGTTTTGCAAATAAACTCTATCAATTTGCATTCTAAAGCTTTCCAACTACTTTGTTCATAGAAATTGCACCCATCTTTAGTGGTCAATGAAGATAACTCACAAATCAATCACTTGCAAAGGTTATACAACTTCAAAAGCTCTCCTACTGAGGTTTGCATTGGAAGGTTACTAGAAGGTTTGCAATTTTATTGTTTGTCTTTCATTCACTGTGATTTTTCTTTGCATACATTTTGGCACGCCCGGTGGGACTCCCCACATTTCTTTCTTTCATTTTAGATTAATCATTTTTGATCTAACTCTTTCTTTATATTTATGGTTCTTTTTTAACCTTTCGTCGAAATTTCAGCTTCTCAAGTGAAGTACTGTAAGTCAAAAACTAAAAAACAATTTCCCCGAACATTTTTCTCACGTTCAAATTTTTCACTGAGAGTGCTACAATAACCCATCTTCTAGAAGCCATAACGTTTTCTCCCAAACTCGAAATGATTTCATTTTTTTACGAAAAGGTATTGAAAATATCTATGCAATGAAAAAAGAATTTTATGATTTGGACTCACGTAAAATTTATGGTTTCATTTCTCATAACACTTGTATTTTTTTCAAAAAAATAAAAAACATTATAGTTTGTTTTAACTTTAATTTTTTTAGTGTAACAACCTCACGCATATGTTCTTTCCTTGAACTTTCAAATTGATCTTGGAAATCAGAAACGTGATTGTTTATATTTATGTTGGGAATCAACCTTTCTTTTCTTTTTTAATCAAAGTTTGTTTTACGTGTATGTTCTTTCCTCGCACTTTTAAAGCAATCTTGGAAATCAAAAGTTTGAACTTTCTATTGTATTTTCCTCTACCTACCTCGGGAGAACTTTATAATCCTTGTTTCTAGGATCCGCACTATGAAGACCATAAAACTACTAACTGCAGTTACCAAATGGTGTAATACTAAACCACATTAAGCATAAAAGATAAGAAAATACACCACATTCAAAACATTGTAATTACAGTTCCATTAAGAGTTACAACTCGAATGCTCAACTTGAACATAAACCCCTTGGAATAAGACTTAAGCTTCAAAAAGAGGGTGATTATAGGAACCCCAAAGTAGTCCAAACCTTGAGGGAACTAGTGGATGAAACGGGAACCTTTTCTCCTACTTGACTAGTAAAGTCTTCTGAGTTAGAGTCATGGATATCCTTAGTGGCGACCCTCTGCCATTCATTCGAGCAAGATCTTTCTCGTGGTTTTAAAGGGGGTAAATTAAAGTCGTCAACTTGTAATAGCATCACGCTCACTCGGATATCGTTGAAACCTAGTTGAGAGAGCCACCTAGGAAGCCAAACATTGTCCAAACCAGGTTTAAGGTAGAGTCCAAAAAGTAGTTAAAAAAAACTCTTTTTCTATTTTTTTTTTTTCTTTCTTTTCGTAGTAGTGTTCCACACTCACCTTTTCCTAAACACTCCTTGTTTGGGATCATCTTTCACGTTTGTATCTTTTTTTTTCATTTTCCAAATAGTCTTTGTTTGGATTCTACATTCATTCTCTTTTCCTCTTCTCAAGTACACTTTACTTGGATTATTTTTCACCTCCTTTTGTTATCCCAAATGCTCCTCATTTGGGTTCATCTTCTATTTTGTTCACCATATCCAAATTTATCCTTATTTGGACTTGACATTCACTTCTTTTTCTCTTCTTCATTCATCACTTCTCTCTTTAATGCATTCACTTTGATTTAATTTTATCTCACTTATCCCATAACTTTCCCATTTTCTCTTATCTCCATTGTTGTAAGATTTGGACTTTTTCTTCATCGCTCATTCACATCTTGTGGTGACCTTTTGATACAAAGATAGAATTTACTATGAATAACTCAAAGCGCACTTCGCACATCACTCAACCCGAGTTGGGCACTTTCCGAAGAGTGCAAAGGTATTAGGTATCTCTTAAGAGTTCTCTTGTATAGGATGTTAGTGTGTTGATGTTTAAGCATTTTTAGATTCATAACTAGACATAAAAATTTCACAGTGCATAATCCAGATCTACATCTTAGAGAATCATGATAAATGAACTAAACAATAACTATGATAATATTTACCATACAAGAGAAAGATTCAGTCATGTCTAACACCATTATCCAACCAATATATTCCATTTTATAATTACAGTAAAACACAAAATCCACATACACTGTAAAGTATCTCCATGATTCATGTGCATGTCAAAACCCACAACACAACTCTACAATAATTCAGTACTACTAAACTACATAGTTCAATACATATTTATAGGGGTGGGGACTTTCCCTTCACCACCCATGCACTTCTCAAAATAGGACACATACTAATAATATCCATACGTCTTTACAATATTATGTAGAACATGCAAGTGCTCTAATAATAGATGTCCTATAGTTAATTCCAAGTAGAAAACCTATTATTAGCTTAAACTATTCATGGTGTTTCTCACGCTTGTTCCCAAAATACCATTGCGTGGAACGCAAGTCTTCATCTCTATGTTTTCTTTGCACATTATCTCCAAAAATATCCCTTATCCACAAAAACAATAAAGACCTAATTTTGGGCGCCAATACTACTATAGCATAGTGCACTTCTAGCGCCCAATATTCACGCGCCAATACTTAGAATATTTCTGGTTGTTCAACATTACCCCACACTAGAGTACATTGTCACCCCGGCAATGGGAATCCCTTCATATGTCTTCAATAATAGAGAATAGGTAATGAAAGAATGAAAAGAATGAACCAAACTCTATACAAAATAATGAAGTTTATTCTACAGCACCCTCTTCTTCAACTGGAAGGATTAATTCTAGATATTCATTTTGAGCTCAGCCTCCAAGGTCTACTATTCACTCAACACATTCCTTGTTTTCTATGTAATATCAATGACTATGTCATCCAATTCATCCTTAGAGAGTTTCTCTTTCTCATTTTGTAGTATTCAAACAACATTGGCCATACCTGACAACATTCCCTCCATGAGGTCCATCTTCTACACTATGAGTTTTCCAATCTCGTTAATCCTTTTCTTGTGTGGATCCTAGGATGTTGTGAGGGCCTCACACTTTTATTTTACCAAAGTGACAACCTTTCTGCGCACCTAAATGTTTCATCCTTTAGTGCCTTCTTAATTTCATTAACCTCTACCAAAGTTTTGGTCCTAATTATGGTGTCTCGGTGCCGCACATAAATTAAGATCTTGATCTCATCCTTCAATGTTTGGAGCAACGCCTCATATATTGAAACTTTTCTATCAATAGTGGCCCTTGCTCTTGTTGCTTCTTCCCCTGCATCCTTTTTCTTGGGAGGCACATTGGTCCTTCATCCAAAATTAGGAAAACTATTGTGCGCAGATAGTACAACTTAGACTTGAAGTCCTGAGGCACCTTCTCCTGAAAATCAAGCCTCTATAGTAAAATCTCATCTACAATTTTCTCTTCCATCATCTTTACATTCTGGGCCTCCACGACTGCATTATCGCAATCTTGAGTAAGGCGCTTGATTTCTATGTCCTTATCCTTTTTATCCTCCACTAAAGCACCCGGATTGTTTCCGCCTTATCCATATTTCTGCGCGCGCTACTGTGGACACCTTAATCAAATCATTTCTTACCTACTCATCTGAAAACTAGGTTGGCTTAATGGTCATATGGTGCATATGAGGTGCCTTCCTCATCTTATTCGAAGTGCATGCCTCCTTGCAGACATCAAAATCAGGATCATCCATGTGATTTTACATGCCCCAAGATAGCTTCTTGCAAGTGCATGTATTGGCCATTTCAAGGTCCATCCAATCCCAACCATATAACTATTTGTTTGGTAGTGTACTCTAGAAACAGTTTGAATAGTTTTTGAAGGGTCATTCATATAACCCAAGTCTTGAGTACCTACCACTTCTTCTTCTTCATGTGTGCATGCATGCTCACCAACATTCTCTTGCGCTAATGTGCCCTCTCCTTGTTGTTCAACTACGCATGAATTCCATGGGATAACACCTTTAACCACCTGGTTGACTTCCTCCTCATCTTTCCCTTATTCTTACATGGGATGTATGAGAACTTTGTATTTCCACCGGTGTCACTTTCTCCTTCACCAGAGATATCCTCGTGAATACTCACACTAGGTTCTATAGTCTCATAGACTACACACTCACCCATCTCTTCATCATCATGTATTTCCACACTGGGGTGGCCTCACTCTATCTCCACTCATTCTTGGAGTTTCCTCTACTTCCTGCACGCTTGGCTATGGGGATTCCCCCTCACTATCTTGTATAGGAATATATTTCATGTGCTTTCTCCTCTCCTTCTCTTCATCCTTTACAGGAGTCACGCATGGTGATTTCCTTACTGGCTGTGAAGTTCCAACACCAGTGTCTCTGAAGCACACCTCTTCCTCAAAATCCTTTTGGTGTGCACAAGTACGACATTGTCTTTAGGTTCCTCTTATTCTAGGATATTTTCTATTCCTATATGTACTGGGTCTTCTGGAGTAGGGGGTGCAGATGCAACATTCCTTGAAGTCCCCACTGTTTTCTTCTTCTTAGGAGGTCTTGGAAGAGCCATATCCATGCCCTTCACCACTTTTTCATCCTTGAACCTTGGTCTGAGGTATATATAGATGCGCATTGGTTCAATCTTCCCTATAGCCAAACTCTCTAAAGCATGATGTCCATAGTATCAGACTCCATAGTTTTGACATAGGCCTCCTTACTTGGCCATACATATGTTTTACACAAAATGTGAATGTTTGTGTCCACTTTTATGCGTTAAACCTGGAGCTAACACATGTCATGAAATCTATTTATAGAGTCCTTAAAATATCTTGCGGTAAACGCAAAGGGAAACTTACACCACATGCTCTTCTCTCCAGACTTCATGTGGAAGCACCCCAAGCTGAAATGTTGGTAAACTATGAATTCAGCTTCTCCATCCAAAACCTTTGGCAACTTGCGCATAATGTTTCATTCTCCCCAAATGTTCTGCAGATAGTCTCCAAAACCACTTGTCCAAGTGCTCTTTGTATGTGTTGGAAATAAACCCACGCAACATGTACTTGGCATATCTTTTGGCTGGGGACTTGTTCTCCAACGGAAACTCCCATATGTTTTCCCTAGACCGTCTGGCACCCAAAATTAAGTGAACATAATTAATAACAATATTTCACCCCTAGGTTATCTTCTCACCTTTATCTACTTGGTTATTTGCCTCATTCACCAAGCTCTCTGCAATGTAACCAACAATGTTGTAGTAGGTCTTGTTGGCCATCTTGTGCACTATATGCAACTAGCACATGTTTACCTCATTCCATTGCTCAATGGCCCCTAGCTTACTTCCTACAAACCACTCTCCTACTCTAGTGGCCATGTCTAGAATTTTGGTGACCTTGAAAGCTTGGCCCCCTTCTTATACTTATATAGGGTTGTTGTGGCATCAATGTGGTCATCATTTGTTAAGTCTCTTGTAATTTCTAAACCTCGTGTCGTGTAGCTCGCTAACTTTTCTAATTAATTTGGTAGTTATCCTCATTCTCTTTCCCATGAAATAGAAATAATCTTCATGGACCCACGACATTAGCCACTGGTACAATTTCTCAGGATTTCCAAAGTAGGGCAACTCTAGGATCTGCATTACGCCCACGCTCTCAAGTAGTTTCTTCACTGAGGCATCCAAAACCCTAGTGTCATGCACCAATTACCGTTAGTCCTTCGTAGACTTCTTCGTGACATGATTCATACATTTTACAGTGTGGTGGTTAATCTATGAAACCCTACACTGAGTAATATGTGTTTTCCATGACCACCCTTCAATGACTCCTTCTAGATATAGATCTCCACCAGCCACTCCTCTATTGGATCGTCAACCTCTTTCTCTACTACTGGAGCTTTGTGGTGTCATTACTCCTTTTGATTTTGTAAATGCGTAGTGAAAACCCTAGTTACGAAATGAAAACCCTAGTCACCCTTCTTTCGTGTGCAAACACCACTACTTAACTCCTACTGTACCTAGACACTCAACATTGTGCTTCACAACGTGACAAGTTTACTCGATCTACGTAATACTGTCTCCAGCTCTTCTCGCACTTCACAATTTTTTCTCAAGTTTGCAAGGTAGAAAATGACATTGAGAACCTTGACTTTAAATAAAGTTTCAAAATTCCCTTCATTAATTTCTCCACCTACCACTATACATAGAATTAATTTCTATTGAACACGTTACATGCCTCATTATCTCGCAATTTTATGTCTCATGCCTCAAAATTTTGTGCCTCAGTCATAATTTCCGTGTGCACCACTACTTATCTATCACAGATCTCCTCTACCCATGCTTCCTTAAGCTGAATTATTTTATCCAATGTGACCCAACATACATAGTCTCTAATGTTGCAGCCTCCCTTGAATTATACTGAGCACCCAATGCTTTACGCATGGTCTTAATTTTTTTAGCAATTTTTCAGAAGTTCTCATGAATTTTGAAACCTTACTCCTTGAGTTTATCTCTTTTCCATACCTCCTTTATCCACCCCACACTAAGGGTATGTGCAGTCCTCTGCACATATAAACACTTTAGATTGTGATTAGCTTCTAGCACACAAACGTGCTTATTACACAAAACATTGAACTAAATTGACAAAGCATAACGACGAAGAAGGAAATACATTAAATGAAATACAACAAAGGAAATATAATCTAAATGGAAATAATTCCTTATTAAAAACACCAAGAAGGCTTATTTATAGTAGGGCTTTAGCCTAGTCCCATTGAAGTAACCGAGTAACCATGTTCCATCAAGCGTCTCTAACTAAAAAGTGTATGATTCAAGTATGTGAGTGATAACATACGGTCCCAACCAATGCACCTTAAATTTTCCTGGGTGGTATAGAATATTTGAATCATAAAGATGTATCATCGTCTCAACCTCAAGCTCCTTGTCCCTTATATGTTTGTCATGTCAAGCCTCCTATCGGCCTTTCCTACTTTTGACTCCAACGTGTTATGGCGCACCTCTCATCTAGTTGTATTAACTTGTCAATTCTTTCTTCCAATTCTTGCTCATCAGCTAGACCTCCCGTGTGTGTAATACATAAAGAAGGTATCATGAACTCCATGGGAAGAACTGTTTATGTGCCAAAAACCAATTGAAAGGGTGTGGCCTTATTCAACCTTTCGTAGGTTTTTCTATATGCCCAAAGTAGAGAAAAAACATTTTGATCCCAATATTTCCTTCCAACATCAAAAATGTTTTTCAAGGTCTAGCTCAATATCTTGTTGAAGGCCTTAGCAGTCCCATTTTCTTGAGGGTGATAACGTGTAGTCTTGTGGTGTGTGATCGTAAATTAATCTAATAATATATTGATTGTCACATTAAAAGAAGATTGTGCCCCTATCACTTGTCAAACTCAACGAACATCCATACCATAGTAAGAATATTTTCCCATAATAACCTTGTCATTATAGCCATTGTATAATCCTTTAAAGGTGCTTCTTCTACCCACCTTGTAAGATAATCTATACAAGTGATGATGGAGGGCGATTTGGTTCTACACACGGCTGGGAAAATAGGACCCACAAAGTCTATTGCCCATTTTTCAAATGGCTCTGCACTAGTAATAGGCCTCAAAGGCATTTTATCTTGTTTCTCGTGCTTTTAAGGCACTGACAGTGATCACACGCCTTACAATACTCTTTACAATCCTTGTATAGGGTCTCCCACCATAAACCAACAAGTAGAATCTTACATATGGTGGCATCACCTACATAGTGCCCACCTACAATACCACCATGAGCCTCTTCCATGATATTTGTGCACTCATGTTCTAGTACACACCGGCGCAATACTTCATCTTGGCCTAGTTTGTATAAGTCACCATTGATCAACATGAAAGGTGCGATGCAAATTACAAGTTATTTCTTCTCCAAGGATTTCATTCCTTCTAATGTCATACTCAGACGTGAATATAACGTAATATCCTCCAATTCTAAAAGCATGTAATTTAACTCGTAGAATCGCTTATCTAGAATTATATCTTCAATTATTTGTGCATTCTCTCCTGATTGAGTTCTTGATAAGTGGTCTAGGCTAGAATTACTTTTACTTGATTTTACCATGATTGTAAAGTCAAATTCCTCAAAATAATAACACCCATTGACATATGCGCCCCTGTAAAATGGGCGTGTTCACCAAGTATTTCAATTTCATGTGATCTATATAAAACACAAAATGTGTTGCTAACAAGTATTGTCTAAACTTATGCAACATGTAGATCATCAACAAGGCCTTGCACTCTGTAGTTATATAGTTTTGTTCTCGTTGAGTCAACTTTATACTAGAAAAAAATAGGATGATCTATAATACCTTCTCTATGCTGAGCTAATATTGTGCCAATGGCCATTCAGATGCGTTCACATGTACATGAAAAGGTTGGTTCCAAAAGGGAAAGCACAAAATAGGCATCATAGTAAGCCTCTCCTTCAATGCTTCAAATGTGTGTTGTTATGGTTCTCCCAATAGAATGTCCCTTTTCCTTTTAGTAACTCCTCCAAGGGCACGGAAATCTTATCATATCCTTTGATAAATTTTTTGTAATACTCTATGTGGCCCAAGGGTTTGCACACCTCACTACGATCGGTAGGATCCTCCTAGGCCTATGTTATGTGTAACCTTAGCTAGATCTACTAACAAACCTTCCTTGCAGATGATATGCCCTAGCAGAGTTCCAAAAGGTGTAGAAAATAGGCACTTCTTGATGTTTAAGGAGATATTTAATTTTCTTCATCTTTCAAATACTAAGAGCAAGTTGTCACAATTATCCTTGACAAGCCCATATACCATCCAATCATCTTAGTAAACCTGCAAGAATTTTTGAATAAAATCCTAAAGTGCTTGAACAATTATGCACAAAAATACTATCGGCGCATTCTTCATACAAAAGGGCATCACCATATATGCAAAGCTTCCTCATTCAATCATTAATGTTGTTTTATCTTGATCTTCCTTAACAATTCTTACCTGATGATATCCAGAGAATCCATATGTAAAAGAATAGATTTCACACCCTACAATGCCTTCTAATATTTCCTCGGTGAAAGGCATAGGAAAAGGATCAATCACACATGTAGCATTCATCTCCCTGTATTCCACACAAATCCTAATTTGACCATCTTTCTTTATACTGATTACCATGGGGCTAACCCACTCGATTCTTTATGGGCTTAATGATGCCGATTTCATCATCTTGTCAATTTCTTATTGAACTTTTATGCACAAGTTAAGATTCATCCTATAAGATCTCTTCCTAACTCGAGCACGCACCTTCCTTTAGCTTAATCATCATCTCACCCAAGGATTCATGCACTCCCTTTAACTCATGGTAACCACTAGGAAATGAGTCCGTAAATCATGTAGTAACTCAATTATCTTACACACATTAGAATCGACCAATAATATCCAATTATGACATCCTTGTGTTCAGCATTTGTGCCAATGTTCACTTTCTTGGTCTTCGTAGGTTCACGATAGGCATGCCTCCTCATCTGCACTATTCAAGACATCATCTATACATTCTAAATGATCAATGTCCAAATTATCTACTTCTTCATCATCCACTATATAGACCATCTTTCCTTTCTCCTTCTCAAGGCAAATGTGGTTAAGTATTTTGGCATAGGTCTCTTGTACTTCATCAAAATGTGCTCCTATGTATGCCTCACCAAATAACTCCTGAATGAGTTCTTCAGCCTTTGCACTGTCTCCCATAGTCAAGTGCTCCATAACCCATAATGCCTCTTTCACCAGAGGTTTAGTGGAGAAGTATTCAAAAGTATGGATCATTCCTGTAGTCAAGTCTTTCCAATTTCTAGTCTCCTATACAATTCCGCATAAACGTACTAAGCGAGTGTGTAATTACATAAAGTGAAATAAATTTTTTGCACCCATAGTGAAGGTGGTAAAACTTCATGTTGATTTGTTCAAAGTCTCTCACACTTTGTTGAACATGGTGTTAAACATAATGATTACCATGATATATACATATTTGAGTAGGTGCATTGCTCCTGAGGAACTAGGTTGTTAGATTAATTCTTACTTCATTCCATTCTATGAGATTATCCCTATGAACCATCCACTAGTGCATTGTTGTCCCACACAGGGTATACACTAACATATTTCTTCTTTCCACTTGATCCTTCCATTGTTCCTCCATGGCACGCAGGAATACCACAGGGTCTCCTTCTCTAGTGTACTGGGGTATAGAGTTGTTACCTATCCTCCTAATATAGCAAGGTCTTCCTCCACACGTAGATTTTATTCTTAATCGTGCCCAACCATCTCGTAGGTGTCATGCACCCAATTATCACAAGCAATACTTGTAGTATCACTAATAGAATGTGCATCTTCCCACTGGAGGATTCCTTCCTTAGATGGCTCAAGTACTTCTGGATCTTGAATGACGTGCACATAAATTTTTTCAGTCTTCCTCACTCAAATGTTCAACATAAGGTGTAGATTTCCCATTTGTCAAAGGGATAATAAATTTTTCTTCCTTGTTATCATAAACTGATATACCCCTTTTTGAACCATAGACCAGCATTATTTGCATAACACCAATAGGAAGTTGTTCGCCTCGCAAGTGTTAAAACATCAAAGTCCCCAATGAACTTGGCCCCTTGTATAGTAAAGGATGCATCCTTTAAAAATCCTATTGGTGTGGCCTTAGTTTAATTTTCCATGAACAGTACATTATAGGATGGTTGTAATGGAGGTCTCACCCATCTACACCCATGTATCTAAAGAAACTGTTTCGATCCTTTTTGCGTACAATCAGAAACTAAAATAGATAAGGGTGTTGGGTGTAGGAGGAAGACTTGTTATTTGGGTGATGGGTAAAAGGTAGAATGCACATGTGTAGAATTTCAATCTTATTCAATCATGTGAACTCCATTTTCACTAGGAAGGACTACCCTGTAATAGACAACAAGACCACCAGAAAGAGTTAAATAGTATATGACAGTGGATTGCCTAGCGTATGCTAGATCTAGGAAGTGTGATACTTCCTAGAAGGTTGTCAATCCACTATTTTAAACAAATCAATGTGGGAAATAACGTAAGAAAATAACATCCTACTATAGTTAATATGATTTAGGCATCTCATATAAATACAATAAGTAAAATCTAATCTAACATACGAGGTTAGGATCAGATCCAGAGGTCAAGGTAAGTTGGTACAGATTTGTGTAGGTTTAGTAGAGGGTTGGTTTGGGTATTGGGTAGGTTGGGTCAGCTTTTTGGGAAATGGGTTGGTTTTCGATTCCATGTACAGTGTTAGTAGATATAGAGACCAACGTTGGTCCTGTCTCGACCGATGTCAGCTTAGATATGACTAGTGTCGGTTAAGGGTGACTGTGTTGGCCAGGGTTCGATCAGAAATGACAGGGGGTCAAGAGATGTGTTTGGGCTCTCCTCTATCTTGGGACAAGGAGTTAGGATGGTGTAGGTGAGGTATGGGTGAGGTGTGAACTTGGGGTACGTATTTTTAGGTTTTGGGTTGGGTGTTGAGTGTGTTGAGGCAGAGTTATGAGGGGTCAAGAAACAACAGGAAACGGGTTTGGTCAAAGTGGAACCGACCATGGTTATAGGGAACTGATGATGGTCAATGTGATCAGGTCAAAAGGTGGAAATGGAGGTTTGGGGCTCTCTGTGTTTGCATAGAGAGCTGGTGAGGAACAAAATAGCGTGGCAAGGTCTAGTAGAAGGTTGTGGATTAAGTAGCGGGTTTTGAAGAGGGTATAGGGAGATAATCGGTGGGGGAGAACCATAAAGTGGTGGGAGACAAGTAACACAAAGGGAAATGAATGAACTAGAAGAATCCAAGTGAAAGAGTTAGGTAGATGATTGTACTTACTTAAAATCCAGCACTAGTAGACTAAGAATGAAGGGTAAAAATAGTGGTTGGAGACTCATTCCGTGGAGAATGACCAATAGGTGGAATGTTCTTGCTTGAGCTGTTTGTGTTATTCTCTCTATTTGGCTAAATCAGTCTCGCTGGATGGATCTGGTACTTACTAGGGCTTCCAATCGTGTTCTAATGAATGTGCCAACCATATGCAGATGAGGATCCTCACAAAGTTCTAATGAAAATGCCAAAACTCACCAACCCTTTGGGAAGATCTCAAATTGTGCATTTACAGTGATCGGCATTGGTCCCACTCGATTGGCATCGGTCATATTGTGACCGACATCGGTTATTTCAGTGGGATTTTTTTCAAAAGTGGGGAATATACCTTCCCCACTTGTTTTTGGGTGGTGGAGCACATGTGCCATCTACCCTTAGAATGGGGAATAGGACAAGGAGAGGTCTTATGAGTGGGATGACCACTATTAGGGCTTCTATAAGGGTATGGGATAGGTATGGACAAGGTAAGGAAGTCGAATGAAAAGCGGGGCAATGGAAGGGTGATGTCGAGGGGTAAGTGGGGTAGTGGAATGGTGGAATGGTGAGGGGATTGGGTGAGGTGGTTGGTTAGGCCAGTGGCAAGGTGAGATGGCTTGGTGAGTGGGTAAAGGGGTGAATTTAATTAATTGATTTTAATTAAATCTTTATGTGTGTGATTGAGGGCCAATATGATGTGTGAAAGGGGTTGTGGGTGATTAAATTAGGGTTAAATCAATCACCTGTGTAGAATGTGGTTATTAGGTCATTTTGGAGGGGAATGATGAAATGTGATGCTTTTTTGGTGTCTAAATTTTTCCCCATTTTTTTCAAAATCTTGTATTGGTAGGCGGCGTGAAAAAAGAAAGTTGGTTTTTGCCCCATGTGAATTTAGGGTGAGAAGGTGAATTTTGGGTGCCCCAAATAGGGGCATGAGTGATCCCCCTCAAATTAGGCACCGATGATGAAGAATAGAGAGTCGGTGGGTGGTTTGATAAAATAGGGTTAGGTGTGAAGAAGGTGAGGGTCGAGGGTATGGTGATTGTAAAAGGTAGGGTGGGTGATTAGGTAGAGCATTCAAACATACGCACACATTGTGAAATGCAATGAGATACAAGGGTTTCTCAACATAACAAATTTACATTAGCTAAGGTCACAAGGGTCATCCAAACAAGGGTTGTTGAGGTCTAGTATCTAGGGTAAAGGATATGGTCTGCGGACACACAATGAGGTAAGATGCAAGAATGAGAAGGTGTTATTGGGTACATCCAAAAGGTCAAAAGGTCAAGGTTTGTTTGGACAAGGGTCATAGCCATAGGTAAGGTAAGGTCATTAGGCTGAGCAAAATAGGTACCATCATCACAAGATGCAACAAGTGAGGACATTGGAATATCCACATAATCAATGGTTAGGTAGGTAGGTGTGGGTAGGGTAGGTGGTGGTAAAAACGGATAATGGGTAGTGAGAATCAAGCATACACACATGCATAGATTACAACACAATATTAGGTGAAGACCATATAAACTCTACATCATCTAAGGTCGATCGGGTTATCTAAACAAGGGTTGTTGAGGTCTGGTATCCAAGGTAAAGGATATGGTCCGAGCACACAATGAGGTAAGATGCAGGAACATGTAGGTGTGGTTTTGGTATATCCAAAAGGTCAAAAGGTCAAGGTTGGTTTGGATAAGGGTCGCGCCAAAGGCAAGGTATGGTTAGTAGGATAAAACAATGTGGTAACAACATCATAAGGTAGAGTGAGTGTGTAAGGTGGAAGGTCACACCAAGGGGGTTAGATGTGAGTAAAGAGAGAGCGTGGCATGTGTAATGCCATGGGAGGGGTAGAAATGTGCCCCAACGGATAGTGAGGGTGGGTAATAAATGATGAGGTTAGGAGGAGGAGGTGGAGTGTCGGAGTCATTGTGGGTAGATGGAAAAGATTTTGGGCTAGTAAAGAGGGTGTAATGGGTGTCAAGGGGGTTAATATGTATAATCGACACGGTCATGATAAACCAATGTCGGTCTAGGGGAACCGACACACGGTATACTTAGGGCACATGACCGATTTTGGTTAGGGGTAAGGTTAAAAAGGAAAATTCTTCTTTTACGAAATCATTTGTCATTTTCCAAATAGGAAAAATGATAGAGGAGAGGTGAAAAAGTGGAAAGTGACAGAGCAAGATGGAGAGCTGAGTTAGCAAACTTCGTAGTGGGTGATTGGCATTCGATAGGTAGGTCCACAAGATCTATGTGATCGATTCGGTTGGTTGGAGGTGAAGATGGAATTTTGCTGATGGCAGAGGTAGGAGAGGGAACAGGTGGACCACAGTGCAAGGGCCCAATGTACCACCACGCAGATGACATCGCGATGAGGAAAGATTAAATCCCATTCCTCATTTGTTAGGTAGATTTTGGATAGAAATTGGGTTAGGGTAAAATGGGTTTTGGGGGGAAAAATTAAATTTGAATTTGGGAGAAAATGGGTGAAATAGGAAGGGTAGAAAGTTGGATGTAGGTAGAAGAGGGGTGAGGATGAATTTAGGTGGGATTTGGGTAGGGAAGGATAGGTCGAGAGGGTAGAATGTTGAATTTTTAGGGAAATAGGGTAGGGTTTGTGGATTTGGTCACCACGATAGTGACCGACGTCGGTCAAGGGTTGGCCGACATCGGTGGGAGTTAGCCGGCATCGGTCACGAGATGAGGTGACTAATGTCGTGTGTGGGTGACCGTGTGGTCATCGAGGATAACCGATATTAGTCATCATTTGGAGGAAAATGGGCCAAAAATGATGGGGATGGGTGGGTGAGATAGGTCGGGAGATATGAATATATGGTTACTGAAAATGGCTTGGGTAAGGGGGATACATAGCTATGGTCGAGGGTGTGAAATTGAGAGGAGGGGAAAGGTAGTTGATTAGGGTTGGGGTGGGTAGATAGGTCAGGTGATAAGAAGGTAATTTGTGAAGGAAATTAGGTAGGGTAATATGTATAGGTGGGGGTGTCAAGGGTGGATGCGGGTATGGTCAAGGTTTAATAATGTGATGGTTTGTTGGATGCGCATAAGAGATCAAATGTGGATGTGAGATAGGGTACCTCCCTACTCTTAGTATTATGAGGAGCATGACATTCGATGATTGGTGCCACATTGCAAAGGTCACTGATTGGGGTCATACGCTACCGGCACGTAGTCTGGGATCCGATTTTGATGGTCACCCTCATCGATAGATGGGATTTGAAGAATAACACATTCCATCTCGCCGACGGGTGAGATCACGATCACCTTGGAGGATTTTTATAGGATCTTGTGGCTACCAATAGTGGGGACGACATGTATTCAATTTCCTCATAGGCATATGAGGAGTTGATGTTTACAATGTTTTACGAGGGGCTGGCATAGTTGAGGTTCCATAGTGCCAAGCATGAGTTATGGAGATATGTATCGGGCTCATTCAAAGGAGATGAGGCTAGTGGTGTTGTTGATGGAAGCGATCTGCTATTTTGCACCGCCAGATGCAGAGGGTGGGAGATTCCCATGATCATTTATGGGTGTTTTGTATGATATGATGGAGGATAGGACCCATTTTACATGGTCACTAACATTCCTGGTGTAGTTATAAATAGAGCTATGGGCCTATGGGATGCTATAGAGGTTCGGAAAGTGTTGTACTTTCCTACTACACTGTTGCGCATATGAGTACATCATTGATGTGTGTGTCCAGTTGGTATGCCCCCCGCTCGATGCATTTGAGCCGCACTTGTTATGGGTATCTACTATTGGAGAGTTCCAAGCTACCCGGGCTACACATGATGTAGCCTATTACAGGCATTTACTAGAGGGCTTTTCTTACATGGACATCATTTGGAGGCCATATGTGGGCTTCCCATCATACAAGAAAATGGTCGAGGAGCAGGAGGAGCTATAACTACTTAGATGGATAGAGGTGTGACTTGCAGGAGAGCACGAGATGATACCTGTAGATAGTGTTAGACATAAGTTTGGGCTGCCTCTAGATGTACCCCACCATTCCCACAAAGATAGGAAGAGGGATGATGTAGAGAGGTAATCGCCTCTACCACAACCGAAAGTGCCTACAAGGTAGGAGGAGTAGGTGGTAGATCAACAGATTGATGATGCTAGGGTTACCGATAGGTACAGATAGTGGTGGGATGCACAGCTATGAGTAGTAATTTGAGCCAAGGCAAGGAGCCGATTTAGCCACCATCACAGCTTCGAGAGGGATGTCCTACAAGGCGGTGGCTACCCCGGTTACACAATTGAGGATAGTGCAAGGATAGCTGATAGGGTCAAAGGCACATGTTGCCACATTGCAAGCACATGTGACCGCCCTACATGCCCAAGTAGTACAGGACAGTACCCACACGAGTAAAGATGGTGATGGGGTATAGGTGGCTGCCATATAGGCACAGTGTAGATTGTGGCCCTCCGTGCCCAGGTACGCACATTGTGGTCGGAGTTAATTGCACCACCGTAGGTTCAAGGACATGGTCCCACTTTAAAGGTAAGGGCGTGACAGGGTCCCACGAATGCAGTATAGGGTCAAAGGCCAATAGAACCACCGCAAATAGTACCCATGGCCAAGTTGAGGAATGCCCTAGGTGAGGCAAGGTATTATCATGATCACTTGATGGCCATAAGGATAGATGTCCCCTCTATGGAGAGTATAGAGCACAACATGCCTCAAGTGAGAGGACCAGATCATGCACCCACAGTGTGGAGATCATAGGGGGCCATCAAGACCCGAGAGGTCGTGGTGAGGTCAAGAATTCATGGAGGCCAGCAGTGGGGCACCAGCAGAGGTCAGGCCATGGCCCATGGTGGGTGGTGAGATGTTAGCGGGATGCCACATAGGAGTAGAGGAGGAGGAGGAGATAGGTGAGATAGACATGGAGGATATATGTCGGGGGGATTCCTAATAGTTTTGCATACCTCCATTTTTGTTTATTTGTTTATTTTTACATATACCGACCTACATGCCAAAGAGAGTGAGTATGTATATGAGAGTTTTGAGATTTTTGATCATATATTGGCCTGCGTGTGCCGAAGATGGTGAGGCTATATATGAGATTTTGAGAGAGATCAATTATTATTTGGTATTAGTGTATATTGTATGGAAACATAGTTTTTTTCCGATAAGGTGGATGATTTGTTGATGATGTACTTGTTTTGGTAGAATTTGATTATTATTTGTAGATGGATGGAAACTAAGTGTTTTAGGCATGGTGGAGTCAAGTTGTAGGCATGGTTGATTTAGGTGATAGGCATGGTGGAGTCGGGTTGAGGCATGATGGATTCAATTTATGTTTAGGCATGGTTGAGTCATGGGTTGTTGTTGAATTAATTTTTAGGTATGTGATATGATGGAAAAGGGATGATGATATATGTGTGTTTTGGTGTGATTTTGGCATGTATGATAGCATGGATCATGTTGGTATGATCATAGGGAATGTATGATTATGGAAAATGAATGGATGTGTTGGAATGGTTTATCAATTTCCAATTGTTCGGAAAGAAAATGGAAACTAACTAAAAATGAACGTGACTAGAACAGTAGAAAATGACAAAAGATGAGTGGTTTCATACACGGAAAAGGAAAAGAAGGTGATGACGATGGTCGAACTAACCTCCAAGTGCCCATGCCTTCGAAGTGCTTCCTACATAGCCCCGGCGAAAAGGGGCCTTAGATCGATGTAGTTCTCCCATAAGCTAGGGAGGAATGAAATAGGTATGGAAAAGGGTTGATAGGTTTGAGGTAGGTTGAGTTCATGGTCACGTAGGTAAGGGTAAATAGGTGAGGTAGAGTTTGGGTCAATGGTACTGTTGAATAGGTAAGGGTCTGAGGTATGGGTAGATAGGTAGGGTCAACGATTGGGTCAAGGGTAGAGGTATGGTTGATTTTGGTCGAGGGTATGGGTAAATGGGTAAATAGGTAAGGATCGTGGGCAAGGGTAGATAAGTCGATCAAATATTGGGTCAGATGTGTGGGTGTGGTTGATTTGGTTCAAAGGTATGGGTAAATTGGTAAATAGGTAAGGGTCGTGGGTAAGGGTAGATAGGTAAGATCAGATGTTGGGTCAGATGTGTGGGTGTGGTTGATTTGGGTCAAAGGTATGGGTAAATGGGTAAATAGGTAAGGTTCATGGGTAAGGGTAGATAGGTAAGATCAGATGGTGGGTTAAATGTGTGGGTTTGGTTGATTTGGGTCAAAGATATGGGTAAATGGGTAAATAGGTAGGGTCTACAATTAGGTCGAGGGTAGAGGTATGGTTGATTTGGGTCGAGGGTATGGGTAAATGGGTAAATAGGAAAGGATCGTGGGAAAGGGTAGATAGGTCGAGATCAGATGTTTGGTTAGATGTGTGGGTGTCGTTGATTTGGGTTAAAGGTATGGGTAAATGGATAAAGGGTATGGGTAAGGGTATATAGGTAAGATCATATGTTGGGTCGATGTGTGGGTGTGGTTGATTTGGGTCAAAGATATGGGTAAATGGGTAAATTAGTAGGGTCAACAATTGGGTCAAGGGTAGATGTATGGTTGATTTGGGTCGGGTATGGGTAAATGGGTAAATAGGTAAGGATCATGGGTAAGGGTAGATAGGTCGGATCGATGTTGGGTTAGATGTGTGGGTGTGGTTGATTTGGGTCAAAGGCATGGGTAAATGGGTAAATAAGTAAGGACCATGGGTAAGGGTAGATAGGTAAGATCAGATGTTGGGTCAGATGTGTGGGTGCGTGTAGGTAAGGTGATTTGGGTCAGTTGTGTTGTGAAATTAGGATTGGTAGGTCAAGGTAGGTGTTGGTGAGAGGTGGGTATAGGTGAGTTGAAATCTTCATTTTGGTTGAGGAGGGTCAATAGTTTGGAAAGTAGGTGATTGTAATAGGGTGGATGATGTTTCGATCGATTGGGAAGGACCATCAGTGCGTAAACCAAGGGTAGGAGTGATGAACACCAAGCCCCTAAAATCTTGCATGTTGGAATGTTCTAGAGGTGAAGAAATGTGTAGGATCACAATAGGTCGTATTGGTGACATGTCCCTTGGCGGGTAGAAAAATTAGGGTAAAAAGGGGTGATACATGGTGAAGGTTCGCAAAGTGGAGGGGAATAACATACCTCTTGTACAAGATGTTCAAAAACCCAGATAGATGAGTCCATGGCGAAAAGGGTGTGTTACTTTTGCTTGATAGACTGATCGATGTGGGAAGTCTATGTGGGATAATTAGATAATCTCCTTGAGGTCTTCGTGAAGCTAATCGATGCGGGAAGCTTTGGAATGGGCCTAGTCTTCTTTTTTTTACTAGGTAGAGTATGGCTAGCGCAGTATAGTTGTCCTTTAAGGGAGCAGTCTATTTATGGCTACTAGATACAAATGATAGATGTCCTTTTGAGGGATTCATCTTTATGCTTGGAAGTTTGACTCAAGGAGGGTGATCCCATTTGATAGGTGAATTTGTTTTTACCAATTAAGCCATGGACAAGGCTATAGAGGAATATGAATAGTGTGGGTCAAGAGGTGGAGTTGTAGGTGATCAAGTTGGATTTTGTGAGGGATATATGGAGTGGGAAATGACCATGGGATTCCATTCACGAGGGAATGAAAAGTATCCATGAGAATCATGTCATGAGTAGAGTCGTGGTACTCATATTGAAGACAAGGTTGAAAAAGTGACAGAAAGTCACATGATTCTTTGTTTAATCATTGGTATGTGAGGTGGTGACAAAAGGAGTGGGTGCTCACGGGATGAGCCGATAATAGTCAACGGGTGATAGAGCACTTGGTTCAACAATAGAAAGGTCGAAGATGCAAGATGTTGAGGGATCAGGTTCAAAGTTTACCATCGAGTGAATATGTGAATATTTGGAGGTGATCTAGAGCATGAAAATGACGTTCGTCTAACAATTCTAGTTGTACCAAACGATCTTGGCAAAATTAATCATCGGTGATAATTTCCTTGAGTGATATGTGGAGAGATGGAATCTAGACTTCGAGAGGCAAGACAGCCTCGATACCGTACACCGAGAGAAAGGTGTTGCAACAGTCGATGTGCAAATACTAGTATGGTATGCCCATAAGGTGAAAGGAATGTGCGTATGCCAATCCTTCCCAGTATCGTCTACCACTTTCATGAGGATTTTGTTCAAGGTTTTGTTGGTTGATTTGGCTTGGCCATTGGTTTGAGGGTAGTAGGGTGAAGAAAATTGAGTTAGATACCAAAGGCATCACAGAGTTTCTGGAGGGTTTTGTTTTTGAACTACTTGTCATTATTAGTGATAAGGTGGTGAGGAACACCAAAGCAAAAAATAATGTGATGGTTGATGAACTCACAAATTTTCTCAGCTTTTGTAGAGATGAGTGGAATGGCTTCTACCCATTTGGTGTAGTATTCAGTAGCGGTGATGATCCATTGGTGGCATTGGGAAGAATGAGGGTTAATCTCACCAATGAGGTCGAGACCCCATGGGAAAAAGGAAAAAGATCCCGTGAAACCTATAAGGCATGACCTAGGGTGTGATGAAGGTTCGGATGTTGTTAACATTTCACACATCGTTTGACGTAATCATAACAATTGCAATTAAGGGTGGACCAAGTAATAGCTCAAGCGAAGGATACATTTAACGACAAGCTAGGCCATCGATATGATCCCCACAAATTTCTTCGTGGGCTTCTTTTGTGGTATAGGATATCTCGAGCTAGTGAGGCATCAAAGGAGGATACCATCAAATCCACGCTTATAGAGGATTCCTCCCATGATGACGTATTGGGAGACCTTTTGGAGAAAATATTGGCGACATTGTGAGTAAGATCCTAAGGAAGGATGGAAAGGGAAAGGTAGTTTGAGTATTGTTGATACCAGAGGTCCGAAGGGTCAATGATGGGTTTCTTGATGAGTTTAATAGCATGAGATAGCTAGGAAGGTTATTGTAATCTTTGTACAACAAAAATATTTGTGAGTCAATGGGTGATGAGGGTATTTGTGAGGCGAGACAAGCCATGGTGTTTGTGAACTTGTTTATAGAGTGTGGGATGGTTTGTAGGTTATAGTGGTTGAAGGCGGTTAACAAGAGGTCTACATGGTGTTTGTACCATTGTAATTCCTCATTGCGACATTGGTATAGTCCATTGACCTGGTTTACTACCAATTGAGAATCACCAAAGATATTAATGGATTTAACATCTAAGGTTCAGGCGGTTTGGAGACCTAATACGAGTGCTTCGTATTCGGTGATGTTATTGGTACACTCAAAGTAAAGTTTGAAATAAAGGGGTATGGGTTCATTATCGTGTGGAATGAAGATTATTTCAGCTCCACCCCCACGTTGACACTTAGACCCATCAAAGAATAAGGTTGTTTGATAATGGAGAGGTTCCTTGGCAGGTTCTTCGAGTGAAAGGGTGGCGATAGATTCATCAGGGAATTCAAATTTGTTGGGTTGATGTTCAAAGAGTGGGGCATTGGCCAGTTGGTCGGTGATAGCCTGGCCTTTGATTGATTTTTGGTGAAGAAAGGTGATATCCAGATCAGCGAGGAGCATGAGCCATTGAGAAATGCATTGGTTTTGGAATGGTTTAGCATACATGTAATGCAAGGGGTCGGTATTGGTTATGACGAAGGTAGTGTGGTTGAGTAGGTAGTGGCGAAGCTTGGTGGCCATAAAGACTAAAGCCAGACACATCTTTTCGGTGTGTGCATACCTAGTCTCATAGTCCATAGGTGTACAACTTATGTAGTAGACTTCCTACTCCATGTGTTGGTCCTCACGATGAGAAAGCATGGCGCGCCCCAAGAATGGTCGGTGGTAGAGATATAGAGTTATAATGATTATTCGTCCTTAGGCGGGGTAAGCATGGGTGGCTAAAGTAGGTATGCTTTCAAGGCCTCAAAATCTTTATGAAAATCCACATTCCAATAAAAGGTGATATCCTTTTTAAGGAGGTGATGAAAAGGTTCACAAAGGGTCCGATAATTTAGAAATGAAGTGAAAGATAGATTAGATTTTACCCCGTAAGCTACAAAGTTAACACAGGTCGGTGGGTGGAGAAATCTCAAGAATGGCCTTGATTTTGGCAGGGTCAACTTCAATGCCTCACAAGGAAACAATGAAGCCCAAGATCTTACCTGATAGGACAGCGAAGACGCACTTCTTAGGTTGAAGGTGTACATAGTATTGGATGAGGCGGTTGAAGATGATTTTAAGGATGGGTAAATGTTCGGCACAACTTTTGGATTTTCCCAAAAGGTCATCAACATAATCCTCCAATATGTTATGCATAATGTCATGGAATATATAGGTCATGGCTCATTGGTAGGTGGCGCTTGCATTCTTCAGTCTGAAGGGCATGATGTGATATCGAAGGTCCCCAAGGGGTAATGAAGGTGGTTTTGTGTTGATCCTCAGGTGCGAGTAATATTTGATTATAACCCAAGAACCCATCCATGAGAGATAGCATCTCATGTCCTGATGGTGAGGTCAACCAATTGGTCGATGTTGGGTAGAGGAAAGTTGTCTTTAGGACAAGCTAGGTTGAGGTCATGGAAGTTAGTGCATATGCAAAGTCCCCTTGTTGTTTTGGTGACAGGAACAATGTCATAGATCCACTGAGGGTAATCGATGGGTAAGATGAAGGAGACAGAAAGGAGGTGTTGGAGCTCTTCTTTGATGAGAAGGGAAATGTGTGGGTGCATTTTACATAATTTTTGTTTGATGGGTTTGGCATCAGGTAGAGTGACAATATTATGGACCATGATATTGGGGTCAATACCAAGCATATTGGCATATGACCAAGCAAAAGCGTTGTTATGGTTGCGAAGGAAAGAAGTGTAGGCTTCCTGCTCAGTGGAGTCCAAAGATTGGCCTATCTTTAGAATGTGGGGTTATCCGATGTGTGGATGTTGATGTCAATGGTTGATTCGTTCAACATATTTTGTGTCTCAGAAGGTAGTGTGTAGTGGAGATAGGAGTCTTTCGCACCCAAATAGGTGAGAATGGAGTCGTCGTTATGACACTAGATAATGTTGATAGAAGGGCGTCATCATCAATCATATCAGGATAGAGGATGGGAAGAGAAGTAGGAATCTCACCATCTTGCTGAATGGTGAGAGGTCCCAAGGAAATGGTGTTTATGGAAAAAAAAAAGGTAGGAGGAATAGATTTTGGATCTATAGACTCCACGGGTGATGTTGGTGGGATAGACAAAGGGCTGCGAGGATGGGGCACCTCTGTGATGAGGTTGACATGGGATTATTTAGGAGAAGGATCGAAAACTCCCACCCCACTGTAGTCTTGGTATTTATGGGTGGTGCAAGGGATGACAATGTGACGGCCTTGTTCGTAAAGACCAAAGCCAAAACCCTTCCAAGCACATCGATGGAGAAAGGTATGAGCAAAGTGCCGGTTGGTCAACAAGGGAAGGGTTGCGGTAAATGGTAAGGTTTGGGTTGGTGGTTCAGGTGTGTGGGTAGGAGTGTCGATGCCTCCATAGGTCAAATTGGTACAAAGGTGTGGGGTCTCATAGGTGAGAACTTCACCAATGCGGTGGTCATAATGGGGGTGTTGGTGAAGGTTTCCATATTCCTGTGGAGTAAGGAAGGTATTGATGTTGTAGAGACGGTATTCCCCCAATGTGAGGCATTGAAAAACACCTTTGAGTGGATTAGTATCCGTAATGTGGGTGGCAGGGATAGATGTCTCCAAAGGGGTTTAAGATGAGAAGGGAGCAATTATAGGAGAAGTGGATGGTTCTCCGGGAGTTGTTGCAAAGTGGTAATGATGGGTGAGGTAGGAGTTGAAGGAGAAGCGATAGTAGAGGCGGGTGTGGTGATAGGTATGAGGACATCATTGGGTCGGTACAACATGTTACATGTTTTAAAGGGGGTCAGCTTGAATGGTGTAGTTATGTCCCTCATGTTCGAATTTGAGACAACGATGTAGGGTGGATGGGACACATCCCATGGCATAAATCCAGGTCAGCCAAGTAACATGTTATATTAGAACTCCCCTTCTAGGACATAGAAGAGTTTAGGGATGCTACGGGGACCAACACGAATGTGCAAGACAACCATCCCTAGGGTAGTGGTCATGGTGTCATTGAAGGAACACAACATAACTGGATTGTTATGCATGCAATTGGTTGGAATGCACATTTGGTTAAATACATGAGAGGATATGATGTTAATGCTATCTCCCCATCAATCATAATACGTCGGACACGTATATTGTCGACATAGGAAGAAATGAATAAGGCGGGGTCAGGGTCATCTATCTAGTGAAGCACAATCTTTTCATCAAAGAAACTGAGGGTAGCTACCGAGATGAGGCAACATGCACCGAGGTGGGAGGTGAAGAAATAAGGGAGGCCACATGATGAGGTGTGATGATAGAGGTGACTGGTGTGGGGTCATTAGGTGGGACCTCGATAGATTGTAGAACCTTGATGAGAGCTTGGCGATGAGATTCAGAGGTCTGTATGAGGTCGTATAAGGACATTTTGAGAGGATATTGGTGGAGTTATTTGATCATGGCACGGTGGGCTCTCCCATTGGAGACAGGGGATGGCAAGCCCTCGAGAAAATGATTTTGGTACAAGTGTGGGTGCTTTGTGAGGTATGTTTGAGGTAACGAGTTCGTGCGCCTTGGTTTTTCCCTTATCATGTTGAGCTCGAGTGGTAATTCAAACCATGTTGATTTTGAATATCAAAGTGCGGATACGAGGGGTATGATGCTTTGCGGTAAGTATAGTTGAACAGTAGCGGTAGAGAAGAGGTGATTACGGATGCAAAGGGGAGTGATATTTTTGTCTAAAAGATCGTCTTCAGCCGAAGGTTTGTAGGAGAAGTTATTTTAGGGCTTGGCAATCCTCTACGTTGTGCCTTGGTGCATGATGGTAAGCACAAATATGGGAATCATCAAACCATTTCGGTTTAGGTTTGAGTGGTTCATAAGGTCGAATTGGCAGTGGTGTGATGTGGGAGGAGGTTAGTAGGTTGGCCAAGATATTAGCATAAGACCCTACCATTGGGTCGCAACGCAAAATGCGCGTGGGTTTGGGAAAAGAACTTGGTGTTATTGGTCATGGTGGGGGTGTTTTCTAGGTAGTTTGCGTGCGTTTAGGCTTGGATTTGGGTTTGGGATGCACCTTGTTAGGTAAATATGTGATGGGTAACTCAGTTTTGGTTTGAGCTATCACTTTAATAAGTGGGGTGGCTAGCAGTGTAGAAATAGGGTGTGATGAAGAGGTTCGTGCTGAAGGCAATAGAGGACAGGTTACCCAAGGTGAGAGTGGTGGCGTTGTGGAGGTAGGGGTGAGAGATAATAGCGAAGTTGGTGTTGATGAGTAGGTGAGGGAAATTTTGTGGGATTTGGTAGAATGGGAGGCTTTGGTAATAGGGGAGGTTGTCAACTTTTTGTTGCACTGTGTGTATTTGATTTTGTCATCAAGGTTGATGGATAAGGACATAATATGGAAGGTAGTGGAAAAGGGGACACGAAGTAGTGGGCGGTGTTAGAATTAGTACTTTGGTGCATTGGTTATTCTACTTAGGTAGGGGCATAGTTTTGGTGAGAGGGTGAGAGAGGGTAGTCAAATCAATATTGACCAAAGGATGGTTAAGGATTGGTGTAGGTCGGACCCCCAAGATACGAGATATTGTTGAGATTGGTGAAGGGTTGGGAGGTGAGGATGTAAAGGATGCAGATGATGGGGGTATATGTATGGTCGAAGGTGATATGGGAGGCATTGTGGTCACCTCTTTGGGTAGGGTAGGTATAGATGTTTCCACCATTCTAGGGTAAATAGTGGGTGAGTCGGTAGGCAACATTTGCATTTATGTTGAGATAGGGATTTGAAGACGTTCCCGAAGTAGCGAATGGTCAACATACTTTGGGTGTCCTATCAAATGGGGTGATGAAGAACAAAAGGGATGAGGGTTGATTTGGTGGTGATCCCTGTGAACGGAATTGATATCCATGAAATAGGGAAGCCCTCTACATCTGACTCTATGGGAAAAAGAGACAAGAGGACATCAATTGGCATTGTAGGGCATGGTAGAGAATCAATTTTCATCATAGAGGGATCCCCTTCATGTTGAGGTGTGGGTAAGGTAGATGAGGTAAGGTCTTCCTGGGATGAAGGGGCAGGCACCACCGACTCCTCGGTGGGTATGGAGGCAGGTGTCGATGGCGATTCGTCAAGTATAAGGGTAGGGGGTCAATAACATGGTCAAGCATGGTAGATATAGTGCCCGGGGAAGATGAGTCAGGTTGCCCCAGGTTATCTTCTTTAGGTAGTGAGGAAGATGGTGAAGATCTTAGTGTGGGTAAAGGAGGTTGTTTGAGAAGTTCTTCAATAGGTGTTGTTGGGGGGTATGGTGCAAGGGGAATGGGTAAGGTATCGAAGACAACATGGAATTCCTAGGTATTGTCGCTATTGACAAAAGAATCATTGTGTTGGGTGGGGGTGTATGATTAGGAAATGGATTTTGGAAGATATGGAGGTTTTGGTTTGCGGGCACGTTGGGGTTATCTAGAACGAGATCTCCTCTATCTAACATTTCTTGGATAATGGTTTTGAATGTGATGTAGTTGTTGGTATTGTGTCCTTGCGTACGATGGTAATCATAGAAATCATTCTCCTTATACCATGTGGGCATTGAATGGGAAGGATCAAAACCAACGTGTGGTTTGATATCCAAAATGGTGATATCCAAAAAAATTTGATCCTTTTTGCGTACAATCGGAGACTGAAACAGATAAGGGTGATGGGCATAGGAGGAATACCTGATATTTGGGTGATGGGTAGAAGGTAGAATGCACACGTGTAGACTTCCGATCTCGGTCAATCGTGAGTGGAGACACCTAAAATATGCTTACACTTAGCATTTCATCTAATCAAGTCAATTAACGACACTTTGTTAATTCCCTATTATTTGCTCCACTCTCAGATGCCCATTTACGACACCTTCTCAGTCGTATTCCTCCTATAATCAACTTGTTTGACTAATATCTCTCTTATTAGCTAAACATTCCTCCTTTCAACCATTCATAACCTCCCTAGTTCTCTCTAAACCACTTCTATTGGCTTTGTAGGCTATCTATCAGTCACAATTGGTTATCCAGACCCCTCCCAACTCTCAATGAGTCTCTAATCACTTAATAATCAATTTTAACTAACCTAAACCCTAGTTAACTAGCCTAAACCAAGCTTAACTAAGCCTAAAGCATGTTTATCCTAATCTAATCTAAAAGCTTCAGTCCCACATGCACCCAAATTCCAAACTCTCCCAAGTGAAAAACTATAAATAGAAGGGTCACCCCTCCCTCTCAACACACACCTTGTTTACATAACAAAATCTCTCTCATATTTGGAGATATTGGCATTAGACCTCATTTGCATTAGCCAAGCTAATAGGCATTTGATCTTGGCTATCCTCCATTGTTGAAGCTCCTCCATCTTGCATCCATAACTTCATAGTAGGTTAGTAGGAGGGTATCTAACTTGGCCTTGTAGCCATTTTAGAGAGACCTCTTCACCTCCATTGAAGAAAACAACAAATCTAATTTGATTGCTCATAGGTTTAACTAGGTTCAATTTATGTTTTAAGTAATCATAGAGTAGTTAGAGATAAAATGATAGTATTATATTTTAATTCATTATTGTATAAGTTATCTCATTTAGCACTCATCTTGATGTTTATGATAGGTTTAGTTAGATCATGGAGCTACTTAGTTAGTTTCTTGTTTATTAACATAGCTAATATTCTCATGCATACAAGTGTGAACTCCTTTTGGGCTAGGAAGGACTACCCTGTAATAGACAACAAGACCACCAGAAAGAGTTAAATAGTATATGATAGTAGTCGCTTGCAGCGTATGCTAGATCCGGGAAGTGTGATACTTCCTAGAAGGTCATGAATCCACTATTTAAAAAAATCAATGTGGGAAATAACGTAAGAAAATAACATCCTACCGTATTTAATATGATTTAGGCATCTCATATAAATACAATAAGTAGAATTTAATCTAACAGTGAGGTTAGGATCAAATTGGAGGTCAAGGTAAGCCAAAGTATAGGTTTTTATAGGTATAGCAAAGGGTTAGTTTGGGTATTGGATAGGTGGGTCATCTTTTGGAGAAACGGGTTGGTTTTTTTGTCTGCATACGGTGTTAGCATATATAGAGACCGATGTCATTCTATTGACCAATGTCAATTTAGGTGAGACTCGGTGCCAATTTAGGGTGACCAGTGGTCACCACGAGAAATGATAGGTGGTCGAAGGGATGTGTTTGGGCTCTCCTCTGTCTTGGGACACAGACTTAATATGGTGTAGATGAGGTATGTGTGATGTGTGAACTTGGGGTAGTTTTTTTAGGTTTTGGGTTGGGTGTTGAGTGTGGTGAGGAAGAGTTATGAGGGGTGAGGAAATAATAGGGAAAGCAGATGTTGGTCAAGGTGGAACTGACCACGGTTATAGGAACCGATGACGGTCACTATGATCGGAGTCGAAGGTGGAAATGGAGGTTTGGGGGCTCTTTGTGTTTGCATAGAGAGTTGGTGAGGAAAAAAATAGGGTGGAAAGGTTTGGTAGAAAGTTTTGGGTTGAGTAGGTAGGGTTTTGAAGAGGGTATAGGGAGATAATTGGTGGGGAGAACTAGAGATTGGTTAGGAGACAAGTAACACAAAGGGAAATGAATGAACTAGAAGAATCCAAGTGAAAAGAGTTAGGTAGATGGTTTTACTTACTTGAAATCCAGTGCAGTAGATTGAGAATGAAGGGTGGAGATAGTGGTTGGAGACTCGTTCGTAGAGGATGGCCAATAGGTGGATGCTCTTACTTGAGCTGCCTATGTTATTCTCTTTCTTTGGTGAATCAAGTCTCTTCTTAGATGGATCTCGGTGCTTTCTCGAGCTTCTAGTCATGTTCCAATGATTGTGCCAACCAAATGTAAATGATAATGATCACAATGTTCCAATGAAAAATTCCAAAACTCACGAACCCTTTGGGAAGAGCTCGAATTGTGCATTTACAGTGACCAAGATCTTGGTCCCACCTAACCAAAATCGGTTATGTTGAGGGGATTTATTTTTTCAAAAGTGGGGAATATGCCTTCTTGACTTTATTTTGGGTGGCAAAACACATGCGCTATCTTCCCTTAGAATGAGGAATAGGACAAGGAGAGGTCCTATGAGTGGGGTGGCCACTATTAGGGCTTTCAGAAGGGTATGGGCTAGGTATGGGCAAGGTAGGGAGTGGAATGGTGAGGTGGAAGGAAAAGTGGGGTAGTGGAAGGGTGAGGTGGAGGGGTAAGTGGGGTAGTGGAATGGTGAGGGGGTTGGGTGAGGTGGCTTGGTGAGTGGGTAAAGGGGCCAATTTAATTAATTGATTTTAATTAAATCTTTGTGTGTGTGAGTGAGGGCCAATATGATGTGCGAAAGGGGTTGTGGGTGATTAAATTAGGGTTAAATCAATCACCTGTGTAGAATGTGGTTATTAGGTCATTTTGGAGGAATGATGAAATGTGACGCTTTTTTGGTGTCTACAAGTAAGCACATTAACATTCGGACCTATGTTAATCAATATATTACTCAAAATCCACCCATCCACAATAGCATTTAAAGTGATATCCTTATCATAATCCAAGCTATGAGGGGGAGATTAACATGTAGTATTTTCCGTCCATTCTCAATATCTACGTGCAAAGTGTTTCCCTTTAACCAATTCCCTAGTAATGGAATAATATTCTCCTAGCATAGCATCTTACATACCTCTTTGTGATCATCAACATCTGAATAGACCATCTCTGTTGCTTTCTTTTGTTCTAAGTTCTATGACTATTCCTTTAAACATTTTATTTCACCCTGAATATTTCTGAGAACCTCCATGATTTCTTGATAAACCTCCTTCTGATGTGTAGGATTTTGGTATCTTGCATGTAAATCCTCTTCCTTGGTAATGGTAGAATTTTCTTGCAATGTTTCTCTAGTGTGTGTAGCTTCAACGCGTCTAGTAATCTTCACAGTACTACTTGAGTTCGAGTTACGGTGTGTGTTATATTATAACCATCCGACACCCTTTTATCCTATTTATGCTCCTTTCTAAGATGTTGATATAAGTCTCAGAGACTCCTCATAGTTATGATTCTTTCCACAAAAATAACAAGTAATATTCTGAGGGCATTCATGCCTATAGTGGTCAAGAGATCTATACGTATAACATGTTCCACGAGGAAACTCACCTCATCCACCACTATGTCCTCGGTCCCTGAATCCACCATAGTATCCTCAAACTCTACCATGACCTACTTCAAAGTTCCCTTCATTCTGATCATAGTGCCCTTGAGTGTGATCATGATCATGGTTCTCACTTTTACCTTTAGAGTTATCTGATACTCTTGTCTATCATACACCAATATCGATAGCATCATGGATCTAATCAATCAACCTTGAATCTTTGGTATTGAGAGATGTGGAATGGAAAATATTATAGTAGCAAGATACATTCTTTCTTATCACACGTTGTAATAATGGGCAGTAGCTTGCATCATGGTCTAAATGACATGTCTCACATTCAAAGAACAATGAGTACACCGATCTACAAGGAAAACTATCTTTGGTGTACCCTTCCACTTCATAATTTGTACACCATAATCCCATGTGCTTTTCATGCTCTGAATTGGCTGATAGTTTCTCCAACTAATTTTCCATTGCTAAAATCTGAGCTTCTAGGAATGGGCTCACTCCAGTGTCTATACTTGACTACCTCAGTGTGCAATATTTCTTCAAGCGTTCGGATCCATATATGTCTTATGTGATAGCGCCCTCCTAAAAGGTGTGATCAAACCTCCGAAAAACCACTATGCATGTTGGCTTGCATGGATATCATATGAAATTTTAGACAAAATCATTTTGAAATGGGAATCATATTCCCAAACACTCTCATTAGTTCCCTATTTAATATCCTTGAGCACGCTTATACTCTTCTTCTCGAACTCAGGGATATAAAATTCCTTAAGGAAAGCATCCCGTAATGTTGTATAATCTACACAAGTATGATCAGGGTCAAACTTCCTGTACAATTGTGTGTGTGTCCCTGCAACGTAGTTGTGAACTGACTTTCCTTGCACTCAGAATTTGTGATCCATTTTGCATGCCAAGGTATCTCACACATGTGCACATGCTTAGCAGCATCTTCTATTCCCCTATACTCTAGAAGATGAAGTGACATCTCCATGTAAATATTCGGGGTTGGTGAGGACCATGCCCACTAGATCCAAAACCTTCTATGTTACCTCTACCTCTAGACCCACCTAGATCCACCAAAACTAGAGCCACCTATGCCCCCGATCCTCCACCAGCCAAGAATGAACCAGAGGATGTACTTCCCTGTGTCCCAATGGTGGTACTAAACTTAACTCCTATAATCTGTGGTGTGGTACTACTCCCATAGGTGAGTCCAAAATTTTGCATGCCTAAGTTCTATGCTAACAAAACACCTAAAAAGGTACCTCTAAATAACAAGGAAGATGTTTACCTGACCATAGATGTACTTTCTATTTGATTCACTCTTGTTATTCTACTGCCCAAACTATCTTGCAAACTCACCTGGTTGTACTAGTCTCTGCTAGCATGCTCTCATATGAGGCCGATGAGGGTTCCCTATCATTTTTTCCCAAACGGGGAGCTCCAATGCTCTAGCTCCACGCCTCTGCATGAGCTCCAAATACTTCACGAGCCATCTCTCTCCTCAACGCCATTTTTTCTACAATCTTGCGCTACTTCCTAACTCCCTCTCACACACCTCATTGTGATTAAGCCATCTTTCTTCTCTTTACCTCTCTTCCACTATGTATGCCATCCTTCACCAAACCTACTCTTGCCCCCGCATGTGGTGGTGTTTAGCTAGCTAATGGCTTTTCTTCTAAATTCAAGATTACCATCAATATTTTGATCGTGATTAGAATGCCTTATAGATAGGTTCCCCTGGGATAACGTAAAAATGGAACTCAGCTACCTCTCGGGCAAGAATAAGTGGAAATTGAGTACTCCAAAATATAGCTATTGAGAACACCATAGAACCATGTATCCATAGTACACGTATAAATTAGATCTAATCATTAGATGGCTTGAAATTCTTCCTGCATCCAAACAAGTGTGTGAAACCTCCAATTCCTTTTAGATGCATAAGCAACCAGCCACTCATATATCTCTATTAGAAATATAGCAAATAAACTCTCATATAAACAGTCATATAAGTTCTGCTCCACCCATGTGCGAGTGTCGGACTCCAATCCAAAGTGTTGAATCTCTAAGTGTATTCTTCTTCCAAACCTACTATCTACTCCTCAACACTTGATAGGGTCAACTTGTACGTCTTCATCATGAAACATCCTAGAAAAACTAAAAAGAGGTCCTGAAAATGAAATCAATTATGTAGCTTAGAATTTATTGTGAATAACCCAAGCATATTCAAATTCATAACTAGACATAAACATTCCATGGTGCATAATCCAAATCTAGATCTTAGAGAATCATGATAAAAAAACTAAACAATAACTATGATAAGATTGACCATACAAGAGCCAGATTTAGTCATGTCTAACACCATTATCCAGCTAATATATTTCATTTCATAATTACTGTAAAACATAGAAGCTTCATACACTGTAAAGTAGCTCCATGAATCATGTGCACGTCAAAACCCGCAGCACAACTCTATAATAATTCATTCCTTCTAAACTACACGGTTTAATACATATTTAGAGGGGTAGGGATTTTCCTTCAACACCCATGCACTTCTCGAGAATAGGACACGTGTTGATAATATCCATGTGCCTTTATAATAGTATGCACAACATGCAAGTGCTTTAACAATAGATGTCATATATTTATCTCCAAGTAGAAAGCCTATAATTATCTTAAACTATGCAATGGCGCTTATCTACCACTTGTTCCCAAAATACCATTACGTGGAGCGTAAGTATTCACCTTTATGTGTGCTCTGCACGCTATCTCCAAAAATAACCCTTATCCACAACAACATAAAAGTCTTGATTTTAGGCACTTCACTAATATTATAGCACAACTCACTTCTAGTGCCCTATATTCACACACCCAATAATTAGAATATTTCGGTTGTTCAACACCTTTACTTTGTTGTTCTTTTTATACTCCCACTTCTTTGTCATATCTTATCTTTTAATAAAAATTGTGTTAAGAGTTGACATCATTCATCATCTTCTTAAGTCTCCCTTTTTAACATACATCTTGTTAAAAGTCAAACAAAATCATCATTTTTCCTAAGTCTCTTCCTTTAACACATTTTTGTTGAGAGTTGAGCATCGTCCATTGTGTTTTAAGTCTCCTCTTGTCATACTTACTTTGTTGCAAGTTAAGCACACTAGATTATTTTACTTTTTCCCTCATTGAATTTATTTTTGTAAAAGGTTGTGACATATTTCAAGCTCCTTCATCTTTCTTAGCACTCATTTTTCTAAGATTCTTCTAAACTAACACTTCAGTCCATCTTCCACCTTAACATCATTCATTTTATTAAGTGTTGTGAAGTCCATTTTCTCATCACTCTTATCATTCCTTTTGTTAAGAGTTGATCGCCTTCATATTGTTAAGTTTTGTCTCCCTTGACATTAATTTTGTTAAGTGTCAAGCACATTTCATTTTTCACCCCTTTTTCGTACTAATTAACACTCATCTTGTTAAGAGTTGCCCTTTTTCACCTTTTTGTTACTCTCATCACTCATTTGATTAAGAGTTGAACACTCTCACCTTTTCATGTATTTTATTTCATATGAGCTCATGTAAGCATGAATTAAAGTATATCATGGAATAGTAGGTATTTTAGGTCATTTTCATATGTTTTATGATCATTTATTGCATTCTTTTAGTTGACCCTAGCTTCTACAGTGAGGAGCATGATCAGAAGCATAGGTAAGTCTTAATGACTAGAGACATTAATGTATGGACTTGAAATTTTAATGATTGGATATGTTATAGGGATGTTTCATGGTTCTTTGAGAAAAAAATTTAGGTTTCCTTCATGATAATTTTGCAAGTTATGACAATTTATGTGAGACATGGTCAAAAACAAGTAAAATTACAGCTCGAATTTGAACTTATGATGCTCATTGTGAATTATGTGCTTTGAATGGGACCTTGTGGATTTCAAGGATGTTTATATGATGATTTTATAAGGTTTCAAAAACTAATCAGGTGGTTTGATCATCAGGTTTTTATGAACAAACGTTAAGAAGGTAAAGTGGTCTAAAACCCTAGTTAAACCCTAGCTAAAAGTAATCTGCAAAAGAAGAGGTATAGTGACCCATTTTTTATTTTTTATTTGTAAGTGATGATTTTTATTGTATAGTACTCTCTTATATTTCTAGAAATGTATGGTTTAGGTCATGGTGATGAGTGGGCCCCACTCAAATAGGTCAGATTTCAAAAGAAGAAGGTTTTGGGACAAGGTTGTCCAAAGGTAACATGAAAAATTGATTTTGCATGATGTATGGGAGCTTATATTGATGTCCATGGATATTTTAGGAAATTTTCATGCAGGTACATGGTCATTTGAGGTCCATACAGGTTATTGGTCAAAGGGCTAGTTTTGGGGTCTCAAATAGCAGGGTTCGGTAAAATGGCCATAACTTGAGATACAGGTGGATTTTGAAGATGATTAAAGTTTTTTTGGAAATAGTATTCAGATATATTTCCATTGATCCTATATTTAACTATTTATGAGGTGATTTGATATGGTTTCCATGTCATTCTTTAGACAGGAATATTTTTGGCATTGAAAGGACAGGATGTGTTTTGATGGATGTTTGAAGTTTTTTGAAGCATGAAATGGATTGGGTGATTCTTTATATCACCTGGAATGTGAATATTCATTAATTTTAAATCCAATGAATCCATTTTTATATCTTTAATGTTTGTATAAATATTTCTATGAGCTAATCTTTGCAAATAGATTTGTTGGCATATTGTTTTAGTGAAGACAAAAGTGATCGTGGTTTGAGTAGGATGTTGATTCAAGGATTATAAGTTGCTTAGAAGAATTATTAAGGTTATTAAATTTCCATAAAGTTGTTACATGGCATGGTTTTCTCATGTTGAAGTGATTTGGTGGCCCTATGAAGTTTCTAGGGTGTAGGAAATAGTTGTTTTGATAATTGCAAAGTGAACTAGGCCCATTAAATGAATCAATTTGATCGGTTGATAAAATGTACAACCATGTATGAATGTAAAATGATATTTTAATAATATTTAAATGGTTATGGGTCATGACTATGTATTTATTTTATGTAAGGACATTTTTATCTTTGTGCTCATCGGGTTTTGAGCCATTTTTGGCACATGTAATCATGGTTTTAGTTAGGCCGACCTACTTAGGTCACTTGTGACTATTGTAATGAATGTACATGCATTTTCTAAATATTTATGGGTAGAATTTATCATGAGGTTCCAAACTCCCTTAGGTTGGATGAAAGAAAAAGGTATAAAAGTGATGTTTTGGGTTCATTTTTGAACAAGTGCTCTTGGAGGGAAGAAGTGTGGCCTTGATGAGAGTGAGTTGCAAATTGTGTGTATGATTTTAAGGCTGAGAAATATAATAATAGTTTGATTACTAATTGAATACATGAGAGTAATAAGTTAGAGCTAAGACAAGTGAAGAAAGAGCAATATTATGAGAGATTGAAGACCTAGTGTGTGAGCTAAGGTTTGTGAGCTGAAATTGTGATCTCCATCAATGTGTGGATGCAGAAAAATCAGAGATCAAATATCTTTAGTTGTCTCGAGTTTGTTCTTGGTCATATTTTGGGGTTGTATCCTCCTTATGGAATTGGCATTTCACTAAATTAAAGGTTGGTGTTTCTTGTAGGGTAGGTGCTCTCCTAAACTAGGGGTTGGTGCTCCTTGTGAATTTGATGCTTCACTAAATCACTTTGTTTTGTGTAATATAAGTAGAGTTTCAATGGGTTTTCTTCTCATGAGGGTTTCCCACTTACATATGGTGTTCTTGTGTTGAGTACTTTACTTTCTTGCTCTTTTGGTTGATATTGCATATCTTAATAAGCACACATGATTATGGATGTTGTATAAAAAATTTAATAAATGAAAGTATGGTTTGTTAAGTAAAATGAAAATAATGTAGGACTAATTCACTCCCCCTTGTAATACCTTATACTTATAACATTACATTCCATAGTTTAGTTGATCTTGGGTGATCTTTAGGCCCAAAGGTGAAGACAGGGTGTTGGATGTAGACACCAAAAACATGTTACATCTCATCATTCTCCTCTAAAATGACCAAACAACCACATTCTACATGGGTGATTGATTTAACCCTAATTTAATCACTCACACCCCCTTTGGCACATCATATTGGCCCTCATTCACACACCCAAAGATTTAATTAAAATCAATTAATTAAATTTCCCTTTTATCCACTCACCGCCACCTCACCTTGCCACTGGCCCACCACCTCACCCAACCACCTCACCATTCCATTACCCCACTTGCCCCTCCACATCACCCTTCCACTACCCCACTTTCCCCTCCACCTCACCATTCCACTTCCTCACCTTGCCCATACCTATCCCATACCCTTCTAGAAGCCCTAATAGTGGCCACCCCACTCATAAGACCCCTCCTTGTCATATTCCCCATTATAAGGGTGGAGGGCGCATGTGCTTTGCCATTCAAAATCAAGTGGGGAAGGCATATTCCCACTTTTGAAAAAACAAGCCCTCCCGACATAACCCATTTTGGTCACAGTCTGACCGATGTTGGTTAGGTGGGACTGGTGTTGGTCACCTATAAATGCTCAATTCAAGCTCTTTCCAAAGGTTTGGTTGGCATTTCGGTGGTGGGAATTTTGATTGTTGACATCCTAGTTGGCAAACGA
This sequence comes from Taxus wallichiana var. yunnanensis, assembly GCA_018340775.1. Classification (NCBI taxonomy): domain Eukaryota; kingdom Viridiplantae; phylum Streptophyta; class Pinopsida; order Cupressales; family Taxaceae; genus Taxus; species Taxus wallichiana. The sequence goes on along the minus strand of CM031239.1, from coordinate 474,539,833 downwards.
AATGCCAAGCTAAGAAACCAAAAATGGAAGCATTCACAAGATCATTTGTGAGATCAATCTGCCTGAGGAGCTAAAGCCAATATGGAGCTCAAATAGAAGCTCTCCAACCACCTCCCATCCTTCACCAACACTCACCACCTTTCTTCATCATCCGCTCAAAGTTCTACATGCGTTGGACTCCAAGTAAGTAGATCACTTCACCCCTCACTGGTGTCTTTTTGCTTTGTTTCTCCATTTTCCTCTCCCAAGGGCCACCCTCTCTTCTACTTCCCAAAACCATCACCTATCCTCCCTAAATCCCCTCTTAAAACCTTCCTACTAAACCCACATCCCTTTACAAGACCCTCTCACCCTATTTTGTTCCTTACTAGCCCTCTGTCCAAACACAGAGAGAACCCAATCTCCATTTTCAAACTTGGCTAGATCACATTGACCATCATAGGTTCCCTATAACTATGGTCAATTACACCCCGATCGGCATCGGTTACTCTGTTGTCTCTCATCTCCCCACAACTCTACCCAAACATACCCAAAACCTCCCTAAAACCCCAAAACACCTATCCTAAACCTACCCCTCATCTGCACCTCACCAACACCCTTCCAACTCTCTATTCTGAGATAGAGTAGAACCCAAACACCCTCCATCTAAACCTTTGTCACTTCCATAGTGACCGATACCGGTCACCCTTAACCGGCATTGGTCCCACCTAAACCGGCATCGGTCGGAAAAATTGACGTCGGTCTCTATGTCTACTAATATAGTTCAGACCAGCAACCTTCACCACCTACCAAGACTAGCCTAGAGTACCCAATACCCAAATCAACCCTCTGCTAGACCTGCAGACCACCTAAACTACCGGTAACCTGACCCGAAGACCTTTTACTAGCATAGTTTTTAGTATTTAATTGGATCGACACTAATAGTAATCTGAGGTACCCAAATCAGAACACTAGCACTAGATTCCTTTATTTACATGTTTCAGTTATTTAATATTAATTTATAAAATAGTGGATTGACAGCCTTCTAGGAAGTATCACACTTCCTAGATCTAGCATACGCTAGGCAGTCCACTGTCATATATTGTTTAACTCTCTCTTGTGGTCTTGTTTTCTATTACAGGGTAGTCCTTCCCAGCCAAAAAGGAGTTCACATGATCGACCGAGATCGGAAGTCTACATGTGTGCATTCTACCTTCTACCCATCACCAAATAATAGGTATTCCTCTTATTCCCATCACCCTTATCATCTGCTTTCTCCGATCAGTACGCAAAGGGCGAAACACCGGAAGCAATTGTTTGGTGAAGGATATAAGGCTTTTGAGTTGTGTCATCGATTATTTGATTATTCCAAAATAATTAATGACAATGGATTATATTTTTATTCTATAATACACATTTGTGATGAAACTTAGAGTTTGACTAATCATGGTTTTGGTGTTAGTGGATTTTACTCATCCTAGTGATGGGGTTTTGAGCTTGTTTGGTACAAGTGTGATGGTTTTGGGCATGACCAACCTATATGGGTCATATGTGAATGTTTTAATGATTTAATTGGGATGTTTTTAAGTTGCATTGGTTGAACCAAAGGAGCTAAACTGACTTGGTGTGTGTTTGAATGAAGAGAAGGGTATAAAAGTGAATTTTAAGTTTAAATCGAACAAGTTACTTAAGAGGGAACAATTATGAACTATCCGAGTGTATGTTACAGGTATGAAGGTCAAGTTTCAAAGTTTAGAGAGTGCATGATAGGTTGAATAATTTTTTAAAGAGTTTTTAAAAGTTTTGAGACCAAGAAAAAATGAAGAAGGAAAGAGAAAGAGTGAGCTAGGTGTGCAAGGGTTTTAATAAGGATTTGAAGGTTGTGAACTAAATAGTTGATCTCAATCATCCATGGAAAAAAATACACCGAGATATCTTCATCAAAAGGTGGTTGAGTGGGTGCATGATCATCTTAGGGGTTGTAGCCTCCTTGTGGAGTTGGTGCTTCACTAAAATAGGGTTGGTGCTCCTTGTAGGGTTGGTGATCTACTAAATTAGGTGTTGGTGCTCCTTGTGAAGTTGGTGCTTTGATAAATACTTTTATTTGAGTAATCTAATAATAAGTTTCAATAAGTTTTCTTTCCTTGAGGGTTTCCCACTTATATCTTGTGTTATGGTCTAATCTCCATTGTTCATGATTAATTGATTGCATCTTATATATGTTGTGCACACATTAATGAATGGTTAATGGTTTATGGTTTAAGTAAGTAATCTTAAATTGATTTAAGTTTGTAAGAACTGATTCACTCCCCCTCATGAGTCCATTGTGCTTTCAACATGGTGTAGATTGAGAAATGAATCTTCTAGTTCTAGAGCTCTCATTACCCGATCCACAGGAGGCGAAGCGCAATAGGGAGAAAACACCGCCCCCCCCCTATATAGAGATGGGAGATAGGGGGGGGGGGGAGCCGGCGGATCGACTAGAGATAGGGGTTAGTTCGCTGTTGCTCACCGTAGTATATAGAGTTGAGTTCCCCGACCTATCGGTCTCTCGTCCCGGAGGAACTATAGACGAGATACCAAGGATCTCCTTTGTTGTTCTGTCTTTCGTTCCGAAGGAACTACAGACTCAAGACCAAGACAAGACTTAAGTGGTCTCTCGTCTTTCGTCCCAAAGGAATGGGACTACAGACGAGATAACAAAGTGGGGTCCCGTCCCCGAGGTTAATCCCCCCTTGTATATAGTGATAGCAAAGATGATGTATGATGTAGTATATGTGATGTATCAATACATGGGGATTTCCCCCGGCGATTGTATATTGAAACTTATTATTTTGACAAGATATATACACATAAATGGATATTTATACCATATGTGTTGTTGATGTGCATTGGTATATGATGTGATTCTTAGTGCTTGCACTTTGGGTTGATATGTATTGGTTAAATGGTTTCTTTTGATTAAAATGCATGATGATGTGGAAAGAAATAGATAAGTAATGATTAGAATAGGATTTGTATTTGAATGAGAATGAAGAGCATAGTATGTGATGAATAGAAATATATGTATGTGATGTAATATAATAGATAATGTGAAAGAGAAATATAATAATGATGTGTTGGTATTGGTATGATGAGAGAATGTAAAAAAATGGTTGTAATAAGTAGAAATGTATGGATATGATGTAATGTGGTAGATAAATAGAAGTTAAATAAGGATGTGTTGATAATTAAATAATGATGAGATGTAAAATAATGGTCATAAGTGTGTGTGATGGGAATGAAGGGGGGAAGAAGAGTGATTACCCCAGTGTGAGAATGAGGTTCATTTATAAATGCCCCTCAAAAATCAAGAATGAACCATAGAACAAGAGTGAATCATTAGGAAATGGGTTTTCCATATGCAAGGAAATACTATAAAATATATGACATTAAGTGCAAAGCTTGAGTTGTGAAAGGAGAGGTTCATTTATGTAGTATTCCCTCAATAGTCAAGTGTGAACCATAACACGAGAGTAAATCATAGGGTAATGAAATGGAAAGTGGATGTCATCTACCAGATATTAAGTGGCCTGTAAGGCATATATGGAACATGTGAAGCAACAACAAAGTGTGAGAATAAGTTCTAAATTGGATGTCAAATGGAATGGGACCAAGAATAGAAGGTGTGGTGGGAGGAAGTGTGGAAGTAAGAGGCTTAGGAATCTAATGAGGTAATGTAGAAATTTGTGAAGAATGAGATGATGCAACCATAGGTGGATTAGATGGAGGATGTGGATGGATGATGACCTTAGGAGGTGGGTGAATGAAAAATTTAGATGGAGGTGAAGGAGACAAGTGAACAGTGGTGGAAGCACGCTTATGTGGAATAAGAGAAAGAGAGCGCTCATGAGAGGGTGAGTAGAAAATAATGACACCTTTGTATTCTAATTGTTGTAAGTTATCATGGAGAGCATAGCATTCATTATCATGATGTCCTTAATGTGAAGAAAATTCAGAAATGTTAGTCACGCGGCATGCGTAAGCGGTGTGGTAGATGTTGCTCAATAGAAGGTAACCGAATTAATTGTTTTTCAAGTAAAGCATGAAATACATCACGAGGTTTTGCATTATGTGAGAATTGCAATGGTTCACAAGCAAGAGGTTTAGAAAACTTAGGTGTATGCCGATGTCATGAAGGAAAAGAATGATTCTTACACTGAGGAGGAGATGGTGATTGTGGAGGAAACTTAATGGATGGAAAAGTAGAAGAAAAGTAGACAAGAAGTAGTAGAAGAAGTAGAAGAGGGTGATATAAGATGTGGAGCAATTAAACCTTATTCTAAATCAATGTGTAGACACCTAAAATTGGCTACCTAATTTAGTGTCCCCCACATTCATTTACCTTCTCAGGTAACCTAGGGCATGTTTTCATTACCACTGTCCCCTTGGGGTATTATTCAATTTGTGATTTAAACACCTATCCTAAGTTTAATTCACCCCATTATGTTTTACCTGTGAGTAATTAAATATTAATTATTTAATTACACCTTTTTACATATATCCTAATCACTTATCTACCCCATATAAATTTCTAACCCCCCCATATCTATTCTATCCATATATCCCCCCTATTTCTCCTCCTCCCAAACCAAGCAGCGGGATATTTCCCATATTTGAGGTGGAAGGATCACTCATCATCTTTCCAGAAATCACTCCTTTTGGCCATTTCAGAGTCTGTTCCATGATCGGCGCCGACCGGTACTCAATCGACGGTGATTTTTGTAACGATGCCGATTTCATCTCGGTCGGCACAGACCGACAAATAAGCCCGTAACTCGATTCCGTGAGACAATTAGATGGTGAGATAGATAGTGAATTAGACAGAGAGAATGAGAGAGTTTGAGCATCAAGTCTGAGCATTATCTATCAAGTGAGAGTGAATCCTGTCCAAATCAATCCCTGAGAGGAGCACCGTTACTCTGCTCTTACCACATCGACATCACGAGTCTCCATTGATTTTCTGGTGACTCTTTTCTTGCATCCAGCACAGGTGGAGCCTTTCCAGTATCTCTACGGCTTCTACAGATCCAGCGGACGTTGACGATCTTGCCTTCGTTTTCCGTTTCCCAAACCTTCTTGCAGTTTATCTCGAATCGACGCCGATCAAAACCAGTCGATGCCGATCTATATTAGTCGATGCCGACCTAAATCACCGATGCAAATTTTACCTAATTGACACCAATCATCCTACGACGAGGTAAAAGAACTCAAGTAACACAAATCTAGCATTGTTTTCACAGTTTCCTTTTTTCTGTTGCTTTCTATCCACTATTTAGATTTTGTTTATTACTTTGATCAGAAAATCTAGTCCTTTACATACATATTTTATCATGTATGCTTCTTTCCTTAATTAAAAACGTGGACTAACATCCGCCGAGGGAGCCTATCGCTTCCCGGACCCGCTTCTCGGGCAGTCCACCTAAATATCTTTTAACGTGGTCTTTTTCACAAGCATCGGTGTCGCGAGTTTCTTGGATCTACTATGTAGGATCGCTCGTGTGTGCCCATCTTATCTACATCGGCTTTCTTTTCTGTCTACATCTTCGGATCTTGTCTATCAGGTATCGATTTTATTTGATTTTTTCAAGGCTTTTGTGTTTAGTTTGGTACATTAACTTGGACAGGTAACAAGCGCAAAATTCTTGATCTACATTCGGCTCACCTGGTGGGATTGAGACGGAGCGGGGTGGTTAGGTGCCGCAGGCCTGATATGTGGGAGCGTGTCCCATTTATATGAGTATTGAGATAGTTCGGCCTAGTGCGAGACAACAAACCGATCAATGCAAGAAGTTTGCTAGATATGGAAAGACCGATCAATACGGGAAGTCTTTCGGTGGTGCTAAAAAGTGTATAAACTAGCCGAAAGGTGATCAATGCGAAAGCCTTGGCAATTCCTTTGAGAAATAGCCATCCTTCAAGGGGAGCATCTATATTTTGAATTTTAATGATAGCCATCCTTCGAGGGCATGGTTTATATCTTTTGATTCATTTGATAATGCATGGATAGCTTTCCTTCAAGGATCAGTCTATCTTTTAGGAATTTTGGATAGCATTTCTTCTTCCTTTTTATTTTATTTTTATTTTTTTTTTTTTGAGATTTTTGAAACAAGATGAGTTTAGACCTAGATAGATCGGATAAAGGGAATAAAATGTATAAAAATCACGTACTCATGCCCCAGAGTAGATCCGATTAAGATAGACACTTAGGACATATGAAGAAGTAATTAAGGTGTTCCTACCATGAGGAAGAACATATCCATAAGAAAAATGCTATGAGTAGAGCCGCGATACTCATATTTAAGGTAAAAAAAGACAATACGTGGAGAACCACATAGTTTCGAATCACCACGAAAGTATATGACTAGTTGTTAGATGGATGAAAGATCTTGTCTTGCGACTAAATTTGTGTAAGATAGATTTTAACAGTAGAAGGGCCTTAGATGCAAGGCATTAAGAGGTTCCATTTCAGGTACACCATCCATGGAAGATAGACGATAAGCCCTGACCCATATTTATGAGTGACGACGTACGGACCCATCCAGTTGGGAGCAAACTTACCACGCTGACTCCTTTCTAGTGTAGTGACATTTTGGTTTTCTTTAAGAACAAGATCACCAACTTTGAAGTCATGGTGCTGCAAGTGCTTGTTATAAGCACATTTGACATGCTCAAGATAGACTTGATGATGCTCAAGAGTGTTGAGACACCGCTCATCTAATAATTCAAGCTGAGTTAGACAATTTTGACGATAGTCCTCATCAGAGACAAATTCTTTGAGATAAACACGAGAGAGATGGGATTTGGACTTCCAAAGGAAGAACAGCCTCAGACCCATAGACGAGAGAGAAGGGAGTAGCACCAGTAGGAGTATGAATGCTAGTCTGATAATTCCAGAGATCAAAAGGGATATGTAAATGCCAATCCCTACCAGCTCAACTAGTTAACTTTGCGAGGATATTACGTAAAGTTTTATTAGAAGCTTCGGCCTGGCCATTAGCTTGGGGATAGTATGGAGAAGAAAAGTTGAGTTTGATATTGAAAGTGTCGCAGAGGTTCTGCAAATCGACGTTCTTGAAAGACTTACCATTGTCTGTGATGAGTTTGTGTGGAACACCAAAGCGACAAATGATGTGTTGATAGACAAAGTCAACAATCGGTTTAGCTTTTGTTGAAGAAAGAGGAATAGCTTCCACCCACTTAGTAAAGTATTCAGTGGCAGTAATGATAGAATGATGATGCTGTGAAGAATGGGGATTGATAAGACCAATGAGATCAAGACCCCATTGCGAAAAAGGCCACAAATCCACTGTAGGTTGTAAAGCTTGAGCTGGGGATATGTGTGAGATTGGAATGTTGTTGACACTTGACACATTTCTTAGTGTATTCACAACAATCTCAATTAAGAGAAGGCCAATAATAGCCTAAACGTAAGATGTGTTTAGCTATGGCCAAGCCACTAAAATGTCCACCACAGATACCGTCATGGACCTCCTAGATGGCTTTAGATGATTCAGGGGTTTTGAGGCACCGAAGCAAAATACCATCAAAGCCGTGTTTGTAGAGGATCCGCCTAGAATAGTATAGCGATTAGTGCGTAGGATAAAAGATCTTCTACCATTGGAAGTCAGATCTGGAGGAAGCACTAAATGAGATAGATAATCAACGATATGTTGATACCACTCATCTTGAGTATTGGTTGTGACAAAGCATTGATTAAAGTTAGTTGCCTAAGATGAGATGGTTGATCTAATCATTGCATAGCCACATAAAGTCACGAGTCCTCGATAAAGGGTGGAATAAGCGAGGCTAACGAAGCCATTGTATCTGTGAATCGATTCGTAGTGCAAGGAATATCTTGGATAGTGAATTTATCAAAATATTGGAGTTGAAAGAGAATGATATCACGATATTTTTGAAGGATATCATTCTTGCATTGATAGACACCCGTGACTTGATTAACGATGAGTTCAGAGTCACCAAAGATGTTGATATGGCGGGCACCGAGATTAATGGAATTTTGAAGACCCAAAACAAGAGCTTCATATTCAGCCATATTATTGGTGCACTCAAAGTTTAATTTGTGTGTGACTGGGATAGGCGTACCCCAAGGAGGAATCATCACAAAACCTGCACCTCCCCCTTGCTGGCATTTGGATCCATCAAAGAAGAGTTTTACTTTAAATGGAGACAGACCAAAATCAATTTGTTGGATATATTCATTGGGAATTGAGCAAGGGGGACTTGAGTGTCTGGAAGAGGAGCATCAGCTAATTGATTTGCAATGACCTGACCCTTGATAGACTTTTGCAAGATAAACTCAAGATCAAATTCTGTCATAAGCATGAGCCAACGAGTGATACGATCATTATGATAAGGATTCGCATGCATTGTCTTGAGTGGATTGACACTTGTGACGATGTAAGTTTTGTGATTAAGGAGGTAGTGACGAAGCTTAGAAGTTATGAAGAAGAGAGCACAACACAGCTTTTTCAGCTTCGGAATAATGTGTTTCATACTCATGGAGAGTGCGACTGATGTAATAGATGGCTTGTTCTTTACCGCAAGCATCCTAATGCGAGATCATGGCTCCCAGAGCATGGTCAATCACAAGAGATATAAAGGTAGAAAGGCTCCCCCTCACGTGGAGGTGTAAGCACAGGTGGAGAAAGAAGATAAGCTTTGAGATCATCAAAGGCCTTTTGGCAACGCTCATCCCATTCAAAATGAACATTCTTACGGAGGAGATGATGAAAAGGTTGACAACAAATGATCATGATTGCGAGATAAAATGACACATGCTGATTGAGGCGTCCTTGAAGACCGCGGATTTGCTTTAAGTTAGAAGGGGAGGCATCTCAAGGATAACTTTTATTTTTGGTGGTCTATTTCAATACCCCTAATGGAAATGATAAAGCCTAAGAGTTTACCAGTGAGAATGCCAAACACGCACTTAGATGGATTTAGACGAAGACAAAAGTGAATAAGCCTCTCAAAGAGAGGTGTAAGAATGAAAAGATGATCCTGACGGCATTTGGATTTACCGAGGAGATCGTCGACATAATCTTCCATAGTTTTGTGTAAGATATTGTGGAAGATGTAGGTCATTGCTCACTGATAGGTTTCTCTTGTGTTCTTAAGACCGAAAGGCATGACACGATAAAAAAAGTGACGCCTTGATTTGTGTCAGTGACATCGGGGAGAATGGTCTCCAGTAGCTCAGAATCACATCCCTCATGTGTAATACCTCTCGTGCCTGCATCCACGACATCAAGAGCAATGTTAGCTTCATATTTATCCAAATCTGAACATCCAAAACACATTTTATCATTTTTATCCACTTAATCTATCCAATCGGTGTTGATTTATTCCAATTGGCGTCGATCATACATAGTTGATGTTGATTGAATTCAATCGGCGCCGCTTTCATCAAATCGGCGTCGATTCTCTCAATCGACGCCGTCGGGCAAAGCAAAGCGCGTGTCAAAACAACTCGGCCTCCCACCAAAAAACAAAAATAATAAAAAAATAATAATATAATAAATAAAATAATGATGAGTTCAGGAAGAACCACTTACCCCAGTCATGTCCCCTCCGCGGCCACCACCCAGAGGCTTCCATGGTGCTCAAATCCAATTTTTGACTCTCTCTGAATCAATCGTCATGGTGTAAATAAATCATTCACATTTTCCGTTCGCATATTTATATGTCAAATGCAGTGCATGATTTTTGTGGTCGGCGCCGATTAGTCTAATCGACACCGATTTAGACCCATTATTGTCGATGGGTTACGATTTTACTTCTCCACGTCACTTTCTTCCATCTCCTAATCTTCTTGCCATAGTGTTGATGCTTGGCTTATTTATCTGGTCATTATTCTGCCCTGAGTGTTGCCTTTTGGCACATAATTTTTCGATATTATCGTCCATTTCGAGTTTGTTCCCTTTGCATGGGGCACTCACATTTTTGGCAGCTTAGAGTTAACGGGTCTATAGGCACTAACGTCGTCTGCTTTGCAGACCATCTGGTTGTCCCTACCAATGTGTCTCTCTTTAGGTGCTGACTATTTTACAGCCCTCCTTACACTCATGGGTCTATAGGTACTAACATCGTCTCATGAGGAGACCATCTAGTCTGCCCTACCAATGTGAGTTCCTTAGGTTACTGCCTCTTTATTTATTTTTGTGTGTCATTAATGATCCGATCTACTCCAGACATCTAGCTGGGGCATCCTGCATTTTCATCTACCTTTTTCAAACTTGGGATCATTTGTTCTATCACCCATCCCATCCCTAGTTTGAGGGGGATCACATCATCACTTTTTCTTCCTTTCTTCCACCTCCTTGTTTTTGTCTTACAACTTTGCTTATCGCAAGTTACTCAACAAAAAGGGGAAAAATGTAGACACCTAAAATTGGTTACCCAATTTAGTGTCCCTCACATTCGTTTACCTTCTCGGGTAACCTGGGGCACGTTTGCATTACCACTGTCCCCTTGGGGTATTATTCAATTTGTGATTTAAACACCTATCCTAAGTTTAATTCACCCCATTATGTTTTACCTATGAGTAATTAAATATTAACTATTTAATTACACCTTTTTACATATATCCTAACCACTTATCTACCCCATATCAATTTCTAACCCCCCATATCTATTCTATCCATATATCCCCCCTATTTCTCCTCCTCCCAAACCAAGCAAATGGGATATTTCCCATATTTGAGGTGGAAGGATCACTCATCATCTTTCGTAAATCACTCCTTTTGGCCATTTCAGATTCTATTCACCGATCGGCACAAGCCAGTACTCGGTCGACGCGATTACAAATAGAAGCCCGAACACGCTCTGGTGAGACAGTTAGACGGGGAGATAGACGGTGAGCTAGACCGAGAGAACGAGAGAGTTTTGAGCATCAAGTTCTAAGCATTATCTATCGAGTGAGAGTGAATCCTGTCCAAAGCAATCCTTGAGAGGAGTACCATTACTCGCCTTCGCCACATCGACATCGTGAGCCTCCATTGATCTTCCGGTGACTTTGTTCCGCATCCAACACAAGTGGAGACTTGTCGGTATCTCTACAAATCCCTGCAGATCCAACGGACGTTGACGATCTTGCCTTCGTTTTCTGTTTCCCAAACCTTCTTACAGTTTATCTCGGATCGACGCCGATCTATATTAGTCGACGCCGACCTAAATCAGTCGACGTCAATTTTACCTAATCGACGCCGATCATCCTGCAGACAGGTAAAAGAACTCAGGTAACACAAATCCAAAGCATTGTTTTCACAGTTTCCTATTTTCTGTTGCTTTCTGTCCGTTGTTTAGATTTTGTTTATTACTTTGATCAGAAAATCTAGTCCTTTACGTACATCTTTTATCATGTATGCTTCTTTACTTAATTAAAAACGTGGACTGACATCCGCCGAGGAGTCTATCACTTCCAGGACCCGCTTCTCGGGCAGTCCACCTAAATATCTTTTAACGTGGTCTTTTTCTGTCAACAATCGGTGTCTCGCAAGTTTCTCGGATCTACTGTGCAAGATCGCTCGTGTGCACCCGTCTTATCTACATTGGCTTTCTTTTCCGTCTACATCTTCGGATCTTGTCTATTAAGTATCGATTTCATTTGAGTTTTTCAAGGCTTTTGTGTTTATTTTGGTACATTAACTTGGGACAGTAACAAGCATGAAATTATTGATCTACACAATGACCTTGTAGCATAAGAGAGTAAAAGATTCACATGTATTATATAATAATTTTTCTTTCAATGTAGGAATCAAGCCATGACAAAAGATAAATTGCTTTTCTAAATCAATGGGTTGAAATAATAACTAATGCATACAAGAATTAAAGCATAAAATGTAATCTACAATTGGTTCTTTATTTCCTTGATGCAATGAAGGAAATCATTCATATGTAACCTTAGGACCATTGTTAGAAATAAATTGTCTAAGAAAAACATCCTCCATATCATAATAAGTACTAATGGATCCATAAGGAAAATGAGTGTACCATTAGAGAGCATGATCAACAAGACTATGACAAAATGCTTTGAGTAATAAGTGATCATTAGAATAAGTAGACATGGTTGAATGATAATGCTTGATATGTAAATAAGGATTGTCAGTGCCATTAAAACATGAAAAATTAGGCATGATGAAGTCTTTTGGGAAAGCAGAATTGTGAATCTTTTAGGAATAGGATTTCCATGCAAATAATTATTGTCAATAGAAGCATAGTAGGATTTACTTTCAAGAGTGAGTGTATGAATTTGATATTGTAAAGTGCCAACAACATGCATGAGTGATAGAATATCATGTGAAGGACTGGGTGGTGAAATAAGAGGAATATTGAGAGGTTGGATCTTGTCATTATGAGTGATCATGGGAATGTGAAAAGAAGGATCGGATGTGGAAGGATGAGGAGGTGGAAGAGGAGGAGGAGAACATGGAGGCTCTGTGGGAACACTAGATGTAGACTCAAGAGATACAATGAAAGTTGTACTAGGGATAGGAGTAGCATCATCATGAGCAATAACTTTAGGAGAAGAGGAAAGAGGTGGAAGAGGAGGAGAAGAACATGGAAGCTCTATGAAAGTGTTAGATGTAGACTCATAAGATATGATAAGAGGTGTACTAGTGGTACGAGTACAATCATCCCAACTAAAAATTTCATAATTAGATGAAAGAGGAGTAGTAAATTCACATTCATCATTCAAGAGAAGTAACATCATCACTAACATGTTCATGATCAGAAGCATAATCGACATCACTATCAGACATATTTTCATAAGAAAGTATTTCATCAAGACTATCATCAACATAGAAAGAAGTAGGATTATTAATATCAGATTTATCATTGCATTCATTATAAGCACTTTCAGAATTAGGAAGATTAGGAGATACAAATTCTCATTCATCTTGATTATTATAAGAAATAACATCATGTATATGTACATTTTCAACATTAGAAGTAGAAGTAGTGACATTCATATTATTACAAGCAAGAACATGATCAAGCAAAGAATGTCCACTAATCTTGTCATGTGATATCGAGGAGTGGAAGAAGGTGTAGTAGCATGGGTGACTATGGGAGAGAAAGGAAAAAATGAAGTAAAGCTTTGGTTAGGAGAGATTATGCAAATACTAGAGTTGTGAAAGTGATTAACTAAAAATAGGGTTGTTAACTATTTTATGAGTTAATCTAAATAGAAACTAAGTGCTATATCGAAGTGCTAGATCTAAATATTTTTCCTTTGTATTTGAATTGATTGAAATAATAGAAATGAGAGGGATATGTTACTAACCTATAAATAACTTACCTTATTGTTTCGAATTTAGCAAATTGGTATGTGGACTACGCGGTCTATGACCGAATGACTTCAAGAAGGGCAGAAGTTGACTTTCTGTCTATACTGAGGCACCTGGGAGTGTACTGGGGAACCTCGAGGTTCTCTAGGTCTAGATTCTAGGTGCTGGGAACTTTGAAAAAACTCAAGATCTATGTTTGGTAGTGTCACGAGGAGATCTAAAACCATGTCTGTCTATTGAGCCAGATTCACCAGATGAACTAACTAATGACCTGCAAAACAAAAGGTTAATGTGGTCGGATTGTCCTCAGCCACAAAAATTAGTGGACTTAATCCTGAGTGTTGCACTACATTATGGACCTTAATGTAGTTCTAGTGCATGTGTGTGTATTTAATTTTATGCCTAAGATTCCATAGCACCAATGACGTGATAATAATGGGCAATAACTAGATGTAAAATGCAAAATAATGGATAGAATGGAAATAATACAACCCTTTCCCCTTTATGCTTGTGTGATGCAGATGTATAAGAATCCCAAATGCAGTCTGTTTCCTTAGTAGATAGTTTCCCTTGATGTGTGTGATGTCCACCCATAATGTAGTGAGTATGCTTTGTTTATATAGGGATATCTTGCTCAAATTTCAACACTAGTGACCGAAACTACCGACTATGACCTAGGGGAATACATGGGGTGACCGTTAGGACCGACCTCGAATAAATAAATTAAGACTACAAATTACGATGACATGGTGCCTAAAATCATGGATGGGTGCCCCGGGCACCCCCCCTGACACAACCTTAGGCACCCCGATGTAGACTCGAAAGAAGAAAACTAAGTTGAATACGAAATCGAGACACTCTAAAAGATGGCGAAAACTACAGAGACAACCGACAACTGAACTAGACAAACAACTAGGATGACTGACTCACTGACCACAAAACCCTAGAAATAGGTCACTAGTGAATACTTTTATCATGCAAGATCCATATATAAATTAACATACCCGGTGGTATAAATGTAATAGTAAATGTGTGATTTTGTGACTACATTTTCCCCACTTTATGTTGGTGAGTGGAAAGCTCAGTAACATAAAGTAGATAGAGATGTGTACCTGAGAAAAAGCCAGAGAATCCCAAGTTTGTATAAGAATGCAATATGTGTATTAGAAGCATTCCCAACCATGGATAAACGAGTTGATCCATGCAACATAAAATTTTAGTGTCATGATGAAGTGTGGAAAATGAAAATGATGATGTGATGATTTTAAACGCATTTAAATATCGAATAGGTGGGTAGGGAGTGATCAATTCCCAACCCAAACGCTTGTATATGAATGGAATGATGGGAGGATTTGGGTGTCCTTATGCTGCCAGAGGAAGAGTGTAGGGAGAAAAGTGTGTTATTCTCCAAGCTTTAACTACATCCCCAAGATCTAGCATTAAAAAGTGGTGGATTCGAGATCAAAAAGTTGTGAATTTTGGGATCCGAGATGATTTTTATTTAAACAGTTGACCCATATATGAGTGATAAGGGGAAAGGCACTCTTGCCCCCACTTCACGGGTGTCGCCACAATGTAAAGGCTTCCAAGATTTGTTTCATGAGGAATCGAACACAATAGAGAATGAGATGGCTTCCAATTTAGGTCATCTACAAGAGAATGTGATAGAAAATGAGATGGCTTTCAATTTGGATCATCTGGAAGTGAACGCAATAGAAAATAAGATGGCTTCCATTTTATTTCATCTGGAAGCAAACGCGAAGTATAGAATAAAATCCCAAGTTATGTTTTATGGGAATGAAATGGTGAATGTAGCTCCCAAGTTAGGTCATCTGGGGAGATTGGTCATGGGTTTGAATGGTCTGATTTAAACATGTTGATTTTGATTGGTTGATTGATTGTTTTAGGTTGGTTACTCATGGCAAGGTTTTTCGCTAATTGCCCCCAAGTTAGGTCATTAGGGGATAATTGTTAGGAATTGATAAGATGTCTCATAAGATGGTTTTTTGTCACTTTTTTCCCCAAAGCTAGGTCATTAGGGGGGATTTTATAAGTTATGATACGTGAAGGTGTCTTGGACAACGTTGAATGATTGTTGCCCCCATATTAGGTCATTAAGGGAGAATTATGGTGAAGTTTCATGGTATAATTTTGAGGTTTGGATTCACAATTATTTGAATGCATGTGAAGTAAGGGGGATTATAGGGGACCCCCAATGATATGCCCCCTTTTGGAAAAAGAGGGAGTGGTGAGCAGAATGCAATCTAAGCCGAAAGTAATGGCAAGAGGTTAAAATGTGGTTCTAAGTAATATAAAATATTGGTGAGGTGTATAAAATGTGCGAAACATGTGTATTAAGGTGGTAGGAGTAATTATGAAAAGAATGCCAAAACGGGATGCAAATCGGAGTAAAAACAATCAAGATATGACTGAAAACATTGTCACGTGTATTAGTTAAGATGAAAAGAGAAATATAGGCCACAATAAAGGTGGCATTTGTAATGGGCTTATAAATAGGAAAGTGAAAAGGTAACTTATCACTTCATTTTTTTCACCATGAGTGTAAGAGTGTATGTGAAGTGAGTGAGGATGCCTCAAGCGAGACCACTATGTCTGACCCATTTTGAGAGTAGTAGAACCTGTAGTAGCATCATGTACTACTAAGGAGTTGGTAAGTGCATTATTTTTCTTAAATGTAGGGTGGAATAGGCTATTGAGTTGAATTTTTTCATTTTTGAGATTTTTATTTTTCTCGGCATTTACGACCTAGACAAGAGCAGTGGTGAGGGCACTAGTGATGGGACTGGAGTGCCCAAATCTTAGCACTAGTGTCCTCTCCAGGGTGCCCGAACCACGATACTAGGTGCCCTAGTCCAAAAAATTCTAGTTTTATGGATATTGTTATGGAATGTGTTTCTAACATGTTAAGAAGTTGTTTTTATCATGTAAAGTGTTTGTGGGGTGTGGGGTCGCATCCCCCCTCTCCTCTCCCTTTTCGGTGGTCATGTTCCCCCTTCCCCCTCCCCCTCATTATATTTTTTATTTTGTGTTGTGTAGAGGATATCCACTCGAGGGAGTTCCATGGTGGTCGGCATCTGAGTACACTACTGCGATTGGGTTTTTTAGATGATGAGTGGGATGTGTTGGATCATGTCACTACGACATATAGCATGGATAGAGGATGTGTTGGGACCAGATGTCTCTACATATATAGCATGATGGGGATGTGCCCCATAATATGCCTATGTTGATTGCATTGTGTGAGAGATGGTGTGTAGACACATGCACATTTTGGTTTCCTACGGGAGAGATGATAGTGACGTTGGAGGATGTATATCGCATACTGTGATTGCTAGTGGTTGGGGAGAGAGTACAGGTGATGGCGGTAGTGGATATGGAGTGGTAGATGCACTCGAATAGATGATATTTTGTAGGGTCCCTAGGTTCGATGGAGGCCCATATTAGTTTGGATGTGATATTGTAGTCGAGGGTTCCGCGTTTGTGGAATTTCATTGTAGTGGTGATAGTGTCATGTATAGCAGTAGAGGGAGGGGGTGTCAGAATCTTGTATAAGATGCACGACATATGTCAGCAGATAGAGGGGGATGGGACGAGATATGCGTGGGTGTGGTGTTTGTTAGCCCACGTGTACAGGGACATGTATCAGTTCATGCAGGATGAGCATGGTAGAGGTATAGGGGCCACCACACTACTACATGTATGGACATATGAGCACATAAACATATTGATACCAGTTGCAGGGCCATGAGGGGAGTGGGCTCGGCCAGAGATATTTTCTCGATGGTGGGTGGATATTCATGGTAGGAAGATGGACACTGATAGCTTCAAGGTTGTGATAGACAAGATTGGATCCGATTCAATGACATGGAGGCCATATTGCGATTATGGGGGATGTCCCATGGATGTGAGAGAGTTGTGATGTATTTGGAGGATCGTGTGGTTAGAGGACCACTTTAGGTGTAGCGGAGCTGTTTCAGGTGGAGAGAGTGTCACGGTAGTTTGAGATGGAACAGGATGTTCCCCCAGAGAGCCATATATGTGGCTATGGGCCATTAAAGCCCCTAGGAGGGTAGGTGTTAGGCCAGGGCCCACGACGGAGCAATTGGTACCACCGGGGATAGATTTGGTAGACTGATGATAGTGGATGTGGATGGTGATGATGTGGGAGTACGGAGGATTATCGAGCGTGGTGGGCAGTGCATTGATGGGTGTTACTATACCTAGTATTTATGGGTGATATGGAGTTACCAGTAGGAGGAGTAGGTGAGGGAGGCATCCCTGACCCTGTAGTGACGGTGATGGAAAATCGTAAGTATTTGTGTATGCTAATGTGGTTAATGAATTATTGATTTTGTTTTGGCATGTGATTGACTAACATGAGGGTGTGTGTTGTGTGTTTAGGAGATTCCTATTGGTCATTGATATTAAACACTTCTATCTGCACATTGACACAGAATGTGCCTAGTAATGTATTATATGGAGGGATACTAGAGCACGTGGATGACATCATGGAAAGCATGTCCCTCTATCTAAGCCAGTAGTAATAAGAATGGAAACATGTTTGGTGTTACTTAGAGAGGGATGAGGCACATGAGGAGACTCATCATGCCCGAGAGGCGGTAGGTGGTGGTCCCTTGGCTCGGGCCATGTTCCCCTCTTATGTGGATTTCCATTGTTAGGAGTACTTGAAGAAAAACATGGATATTTTCATATTACGCATAGACAAGTGGAGAAGTTTTGGGGCCGTAAAATACGGTGTCGCATTGGTGGAAAGGAGTCGATTTATAGGGCTCTCATGGTACATGAGAGTGATAGTGATGATGAGGTGTGATAGTGATGATTGTATATGATGTAGGGGGCCTTGCCCCAGTGATGAAATATATTTTTGTTATGATGATCATATGACCACTACATGTATGGATACCTATTTTGGATATGTATGAGATTGATATTATAGATTTTTTCTTATCATGATGTAAAGGATATCATATGGTTGTATGGTTAGTGTTCTAGCATGTGTCATTGTTGTGTATGTGATGAATATAAATTTTTATGATGATGTTAGTAATGGTAGATATGCATGGTAAATGATGATGTAGATAGCGAATGTAATGTAATTGATGAGATGAATAAAGTATGTAGCGCATAGGTATTGTAATGGTGATAATAGCATAAATGTGAAAATAGATAAGTGTAGCATAATGAAGATGTGAAAATGTAATATAATGGTAATATGATAAAGTGATAAAAATAAGAGGGGGACTAACAATGTTGGCCCCTAGTGTATGGATGAATAGGCTCATATGATAAGACCCCTCAAAGTCAAGGATGAGCCACATAAGCAAGAGTGCGTCATCGGGAAATGATTGAGGTTCGTTAGATGAATGAGAGGTGCATGGTGAAAGGTTCTTAAAACTAATCCCTCAACAGTCATGTAAGAACCGTAAGAACACAAGTGTGTCATCGGGGGGTAAGGTGATAATGATCACCTACCAATGACCAAGATGACGAGTGGAGGTGGATGCATATGGAATGGATGGAGCATGAGTGTATGGACCAAAGTGTGTGTCATATGGAGTGACCATGGGATATGTAGAGATTGGTGGAAACCCATGGGATGGATGTGATGGATAGTGTGAGTGAGGCAGATGTAATGAATATGGAGGTGGTGGATAGCATGCATGTGATGGTGGTGATTGACAAACAAATTGAGTACCAGGCGGAGAAGACCTAGGGGTGTATTCCTATGTTGTTGTGGTGAAGGAGATAATGATCGCTCACAAGAGGAAAAATATATGACACCAGTGTCCTCTAAATGTTGTAACCTCTCTGCAAGAAATCAAGGCATGATGGTCATTGTCACGATGGTAATTATAGTAATATTGATCATGTTGGCGTTGTAAATGGTGTGGAGGGTGGTGGTGATTGGAAGGAAGCTGAATTAATCACTCATCAAGTAATATACATAAGACATCATGAGGTTGAGCATTAGGTGAAAAACATAGAGGCTCACGATACTAAGGTGAAGTAGTAGTGGTAGTAATTGGTCACAGAGGTGGAGAGACATGTGTAGGAGATGGAGGAGGAGACTGAGGTTGTTTCCTTTGCACTTTGGGTTGAGCTAAGGGTTGCTTTGGATTGTTGCTAGGAGGTGGAGTAGGAGTAGCATGGTTTGTTTGAGTTGTAGCTAAGGGTGGAGATTTCTTTGAGGAGGTAGAACTGGAGGTGTAGGTGGAAGAGCAGAGGGCCTAGTAATTAGAGAAATGTGGGAAGGATCTACTAGAGAAGAAGCAAGAAGGTCATGTTCTAGATCAATAACCTTGTAACACAAAAGTATAAAGGACTCACAAGTATCATATTGTAAGCATTGTTTTAGAGGAGGAATAAGACCACGACAGAAGAGGAACTACTTTTCCAAGTCACTAGGATGAAATATAAGTTGATGTATGCATGCATTAAAGCATAAGATGTAATCCTGAATAGGTTTAGAAGAGCCCTGATGGAGAGTGGGAATATGATCGTATGTGACCCTAGGATTATTGATAATAAACCTATGAAGGAAGGCATCCTCCATGTCATAGAAAGTGCTAATAGAACCAAAAGGGAGATGGTTATACCATTGTATTAAATCATCAACTAAACTAAATTGAAAGGCCTTAAGTAATTGTTGATCATTGGAATATGAGACCATAAGAGTGTGATAATGTGCAATATGAGCATGAGGGTCATCGGTACCATCGAAGCATGTGAATTTAGGCATGGTGAAAGCCTTAGGAAAGGCTAAGTTATTTATTTTTTCGAGGACGGGATTACCATGCAAGGCATTTTTATCTATAGATGCGTAGTAAGCCCTACTTTCTAAGGTGAGAGAGTGAACCTGATATTGTAGTTATCCTATAGCATGCATGAGGGAGAGGATATATTGTGATGGAATAGAAGAAGATGGCAACAGTGTATTAAGAGGTTGAAGCTTTCCATTGTGTGTGATCATGGGTATATCAAGAGGTGAGATAGTAGGCTCCAAAGCTAAATATGCATGAGGAGTGTGTGTCAAAGGAGCCACATGAGATGATGAAGGGGAAGTTTCACAAATAGTACAAGAAGGAACATGTGGTATGGGTGAAGTGGAAGAAGGAAGTGTAGGTATATTAGGAGTAGAATGAGAAGAAACAATAGAAGGCAAAGACTCATGCACTATGGTAGAAGTAATCATAGGAGAAGAAGAAGATGGAAGAGGTGAGGCACTCTCAGTAGTGGAGAAAGAAGGAGACTCCGTAGGAATGAGAGGTAGAGTAATATGGTCAATGCTAGTCAAAACTCTACTATCAATAGGATCATCAAGGTAATAAAAATGTGTTGATGAACTAGAAGGGGATGTCAAGAAAACACAATGAGAAGCGGTAAGAGACATGGGAGTAGTGATAGGAGTGGACGGAGGAGAGGTAGAAGGTGGACCTGGTTGGGAATCAATGCTTAATAGATAATCAATGATAAAAGGATCTAAACAATTAGGTGGCATATATTAGAAGAAGAATAAGAAGGATCACATACCACCGGATGGCATATGTACAATGAGTAAAAACAACAGGGTCATCAACAAGGCATATGTCAATAGGAGAGTCAACAGGATTGGTGGGCATGTGTTTTTGACCTTCCAGGAGGAGTTGTTGAGTGGCATTAGGTAAGGTCATAAGATTTTTATATAAAGTTGTAATTTCAACGATGGTAGCCTCATCATAAATAAGGTTGACACTAAAATGTGACATGATAATAAAAGAAGAGAAATGCTAATGATAGATAATAAAAAAGAAACAATGATTGAAATGACAGTTCACCAAAATGATTAACTAAAAATAGGGTTTTTAACTATTTTATGAGTTAATCTAAATAGAAACTAAGTGCTATATCGAAGTGCTAGATCTAAATATTTTACCTTTGTATTTGAATTGATTGAAATAATAGAAATAAGAGGGATATGTTACTAACCTATAAATAACTTACCTTACTATGTGATAGATTGTATCAAAATGGTATGCGAACTACACAGGATATGACCAAATGAATTCGGGAAGGATAAAAGTTCATTTGTTTTCTATACTGAGGCACTTGGGAGTGTATTGGGGTGCCCCGGGGTTCCCAAGTCTAGGTTCTGTGTGTTGGTAACTATGAAAAAACTCAAGATCTGTGTTCGGCAGTGTCACAAGGAGATCTAAAACCTTATCTGTCTGTTGCGCTAGATTCACCAAATGAACTAAATAATGACCTACAAAACAAAAGGTTAATGTGGTCTGACTATCATTAGCCACCAAACTAGTGGACTTAATCCTAAGAATTGCACTACATTATGGAACCTGATGTAGTTTTAGTACGTGTGTGTGTGTAATTTTGTGCCTAGGATGCCCTAGCGCCAATGGCACAATAATAAGGGGCAATAGCTAGATGTAAAATGCAAAATAATGGATATAATGGAAAGAATACAACCCTTTCACCTTTGTGTTTGTTTGATGTAGTTGTGATGCAGATGTAGAAGAAGCCCAAATGCAGTCCCTTGCCTTAGTAGATAGTTTCCCTTAATGTGTGTGATATAAGAGGAGTGGAATAAGGTGTAGTAGCATGGGTGACTACGGGAGAGCAAGGAAAACATGAAGTAATTTTAGTCAGGAGAGATTATGCAAATTGTAGAGTTGTGAAAGTTAGTAGGAAGGATGTTTTGGAAAGCAAGAAGTTATTGGAGGATGGATGAATCACATTGAGGGTTGTAATAGAGGTAACAAAATTCAAATTGGACAGTAGCATCATCAAAGATAGGGTTCAAGAATGTATCGGCCATGTGGTTCTTAGGAGACAAGGACCTCTTCTTAGCCATGAGAGTTTTGGGGATCCTAGGAAAGAAGTCCAAAAAAAAAAGGGTTCACCAAATGCTTTAATAAAATTTAAATTAAATGTAATTGCAGAGTAAGCGATATGCTAAAATAAAATAGATATACAAATTTTAATCACTCAAGTAATGAAAAAATATAAGTAAATAGGAGGGATAGATGACTTATTTGAATCTTGCACAATTTGTAATTTATCTAGGTGGTGTAAAGTGTTAAACATGGCTGGAAATATGTCGTAACAAATCTTTATTAAATCTGAATTCTAAGAATGATGTTAGACACGGGTGCCTAGTGCTAAACAGGGGTGTCTGGGCACATATGATTATTCTTAGGAATTGGTGACTTACGAAGCTCGAATCTACTTTCTTATGTGTCGCTAGGGTTTTTTATCACTTCTTGTCACCACCGATGTTCTTTGTTTGATCATCTAGGGTACGAGTAACATGCAAGACAAACCCTAGCTACTTGCACAAGCTCACAAACACATCAAATTGGAATGAAAATGTAATATGTGAAGTCATATTGACCCCAACGGTCACCTGATGAGTGAACTTATGACCAAGTGTTGTACTACATTCCAGACTCTATGTAGTTCTTTGTGTTTGTGTGTGTAATAGTGTCCTTAGGTTTCCCGACACCAAGATAGTGGGCTTATAGCTAGATAATATGTAAATGTGTGATATGGAATTGAGCACTTCCCCTTCCTATGTAGTGTATGCAGCCCAAAAATTTAGTCCCTTTGATG
Source organism: Taxus wallichiana var. yunnanensis (assembly GCA_018340775.1). NCBI lineage: Eukaryota > Viridiplantae > Streptophyta > Pinopsida > Cupressales > Taxaceae > Taxus > Taxus wallichiana. The sequence continues at coordinate 474,516,857 of CM031239.1, read as the reverse complement.
GTAGTGATAGTATGTAGATGAGATTTCCCTTAGAATTGTCATCTAGAATAATAGAGTGTATTTTTGTATATATATGGATCTCTTGTTTTAATTTCGACACTAGTGACCCAAAATGCCAACTATGAGCTCAAGATAAGGATAAGAAAACTAGAAAGGCCGACCATAAATGTAAAAATAAGTAAAAATAATAACATGACAAAATCACATGGAATGGACACAGACGCGTAGGCACTAGCATCCGAGAATGGATGCTAGTGTCCCTGAGATAAATAATGACAAATGTGAAAATATTGATAGACAAGGATCCTTGTGACCTAACCAGAACTAGGTATAGAAATGATAGATGTGAGAGAGAAAGACAATAGAAATAATCAAAACAAGTGGATGGATAAAGGATTGTGTCACCAGTGAATATTTTTATTGCTTAAGATGCATGCATATAACAACATACTTTGTTGCATAGTAAAATAGTAGTATGTGTGTGATTCTTTGTTTACATAACCATAATTTTTCCAAATTAAATGATGCATTCACTATGTTTATCATCAAACTCCTTGAAAGCAACCCGAGTTGAGAATATCCTCTAAAGTTTCTTCACTAATCGACAAATATGGGAGCTTCTTCATTCAGTTCCCAACCTTCACATACATCGGGTTACAAGCTTCAATATCACTCCTCGTAGACTTCCCGTGCACCCTAGTGATAAGATAGTAATGATTGAATTGTGTATATGTCTTGCTTTGGTTTATAACTAGTGTAGGAACAATAAGAAGAAGGGTGTATCCTTCCCCATATCCCTCAAAATCTATTCATGAAAAATTGTTGTAGATGCATCGAATATTGAAGCCTCATTCTCTTCCCTCAACCTCTATTATTATACATCCATGCTTTTTTACATCTAGAAAAACCCTGAAACCTTCACTCTCCTTGGATTGCACCATAATCCCCAAATTGAGGATTATTGGGTTAGTTGCCTTGATGACTTTGGTTTAAGTAAAATATATCATATGAGAATGATTGTTGATCAAATGAAGAGTTTAAGCTTTATTAGTTTAGTGGAGGAGTGGGGGATGATGGATCGATTTGTTCAATCCAGAGTATCAAGCAGTAAAATCTACCCCTCTTTCACCCATCTCTTGGAACATAAGAGAGTTAAGAGACATAAATGAGATTACTAGTGCAATGCTCTAGAGATCAAGGGAGTGGTTTAGGAAAAAGAGGGTTTCTCTCATCAAGTCTCGGTGGCATCCTAACTCTCTCAAGGAAAACATCTCACATCTCATCCTTGAAGGTATATGAGAAAACCACGAGCTCCGCTCATTTAGGGGATACCACAAAGAGAAAATCAATGGAAGAAGAAAACATTGAAGGATCTCAACCCAGGGAACTTCATAAGAAAACTAGAGTCACTGAGAACCTCGTTAAAGATCTCGAGAAAGGTGAGATTGATCCTTCTCAACATCCAGTTTTGCATTAGTCCCCAAGTGTTTCCTCTTTAGCTGCCAAGTCATCTCATCAAGTACAAGATATGATCCCTCATCGTGAACCTGAAATTTCCATCATGCCCAATGTGTAGCACACACCAACTAAAACTTTTCCTTGGATCTAATATTTGATTAGAAGTGAGCCGAGGAAAGAACAATAGGCATCGACATTGGATTTCCTAGTTATCTCAAAGATTGTGTAGACCAAACGAGGTAAGAAATCCCAAGTTACTTCTCACTTTTTCGGTGGCATTTACGGTAATCAATATGTATAAGTTATCCATCCGAAAGTTATGAATCTCATAGAGGATATGACTCAAGCAGGACTATGAAATGACAACAATCTCTTTGGGACAAGAAACACATGAGGGTGATGCACATTTTTTCAAGGATTTTACTTCTGTATGCTTTTCAGAATGAGGAGTACAAATAAACAATTGAGCAGTTGGAAGAGCATGTGAGAACTCTCACTACTTATGTGCAGTCATTCATGGATCCTAGTGCAATTCCATCTCTTCCTACTGAGGTTGTTACTCCTATCAATAGCTTCGACCCCATGACAATCAAGAAGGCTCAAGGTCACACAATGCAGGGAAGGGCTAGTGACATGTGGGTTGAGAAGATTATGGAGAAAGGGAAAACATTGTTTCTTGAAATCCTTTCATTGTTTGAGTTTTCTCTCACTGCTACTGCAAAAGTAAAGATGAATAAGGAGGAAATTAAGAAGGAAAAGGATCATTAGGACACTTTGTTTCCATTGATGTCAGAGATGGGTACTGTTGAATCTTTTATATTGATGGGTAAAATGTATTCACTTCCATAACTAAGAACTTGTCCCCTATTTGGTCTCACACACTAAGTGCTTGGTACAAAATGTTGAATGAGGATATCTCCGAGCTCGATTCTTGTGAAGAGATTGCATAAAAAAATTGGAAAGTATAAGAAAGCGTTGTACAGAGACTTGGATCTCCTCCAATCAGTGAGAGTTCATCAATGGAAGATATTTTGAAACCATTCGAGGAATTGGTCAAGAAATAAGCAAGGGATCCCTTCTTATTCAATGAAGAAACCTTGGAATCCCTCACGGAAATTAGATGTATAATTTCCAACACTGCCAAGGATCATCGAGTTTGGTTCATTCAGTGCAAGAGCATCAGCAATACTTCCAAGACCTAGATCCATGCCTTGAGCTTCATTCACATTCCTCAAGCAGACAAGATAGCACTTGCAGCATCCCTCTTGTAAAGAATTTCAAAGGTTAATAAATCTTCTCATTTGTGCTCCCACATGATTCATCGGTAGTTGATTCTTCGTCATCAGAAGCTTCCTCTCCTTCATTGGAGCAATCCCCCCTATATTCTCATTTCCTCCTCTATCATGTTCTAATTCTTTGTTAAGGATGTATTTTTCACTTTTTCGTCTCATTCACTTAAAGTGACCTATAGTCTAATTTTGTAATGAGTTCCTTTTAATTAATGAAAAAATGATTTTTTTTCCTAGGAATATGAAAGGTCGTAAGTGATACAGGGATGTGAAAAGTCATGTGGGGATTAGATGAAATGACTCTTTTTAAACTTATATATTTGGATGATCTCCTCATTTCAAGGGGTTGTCAATTGTAAGTTTCTAAGTAGATAAATTTGCACTACTAAGATACAAGCAATAGATTGCATTCTTTTATTTTCCTATTTCTCTACGTTTTCCTCAATTTCTTTACATGTTCAATTTTTTGTATATAATGATCTTCTAAAACCAAGGAAGGTGTTAGTGTCTTTGATTAATGGATCAATAGAATTATGTGTCTATGATTTGTTAGTTTTATCATTGTTAGCGAAGTTGTTTTCTTCTAATTGAGTGTGGATTAATTCTGGTTAATGTTGTGAAACTTTGTTAGTGCTTATTCAAAAAATTAACCCTCCTTCCCTAAATTCTTACTCCCCTTTACCTCGCCTCCCAAGAAAATTCCCCCTTGCACTAAGTGCAAGCAATTTGCCACAGGTCTAGTGGAGTAGTCATGTGTGATCCCGGCTTCATGGCCACCCACATATTTGTTTTTATACAATCAATAAATAAGAGCCTCCCATTACCAAGAGGAGGGACTTAATCTCGAGCGTTGGTGAAAATATACTAATTTATCCTCACAATGAATTATTTCACCAACAAGATGAGAACATTTGTTCTTTGTGTACATCAATTGTTGTATGATCAAATATGTAAAACATATAGCCTTTTTAACAGTATCAAAGGTTACCTAATAAGATGGATTCCCAGCGTAAAGTGAATTTTTCTTTTCTCTTATTAAATGTGGTCAACCTTACAATGTTTAATAACAATTAAATAATTCATTCCCATGTTGGGACATGTCTCTTGGGAACATGAATTCCCTACTCATAATGAATTCTACATGACTCGTGTCAACTTTAAATGATATCAAAATGATTAACATGATCATAATATAAATGGAATAAAATGAGTGTTTTCTTGGCAATTAAACATTATGATGGATTAGAACTCATAATTTATAAATAATATGTATAATTTTGATAAGTATTACCTAAGGGATAATACAATGATTTTAACACAACATAATTTAATAGTGATGGAAATGCATATCATGGGACCTTTGTACATGGTTTTTAAGTTCTTTATTTGCTCATTTTATAGTCCTATTATTCTATTGTGTTATTCTTGTTTGAGAGAATGTGATGTTAGTTATAGCTGTCTCATTCATGAGAATGTGCGTGATTATGAATAATTTTTATCATTAATCAATGCTTAATACAAAAGGAGTAAATTTTAATAAGATGTAAATCGAAAAATATATGTTTATGGTGGATAAAATCCTTATTTTACTTCCCCCTCATGGTTTATGGTTGTCACTTTTTTTTCTATTTTGGATCTAATGTGAACTTGTTTTTCTGTCATTTTTCTTGTGTGGATGTATGAAAGTATGGGGGTGGGGTACATCATTGTTTATGGAGGGATAAGTGTGATGTTAGTGAAGGGAGGAACAAGGAGTTTTCAGTTCATATGGAGGAACCAAGGGGGTTTAGGGCTCGCCTTAGTGGAGCGATAAGTTTTTGTCTCAAATAGAGGGATAATTGTATATTTGTTATATTTTATTTCATTTTTAATGGGAGTAACCAAAGCCTAGCCAAGATTTCCCGGTGGAGTGGTAAGTGGGAGTTTGCAATGATGATATCTCTCCTTTGCAAGTCTTGTAAGAAGACTTGAAATTTTGACTCCTATTTATTGATGAAATTTCATTTCCGCACTCTCGTTACACTTAATCTTTTGTTGCTTAATAGTTTCTCATTGGAGTACATGTTCATTTATTTGATGGTAGTTATATCTTGCATGTATGGGTATGTTTATTTATGTGTGTATGTTAGGGACTTGTATTGTCATAGTAGAGGGATAAGTGTTATTATGGTGTATGGTTTTGATTATTTTTGGAGGAAACAAATGTTGGAGAGACTAGCCTTAGTGGAGGGATAAGTGTAGAGGGATAAGGATGTTTTCATGTGAAGTTGCATGACTATTTTGTAGAAACCAAAGGCTATTATTCCTTCCTTAGTGGAAGTGGTGGCATCATTTTCCCTTTTGACAAACCATTGGATGGTTTGGATGTATTATGTGTAGTGCATCTTTTATTTTTTTGGCATCACCTTCCCCTTGTCTTGGAGATGCATGAAAATTGATGCACAACGTGTTATGGTTTAGGAAATGTGTCGTTGTTATGAGGGCCCAAGTATTGTTGTGGATAAGGAAAAAAATCATGTATTGGTTGTGTTTCTAGTGTGGTTGTTATAGGGTCACTATTGCAAGATTCTAAATTACAAATTCATAAAAGGGTATGGAAAATCTCATGGTTTGCAGGTGTACTAATAGATTTTCATCTCGCAATCAATCTTTATATGCATGAATTAAAAAAAGATAAATTAATTTATACACATCAGTCAATGTATAGTCACATCCATCAATACACTAATATCAACATCGGCAAGGTCACTAATGGGTAAGTGCACCAAGCTGGTGGAAAAAAGGGGTCATAAGTGGACGTCATATTGCAAAAAAAGTAAAATCTCAACTTGTAGGGATTATTAGCAATATGTGCACTCAAAATTAGAAAAATTTATATAAATATGAATCGTAGCATCCGGAATCTAGTTTCTAAAATACTATTTTTTAAAAAACAAACAAGTTTAGCTATATTAAACACTTAAAATTATATGACTTGGTTTTTGTTTTTGAAAAAACCTATAAGATTGTAGTCTGTTTGCCCACAATTTGGATGACCAAATCTTGTTATTTTTTTCCTTTGGTGAAAAGTTAGATGTAGTTGTCTATCTTGGGATGGATTTTATTTTGTATTTTTTCGAGCAATATTTTTTTTTATGATTTTTTCGTGAAAGTGGTCTAAAAAGATTTAGAAAACGGAGTGCTTTCCATTTGCCCGCCATAACTATATCAAAAAATATTGAAATCAAATTTTTTTAACATGTATAGAATTTCTCCACGCTTGGGATGGTATAAGTTTTATCACATTTTGATAAGTGAAACAAAAGTTGCAATCTTAAACGTAGACATGAACATTTCAGGAAAAAATGTCTTAAAGACATGTTGTTAGTAAAAAAATTATAAAATGATATTTATCTTATTCTATTCACTTTAAAATCAATATTTCTATGAAGCTAACAGTCTCCCCTACAAGATGGCACCATTTTTGTGAACTTTTTTCAGTTTTTCAAAGATGGTTCAAGTACGTGAAAGTAAATTTGAAGTTTTTTGACCCTTTACACTTCATAATGACCTTCCATAGCTTTGGTTGGGGCAAAAAAATTTCTTGAGCCTTAGGGTCGGATTTGATGATACAGATAGAACCGCGATCGTGGTTTACAAACCGCATGATCATGGGTTTTAAACAAGAACCGCGATCGCGCTTTATAAACTGTGAGCGCAGTTTATAAAGCACGGTCACGGTTCAGTAAATCATATTTATACGCATCCCAATGTTCTAATTACCATGTGATTTTTACTGTTTGAATTTACCATACGAATTATCAGTAAAATTCTGTCATTTTTTGTACTTTTTTATCACCAAAAGCAAAACATCATGGGAGACAAGAAACAAAGTCAAAAAAGGAATTCATTAAGTAAAAAAACACCAAACGAATTAGAGGCAAACAGATTTCAAAATGCTGAGCGAATGTAGAATCTTCATGAATCAAGAAGAGGTTCATCTTCAACCCCTACTATTGTAAGTAATGAGGAACCAGGTAATGTTTCTACTATCAATGTTGAAGTTGAATTAAATACTCGTGATGAAGATATTTTTACTGTCAATGTTGAAGAAGAATTAAATACTCGTGATGTAGCAAATGTTGAAATTGAAGGTGACAATGAAAATGTGAATAAATAAATTTAAGTTGAAACTGTAGACAAGCAAAATTTGACAAAAACACCTCCTAGGATTTTCCGTAAGAAACCTAATTATTTTATTGAAATTGATGAAAATATTTTGAAACCAATGTGTGACAAACTTTCTGAACAAAAATCAAAAGAAAAGCCACTGAAATTTGGGATAATCATTTTGAAATTTTAAATGATTCCCAAAGATGTCATTTGTTGGTTAGTTTGATGAAATTGAATAAAATGAGACCTACATTAAACACCTTAGGATTGACAACATCTAATATACGTGGTCGACCTCTACAGAATTGTTGAAAACCTTCATGATGCATATCACATTATTGGTGTCACGAGACACTCTAGGGATAGTAATATTATGCATCATGTACTTGTTACTAGTGTTGTAAATGAATCAATAAAAAAATAACGTTTGATTACGCAAACAAGTCGAATGTTACAAGTTAATTGAAAAACTCTAATGAAAGTAATTGAAAGATGTAATATCCTTCAATCACTCAATAACACCAATTTTTGGGTATTTTCTGCTAGAGCACCGCGTAAGGACAAATATATAATACGATGTTATAAGAGAAGTTGTTATTCAATTTTGGCATGATAACACTAGAGTTTCACCTAATACAAGAGATGTTGTAAAATGGAGATTTGGTTCTATTAATCACGAACCACATCCAAAGCATTTCTTAGATATGACTCAAACTCAATTTTTTCATAAGTTTGAACAAGAGCATCTAGAAATTAAAATTAGTCAACATTTTTTTAAAATGTTAAAATCATTCTATGTGAAAATAAACCACGCTCGCACCACTTGTTGTTGTAGGCAACATGTTGAATTTGTTATGCATTATGCTAAATTTTTATGTATTCGTTCTATTTTTCATTCTAAAACTATGTTATCAAAATGTGGTGTTCAAGTTCCACCAATATCTTCCAGGGATTTCATTCCTATGATATTTTGTGAAAAATAAGTTGGACAATTTTTTTATAGTCAAGATTGTTTAGATGGAAGTTGTGGTACATGTGGCGGATTACCTAAATTGGAAAGTTGCATCCATGAGAAAATTGAAGGTGCAATAGAAAATAATTTAGTTGAGTTTGATAAATATAAATCAGTTGCATACTAGTTGAAAGATGGAAAAGAGTCTAAACGGTGTGAGCTAGTTATAGAACATATGCCTATTTTTCAATTTATGAGAAAATTTAAGGATGAAATTATTTATGAGTATGTTAGGCATACACACAGAGCTCGATGGTTGGATGAACAGTTCAAGATATGCAAAGACACATTTCCTATTGGTACTATTGTTTCAGTGGTCGATTTTGTAGATAATTACACATTGCAACCACAAATGGAGGTTCAATCACAATATTACAACTCAGTACAAGTTGTCATTTTTGTGCATATAGCATTTATACATTCTCCTAATAGTATAGAGAATGATCAAAAAAATTTAAGAGAGTACCACTTTTATATCAGTGATGATCGTACTCATTCTACTAAATTTGTGTAAGGGTGTTTCCAGTTATTTTATGGAAACTTGTCTGATAGGGACATCCACTTCAAATAACATTATATATGGTCAGATAATTACACGTCTCAGTTTAAGAATGTATGAATGTTTTATTGGATGAGCAAGATGCACGTCAAGATGGGTGTGTAACATATTTGGAGTTTCACTGAGGTTGGACATGGAAAAGGAGAGCATGATGGTGTAGGGGCATGTGTGAAAAGATCTCTTGCAAGAGAAGATTTGAAGTACAAAGATGGTGCTAAATTGAAAGATGTAAAGAGCATAGTGGAATGGTGTATTGACAACATGACCTCGAGGTTCTCAAGAAAAATTCCATGGTTCAGATTTTTTGGTTGATAGAGGAACAACAAATTGCTAACTATGAGGATTGTATGAAATTCACCGGGTCTAGTGATATGCACTCATGTTGTAGCTCAAATGCTACTTTTTGGGCCATGTGGACAAGAAAGTTGACATGTTTTTGTACATCTTGTATCGAATTTGTCATCGCTTGAGTGTGATTCACAAGAATGGGTGGATGGATGGATTTGTAGGCCTCTAACTCCACTTCCTAGTTATCAACCTCCACAAGCATTACGACTTGTTTTTGTAGATGAAGTTACAACATCCAAGGACTTTGACGAAATTTCAATTTTGGTGCGACAAGGTATTTATGGTTATTTATAATTTTTGTATTGAGTTATGTCCATTGAAATTTTAATATGTACAATTTAAATTTGAGTTGAAACCTTTTTTGTAGGACATGTGTTTGCAGTTATTGCGTGCAGAAGACAATGAAGAAGGAATAGACTATTTTTATGTCATTGCATCGATGAAAGAAATAATTTGACTTCTCCGTTATAGATGGAAAAGATATTGATTACCCTATAGGATCAGTGGTAGTTACTGGAACTTGGCTTCGATGGTATCTATTAAAAAACTCCTCTATTTGGGTGTTTGAAGACTTTGAGACACACGGGAAAAGACTCTTATATTTGCATCTAGTTCTAACGAAAAATATTCAGCTTGTATAGATATCGAGGAAGGCCTAATAACAAGATTCTTTGGAAGGTTCGAGAGTTAGATCATGAAGCAATCATGTCCGCTATTTAGAGTAGATCCAATCCTAATGGTTCATTGGAATGAATTTACAATGCTCATGTCTGGTATATATAATTTCTTTGGTATATATAAATTTTTTAGTTAGATAAATTTAAGTTCATATATTTTATTAAATTTGTGTATTTTGTATATATCTAGTATGGTTTTGATTTGAAACTTAAATTTCTTTGAATAACACTTTTATGTGTAGGTTAGTGGTGCTAGAAAAGCTTCCACCTTCACGTGGTTAGCACTGTTAGTAGAGAATTATAAATTCTCAAAGCTAAGAGAAGCTTTCATTGTTTTACAAGAAAAGAAAAGCAATTAACAATGATTTATGTACTTTAGGGTTTCTTAGCTCCTGGAGGAGGTAGCCTGAAGGACTTGGAGCTTAAAGAAAAATGACACCTAGTGTTTACAAGGCCATCCCTACATGTGTTCACATTTACACGACCCACCGTTAAAAAAATATACCATTTGACATCCTTACAATCAAGGCATGTTTTCCAATAATAGGGCAACAAGAGCCGATTAGAGAAGGAAAAACTGAAATTGAGATAGGATACGCCAAGGTGTAGGAGGGACACATCTTTAGGTGCCACGGAGTGGTAGCTACTGTCAAAGTTGAAATATTTTTAGTCTTAGGGCTCTTAAGGGACTACGAGACATCTCGGAAGGTGACATTGTCACACAACACCTCCTCTAGTATTCACGTAGGCCACTCAAACACCGCGATCGGTTAGGTGCCACGACCCCTTTGTTGCAAAATATACCATTTTTTACACCGGGCCAAAACTACTCAAGTGCATTTGCAAACAAGGGAAGCGAGAGCACCGATTGGAGAAGGAAAAAACTAAGACAGGATATTGTAGAGGGTCTCTACGCTGAGGTGTAGGATTAGATGAGACATCTCTAGGTGCCATGGATTAGATGAGGTCTCAAGGATCTTAAGGACTACGCCGAGAGGTAGCCCAAGCAAAGATGCACCAAAACGACACCTCCCTAGTGTTCACCTAGCCACCTAGATGTATCGGTGTAATTTTTTTGGTTCCATGACCCATTGTTTGCAAAATATACCATTTGTGTACACTAGCTTAAACTACGGGTATTTCGCGCATTTACTAACAATAGGGTAGCGAGAGTACCGATTGGAGAAGGAAAAAATTGAGATAGGATATTGTAGAGGGTCCCCACGACGGATGAGACATCTCTAGGTGCCACAAAGTGCACGTAGTCACCCGTCGAAGTTGAATAATTTTTTTGTCTCAAGGCTCTTAAGGGACTCCGCCCAAACGAGGTAGCCTAAAGCAACGACGTTGTCGCACACCAAAAAGATGCCTCCTCTAGTGTTCACCTAGCCACCCAGATGTGTGCAGGTAGTCAATTTTGTGCCACGACATCTCTCAAACCTTTACACTATCTCAAACTACACTATTCGATGTGTTTATAAACAATAGAGCAGCGAGAGCACCGATTAGAGAAGGAAAAAAAGAGACAGGCTATTATAGAGGGTCCCTACATCAAGGTGTAGGATTAAACAAGACATCCTTAGGTGCCATGGAGTGTGCGTAGTCACTGTCAAAGTTGAACAATTTTTTGGTCTTAGGGCTCTTAAGGGACTACGCCGAACAAGGTAGCCCGGAAGCAACGACATTGTCGCGCACCAAAATGATGCCTCCTCTAGTGTTCACCTAGCCACCCATATGTTTCTACATAGTTGATTTGGTGCCATGACCCACTGTTTACAAAATATACCGTTTGACAACCTTACACTTATCTCAAACTACACTATTTGGTGTGTTTGCAAACAATAGGGCAGCGAGAGCACCGATTGGAGAAGGAAAAAACTGAGATAGGCTATTATAGAGGGTCCCTACATTGAGGTGTAGGATCAAATGAGACATCTCTAGGTTCCATAGAGTGCGTGTAGCCACCCGTCGAAGTTGAACGATTTTTTGGTCTCAGGGCTCTTAAGGGACTACGCCCGAACAAGGTAGCCCAAAAGCAACAACGTTATCACGCACCAAAATGATGCCTCCTCTAGCATTCAAATTTCCACCTATATGTGTCCATGTAGTCGATTCGGTGCCACGAACCACCATTTACAAAATATACCATTTAACAACCTTATACTAGCTCAAACTACACTATTCCGCACGTTTGCAAACAATAGGGCAGCGAGAGCACTGATTGGAGAAGGAAAAAACTGAGATAGGCTATTGTATAGGGTCCCTACACTAAGGTGTAGGATTAGACAAGATGTCTCTAGGTGTCATGGAGTGTGTGTAGCCACCTGTCAAAGTTGAACGAGTTTTTGGTCTCAGGGCTCTTCAGGGACTATGCCCAAACGAGGTAGCCTAGAAGCAACGACATTGTCACGAACCAAAACAACACCTCCTCTAGCATTCACCTGGCCACTAGACATGTCTTCATAGTCGGTTCAAAGTGCCATGACCCACCTGTTTACAAAAAAATGTTTGACATATTTACATTGTCTCAAACTACACTATTCAGCGTAGTTCTGCAAAGCAATATGGTAGCAAGAGAACCGATTGGAGAAGGAAAAAAACTGAGATAGGCTATTATAGATGGTCCCTACACTGAGGTGTAGGATTAAACAAGATGTCCTTAGGTGCCCTTTGAGTCTACGTAGTCACCCTTCAAATTTGAACGATTTTTTGGTCTCAGGGCTCTTAAGGGACTCGCTCGAACGAGGTAGCCCGAAAGCAACGACATTATCGCGCACCAAAATGACGCCTCCTCTAGCATTCACCTAGCCACCCCAGATGTGTTGGCGCAGTTGGTTTGATGCCACGACCCACCGTTTGTAAAATATACCATTTGACAAACCTTTTTACACACTGTCTCAAACTACACTATTTGGTGAAAAAATTGTAATTGTTGAAAAAGTCACAAATTCTTCTCAGAAAGAGAAAAAGAAGAAAAATAACAAAAACAAGAAAAAGAAGAAAAAATTTAGATTCTTCTCCTTTGCAACAGGTTCCTCTTCAACAAACTCATTCCGTTTTCAATAATTACAACTTTTTCAACAATTACAACTTTTTAACTTTTTCAACAATTACAACTTTTTCAAGAAATTGTTGAATCAGAAATTGAAAGAGAAGAAGAAGATGGTTATGCAATTATTGGTTATTGTGAATACTCACCCAACAAAGATCCTGAATAATCTGGATAGATGATATGAATAGTTACTCTTGTTTAGTGTTCACCCACTCATAAAAAAATAAATAAGCCTCTTCTTCTACTTCCCAAGCAAAACACTTTAATCCTCAAATGGTGAATCGATAGAAAAAAAAAAAAAAGGAACATCATTTCCTACTTCTATGGGGTCATCCAAGAAGAATCCTAATACTACTTTAGCCAAGAATCCATCTACCTCTTTGAGTAAGTCTCTTGCACCTCCTCTTGTCAAATCAATTTCTATTTCAATTATTCCTAAGAATGAAAATCCTAATCATGTCAAGGATTCCACAGTTCCTAATTTTTGCCTACTACTTCCTCATATTTTTACATCAATGACCATTTTAAGAAAGATACAATTCAAATATCCGAATATGAGTACATAAAAAAACACCCCAAGCATTTTGATAAACTCGTCTAGTTTATCAAAAGAAGTAGTAAAAATACATGTTCCAAGAATTCTACTAATACTAAAGAATCACTTCCCACTCCTAGAACCACTCATTCCTAGAACCTTCTTTCCTTAAAATCCTCCTCTTCTAGAAATAAGAACCTTTCTATCTTTTCATTGTTGGTCAATGGACCTATAAATTGAATAATTGCATTATTGAGTATGTCGCCTCTATCATGCTTATAAAATTTACTAACTCTATTGGTATTACTCTCTTCGCTTATATTGGCCATTGTTACTACATGAAAATAAAATAATTACCTCTTTTTGGCCAGGTGAAAGATTCTCAAGTAGAATTTGCAGACTTCCCTGATAAGAAAATCAAGATGGAAATACTTGTGGAAGACATGCTAGCTACGTATGGTATATTGTTGAGCCAAAGTTTCTATCATGATATTGGTGGGGATATAAAGATGGATTTCTCATACACCACCATACTCATCAATGGTAAAATGAATAATATCCTTCCTCGATAAATTAAATTAAATACAGTTTAAAAACCAAATGACCAAGGAAGACATCTTATTTTAAGATTCAAGGTATGAAATATTTTTCATGACTTAAGAGGAAAATGATAAGTTTCCCATGTTGATGGAGGAATACACATGCTTCCCTTAATTTCTTAACAATTGTACCATGCAATGTTGCACCATAGTAACGTTATATTCATATATGTTGCACCATAGTTTTTTAATTTTAAATCAAACATACATATAGAATTAATATACATAGAATATACATACATAGAAGGATATCATGTGCAATGAATTTGAATCAAACATAGAAGTAATATCGTTATGAAAACCAACACATGGATATATAATGTATCAAACTAAGTGTGTTGAATGCACATCTCTAAAAATATAAGTTCATAACATGTGTACATCTCGAACCAAGTGTGTCATACATATAGGACCACATGCGGTCACATAAGGCTATATTTACAATGTCCTATGAAGAATCATCAACTAGGACCAGCTCGCCATATATATATATATATATATATATATATATATATATATATATATATATGTACATCCACGTCTTATGAATCTAATCATGAAACATCTTCCCTCTCTTTTCCTGCTAGAAGTAGCATGTCCACGACCTAGGGATGTAGTGGAGGGAGATGCCACTATGGATTTCATTTGTGTGGTCCTAGGTGTCTCTAAGCAAGCCTGCAACCTAACCTGCACATTCATAAACAACAAGTTTTTAACACCCAAATTTTTAAAATACATTCAAAATTTAGAAACTTAGAATTTAGTTAAAATGCATGTGAAATCTTACTGCAATGTCATGATCCCTATCAATTTTTCATTGACACATGGCAGGGACAATAGTAGACTCATGAGAGGTAAGCTACATACAAATAATTAAATTTCAAATTAAATATTTCATGTACAAAATTTGATATTGTAGATTTAAGTAATAAGAAATAATTCCTAAATAAATTTAACAAATTTGAAAAATTGTACCTCAGTTAGTGGATTTGCAGATGCTATGGCGAAAGATCTACAAGCAGCCTCCATAAAGTATGCATAAATGGAGGATTCTCTCTCGATACAGGTCATAAGTTATACAAAAAACATGTACAAATCAATATTAATCTACATGACTACCACATAACAGAGCCAAATCATAATCCACGTGAACTTCCACAATTAGAAACACAAGTGTAAAGAGGAACTAACCTGCATAAAATTCACATGAGGCGTCTTTAGTAGCCTCGTTCCCATAAGAAATGATGACTGTCTGTGAGCTCCCGCATATAAAAGACAAACATATATTAATATGTACATGTACAGGTGAAACATTATAATAATAAAAGTGCACAATCAAATGAAATTTGAAATTTAAGTACAACTTGAAACTTACGTTTGTAACATGCCCAAGCTGCAGTAGCTAGCATGTCGACACCAGATGTTTCCTTCACCGACTCTTGCTATTTAAAATAAAATAAAAAATTGTTTTTACATGTATGTACATAACGTACAATGAAATACATATATATTAAAATCTCAAACATGAATTAAACTATTGTATATATATATATATATATATATATATATATATATATATATATATATATATATTGACATTTACCGTGAAAGACCAAGATTCTTTGCACAATTCTAAAAACATTCATCATCATCTCATCTAGAGAAAAGAAATCATGTGATCCAACAAATGATGTCTCGCCTGTAGTGCATACGGCACCACATGATCCATAGTGGTGTGGTGCGCTAGAACTGGCGCCTCCACCAACATCACTAGATGCAATCTACTCACTATGTTGGGTCAGAGTGTCAGTGAGCTCCCTCAATGCATGTAGTGTGTCAATCTCCACAACCTCCTTCATTGTAGGAGGGATAACTGAAGGCTAGTGGGGGTTTTGGGGCATGGGGGATCCTTGGTTGACCTACGTGTGCACTAGGTCTACTCTATGCAGAGCCACCACCTCACCCATAAAAATTAGAAAAGTCAAAATAATTTGGGACCTCATTAAGCACAAACTTGCAATATAATTTCTTCAAAAATAAAGGGAACCTCATTGTTGTTACATGGTGGATAATCAAAAACCATCCACCATCAGTCCCAAAAATTGTTCTTGATTCGGTCATCGTGGCACCAATGGATTGGGAACCGTTTGCAAGTAATTGCAGGGGGCATTGGTTCTTGGGTTAGTAAATAATGCACAAATGCGGTCTTTTCCAAAAAAATTATCTTTTACGGCCACATGGGATAATTTATTTGCATACCACTGCCTACAATCACCTCTAAAGGTATTCCATCTGTCTATTTGGTTGGTTGTGGAGTCAACTTCACCAATCAATGTTTGCAATGTGTTGGCTAAAGTCATGCAAGATGGATTTGTGGCATGATTTTGTCTTATATTTTGAATAAGGTTCTCAATGACAATTTTATTTTGTCGGATTCTTCCAACGATATTAGCTTGTGTTCTGTTGGTTCCATGGGGACAGAAGGAGCCACAAGAGGTAGATCTATGTTTGGAGGAGGGTTTTGCGGAATGTTTGGAGGGTTTTGAGGATTGTTTGGAGGGTTTTGAGGAATATTTTGATGGTTTGCAGGATTACGAGCTTGCCGAGCAACTGACAAAACAAAAAAATTGTATACATAAACAAAAAATTGAAAAACCCATGAAAATCACAAAAAATAACCTAAAATGTAAACAAATTGATCAAAATCAAGGGCTTACCTCTTTGTCTTGGTGGCATGGTTGAAACTATCGCGATCCACAAGTCCGAAGAGTAATTTTTAGGGGGTATTCAAAGCACGAGTGCCAAAGGTCTAGGAGAAATCGTGGTTGGAAAGGAAAAATGAGGGAAAATGAGGAGTCGTGGGTCTGTTTTTTTTGTCTCAGAGGACCACGATCGCGATTTTAGGTTCAAAAATCACCAAGCCTATAAAAATAGTTGTGCGAGCATGGTTTAGAAATCACAAGCACGGTTTATAAACCACGCTCACGGTACCTAAATTTCAAGTTTTTATGTCCACTTAATTGTCCACCAACTTGGTGCACTTGCCCTAATGTAGATTCTCCATTACGATTACATACACGAGATATTGACAATTTTGTACTTTATAAGTGCACTTATTGCCCTTTTGCAAGTATCGATGCAAACCTATATTTAAACCCTACAAAATTTTAAAAATTACCACTCACATCTTGATTTCTAGATATATTTTTCTTATACTTTGTTTCTCTTTTATATTCAAACATGCCCCCTTCTCTAAATACATCAAACAATAATAAAAATTCACGATAAAAATAAAGAGAGAAGAAAATCGGAAGACCCAATGCAAGAAGAGACTAAATTCTTGTTTTGATGAATCATGCACTCACGAACGAAGAGTAAAAACTCATGGTGACGAATAGAAAGGAGATAAGGAGGATTGTGAAGAAGAGGAGGGCATGAATGACAAAGAAAATGATGACAAAGATTAAGAGCGAGAAGAGGATGAGCTCAAAGAAGGAGAGATTAAGGAAACTTAGCCTCTTATGATAAAATATTCTTGATTACCTTGCGATTCCTTAGAGGGAAAAAAACGAGTCATGGGAACATTACTCCTAGGAGAATGATACTTTGTCCAAGCACCCAAGCTAGGAAGACAACAATATATAATTTGTTATTAGGACTAATATCGGTTAGTTTAGGAATAGATTTTAGATTTAAGAAAATAGGAGTGATTATAGTGATTGTGATAGCTATTAGAAAATAGTAATTATATCTACAAGAAACCTATTAGTTATTTTGTTAACCATTTCCTTTTGTCAAATATCAATGAAAATTTAATTCTTGTTCATTGTTTCAAATTTTTATCTTATAAGGTTACAAATAGTGACTACATCCTCATTATTATAATAACAATTCAATATAAAACCTTGAATCAATCAAGAATTTCCAAACACAAGTTCAACACCTTTACACTTAAAATATTTATTAAATAATTTTTTTCTTATCAATTTTCTTTAAAAATAATTATATAAATTTATAATATTAACATATTTTTTCCAACATATATACAAAATGGTAAAAATAACAATTAAAGGTAAACAAATTTAATACATTAGTGAGAGATTAAAAATACAAATATATATATATGGCCTACGCACATCATTATGCAAGTGCATCGGGTTTTCCATTAAACATTGGGAAAACTTACAAAAACAACTCGCTCTCATTAAGACAAAAGAGGAGAAACTTTTTTCCTTCATTGTCTCTACACCACTTCAAAAAGAGAAAATCTTTTCAAACTAGAGTTGAATAATTTATTCATTTCCCAAAATTTATGTAGACACAAAATCATGCACTTGGGTACATTTTTAGGTCTTAAAAGCATACTAGCATTTACATGATTTCTAAGCAAGAAAACTAGTAGTTAACAATTATCTTTTGCCTATATTCTTTGTTTCTTGATTTATATTTGGTCTTGCACACCCTACTGACCCGGTTGGGATTTTACTAATTTATCTTCTATGGCTTGAACACTGCGCGGACCAGACAGCAAAGGCGCCACGTGCCCTTGTCCCCTTTGGGCGCCCTTGACCCTTTCTCACCTTCCTTGATTCTTTTGGGTCTATTTTATCTTTTGGGCATCTTTTTCACTTATGGGTCGGCCTTCTAGTTATCACTTACAAAATTCAAACAAGGGAATCATATGAATACATACTTATGTGTTCAAAATAAAGGACTGAGCATTAAGCATTAATATCATCACCTAAGCTTGCACCCAAAAGGCATCTAAAGCACTCTAAAACATCCATCTAGCATCCATACAAGGGAAAAGGGTTGCATCAACTCTAAATACACTACATAGGAAGGGAAATTTCATTTTAAACCATCCACACATTCTACTAGATTGTTACATTCTAGCTAGATCCCACTATCAAGTGCAACTTGCACAAGGGCATCCTAGGGCACAATTTCTACACACACTCACCAGAATTACATGGAGTCTAAGATGTAGTGAAATGATCGATTGTAAGTTCACTCTTGGGGTGACCGTCGGGGTGGGTCGACCGACTCCCATTCTATATTTTCCTTTTTAAGTTTGATGCGGTTTGCGGGATTTTACAAGTGAACTCTTTTTTTTGCGGAGTTACGGGTACCTTTGGTGATCATAGTGCAAACAACACGAAATCAACAGAGAATATTTGTGATGCCCTAGTGACACAACAAAAATCAGTTCTAGAGCTTTTACACATTCACAAGAGCCCGAGATCCGGTCACGGTGCCCATGTGCCCCCTACCCTATCGTCCGGTGCCCCGCCCATCCTTGTTTGTGAGTTACGAGAATTTATAGAGATTAATTATGACGTTGTTTGCATCATGTTCATCACTTCTTTCTACTTAAATCAATCCAGATTCAGTGTAAATCAGCTAAGTCTCTTCAATTATATCTTGTGCTTAGGGTTTCATATTTAGTTCTTAGCTTTCTTGTGTCATTTATGTATTTCACCATTTATTTCAAAAAGTGACTCTGTAATATTTAGATTTAATCCAATTTTTATTAAATCATTTGGTGAACCCTACTCGTGATCATACACTTGGATCCTCATTTTTATTATTCTATCCAATCTTCTTTCATGGATCCTTAAATTCCTCAAATATCTTTGCATGACCTACTTCAAATGCATCCATCTTGTAAGGATGTTCTCCAAAAATCCCTAGACACTATGTATCTCCCTCGCGATATGCCACCCACTCAAGTAAATGTCATTTTCAATCATCTATCTAATGACTCTATTGCTCTTAATTCTTCATCCAATCAACCCATCTTAAAGTCAATTCAAGATTTGCATTGTTTATTTCAAGACAAAATCCAAGTTATGGAAACCATGATTACATCTCTTAAAGCTAAAATCCAACATCCCAAGGATAATTCTCACGCCCATGTTAGTTCTCCTTATACATCTCATCCTACTTCTATGTCTTCTACATGTGATCATATAAGTGAACCCCAAGTCTTACGTCTACCAAAGCCTCTCAAGTTTGATTTCAATGTTAAGAAACATTATATTCTTCCTCATCTCCTCACTCATCAATTGATCCACTTACTAACTACTCATTTCTATCCTCCTTATCGATTTCACAATACCAAGGGCACCCATATTACAATTATCATCGAATTAATGGACTTAATGACAATGATTTTTATGTTTTAAAATGAAGAGTTAAGCACCTTGAGCATCAGCATTTTATTGCATTTTCTCCACAACATTTTTCTTCATGCTCATATGCAATTGTTAAATCCCAATGGGCTCTTAAATTGTGTCCTTCCATCTCTAGCGAGGATCATTCCATAGTTACTAATGTTCCTCCTTGATCAGTCAGAGCATCCTACCCACCCCATTCCAACCAAGAAACCTCCTCTAAAAATCATTATATCCCCTTCTCCTCTCAAGCCTTCTACAACGTTGCTAATTCAAACTAAGCAACTTCCATTAAAAATTAGTTCATCCCCTCCTATCAAGTCCTCTACAACATTACCGATTCCAAATAAGCAACCACCTTTAAAAATATTTACCCCATTATCTCCTCCTACTAATTCATCTACAATGTTATAAATCCAAAATAAGCTACCACCATTCAAGATCCCTCCCCACCCTATTCCACTCACGTGTCCAATTCTCTTTGTCAAACAAGTTAATCCTTACATTGATGGCCAAGACACATTTCAAACTCCGCCACCATGCCATGATCCTTCTCACATCACTACATAGATCTCCATCACTCACATACTTGGGGGTCATCACAGCTTCTCCCTACATTGCTATCAAATGTCTCTATCATCTCATGCACTTCACACTCCACGTTTAATGTATAATATTTCCTAAGAATCACTTTCAACCCCTTTGATACATGCATTGTATTGTCATTATCCTATGACACACTCTAGTTCCACGGTTCATACTTGACTTTTAAGGGTCTAAATCTGAAATGAACCTCACCACATTCACTCTTCACGTTCTACGCTTCATGATCTATCTTTTCTTAATGACACACTCTTTTTCTATGGTTCATTCTTGATTATTGAGGGGTGTTTTATAAATGAACCTCATCTCATACACATCCGCTAGGGCACGTTGCTCCTATCACATTCACACATCGCATACCATTTCATCACACTCATACACTGCATTTGCATATCTTGGTTACACTTACTCTTGCTTACTTATACTACTTACATGATGCATTTTTCTTACTATGTTAGCTAGATACTCGGTATGTCATTATCTTTATTATATACACATGCACATTTACCTAGTCTCTAGTTGTGAATGCAGATCTCTTACAAATTTTCACACCCTACAACGATGCTCGTCATTGTATCATTTTCCAGTACCACCAAGGCTCTTAGGGGCATCTACCTTTCTTACTCTCACACATTACATGTGTTATTGTTTCATCATTTACTAATTCTACTTTCTAGCACATTACTTTCCATTTATACATACATGTCTTGACATACTATTTATCTTTCTAACATGATAACGGGTGCTTCATGTGTAGCATTTTTCTTGCAGGACTATATGCCACCATGGTTATCTGATACACTATGTTCAGCATTATTTTCCATTGTATGCTCTTGTTTGCGGGATATGCCTTTGGCCAATTCGACCATGATTATCTTGTGACGTTGTGATTTATTTCCCATTTTTTAAAACCCACTTTTCACAATCCACTTTGTTTGCACACTTATTTGTTATATTGTCTTCTATTACACGTTTGCTACTTTTTCTACTAACACATGTTACTAGCCACTTTGTTTGTATGCACCTTGATTTCTACCATGCATATCCCTACCCCCTGTAGGTATCCACTTCAAATCAGCATCAGGTCCTCTCTTTTGGGCCGCATTCTCCTATCGATGTTTTATGCACCCCAAACAAGGGGGCATACATTGGGTGAACAAATCACCCCCTACGAAACTCAAAGCTACAGTTTAAACTCTACATAGTATAGGAAAAGAATAGGAACACGACATAGAACAACCCGAAGCTAACTTAGGTCCTCAACACAACACAAACACCGGCTCAAGAATCGGACTACGGTGCGTGGGTGCTTGTGTGTTATCATCCTCATGTGCGGATTTCACTAACGCCTCGAGGTTTTGGTGTAACAGTTCGTTACATTTGGTATCAGAGCGACCACCAGGTTCAAGTCCTAAGCACGGGTAGCTACTGGCTGGCATTGCGGTGAGCCCCGGGGCTCGTATAGGGCAAGGCGGGGTCCCACTATACGGGTGCAAATCTAGCCGGGGTCCGGGTTATGGAAGCGTGGTGGGATGTTATGATCCTCATGTGCGGATTTCACTAACGCCTCGAGGTTTTGGTGTAACGGTTCGTTACATTATGTCCTCCTTGTGCGCTAATGTCCTAAGGGCACACACAGTCACTAATCAGATTAGCACAGTTCATGAAGCCTTCGGAGAAGTTATACAATTATAGGCACAGTCCTTTAGTTACATCATGCATTTAATATCCTATAATCCATTTCAAAAGAAACAAATAATACATTCGGAACTAGTTTGGGACAGCAAGAACAAATCAAGGACATACCATCTATAGTGGTGCTTATTGGGCAGAGTCGTGGAAGAAGAGTAACACTAGACCTCTCTCCCCAACACTTGCTCTTTAGCATGAGATCGCCCAAAAAAACTCGCTCTTGGCATGAGATCACCCAATAAACTCAGTTTTGGCATGAGATCACCCAATAAACTCACATTTGGAGTGAAATCGCCCAAAAACTCACTTTTGTGTGAGATCGCCAAAAAAAGCTCTTTCTACACATCATTTCAAGACACTTTTCTACCCTTTACACTCTTATACATTAGGTGCACACTTTCTTTTACATACTTTTATGTACTTACACACTTTTCTCTTATTTATCATATACGGGACTTTAACTACATATTTTCTCTTCTTTTGCAGGTTTTTCCTTACAAGAAGTAACAACCACAAGCTACAACAACGGGTATATAGCAACACATACTCTTTTCCCCTTGAGTCACTTTCCTTTCCTAGTTTCCATGCTTCACTTTTCCACTCGGCACACATTTCACCTCACACTCTACATGGTTATCAGGTACGCATCTCTTATCTACTTTATGTTATCAAGTATTCACTCAACAACATAAAGTGGGGAAAATGTAGACATAAAATCACACACTTGGGTACATTTCTAGGTCTTAAAATCATACTATCATTTACATGATTCATAATCAAGAAAACTAGTAATTGACAATTATCTTTGGTCTCTTTTCTTTGTTTCTTGCTTTCTATTTAGTCTTGCACACCTGCAAATGACCAGATCGAATTTTATTGATTTATCTTTTATGGCTTTAAACACCAACACCCAACCAGGACAACGGTGCCAGGCACCCCTAACCCTTTCTCACCTTACTCGCTTCTTTTGTGTCTCTTTTTATCTTTTGGGCATCTTTTTCACTTATGGTTCGGCCTTCCAATTTTCAATTATGAAATTCAAACAAGGGAATCATATAAATACATAATTATGTGTTCAAAATAAAGGACCAAGAACTAAGCATTACTATCATCACCTAAGCTAGCATCCAAAGGCACCTAAAGCACTCTAAAGCATCCATTAAAGGGATAAGGGTTGCCTCAATTGTGCATACACTGCATAGGAAGGGGAAGTTCATTTTATTCCATCCACACATTCTAATACATTGCTACATTCTAACTACTGACCCACTATCAAGTGCAACTTGCAAAAGGGCATCGCACAATTTCTACACACTCACCAGAACTACATGGAGTCTGAGATGTAGTGTGGCGCTTGGTTGTAGGTTAACTCTCGGGTGACCATCGGGGTCACTCCGACTCCCTTCTCGCATTTTCCTTTTTAGGTTTGATGTGGTGTGTGGGCTTGTGCAGGTGAACTTTTATTTTTATATGTTACAGGTACCTTCAAGCAATCCTAGTGCGAACAATAGGCGATCAATAGAGAATATTTATGACACCCTAGCGACACAACAAAAATCAGTTCCAAAACTTCTACATAGTCACGGGCACCTAGATCCAATCACGGTGCCCCTATCTTGTCGTGGCGCCCCGCTCAACCTTGTTCGTGCATTACACATAATTTATAGAGATTAATTATGACATTGTTGGCATCCTATTCAACACTTCTCGTTGCCCAAATAAGTCCCAAATCAAGCGTAAATCAGTTAATTCTCTACATCTATCTCTTATGCTTAGGGTTTCATATTTACGTCTTAGCTTGCTTGTCTCATTTTTGTATTTTACCGTTTATTTCAATAAGTGACTCTGCAATATTTAGATTTAATCTAGTTTTTATGAAATCAATTTTGAATATGAGTGTATTCCTAAAAATTTCATATCTATAGATAAAATGAGGAGCAAAGAAAACCACATAAGGTAAAGGGGAATGAAAAGGAAAGAACATGTCATGAAGCCCTGATGGTGGCTTGACAAACACATATTTCATCATTGGTGAGTCTAACTCTAATGTGGGGAGAAATAGGAGGCAAATCTAGAAAGTTTCTATAAACTTTTGTAGATAAAATTTAATTTGTCTTGTATTTTTCCTGCTTTAAATTTTAATCTATATTTTTTTTCAATGTGTCTAAAAATGGAGTATTAAAGTATTTATGCAAACATCTCCAAATTCTCTCTAAACTAGTGAGAAATCCTTTAGTGATAGATAGCATAACAAAAAGTGGGTAGGTTTTTCAAACCATGTTATTTAGAAAGCATACAAGAAAAGAAGAGGACATAGAGAACGTCAATATAAGTTATGATACACCTCTTCCCACCTCCACTTCTCGAAATCCACCTTTATGTGCCCTATAGGCATGCCCTTGAGTACCATTTATTATTATATGGTACATCAACCACAACAATTTGGTTCATATAAGGGGAAGAGGTTTGGAAAGATTGCAACGATAATATATTTGGTAATTTCTTCATTAGGTAATCGAACAACTAGCCAAACATACAAACCCTAACCTAGCTCGATTGGCACGAATACCCTAAAGAACGAAAACAACATGCATTGAGGCTCTTAGTTAGATTATATGGGTCAAAAGTGATTGAAAATTTTACCAAGTTCTATATGTGGGATGCATTGATGAGGGCAAGAGACATGACATATAGAAAAATAAAGAAAACCATGAGACTACGATGGAAAAAATAAATGCGCCAACTATTATACGAAAGAGAGTTCGAGATATATGATTGATGAATAGGAGGGCAGTAAAAAAGAGGCTAAAGAGAAGGATAGAAAAATGTAGGTATCTAAAGGCCACGAAAAAGATGGTTCAAACGAACCTTGTTACACATCACAAACATTAATAAGACATTAAAGAAGTGGCTAAATATATAAGTTTAATTACTATTGTTTCTCTTTATTTTTAATAATTTAATTTGAATTACTTTGTATTAATTATTGCTTAATAACTAGCATATTTTTTAATTGTTTTTTCAGCATAAGTTGTTTTAACATTGACTTCAATAAATTTTTATTAATAAATTGAGTGTATCTATAGGGGCCCTCACCAAGTATTAGAATAGTACACTTGCAAGTAGATTGTTACACATATATATAGCCACACTGGCCAATGAGAGACCAAAACAAAATTTGCATTGAGTGCCACACATACCCATATCAGGACAAAAGGAGAATTTGTTTATAGTGTATATTAGAGGCCATAGCTACTTAGATTGTGGAATCCATTGTTTTCGTAGGCACAACAGTAGGTTCTGGGACAAGGAGATCCACTTCTTCATCTTCAATGTTATTTGTGGAAACTCAGACTCAACAGGAGTGAAGAAGCAAGCATTCTTTGGGAAGAGCGTCTTTTCCTTCCTTCGTTGGAAGTCCTGTAAGTTCCCTTCTGGCCCAAAGACAAGCATGATCCGACAAACCAAGGAGGCTGAAGAGAGGGGACACGGGTTCTCCAGAATCTTCGATATTTTTCGCTTTCCATCTGGAGTGGATAAACATGCCTTTTCTGAAATATCCCCATGATGATACGGGTGTTTTCCTTGTTTGTTCATGGAACAAGGCACCATCTTTTAATTTTCTTGCTTCCTCTTTTGGCCTGAGAAGACGAATTAACCATTTTCTCAAGGGCTTCCACCCACTATGATAGTGAAACAAAACAAGGATCCTTCAAAGACATAGAGATATTCTTAGTCGGTGCCTGGACTGCGTAGGCTTCAAGTAATTCAAATTTTATTTCAGACAAAGAGAAAGAGGGAGGAGGTGCAGACACATACGCTTTGAGGGATTCGACAAAGAATGTTATTTCTAGAGGCAGAACGTGATGTGCTACAGATTGGAAAAGATAGAACACCGGGGATGTTGAAGCTAGTCTCGCTAATAATACATACCTAATTATTTTTGGGGTAGAAAGGACTGCTTCCAATTCCTCTGGTTTAGACAAATTGAGCGCATGGCGGACAAAATCCTCCCATGTTCCTTCTACATGGAAATAATTACTAAGCTGTTTGGATGGAAAGTCTACCATTTTTGTTCTTCCAACCGGGTGAAAATTTGTTTTGTTTTTAAAGGCAAAAATCACAACCAACGAGAAGGGTGTAAATAAGGAGAAAACTTTCCACACTTACATTGTCAACCCTTGACATGAGGAGATTTTGGTGGCACTTCTACCGATAATACCATCACGCATGAGTAGGGAAACGATTGGTTTCATTCTTACAAGAGCATTCAAATGATATAGATTATTCATAGCTATGAGTGGCTTGAAACCTTCATTAGTTCCAAACCCATGCCACAAAAAAAAGAAATGAATGTCAAAGTGACATTCTTTCTCCTTCTCTTATAGGATATCACTCGTTTAGTAACAATTGAGATCACAGTACCAATCTTCTAGGAATAGATATCATTGGCTCTTTAAGTAGTCTATATCCAATATATTTTTAAACCCTAGCTAGTAATGATGATCCTCACTTCCAATCCTCAAGAAGGGGTTCAACTTTGTTCCAACATTTTTCGAGAAATTTGTTTCTTTATTATTGTACATAGGGCAATGTTTATTTACAAAATTAGGAAAAGAGGAGAGTAATTGGAGAATCGATGAGAGGAGGAAATTGAGCCTCTAGTTGTTGGTTTTCCTTCGCACTTGTTGTCCACTCAAAATTCCCGCTCTAATAAGAGTAAAATTTCAAAATTTCGAGTCTTAAGTGTTTTTCTCTCGAGGTGCCTAAGTCGTGAATTCGAAAAAATTTGTGTTCGGGTCGTTTTGTGTGATCGGAACTTTTTGTCCCATCTGTCCCAAGTGAAAGTGATTCTGAAACCTCCGAATTTGTCCCACTGTCGGAAGTTTTTGTCCCAAGTGCCCCAAAGCCAAAAATGCAAATTGCTCCATTTCAATCATCCTTCCCGCGTACTTTGCACTTTCTCGTCCCGAATGTCCCAAGTAAAAGTGCGAGTCGTTCCATTTTCGCCCGAACGGCCGAATCGCGTACTCGGAACTTTTCGTCCCGAATGTCCTAAGTCCAAACGGGCCCATTGTTCCATTTTCGGCCGATTCACCCGATTCTGTCCCGAGTTCCAAATTGCTTGTTCCATTTCCTACTGTTCGCGTACGGGATCGCGTCCTTCGCGTAATTTTGTCCCAACCGCCCCATTTAAAAAGTGCGAGCTTTCCCTATTTTTGCCGAGAGCCGATCGAAGTCGCGATTGAACATTTTGTCCCGAATGTCCCTAAGTCCAAACGGGCCTCATTGCTCCAATTTAGCCGAAACACCCGAACGCGCCCTTCGCTCCCATTTGTCCCAAATACATTTGTGCGTCTTCTCCTGTTTCGCCCGAGCCGCGTGTTTCGCGATTCGCGTCTCACACATTCCCAAGCGTACCAAGTGTCATTCACACTTAGTTTTTCCCGCTTCGACCGAATATTTGTTTTTCAAAAAATAAATTTAAGTTGCGGCTCTGATGCTATCAATCCGAAGATCAAATTTCAAGAAGCAGTTACGAAGGATGAAACTTTCAAGACGCGGTTCACATCGGGTTTTCAAAGATATCCACTGACATCTTCAAGATGAAACGTCTGGTGTGTCCCTCGTGGCAAAGACGTGGCTGAGACGTGGAAGAAAACTCAAGCGGCGGTTTCTGAAGACAGTGGGTCCTTCTCAGAACTGGACACCTGTCTCCTTCTCCTTTCTTTTTCTTCTTCCCTTTCTTTTCGTATTACTTGTAATTAGTTAAGGCATGCAATTGGCGGTCCTTAACTACTCTTTAGTTAAAAGAAACAGTTACGAAGAGTAACCGACTCAGTAATCTATATAATGGCCTTTCCACGCCATTTTTAGGGAGGAAGAACTTGGATATTTGCTGAAAGTGTAAATAGACCTTAAAAGAAATCAATACAAAAAGGGCTTTCCGTTCTTTGTCTATCTGATTCTTGTTGTCTCTGTGTTTTCCTTTAATATTGTGAAGATCATTTTGTTCTTAACTCGTTTGGTCTCTCTCGATTGCATCTTGTCAGCTTTTGCAGAAATACAACGATCTTGTACAACCAAGAAGGAACTTTGTGTCCTTGACTAATAAATTCAAGAAGGTTATTTATGGAACTTTATGTCTTTAAATTTAATCTCATTCAAATGATCTTGTCTTAAATCTTTTGAAGCTTCGCATACACGAAGAATTATTCTGCTATCTATAATTCTGAATGTTGCTGTTCTGCTCATCTTCTTATTCTTTTTCCTCAGTCCTTGCGTAATGATGATCCCGGTGAAAAGCACTTTCGTAATATCCAAGTTTAACCATAAAATAATGTTCGTATATTTGTAAATAAGTTCATTTTTGAATAAGGGAACCTCTCCCATTAAAGAGGAGGGACTTTTCGCCCTCATCATTGCTCTCTAAAAAGTCCTATTTGACGACTAACAGCTTTTTTGGCGATTACTGGGAGGAAATTTGCATTCCAGCTCACTGGGAAAATGGCATTCCAAGATCTGCAATTTTTCGATCATCCTTTGATCTGGCGACTCCACGTTTCACTAGAGGGAGAAGGGCCCTGGTATCAAGATTCTCGTTTCAGCTTTTGGAGCAACAGGTTTTCCTTTCCCTTCCAATAAGAACTCGCTCGACAAGCACTCCACCTCGTCCAAGATAGAAGTCCTCGCGGTGGTATTCCTTCGTGAGCTCAAGCTAGTCCTAATCTACGAGCTTTGATCCTCGCGGTGTTACGCTTCCTCCAAGCCGTATTTCCAAGAATGGCACAATTACCATGGGGTCAACGTGTGGGCCCCCGGCTTCTGCAGCAGCCTTTGCATGAGTTACCTAGAGGTAACCGAAAGAACTTCCCAAAATTTAAAGGAGATGGCAAAATTCACCGATGAACATATTGCAGCATTCATAGTTCCCGTGGAGTCTTGGGGTTGAACATGAAGACGTCTCAAGTAAACCTGCATTTCGCTGAGACGTTACGGGATAATGCCGCCGATCGGTTCTATCACCTTCCTGGCCGTGCCATCACCGACGGAATACAATGAGAACTCATTTGAAAGCCGTTTCAAGCCGGTAAGATGTGCATGCCTCGCTTGCCCAGATTTCTCGGATAAAGAAAGATCCATCGAACCTATGAGAGAATTTGTGGCTCGGTTCAACAGATTGATCAACAAAATTCCTGTAAATACTCGACTGGGTTGATCAAATTTAGAAATGTTTCTTTTTGAATGCCCAAACGCCTAAAGTCAGCTTATGCTCTAAGAAGGGCTAATCTTAACGTTAATTCTAGATCAAGAACTGGCCGTTAGTGTCGAGGATGACTCGATCATGTCGTGGAAGTTGAGAAGAGATCCTCTAAATCTAAATCTACATCGCTTCTTCCTCTTCCACCTCTGGACCCAACACCGATCCATTAGTCCGTAAAACTTGTAAATGATCTAGTGGCTATAAAGAAACAATTAGCCCAAAGATGCACTATATATGCAGACGTTTCCGAGAAGAAATTTTCAACCTGAAACCGTTTGCCAGCTCCCACACAAGACGGGCACTTGAAGGGACCTCGTCAAAGTTCCTGAATGCAACTGTGAGGTCAAGAGCCGAAGATGATAATGAAGCTTGTGAGGAGTTCCCGAGGAATTCGATGATGAGGCGTAAGAACTCAAGGATCTCGAGTCAATTTCTTTACCACCGAAGGCATTGATGATGGAGATGACTATGATGAAGTGGTAAGACATGAACAAAGGAATCATTTGCTGTCATGACTCGAGAATGCAAGGCGAAGGAGAAGGTGACACAAAACCCCTAAAGAAATCTAAGGAGCAACCTGCAACTATCCTCAGAATTCGCGTAAGAGGATCTCCTATCCCTACCTCATCTCGCACCAAAGGTAAGTATCACAATCCGCGCTCCCAAAGCTTCTTCTTCTTCTTTTTCTCGATAAGCCTAGAATTTCAAATGATGATGGCCCATCCACCTCTGGATCCTTTGATATTGTTGATCACCTTAAAAGGACTAAAGTTCAAATTTCGTAAGTCAATACTACCAAACCCACCCTAAAGCTTTTTCCAAGATGATCCAATTTGTAAATTCCCATTCCAAGACCACCTCTAAAGGCCTTTTGCCCACACCTCCATCGCACCACAACCTAGCTCGGTAGCTCGCACACCTCACCCGGAGACAAAATCAAGCCTTTTATGTAACACTCCTTATAGCCGCCATAGGCTCAAAGAATCGTGTACAGATTCCGAGCCTCGAGATAATGTGATGCTCGCCAGGTAGCTCATGCTTTAGGCTTGACCCTTACTCGCACTTATGGATCTTGCTACTCCATGGAAAGTAAGGAAGTACCTTTAGTTGGAAGGATTAAAGATGCACAAGTGGCTTTTGCCGCTTTACTCGAGAAGAAGGTCTTGGCTACCATCCTAAGAGTAGACATTCCTCCTTCCTATGGAATGTTGCTAAGTAGGAACTCTCGTAAAGATGTGGGTGGAGAGATTCAAATGGATTGGTCACACGCACTCATACTCCGTCCATGGACAAATGAAGAAGTTACTACTGAGAAGGATCCGAGTACATTGTGCGTAAGACAAATGATCCCAAGGCACAAATACTCTATGAGGACAAGGGCCATGGTAATTACATGATTTTATCCTCGATGAAATCCGACCTGTAAAATATCACCTAAAGATCCCAATGGTGTCTGGATTTTAGAATTCAATGGCAAATTGTTCCTCACTGCTCTGGAGCCGGTGTTCTGCTAATATCACTCAAGGCTGCCTCGCACTTTTCATTTAAATTGCAGTTTGAGAACACTAACAACACAAAGCAGAGTATGAGGCTCTCATCCTTGGACCGCAAGTGGCCAAAGAACGAGGTGTTAAAAATCTTTTGGCTCGTGGTGATGCAGAGCTGATTGTGAAGCAAGTCAAGCCTGTTTTGTAAAGAACGGAGGTCAAGCATTATCGGAATCAGGTTTGGGATTCAATTGAATTCCTCGATGCCTTCTCCATCAAGCAATTCCCGTGAGAAAAGAACAAGCAGAGCTGATTCACCTGGCCGTCTCGTGGTCATCATGATTCCTCATCCCGAATTTTCTCAGATAAGTTCACTATGAGATGGTCCACACCTAGTGTCCCCCGATAATACTAATAACTGGCAAGTCTTCAACGACGACCAGCATTTGCTTTCCTTCCTGGAGCTCAAGGGCAATTTTGAACAACTGTATTTCGAAGGAAGTGACAACCTGCCTCGTGAGAGCGTGTCTTCTGACCAAGCCGTCACCCAAGGAGAAGAAACTGATCAGGAAGGGTGCATTAAGCTCAAAGGAAATAAGATTCCCAAAGGTTTGGTGAGTTTGGAGGAGTTGTTTGATAAACATGACAGATACGTGAGATCTAAAGCTTCCATGGACCTCAAAGAATCACCGAGTATGATAAGATTGATATCGAAGTTCGATGGCCCGAAAGTGGTAAATATCGGGAAGTGTTGCACATCGATGAAAGGAGAAGAGCAATTGACCTTCTAAGGAAATATAAGGATGTGCTTGCTTATTCTTACGAAGATCTAAAAGCCTTCAAGTCAAAAGAAATGCAGCACTCTATCCTCTCTGCCGTGAATCAAGCCTTCAAGCGTAAGCAGAGGCAAGACAACCCAAAGATAGTGACACCATATTTCAGAGATTCAAAATCAAGGCTAAAATCATCTTTCCCATTCACCATTCGACTTGATTGCAAACATTGTACCTGTTAGGAAGAAGAATGGTGAGATCCGTGATCGTGTTGATTTCAGGAACTCAATCGGCCTCTCGAAAGATAACTACCCTCCGCCTATGATGGATCAGATTTTGCAAGTGTAATGTGCTCCGAGATGTTATCTATGCTTGATGGTTTTTCTGGATACAATCGTAGAGGTTGACATCGCTGATCAACATAAACAGCCTTCACAACTCCTGGGGTACCTTCGCATAAGAGAATGCCTTTTGGGCTGATTAATGCCGGTGCCACTTTCCAGAGAGCTATGGATCTCGCTTTTGGGAGCTTGAAAGGGAAATGTATTGTCATATACCTGATGACTCCGACAAAGGTTTTCAAAGACAAAAGCAGATCATTTCGATCACCTGGAAACAGTTCTGCAGAGATGTAGAGAGCATGGAATCTCCCTGAATCCTAAAAAATCTGTCTTCTGTGTTACAGAGGGAAAGCTATTAGGACACATTGTCTCAAAGGATGGCATCAAGATTGATCCTGAACGAGTTCAAGCCATCCAACAGATTCCTCTCCCTACTAGTAAAAAGGGCGTGCATTCCTTTTTCGGTAAGATCAATTTTCTAAGAAGATTCATCCCTGATTTTGCTGAATTAACTTTGAATATTTCTCAGATGATGAAAGGAAAGCAAGCATTTGGTTGGTCTTCTGAAGGAAAGGAATCCTTTGAGGGTATCAAGAAAGCTATTGCTAAAACTCCAGTTTTGGCCTGCCCTGATTTCAGCAAGGATTTCATTATCTATTGCTACGCTACAGATAGTACTCTGGCTGCTGTCTTAACCCAGGAAGATCCTGATAAACATGAGCTACCAATTGCCTTCATGAGCTATATCCTGAAGAACCATGAGCTAAAGTACACCATGATGGAGAAGCATGCCTTTGTAGTAGTCAAAGCCACAAGGCCTGCTTTCTATATCCTCAACTCTCACTCTACGGTGCTGGTCCCAGATACGACTGTAAAGTCAATTCTCACGCAACAAGAATTTGGATCCAAGAGGGGAAACTGGGTGGCTAAGGTCCAGGAGTATGACCTTGATATCAAGCCAACCAAGCTGGTTCGGGGAAAAGGTCTTTGCGAGCTCATTGCTGAAGGAGCCCAACATGAGTTATTGGAGAAGAAAGCTGACCTTCCTACTGTTCTATTCCTGAGTTCAGTTGATGAATGGTATGCTGACATCGCCCATTTTCTCACCTACGGGGAATGCCCCTCTCATTTAACTGCTAAAGAAAAGAGGACTGTTAAATTGAGATCAGCACAATATGTATTGTGG
Organism: Taxus wallichiana var. yunnanensis; assembly: GCA_018340775.1. Lineage (NCBI taxonomy): Eukaryota > Viridiplantae > Streptophyta > Pinopsida > Cupressales > Taxaceae > Taxus > Taxus wallichiana. The sequence goes on along the minus strand of CM031239.1, from coordinate 474,483,654 downwards.
GAAAATGCCTTGTTCAAGCGTGGTTTGGACGGGAGATTTCTGAAGTGTGTAGACAAGGAACAACAGAGAAAGTTGCTCTCAGCTTTTCATGATCAGGCATGTGGAGGGCACTATTCATCTACAGTCACAGCTCATAAGATACTCCGTGGAGGGTATTACTGGCCTTCCTTGTTCAAAGATGCATCCAAGTGGGTGGATAAATGTGAGGCCTGTCAGACTTTTGTGGGAAGACCCAAACTGGCCGCTTTGCCTCTCAAGCCAGTTGTGATCGAGGAACCATTTCAACAGTGGGGTCTAGACTTCATTGGTACACTCAACCCTGTTTCTAGTGCGGGACACACTCATGTGCTAACTGCCACTGACTACTTCACCAAATGGGTGGAAGCTATTCCCTCAAGAGCACCACTTCTGAAGTAGTATGCAACTTCATCAAAGAGAACATCTTGGTTAGGTATGGTGTACCTAACAAGATTGTAACAGATAATGCCTCAAACTTCTCCTCAACTGAGATAATGGATTTCTGCTACGGGTATGGCATCTCTCTGGCTCATTCTTCAGATTATTATCCCCTGGGAAATGGACAAGCAGAATCTACCAACAAGAATCTGGTGACTATCATAAGGAAGTTGGTCAACGAATCTCAGTGAAACTGGCATAAGAAGCTTTATGATGCTCTTTGGGCAGACAGGATCACACCTAAAAGAGCCATTGGAATGTCCCCCTTTCAAGTAGTGTATGGAGTAGAGGCTCAATTGCCAAGATGAGTGGAACTACGGCCTTGCACTGATGAAGGCCATCAAGACACTAGTTTCAAAGTGATGCTCGACAAAAGGATCATGTACCTGCACAAACTGAACGAGGATAGATTGGAGGTTGCTGACAGAATATCTGCCCACCAGCAGAAGGTGAAGATTCTGTTTGATAAGAAAGCTAGGAGCAGAGAGTTCCAAGTTGGTGATACCGTGCTGTTGTGGGACAAAAGACATGAACCTCGTGGTAGCCATGGAAAATTTGATTCTCTGTGGCTTGGACCTTTCAAGATAAGACACTTTGCTGGTAAGGACTCTTTCTATCTTGATTACATGGATGGTTCTCCTCCCACTTCCTTATAGTGGGCGCGATTTGAAGTTGTTCAAGTCCTAGTGACTAGGAGTCCCTTTGTATATTATGCATGTGTTTTTGCTTTTTCCGCTTTTGGTGTGTTTCCTTCGCATTGTGTGTGTTGCCCTCTGTATTGGTTTGTTTTCGACTCCGTTGCCCAAGGGATAAGGCACTGGTCTGCTTCACCGAGTTCTCTAAGTTCTTGCCTTGTCTCATTTTTTGAATTTACACCAAGTCATCCCCAGAAGGAGCCAGCTGTTGTCCACTCAAAATTCCCCGCTCTGATAAGAGTAAAATTTCAAAATTTCGAGTCTTAAGTGTTTTTCTCTGAGGTGCCTAAGTCGTGAATTCGAAAAAATTTGTGTTCTGGGTCGTTTTGTGTGATTTTCGGGCCTGTCGGAACTTTTTGTCCCATCTGTCCCAAGTACGAAAGTGTCTTCTGTTCTCCAATCGCCGAAACCTCCAATTTGTCCCATTTTCGGGCCTGTCGGAAGTTTTTGTCCCTAAGTGCCCCAAAGCCAAAATGCAAACTGCTCCATTTTCGGCCGAATCATCCTTCCGCGTACTCGTACTTTCTGCCCCGGAATGTCCCAAGTAAAAGTGCGAGTCGTTCCATTTTAGGAACTTTTCGTCCCGAATGTCCCAAGTCCAAACGGGCTCATTGCTCCATTTTTTGGTGATTCACCCGATTCTGTCCCGAGTTCCAAATTGCTCGTTCCATTTCCGGCCGGTTCGCGGGATCGCGCCCTTCGCGTAATTTTGTCCCAATCGCCCCATTTAAAAAGTGCGAGCTTTCCTATTTCAAGCCGAGCCGATCAGTCAGCGCATGATTTGAACATTTTGTCCCGAATGTCCCAAGTCCAAACGGGCCCCATTGTTCCAATTTCCGAAACACCCGAACCGCGTCCTTCGCGCATTTTCGTCCCATTTGTCCCAAATACATTTGGCGTCTTCTCCTGTTTCGCCCGAGGAGCCGCGTGTTTCGCGATTCGCGCTCTCACTGTCCCAAGCGTACCAAGTGTCATTCACACTTAGTTTTTCCCGCCGACCCGAATATCTGTTTTTCAAAAAATAAATTTAAGTTGCGGCTCGATGCTATCAATCCGAAGATCAAATTTCAAGAAGCGCTTCTGAAGGACGAAACTTTCAAGACGTCGACACATCAGTTTTCAAAGATATCCACCGACATCTTCAAGATGAAACGTCCTGGGTGTGTCCTCGTGGCAAAGACGTGGGAGAGGCGTGAAGAAAACTCAAGCGGCGGTTTCAAGACAGTGGGTCCTTCTTCATAATCTGGACACTGTCTCTCTTCTCCTTTCTTTTCTCTTCTTCCCTTTCTTTTCGTATTACTTGTAATTAGTTAAGGCATTGCAATTGGCGGTCCTTAACTACTCTTTAGTTAAAAGAAACGGTTACGAAGAGTAACTGACTTGTAATCTATATAATGGCCTTTCCACGCCATTTTCCGGGGAGGAAGAACTTGGATATTTGCTGAAAGTGTAAATAGACCTTAAAAGAAATCAATACAAAAAGGGCTTTCCGTTCTTTGTCTATCTGATTCTTGTTGTCTCTGTGTTTTCCTTTAATATTGTGAAGATCATTTTGTTCTTAACTCGTTTGGTCTCTCTGATTGCATACTGTCCAGTTTTGCAAATACAGCGATCTTGTACAACCAAGAAGGAACTTTGTGTCCTTGACTAATAAATTCGAAGAAGGTTATTTATGGAACTTTGTGTCTTTAAATTTAATCTCATTCAAATGATCTTGTCTTAAATCTTTTGAAGCTTCGCATACACGAAGAATTATTCTGCTATCTATAATTCTGAATGTTGCTGTTCTGCTCATCTTCTTATTCTTTTTCCTCAGTCCTTGCGTAGCTGATGATCCTGGTGAAAAGCACTTTCGTAATATCCAAGTTTAACCATAAAATAATGTTCTGTATATTTGTAAATAAGTTCGTTTCAGAATAAGGGAACCTCTCCCATTAAAGAGGAGGGACTTTTCGTCCCTGTCATTGCTCTCTAAAAAGTCCTATTTGACGACTAACAAAGACTACATTTATCGCCAAGAGGGAATCACCTTCAATGATGAGATTTGAATTACTTCTTGCTCTAGATATTTTCAAACCTTCCCAAAGAGCAATGATTTCGCTTCATTGTTAATTGCATGATGGATTAATCTTGAAAACTACTGAAATAAATTTACCAAAAGATTCGTTAAAACTACTCCATACCCTATTTTCCCAAGATTACCTTTGTTAGAGCCATCCAAATTAAATTTGAAAAGTTTCGTTGTGAGAGGATCCTAATGTGAGGGAATGTTCCTCTCTATTTCAAACTTCTTCTCTGTATGCACATCTAGGGTATGAGTGGCCAATTGGCTTGAATGAGGGGATCACTTCTTTCCATGGGGATCACCTCTTTCTTTCAATATTTCATTAATCCATTCTGAAATGACCACTTCTAATATTTGGACTAATCTATGGGAGGAAAGACTTCTTTTTAAAGACCCCTTAGACACCGAAAATCTACACCCCTCATCCTTGTCCAAACCATTACAATGCACCCACCTCCTTGATCAATTAAATACATCGACATTCCACATTTAATTAGTTAAACCTACCTTACACCCCACACCCTCATTAGTTAATTAACACTCAATTCTAAATTAATTAAATATATTAATTAATTTAGGACCATCATTATTTTCCATCCTATTTATCTCATTTTATCTTACATTATCATACATTATCCTATATAATCTTATGATCGTACACCTAATTAATCACTAAATAACCACCTAATACTCATCTTAAAACAAACTTAGCCAAATTGGATAATATCTAACCTATCTTATCATTTCCCTAAACAAATTCGACACATCACTAGCCAACCCGACACTTTCAAACAAACCCAACAAATTCATCCCTTGAAAATACGAACAAGAACCCCGAATTAGCAAGTTGTTCCAACAATTTGCTAAACAAACTCAAATTGACCGAAATCACCGCGATTTGGTAAATCGCCAATGATTATTTAACCCCATTTTTCTCTTTCGGGATCATCTTCTCACATTTTTGGAGCCTGAGTTCTCTATCAGAGTTTATCACTGTTATACTACATCAACGTCAATGCATTATTATCTAGCATTGGCATTCACAATCATCAAGCAATTTTTAGGAACCATTTCAAAGCCTGTTGGTGATCAACAAATCATCATTTAGCTACAAGTTTCATCAATTTCATTCATCATCTTCAAGGTCAGATATCACTTTACATTTCTATTTATACGTTCAGGTATACTTATCTACTAGTTTTTCATCTCATGTTATAATCCAAGTCCTTGGAACATCGTATTTTCAACAATAATTGGTTAGATATTACATTTTTGTTAGTCTGTTATTATCTCCCAGAATCGCCAAAGAATTACTAGAATCGCTTGGGATTCTGTCTACTTTGTTTTCCGAAGCAAGACTCAAATTTCATTTATCAATTGTATTGTATCTCTTTTTTTGCTAACATGTTGACTAGTATGGCTTGTTTAGATGGCAAATAGAGGGTCAAGGTCATGAAATAACTAGCATCAACTCATTACTTGTATCCATCATCCAATTGTTACATTGGGAACAATACAACATTTTACATGATCTTGAGTTGTGCACCATTCACTTTGCCCCTTTGGATCTACTGCAAAACCATCTTTGAATCTACTCAATGAATCCGTGAAGCTACAGATGAATTTTGGGAATCCTACTTTGAGGTTCTACGTATCCGAGCTGATTTAGTATGAATGAAGAGGAATTGAGCTCGAGACTCGAATCTGAAGATCAAACTGATTGACCACTCAGATTCTAATTTTGATTCTGATACCGAATACGGAAGAGGAAGAGTCGGAATACATTTCGAGTTCTTTAAGAAAGATTCCACTGCAGACGAGAATTCATATTATTTTGAAGAAGAAGAACCAGAAACCACTAGAGAAGAGAGTTATCCATCCTCTGAGAATTCAGATACTGATTTGGATTCTGATTTCTAAGCATAGTTCATATCTATCGTTATTTATCAATTATATGTTTGTAATAAACTTGAAACTTATCACAACATTTACCATTTATTATTTATCATATATCATGACTTGTTTTTCAATCACTTGATTGTAAAAGCGGATTAACACCCTTGTCAGGAATTCATTTGATTCTGCAAGGGTTGGCCTTTTCTAGGCAATCCGCTTGATATTATATTAATCATATTTTGTTTAGTGTCGGTGATTTGTAGGTATTCTCATAGGAAAGGAGCTTACATCTTTGCATATATGGAGCGCAACCATCAAGCATCATTCATCCACATGTGGGTATCACTAAACCCCATCATACTAAGGTTAGGTAAGTTTTATTCTCTTGCTTATTAGGTTAAGTTAAAGAGGTAAGATTTATTCATAACATCTTGGCATGCCTTAGTGGGACCCAGTCCCTTATATTATTGTTAATTTCATTAAAATATCATCTTTTTTATTTTTTTTTTCGTGTGTGAATCACCTCGTGAATGATTGAATGAATCGCCTGTGATTGTATAAATCGCCAGCAATTTATTTGTGTATTTTTTTTATTGCCTTGTAGTGTTTTTTGCTTCTTGTTTGCTACTTTTTGTTTTTTGTTTTTCCTAACCTGTTTGCAGGTTGTTGTTTTTGGAGAGATTATTTGTTGGGATTGTTGGATTGCCTTCTTTAAAAATTGCTAAAATAAAATAAAATAGGAGCGTTTAGTTGTGAGTCCTAAAAATTTCCTATTTGTTTCCAGTATTGCATTTTGGTTGATTGTCTTCATCGAAACAATATTTCAATTTGGGTTTTAAAATGAACCATTCATCCTTCTTATTTCACATAGTATTAATTAGGAAGGTAATCTATTGCATTCACTTTCCTTTCCCGCACACATAACAAACCACTAAAACATCAAAACACATTTAAAAATTCCTACCTAGGTGGATACCTACTTGGATTTGATCACCAAGAAGAGAAGTCGACTTAGTGTTCTAGCCGAGTATAATCATCTATCTATCGGTATATATTGGCTAAGCACCCAACACCCTTATCTGCGGGACCATGAAGTGAGGGGGTAGGCCCCAATACCACGCCTGTATCGGTAAAGTGGCAATACAAAGTTGGCCTCACGTACCTTCGGGTATATCGAGGAATCAACCCTTAAACACACTGAAACCAACCATAGCTTGCCATTTCCTAGGACCTTTGTAAGCCATCTTACACATTTCACTTTTTGTAATCAAATCAAGAAAATCTAAAAATCCATTTTGATTGCTTTTGCTTGTTGTTTGTAATTCACCCATTTAGTAATTTTTATTTTTAGGTGATTGTGTTTTTTTGTGTGTTTGTTTACAATGGTACAAACAAGACAACAAGTCATGCAACCAAACTTCTGAAACATGTCTCAACCATTATCCACACCCTTACAACAACAAATTCCACTATCTACTCCATTGTCTACCTCGTTATCTACTCCTCTATCTACACTGCATTACAACATCACACTCCCTTATCCTCATCTTTCTCTACACCATTACAACACCAAATACCATTTTCTCAACCAATTATGTCTACTCCTCTATTTGATGCTCAATGAACTTGGAATGAAATAGAAGAACAAGTTAATGAGGAAATGAGACAACGTCTCTTAGATTCTTCTCATCAGTTTCGCAATCAAATTTTCCATACATCTGAACAAGAAGAAACTAAGAAACCATACTCCCTAATTCACAATCAAAATCTTTTGAACCCATTTTCTTTGAAAGAGGAGAGCTTGTTTTCAAAGAAATGTTGGATTCAAACCCCATTGTTCTCAATGCATATCTAGTAACTAGGGGTGTTCAACTCCAACCGTTCACACTCGAACCATTCTCAAACATTCATGATCCTTTATCTGGCTCTTCACAACAATTTGAACCCAAACCATCTTCAAACATTTTGGATCCTTTATCTAGTTCTTCGCAAAAATTTGAATCTAAACCATTTTCAAGTATTCCTGATTCTTCACATCCTATCGATTCAAACCAACAATCTATACCGAACCACCGCCTTATGTCCCTGATCCTTCATCTAGGGTTTCACATCTTATTGATCCAAACTACCAACCTATCATTCAACAAATACATTCATATCCACCTTTAAGTCAACCTAAAACATCAGAAGTTACGTCTTCCATTCCTATTCTTAGTCTTCATATGGTTTCCTCTCAAGACACAACCGCCCAACAACATACATCCTCACCGAGCCTTCTACTAGTTCAACACCTCTCTACAAAGCAATACTAGAGCTTCATTATCTACTCCTCCAAAGATCCTCAGTTACCCAAACACCTCCAATGAGTTTTGTTGTCACTTCTATTATTATATCTCAACTAGTTAGCAGTATTCAGAATATCACTATGACCATTCTGACATATATTCTCTTGATCAATACTAGTGTTATCACTACCACTCACCCTATTTCACAATACATACCACAACCATCACAACCATTAATCTCCATACCACAATTTGCTCCTACTCAAAGTATTCCACAACAAGCACCATCTTATGTTGCCTCTGTTATGCCCTTTCAACAACCACCTCCTTATTCACAACCACACCCTTACCAATATATACAATCTTCACAACCTTTAGCATCTCAACAAACAAGACATTCCACAAAAAAATGTCCCACAACAAAACATTCCTTCACAACAATACATCCTCAAAAAATATTCCACAAAGAATATTCCTCCCCAACAATACATCCCTCAACAAAACATCTCAAAATAAAACATTATACTTACTTATAACGTTTCTCAAAAAAGCATTTCACAAAAAATATCCCTTCACGATAGAGCATTCCTTCACAACAGTATATTCCTCAACAAAATATTCCACTTCAACAAAACATTCCACTCACTTCTAACATCCCACAAAAAAATCCCACAAAGATAATATACCACAACAAAATGTTCTTTATCAGCAAAATGTACCTCAAACAACATTCCTTATTAGCGTAACATCCCTCAACAAACATTACCAAATGTACTCACAATCGAGCCATTTTACATTTCAACTTGGCTCATCCTCACAAGAACCGGCACAAATTGATCCCCTTCAAGCTCTCATGAACCGTATATCCAATCTAGAAGCTACCTCATCTACACCTAAAAATGTGCTCTCATACAATCAAATCTGCAATGAGCCTATTCATCCCTCAATCTCGTACAAAACATATCCACCTCATTGGGAACTTCCAAAATTTATTAAATTATTTAGCAAGGAAGATCCTCAACAACATATTCGTGTTTTTGCCATGCTTGTTATCTAATAGCCCATGATCAAGACCTCATGTTGAGGACTTTTCCCATGTCCCCTGAGCCCCTTGTTTGGTAAAATAACATTCTGCAATATTCCTTTTCTCCTTTGCACAACTCGCACAATTGTTCTTATAACACTTTTCTATAAACATATCCCGAAAGTCACTATCAATGACCTTTATTCTATCAAATAGTTTGAGGATGAATCCATTGCTGATTTTGTTGCCCATTGAGGGGTACAATCAATCAATTATCTTTTTGTTACCACAAGCTAAATTGATTGAGGTTTTCTCATCAATCTTGTGCCAAACATATTTCATCAACATTACAAATTCAATCATTCAATACCTTTGATGAATCTTTAACCATGGCCCGTAAATTGGGCTCGCGAGCTCTGCGGAAGACGGTCATGTCAAGCTTCATCCTAAAAATCCACAAACTGAGTTTCCATCTAATTCATCCTCTAGTCCTCGACAAATCCAAATCAACTACTAATGTCATAGTAGTCAAATCCTCTCCTAAGGAAAACCCCACTACCGAATGTTCTCATCCACAACGTAATTACACACCAATAGGAGAGACTTATAGTGTGGTCTTTGATAAATTACTCGCTACAAATATGATAACTCTCCCACCTATTCGACCCATTGATACACATCGTATCTAAGCCCTCTTGGTATCGAGATAATGACTATTGTAAATACCATAGGGTCAAAGGACATGACATTGAAAGGTGTCATACGTTTCGCAATGTTCTTCAAGACTTGATTGACAAGGGTGAACTTCACTTGGATAATCCAAATGCACCCCCAAATCAAAACCTTGACATATTTAAACAACCCTTTCCAAATCATCCTCCATCTACTGATCAACCACAAACAAATGTTGTTCATGCTCACCACACCATTAATACCATTACTAAAATAACACTTATTCTGAATCCGAACCAACATCTATGGAATTAATATCTACATCTATCGAACCAACAACCATATGTATTGAACAAACATCCATATCCACACAATCAACAACAATACACACCGAACCTAGATCTCGTATCTACCGAATACCCATTTGCCATCAACACAACTGAAACTATCCCTCCATCCTCATCACAGGTTATTACCAAATCTATCTCCCCACCAATCATATCCTCTATTATAGTCACACCCACAACTACACATTCATTTACAAATATAATTATGATACCTCTCGAAACATTTATGACACAAACACCTCCACCTAAGGAAATTACAAGTCACATTCGTCCTCCATCTACAAAATCAATTATCTCTACATCAACCAATCCCAAAACTAAAAATCCACAACTCATTTGGATCTCATCAATCGCATTATTCAAACCCCCTTCCTTCATCAAAAACTTCCTCTACATCCATACCTAGCTCATCCAAACCACCAAAAGGCCTCACAAACAAGGTATTGTCCAAGTTTTCAAAATCCCTTCTTATACCTTCCCTAAACCATATCGATTATGTGGTCCTCGGCCTTTTCTCCCACCTCCTCCTAGAAGGGTCATTTCAACTCCTAGTAATCATCTTGTCGTTCCACGTCCAAGACCTCCTTATCAATCTTCCCCACTAGGTCCTCGTCCCCCATTTACTTTACTATCTAGGACTCATCAACAACAAAAATTCAACGACACTTAATCAATGTCGTATTACCACTAGAAGATAAGGTACCTAAAACTTCTTCCCGTCCACATCAGAACCTAAAGGATGTTACGCAACATTCTAGATGACCTTCTCCAAAAATCACTCATAACATTGCCACCACCAAAATTATCAGATCCACGAATGGAAACCCACATGGTATGATTACAAAGCATCTCGTGTGATTATCATAGAACACGAGGTCATTCCATTGAGAATTGTAAAGCCTTTCACTTGATTGCATAGAAGTTGGGAGATCCGAGTTCCCTTCCTATTGAATCACATGCAACATCAACATCAGCATCGTTGTCACCTTCATCTAAATCAAACAAACCCATGTCTAAACCTCCTTTTCACTAGGTCAATGTCATACATATCACTACACGTTCACATAATTACAACACAAACCCATCTGAGCCTAAGAAAGGTAAAAATTTCGTAGCCATACTTCCTTCCCCCCGAAATAATTTCTCCATCAAATAAATCCAAAGTGTCCACCCATGTAGCTCTCGAAACATACGGTCAAACAATGTCACCAAAACTAACATTTTCATCCTCACGCACCACCTTTTCCATCTACCACAATGCAAAAGGTTGCCATTAAACAATTACTCTCATTAACATGTCACTATACGAATTGATACAAACATCACCTCTTCATAAACAAGCCATGATTGAATCCCTCCGATCAATAATAAGACCTTCGAAGATCCTTCATCCTTTAAAAATTGTGTAGGATCCTCAAAGCATCTACCCCATATCATTGAACCATCCGAAATAGCCTCTCTTAAACCGAGAAGATCGTGACTTACCACTTTTCATCACTTTGCTCAAATTAATGACATCCATATCAAAAGGGTAATGATTAATAGTGGCGCTATTATTAACATTATATCCTCATTCCCTTTTGATTAGCATAAGCTACCAAACACAATTATCGCTCAAACTCCAGTCTTACTATGATCCTTCAATGACACTATCGCACCTACATTAGGCATCGTTATCTTACCACTTAAAGTTAGTGTTAAAACCTTGCGTAACTCTTCTACATCATAGAAGGAGAGTTTCAATATAATATGTTACTAGGACGCCCTTGGATACGCACCATGCATTACATTCCATCAACTCTCCATCGTTTCCTTAAATATGAACATGAGGGTCAAACATTCACCATTCCTGCAGATCCAAATCCTTTCATTGATTGTTACATGATGTATCGTCCAAACAATGTACTTGTTCCTAATTCCACATCTGAATCATCTAATGAAGCATCTACTAGCATGTCCATACCTTCCTCTAAACTACCAAATGATTCCTCCTCAATGATGTCATACAATGCCTAACATTAGGGGAATACCATCTTCTCATGTTTAATCACATTCCTTCACCTAAGACTTATGGTCGCCCTAACAAACAACCCACATATGACCCTAATGTAGGAGATGTTATCTCTTACGGTCTCGCTTATCTCAAAACAAATATTGTCTATGGGGGACTTGATTATCCTTCATCCCATACAATTGATCAACACCATGTCATGCCTTTTACATCAGATTTCAAATCTTTAGATAATCAAATTTTCACTCGCATGTATCTTCATCGTTGTGTGTGGAGAGGTTTTGGCCTTAGTCGTTATGAACAAGGAATGCATGATGTGGTTATCCAACATTCCCTTAAAACTTATGAGAAATATGGTTTAGGTTATAAGAAACCTAACTCCAGAAACATTCGAAGCCACTACATCCAAACCTGCCACATCCATGCTCATTACTGAATTAGACCCGTCATCACCCACAACCCTTGAAGATCCCATGGATTTAGATGATGTTGTACCCATCCCGCCTAACATTTTTTTAGTCAATACTATATCCTTAGGACCGCTCACTTATCAATCCAACCATACCATTAAACAACTTCCTCTTATTTGGCCAGAAATGGTCAAAGAAGATTCACCTGTCATAGATATCCTTCAATGCAATGATGACTAGGACATCCTTTCCCATATGTGAGCTAAGGATAACTTTCTCAAAAAATCCTTACCATCTGATACACCAACTCTCCTTAACGAATCCACCATCAACGTAAACTTAGGAACCTCTCAAGATCCTCGCATAGTTAAAGTCGGTCAATCACTAAATCCACAGGAGTTGGATGACTTTACCGCATTTTTATCAAAATATTATCAATCCTTTTCTTGGTCATATAGTGATATGCCCAGAATCGATCCCAATATTGTTTTACATAATATTGTCACATATCCAAATGCTAAGCCAATTAAACAAAAACTCTGTAAGATGCATCCACGCATACCTCTTCTTGTTAAAGAATAGTTACAACACCTTTTATCAGCTAACTTTATCATACCCATCAACTATCCACGATGGATTTCAAACATTGTTCCCGTAACCAAATCCTCGAGCAAGTTACGTATTTGCACACACTTCAGGGATCTTAATCTTGCTTTTCCTAAGGATGATTTCCCTCTTACAAACATAGATCAGCTCGTTGACCTAACAATTGTCTATGAAATGCTTCCCTTATGAATGGTTTTTCAGGTTATAATCAAATTCTTATCGCCACCGATGACCAACATAAAACCTCTTTCATTACACCTTGGGAAACCTTCTACTACCATGGCATGCCATTTGGCCTTTAAAATGTAGGAGCTATGTATCAACGTCTTTATGACTTACATCTTTCATGACCTCATTCACAAAATAGTCAAAGATTATGTTGATGACCTTTTAGGAAAGTCCAAACAATGCAAAGATCATCTTGACGTTCTTGAATCCATCTTCACTCATCTCATTCAATATTGTCTTCATCTCAATCCCGAAAATGTGTTTTCGGTGTCCTCACTAGAAAACTTTTAGGATTCATCATATCTATCCGAGGTATTGAAGTTGACCCAGAAAAGGTTAAAGCCATCATTGAAATGCCTCTCGCCATCTAATCTTACACAATTGCATAGTATTCAAGGTAAATTACAGTCCATTTGACGTTTTATATCACAACTTTTTGACCGTTGTCAACCATTTCATCATCTTCTCTGTAAAGATGTTGATTTTCACTAGGATTCTTGATTGTCAGAAAGCCTTTGATGAGATTAAACAATATCTTTTATCACCACCAATGCTTACTCCACCTCGTGAAGGAGAGTCATTTTATTTATACATATCTACTTCCACACATGCTCTTGGAGCCATGCTCGCTCATCGTGATAATCAAGGTCATAAATAGGTTGTATATTATATCAGCCACACACTCCATGAATATGAAACCCGTTACACTGAAGTTGAAAAGCTATGTTGTGCTTTATACTTTGCCATTTCCAAGTTGCATCATTATCTTATTAATCACAAAACATATGTTGTCACTAGCTTCAATCCCCTCAAAACTATATACTCTAAACCATATCATAGTGATCGTATCACTCGATGGCTCATGCTTATGACTGAGTTTGACCTCGAATTCATATCACAAAATCTATTAAGGGACAGGCCATTGTAGACCAACTTGTTGACACTCCCTTACCCGACAATCAACTTCCTCATGAATACTTTCCAGATAAATCCATCAATAATGTCGATGAATATGAATTTATCCCTATCAAAATGACTCTTTTCTTTGATGGTTCTAAATGCCAGGAAGGGGGAGGAGCTGGTATTGTTATCATACCTCCTTGGGGTATTCCTATTTCGTTATCATTCAAACTTAACTTTGAATGCACTAATAATATGGTTAAAGATGAAGCTTTAATCATGGGCCTCACGACCGTTATCCTCCTAGGTGTTCATATCTTAGACATCTATGGAGATTCACAAGTTGTTATCAGTCAAGTCAAAGGAGAATATCAGTGTAAAAATGAAATCTTACAAAAATACAAAGCCAACGTTGAATTTCTCCTTAGCGCTTTTGATCATTACACTATCTAAACCATCCCACGATCCTCTAATAAGTTTGCGTGATACAATGGCATCTTTAGGAGCCCTCATCCCATTAGAAACAGAATAGTCAAAAGACAACACTAAAGTATCAGTCGTTGTTTAATGATTGGAGTACCCCTCACATCAAAATTAACTTCCTCCTATCAACATCATTGACGATAACCCAACTGATTTGTGGTATACTCATATATACGATTATCTTTTTGAATCAAAAATTTTGTGATTTATCATGTAACACTAAACGATCATTTCTTCAACATTTCACTTGTTTTGTCATTATCGGTGGTATCCTTTACAAACATAGTTTTGATGGTATCTTATTAAGGTGCCTTAAATCACATGAGTCAACTAAAGCAATCGAAGAAGTCCATGATGGAGTTTTTGAAGGACATTTCAATGGAAATGTTAGTGCAAAATCACAGCACCCCTGGATGTTGATCAGATTTCTAGTTTGATCATACTAGCATCCAGTGTGATTGCACAACATGGAAACCTCTCTCCAAGTGTGGGACTTGTGAAACTGAGAGAGGAATCTCCAGATTAGAGGCTGGTTCCTCAAACTCCTCTGATTAGATCTAATGCTTGCACAACTACAGAGGTTCAGATCCTAATCCTACTCTAAATTGCAAGGAGACAGGGATAGAAGTGCAAAAATTGAAACTAACTAAAGATGGTGATGCACCAAAAGGAGTGGTGAATATTTTTGTCATGCAAATAGACACAAACCAAAGATTGCAACATAAAACATACACAGGCTGATAAGATATAATTTAGGATCTGAAATGAAGCAAATAATACAAACAAAGGACTGAAACCCATTCACAAAGTTTGCATTATCATTTCCAATGTCAAAAAACACTGCATTACAACCTCAGAGAGGTAGAAAACCTATTACAATCTTTGAAGAGGTCTGATTCTTGCAACAATCACTTGTTGGAGGTGAAAGAAGAAGTTTTTGCTATGCCAAAAGTGTTCCACCCTCAAGAAATGAGCCAAATCTGGCTTTTACATTGCATGGGTCGAGCCCAGGAGAGAGAAAACGTACAAAACATGGGAGCTCATTCCTCATTGACTGCAAATGCATTAAATCGGCATGGGGGACCTTACAAACCCATACCCTGTCATTTTTAACCGAAATGGAGGAGAATGAGACCCATCCGCATTAAATTTAGTCGCTGAAATATCATTTCGGCCATGGACACGTACTGCAGATCCATTTCTGAATTTTCTCTCTTGAAACTGAACCAAAATTAGAGATTGCCCATGGAATCCTATAGAGAATTTCATAAGCTTTCCAATGATATGAAGAACATGCAAATCCGAGCTCTGGATCAAAAGATATGAAGGTCTGAAGTTTTAGGGCAAAAACGGCTCAAAAACGGATTTTGAATTTTTCCCCGCGCTCTGCCACTTGGATGACACGTGTCGGGCTCTGAATGGCTGCGCAATTCTCTCTCCTCCACCTTTCCATGGGTTTCCCTTTGAAATTTGACGTTTTTATCACTTTGGAGAATTTTCCATTTTTTCCCCGCGTCCCCGCCACTTGGGACACGTGGCATGCTTTGGTTGGTTGACAGGGGCGCGGGGAAGACCTTTGCTTTTTAGTTTTTGGCCGAGAATTTTGCAAAAACTTCAAAGTTCCCCTGAGCTCCACACTTCTCTGCTCCATTGGACACGCATCCTCTTTTTATTGGCTTGGGCCAACGCTCCAACTCGCTCCCTTTAAAACTTGCATCGAACACTTAGCCAAAATTCTATTTCGCTCCCCGCGCCGCGAACTCCCCGGCCCTTAGGACACGTGTCCTATTCTGATTCATCCGCGGGCCTGCCGGCTTTTCACGTCCCTCACGTATTTTTGGCCCGGGTGTCCCAACCCTCTGGGACAAATTCCTCCGATCCACCCGATTCGGGCTTCCCTGTCCCTCTTTGAGGCGAAGACACTAGTGTGATTTGATTGGCTCTTCGGCTCCTTCGGCTTTCCACGTCCCACACGCGTCCCTTTGTTCCAAGTGTCCCATGCGAAAGTTCCTTTACACCGGCCGATCCGGGCGGTTCGTGTCCTTCGCGTCCTCACGGCCCGGATGTCCCACTGCTTTACTGCACAACAGCTTAGTCAATTTTTTTCACCTTGGCCGGTTCGCCTTTTCAGGCGTCCGCACGTCCCCACGGCACGGATGTCCCTTTCGCTGCGTGGACCGCTGGAGGATTTTTGGCCGGTTCGCGCCCCGATGTCCCAACTGTCCCAAGGGCCGCCTAGACCAGGACTTAGCCAATTTTCATGATTTTTTCCCCAACTTGATTTTTTGCAATTTTTTCACCCTTTTTTAGAACTTGCTCTTTTCTTCTTGGGACGGAGAGTTAGAAAAATCCGAGGGACCCGAAACATGATTTTTTGCCTTGAATCAATCTATCTTGCTTGGGACCGAAGAATTTAATGCATGTTATCAAAATTACCCTGGGGGTGAATTTTGGATAACAATTTGGCGACTCAGTGGGGTCATCTGCCTGCTAGATGAAAAGACCAGTAGCTGAAGCAGTCCATTGGGCATGGAGTCATCAAATATTCTATTTAGAACCCCAACTGACTCAGTATGTGCAAGGAGGAAGATGGAATATCACCTGATGGAAGCAAGGACTACAAAACATCTCCATGGACTGCAAGTTGTGCCAAAGCACTTAGGGAAAACAAAACTAACCTACAACAAAACAATGTGCACAAGCACTTGGAGGAATGAAAATCTAATATAATATTTACAAGTTAGTGAATTTCCTTCTAGAAGTAACGCTTGAGATAGATTCCATTGATTGGAATCTGCAGTTCTTCACCATCCAATGAGGCCAATTAGAAAGCATTGTTGTTCTTGCACTTCATGACCATGTATGGGCCACTCCAAAGGGCATCAAATTTTGAATGCCTTCCCGGTTTTGCTCTATCCACATCCCATTTCAACACTAGATCTCCAACCTGAAAAGATCTATCCTTGGCCTTCCTATCAAAGGTCTTTTCGATCAAAGCTTGATCCTTTTCCATTGCTTGGGATGCTCGATTTCGATCTCTTGCAGCTCCATCAACTCTGCATACCTCACCTCCATGGGCTCAAACTCTAACAACTCCAGCTGCTTCATGAGTTCCAATGTTGGCAACTCAAGTGACATGGGCAAGATTTCCTCTCTTCCATAGACAAGTTTGAATGGAGAGTTACCTGTGGATCTTTTGGGAGTTATCCTATCATCCCATAAGGCTGATTTCAGTTTGGTATGCCAAGACCTCTGATTCTCGTCAAGAGTCCTCCTAATGATCCTCAACAAGTTCTTGTTTGTAGACTCGGCCTGGCCATTACCTTGAGGGTAATAGTTTGATGAAGTGCTTAGGTAGATATCGTTCTTGACAGCCCACTCAGTCACCTTGGATCCAATGAATGCCAATGCATTATCTGAGATTATTGTAGTAGGTACACCAAATCTGGTTGTTATCCCCTCATAAAATTCTAAGATGCTAGACTCATTTGCCTCTTTGAGTGAACCGCTTCATCCATCTCGGTGAAGTAGTCTGTGGTTTGTCAAAATCCATTTGTGCCCTTGGCTTCAATTGGGATTAATGACTCAATGAAGTCCAAACCCCATTGCATGAATGGCTGGTCAACTGAGATTGGATGTAATGGAAGGGCAGCAAGTCTCTCTTTTCCTGTGAAGAATGCACAATTCTTACACCTCTTGATCCATGCATAGCAATCACTGAAGATTTTAGGCCAATAATAACCAGCCTTCATGATTTTTAGAGCTGTCACTCTTGGTGAAAAATGGCCACCAGCTGGTCCACCATGGAACTCTTCCAACACCCTTTGAATCTGATTTGTGCTAATGCATCTCAAAGAAGACTCCATTCACATCTTTCTTGAACAAAATTCCATCAACAATGGCATACGGAATACCTGCAATTTGAAGTGTCTCCTTTGGGTCTTGTTCATCTCCGTGAGGCATAGGCCTATGCCTAGGAAGTACATTATATCTTAGGTCCAGCAAGGAGTGGGGGCAGCATTGTCTTCCTCTTAATTGCCACTTGGCTCATGGCTGTCCTGGACTGTCAAAATAGCCTCTTCTTCATTGCATACTTCTTTTTGCTTCCCCAAAACCAGCTGCTCACACAATCCTTTCCCTCTTACCAGCTTGGTGATCTTGATCTCAATGTCATACTCCATGACACGGGTGATCTAACCTGCCCTTTTCTCATTCAAATCCTTGTTGAGGAGGAAGTCCTTAACCCCAGCATGCGAGACCAGCAACTGGACCTTGTTGTTTGAGACTAAATGCTTGAATTTCTTCAAGCTCCTGATTACTACAAGTACATGCTTCTCAATAAAAGAGTACCTCACCTCATAATCATCTAGGCTCCGGTTGAAGAAGGCAATTGGCTGCTCATCATTATCCTTGTTCTGCTATACCAAAATGGCAGAAATAGTGTCATTACCTCCAAATGCATAGAGGATGAAATCCTTGGAGAAGTCCGGGTTGATGAGAGTTGGTGCTTGGGAGATGGCTTCTTTGATTGCTTCAAAACTCTCCTTGCCTTCTGCTGTCCACTTGAAAGCCATGCTCTTCTTTAACATTTTGGTGATGGGCTTGACAAGGGCTGCAAAATCTGGGACAAACCTCCGAACAAAGTTTATCCTTCCCAAGAAACTCTGAAGGGCTTTCTTGTGGCTTGGCAATGGTAGTGCTCTTATGGCTTCAACCCTTTCTGGATCAATTGCTAATCCTTCTTTGGAGACAATATGGCCAAGGAGCTTTCCTTTATGTGCAAGAAAGATACACTTCTTAGGATTCAAAGACACTCTAAATCTCCCGCACCTCATGAAGACTTGCCTCAAATGATAGAGGTGGTCTCGCTGCATTTTTGGAAAAAAAGTGATATCATCAAGGTAAATCAACACCACGTTGTTAATCAAACCTTTGAATGCCATGTCCATTGCCCTTTGGAAGGTAAAGCACTAAAGCGTTGGACAGCCCAAATGGCATTTTTCGTATGAAAAAGTTCCCATTTGGTTGTGAAGGCTGCCTTGAACTAGTCCTCTTCCTTCACCATAATTTGATTGTAGCCTAAGTAGCCATCAAGTAGTGAAAACCTCTCGAGCCACCACAACTTGCAAGATTTGCTCCATGGAAGGGAGTGGGTAATGGTCCATGAGAGAGGCTCTATTCAAGTCTCTCTGAAGTCAACACACGCTTGATCTCTCCACTCTTCTTTTCGATTTGGAACTAAGTTGGCAACCCAACTAGAATGCTTGATTGGGAATATGATCCTTGACTCAATCAGATTGTCCAATTCTTTCCTCATGAGAGGCTCCATGTGTGGATTGACTGGTCTTTGTTTCTACCTAACAAAGATTAGTATTTGGATCCAATTCGATGGTATCTTTGAGCTAAGTTGGGATTAAAACCTTCAAGTCTTCATAGCTCCAAGCAAACACACATGTGGGGAACTCTTGACACGGTTGTATGAACTCATACCTTTCTTATTCAATTGTCATCCTTCCAATTTGCAATGGTTTGTTCTCTTCTACCAAGATGGATACCTGAATCCTCTCTCTTGACTCCGAATGTTTGCCTTCTCCTTTCTAAACTCGATCATTAGGGTTAAAAATGGACTCCAAAGTGATAAGTCCCTTGGGTAGCTTGTTAGTTCTGTTTGTACTACTTGGTCACCATCTTGTTGTTCCAATTTTTCTTGATTCTTGGCCGAGAACTCAACTTCTTCTTCTTGCAAGAAATGGATGATTTCTTGGTCATTCTCAAACACTTGCCAACTAACATTGTTATCCTGCATCAAGGCCTCACAATCATGTGGATGTTTGGTTGTACCTTGTCTTGTGGAATGCTTTCCAAAATGTCAAAGGCTGCCCCTCACTGCAAGCCTCACAGCACTGCCAGACTTGATTCTCTTTCCTAGGAATGGATTTGATGCCAAACCCTCAAAATCTTCCATGAGGTCCCACACCATGTTCTTGTAGCACTTGAGTAGATCATTCTTGGCAAAGCATGTTATCCCCGACCTGATTTACAATCAATTCACTATCCCCAAAGACTTGTAAGTTCTTTATTTTCTTCTTTATTGCCCAATGCATCCCTTGCACCAAGGCTTCATATTCAGCAGTTATTGGAGCATATAAACTGAAATCTAAAAGCTGAATAGTACTTTATTCCTTGAGGTGAAACAAGCATAGCTCCACCTCCCGCACCTTGTCTACTCCTTGATCCATCAAAAAAACAGCTGCCATACCTCATTGTCATCTTTGTGGTTTGGCTTGGTGATCTTAGGAATAGGCTTATTTTCTTCATGTATGCAATAGACCCCTAGCTCGATTCTTCCACTTCTTGATAAGGATCAAATGCATGTATCTTGTTTGCCCATTCATCAAGAGTTAAATCCGGGATGCTTCCAACCTTAGTGTCACTTCATCGGTGCTTGGGTGATCTTCTTGATCAAATCTTTGAGCAATTGGCATTAATATGACTTGGAGTCGAAGGCTCAATGTGAAAGTTTGCAATAGGTTCGACTCGATTGTAGCCTTAGTTCCATACCTCGTTCGAATAGCATGTGTAACCAATCGGTAGACAAATATCCCCAATCTTGGCTGTGAAGTCCCTTGACAAGCATAGGGCAAAGAGTGGTGGAAGGTCTATGATGATACATCTTGTAAAACAACAACATTTGGGCGCATGCAAGGTAAGACTCAAATTTCTAATCACTCCAAACAGTTGCTACTGTTGTCCCATCCACCTTGCACCATCCCTTTGGATGTTGTTTCATACGGAGCCCTAGTTGATCAGCTATTTGTTTAGGCATTACCGAGCTACTTGCCCCGGAGTCTATCATGTAATTATGTACTAGCTGATTTCCAATGATTAATGAAACATAGAAAGGAGGGGGCTTCAACATTTTACCTTGTTGTCCTCCATGATTTCCCTCAGGCTGGGCAGCATTTGTGAGCACTTTGTCTTGCATCTGAACTTGCTGATTCAAAGTTGGCCAGTCCTTCATGGCAGCTTGTAGCAGATCTCTTTGGCCTGGGATAGATAGGGATTCCCACATTGATATATTGACGTTTGTCTTCTTCATCTGATCAATGATACTGAATGGAGATGAAGTATCCCTCTGTTGTCCCTTGGTTTGCACATTCACTCCTTGCATGTGGGCAGCAACAACTAGTATTTGAGTTGGCCTAGGGGTTGTTCTTGGCTGCCCTTGTGCATTTACAACCGGATTTTGTTTGCCAACCACTTGTGGAACCATAGAAGGTCGTGGATTGGTTGGGGCTAATGGTTGTTCTTCACCCAAATTCCTCCTTTTTGACCTTGTGTTGGCTGCAACACCTTGAGACACCGCTGTTTCATGCCACAAAATCCTCTGCTTGCAATTTACCAATGTGGTGTCATTTGGGGCTGATTCTTTGTTGGAATGTTTCTTGTTGTTGGCTGCTTTCTTGACTGCTCTCACCCTCCACACCAGTAGTTGTCACCATCAATGCTTGATTCAAAGCACCATTGAAGCACATGGATTGGTTATGAGGCTCATTGCATAGAAAACACCAATCATACTCCTGAGCAATGTTGTTTTATGTTGGCACCAATGCCTTAGAGGTAGATATGGCATTTGGATTATAGGGCTGAAATGGTCTATTGGCAAGAGGCCTTGTTTGATTCATATTTGCAGCTAGGTTAGGTGGCCTTTGTGGTTGGTATGGCTGCTGTTAGGGTGAGCTTGGGGTTGATAAGAAGGTCTAAAACCTTGGGTTTATTGCCTCTTAAGAGTAACCAGCTCATTGCCTAGGTTTTGCAATTGCTTCATGACTTCTTAAAGCTCATTTGGGGCACTTGGAGATGAAGTGGAAGCTTCATTTGAACTCTGATTTCTAGGAGTGGGAGAAGGAGCCAAATTAGGTGCTTGATTGGTGTTTGGACTCTCTAAACTTGGAAACAATGGCATGGGAGGTCTAGGGGCAAGTTTGCCAGCTTGGATCAAACAATTTTCAGCCCTAATGGCAATGCTATAAGCCATAGGGATAGTTATGCCTCCCATGGACTGAATCAACATAGAAATATCAGAATTTAGAGCTTTGAGATAGTAGAGAAAAGCACCTTCTGCTATTGGCCTGATTGCCACTGGAATTCTCTCCCAAGTCTTTTGAAATCTGAAGTTGAAATTCTAATGCCATTGGGAGTGATGGTTGTCACCGCTCCAAAGAGACAAGTTGTCTCCCTTTTCTCCAAATTGCTCATGAAGTGCTATACACACTGATTCTAATTTGTGATGAACCAGCTCCAAGGCTCCTAAACCATTACAATGCTTTCCCCTTGAATGAAGACGCCAAAGAACTTGATGACCACTTGCATCTCATTGATTTCATGAATTACACAAAGGTTAGCAATATCTTTAACATGATCACTGGAGTAGTCCGATTTTCTCTAGTGAAGTAGGGAATGTTCTTCAAGGATGCAATAGGAATTGGATGTTGTACATTGAGGGCAAGTGGGTTACTACTTGTGAAGTTGACATAAGGGTTGTTTTGTGCCATTCTAATTGGTCTTAAAACCCTTGTTGGTGAATGAAAGGCCTACTAGGTGGAGGAGTTGAGAGAGTTCTTTTTGGTGGAGATGGAGACCTTTGAATCCTTCTTCCTCTTTTCCTTCTTCTTGGAGATAATTGCAGGTATTCAAACAGCACCTCTTCTTCTCTAGCTCTTGACCTTGTGGTGATTCTTCTCATGAGTTTTCATGCCGCACCTTGCTGAAACCAGTTGATTCTTCCCTTGGATTCGCGAGATATGCAAATAATAGCTCTTTTCAAGCAAGTAAATTGTAGTAGATGCACATCAACTTTGTTGCAGTAAAAATGAGACCTCTAGTCTCCCACCCGGCATGCCAAAACTATTAGTGCAAAATCAAGACACCCCGGATGTTGATCAGATTTCTAGTTTGATCATACTAGCATCCAGTGTGATTGCACAACATGGAAACCTCTCTCCAAGTGTGGGACTTGTGAAAATGAGAGAGGAATCTCCAGATTAGAGGATGGTTCCTCAAACTCCTCTGATTAGATCTAATGCTTGCACAACTACGAGGTTCGAGATCCTAATCCTACTCTAAATTGCAAGGAGACGGGGAGGAGAAGTGCAAAATTGAAACTAACTAAAGATGGTGATGCACCAAAAGGAGTGGTGAATATTTTTGTCATGCAAATAGACACAAACCAAAGATTGCAACATAAAACATACACAAAGGTTGATAAGATATAATTTAGGATCTCGAAATGAATCAAATAATACAAACAAAGGATGAAACCCATTCACAAAGTTTGCATTATCATTTCCAATCAAAAAAACACAGCATTACAACCTCAGAGAGGTAGAAAACCTGTTACAATCTTTGAAGAGGTCGATTCTTGCAACAATCACTTGTTGGAGGTGAAAGAAGAAGTTTTTGCTATGCCAAAAGTGTTCCACCCTCAAGAAATGAGCCAAATCTGGCTTTTACATTGCATGGGTCGAGCCCAGGAGAGAGAAAATGTACAAAACATGGGAGCCCATTCCTCATTAACTGAAAATGCATTAAATCGGCATGGGGGACCTTACAAACCCATACCTGTCATTTTTAACCGAAATGGAGGAGAATGCGACCCATCCGCATTAAATTTAGTCATTTGAAATGTCATTTCTCGCCATGGACACGCATTTGAGATCCGTTTCTAAATTTTCTCTCTTAAAACTGAACCAAAATTAGAGATTGACCATGGAATCCTGTAGAGAATTTCATAAGCTTTCCAATGATATGAAGAACGTGAAAATCCGAGCTCTGGATCAAAAGATATGAAGGTCTGAAGTTTTAGGGCAAAAACGGCTCAAAAACATATTTTGAATTTTTCCCTGCACTCTGCCACTTGGATGACACGTGTCGGGCTCTAAATGGCTGCGTAATTCTCTCTCCTCCACCTTTCCGCTGGTTTCCCTTTGAAATTTGACATTTTTATCACTTTGGAGAATTTTCCATTTTTTCCCCGCGTCCCCGCCACTTGGGACACGTGGCATGCTTTGGTTGGTTGACAGGGGCGCGGGGAAGACCTTTTCTTTTTAGTTTTTTGGCCGAGAAATTTTGCAAAAACTTCAAAGTTCCCCCAGCTCCGCACTTCCCTGCTCCATTGGACACGCGTCCTCTTTTTATTGGCTCGGGCCAACGCTCCAACTCACTCCCTTTAAAACTTGCATCGAACACTTAGCCAAAATTCTGTTTCGCTCCCGCGCCGCGAACTCCCCGGCCCTTAGGACACGTTTCCTATTCTGATTCATCCACGGCCTGCCGGATTTTCACGTCCCTCACGTATTTTGAGCCGGGTGTCCCAAACCGTCTGGGACAAATTCCTCGATCCGCCCGATTCGGGCTTCCCTGTCCCTCTTTGAGGCGAAGACACGTGGCGTGATTTGATTGGCTCTCGGCTCCTTCGGCTTTCCGCGTCCCACGCGTCCTTTGTTCCAACCGCCTGAGACGAAAGTTCCTCGCGCCGGCGATCCGGCAGTTCGTGTCCTTCGCGTCCTCACGGCCTGAGATGTCTCAAATTTGTTCTGCACAACGCTTAGTCAATTTTTTCACCTTGGCCGGTTCGCCTTTTCGTATCCACGCGTCCCCATGGCCCGGATGTCCCTTTGCTACATGGACCGCCTGAGGCTTTTCAGCTGGTTGCGCCCGATGTCCCAACTATGCCCCAAGGGCCGCCTGGACCAGACTTAGCCAATTTTCATGATTTTTTCCCCACCTTGATTTTTGCAATTTTTTCACCCTTTTTAGAACTTGCTCTTTTCTTCTTGGACAAGAGTTAAAAAAGCCGAGGGGACCCAGAATAAATGATTTTTGCCTTGAATAAATCTATCTTGCTCGGGACCGAAGAATTTAATGCATGTTATCAAAATTATCCGGGGGTGAATTTTGGATAACAGAAATTCCATCACCAAACGTGTTATACGGTTAGGGTACTACCGGCCTACTATCACTGTGGATTGTTGTGAATATGTCAAAAAATGTGTTAAATGTCAACTACACTCAAATCTCATCCATGTCCTAGTCAAGTATTACAACCTACTCATGACCTATGGCCTTTCTCTCAGTGGGGGTTAGACCTTATTGGTGCTATTAACCCTAAATCATCTCAACAACATCACTCTATTATCACATCTACTAAGTACTTCACTAAATGGGTTGAAGTTATCCCTTTAACATCCACTAAGTCAGGACCTATTATCAATTTCATATACCAATACATTATATGTCGTTTGGCATCCCATATAAACGTATCATAGATAATGGAAAATATTTGAAAATTAATGAAGTTAGAAAGCTATGTGATACTTTTAACATCAAACTTAGCTTTTCATCACCATACTATCCTCAAGCAAATGGATAGGTTGAGGCCTCAAATAAAACACTTAATAAAATCCTCATGAAGACAAGAACGATGCGCAGAAGGAATTAACATATCCAAATCCCATTTTCTCTCTCGGGCCTATCGAACTAACATCCGTACTCCTACGGGAGCTATACCTTATTCACTCGTCTACACTCGAAGTTGTCTTACCTCTTGAAATTCAAATTCCATCACTTTGTGTATCGCTTAAGGATTTCATCCTCGCAAAGAATATCGACAAGATCGTCTAGCACAATTTGAACTGTTAGATGAAAAGCATCTAATGGCCCTTGAACATCATCAAGTTTATCAAGAACACATTAAAAAAGCATATAACAAACATATCAAATAATGTGACTTTAAAATTGGTGATCTTGTGCTTAAAGAAAATCAAAATGTCACTCAATTAGAATAGAGTAAACATGGAAAGTTTTCCCCTAATTGGATTGGTCTATACGTCATCATTCACAAATATGGGTTGGGATCGTATCATCTCGCTTCCCTTGATGGTTAACCTAAAAAGGAACCACATAATGCCTTGCACTTGTGGCCATTTTACTGTTAAATGATTGATCGTCAGCCATGAATGATAGCCACATTTAAAATCTTGTCACTCTGTCATATCATCCATCTTGTCATAGTAATGATTTGAAAGCATGTGGTTATACATTATTACCTTAGATATACCTTAAAGATGAGAACCACGGCTGTGTTCGTCACATCTTTCACTTTGGACAAGTTCCTCTCTTAAAGGAACCCCTTAATCACTACACTCACCTACCACATAATAGGCATGACATGGGGCATGAATGTGTAGATCATATACGCATCTTTTCCCCTCCTTGAAACAATCTACTAGGGATTTTCCCTCAGCTAAAAATATTCATTTTGAAATCATTTGGATGCATTTCTCAAAAGTTAAAAATAAATGATAGACTGATCCCTTGAAGGATAATTATCCATCAAAATCATAAACCAATCCCTTAAAGGATGGCTATCTATAAAAATCAAAAATAAAAAGTATAAGGATTCCAATGGAAGGACAGCTACCAGTCAAAATGTAGACCATAACCTCGAAGGATAGCTACCCATAAAAAAGGCTTCCCACATTGATCAGCCTTCAAAATCAATACATCAATATCAAAAGCATCCAGGAAAGCTTCCCGCATTGATCAACTTTCCCCTTATAGAAAACTTCTCGCATTGATCAGTTTGCTTTAAAATCAAATATGAAAATTTGGGGCATTTCTCTATGATCCCATGAAAAAGGAGAACCCTTTTTCCCACCTTGATCTACACATATGAAACCCCTTTCATGTCCTAGGAAAGAAATATTCACTTAATCCCATGTTTTATTAAGATTTGATAATCTCATTTAACTTTCATTAAGGTTGTTTGTGCAAGTGTATTCAAGCTTTCAAAACCCATCGCATGTGTGTCACATCCATCATGGGAAAATCATTTCATTTTACTTGGTTCATTTCAGATCACATTTTAAATTCATTAAACAATTCAATATTTTATCAAACATATTCATAAACCATAATATCACACCTAATGCATCCATCAAACACTAATATACATTCAAATTAAAAACATACACATGAAAGTCAAACAACATAAGTCATAAAACCTCATCATCGTCATCATATAAATCAAGTCCATATACATCATGATCATCATCATATCAAAATGGGCTTCAAAGAGTCGTATATAAAAATACATCATATCAATGACATACAAAAATGGGCTTCTATGAGCCATATATCAAATACATCCAAAGGGTCATCAACTAGTGAACTGAAAACCTCAACGGACCGACTAGAGGGGGTTGTACTACCCTCTCCTCCATGAGCATCTCCGCCTCTAATTGTTCCTACATCACCCACAACACCAACATCTCCTCCAGCTCCTCCTCGCTATCACCTACTCGCTCTGGTCTCTAAGGTGGGTGACCCACACTCGTTGCACTAGTACTAGGGCTTGCCGCCTTAGTAGCCAAGTGATCAGCATACAAAGTGGCATCAGGATAATCATGCATAATCATATCAACATAATAATCACGTCTACCCGTAATGCCTCATAATGAGCCCTAGAAACCATCCTAGACCTCACACGGGTGGCCCTCTGTTCACTAGCATGTGGCCTTTGTCCACTATCTTGTGGCCTTAATCCACTAAACACTGGTCTCGCCACTAAGCATGTCCGCTAGCATGTGCTCTCTATCTCGTTGGCATACGCCATCTCCATTAACTCCATGACTGGAAACAAAAGGCCCGGTAATCCCTAAGGCCTTCCTCATCCCATCTCTTTGTCCCTTATACCGATCTCTATCTCTGCAATGGCTTGAGCTAACTCTACTTTGAGTCCATCATGCTCAGTAATCAAACTATCTCTCTCATCAATCAATCTATCCCGAACTCCTCGGAGATCCTCCCGCTCTCTTTGAGCTGCATCTCTCTCTCCCTTCACTATGGCCTTCTCAATCGTCACTACTGCAATAGTTGTAGCTAAATCATCATCACCCTCCTCCTCACTATCATCCTCAACACCCTCCACTACCTCCTATGTTGGTGCTCCTCCCGCCGCCTGAGCACGTACTCGTCTAACTCTCTCGTATTGCTCTCTATGTAACCTAAAGTTGTCAAAACCCCTCAATGCTCGAGTCCACCATGTTATATACTCGGGGGTTACCCCCACATCATCAATAGGCATAATCACACCCTCATCATTGGGACCCATAGCCCCTATTGATTTATGATAATCTCGGGCTCACACAACTACCCTCAGAGTCTTTGTATCTCCATTCTTTCATTTGTATTATACAAGCTCCTTAGGCACTCCCTGTACTAATCGAAACTATCTCCGACACGATCAAAATGAAGCAACTCGTGCTCACCTAGTCATGGCGAGACTAAAGCCACCTAACCTGTTGCGAACCCATCAACTCACGTGAATACTGTGCCAAAGAGGGAAATCTAGATAAGGCCTTCAAATCACATCCACCATCCGCAATTCGGATAATAACTCTCTATAATACCATGTCCTACTCCTCTTCAACCTACAACTCGCATCCTCCTCCATCTCATAAAGTCGGGATGCCCATCATCAATTCCCCATGGCAAATCCCTCTCCTGGGTCGAGCAACGACAATGTGCTTGAAGGCCCAAGCTTGTAGTAAGAATCCAATATCAATACCATATCTCTTGTGGGCCTTCCAGGCCCACAACTCTCTAATGTCTAAGCAAGTAGGGTAGGACTCCACTCAAAAATAATATGATGCTCCATCATCTCGGCCACAACCCATGTCATCATCCATAGAAATCAGCTACCTCCATAATCTGGCAAAGCATAACAAATGATGGCCATCATCATCATGGTCATTCAAGTACAACCCTCTATGTCAGCTGAATATAGTTTGTCGTAGCGAAGGCCCTCGACTCATAGGTGACATCCTTTGCATCCTCCCCGTATAATCTAGTCATCACATCAGCCCTCTCCTCCTCAATAATAATATATACACCCTCTCTACAGATAGGGCATCTCAGATGTGGTGTACATCCTCTGAGTAATTGTGGTCTCCCGGTAGGCAATCAAAGTACACGTGGAAGGATTCCACAACTCTAACAAAGCCAACATCAAACTCCAACATTTATGTATCTATCGATAATGTCTCATGGCACCAAAACCAACAGCCTCAACATGCTCCCAATCATCATCTGTCATGTCATCCCTCACCTCATCCAAGATCAGTGGTATACGATCACGGATAGTCAACTTAGCATCCACTTGCAAACACAAAAACACACAAACAAATATTAGTATCATTGTCACAAAATATCAAAAATATCATCCACAACATATCAAAAATTTATTTACATCAACATCAACATCATCACCTAAAACTACCAACATCTAAAACATCAAATAATTGTGATAGCTCATCATTGTCTAAAATCAAATTTCTATAATCGTGAACAAAAAGTAACTACACAAAATTACTTAAGCATCAATGTTGACATCATCACAAAATCGACATCAACTACATTGGCATTAATACATTCAACTAGATTGGAACCACAAACACCATGTAAAGCTAAAAACATCTCTTAAAAATCATGCCTACCATCTAAAATACAAATTGTCCACATTATAGGTGAATCATCGGCGATTCTTGTGTTTTTAACCTAGAGCATCCGTACCTCCCCAAAACGAAGAAAAAACCTAAAAACTACAAAAATAAACAAAAAAATTCAACAAAACAAGATTAAATGACTTACCTCAACCATTACGAGCTTCGATGTCTTATAGAAGATGCCATTTTATCCAAATCTTCACTGTTTGCCAAAAACACGTTTTTCACTCACTCTTACTCGCCCAAAATCATTTTTACCCATGGTAACAATGAGGCAAATGAACTCGCAACAATCGGATATTTATAGCCCAATTTTACCTTGGGGCAATTGTCGAGATTGCCTTAATCATCGGCGATTCACTTCAATCACTAGCGATTGGCCCCTATTTTAGCCATTATTCTCTCCTTTGCCCTAAAAACATGTCAATCATCACTTTTTCACAAAGTGTGTCTTACTTTCAATGGACCCTAGTCCTTGAAACATTAAATCGAACAAATGAAATCAACATTGGGATTCGTCATTCATCTATGGGACATGTGCCCTTTGGCCCCCATCACTTGACTTTCCCCATCAATTTAGCCTGCCTTCGCGAATCATATGTCTATAGGTGTCAAACCCCTTGGTTCCCCTATCATTTGATTCTTCGGTAGCACATCTTGTTTCGGTATTCTCTCGGATCACCCCTGGGGCAACTCTTACGAAACACATCATGGTGTTTCATGTATTGCATTGCAGTTGGATCACCCATACAAAACAACTCTTCATTTTTTTGCTAACGCTTTGTCATTAAAATCGTTAGACAAAAAGGGGAAAATGTAAACACTTGTAATCTACACCCTCATACTTGTCCAAACTGGTGTCCCCAAGATTTCACCCTAAAATCTAGGACTACCCCTTTTAAAAAAAAATCTTTTCAATGTAACAGTCATTTTGTTTTTGTTTTGTCTGCGCAGTTGTTTGTATTGTCTAAGATTTAGATTAGAAACTTTCCTTTCCTTTAATTTTGTATTGTGAGATCTATTTGTTTTATCTATGTGTATGAGACCAACTCTGTAAACTATTGGTTGGATTACACATCTTCTTTCCTTCTTCCCGTATTCAACTATTCCCCTTCTGCAAATATTTCTTTACAGTTGCTTACTTGTTGCAGAATTGCTTAGCTATGGTTCATGAGCTTCGCAGTTAAAGTAAAACCCACAGATAGTTATTAGAATACATAATTGACAAAAATATTACACGGGAGCCTCACCGGTAAATGAGGGAGATTTATCTCATGACTGCCTAGGTTTTAGCTATGCATAAAATCTAGCCAACATTTTTGGCGCCTCCACCTGGATGAACAACACAAATTAGCGGACCAAAGTTTTTTTTACCAATTACCTCGTTATATTATAAGTTCAATCTGGCGAATGTCCATTCATGCGGTCTAGTAGAGCTCAAGGAAGGATTGATCATTTTTATAGATTGTAGGAGCAATTCAATTTCAATCATCCTCCTCAAGTTAGAAGCCGCAGATCCAATCTTTCACCAGGAAGAAGAGTGTAAACTCCTCCAGATCCGGATCATGTCCAACACAATCCAACAGCTGGGATTATTCACCCAGTCTATTCTCAAAGAAGATGTGCTCCTTTCATGATGCAGAATCAACCACTTTCCCCTGCAACACTTATTCCATGGGGTACGTCCTTTGGAAAAGAACGAATCGACTCCTAAGCATGATCAACCTAAAGGGACAAGAAAGAATTTTCCAAAATTCTTTGAAGATGGAAAACAGAATCCAAATGACCACTTGGCTGCATTTTTCATATCATGTGGAGTGCTCGCAGTAAAACATGAAGATGTATCTGTCATGCTCTTCATAGAGACTCTACATGACTTGGCTGGAGAATGGTTCTACCGGTTAGCTCTGGTACCATAACCAACTAGGCTACTATGAGAGATGCATTCTTGAAAATATTCAAGCCAGTTGAAGATTCCAATACATTAATAACTCAACTGACTCAGTTGAAGAAGGAACCACAAGAGCACATGCGGGATTTTATTACAAAATTCCAAAGATTATTGTACAAAATTTTGGCTTCTGCTTCTCTGAATGATGAGAATTAAAAGGTATTCTTCATCAATGTTTTACTTCCTAAAATAAGCTATCAATTGCGAAGAGCACATCCCTGTTGACTTGTAGGCAGCCCTAAACATGGCGGTTAAAATTGAAGACGACCTCATCATGGCTGGAAAGATAAAGAGCACCACTTCTAGAGCTGAAAGTTCATCTTCTACTACAACATCCGATTCACTATTGCAAAAGTTAGCAAATGAGATGTCGTAGATGAAGAAACAAATGGCTCAAATGGCTCAGGGCAACAATATTGCCCCTACTTGGAATTTCAACAACAACCGGAACTGCATTGTTGGTTCCCAAAGATTAGCAATTGAAGCTACTCCCAGAAACACCGTGGAGATAAATGAAGAAGACCAGGAAGTTGACCGATTAGCTCGAGAATGATGATTTTGTAGGTCATGTTGGTGACTCCAACATTAATTACCTAAACTACAAATCTGAACATGACTATGAGGAGCTTCTTGAAGATGATCATGGTCATGCATATGCAGTATTTACACAATCACAAACTCACCAAGCTGAGGCATTAGTCGATGAACAAAGAAGGGCAGCCCTTTACCTTCTTTCTTTGCTCCCGAAATAAGAATGTGAGTTCTTCATCCCAATCACAGGAAGTAGCTCAAGTATCGAATCTATACATTCCTTTGACATTGTTGATCATGTCAATAAAACTAGGATTCAAATGTCGAGAAGATGTATACATGAGCAGATAAATAGGCTAGTTAAGTATGTGCAATCAATGAACGATCCAATACATCAAAGGGCCTTTTTCCTAAACCCAAGGATACTCCTCCCTAGAACAATGTCGTAGTTGTTAAACCCTCATTATCTTCTGAAAGAGTAGAACCTTTCTATGTCTCTTTATTGCTTAATGGTTTCAAGTTAAGCAATCTGCATTCTAGATTCGGGTGCTTCTGACAATGTCATGCCAGCTAAAGTTGCAGATGCTCTTGGGCTTACCTTGACAAAGACCATAAAAAGGTGATATTCCATGGAGAGATAAGTCCCTTTAATCGGAAAAATCAAATATGCACAAGTTGTTCTGACATCTTTTCCTGACAAAAGATTAAAGATGACAATCTTAGTTGCAGATATTCATGTCTCCTATGGGATGTTGCTAAGCAGAAACTTCTGCAAAGAACTGGGAGGAGAAGTAAAGATGGATTGGTCATGTGCCCATATTCCTATCAAAGGAATAAGCCGTGGTGAAAAAGCCTGGAAAAGAAGTCCACGTACACTTTGTTAGAAAATCTAAAGATCCTAGATCCCATATTCTTTTCCAGGTTCTAACCACATGTGTATATTTCTTGGAAATGGATAGAGACATTCTAGAGCCAGAACTTCAACCAAAGCCATAGTCAATAGAAGAAGAGGAAAAAGTTTGGACGCTAGAGTTTAAAGGCAGTTGTTGTTCTTTTGGATCAGGAGCCGGCGTTCTATTAATATCTCCAGATCATGAGATATTCCTATACTCCCACAAATTGATGTTCGAGAACACCAACAATGCGGCAAAGTATGAAGCATTTCTGCTAGGAATGGAACAAGCTAAAAAGAAAGGAGTAAAACTCCTCAAAGCCCAAGGAGATGTTGAACTTCTAGTAAAGCAAGTTCGAGGGCAAAATCAAGTCAAAAGAGATGAGCTGAAGCATTACAGAGATAGAGTGCTTTCTGTCACACTCGATTTTGTAGCCTTCTCTATCGACTTCATTCCAACAAATAAGAATTCCAAGGCGAGACTCTTTGGCAGTCCACAAGCACTATTGAATCCAAATAGACCACCGTCCATATTCAGACAAAGAAACTATAAAGTGGAGATGGTCTACTACGCCCCAAAGTCCTTGATAATGTTAAACAAGTGGTAGACTTTCAATGATGACAAACAAACATCTGCATGTCCGGAGCAAGACAACTTTTGGTAGGTTGTATGTTGAAGAGAGTAAATCACCACCACGACATACATTGTAGGTTGTATGTTGGTAGGTTAGAACATCATATTTTCAACAATAATTGGTTAGATATTACATTTTTATTAGTTTGTTATTATCTCCCTTAGAATCACTGTGGAATCATTTGTCTACTTTGTTTCCCTGCAACATTACTCAGATTTCATTTATCAATTGTATTGTATCTCTTTATTGCTAACATGTTGACCACTATGGCTTGTTTAGATGGCAATAGAGGGTCAAGGTCATGAAATAACTAGCATCAACTCATTACCTTTTGTCCATCACCTGCGTTACATTGGGAGCAATACGACATTTTACATGATCTTACGTTGTGCACCATTTACTCTACCCCATGGATCTAGTGCAAAACCATCTTTGCATCTACTCAATGAATCCGCAAAGATAAAGATGAATTATGGGAAGCCTAATTTGAGGTTCTGCGTATCCGAGTTGATTTAGCCTAGTTCAAGTATCGGTATGGAGTTGAATTAGAGGAATTGAGCTCTGGGACTAAATCAAGATCAAACCGATTCCGACCACTCAGATTTTGATTCTTATTCGACACAAAAGAGGAAAAGCATAAATACATTTCAGGCTTCTTTAAAGAAGAATACACTACAGACGAGAATTCATATTCGAAGAATAAGAAGAAGGGAAACCACCGGAGAAGAGACTTCTCCATCCTCTCGAGAATTCGACATCGATTTGGATTCTAATTTCCAAGCATAGTTCATATCAATCATTATTTATCAATTATATATTTGTAATAAACTTGAAACTTATCACAATATTTACCATTTATTATTTATCATATATCACAACTTGTTTTTCAATCACTTGATTGTAAAAGCGGATTGACACCCTTGTTAGAAAGTCATTTGATTTCAAGATTGGCCTTTAGGAAGCAATCTGCCTAATATTATATTAATCATATTTTGTTTAGTGTCGGTGATTTGCAGGTATTCTCACAAGAAAGGAGCTTACATCTTTGCATATACGGAGTGCAACCATCAAGCATCATTCATCCACATCCACGGGTATCACTAAACCCCATCATACTGAGGTTAGATAAGTTGAAAATGTAAGATTTATTAATAACAAACCCTCTTATTTCTTTCCAACCATTGAATCCATATTACGAACAAGGAAGTTTCTTACCATAATGGACTCATAATTGAGTGAGTTGAATATTGTCATTGCATTATTAAGTCTAAAATTGAATTAGGGAAGGCCCTCAAAATCTTAGTTTTTGTAGCATACAACTCCATATTTTTATTGCATATGGGCAATGTAAGAAGATATGATTGACTTATTACTCGTGAGATTCGTAGAGAACACACCTAGTTGAACCATACCATCCTCTTTTGATAAGATTATCATAAGTTAGGATTTAATTCAAAGATGTTAACCACATGAAGGTTCCTTAGGCTTAGATTCCATTTAATCCATATTATCTTATGTGATCATTGCTCCAAGACCATAACTTCTTCTTGAAGTGACCTGGAGGTTATATCTTTGGTTTTCTTCATGGAATTCAAATGGGGATCCGTTCCACTTCAAGATGTCCTCTCTATCGCTTAATGGGATTCTTCTTTCTGAAGAATTTATTATATCTTTAAAACCTTATCCAAAAGTGCCTCTAGTGTGCTCCAATCTTTCCATGTCAACATTTTTCCTTCTAATGGAAAAATAGTTTGAGTGTAATATGAGAGAAAGGAACCCCATTTAGTCTTAGAGAGTAAGCTAATTTTAATAAGGTTATCTATCTTGTTCGGTGGTGGAAAACCCACCACGTGTCATCCCAAAAGCTAACTTTCCTTCATGTCCTAAGATTTTCCCATGTCGGTTTATGCACGATTACCAATCTGCAAGAACCAATAAAATTCCAAATTTTGATCTTGAAGGAGGTACTCCACTATAAAAATTCTTTCTTGTTTAGGGGAGTCCATGTACTTTTCTTTTAGAACTTGACACCATTGTAGAGATCCGAACAACAATAGATTTTCTAGCACAATTTTGCCCCCAGCTAGATTTTGTCTTTTTATATCTATTAGAATTGCACCTCCCATTCTCTTTGGAAAAAACACCTTTCATCTTATAATATATTTGTTCTTTGAAACCCCTTACCACAGAATTTCTTTATTAATCTATCAATGTTACTAGCAATGTTAGAGGGGACTTTCATAAATGAGAGCATATATGTAGGAATAACTTGGAGAACACTCTTCATAAGGGCAAGTCTTCCAACTAGACTTAACCATTTACCTTTCCAAGATGAGATTTTTGCCAAGTCTTAAGCATGAGACCTTCCAAAGTAATTGTTTTCCCATTGGTCCATTAAACAACAAAATTCTGAGCATTTCCCTCAAAGGAGCCATTTTTATTCACATAATATCTTAGAGATATCGTTGAAGGGGAATTGTGATGTTACGGAAAAATAGAGATTTTGCAAAGTTAATCTCTTGACCAAACACTTTCAAATACTTATTTGACATTTGTCTTATTAGTCTAGCCTCTGAAAGTTTTGATGTTTCCAACACAAGAGAATCGTCCACAAACAAGTGAGAAATAGAGGGGATTCTTGGTGTAATATTAATTTCTTCTAGTCTTACTTTTAGTGTTTACTTTTGAAAATATTTTCTCATAGACTCAATTGTCAAGACAAACAATAAGGGGGATGGGATCTCCCTATATAAAACCTCTGGAGGACGGTAAAAGTCCAACATGACAACCATTTACCAAAACTAAGAAATGGAAAGAAGAGATGCAAGAGAATATACATCGACACCAATCCTCTCTAAACCAAAATTTTCTTAGAATTTTCATGAGAAAAGTATATAGTTCATTTTCTCATATGCTTTACTTATATCCAATTTTATCATCATCCCTTTAGCACCTCTTGTGGAGAGAGTGCAAAGCTTCGTGAGCTAAGACATCATCTAGGATTTGTCTTCCTTCCACAAAGCCTCCTTACTCCTTTGAAATTAAATTTGGAAGGAAGATTTTTACTCTGTTTGCAATGGCCTTTGTTATGATCTTCTAAATGGTGTTACAAGGAGAGATAGGCCTGAAGTCATCAAATTTTAGGCATTCCACTTTTTAGGGGCTAAAGTAATGGAGGAACAATTTAGATCTTTCAAAATCTTGCCAAATTTTCAAGCTTCGTTTACCATTGTTATAACTTGCTCTTCAAGTATACCCCAAAATGTTTGGTAAAATTTGTTAGAAAGCCATCGATCCTAGGGATTTATTGCCATTCATTTCAAAGACAACAACTTTAATCTCCTCCAAGCTAAAGGGAGACATTAATTGAATATTTTGATCTTCAAGAATCATATTAGGAATATTGTTAAGGAAACCTTCAATTTCTTCCTCCAAAGAGTCACTCAGATCCCTTAAAAGTTTCTCAAAAATGATTCCGCTTCTTTTCTAATTTCTAAACTAGAGTCAAGGGATACATTATCTTCTTTCATAATCCTACACATATTGTTAATCCTACTTTGAGTCATGATTCTCTTGATTTTGCCTCCAAAGTAAATATGCTCTCTTGTGTAGATCTTTTCTAAGGCCTTAAGGAGAGCTTTTTTGAGTTTAGAAAGAATTTGGCACCCCCATTTAGAAGAGCTCTATTAATCGCATTTAAACCTTCCTCCAAATAATTTTTATGGGAGAATATATTTTAAAGGATACATTGTCCCATTATTTCATATAACCCTTCAAGAATTTCAACTTTGACATGAAGTAATAAGCTTTGGTGCCTTTAATTTTGGAACAAGATTGCCACCATTGAACTACTAAGGTAGGAAATTCCAAGTCCGTTAGCCACATCACATTCAAATTTAAAGGGGCAATCCCTTTTCTAATCTTAAGCTAGATCGGGGCATGGTCAAAGCCTCGATAATGAGAGAATCCTTGTTTCAATCCTTCAAGAGTCTAACCACCATTTCTCAAAAATCAAGTATTTGTCTAACCTTTCTATAATGTTACAATAGCCTTTCCTTGTATTTGTACAGGTGAATCTCCCTTCTTTGGGAGGGATGTCTACAAGATTACATGTCATTAAAAGGAACTTAAATCTCTTTGAGAAATATTTTCACCTATGAAACCCATTTTCTTATCTAAAATTGAGAGATTTGCATTGAATTCCCCACTCGTCCCCTAACCCCCACCCCGCCTCACCCCCTCCCGCCTTCCCCCTTTGCCCAATGATGAAGTTATCATGAGGGTTCTACTCCATAAAGATTTTAATTTCCTCGAGATGGTTTTTTATGTTTTGGATGATTAGGGCCGGGGTTGTATATATGTATTGGCTTGCTCGGGTTAGTTCGTTTTCACTCACCGTCCGGTTGGTCGAGTGATGCCGATAGTGATGCCACCATCTATTATATACGTGATACAACCAGTCATCGGTCATATCACGTATAGAATGTAATGGATGGTCCCGACCATCGGGAGAGGGCGGCTATCGGCTATATAGAATAGAGTCGGCACCCCCCCCCCCCCCTCCTATAGAGATTAGATAGATGGTGCCCCTCCCTCCCCCTCCAAGCAATTATATCAAAGCACCCCGGCCCTAATCATCCAAAACATAAAAAACCATCTTGGAGGAAATTAAAATCTTTATGGAGCAGAACCCTCATGATAACCTATGATAACTTCATCATTGGGCGGGAAAGGGAGGGCATGGAGGGGGTGGGGGTCAAGGACGAGCGGAGAATTCAATGCAACTCTCTCAATTTCATATAAGAAAGGAGGATTCATAGGTGAAAATACCTCTCAAAGAGACTTAATTTCCTTTTCAATGACATGTAATCTTGTGTGTGCGTCCATGCGTGTCACTCAAGCTTGGAAGTCTTCATTAAGGGTCCGAATATCACAACATAACCAATTCTTTCCCTAACCCAAAAAGATACCTTTGCGATGTGAGACTCTAGATTATCCTCATCTCCCTTGGTACCCCTTCAACATCCACACCAATAAAGTCCCGGTTCAACCAACTTGTGTGCGTTAAATCCTTCGAGTCTCTACTTTCATTTTTGTTTCTTGATGAAAGATCACATCAAGATTGAAGATATGATGTTTGCTATTAACCAATGTTTGTTTGTTAGGGGCATTGAGACCCCTAACATTCCAAGAGATGAACCTCATTTTTGTTGAGGACTCTTCCCCCTCCAAAGATAACAAGTATTCCTTAATATTATTTTTATCCTTGTATCTCGTATCCTCCATATGCCTTTTATGTTTTGTAAGACTTGAGATGTTTCCTCCCTTCCTCTGACTCCTAACCCAAGAAATATCCTCAATAAATAGAGTTTACATGATGCCCAATATTTTTGGCGGTATAGCCTCTAGATTCCCCTCCTCCAACAATCTAGAACATGATACAATAATGAGAGTTAGGAGGATCGGCATTTTCTTTGTCATTAACCATATGTTCCATTTTATTTCTAGACACTTTCAACAAGGGTAAGTTATTTTGATCACATTTCTTACAAGACTTAGAAACCAAGCTAAAGGTTGGCACAAGTTACTGTGGGTTGAGGTCCAAAGGGGAAGAAGGGGGAGTACAAGGAGGGGAAACAGGAACAACGAGTCTATATGACAAGAGGGAGCAATGAGACCTATAAACATAACCAAACAGAGGATGACCAGAGGGTGGGGGTAACAAAGAGGAAGAGGAGGAAGGGGCGAGAATGGGGAGAGAGATTGAAAGCGGACATGCTAAGGCCACGAACCAAATTGTGAGTAGAGCAAAAGGAACTAAGGAAGAGTGGAACGAACAAGGGACAAAGTACAAGTGACCAAAACAAAAGGATGGTGTCCCCCACCCCGAGGAAAGTAGTTTTCCAAATTTAGGGCTATCTCCTTTAGGGTTTGTCGGATTATTATAAGCCTAGGAAGGCCCGGCAAGGAGATATGAAGAGGGACCAAGATCTTCGAATACTAGGAGTTAAAATATGAATACCAAGGAATAAGAGCATGGGATGAGAATCCTTAAAGTGTCACGAACCAAAAGAACCCATGTCTTTACATCCCAATTCATTTTAAAAGGATACCTCAAAAAAGCCATCCCCTAACGAGTAGTGCCCTACAACCTCAATTTTTTCCGATTACCTTATAATGTTCAATACCTTAAAAAGAACAGCCTTCGGCAATATGTCATCTCAACTTATGTAAGTTAATTAATTAGTGTCATATTTTTTCTTACATGTTAATTGTTTTTTATTCTTCATTATGCAACTAAATACGGTATTTCTAATTATATTATATTTAATATCTTTTATTGTTTAGAAAACCAACTCAACGTTCTACCATTGGATAATCACATCAATGTGAAAATAGAGGATAATTGATCAACACTCCTAAGATGCATCAACATTGCAAAAGGCATCTAGATAAGTATTAATTAAGATTAATTTCTAAATTTGTAAGAATTAAGCTAGATTTCATAAATTCGCTATAGAGATATTTAACTTAATGAGTTTAAATTTTTAAAATTATAAAATACCATTTGCTAACATAAGTATTGTATCTTTCTCTTAAGCCTTTCTCCAGAGAATATTGAGCACCACTCAAAAGCGGGAATATTGAGTTATAAATATAAACACATTTCAATCATAGTTTTCTTTTTAAATTTAGAATATTCTCTATAACATAAGTTTATTTTGTAGGCAACGAGATGTTCACACTGGGAATATGGCAATGATGATCATATAGAGAATAAGCACTAGAGAAAATATTAATCATTTTTTTCATTTTCTCATGAGAGGTGTATATTCCTAACAACATTGTATAAAGTATTATACATTAATAATGTAATAGTTTAAAATTATTTTCATAATGTGAGTTATATATATTTCACATATAATATAGTTTTATATAATGTTTATGATATGCATTAGTTTTAGATGTATTTAAATGCTCTAAATAAATATTTTGCTTTCTCTAATTTGTTTTATAATGTGTCAGTTGTTGACAATGTTTTTTTGTTTATGACTACATTATCTACAATACATTTAAATCATAATTGTTGAATGTTACAAACAAAATCAATCAATTTAAATGTATTTTATATTCAATTGATAATTAATTAATTAATGTTGATAAAATAATTTTTAATTTGTATTTTTATACATTTTAATTTGAAATTTTTTATATAACCCTAATGCAAATCACATCAAAATATATAAACATTTATGCTTTTTCTTATGCAAAAAAAATGGGAGGTTTGAAATTCAAATTTTTGATGCAAAATGTTGTCACAAAAATCTAATGCATAAACATGACACAAAGTGTTACCCAATTTCCACCAAATTTCATGGCTAAACCCACCGCCAAAACCATGAAAAATGTTACTTAGCATTAGCACACATGACAAAAAAATTACATCCGCCCAAAATATTTTTGGGATTTAGAGATATTTTTACACTTTTGTGGCATAAATCATGACACTCAACACGTGGCATCTACTAGTGGCCATAGTGTTGTTCACTTATTCCGTAAATAGTCAAAGTGGTTGTTGTTTTGAAGCTCCAAAATATTTTCGGGATTTAGAGATATTTTTGGACTTGTGGCATAAATCATAACACTCAACATGCTTTGCATCTAGTAGTGGCCATAGTGTTGTTCACTTATTCCCAAAATAGTCAAAGCGGTTGTTTCAAAGCTTTCTAACATGCCTCCATGATTGCTACTTCAACGCTCTCTAACATACCTCCATGATTGTTGCTTCAACACTCTCTATCATGCCTCCATGATTGTTGCCTCTCATGATATGTCTATAAATATGGCCTTAGTCTCTCTTTTGTAACTTTGATCTCTCAACCCCTTTCTTTTGTTATATGTGCCTCTACAACCCTTTTTTGCCCCCTTTTCTTTTGTTTATGTCTACATATCTTAAATAGATGAAGATTCCTTTTCCGCATGTTCTTTTTCTTCAAATTTTTCTTCCTCTCGACTCTTCTTTATGCTCTATTTCATAATCTTTAGATTCATCCTCAAAGTTGGCTTCTTTTTCGTGTACCAATGTTTGGTAAATTTATTTTTAATAGATTGTTTGCACATTCTCTAACCAAGGATATCTAATGGCATAAATCATAAAACTCAACACACGGCATCTACTAGTGGCCATAGTGTTGTTCACTTATTCCCAAAAAGTCAAAGTGGTTGTTTCGAAGCTTTCTAACATGCCTCCATGATTGTTACTTCAACGCTCTCTAACATACCTCCATGATTGTTGCTTCAACACTCTCTATCATGCCTCCATGATTGTTGCCTCTCATGATATGTCTATAAATATGGCCTTAGTCTCTCTTTTTGCAACTTTGATCTCTTCAACCCTTTCTTTTGTTATATGTGCCTCTACAATCATTTTTTTGCCCCCTTTTCTTTTGTTTATGTCTTCATATCTTAAATAGATGAAGATTCCTTTTCCGCATGTTCTTTTTCTTCAAATTTTTCTTCCTCTAACTCTTCTTTATGCTCTATTTCATAATCTTTAGATTCATCCTCAAAGTTGGCTTTTTTTCATGTACCAATGTTTGGTGAATTTATTTTTAATATTGATTGTTTGCACATTCTCTAACCAAGGATATCTAA
Organism: Taxus wallichiana var. yunnanensis; assembly: GCA_018340775.1. Classification (NCBI taxonomy): domain Eukaryota; kingdom Viridiplantae; phylum Streptophyta; class Pinopsida; order Cupressales; family Taxaceae; genus Taxus; species Taxus wallichiana. The sequence continues at coordinate 474,441,346 of CM031239.1, read as the reverse complement.
GAACTATATCCAACCCATCCATATCCAAAACATAATAATTTGAATGCAAAACATATTCATTCATAATGAGCTTCAAATATTCAAAAACTTCAATGCTTTTACCATCAATTTGAGTTTCCTTAATGATATTCTTCGCTTGAACTTGTAGACATTGAGCCAAGTACATATTGATGACGTTATACATATTGGTAGGGTTTATGGATACAATGCCCAATTCTTTTGAATGCATCAAATGAAATTGAAATATTGAAACTAATTTTTGGAGCTAAACTACTTAAAACCTCATCCTCCACCTCTCCTTTTGAATCATGCTTGTACTGCGTCATTTTCACAATCAACATCAACTCCTTTTCTTCTTCATTCCCATCTTCCTCATCTTCGTTACCATCATCATTATCATTATTTTCATCATATTCTACATCATTCTCATTTACTACCTCCATGACCTCATCAATATTCTCTCTTCTTTTTATTTTTGGTCCATTTATCTAAGAAAATGTGTTCCATTTCTTCCCAAAAACTTTATATATGTCATCCCAAAGATGAAACCACCATCTTGTCACTTTACCACTAAGATGACTCAACAAAAATGCTTACCACCCTCTTCTTTTGAAATGTCTATTTAAATTAGAGCTACCATTCTCTAGCATCAATATCATCTTCCCATCAAAATTAGGTGCCACCATGACCACTAAATTTCAAGACAACTTGTATTTAATGGATCTCATGTTCGACATCAAATCTAAGAATACAAACATGCATATGCTAGTAGATCTAGTGATTTTCTTTCAACTAAAAAAGAGGACCTGATTTGCTTGCTCGGAATGGAGTATATGAACATTTTGCTAGGATTGGCCTTGAAAATTTCTGAATCTACAAATTTGAGGGCCAACTTTAGGACACAAGATCCTTAATCGCTTAGAATTTTTAGTATACTTACTTTTCAAAAATCTCTTGCAATGTCTTTTTGATGGTGTAGGATTCATCTAAATGAAAAAATGGTAGGTAAAATGAAGCCTCTAAAGTTGATTGGTTTTTTCCTTTTGAAAAAAAAGTGAAAAAAATAAATTTGTGAGATCACCTTTACTTATATGTCCCTCAATATTGCTTAAAATCTTTAATAGACCACTCCTAGAAAAACCCTTGAAAAACTCTTTACGGGGTCTATGATTCATCTCAATCAAAAATTATGGCAAATGGAATGAGACCTCTAAAGTTTATTTATTTTGCCATAATTTTGCACCAAAACAAAATCACAAAAATCAAATTCGCAAGGTTAAATTATTGCTTAGAATCATTGATGTGACCATTTTTAAAATCTCTCAAAATGTCCTTTCTAACCACACAAAAACCACCTCATTTTTGTAAAGTTCTCAAAAAGTCCTTTCCAACAACAAAATCACCTAAATTAGACACCTATGTAAGAACCGCTAAAAGATGTATTGCTTGTTGAAAACAAATTATGCAATACACAATGTGCCCCAAAAAAACCACTTTACCCAAATCGCAACTCTCAACCACTTGTGAGATCCTCACATATAATAATATAAATAATTATAACAATCACTAGAATATGCATAATATGATAAATATCATACAACAAGACATGTTTGTAGGCCAAGCTGCCCTAATATACAATATTCTTAAAAATAATTATTACCCTTAAGGTAGGGCAACACCATAGAATACTCCTTGAGGAAGGAATCACTACACAAGATCTCCTAATATGGGAATGTCGATTTGTGAGAGAAATTCTCCGATATGCTTCTCTTACATAGAATAATCATCACTTCCTTCACATCTTCCCCAATGATATTCATCTCCTTTATAAAGACCTATATTACTAATAATGGATGTATAAACTCATAATGGTAGGTGGACACATTACCCAATATAATTTATTCTATAAGTTATCCATTTGATCTAATAAAACTAGGAGGGATGTGTGTCACGTGACAGCATCTCCTTAACCCATATACATCAAAATATCATATCTAATCCCTAGGTACATATAAACGAACCAAAAAACATATGTTCTTACTAAGACGTATCAATGTATTCCCTCACACCCATACTAATTATCAAGTTGAACAGGTGACCTTCAAACCTAAAAAGTCTTCTCACGTGGAAAAAATTTGATGCAGCTGAAATATTATGACTGAAGAAACCACAAATATATGCTAGTATCATAGAGAATATAATTTATGAAGTTGAAATTGAGTTAGAGAAAAGTGATCTTTATAGGAGATGAGTAAAGAGTAGACTTTATTAGTGATTGGATAAATTCTTTGACAATTTGAACTCATATTTCATAATTCGTGTTTCTTATGAAATTTTTGCACTTCTGTTTTATTTGCTTCAAATTCTTTTTTTCTGTTCCTTTTATTAGCAATTCAATTCTTTTTTAGAACTTTTGTTACATCTAATTTCTGTAAATCGACCTATGTTGCAAGAGTGTCAGCCATCCAAAGGCTAAATAAACAATGCCGCCTAGTTGCCTTGCCTTATACAAGTTCCCATGTGCCTTGATCAACACTCATACCACATCCACAAACTCTCTTGCGGTCACCCATGACAAGGCATACTATTTCGTCCAAGTCATCCAAGGCTTACTCTTGTCCTCAAGCATGCCTCTTGGGATTTGAACCATGAATGGTGGCCTAACACAACAGCTTCGTCACCAGGTTGACTTCAACCCCTTAGGCTAGCAATTGATGTTCTCCTTTAACTCATATATAAAGCGATATCTCATCTTTACAATTTGGTTAAATCGTCTAGAGAAAGAACTTTGTATTTGTTCATTAAAACATCTTTGAGTTTTGTGGTGTCTTCTTTTTCAATTTCATTAACATTTTCTCGTTTTAAAATGCCCATACCCAAGTTCCTTCTCAAGGGGCATGGTGCTACTTTGCAATTCATTTTCATTGCATATAATGTTACTGGTATAGTTCTTAAATACTTTCACCGTCACTCCAACGAGTGTTTAAAGCTCTCACAACATGCAATGCACAATAAGCCCCTCTACAGATTTTATGTGTGTCTCAACGCCTATTACTTAATTAAGATCAATCCAAGTGCTTGTATTTGTTAAGTGACTTCTCAACTATTATGTATTTCATATATACATGTCATCCGACCCAAATTCAAAATAAATCACAACTGCAATTTAAACATTCCATGTTATAATGCATCTATCACAAGTGTACGATGGAAATTTAACTGCTATGTTAGTTCATAGCAATGATATTATTTAAAAATTTACTCGATTGTTTGAAGCACGAGTATTAGCATATGTTGCCTCAATAGCATATTTCATGTCTTTCAGCAAAAACTTTCCTATAAGTGATTCGGGAGGAAGTAAGATTGTCCATAGTCCCGTGTCTGCACCTTCATTTGCAGTTATGTTACATGTTATCCAAAATGAGCCCCCTGCTTATTTTGGCTAACTTGCCTTCATTCTTTCCTTCCTTGTGCTTCAACTTCAATTTTCACACATTTCAAGCACTCAAGGGTTTTTGGAAATGGATCCATCAGATAGGATTTTTCTCACCTTTCCAGAAAGGTAAAATTTTCCTCCTAACTCCAAATATTTTGAAAGTTATGGCTCGACGGCAGAGTTTTTTGGGGAATTTTTCCCTAGACAGGCCCGCGGCCAAAGAAACCGACACGTGGCGGGCGGAGCGGCGGATGTCGGGGAAGTTTAATTTTTGGTGCTTTGGTCAAAAGCACAAAAGGGCAAAATTTTGCCTGCGGGCCCGCAGAGAAGAAGGAAATGGGTCGGCGGAGGTGCGGGAGATTTGGGAATTTTTCCCTTTTTGTCTAAAATGCCCAAAGGCAAATTTTGGCCCCAAGGCCCACGGATCATTTAGAAGCTGACATGTGTCTAGTGGTGGAGGAGTCGGACCGGCGGAGGAAGTTTTGGTTTTTTCCAAAACCAAAAAAGGGCTAAAGGTGAAAAGATGAGGCGCATCCCCGCCGACCAATGAGGGAGCGCCACGTGTCCAGTCAGCGGTGGAAGGGCGGAAGCATGGAGGTAAAATGGGAAATTTTCCCAATGAAAATTTCCAAAGGAAAAAGATAGGTTTTCGGCCCGCGATCCCATCAACGAACCAGAACGTGACACGTGTCCGGAGCAGCAGAGGCGCAGAGATTTTTGGAAAATTTTCCAAAAGTGCAAAAAGTAAATTTTGACCCCATGGACCCGTTTTCAAAATCCAATTTTGCCGCCAAGTGTGCCCTAATTTGTGCCTCGAAATTTGTGCCCAAATTTTTGCCCTATTTTTGCCCTAAATCTTCAAATGGGCATATCTTTCGATCCAGAGATCATATTTGAACAAAATCAGACTTTTTGGAAAGGTCTCGAGCCCCTCTATGCATTGGAGGAATAAAAACATCATTTTTGCAGGTTTCGATGGAGAAAATGTTAAAAACGTCTTTCAGGCCTTTAATGCGAACCAGATTGCTTCAAATGAGTTGTTTTTGCTCAAATCTGCCATGGTTGCTTTCTCCCACACGCCAAGGATGAAGAATCAGTTTGTTTTTATGGAAGAAAACCCTAAAAATTCTTCTCATGCCATAAATGCGAGATCAGATTGCTTTGAGAGTTGTGCTTCACCAAATTTATCATTTTTTCTTCTCAACACGCAAAACAAAAACAGAGGAGGTCGATTTGATGGATTGCAGGCCGATTTGAAAGGATTAATGGTGGGTGGTTGAGGAAAAAGATCAGATTTTGCTTCCTCCTCTATTTTCCCTCTCTTTTCTTCAGCTATAAATGTAAAAAATGTGATCTATTGTAATGTTGGACATTTTGCTCTTGCAAGCTCTCTTTTCTTCCTTAGCAGGTAGATTTGTAGAGTTTCAGACCTCTCATACAAGGCTGCAGCATATTTTTTTTGCCTCCTTGCCATTGTAATGCATTGTATTAAACTTGGGAATGATAATGTATGTTCTGTGATTGATTTTCCAATCCTCTCATGTGTTTATCATTGTCTTATGATCTTTCATTATATTCTGGCAATCTGTGCATGTTCTGTGCTACATTCTTATGATCTGTGTTTATTTGCAAAACAGAAGTTCATCACTCCTTTGGTGTATCACCGTTTTAGCTTAGTTTTGTTTCCCCTTTCTTGCATTTTCAACTCTGTCTCCTTGGAATTTAGAGTAGGAATTAGTATTAAACCTCTGCAAATTCATGCATACACCTAAACAGAGGAGTAAGAACCAGCTTCAATCTAGAGAGTTTTCTCACCTTGCAAGGTCCCACACCTTGGAGAAAACTCAATGTTGTGCAATCACACTAAATGACCCAATTCTAGACTGCAAATCTGAAGGTCATTTTGGGGTGCTGTAGATTTGCACTAACATTACCTTCTCCACCAGTCATATCAGTCTTGACTCAGCCTCTGCAGAGCGGTCTAAAAGCCTCCTTGGAAGCAAACGAGTATAAGAATTGACAGCTAATTTTGATACTGAATAATCTGTAAAAATTTGTGGCCATCCACTAGAGACCCACGTCCCTTCTTTCACTCCTAAAAATATTTCAACAGTATTATCAATCAACTCTTCGGTAAGCTACTCCTCATCTTCAAGTTGCTTCCTTAACATTTGGTCACCAATTTTTCTGTAAGGCAAATGCTTTGTTACACTATAGACTCACGTTTCATAGAATGTCAAATAACTATAAACATGATAGTTTCCCTTCAAGCATTTAGAGCAGAAAATGATTAACAGCAAATGTGCAGTTTGCTTTCTAGGTGCAGATGGAAAAATAACTTTAGAAGTATTATATTTCTCATACATACATTATGCCTTCCATTTACCCTTCTAAGTGAAGAGCCAACATTGAGAATTCGAGCACCAGATGCACAGGATTTCATCAGAGGAAGCATAGACTCTGTCATCCGTTTGGTACCATAGTAATTTGTTTCCATCAAAGTTTGTTTATAATCAACTGAGTTGCTCAAACCAGTATTAAAATTGACACCTGCATTATTCACCTGCAAATAATTGCCATGCATACGAGAAACTGGATAACTGCAAAAAGAACCCTCAATTTAAGAAAAAGAAATAACAAGTAAAAACAATTGGAAAATCTCATATGCATGTTAAAATACGTACAAGAAATAAGATTGATTCATGCTTACAGTTAGAATGTAAACGAGTTTACATAGTCCTCAATTATGACACATCAAAACCATCTGAGTAAGAACAAATCCAACCCTCTGAATAAATAAGACCAAAGAAATGAATTCAAAGCACATTTGACATTTCCTTTCCAATAAAGGGATTTAGAATAGGCCTTTTTAGAAAGGTTCACTAATATCAATGATTAAATTTCCTTAAAATTGTAGCACAAACGGAGTGGCTTGTGATAAACAGGCACTGATAGTAAACAATCCCATAATAATGATGAAAATGGAGTGATCAATGGAATATGGAAGAATGTTTCTGAAGTGGTAGACATAGCTCAGTGTAATCAAAACTTAAGCAATATACCATTCAAAGTAAGAATCAGTGGTCAAATAAAGCTCTACTTCACTAGCGAATTTGCTGGAGTTTCATACCACCCACCAGGGTTCCATTCCAGCTTCATTCTTCCCCACCTAATTGATGTGAAATAAAACTCAAAACCAATGGCTAGGTGCAATTTTCAAGCATATTTGACTGAATAGATACTCCTTACACCTGGAATTTAAATCAGAGGATTTCCATACTCTGCAGTATACCCACCCAGCTGTGTTTCTTGAAGCGTCAAATAAAACTAAAAAGGTGATCAAGACAGCAAGGTCAAAGGACTGAAATTCATTAATACTCGTCCGTTATGGTAACACCCCTCGTGCATGGGTAATAATTTCTGTCTAGAAGCTAGAGTGGCTCAGACGTCCCTAGGAAATATTACCCCGTTATCCCTAGATTGTCACCATTTCTTGATGTTGTACATCATAGAAATGGGATATTTCCATAAAACACTCAATTAGTAATATCTTCCAAATATGCTGACTTGTGAGTCTTAGAAAACAATTAAACCTGATGGGAAAAAGGCCAATAACAAAAATTCTACATTTCATACCACCCACCAGGGTTCCATTCCAGCTTCATTCTTCCCCACCTAATTGACGTGAAATAAAACTCAAAACCAATGGCCAAGTGCAATTTTCAGGCAGATTTGACTGAATAGATACTCCTTACACCTGGAATTTAAATCAGAGGATTTCCATACTCTGCAGTATACCCACCCAGCTGTGTTTCTTGAAGCATCAAATAAAACTAAAAAGGTGATCAAGACAGCAAGGTCAAAGGACTGAAATTCATTAATACTCGTCCGTTATGGTAACACCCCTCGTGCATGGGTAATAATTTCTGTCTAGAAGCTATAGTGGCTCAAAAATCCCTAGGAAATATTACCTCGTTATCCCTAGATTGTCACCGTTTCTTGATGTTGTACAGCATAGCATAGAAATGGGATATTTCCATAAAACACTCAATTAGTAATATCTTCCAAATATGTTGACTTGTGAGTCTTAGAAAACAATTAAACCTGGTGGGAAAAAGGCCAATAACAAAAATTCTATATTTCATTTGAATGCTCCAAATCACTTGAATGATCATTTGAATGATCAAGACAGTAAGGTCAAAGGACTGAAATTCATTAATACTCGTCCGTTATGGTAACACCCCTTGTGCATGGGTAATAATTTCTGTCTAGAAGCTAGAGTAGCTCAGAAGTCCCTAGGAAATATTACCCCGTTATCCCTAGATTGTCACTGTTTCTTGATGTTGTACAGCATAGAAATGAGATATTTCCATAAAACACTCAATTAGTAATATCTTCCAAATATGCTGACTTGTGAGTCTTAGAAAACAATTAAACCTGGTGGAAAAAAAGGCCAATAACAAAATTCTACATTTCATTTGAATGCTCCAAATCGTAGTCAGCCATATCCAAGAAAAGTCTAATTTCTAACTCAAATTTGCAATTACTCCTATTCAGTTTATTTTCGTATAAAACTTTAAACCAATCATATTCTATTGATTTTTTTGTAAATGCTACGTGTAGTTCGTGCATCCAATTCACAAATATGAAGTCCATGTCTCTATGTACTTATATAGACATTCAAACGCATGTGTATGTTTTCTTGTTACCAAAGATTTCAAAAATGTTCAGTCCTGAGAGTGTGTACCTGTAAGTTTATATAGACATGCAAAAGTGTGCATTACACTCTTCTACCAAAATTTTTGGAAATTTTAATTTGTAAACTCTAAGCATTTCAGGAACAATAGTGTTCTCCATTTAATTTCGACCATAATTACATTGTATTTTCAAAATATATGTAATGGCTAACAAGCATGCAAAAATTTGGAAATTCAAAATTAGATAAACTACACCAATGCTAGGATACATAGATGTGGCACAATTCGGTTAATTTCTAGAGGCAATCCCCAAAGAGATGTGGCACAATTTGGTTAATTTCTAGAGGCGATCCCCAAAAAGATGAAATTTCAATTATTTGTGAATGGAAAATTATTGGCAAGATTTCTACAAAGATCAATCAAGAAATAATCCTAAAAAGAAATTGACCATATGCTCAAAAAGCATTTATGAAATATTTTTAAATTGTGAATAATTAGAAAAATCATGACATTATATTTATGTGTGTGTAGGTATGTATGTATGTATGTATATATAAAATCATGATATTATATGTATATAAATGTATAGATATGCATGTATGTATATGTGTGTTTGTGTGTGTAAATGTATAGGCATGTGTATGTACTATGTCACAAGGTTCAAGTTCGAGTTCGAGTTAAAAATATAAAATAAATAAAAATGTAATTAAATTTTAAAACATTAAAAAACAAATAGTATAATTATTTTTTAAAAACTTGAAATTTTTATTGTATTAAATAGATTATTAATAATTTGAAAATAATAATTAAAAATCAAATCATAATACTTTCTAAATTCTTAAAAATAAAATATATATAATAAACTAATAATAAAAACATACAGAAGTAAAAACAAAATCCATATAAATAACATCCAACTTAAAATCAATTAATGTTTTTTTATTATTTTAATATGCTATAGACTTTAGTCTTTATTATGCCAAGAGGCATTACATTTGTATATATAGAGTGAAAGTGTCTGATGTCGTGCCCGTGAAATACAAAATTTGTGCCCGTGAAATAAAAACAATAATTAGGGAAAAGAATAACAGTTATTGTAGCCTAAGGAAGTGGCGTGGGGTCGGCCTTGCCAACGGGGATGAGGAAGTGTGATCACTCTAGCAGCATTTCTTGGTAACGTACACCATGTTTTGCATTCATCTTCCACATGCACGGTGAAAATAAAACATTTATAACTGTCTTCCCCATGCATCTTCCGCATGCACACATACTTTTGGAAAAGCGAAGGACAAAACAACAAGAGCAGTGACAAACTTATGTAGCAGGTCTAGGCAACACATAGGTATTACCGATGTGCTTCTAATTATTGGTTCTATTTTGTATGTGCTAAGAACAGAGATCAGCGATGATAAGGCCACACCAACGTCTTATCCAATCGTGGGTTCCCTGTTTTCCTTCTTGAGGAATCGAAGCCGACTCCTTGTTATATATAGAAAATATATATACTGATTGAGGATTGGAATTCATGAGAAAGGCATGACCAATATTTGATATTAAACTGTTTGGAAATTGAGCTTCACAAGATCACAAGAAGATGCAGCAGAGGCCTATGACATTGCTACGATCAAATACAGAGGCAAAAGTGCAGTGAGAAACTATGATATCAACAGATATGATGTAGAAAAAATTATCAACCCACTGCCCATAGGAGGATTTGCTAAACGATTGAGGATATTAGAGGAAGAATTTGATAGGGAAAGGAGTTTGGATGGGCCTAAAACTGAAGAGGAAAGCACATTGAGCTCACAGGCAGAGTCAACTATCTATGGAAATGCTGTTGCTGCATTCACAGCTTCTAATGAAAGGCCTCAAGTGGGTTTTAAACAAGAAGAAAATCCATGGATGAAATCATTTCAAGAAAGAGCACAGTGGCTTAAACAGGCAAATGATAGTCACATCTTTCAGTTTCAAATGCCACACCGCCCTGCCAATTATGAGAAATGTTTGCAGCGGTCCATGTTGACACCCAATGACAGTAATCTTCAGTGCAATATTCCTATGAACTTAAAACGTCGAGCAGCCATTAATGGGGAGACTGGGAACGGCAACAACATGTCAGGGAACTCTGTAGCCAATGGATTTCAAGTAGACAATTCCTTTCCTCTTTCTGCTACAAGGAGTTATGCTGCTGCACTAGCTCACTTCAATAACATGACTTCCAATGGATCAGTTGCTTCAATGGCATTGGGACATGAAAACATGTTTCAGCAGCCCTCACGGCTTTCAGGACCTAGATACGAAAACTAACTGGTAACAACGGGATGACACATTCTGCTCAGGTTTTAAAATCTCAAGCTCCTAGTCCTGGAATGATAAACATAACTCTATAGGTCTAGGTTTGCATAACTACCTTTCTCCTTTAATTTGGCATTCAGAACAGTCTAATTTCTAATACATATTGTGTGTTTCCGATCTCACTACTTTGGATTTTTTTCAGGTAAAGAGTGAAGTCGATATTTATTGTGTGTTTCCAAGAACTGTTAGCGCAATTCATTGAGACCGGCAGGCTTCAGTTGTTAGATTTAGTTGGAAGATTTGTAATTGGCTTCTGTCATATGTGTTTTAGCTGGAGGAATTGTCTCTAGTTGTCTGTCCTCTGTTCTTTTATAGTGTTATAATCTGGTGGTCACTTTTGAACATCAAATTTTATTTAGTTTATTTATTGAAATGGTGGATTTACAAATAAATATATACTGTGCAAAAGGTTTTCAATGGTTTTCTTGCAAAATAGTTCTCAATGATTTGTATAAGTCCATAGTACCTTAGTATTTTAAGTAGCCTTTTTCTTTTTAACCATGAAAACGAGATTTTTATTTATTTTTATGCTAAGAGGTATATACATTTGTATATATAGAGTGAAAGTTCCTGATCTCATGCCCGTGAAATACAAAATTTGTGCCCGTGAAATAAAAATAATAATTAAGGAAAAGAAAAACAATTACTGTAGCCTAAGGAAGTGGTGTGGGGTCGGCCTTGCCAGCAGAGATGAGGAAGTGTCATCACTTTAGCTGCATTGCTTGGTAATTTACACCATCTTCCACATGCACAGTAAAAATAAAACATTTATAACTATCTTCCCCATGCATCTTCCGCATGCACATAGGCTTTTGGAAAAGCTAAGAACAAAACAACAAGAGCAGCGACAGACTTATGCAGCAGGTCTTGGCAACACATAGGTATTACCGTTGTGCTTCTGATTATTGGTTCTATTTTGTACGTGCTAAAAACAGAGATCAGCGATGATAAGGCCACACCTGCGTCTTATCCGATCGTGGGTTCCCTGTTTTCTTTCTTGAGGAATCGAAGCCGACTCCGAGAATATTTTACCGAGCTTATGATAAGAGATCCCTCCAACACCATCAAGTTTCACCGTTTTGGAATGAGAAACGCGGTAATAACAGCCAATCCAGCGAACGTAGAGCATTTACTCAAGACCCGGTTCGAAAATTATCCCAAGGGCGATTTTTTTCACTCCTTTTGCACGATCTGTTGGGCACCGGGATTTTGACACCGATGGCAAGGACTGGAAATTGCAGAGACGGGTCGTCAGTTGCGAGTTCAGCACTAGGTCTTTGCGGGACTTTATAGAGGAGACTGTTCAGAAGGAGAGCGCCGACTGTCTATTGTCGCTCCTCAGAAAATACGCAGCGGCCACCGACGAAGGCAATAAAAGGGTGGATATGTAGGAGGTTCTCAAGATATTTGCCTTCGAAAACATATGTGAAGTGGCTTTCGGAGCCGACCTCGGCTGCCTTGATATTTCGCTTCCCTTTTCAAAATTCGCGGAGGCATTCAATGTCGCCACGGATTTGATCGTGAAAAGGTTTGTCCATCCTCTTCCGTTCACGTGGAAGGTGATGCGCATGTTAAACGTCGGTTATGAAAAGCATTTAAGGGAGGCGATACGCGCAGTTCACAATTTTGCGGAGGGGGTAATCCGGACGAGGAAGACAAAAATCCCTATCTGCGCCGCACCAACGCATAAAGATCTCTTATCGAGATTTCTGTCACTGGATGAAAGCGTCATGGGTGCTGCAAGAAAAGGTTCAAACGACGATTTTGTGAGAGATATTGTGATCAGTTTATCTTAGCGGGCAGAGACACTACTTCTGCTGAGCTCACCTAGTTTTTCTGGCTCGTAGCCACTCATCCCCATGTCGAACAACAAATTGAACTAGAAATTGCGCGCCTAAGTACTGAATGCAAAGAGGAGAGTTCGGGTTTTTCTTACGAGGAACTGAAAGAGATGAATTATTTGCACGCCTCTATTTGTGAATCGATGAGGTTGTATCTGCCCATTCCGTCTGATACAAAAGAGGCATTACAAGACGATGTGCTGTCAGACGAGACGACTATGAGAAAAGGGACGCGGGTGACTTATCACCCCTATGCTATGGGAAGGATGGAAAGTATTTGGGGTGCCGACTGCTTGGAATTCAAACCAGAAAGATGGCTGAAAGAGGATGAAAATGAGAATGGATCTTTTGTATTTGTGACGGAGAATGCTTTCAAATATCCAGTGTTTCAGGTTGGGCCGCGCATTTGCTTGGGAAAGGAAATGGCATTTACCCAGATGAAATGCATCGCTGCGAGCATGATCAAAGAGTTCAGTTTGAAGGTTGATCAGGATTTAAATCCCAAGTTCGTATCCACACTGGCTTCAAGAATGGAGCGTGGACTTTTGTAAAATTTGTTAAAAAGACAAAATAGAAAACCATTGCTATTATATGTGGAACCCACTTCCCAATGAAACAACGCACCCTCCCGGTGAAGAATGGGTCATCCAACATGTAATTACTTTTGATTTGATTTGATTACCATTGTTGTCAATTTTCATTGTTTTGCATATCTCAAGTGTAATGTTGCAATATTTTTTGATTGGAAAGTGTCTTTATTAATAATATCACGCATATATAATGGTACACATATAAATAGGCAGGTTGTATGGAATCACAAAAAAATTGGGACTGTTTCTAAAAACTAGTAATAGCACGCAAGCAGTGTAATGTAAACGCCGAAAGGGATGCAATGAAGGAGTGGCCAGTGGTTTGTGGAAGGAGAGGGAGAAAAGGTGTTTTTGTGGGAGAGGATATATTTATTTGGATGCACATAGGATGATTAAATGGAAGGGATGTAGCAATCATTGTTTGTATTTGGCCGCAATTTCATACATCGAAAAATGTAAATGAAAATGAAAGGAAGGAGAAGAAAAATGTGCATTGTAGTAGAGAATTCCAAATTGTTGTTTGGAAGGGGTTGCATGGGATGTGAAGTAGAAATGAAAATACCCTTCGAACAGAGTAGACTACAATTGAAAAATCATATGATCGGAACTTTGTGGTAATGCTAGAGAAAGAAAAATAAAAGGGAATACCCGTAGAATTAGATTGATTTGAAAGACATAAAGCATTAACATTATTTTAAGGAACAACAAATAAGCATGAGACCTTATGCAATCAACCAAAGGGTTTATAGTGTTTGAAGGTGCAAATAAAACAATCAACCACCATATGATAGTAATGGACATGCAAAGTTGTTATGGGAAGCATTCACAATAGTTGTTACACTAGATAAGGTATTTAGACAAGAAGGAGAAAACGAAGACCAAAAACGTTTTCAACAACTTCTCACAAATCTCAGAGATGCGAATCCAACACTAGATGATTGGATGTTATTAATGAGTAGAACAAATTTTGCATTAGACAAAGCTAGCAATGAAGAATTCGATAATAATATTCACCTGGTCGCGACAAAGATTAACGTGAATAACCACAACAAAAATTGCATTCATTGAAAAGACCTATTGCACGTAGCATTACAACTACAACAAGTACCGCCAACACACTGATAGGAGGTCTAAATGATGAACTTGATGTTGAATTATTAATTTCTAATGATGCAAGGGTTATGTTAACATCCAATCTTTGGATAGAAGCAGGTCTTGTAAATGGAGCTCTAGGATATATCCGAAGCATAATATACGCACCTAGTAGTGGTCCACCAAAACCACCAACATATGTAATGGTTGAATTTGATAATTACTTCAGAATACCATTTGAAGATAGAACTCCACGTACCATCCCAATTACACCAATACAAAGGGGACACACACACCAATTACCCTTATGGTTGGCATGGGCATTGACAATACATAAATCGCAAGGTTTGACTCTTTCCAAGGCTATAGTTGATATTGAACAAAGGGAAATAATGGGGTTAACATTTGTGGTTATATCTCGGAGTAAAGTCATTGCAAAGTCTAAAAATATTTACGCCATTTACATATGAGTGCTATGAAAGGATGAAGAAGGAAAACTACTTTCGAAATGGAAGGCAAAGGAAGAAAGACTTCAAGTCCTTGGAATATAAATAATGTCCCCTATGTAACACACATTTCATTCTATGATTTTGTCATTTCGTGTGATGTACATTTCACATTTTGATTCATATGAAATAATGCTTTATTTTTTGAACATGATAATATGGTTACTAATAAAATCCATAAGAACTTTGTGTATTATAGACCTAGAATTTTTATTACTCATACTTATTCTCTTAAGAGAGATGGTTCCCTCTTTAAATCCCTCTATGATGTCCCTTGTAAGATATTTGAGTCTAAAAGGATTAATTGTTAACATTTTCTCATTTTAGTTGTTGTTTGTGACATTTTTATCCAAATGAATATTAGAAAAGATTATTAAATATTTGTCTTTCCATGAAAATTTCAATATATTATCTTTGATATTGGTAGAAAATATACCTTAAGGTAGTTAATCAAATTCATTAGGAATTCTTATGACTCAAGGAAATATTAAATATATAGGGGGTCGAATGCTATCTTGGGTTCTCGATATTATATAGAAAGAATCGTTGGTTTCACCAATGAACTACGTGGGCGGGGATCCTTATTATTAATAATATGAGTCTTAAGTCACCAATTTGATAGGTTCTCGTCAAGGTCATTCATGCACGAACTAAATTCCCGCCTTCTTTTCCTGACTTTATTTTTGGTATCATTTTATGTATAATGCAACTCTCGTGGATGCTACTAGCATACCTATATTATATAAATATATGTAAAATATGTCGAGAGGTATAGTTCAAAAGGCACTTATGTCACACATCTAAAATAGGCACCTCGTGAACTATACCTCTCGACATATTTTACATACATAGATTTATATAAACATAAATCAAAACATGGTATGTAAAATATGCCGAGAGGTATAGTTCACGAGGTGCCTATTTTAGATGTGTGACATAAGTGCCTTTCGAACTATACCTCTCGGTATATTTTACATATATTTATATAATATAGGTATGCTAGTATAGTTATATTTTAAAAGCTTAAAATAAAAAGCCTAAGCTAAAACCTAAAATTTAAAATAATAAAAAATTACAAGACACAAACTTAAAACTAAAAGCAAACTACAATAAACATAGTCGAACTCGACTCTTCCTTTACTGGGTGCACGTAGATTACAGGTGAAGATATTGCAAATTCTGAGTGCTTCACACAAGTTACAAGCTACAGGATGCTCATTACGGTCCTTTTCCTCCACCGCCAACGCTCCACGGGAGGGAAGGGACATCCTACGACCTTGACACAAACCTAATTGCAACAAACCCATATTCTTCACCTCACAAAGGCTTGCTTCAACAAGGTGGCCTGGTCTTGGAAATGAAGATCTGCTACATATACAGACACTCGGAGAAACTATGACCAAAAAGACTACGGAATTCGACAAACTTTGACGATTTTTGGTAGTATTATAAAAATCGACAATTTTTGAATTTCATCTCGAAAAATTTGGCGAAACTTGTGGCATAGTATATATATGCACGTGTATATATATATATATATATATATATATATATATATATATATATATATATATATATATAGCTTTTATGCATATATATGAGAATCATTCATTTCCATTGGCACAATGTCATTGCAGAGTGATTGCCATGATGATAAGTTGGGTTAATCCATGTTAGGTATGTCCCCATGGTAATGTTAAAGCAAATTACCATTGATGAGGCTAGGTCAAGTCCCGGTGAATTTTGATAGAATAGATACCCTTGAGGCATGGATTTTCAAATGAATAATATTATAAACTTGATATTGTATTACCCCTTACATTAAATTAGATGTTGAGTATGACCGTTACCAATTTACCAAGCAAAAAGAATGTGACACATCAATGTCTTGGTACCTATCAAGAGCATTTTGTCAATATATGTTTGTTGATCGCTTGTTATAATGTCCCCTTTTTCAAGCTAATCCATTTAAAGGCTTCTTGTGCATTCTTCTTCCTGTGGGCAAGAAGTAGATGAACAAGGGAGACCCTTGGGTTATATTTTAGTCTTTCTTTAATTAATAATTATATTTTTCTTTTGTATTTTCCCTATGAAGCAGGTCGGCTAGGTCGGAGAGCTTTAAGACAAAATAAAGCTTCTTATTGAGGTTGGTCTTGGGGAATTCTTCCTTAGAGACTTTTGGCACCACCATATGGATATATAAGGGGTCACATAGGCTCATTTTGGGCATGTTTTGGCTATTATAATTTTATCTATTTGGTTTTAGGGTTGGTTGCTCTATTCCATTCCACTAAGGGGTGAAAATCCTTTGGTGTGGCAAGCAAGGAAGACGAAACCCTTCCTTGTTGAAGGTTGAAGAACGAAAACTCTCCGATTTGGTGGTTCTAGGGCCTTCAAAGAAGACTATCTTGTTGGTTGGGCAGCTAGGGCATTGAAGAAGAGGAATTATCAAGGTTTCTTCATCAATTTGGCACCCTCTCCTAGGGTGGCGACTTAGGTGGAGGAGTATTTTAGTGCCTTCTAGGGCACATTTTGGTGTCTCAAGTTGATATTCAAATTTCTCCTAATTTATAAGGCTGATCTATCACTTCTTTGGTATTTATTGGGGTTTGGAGACCTCATTTTCAACTAATTTTGTGGACTGTACTTTTGCTGATTATTTTAATAATTCCAGTTGTGTGTTGGCACTTATTTCTCCTTAATTTATGAAGTATATTGGCTGGAATAATTTCTACATGGTTGATTAAATTATTTGGGATCATTCTATATCATTTTTGGTTAGATTTTGCATGAGAATTGTTGCTCCTAAGTGTTGGTACAGTTCACTGCCCTAGAGGATTATTTATTAATTTTCTAAGTTGGTTTTTGATACCCTAAAGGTGTGATTTCAGTTGGTTGCTAGGGTTTGATCATTGTTCCAAAATCGAAGTCTTACACTTGGATTTGTGGCAAAACCCTTATTTTCAGAATCAGCCCTAGAAAGGGACATTACACTTGCTCAGAGAACTAAGGAAATGAACAATCAAAGAAAGGTGGATAGAATCGTTGAGTGCTGTATTCATGAATATAAGCTTGTTCAATGCTTGTATTCGTGAATATAAGCTAATTCAATGCTTGTATTCATGATTATATGCTTCTCAATGTTTGTATTCATGTTTAAATGCTTCATATACACATGAAAAGCAATTTTAACATACTTCAATGACAACAATCGTAACTACCCAAGCACCTTGTTTATCTAGACCAAATCATTAGAGTCATAATGACACTTTACTAAAGCTAGTATTCATTGTGAAACCTATGTGACCACTAGACAAATTAATACGCCTTTATAATATGAGCTACAAAATGTATATGGTTAAGGGTCAACCGTTAAAAACGAAAAAAGAAGGGATGTGGAGCAGTCCCCACCAACCCTAGGCATATGCAAATTAAAATTTGTTGGAGCTTCTAGGGGCAATGCGGGTAAGGTCGGAGTGGGATATTCTCGGTGGGATGATAAAAGGGTATTTGTAGGAGTTTCTTTGTCTTTCAATCCTAAAGGAACCAATAATTGAGTTGAGGCTAAAACATTGGTGGATGACCTAAAATTTGCACTACCCTAATCGTTAGATGCCTAGAAGTGGCAAGGGACTCTCAAATACTTATCAACAAGGTGAAGAGAGGGTGAATCCTAGTTGGAAATGGGAAAGTAACCTAAAGGAAGCCAGTGACTTGTTGACAATTCAATTGATAAAATTTGGATATTGTTATAAAGAAGCCGACAATTATACATACCTTCTAGCTAATGTCGGGATCAACCAAGAGCCACTAACTTACATCAACAACATCCATATTGAGGAGTGAGCTCCTTAAAGCACCTTGTGAAACAAGAAGGTTGTAATGGATCTTAATAAATTTTCCTAAGCTACATGGAGGGTATGCATTAGATATGAATCAATCCCCATTAATTACAAATTGAGAAAACATATGTATTTTACCCCCCACATATCTCAATCTCCATATATATAGTCAAACCAAGCGGCTAGCTAACTTATGCTTTACGGATTTAAGGTTTGTTCATTTTTCATCCTTTCTACTTCAAGGATAAGATGTCTTACTTTGCATATTCAAGTCCGTTTTAGCCTTCTTCATACACAATTATCCAAGGATAGAGTCAAAAGTTGATTTCAACAATGGGATGAGCACAAAATCCACTATAAACATACATCGTACTACCTATATGTGTTGGCCAACAAGGATCCCTAAGGCTTTATCCCAAACTCGATTGGTCATTGGTATTTGGAATATTGGTGACTACAAGTGAGGTTTATTCAACTTACTCTAAGTCAATTCCAATAGGACATTCATTCACACTTTAGACAATATAAAAGATAACATTAGTCAATGTCCAACCTAGTATGCCTATGTGCACCAAAATGGCATCGATAGTCTTTATCATTGTTACCATAGGCTTCGACATAATCCTCTTCCTCTAGCACATCCGTCTACATTGTATTGGACTTCATTACAATGGTCACATCAATTACAAGATGGTTCTTAATAGGTCCTTTACCTTCACAGGATAGGCATTTTTGTTATCTATCTTGCCACTTTGAAAACAAACAAGTGCTTTACCTTCAAAAATAGACTTGATGCTTCCACCTAAGCCTCTGCCATCATCTCTTGCTAGATCTGATCTCTTACATCCAAGAGTCTCTCCTTTGTGACCACAAGATCTCAAAGATTGCATCTTTTTTATGGGTTATACCTTGTTACTACATGACATTTTAGTTCTAACATGTTCATATTATTCTTGGCCCAATATTTGATACAATTGTTATCATCGTGGTCTCTAGGTCCACACCAAGACCACATCAAGGACAATTTCCCTTGAGTTTGTTTAAAAACTCGCATGCAAAATGTCCTTATTCACTTCATGCTCTGCATTGGCCATCGACAACCATTGGCATCCCCTCTCATCAAGTCCAAAGGCCATCGCAATCAAAAAATTCCTTGACGATTTTATCCTTGATAACCTTCTATGTTCTCTCTCCACTATTATTTCAAATCTTCGAAGATCAATTGTTTTCAAAAGACTCATCTTAATAGTTGTAAGCTTATAGCTCAAAATTCATAAACTCCCTCGACTAGTTCATTCTCTCTCTTGTTCTTCCTCTTGCTTCACTATATTCTCATCTTGCTTAACAATGCATTCCCTCTCCAACTTGCATTTTTGTTCCTTGCAGACTTCTCTAGCTCAAGATAGCATTGAGTCCACATGATTGCAAAGTTGACAAACACATATTCAATATATCAATTCCAAGTCGGGTTGTAAACTACATCCACGAGGGGATTTGAAGCGTCCACAAACTCCTAATAAGAAAAGTTAGTTGCGGAAACATCCCTAACCACATAAATTCTTTTCAAGGTCTTCATCCTTTTTACTTAACTCATTGGCTTATTATCCCATATTTTTTTGTTCATCCCTTTTTTTCTTAAATTTTCTTCACCAACAAGAAATTTCATGAAGGGATTGCATTATTGATTCAACAAAATATGGTCGATCACAACAACAATGTCGAATGTAGGATAATAACATCACACACTTGTATATCCAACAAGAATAACATTAACAAGTCATATAGAATATTAACAAAAACACAAGATGGAGAAATGAATGATCTTTTCCATCATCATAACATGATGTATAATGAGAATAGTTAGAACAAAACTATGATGGAAATCCACATATATGCTAGTACTTGTTGAACAACCACCCCTATCAAGAAAAACTCACTCAATAAAAAAATTGAGCAACTCAATTCTCATTCTAATAAAATGACTCTCTATTATTTATTCATCATTTATCTCCAAGTAAAAGCTATTGCATTCTACACAAATCTAATCACCATGTCCATAAAAATGTACCCTTTAGATCCTCTAGAATATTGCCACCGATGATATTGTGTTTTACTACATGAATCCTCCATATAGAATCCATCTTAGCCACTAATGTAAATGTCTCATTGTAGTCAATACCTTCAAGTTGTACATATCCCTTAGACACAAGATGGGCTTTGCACTTATCTATAGGCCCATTAGACTTATACTTAATTGAATAGACCAACTTGGTTCGATCACATACTTGCCATGCGAAGCTCCACAAAATCCAAAGTATCATTCTTCATTGAGGAATTATATTTTGTTTCCATGACTTATCCCAACTCTTTTTAGCTTCAACAACACAAAGCGTCCTCAATTTTTTGGGATCATCATTCTTCAACACTTGAGTCGTTCAAGAAAATTAACTCTACATTGTGAACAAGCGGTCATCCTCTCAAAACCACTTCTAGAGCATGAAATTTCACAACCCATTTCAAAACCATTTTCTAGGTTTGATTTGACGTTGGTGACTTTGTCCTCCTCGAGATATCTTTATTCACGAAAATTTTCTTTTCCTAAGAGACACAAATGTAGTCCTTTGATTCAATCGACTACCCAATAAAGCTACATAACAATCTTTAACCATCCAACTGTTAGGAAATTAGTGTTTACTATGTCATAATTATGTTAGGTTGTTATACATTGTTATAACAATATATACGACATGTTTATTGTTAGGCATATTGTTAGTGTGGTTAGAGGGAGTTCCTATATTTTAGGAACTGTAATCTCCTATAAATATGTAAACATCTCGTATGTAATCATATAGAAATCTAAGTTTTTCGTATCCATTGTGTTGTTGTACCATCATTTGGCATCGAGTAGGTCTTTGTGATCCTCTTATCATGGATCATTAAATTGTTTACAGGGGCATATTCAATTAGTATAGTGCCCTCATCTATGGCTTATTCTCCCTGATTTATAGTTTTTAGATTATTTTATATCAGTGTATACGTATGTTAGATCTCAGTATTCATCCCTATTAAGATCATATTTTTCGTGTGGATGCAAGCTCTCTTCCGAGGTGCATAGTTTTGCATTGGTATTTGTACCTACTACCTGTGCTTAAAGCTTCCTACCTACCATTTCTTGATCTGCTACTGTTATTTTGGCATTGTAGTCTGCCAAATCCAACGCTGCACAATATATTTCTTTGTGTATGACAATCAGGGCAAAGATTTTTCACCCAGTCCTATATCTATGTGAAGACGTCTATGTGCAGCATTGATAGACAACATGGTATTGAAGCTTACAGATGTCTTGTAGCTTTGGGCCTCACAACCATTGACTTCGGTCTTCATTGGAAAGCCAGAGTTGGTATTAATTCGTTCACCACACACCGACGTTTCTGGTTAACTGTCTACACAATTCTCTACCAGCGTCATTGATTGCGCATTGAAGTCCTCTCCATCTGTTATGGTTGTGATATTTGGAGTCTCGCAGCAGTAACAATGCAATGCATGCATTGGCGTCTATTCATACACAAGCTCCGACTGAATTTCATTGGAAGGTATCAAATTTGGTCCTGTCAACATTAAATTCTCCTAGAAATGGTTTCAATTCTTTGCTCGCGGTCACATTGTAATACCAGTGCATTTCAACATATATTTTTGTCCTAAGTCTCAATTAGATTCATTGTGTCAAAACCATATATCATTGTGTTTATTATTTCCGAGTTGTGTAGAATCTTGTAGTCGGTCTTAATTGAAAAGTTTTTTAAGTATATAGTTGTGTTTTGTAGTTGAGGCTATATATTATAGATTCATAGTTTGTCATTTCTTGAGTCTTTTTATTGTCATATATGTGTCATCATTTTCCTATGTCAATTGACAAGTTATTAAAAGAGTCAAAAAGTCATTATTTGTCGTTACCATAAAAAAAAAAGTGCACGTGTAAAAGTCATGTTGTCAATTTGGTAAAGGCGTCATTATATTATCAGTTTAATCAAATAGGTGATTTTAGGATATTTGTTGTCATTTTTATTGTCGTCAAAAGTCGTGTCATTGTAAAAAGTCTGAAAAATACAAAAATTGTCTCACGAGACACATTTTCGGTGTTACCTGACGTCTAGAAAATAAAGTGTTTCGCATCGACAATGTGGAAACGTTTGAGCAACATGATCATATTTGTTGAGTAAGAAGCGACACATTGGAGGTTGGAGGCAACGAGAGGATGAGGGCAATCAGCACCTCTCGTTAGTCACTAATGACGGGGTCACGTATAACACTGGTGGAAAAATTTTATAATATTTTGGGTTGTTTGCTTTGAGTGGTGTGTGCGAGAATAAAATGGTGTATGCTTTCTGTCCCTATTATGATTGAAACGAGGAGAATGTGCATTAAGGATGTTGAGAACAATTGTATAAGAGGGCAGTTGAACTAGAGTGATCCTTTAACTGTTGAGATTCTTCGACTGTCGTACTTCTAACATCGATCGGCCGGTGAAAGAGCGTTCACTGGAAGTGAAAGCGGGAACTGTTGAGTTTGCGTATGTAGGTGAATCGGTGGAAGTGTGATCATCCGGAATGGAATTCACTGTGGTGAAGCGGATTGGTCATGTGCGCAAGAGATCCAAGCAAAGTAAGAAACCTAAAAGTATGCGGAGGCATACAATTTTGTTTCCAATTTTTTCTGATGTTCTTCTTCCCATGTAAACACTAAGGGGGAAATGTTAGGAAATTAGTGTTTACTATGTCGTAATTATGTTAGGTTGTTATAGATTGTTATAGCAAAATATATGACATGTTTATTGTTAGGCATATTGTTAGTGTGGTTAGAGGGAGTTCCTATATTTTAGGAACTGTAATCTCCTATAAAGATGTAAACCATCCCGTATGTAATCATATAGAAATCTAAGTTTTCATATCCATTGTGTTGTACCATCACCAACTTTGCTCATTTGACTAAGAACATGCGCATAAGGCACCCAAACACTTAATTGTTCCACAGTTGGTCTCACAAGCCTCTTTTGACATCCTCTATTTCACATTGTCAATAAATATAGTGTTTTATGAAAAACCTTGACCCAATACTCATTACCAAGATTTTTGGCCTTAATCCTGCTTCTTCCTCTTTGCGACTCCATTTTGTTGACTATAGAAGGTTGTAAGTTTACTCATAATTCCAGGCGTCTTGCAATAATCCTCAATCTCATTCGAAGCAAAATATGCCCCATAATCTGATCTTAGAAACATTATCCTCGCCACGGTGTTTTTCAACCCAGGTTTTGAAGGGCGTAAGATGTTAGACGGCCTCAAATTTCTCCTTGAAAAAATATTCCCATTTTTTCCTTTAGTTATCAACAAATGACATGTGATTTAACTTCCCAATTGATAAAGTTCTCATAGGTCCACATAGATGTCGAGCACCAAACCAAGTTGTACTTTGGCTCTCAAGCTCTTCATATGATATTTTCCAAGCATACAACACTCCCATATTTATCATTTTCATTAGCTTGGGGAAGACCTCTAACCATGTTTTTCCCTCAATAATGCAAGGGTTAGATATTTGAGTGCCCAAACTTGTCTTGCCATACCAAGTCGTCTTCATTCACAAAATTCTTCAAAGCATAAGATTTGCTTCAAGAATTGTGACCTTAAAAACTTATATCTAAGGTCAAAACACCTTTTGCAACTATGACATGTTTGTTCATCTTGTCCTTGATAACCCACTCGCCGTTATCAAACTTAAGTCTATATTTGTACCCCATTGTTTGGTCAAATGTAATAAGGTCTTCTTAAATATAGGTACATGAAGAACGTAACATCATTAAGATATTTGGTCTTGTCATCTCTTTTGTAGCCACAACACCTTTGACCTTCACGTGGGCATTGTTATCATCAACATTACTTTGCTTGCATGATTGGTTTTCCTATTCAAGATTTTGAACCAATAATTTGAGTTAAATTTTATATTGAGGACACCTTGAATCAAATATAACATCCATCCTCTTCATTGAAATCCATCAAACTTGAGAACAACCCTTCACTCCTTGTCTTCTCTACTGCTATGTTTTATTGCATGTTCTTCTTGAGGTGACAATCCTTCTCGTTGTGTTCATACCTCTTGCAATTGTAAAATTGGATAGAACTTCCTCTACCTCCACCAACTTGTTGATTGTTTTTTTCGATTAAAGTGTCCTCTCTTTCTGTCATCCTTAAAAAATTTGCCATAGTTGCAAAAGCATGTTGAAAGTCCTCACTTGAAATTTCATCCGTCTTACTTTTTTCAGCTGCTAACACTAAACCACTTATTCATTAACCTTCATTATAGAGATCTTTAGCGACCTCAAGCACCAACACTCCTTACAATTTTGTCAACCAATTTTGCTTAGAGATGCCTCATTAAAAGCTATCAAATCTTGCAAATTAGTGATGTGTGCATGGAATCAGTTGCATTCATCTTGATGTTCACAAACTTAGTTCTAAATGTTTTTATTTGGTGTTGGCTTCTCCCTTGTGCATTCTTTAAAATTTTCTTTTGAAGAATCTAGTTCACACATGACTTATTCTAGGCAAGATTGCTTTTGCACCTATTAATGAAAGTGCCTCATTATCCCTCCTCTAATCTTTAAATGTTATTTTGTCATCATCACTCATTAGACTATTTGAAGTAGTTTTACTGTATCAATTAAACACAATATCCAACATTCCTTTAGCGATAGAAACGGGCAGCATTTTTCAGCTCCACTTTGAGTAATACAATCCGTGAAAGTTAGTAATTACTGTATTTGCATGCTTGAAGCCATAGTGCTGATGATGCAATGAAATGTGAACAAAATTGAGAGATATGAGAGAGGGAGAGAGGGAGGTCAACACAACCACACAAGTGTCCCTGTCATGCCCACTTTTACCACTGTTCTCCTAGACATTTGTTATTCAGCTACCTTGCTTATTTTGAGACATTGATACAGTTGGCACTGAGTACTATGGCATAACACATTTGATTTTGATATTAATTTCGTAATATGATGCATATGTTGCTTATGATTATGATGGTCTCTCCCCTTCGCAAGCCTTATGGTTAGGCTTGGTAGTATGTGTCGTCTATACGTTTCATGTAATGTCTCTCTCTTCTCTCATGTCCCAAGTAAAAGTTAAATCATTGCATGAGTGGATTCATGTTTGCATAAGCAATGCAGGCATTGTTGTGCTGTAGTATGTGATCTCTAAGTGTTTAAATATATAAATACCCTGGTTTTCGCTTCTGATTTTTTGTATTAAAATGTGGGCATTACAGTCCCACTTTTATCCAGGATCTCCTGTCTTATCCCAAATGGGGACTCCAAAGGCACGAAAATAATTTATTTTTAAATGTTATCATTTAAGGATAATAAGCAATATAAGTTTCCGCCGTGGGTTACAATAACAATACAATAATTTTCCCGGTTTCTATGAGTTACAAGGCAATTATTAAAGAAAATTTACAATGCAATAAGCACCTTGTAAACCCTTGACTCAACTTCAAACTTTATTATCTGCTACAAGTCTGCCTCTAAAGAGGTCATGCAGCTACACAAATTGAAGCTTTATTAATGTACAATTTACAGTTCAAATGTAAATTGAATTCAATGATAGTATGGAAAATTTATGGAGAAACTAGTGAAAGTAGGTAGAGATTTTAAGGCGCTACTTGGAAAAATTGATTTCGCTCCTTTTTCAATTGGACTGTGGTTGCCCATTTGACCACCAACACTCATAAAACAAACAGGAAAAAGGCTGTAGCCCCCACCATTGACTCGCCAAGGGGCATATTTCAAGCAACTTCCTAATCTAATTAGATTAAATAACAAATAAGACACAAATGAAAAGAGATATTTGATTGTATGGCTTCCACCTCAGTTGTATGCATGTCGGCAAGCAATCCATAAAATCTGGCAAATCTAGGCAGCCATGCTCCACCTTGAGAGTGAATATTAATTATTTACTGGTGCAATTGGTTGTCTCAAGTTTCAACCCTCACAAGGTCAGATTAGG
This sequence comes from Taxus wallichiana var. yunnanensis, assembly GCA_018340775.1. Taxonomy (NCBI): domain Eukaryota; kingdom Viridiplantae; phylum Streptophyta; class Pinopsida; order Cupressales; family Taxaceae; genus Taxus; species Taxus wallichiana. Next base: position 474,414,930 of record CM031239.1, on the reverse strand, counting down.
TTAGAGCATTCTTCTCCAGTTGTTACTTGTTCTCACAGTCTATTGTCTGGACAAAAATTCTCCAATCTGCGATTAAATACAAGAAATTCACAACAGAATTACCCTTATAAATTTTGGGGGTCCAGAAACCTGCTTGTGAGTCAGAATTTTAAATTTTTGAGGCTTTTGTGAGTTCTCAAACATTACATTCACTCTTCTGCTTTGCATCCTTATCCTCCAAAATTCTCTACAAAAGTTTTGAAACAACAATCTTTGGGAGCACTTGGAAATGATTCCAAGACCTTTTATTGAGATACCAACAAGCTCACATAGGTCTCAGACAACTTCAAATTGGATTATGAGCTTAATGGGGCAATTCTCTTTCAAATGGTGTGTTTCCTTCTTCAACCTCACATGGGCAATTTTTGCATGGCCTCAAACAGTCTTTACAATTGTGCCTTACCTTTTGCATACAACTTTAATCTCTTGGTCTTCTCTTGGTCTTGAGCCATCACAAACTTTGTGAGTGACTCCCAATTCAAAGCTCTGTAATGCAAAGCTATTGGCAGCCTGCCCTTGACTTGCCCATATGCCTTCCGATCTTGCCACGTATTCTACAATTAAATTGGAATTGCTTTGGTTTGCTAGTGGGTGTATTTTTATGCACCTTATTTTTTTAATAGTTCAGCTACAAAAATAAATTACAATATCCTGGATAACCCAGACATTTGGTTAGAAAATTAGTTAATCTACTAAAAACTTGAGGTGCTCATAGATAAAATTAAGTCTTATCTAGGTTGATTAGTTGTTAGACTAGAATTAATTGTAAGAAGACTATGAGTAATTCCAGTGTGTCGTAAGCTTATCTTGGAATCTCTTTATGACACCTCAACTAGTCTCTCACTTGATGCACTTTTATATTCAAGTGCATCTCAATTGCACAATTCTGAATGTCGAAAAGATGTAGAAAATGCAGGAAAGTCAGATTTTAGTCCTGTAATGATTTAATGTTTGATAATAAAATACTTGCCACACTTTGTTCTTTGTTGAGGCTTTGTGTGATTTGGTTCCAGATCATTTGTTACCGATCCTATGGCATGTTGAAGGGTTGAAAAAACCATGATGTTGTTCAGTCTTGGAAATGGCCTCACAAGCAACAGCTGCTCGCGTACTCATGAGGCCTCCCAAGAGCGCAAAGAACATGAACCTGGTTCTCTGATATCAATTGATGGGAAAGCATCAACACAATATCAAATGGAGCATGAATAGAACAGTACTACGTTGAACTCAAACTGTTCAACAAGAATGCATCAATACTAAACCATGTAACAATACATGCTCATAACCTTATCACAGGTAACATATGAACATGCACCTATACCACTAATTCATAAATATTCTACTAGCACAATAACATGACACTACATGAAATATGACTAAATCCAAATAGGCATTATTCTAGTAATTGTCTATCTCATTTCTCTCTGTCTCATTTGTTTTGCAGTATATTTCACATGGAAACAAATATATGATATTCAGACACTGTACCATTCAAATGAACTTTAATTTTTTCATGATTATCTAAAATACACCATAGTTATCAGTCTGAAAACTCAGAAAGCTAAAACGAGTAGTCAGACAGAGAATCGGCAAAGACTAGGCAAACTAAAAACTGCATAAAACATTGATATTTTGGGAAATGAGGATTTTTTTGATCTGGGAGAAATTAACTTCTTAGGCGTCAAAACAAACAAATTGTAATGAAATTGAAAACTTAGAAGCAAATAATCAAAAGTATAAATCTTTAATATATGTGTTCAAAAATCTCAAGGTTGTCAAGGTACTTGGGTTCAGGTACGAATAGGGGGACAGAGACATGTACCCATGTTCAAAAAAAACGTACAGATACAGGGGCATACCTTTATTTTACAAACACGCATATGAATCAGATTTTAAAATATAGCCAGGTATTTAGTAATGATACCATGATTCCCATATACCTCCAATTTATTTCTATTTAAGTCACTGCCAAATCCCTTTCAAAAACCTAAAAGAATGTTCTCAATACTCCACACTCTCTTCTCCTCAACTGCACCTGCAAAAATAAAATGGCTCATGGGCTCTTTAGAGCTTGGGCATTCAACATGTAACTTCTTATTTGTGCATTTACATTTAAGGGCCCAATGAATCTTACAATTTGAGGAGCATCTCCAGAAGGCGGACGAAGACATCTAGAGACATCACAATATCTGTAGATGTTCCCAACATGTTTCCCACCTCCAAGATGAATCTTCATTCCCAAAACGCATCTCAAGTGTTAAGAGACTCGTCTCCTTGGTTCATTGAAAAATACATGTCCAGTCTACATAGACAATCCCGTAATGCACTATACCAATCAAGTGATCTCTGATAATTAACATGAAAAATTCCTAGAGTATGTTTACAGGATAAAAATCTCATTTTTTCAGGAAAAATGTGTGTGCTACATCAAAAAAGTTCACACTCTACATTTGAGAAGTGAAAAATCCATTTTGGCCTTACACAGGCTACAAAACATATTGCAAACCTATTAGAAAGTCTGACATGGCAGGCTCAGGAGACTTACACAGGCTCGACTAAGTTAACAAAAAAAAAGTCAACTCAATAATTCTTCAAAATCAACAAACTCAAGTTGGACTCAACTAACAATAGTATGTGATGTCCCTTAATTGGAAAAATTAGAAAATTATGAAAATTCACAAAAACCCTTACTGCTGGAAATAAAATACTGGAATTACCCTTAATTTCTGAATTTCTAAACAACACAATTTATGGCAGCAACCCAGAATTTTATTTTATTTTATTTTATTTTATTTGCAAATAGCCAAGTACAATTTAGAGAACTTTTCTACACTGAAACATTAACGCGTTTACAATTTATTTTTCAGAAATAGAAGCCCTAGCTAATTAACTGAAAACCACACAAAAACCAACCCGAAAGATGCCCTAGATGTCGGATGGCGAACAGCTGAAATTCCCAAGGGTGGCATCCAAGCTAGAAAAGGCTGGAAATGATGACGTCAGCCCTAGAATGCCCCTCAAAATGTGACATCAGCCTTCTAGGAGGATTTCCAACCAACAAAATTGTGCCCTAGTTGATTCTGGCAAGTCTAATCTCCCCTGATGATGCCTTGATTTATCCGTGAATGCTGAAATTCAGTTGTTGAAGCCCAATTGCAGTCCCTAATTGGAACCACCTCACAAGATCGGGGTTTCCATCCCCAAGTCTCAATCCACCAGAGGGTTTTCGTCCTCTAATGTTGAAAGCTGAAGCAAATGCTCAAACTCCACAAGATGAAAAGTTGAATGGCCAAATAGAATGTTTTCCAAATGAGCCCCAATGTCCTTTTATAATTTTCCATAGTTACCTTAGACGGGGGGACGGGGTTTCCGGGACGGCAAAAAATTTCTAAATTTTGGGGACGGCAGGGGGACGGCGGGGGCGGCTAATTAAAAAATATATAAATATTTAAAATATAAAGATATAGTGACTAAATTATATAAATAAGCTGAAATAAAACCATTTGAGATTTAAATAAGGTGAAACTTGAACTCATAAACATCAAATACATTCCTTAATACTCATGATTCTTTCAGAAGATTGCAAGAAGTTGCTTGGTCCAAAAAGGTGCAAAAATTGATTTTATGAAAATAAGAAAAATATTGCCATCAATGCGTAGAGCTCGAGAAAATATGCACTTTTAGAGAAAACGGCACCTGAAACGGAGCCACAGAATGAAAGTTATGGCACATGCAAGTTTTTGCTGCTACATCTTCCCGGACCCTTTCCAAAACGGCAAATTTTTTCATGTCCTTGTGTTTTCTTCACCAAAAATCCAAAAAGGAAAGAAATGTTGACAATGTGGGGATGTCGGACGCCCCCACATTTCCCAACATTTGCAGACGCCCGTCAGGAAGTTTCCAAAGAAAAAAAAAGTGAGAAACGTGGGAGAAAGCGTTTCCCCACGTCCCCAGACGTCTAGGATGTCCCGAACATGTCAAATTTGGGGGACGCGTCCCCGCAGTAACTATGTAATTTTCCTTTCACTTTTTCCAATGAAAAGCCCCCAAAAGCAACATCCCATCTTTTAATTTGATGTTGACTTGCTTTATTAAAAAGTCAACTTAATTTTTAATAATAAAACATAAGTTGCCTTTTATAATATAACATAAAGTTACTTTTGGCCAACTTAGTTAAATTATTAATTTTATTCCCCTTTTACCACCCCATTAGCCTACAGGAAATAATGGATAGGCTAAGGGTCTTCTAGCTGAATTATTTTTGAGAAGGGGTCACGACATAGTAGAATTTGATAGGTTTGCGAGGCCATTAGAGAGTTTGACATGAAAAACTCAAGAGGCTTACACAAATTCGTCTAAGTTTGCAAAAAAGTCAACTAAACAATTCTTCAAACTCGGACTCATTTAACGGTAGAATTTCATAACCAAGTGATGCAGATCAAGAATAGGGTGTCAATTGAATAACAGCCTTTCCTTTGCAACGAATAACCCAAATCACACAACCATGGACATACACACAATCAGTAGTCAAGACAAGAGGCCAATAAAAATGACTTTAATCAATTTTTTTGAAAGAACTTGAAGAAAACAAAACAAACACCTTTTCTTTGTTATTCGTTTTTTACTTTTTACCAAAACAATGAAAAATAAAATACAAGCAGTCTTAATGGACTTGTTTCGATCTCTCTCCTCTTTGCTCCCCTCTAGCCATAGTTCTAGGAGACGAGCACTAGTATGGATATGAGGAGACAGGGATGGGGATGCCAATTTTCAAAACAATTGGAGACAGATACTCAAAGATGGTAAAAATATAAATATATATAATTATACGTTTATATTTAAATATATATGTAAATTTTGGAAAAAATAGTATTATATAGCGTAATATAGGCTAAGAAAATCAATAACTTTTTACGGTAAACATATTAGATGTCAACAAAATACGAGTAACTATATTGATATTTCATCAAATCTAGGGTCAAGAGAACAAAATATATTTAAAAAAACACTGAAATGCAAGTCTCTGAGACGAGTACCGAGTACCATATCTGAGATGAGTACCAGTCTCTAAGACACAACTCGATGGTATAAGATGAGTCTTTGTGCAACATTGCCTCTAACACAATCAATCCAATCTCTCCTCCTCCGACGATCGTTGAATCAAATCCTCCTCTGCATGTTCACTTGAGAGCCCTCTTGCCATCCCCATATTTCTTAAAATACACCCACAATGAGAAAATAAAAAGATTCTAGTCATTACTCACATTGCACAACAGTCACAGGAAAAACCGTTGCTTACCACAAACCAGGGGCTTCACAACCACCAGTTAATGCAGACCAGCTATTTCACAACTGCCCCTACATAGCCAGCAATTTCGTCACCAAATAGGGAACACTCAATTTGATCCCTATCTGCTGACTAAAACTGATTTCTTTGGAATCCTAGAGTTGTTGAAGCTCTATTGTTTCCCATGTATCCTTACATATCAACTGCCACAGTACAACAATGAAAACACTTGACAAATTCACCATGACACACCCTATATATTTTTGGTTGATGCATGTCATGTCCCTTTTGAAGGCTAATCCGAAAGACCTTAACCCATTATTTCCCGTGCGTTTAAGGAGAAAAGCTAGGGAAAATCTTAATTATATTTTATTGTTGCTTAAGTAGTTGTCTTCATTTATTATCATTTATCCTATTGGAAGCCTTTTTGCTCAATAGAGGAATTAAGTGGTTTAGTTTTATTGGTATTGTGAGTATGTAGGCTCTAATAACTGTTAATATTAAAAAAGCAATTACTTAAGGGGTCGGCCATGATGTAATGTTAGCTTTAAGCACTCCTTACGCCTATTTAAGAAGGTCACTTGGGCATTTATGAATCATGTTTTGGTGATTATTCTTATTTTGATGTAAGTGGCTAGTGTAGCCCTTTTACTCTCTCTCTCTCAAGGACGAAACCCCTTGGGTTGAGGCTCTCCTCCAAGGACGAAAATGCTTGGTTGGAGAAAACTTGTGAAGCGACGAAAACCCTTCATGAGGTTTTGATTATGCAAGTTGGTTGGAAATGCAATAAAGGATCTTTCTCTTGCAATTGTGGTCTTCTTTGATGCAATTTATATTTATTTCAAGTGGAGCGACCCATATTGAAGTGGTGTTTTGGTATGTGTGATGACATTTTGGCAATTCTGAAATTTCTAGCTTATTTGCCATATTCTATAAAGCCAATATATTGAGTTTTATGATTTTTGGTGGTTTCTAAGTCGAGTTATGAATTTTTTTAAAATGTTGTAGACAATGGTTTGTTTAAAAGTCATCAATCAAACTTATATTGCTTTGATTCCCAAGAAAGAAGAGGCTTCTACCCTTGCAGAATATCGACCCATTGCTTTATGCAACGTGCTTTATAAAATAATTACAAAAGTCATAGCGGAAAGGCTGAAGACCATCATTCATAAAGTAATATCTCCAGAACAAGGGGGATTTGTACCTCATAGACAAATCTATGATGATATTGTTTTGGCTCAGGAAGTTCTCCATTCCATGGCTATGTTTTTGAGATTGGATTTGTCAAAAGCATATGATAGGGTGAATTGGTCGTTCTGATTGAAATCTGTTGAAGTTTGGTTTTTCCCCCATTTGGGTTCAATGGATACAAGCTTGTATTTCTTCAGTCTCTTATTCTGTTTTGGTTAATGGCTCTCCTACGGCTAGATTCTCTGCTTCTCGAGGCATAAGGCAGGGGGACCCCTTATCGCCTTTTCTTTTCATAATAGTAGCTGAATCTTTCGGAAGATTGTTTTCCAGGACGAGAATTCAGAAGAAGTTGAAGGGTATCAAATTGGCTAGACAGGTGGATCCTTTATCTCATCTCCAGTTTGTAGATGATTCCTCCATTATGGGAGAAGCATCTTTAAAAGAAGCTAACCAGATCCACAACTTGGAGCTCTTTTCAAAGGCCACAGGACAAGATATAAACAGCAAAAATCAAAAATCATTTTCTTCCATTGCTCACCCAGGTTGCAGCAGGATATTTTGGTAAAGTTAGGATTTCAGCAAGGAACATTGCCTCTAAAATACTTGGGTATCCCTTTGGATTCAAAAAGATTAACTGACTGGACTTGGTTACCCACAAAGATTCTTCATAAATTTAGTAAATGGACTCATAGATGGTTAACTTCTGGAGGACGTATTATTTTGGTTAAAGTTGTTTTACAGGCTATCCCTATCTACTTTTCTTCCCTTTTGAATATTCCTGTGAAAGTTTTACATCAACTGGATTCCATCAGCCAGAAATTCTTGTGGACAGGAACTCAACAGTATGTAAGGAAATGGCATCTTGTGAAATGGAAAACATTATGTTTTCCAAAGAAAGATGGGGGATTGGGTTTTAGATCTAGTGTGTTGAATAATAAGGCTTTAGCTGCCAAGTTATATTGGAGACTGCTGCAAAATCCATATCATCTATGGGCCATCAATATTAGAGGAAAATATGCGGAAGGAATGATGCCGCAAGAGTTGATCGACATTCTTTCATGTCTTGGGGATCTCCGATTCTTTCGGTTCTCAAAATGGGGAAGAATTTATTAAAAACATTTTTTTGGAAAATTGGGAAAGGTGATCAAGCTAACTTTTGGACTGACTCGTGGGATGGGTATCCTCCTTTGATTGAGCAATATCCGGACCTTAGAAGTATTATGAATACTCTTCATGGTAAGGGAAAGGAAAAGGTGATCCATTATATTCAATCATCGTCTAAGGGAACTAAGTGGATCTCTCCATCTTTGTGGCAAACTACTTTGTCAATGGGCCAAATTCAATTTTTTCAAAATCTCCTTCAAAACAAAATCCTTCCAACTTCCTCCGATACTGATACCCTTTCCTAGGAAAATCTCCAAGGAAGGAAATTATTCTGTAGCTAAAGGATTCTTTACGGCTCCTCTTATACAAGAGGGTTCTTACTGGAGACAATTTGATGAAAAGAGGTATGGTGGGACCCTTTTGGTGCCCTCTGTGCAAAGAAGCGGATGAAACTCTGATCCACCTTTTTCTTCAATGCCCTTTTGTAAAATCTCTATGGAATATTCTGGCGGATTGGTTATTTGTCATTTGGGACTCTTCGATGAATCTTGTGGAAATTGTTAGAGCTTGGAAACGCTCAGCCTCTGATACTCAGGACTTTAGCAAAGGAATCTGGATTGCCACTTCTCTTATGTTGTGGAATGTATGGAAAGAACGCGAAATAGACGTATCTTCAAATCAAAAATAGAGACATTTGGTATGTCAAGGAATTAACATGCAAAGTAATATAGTGGAAACTATTGAACATAATATGAAAATCCCTTCCCCTTACCTGGAAAATGGAAAGTTTTACTACAAAAACTCAATTTGGAGGAAAGCAGAGTAAAGACTAAGTCATGTACTAGACTATTGGTCCCCTTTGTTCAAGAGAAAATGGCAGCCTCCTCCGTTTGACTTTGTTAAACTAAATACTGATGGAGCAGCAAGAGGCAATCCAGGTCCAGCTAGTATTGGAGGGTAGCTCATGATTCTTTGGGAACTCCCCTTTTCTTCTTTGGTCATCAATTGGGGCACTTTACTAATAATGTGGCTGAAATCTTGGCAATTCAGAAAGCTCTTCTGGAGGCAACTAAACTGGGATGTCTTAGAATTATAGTTGAATCAGATTCCAAGGTTATCATCAACCTTTTGTCAGCTCAAGAGCAGCATAGATCCAATAATTGGTTAATTGCAAAGATACAGGATAATATTAAAGTTATTGCTCAACAATTTCAGACCATCATATATCAACATGTTCCTAGAGATCAGAACAAGGTGGCAGATGCTTTAGCTAATTGGGCATTGGATCATAATAATCTCATCAACTTTGGTCCTTTACCTTTGACATGGTCTCCAAAGAAGCGGAACACATTGAGCGTAGATCCTTCACTTGCAATAAACTGATGGTTAATTTGCAGATATGTTCTCTTTCTTCTTTAATATGTTGTTGGAATTCCAAGGATATATCTTGGAGTATGAGTATCATGGCTTGGCATTGTAATTTGTATAATTTATTTCTAATAATATAATTTTGGTTTTTCTTTATTAAAAAAAAATCATAGCTTCAGATTTTAAGCATTTAAAATCAGTTTTCTTACATGAGGTGAATGCGGGTGATACCTAATAATTTAGAGAATTAAATAGAGCTGATCCGAAGTGTTTGAAGGCATTTAAGTGGATTGAAAATCCTAAATAGGTTCGCTGCCCTAGGAAGGGTTTGAAATCAGCTTTGCAGGGTTCATAACAACAGTGTTTCAGATCTGATTTTGAGAGCTTTTGGCCATATCCTAAGGTCCCCAAAAAGGGACATTACGGTGGTATCGAGATCTTTCCTCTCGGATCGTGAAGCATGGAAAAATTGGAGAGGATCATGAAGAAGCAAGCAGGAATGATGGAGGCATTGAGTCAGTTTACCCTAGCCATCCAAAAGTTGCAAGGTGGTGGTTTGGCCAAAAAGGAAGAATCTTCCTCCAGGCCCGGGGATCAACAGAGAAAATCCCTATTGCAAGGCCCTACAAACCCCAATTCATGGCTAAGGAGGAATTTGCTCCTGGGAGCCCTAGTCAAACTCATGGCTACATCACATTGCTTTAAGAATACCAAGAAATGTCGGAGTTGTTTCGGGAGGCAATGTCTCTCACAGATTGTCAAATTAAGGATGAAAGAAAAACATTACCGGCAAGGAACCCTAGCACCAAAAGGAGAGGTGCAACATGCAATGGATTTGTGTCTTGAAGAAAATAGGGCCATGAAAGAGAGAGAATTGACCCTTATTCCTATTATTCGGTGGGTCAACATCATGAGGTAATTGTTGATCATTGTTTGGTTAATATTGATAATGTTTCAACATGCGATGAATCTAGGGTTGAAAAGAAGTATGAGGTGCAAAAGGGGAAAAGAAAGGGATGGTTGGAAACCATTTTCCAAATAGACATGATGCCAATAAACTTGGTGGTTTGTTTAGAACAAAAGTCCCTAAAGAGCATAATAATGATGGATTAGAACTTGGTAAGAGCTACGAAGACATTCCAAACACACATGAACAAGGTATGGAGCTAGTGCACCCGTTGCTCAAGCAACTTCTAAGTCATACATACATCAAGACAAAAGTCGCTTTAGGCTCAAGGACTGAAATGGGGTTGATATAACCTTCTTCCCAAGGCAAACAGTATGCATCCAAAGGTAACTACTTCCTCTTTATATTTGGTTTGTAATCCGTCTTATATACTTGTGTTTGGGGGAAGAAATTGGGGTCACAATCATGCTTGCATTGATGGTGCCTCAACAAGTCTTTTATGGTCAAGAAGATTGGAAGAAACTATCCATAAAGGACAAGATAAGGTGGCTAGACTGTCTCTAACAGCAGTCAAAGGAGGTCATTTGATGGAAACCACAGCCCTAACAAGAAGCCAGAAGTTATCCTAGACAAGCACTGAAAAATGTGGAAAGGTAAGATCCCATTCGGCAAGGAAACCAGGCCAAGGAAGAGTGCTAAATTGAACTCATAAATTCAGATTCATAGGAGTGTCATAAGCAGCCCACGGTATGAGGTTATCTCAGTTTTTACTAATCTATCATTTCAATTTTGCTACCATGGACAGCTGGTTAGAAAGAGTACTCATGTCTCATATGTGTAGTATCCTCCTATGCCACCACTGATTGGATATCATCATGCACGTCATACTTCACAGATTGATGAGGTAAGGAGTACTTTTTGTAATAAAAGCATATAGATACTTGGGATCCATTCCAAAGGTGTTTCTGCACATGCATATAGGTGATATGTTGAAATTACTTGGGAAGGAAACCTGATTTCAAAATCAGTATGGAGGGAAATGATGGTGATTCTAATTTTCAGTCTCATATGTGGTTAACCCATGGTCCCATAATAATGGAAGAAGTAAAAGAATGGAATGGATGGGCAGCATTCTTACTATAAAATGTGGCACACATCACCCATTCCGGGTAAGGAGTCTTCTTCATGACCAAAGGGTCACCATGCTTATAGAAAATGGCAATATGCACCAGTTTATTGAAGAAGAATTGGCAAGAAGGATGGGGCCAAACAAGGCTGGTTTCAAAGGCTTCACGGTCACCATAACTTATGGAGCATATCCTCTTTGCACAAGAAAGATACCACAGCTCGTTATCCCCATGAAAAGGTATGAATTTTGTATTGACTTCCTTGTTTTAAGTTCAGCTGAGGCACATATTGTTTTTGGGGTTCAAGAGCTCCAAACTTTTGGGGAATTAACCCTCAAAATCCACAAGAAAGGATTGAAGTTCCACTCACAAAATGAAGAAGTCAGAATTTTTGAAATCAGCAATGGAAATGGTAGGCATGTTAAGCAAGGAAAATCTGATTTTACTTCATTACCAGCAGTAGAGAGGGGACTGATTCTAGCTAAGAGTACAAGGAGGAATGTTGCAAACAACATCATGAGAAGGATAAAGAATGAAGAGAAAATGAAACATTGTCATTGGAGCAATCACATCCATACAGGTGCAAAGAAAGATGCTACACTTCTCACATATTTTAGAAAGGATATAACCGCAGATTGCATATTCTCAGTTCCTCTAGAGCAATTTTCAGTTTCTACCACCTTCCAATCATGTGTGGACCTAATATTCGGACTGCAGTCCTTGCAAAGGAATTCAAATGCGGATTTGGTTTGACCAAAATTTTGTACCGAGGATATATCATAGAGCCTCAAGGGGTACATGTAGAGCAACAAAGGATACATGCCATACTTGGTTGTCCTCCTCCTGTCTCCATTCCACAACTCAGAAGATTCCTTGGGTCTAAGAAGGGATTTCCACATCTTGCTGCCCCCTGTAACTGATTTAACTAAGAAAGGGATACTCAGTTGGTCACTTCTAGCTCAAGAAACAATTGATAAACTCAAGAAGGTGATGTACTCATGTCAAGTTCTTGTTGTACCTGATTTTTCTCTCCCATTTGTGGTGGAATGTGATGCATCCGGTGAAGGAATAGGGGATGTCCTAATGCAAAATCACCATCCTATTGCATTTGAAAGTGGGATATTCAAGAAACATGAGTTGAATCTTCATATTTATGATAAGGAAATGCTGGCCATCATCCATGCTTTGGACAAATTTAGGCAATATCTTGTTTGTGGGAAGTTTAAAGTGAAGACCGACCACAATAGTTTGAGGTTCTTCCTTCAACAAAAGAACCTAAATGAAAGGCAACAAAAGTGGGTCAGCAAAATACAAGCTTTTGATTTTGACATCTAATATATCAAAGGGAAAAATAATGCAGCAGCAGATGCTTTATCACGGAAACCAACTCTTCACGGAAATCAAGAAGGATCCTCACAAGGAGTCAAAGATTTGGAGCAGCAAAGTTTATCATTGCTTGAGGACAAACAATCTTGGGAAGGGGGGACTGTCATGTCCCTTTTTGGAGGCTAATCTTGAAGACCTTAACCCATTCTTTCCCTATGGGTTTAAGGAGAAAAGCTAGGGAAAATCTGAATTATATTTTATTGTTGCTTAGATAGTTGTCTTCATTTATTATCATTTATCCTATTGGAAGCCTTTTTGCTCCAATAGAGGAATTAAGTAGTTTAGTTTTATTGGTATTGTGAGCATGTAGGCTCCAATAACCTTTTAATATTTAAAAAGCAATTACTTAAGGGGTCGGCCATGATGTAATGTTAGCTTTAAGCACTCCTTAGGCCTATTTAAGGAGGTCATTTGGGCATTTATGAATCATGTTTTGGTGATTATTCTTATTTTGGTGGAAGTGGCTAGTGTAGCCCTTTTACTCTCTCTCTCTCAAGGACGAAACCCCTTAGGTTGAGGCTCTCCTCCAAGGACGAAAACCTTGGTTGGGGAAAACTTGTGAAGGATGAAAACCCTTCATGAGGTTTTGATTATGCAAGTTGGTTGGAAATGCAATAAAGGATCTTTCTCTTGCAATTGTGGTCTTCTTTGATGCATTTTATATTTATTTCAAGTGGAGCGACCCATATTGAAGTGGTGTTTTGGTATGTGTGATGACATTTTGGCAATTCTGAAATTTCTAGCTTATTCGCCATATTTTATAAGGCCAATATATTGAGTTTCATGATTTTTGGTGTTTTCTAAGTTGAGTTATGAATTTTTAAAGAAACGTTGCAGACAAGGGTTTATTTAAAATTCATATCTTCAGATTTTAAGCATTTAAAATCAGTTTTCTTACATGAGGTGATTGTTGGTGATATCTAATAATTTAGAGAATTAAATAGAGCTGATCCGAAGTGTTTGAAGGCATTTAAGTGGGTTGAAAACCCCAAATCAGGTCGCTGCCCTAGGAAGGGTTTGAAATCAGTTTTGCAGGGTTTATAACAGCAGTGTTTCAGATCTGATTTTGAGAGCTTTTGGCCATTTCCTAAGGTCCCCCAAAAAGGGACATTACAATGCAAGACCTACTAACTACCCTGAGATGCCCCCTGCATTAGGCAACTTTGTGTGTTGGTGTCCATTTTGATCCTCTATCATTTTCCCATCTTTCCCCTTTGTTCTACATGCTCAAAAACGTTTTTCTTCAAACTTGGTGGTCTGCAAACTTTGTTCTCCAGATTGAATGTTTTAAAAGGCTCACAAACTAATTATTTTGCCCCATTTTGAAAGAAAAATACATTCAAGCTCTGTTTTATGCCCTAAATTTCCAAATCCATGGGCCTTGGTCATTTTTTCCATTTTTCCGGCCTATGGAGCTCGAATTTGTTCGTTTCATGCATATTTTCCCTCAAATATCTATCCCCATGGTCGAAACTTGCATAAAATCAATTTCCCCTTGTTTTTTGAGCAAAAATCCCTCACCCACGAAGGAAAAATCGAATTCGACCATCTCTGGTAAATTTTGTGTTTTTTTGGCGATTAAATGACGGGTGTCATTTGCCCGTCAAAATTAAGCTCAAAATTCTCCTCATACGTGGCCGCTTCTAGTTGGACAAGGATCGACGGGTTTTCTATAAAACTTAACGTTTTTGGCCTTTGGAAAATTTTGCAATTTTCCCCGCAACCCCGCAAGTCCCAGAGGAGGGACACGTGTCATGTTCTTGTGCCAGGGCGGAATGGAAGGCGGGCGGGGAACTTAAGCATTTTTTGCCATTTTTGGTGAAGGGAGAAAAGTTGGAGAAGGGGCCGCAGTCCGCAATGAAGCAAGGGATGGACACGTGGCAGGCGCAGAGGGGATGCAGATGGTGGAGGTTTTTGAAGTTTTTTGTCTTTGGAAGCAGAAAAGGTTAAGGTAAAATTTTGGAGTGCGGCCCCGTGGCCAATCACAGGTGGACACGTGGCAGTGCGGTGGCAGAGCGGGAAGTGCGGGCCGTGGAGGAAAAAGGGAAATTTTTCCCTTTTTAGCAAAAGGAGCTAAAGCAAAAATTGAGCCACGGGCCCATGAATGAGCCATAGGGAGACACGTGGCGAAGGTAGAGTGGGTCGGCGGGCGGCGGAGGCAAAAGGGAAATTTTTCCCTTTTGTAAAAAGACTTGGAATGGAAAATTCGAGGCATGGCCCCGCGGACGAATCATCGAGCAACACGTGGCAAGGGAGAAATCGGGTGTGCGGGCCCGCGGGCAAAAAGGTGAAAATTTTCCAATTTTCCAAAAAGGTCAAAATGCGCTAGAATTGAAGCGTGATCCCAATGGGACCCACCATGTGCCACGTGTCATCACCAAAATTCAAGGGCGGAGGGGCGGAGAAAAAAGTCAATTTTTTCCATTTTTCCAAAAATGTCAAAAAGTCAAAAGGTGAGCCCAAATTGATTCCCAATCATATTTTGACACGTGGAGGGCCCAAATTGAAGGAGAAAGAGCAGATCAAGGGCAACTGTACATTTTCATTTTTGGCCGCCATTTTTGCTCCAGGAAGCTTGGAGATGTGAATTTTGCATCATTTTTAATTGAATTTTTGATGAATTCGTGTCCTTTGTGCCTACAAAGATCAATGCAAGTGGTTTTAGGGATTAATTTGCGGATTTGAGGTGTTCTTGAAATAAAGTTTTTCCCTAATCCATCCAAACACATGAAATGTTAAATTTGAAAGTTCAGAAAGGTAGTTTTAAAAGGTGAAAAGGTGAAATGATGAGAGGAAAGGCATCTCGCATGCCTTGATGATGAAAAACATGCCTCGGGAAGGATAATGATCCGAATATTTGTAATGATTCGAGTCTTTTTAAACACTGGAAACTCTCGTTGCAAATTTGTTAAATCATGAGGAATTGTTGTAACAAACTTGATCCCTTGGCATATGTTTTGCTTGGGAAAGAAGGCTCCAATGTGGCAAGGGTATATAATGCATTTTGAAGAAATGCAAATGGTCGAGAAGTTGAAAATCACAAGTAAATTCCGAGAGAAAGCTCATTTTTCGAGAAACCCACCAAAGAACCAGTTAATTTCTTACGTGTTGGATCTTCATGTATGTGAGTTGGTTATAAGTGTATAGCCATCACACGGCTACGAGATTGTTCATGAAACTCTCCCTGGCGATGAATCTAACAAGCTTTTGAGTTAATCGTATTTTTATAGGCAATATGATGTTTGTTATCATTTTAAATACCTGTAAATAGTTTTCATTGTTCTTGTTGCAATCTTGCATTGAAAGTCTTTAAAAATCACAGAATCTCATCCTTATTGATAGTTTAGTGGCACTTGCAGTTTTGTTTGTCAGAAGAGCTTTCATCTGGCATTGAAAATAAGCAGTTTAAAATCACTCCACCTTCATTTGTTGATTGGGATTGCTTGTAAGCCTTTGGGGGTACCTTAGGCGTGGTTTGATCAAGGATTTTTGTGTTTAATTGAGTTCTTTACTTCAAGCTTTTGTGGTGAGTTCTCAAAGATTGTGTGAAGAGTGCAACCTGGGCTTCCATTTATGCATCTTCTGGTTGAAAGAACATCCTGATTATTTTAAGCATTTTATCTGATAGTTGTTCAAGTATTGTAGAGGTTGTCAAAGATTTGATATATCCAAGTTTGTCTTGTCAATACCCCACCAAAAAATCATCTGAATAACTAATCCTACCCATACTACCCCTGCATTGCATTATGTGTCAACAAAAGAATCTAACCCATCTACAAAAATGCACAAAGCAAATTAGGATCATACAATGTCTTCAAGCAACCTCAGCCTTGTCTTGAAAGCATTTCCATCATTTAGTAGTGACAGCTCTGTTGAGTTTGAATAATGGAAAATTGATCATGTTTTCCCAAGGCCATCTCCATACAATATGCACAAGTATAAGGATATCTCCACCTCCTTCACAAAACAGAGGCTGCAATATAGGTTCTCTTACCTTGGTTGAAAGGCACAACCTAAAATAGTGAGGGTTAGATCAAATCCTTTCAAAGTGCTATCCATCTCTCCACAAATCTGAGTGCCGTTAGATCTCATCCCCACTACAAAACGACATATATCAAAATCCATCGCCTTCAAGTCATGCCATATTTCGATGCTGCTCAGTTGAAAAGGAGAACAAATTTGGGTACCAACACTTTGTGTAAGTGAGAAAATTCACAAGCTCCTAATCATGGCCTATAGTGAGCTCCTCTAATGTTCCACCACACCGACCAATCTCGAATGCAAGTTGAGTCTTCTTACGCTCTATCCCTCCACTTTAACAAGTATTCCTTTCCCCTTGTCCTTGTGATGATCCTGGAATCAATCATTGTCTCAATTTCTTCTCACTTCCCAATAATTGTCTCCAATATAAGAATTTTAAAAATCTGAATCAACATCATCATCAAGTGATTGTCCCTAATGGAAAAGATACTAATCCACTACATTGAAGACGGTGAGATGTCAAATCCCATCCAATAGCTCTATATCATAGGCATTCGGAAGATATGTGAGCTTGTTGCATGTGCCCTTCGGAAACCTTTCTTGCCTCAAATGTGCTAACACCGAGTCCCCAATCTGAATTTTCTCTTCACTTGAGATCAACTTGTTGCTTGTATATGATGGTACTTTGTTCCAATTTTTATTTCAATTGATGTATCTCTTGCATATACTTTGTATAATCTTAATCTATAACACTCTTCCCACTCATTAATGTCCCATGACTTTGTGACACCTCTTGGACTACACCGTGTACTACTCGGAAAATTGTTTTCTTGTACTTCAATTAACTTAGTCATTGACGCAAACTTGACTTGTGGTAAGATCAAATCCCATTGTTTAAGCTTGCTTCCCACCAAACATCTCAACAAATTACCAAGACCTATTCACCACTTCTATTTGCTCATCCATTTGTGAATAGTATCTAAAATGAAACTTAGCCACGGTGCCCAACTTCTTCCACATAATCCTCAAAAATAACCCACAAACTTGGTCGCTATCTAAAACAATACTCCAAGGTAATCCATGCAATTTATCTACCTCTTTCGAAACAAATTTGCAATATTTATGGCATCACTAGTCTTCTTACATGCAATGAAGTGTGCCATTTTTGAAAATCTATTAACAACAAAGATAGAGTCATTACCCTTTGAGTTTGTGGTAATCCAAGCAAGACGTCCATGCTAATGTCATCCCATGCTCTGTTTGGTATTGGGAGTAGTTGGTAGAATCCCACATTCTGACTTTTTCCTATTGTATGTTTGAAAATTGTACGACTTTGTACAAACTTCTATACATCTACACTCATTTTTCACCAATAATACCTCTCATTTAGTTGATCCAATATTTTATCCATGCCAAAATGTCCTTCCATTCCACCACTATGTATTTCCTTTGTCAAATTCTCTCATTGATCCTTGTTTTATGCGCAAATGCGGTCCTCAAAAACAATAATCCATCTTGCAAAAAGAAATTCAGCCATGGAGTTGAGTATATGATGGTTGGACTTTGCCTATTTTCCATGCATCTCTGAAATCCAAACTCTTTTGGTATATTTCCTTCATGGAATCAAAATCAATCTTCTACTCAATGCATTTGCAACTTTATTAGATTTTCCACTTCCATGCCTCAACACAAAAGAATAGTTTTGAATGTTGAAAAATTTCAGCCTATTTCACATGCTTTTCATTCAACTTACCTTTGGTTGTTTATAAACTGCAATGCTTGATGATCTGTGTACAAAAAAACTCCCTTGCACAATTACATAGAACTCTTGATCATACACACAGTATTTCCTCTTGGCATTATTAAAGTTCTCACTAAAAGAAACTACAGATCTGCCCTCTTGACTCAAAACAGCCTCTATCACTTTCCCGTTAGCATCACAATCAACCTAGAACACCTTGTTGAAGTCCAACAATGCTGATACTGGTTAAATTGCCTTCTTCTTCGACAATTTCTTAGCTGTAACTGTCCACTTGAATTCTTTCCTATCACCTCTCATTGTTTCAGCTATGGGCATACAAACCCTGCTTAATTTTCTAATGAACTTCAGGTTAAAACTAGCTAACCCATGAAAAGTCCTAGCCTCATACATGTTTTTGGTGTTGGCAATTCCAAAACAGTTCTTACCTTTTCTAGATGCATCCTCAACCCGTCCTTTGAGACCGCAAAGCCTAAATGTTCCAACTCGGTCTTCATAAAACTGCATTTTTCAAATTGATCTGCAACTTCCCTTTTCTTAATCATTGGACCATTTGTCTTAGATGCATTAAATCATCCACTTTCGTCTAACTAAAAATCAGAATATCATCCACTCATGTCCCAAATTCTGATTTAGTGATATCCACTCTTCCAATCAATCTTTGTGAAGTATTTTATTCCACTTAAATAGTCCATCAAGTCATCCATTCGAGGTAAGGCAAATCTCTACTTGAGTGTTATCTTGTTTATGGCCCCAAAATCCATGCACATATGCCATTCTCCACCTTTTGTGAATGCTAACACTATTGGAGCTGCACATGGGCTCAAGCTTTCTCTTATTAAACCCCTTTCCAACAATGTTTTCTGATTATTTACCTCTACATTCTATGTGAGTGTTAATCTGTGTGCTTCATTGTTTGGTAAACTACCTCCGGGAACCAAATCCATATGACGGTTGATGTTCTTCATGGGTGGAAAACAATCCGATAATTTATTGGAAACAACCTAAACATATTCATCAAACAAATTTTTCACTTCACTTGGCATTTTGCTTGCCTTACCCGCTGTTCCAACTTGCATGGGTTTGGGAATGAAAGCAAAGCATGCTTTTGTTCCTTTGCCACTTTCAACAACTGTTTTCAGGAAATAATAACTTTAGGACTTCTGTTCACTTTCTCCTCTTTGTCCTTTAAAGGTCTCGAGGTATACTTCTTACCATTTTTCTCAAGTGTGTAGATATTTTCTCTACCATTATGTATAACCTTCCAATCAAATTGTCAGATCTACCCAACAATACATGACACATATCCGTGGGCATAACATCACACCACACTTCATCTCTATAAGACCCAATCTGAAAATTGACCAAACATTGTTTAATTACCAAGATTTGATGCCTTTTTTTGCATAGTTACCAAAAGACAGGTACCCGTACCCATACAAGGAGACAAGGACAGATACACCATTTTCGAGAAAAATAGAAGAGGGGTGCTTGGAGACAGCATAATATATATCTGTAAATTTTAGATAAAAGAATAAAATACAGCCTAATCTAGCCTAAGAAATAAAGTACAGATATTAGATGTTGACAAAAGATAGGAGTACTTATATTGATATTTATTATTTATCTTTGATATCTCATCATATCTAGAGTCAAGACTACAAAAACTATTTTTTTAAAACATTGAAATGCAAGTCTCCAAGAAAAGTACCAACAAGTACCAATCTCGAAACAAGTACAAGTCATTGAGACACATTTTGTGGTAGGACATGAGTCTCCATACAACACTGCTTTTTGCAACCATGAAATCTTATACAGATTCGGGTGTATTACTCTTTTAACCCAAGTTTATCTACCATTTCATTTGACACCAAATTATTCGTGCTACCACTATCAACAATGACTTTGCAGCACTTATCTCCAAATTTGCAAACGGATTGTAAAAGATTCCTCCTTTGCACTGGTTCATTCTCCTTTCAGGTCTTAGTAATACTCTCTTCATCATGAGAGCTTCTCCATGTTCCAATTCTTCCATATGATTGGGTGATGCAACAGACCCTTTGTGCACTTGAAAAATAAGAGTGTTGGCCTCATGTCTCATATTATTGTTTTGTGTTTGTGGGCATTCATAAGCTCAGTGACCAGCTTGTCCACATCTTAAGCTTGTAGCTGAGAATTCTTTTCCACTACCATATTTCCATCTTCCTCTTGAACGACATGGTCTTCCTTTTGAAGGATACGGTCTCCCTCTTAGTGCATGATTATGTGTGAGAAGTGCTAGCTTCTTCGTCATGAGTATGCTGTCCTCTTCCAGCATTTCATTGACCTTGTCCTCTTGGAAATCAGCCTCTACCATTTGCTGTATATTTTTGTCTTCTTGGAAAATTCTTTTTGGCTCCAATACAAATTGATACACCTATTCCACAGATTGCAATCTCATCATACGCATCTCGTATGTTCATCCTTGTCTCATTATATATCTTGCAACCTTCTCTTGGTCTACCTCATGGTGACCAAACTGTATGGTTATTTTGTAGAGCTCCTCGGTGTAATCCTTCAAAACGACACCTCTTTGCCTCAAGGTTTGTGAACTTTTCCAGCAAGTCCAACTGATAATTTGCAGATAAAGATTTGCCCTTCAACTTGCCAACCATCCTATCCCATCAAGTAATCTTTTCTTTACCCCTTCTATTTATCTTGGTTTGTACATTCTTTGACCATTGGGTTGCATGACCTTCCAGCTTCATCTGAGCCACTTTCACTCTCATTAGGTCATCCACATCATCAAACTCGAAGTATTCTTTAATCTCTATAAGCCAATCAATCAACTCCTTGGGGTTCAAAGTTCCTAAGAAGCTTGGAACTTCCATCTTAGTTCCTCTTTCAATCCTTGAGATAGCTCTAATGCGCCTATCTTCACCTATATATAACTAATGCTCATTTGCTTGTTTTGGTTCTTCATGGGTTCTTCTTCTATTTTTGCTCTTCTTCATCATCTGTTGGGGCAAAACCCCTTCTTCTGTATTCTTCAAAAATCTTCAATCGTGCTTGCATACCTCTCAACAAGTCTACAACCTCATCAAGTCTTCCTGCCACATTGGCAGCTCCTTCTCTACCTCTTCCAGCCACTCTTTTGCGAGGCATCTTGACACTCTTTTGTCAATCACAACCTACTGTTGTAAACCCTCTTATCACAATCCTACATAGTCTAGGTATACTCTCGCAAACTGGATTCAAACCAGTCCTGATGCCATATGATGCAAGTCAAGGATAGGGTATCAATTGAACAATCACCTTTCCTTGCAGCAACCCAAATCACGCAACCATGAACATATACAAAGGTGCAGTCGAGACTAGAGACCAATGAAAATGACTTTACTCAGTTTTATTGAAGAAACTACAGAAGCCAAGACAAATACACTTGCTCTCTGTTATTTTATAACCAAAGTAATGAATAACACACACAGGCAGTCCCAATGGACTTGTTTCTGATCTTTATCCAATCTGCTCCCCTCCAGTACAATCAATCCAATCTTTCCTCCTCTGATGTCCACTGAGCCTAATCTTCCTATATTTGTTCACATGAGAGGTCTCTTGCCATCCCCACATTTCTTGAAAAACGCCCATGACGAGAAACTCAAATGATTTTGGGCGTTATTTGCATTATGCAACCGTTCCAAGTGAAACTGTCTATTTCACAGCCACCCCTCCAATAACCAGCAGTTTCCTCACCAAACAGGGGACACTCAATTTGATCCTTATTTGCTGACTGAAACCAATTTCCCTTTGATATTTGGAGTTGTTGAAGCTCTGTTGTTTCTTCTTCATCCCTATGAATCAATTTCCACAATGCAACAATAAAAGCACCTAACAAGTTCACCGTGACACACCCTACATATTTTAGGTTGATTGTTGACTACCTTGGATGCTCGTGCATCACTATGAAACACACATTTACACAAATAATCTATGATGCCGGTCATGTTTCAGTATGTTCTTACATCGTTTTGCTTTTATAGCGCATCTGGGGACTTTCAAATTCTTTTGCAGGCAGGGACAGGTATCTCTACCTTGCCTACCGTTCCTCTGAGGCTATTGCTCTTTCTGACCACAGTGGTCATTCCCGCTGCTGGTACGCCGGAGTCTCACGTCTTCTTGGTTCTTTCGGGATTCAGATGGACCGCCTCCCACCATACAGATACTCCCTGGACACTCCTGCCCATCTCCTACCGAGTAAGTAGGATCTGCACAAAAGTATCAGAGACGACATTTATAGGCAGTTCATCCAACACACTTGGATCAGCCCTCCGGGTGGGTTACGTCCTAAGATGACTTTCTATGCTACACATTTCCTTGAGATCCACGATGGGCTTATTTGCCGGCCTACGTATATCTCCCGACACTGGTTGCAAGCACTTTGCATATCCCTAGGCCAGTTCAGAGTGGGCTCTCATAGACTTCGTGTGGAGGATCACCAGCTGGACCACTTGGAGAGGATTTGTCAGCTTTGTTCTCTCCAGGAGGTCGAAACAGAAGAACACTTCATTTTCAGGTGCCCCATCTACTATGAGATCAAAGGGAGATTCCATTGCCTATTTTGGGAGCATCCGTCTTTGGCAGCTTTCTTCAGGTATTGTGATCAACGGTGTCTTGCTCTCTACCTACAAGAGGCTCTCAGGCTTCGGGATGAGACCCTTCAGTCTCCTCCAGACAGGTGGTTACTTGATAGATCACATCTTTCTTTATGGTGCTCCCACCGGAGAGGGGCACCAAGCGGCATCTTGACACCAAGTATGGACTCCTAGACCAGATCCGTCAGGACCGGGATGCTACCTCCCAGCCCAGAGGTTTTCATGATCGCACTCGGTTAGGGGCCCTCTCCCATAGACTGCGGTCAACCAGGAGGATACAGAGGGCTCATCTTGCTCGTCCTTCCCCAGACACCGACATTCCAGACCCTCCACAGCTTCAACTACAGGACACAGGCCTATCGCCAGCTACTTCCAGTCGGCCTCGGATGTTAGGTGATTGCATTGGAGTTGGGGCTTCTCCTCCCCCTCTTCTTCGACTCCATCCTTTTGCACTCTTTCGGCCATGGTGGCCCTTTCTTCTTCTTCTCCTCCTTCTCTTCTTTCTCTTCTCTCTTCTCTTGTTGTTCGGATGACCCTTTCAGTCTCCCTGCTAGCTCCTTTTCTTCGATCTGTACTATACAGTCCCATTGACCTACTTTTGTGGTCATTCATTGGACATTAATATAATTATCTTATCTTATCTTATCTACATATTGGCATGGTCACCCATGTCAATCCAGTACTTACGGGTCCATCAACAATACCCAAGTGTACCCGGCCAAACCCAAGTCGAATCGAGGTGAACCCGAGGCGAACCCATTTTTTCAATTTGTTTTTTTAATTGATTGACCAAATTAGGACATTCCTAGACAACATTTTCAATTATCTTTGTGTCTTGTAATGGCAAAAGTTATAATAGGATAAAAACATAATACAATATAACAAATATGACTTAATGACAAAATTAAATATCACCTATATAAGGATTATTTACAATCAGAATATTAACACAAGAATTCTTGACTTGCGAAAGAGGCTTGATAGCTAAAGTAACAAATCATGTGTACGAATCAAATTCATTGGTTAGTTTATACTAGGCCATCATTTTGTATAATATCACAAACATTTTTTCTTGAACATTCCCTTTCAGTATTTAATATTAAATATTTATCATGACTTTTATTTATAACTTTGATTTAATATTTATAATGACATATGTCATTTATTTATCATTATCAATGGTTTTTGTGGTTATTTTGTTTATCCTATGGATATTATGTGGTTCATTCCTATTTATTAGGCTAAAATATTTATATTGTTGAGATTTATATATATAATTTTTTGTGTGTCATACCCAAGGAAAAAAACCATTTCAGACAGCATACCCAAACCCTGTACTAATGCCAGATTGGGTACTTAGAAAATTTATAAGAAATGAAAAGGAGAACCAATACGATGTGAATCAAAATGCAACTCGCTTCTAGAAATACAAAATCAATTATAAAACCTATGGCCTTGATGAGTTGAAAATTTCTTACTCACCAAATCCGAGAAGAGGATGTGAGTTGTTAGATAACCAACCCCATTTGACCCAATGTGACCAAATCTCGACATGTAGCTCCCCCGATAATGTTTGAAACTACTGTGCAACAAGTATGTAAGAAGCCCTCCAAAAGAAATAATTTTCAATGGAACTTCAATGTTCAACAGAAAATTTTCTCTGAACCCATTAGACTAAAGCTTCCCCGAAAACAATAGAATCCCCTACTAGAAGATATTCATCACCTATATATGACACCTAAGTTACCAAACGTTTTGGATACGGGAGCGGAGCGGGAGGGGTATCCGTCTGTGAAACAGCAAATTTTTTTTTGACCCGGATACGGCGTAGGATACGGCAAGACAAAACTATATAAAAATTAAAAATATATAAATCTCAACCTTCTAAATAGGAATTTAATTATAAACCACATATTATGTATATGAAAAACAAGATAAAAGACAAGTTATACTATTAACTATAAATTTATAATAATGTACAGTATATACAAAACGAATAAAATTAAATTCAGAAGATTCTTTTGAAGATGCAAGAAAAAGTACAAAAAGGTGCAAAAATGGATTTTATGAAAATAAGAAAAATATCGCCATCAATGCATAGAGCTCGAGAAAATATACACTTTTAGAGAAAACGTTCAACTGACCCTAGAATGAAAGTTATGGCTCATCCAAGTTTTTGCTGCTACATCTTCCCGGACCCTTTCCAAAAATGGCAAATTTTTTTCCATACTTGCGTTTTTTCAACCGAAAATCCAAAAACGGAAAAAATTGCCAAAATAGGAAAAAAACTAAATCGCGCCAAAAAAGGAAAAAAACGAAATCGCGCCAAAAAATTACACGGGAAGATATGGCCGCTCACTCCCGGACGCTCCCGCTCCCGCTCCGGCCGCCTAAACCGGCGTTTCGGTAACCTAGTATGACACTTAACAAAAGCACTTTTATATCAACATGTTTGTTGCTTGGAACATATAAATTCACAAGGATATCATGAAAATCAATGGTATATCAGAAATCAAGTTTCTAGAAATCCAACTGTCACTTTGAAGCTCTGGCCACTAAAAACTAAGTGGCCACATATAAGTAATCATCTATGGGAAGTTTCTGTTACACTACAAATTCCCCAATCTGTGCCACATTATCAGCCAATGAGTAAGGAAGTGACATATGTTTGGATCCCAAGTCTCAAATCACTAGAATTCAATATTAATGTCAAAAACAAACCTACAAAATCAATGCCAACATGTGGATTACTTGGAGCTATTGATCTGTAATAGACAGATCTCAAACTATCTAATATAGCAGCCCGTCATAGGATTTATGTCATTTTTATTTAGAATCATGTGCAGATGTAAAACACAAAACAGTCCTTTTCTACTTCCTGTAGCATCCACACAAAAGCAAGCTGACAGAATATGATTGCCCAAATAGAATCAATTCAAATTCTACAGTAATAAAGCTGCACAGACTTGAGCATTGCATGGATGCATGCTCCATCACTTACATATTCCATTTTATTCCAGAGCTCGTAGAATACAAAAGGCAAAGAATTATTCAAACAGAAAGAAACAAAAAAGCTAATAAGTATGTTATTGGTTAATACATTTATCAGAATATCAACACCTCCATATTTTTCTTCAACCCACTTGGCAAACACCTTTACATAATTTACATCCACTGTATTTAATTGATGGAAAACCACATGTAAACCCTTTTTCTGTAAGGATGCAACTACTTCATGTCCCTTATCCTGATCTCTTGAACTGAGAACAACAATTAGACCCTGCTTCACAAGTTGTTGAAAAATCTCAAACCCAAATCACTACTGCAAGTGTATCTGTAGACCACCATCTGCCACAAACTTTTAGTTAACAGAAGGCTGTGGCATGAATTGTTGTAGACCACTACCTTATTATTACTCTTGCAGAAAATCAATAGTAAATACCCATTAAATCTACATGGTGTTTGATCTCATTAACTATGGTTGGACATTACTTAAGGAATACAAATCAACCCAAGACGGCATCCCTTCAAGTAGCCAATCATAAAGACTGCTTTAATATGTCATGTCCCAGACCATCTTGGTCAAATAGAAGGGTGAAAATCCATACAAAGTGAAGTCAAAACCAAGACAAGGCCCCCAAAATCAGATCAAACCCAATTCCTTTGTTACTTCCAGTCCACTACCGCAAGTGTATCTATAGACCACATGTTATCCCAAATTTGTACCCCCTGCAAATTTGGATAACTCATCAAAATGGACTTAGCCATTTTGCTCTAAGAAAAACCGCAGGAGATTGATTCAATTTACCGCGGAGTGCAAGAACTTTGTGTTCCACAGGTTCTCCTAACCTGCAAAACAAAGGAGCAACGGTCTGGACTTAGGCGGGTTTTAATTAAACCCTCATGAAGCATGTAAAAGCCGCAACACAAAGGAAATAGAGCCAACTCGCAACCAACAAGGAAAAGGAAAAGCGAGGGCACGTGGCGACATTCCGTCACTTCCTCAAGAAGATGCATTCCACGGACCTCAAATCGCGAAACAAACCTAAGTTCATAGTTCGTCGGGTCTAGGCAAGTCCGCGAGGTCAAGGGACAGGTGGCGCATTTCTTATGAAGCCAAAAAAATTCTAAGTTCCCCAAAGTTAAAAGTTGCAATGCAAAGGCGGACTCGACAAATCGACACTCGAAGCTACATGGAGCCTTCGATTGGCTCGCGCTTTCGCGGTTTGAAAAATCCAATGAAAGTTTGGCATTGCGAAGTGCGTGGAGCTTTCTTATTGGCCCGCACTTCGCAGTTGTCAGTCAAGAGCTAAGAAGGGTCTGACACTGAGAAAAGGCGTGGCGTGATCTTATTGGCCCGTATTTCTTAATATGGCGAGACTCCGGACAGCAAAGGACAAGGAAAAGGAAAAGCAGGGAAGCAAAGCCCAATCCACGACCCAATGGGAGGTAGACACATTCGCAAAAGGCAAAATAGTGCACACGTTGGTGAGCCCGATCCCGAGCTAATCCAAGGCTGCCACATGTCAAGTTCATGTGTTTCCCAAGATGCAGAATTTCAAATGGCTATATCTTTCGACTCCAAGCTCCAAATCAGATAAAATTTATATCGTTGGAAAGCTCTCCTCGAGCCCTTCAACTTGACATCATCAAAATCTGATTTTGGTGGCGTTTAGTGGGCCAAAATGGCAAACACAGCTTTTGAGGAAGAAAAGAGCAATTCAAGCCATTAATATGCGAATCGCAGCTCAACCACTTGAATTAATGAAGTATGGGCTCTTATTCTACAAGCCAAAACAAACTCGGGGACGCACTTAACATGCCGTGTTGCAGGGAAAAACAGATCTTCATTAATGACATGATCAAATATGATCTTTTTCCCCTTTCTCTCCCTTCCTTGTTCTATATAATTTTAAAACCTTTCATTTCTAATGATGGCTCTTCGTTGTAATTGCACTATGTCAAAATGGTGGCCGACTTCCCATGAGTTCAGACCTCGAATTTGGTCTTTGCAATGTAATTCTTGCCTTCTACCATGACTGAAATAGAATTGTGCATATTCTAAGCAATATAAAGTCTGTTTTGTGGCACATTTTTCTGCCCTAGCTAGTTTTATCTTGCAGCCTTGCCTTTCTGCTCATTTCGGCATGTTGTGCATATTTCTTTACTTGTAGTTTCCATTTTTGTTGTGTTGTAAATGTGTGGGCGAGTGAGTCTGCATGGTTCTTGAATTGTGGCACGTTTGTCTACCCTTTCTCCCATGTTTTCTCTCTTTCCTTCCCCTTGTGGAGAGCTCAACCCTTTTTTCTGGTGCTATCACTACCCCTTTTAGCTTAGGATTTCCCTTTTGCATCTCCTTCTAACCCTGGTCCCTTGGCATGTTTAGTTTAGGATTTGCTTTCTGCATTAGGAGTAGTTTTAGCATTAGGATTAGGTAGAGGAACGGCCTTCTCCGGAGGTCTGTCTCACAAAGTGCAAGTCCCACAACTTGGAGACAGTCCCATGTTGCCTCAAAATCCCGAGTTGTCTATGACTCGAGGCAAGGTACAATTTTGAGCTCCAACACCACCATTTGCCACAAACTTAATTAATTAGTTAGCCGAAGGTTGTGGCATAAATTGTTGTAGAATTAGAATATGAAATGCATACTCTCCACTCCCCACTATTAATCTTGCAAAAACCAATAGTAAATACCCATTGAATCTACGTGGTGTTTGATTTCATTAACTATGGTTCGACATTAATTATGGAATACAAATCAACCCAAGACAGCATCCCTTCAAGTAGCCAATCATAAAGACTACTTTTATATTTCATGTCCTAGACAATATTGGTCAAATAGATAGTGAAAACCCATACAAAGTGAAGTTAAACCAAGACAATTACAAGGCCCCCAAAATCAGAGTGAACTTATGATGAGGGTTGTGTACATCGTTGTCATCATTCAAAATTACAACTTAAAGCAGCTAATTGCCTTGTGGACAAAATGAGATAAAGAGAAAGCTATAAATATCCCTCCAGCACCCCATTTGTCATTTGTCATCAGCATTGAAATTTGTTTTCTCTTGCACTGTTATTCTTTGATCATGTTTTCATTGTGACCTAAAATCTTCTATAAATCCCAGAGGATTGCATTCTAACAAAGGTGATATGCTCTAGAGAGATGGGATGTATGTAGGAGGGTAATTTATCACATAAATAACTCTTTTCTTGTAATGTCCCTTTCTAGGGCTGAAACTGAAAAATAGGAAACAACACCAATCCCACTTGAGAGTAATCTGATTTTTATAACAGCAGATCTAAAAATATCAGAAAACCCTAGCAGCGAACTGTATAGGGACTTCAACTCATCATACAACCATGTAATAGCCGCTGAAAATGCTTCTAAATAATTAATACAATCACAGCAACATTTGTTAATCCAATTTACATCAAAGAAATGGAGAAAACAAGTGATTACACCCAGCTGCAATTAATTTTATGACAGCAGCAGTGCAGCCACAACCAAGGGCTAGAAATAGCTCTTAGACAACTCCTAAAATCATAAAAATGTAGATTTCAGCCTTATAAAATATGAGGAATTGAATGATGCAAACCAAACATGGAGAAACCCTTTGAATCAATGCAAACCCACTCCTAAGCAATTTGCCCCACTTGGAAAAGCTGAATTATTGGCTTAATATGCAAAGAAATGATTGCTTTCACCTTTAGAAATTAGTACAAGTCCATCCATGCAAGAATCAAACCATACATCCATCAAAACACCTCCAAATTGCTCATGATGCAAGTCGCCTAGGGCTAGATAAAAAGATATCAGCTCCAAATACCTTAAGATATTCAATTATACCAAATATCCTTCCTTGAGGGTTTTCATCCCCAAGACAAGTTCCACCATCAAGGGTTTTTGTCCTTGAAGGGATCTCAAACAAGGGTTTCGTCCTTGATGAGAGAGATAAGAAAGGTACAACCTTTACCAAGAAGAAATAATAAGATTCAACATAACATAATAATGGCCAAGCATCCTCCTTTTATAACATAAGGGGTGTTACATCATAACTTATGGCTGACCTTATAATATTAAAGTCTATTTCTAATTTGAGCATATATGCTCACCAACAACTAATTAACTAAGTAATTTATTTCATCTATTGGAGCGCTAGGCATCCAATAGGAATACAATATAAAATAGTGCAATATTTCCTAAAACTAATCCAGATATCTTCAGACAACTTTCCTCTAGCTCCAAATCCTTAGTCCCATGAGGAAGGATGGGATAAGGTCTTCTGTAGCGATTAGCTTGGAAAAAGGGGACATCACATGTCTGGTGGCACAATACTCTCATATAACAAGAAGCCATTTTTCTGCAGTTGTTCTGCTGCATGAACTGTATATTCAGTGTGTATACAATAGGTTAAACTCCTAAGATTAATGCCTCGGTCTAAGACCACAGGAACTTGCATTGCAGCTGAAATTTCAAGGCATTCTTAGTGCTGAAAATCAACTGTGTTATGCCTTTCGAATTCAATCTTATCTCTACTTCATGATTAAATGTATCATGTGTACTGTTCATGAAAGCCTTGCCAGGGTTTATAATGAGTTGATTGGCTTATGATTTATATGCAGATATTATGGCGTGCATCCTGATTTTGTTATTATTAAGCCATACTGCGAATATGACAGGGTGGTGCACTGAATTGGACAATATTGTAAGACATGACAGCTCATAGTGGCCATGCCGGTAGGCAAGGAACTGAGCCAGACGAAAACAGGTGTGTTTATAACTATCACCTTAATAACCAGGCTCTAGTTTGGATTTGAACTTAGCCAGCAAAAACTCAAAGAAAATTCAGGGACCCTAAAAAAAATAAAAGTTATTGCACTAGTCACTGCAAAATGGTGTGAAAGCCATTTTTGATTCACAATAAGGAATCTGAAAGTGCAAAAGCAAAATGAGAAGGATAATGTGTTGCATTTCATGTGAAAACATCAGGATCAAATTGGCATTGGAGGTGCTCGTGAACAACAATGGACCACAATGATGCCATAATAATACACTAGGTTAAGTTGTTTTGTTTCGCATGGAATTTCTTAGGAGTACCTCCTTATATGTTACCACTATTCCTCGGTGCAAGTCTAATCTTTAGATTTTTAAGGCATTAAATTCTCTACACTTAAATTCAAACTAATTTAAGTATTTGTTAGAAATAGAGAGAACACCATCACATATCATAAGTAAATGCAGAATCATAAATCCATTCACAAAAAATATTGTATTTTCTAAAAATTGAAAGCAGATTTGGCAAAATTCTACACCCCTCTACAAGAGTCACCCCTAAAATGGAGTTCCCCCAGCATCCTCTCTCCCATGTCAGGACTACAACAGGAAAGGACAAAAGGGTAGTGAATAATGGCTGAAGACAGAAGATACCATGATAAAGTGTAATGTCCCTTTCTAGGGTTGAAACACACAAACAAGGAATTGACACAAACCCCAAATGAAGTAAACTCAGATTTTTATAACAGCAGACTGAAAATTAGAACAGCAGTGAATAGCAGTCTGATTTTTAGGGCAACAGCTTGTAAAGAGGGAAAATTCAACCAAATATCACCATAGAAACCATCCACGACATAGATAAACACTTTAAGAATATTTTAGGGCACTTTTCACCATGAAACTCAACCAAATATTCAGCTGAAAAATTATTTGACAGCAAAAGTACAGCCAAAAGAAATGACCAAAAATGAGGTCTGCAAACCCCAACAATGGCAAAATATGGAAGATACCAACCTTATAAATTATGATAAATCTGAATATCAAATAATAATGAAGTTTTGTGCCCTAGAAGGCACCCAAATGCTCTCTAACCCTAGTCGCTCCCTAGGAGAGGGGCTCCAAACAATGCCAAAACCCTTGAAATGACTCCTTGATGCCCTAGTTGTAAACCAGCAAGATGGTCTTCAATAATTGCCTTCACACCACCAACTTGGAGTTTTTGTTCTCCAATATGCCACAAGGAAGGGTTTCGTCCTCCTTGGATGCCACACTAATGGATTGTCGCCCCTTAGTGGAATGGAATTAGAGCAATCAGCCCTAGAACCAAGTATAAAAGTGTATATGCCAAAATTGATGATGCAAATGAGCCTATGTGACTCCTCTTATACCCCTTTGGTGGCGCCAAAGGTCTAAGGGGTGAATTACCCCTAGACCGACCTCTTAAGAGCTTGTTTTATCTTCTATTTTCATGTTGGGAGCCCTATAACCCTGAGTTGACCTGCTTTAGGGAGGAAAAACACAAAATAAAACATAAATATGAATAAAGCAAACTGAAATATAGTTCAAGTTCTTCCCTTGTTCAACTTCTTCTTGCCCACGGAAAGGAAGATGAGCAAGAAGTCTTCAATTTATATTATTTCGAAAAAGGGGACATTACATAAAGTTCTACATTGTACAAGAAACCGTGCTGCCCCAAAACTTAGTTTTTATTGGTTTTCCCTTACATGAGCAGGAAGCACTTCAACCCATTAGTGAAGGACCCTTTACCTCATACATCCAAGATGGCTATTAATGGTCAGTCATTGGGAAACAAAACTTGCCAAAGGGCCAAAGATTGCCCTCTTGAGCTCCTCACAACCAATAACCAAGACTCTAGCGATGTTACAACTACATCTAACTTGTAGGGAAGCCATGGGCATAAGATAAAGTTAACATCTCTGCATTCAGAGGTCTTAGCTTTCAAACTCTTCACAAGGCTCAATAATCCCATATTCGCTTCGCCATGCATGTAGCAAAAAAGCGTCAACAAAAAGGGATATATTTTTACATGTCAAGCATCATGCGAGAGAGTTTTGCTTGAAGGGCAAGTGACTCACATGTAAGAGTAATATGAATGAAGGACAAGTGACAACATCATATTATCCAACATGTGATGTCATAGTCCCCTATTGAACTTTCACTTTGGCCTTTGGATTTTCTATTCCATGTTTTTTATTGAAAGCACGCATATGTATTCATTTAGTAAATAAACACAAAATACATGCCCAATAAAAAAAGCAGATGATAAGGGATCACACCTCTAAAGTCCAAACTGGTTACAAACCCCAAGAAAGGCCAAAGGCCACCACCAATTCACCAAAATAGCATACGAATCACAACAAAAAAAATGCCGCTAAGCACTAACTACCATAAAGCAATGATAGCAAAGTGAATTATGCCATGGGCACCACCAAACCAGCTGATAGAGGAGGACTATGGGGTTATTGCCCAATCCGCCACCACTAGACAGATCAACAATATCAAGTACCAGTTCCCAAAGCCTCTCTACTCATCTTCGTTTGCTTTTTTTGCCCTTTTTGGATGTTGCCTCAATGGAGAAATAGCCAAGGCAAGCCGAGAGAATTTTCCACGAGGAGGCCCCCAACCCTGTAGGTCCACATCCACTTTGCAAAGAAAGCTAACCTCCTAACCACCGCAGCAGAGAAAACCTACAAGAGGGAGGTATACGAGAAAACAAAATAGCTCCTAAAGCAACTTCGAGCTTTGCCATCCTTGTGTCTTTGCCCTTTCTCGGAGAGCCTTGTTAAGGAAAGTGAGAAGAATCTCTACCAACCGCACAAGGGCATTACCCGATGACCAATCAAAGTTTGGAGCAAGTGTTACGCGGGGACGCGTCCCGGCCATTTTCCTCACGTCCCGGACGTCCTAGGGACTTGGGGACGGGACGGATGTTTCCCGCCGTCCCTAATTTCCAAAAAAAAAGGGGGACGTCCCCCACAAACAAAACACACCCGGGACGTCCCCGGTGCTTTGGGACTTCGTGGACGCCCCCGAGACGTCCCAAGGACTTCACAACGTCCCCGGGACGTCTCGGGACTTCACGACGTCCCCAACGAAATCTGCACTTTTCCAACATTAAAACATGTGAATTTCAGTTTTATAATACTTTTTTATATATTTTTTAAACTTTTAATACATTCTAGTAAAAAACAACATGCAGATTTCTCATAATTACCATAAACTGCAGAAGTATTGTTGCTCCTCCATGTTATGTCTGATGATATGAAGTAATGGTCACAGGTCGAGTTTTATAAATTTTCAGTCATACACTATACAGCTAGTGTTTGTTAATTCTTCGTTGCTGGTTATCTGGAGATAGTTTATGGTTCTTTCTGTTTCAGTGATAGGACATTTTGTTTGTTTGCTGCATATTTAAGATTTTATATATCGCAGAAGTTTTTGCTTCAGACCCATCTGCATGTAGCAAGGATCAGAATGTATGTAATCCTATTCTCAAATATAAAATATAATAGTCACAATTTTTTTAAAAAGGAAAAAGTAGAGATTATAGTTTGTACAATGTTGTGGCATTCAGAAAAATGAGTAATCTTTATGCTTGCTTAATTTTCTATAAAGATATTGTAGTTTTCTGTGGACTTGCAGCAGACACTAACTAGATATAGCTAGCTTAGTCGAGTGTTAGCATTTGAAAATCATGAGAACAGTGTAACAATTACTCTTGTTCTTGTTATGTTCTAATCAGTGGCTTTGTAATAGGTACATCAACCACATATAGATGCAGTTACCCATGTAGTAGTGGATGAAATCACGTTACAAACGTATTAATTTTCAAAACATATAGATCTACTTAAATGGGAAACAAAAAAAAGTAAAATGAAAAACCTCAAATAAAGACTCTTACCTCTTAAATCCCCGTCGAAATCTTTTGAAGCTGATGCAGATGAATAATTGGATTAATCATTAATGGTTTCAATCTTCAAACTTTCAATTTTAAGTCTTAGTTTATTGAATTATTCATGTTATATTTGTAAAATTAATAAATTATATATATTTTTTATTAGCCGTCCCCAAATTTTTAAAAAAAAATTGCCGTCCCGGAAACCCCATCCCTACGTCCCGCCGTCCCGAAGTCTTAGGTAACTATGGTTTGGAGGTGCAAAAACTTCAGGGCCACTTTTTCCACTTGTACTAGAATCTATCACATAACATTAGATACTACAAAGATTTTGTTAGAGACATTAAAATGTTTTTCCATATCCTCATGATTAAATACATCATTAATTTCCAACTTTCCATAGTTGAAAAAGAAGTTACAATTGCTTGAATTTTGTAGCTTGTAAGGCAGAATCCTCCAATAAGACTATGTTCCAAGTAAAGGGCTCAACTTTGAAGGGTTTACAAGAGGGGTGGATCCATTTCCAAGCTCGTTAAGCATGGACACAAAACCCAAAAAATGTGTTTTGAGTGGCTTGGGCCCACAAGCATGGCATTTTGGGTTGGCAATACCCATATGTAATAATATATTCCCCATAGGAAGCCCTTGGTAAAGTAAACACCGAGCAAAATGAACCTTTTTGATGTCAACAATGGCCAACCAAACAGCGGTGAAAGATCTCCTCGACCAAGCCTTTGGTCCATGATTAATTTAATTTATTGATCATAGTATTTAAATCAAGCTTAAATCTTCATGATATGTGGTGCATCATATACATCAAGTCCTTTCAACATCCTTCCACCTAGACACATTACATAGTCATATCAAAACCAAATACATTTCATGTACATTGGTCATGGGGCAACATCATGATGCAGGAGCATCCAAGTTCACAAGCAATCTTGTGTCAACCAAAATCAGTGCACAATGGAGTCAGTCAGAATTTGCATTCTTTAGAGCATTTTGTTATGTTTCTAGAGTCGCATAGTGAAGAAATACATTCCTAGAGTATCATGGAGTCTAGTGTTACATTCTGTGGAGTAAGTTCTTTGCGCAATGTTTGTCAAATGCACAATTCTTCTGCGCAATGTCTAGTCTATTGCACAATTGTCCAATGTGTAGGATTGTTCAGGTAATCCTATTTGTGTCGTGAAATTAGATCGATTGAAGGCATAAGTTACGGAAAGGCCAATCGGTTATGTTTGGGTCTTTTGTTGGGTCCTTCGATTCATTCATTTGAATTCGCAGAATTAGGAGTCTCAGTGGCATGAACAACTATGTAAGTAGAACCAATTGCCTTACATTAGTAGTTCAAATTTAAGTAAGAACTCAAGGGTATGCTTAAGGGTAGAGTAGAGATGCGAGCTTAAGGCTCATTGTGAATAGAAAGAATGAAGGATATGTGACATGAGAAGCGCTAATTGCTCAATAAATTATAATGATGTTTGGATAAATGTGATCTGACATGACAGAGGATCTTGAGTTGTGTAAAGGCTACATTGTTGGTGATTGGTCTGATGTTGTTTCTCGAATAAGATATCCCAAAACTTTATTTATGTTTAAATTTGTGTTCATTTCATCATTTCGTTGCTGCATAAATATTTAGGTTAAGTATTATTTTCATGCACACTATGAGGGCTGTGAGGTTTGTGGTTGTCCTTTGCTAGACTCCCACACCATGCTTGTGTCATTTGGTATAAGAGCAGGATTGCTTTCCTTGAGGAGAGGTACAACAAATCTTGTGGTTTTCCACATTTGCGAGTGTGGGTAGAAAATTGTTGCAAACATCTTCCAGTGGGTGATTATTGGGTAGGTGTGAGAAAGAAGTGACACAATAAGCTTTTGTGGCTTTCCACAATGTGAATAGTGGGTAGAAGGCCGTTACGGGCATCTTCGATAGAAGAATTGTTGGGTAGAAGATTGGGAGATTGTGTTCATGAATTCAGAAAAAGAAAAGAAAAAAGGCATTGGAATGGCACAGGAGGAATGTTGGACACCGAAATCGGGGCACAAGAGTTGAGGACTTGGCTGAGATGATGCGAACTATGCAAGCTTGCTTGGAAGCCATGGAAGCCACACAACGCCAAGGTGTTGTTGTGGAAGATAACAATGATGATTAAGGCGGACCTGCACAACAAACAGCGCATGTTGTTAATGCGAATGCGGAGGTGAACACAAACAGAGGAAGAGGAAGCACAAGATGGTCCTGAGGATAGATCGCGCTTCACGCAATCAGCGAATGGGGAGTAAGCCAAAATTGGATACCCCTTGTTATTCTAGTAGTTTGGAACCAATAGAGCTTGTGGATTGGATAACAAAGATGGAAAAGTATTTTGAATATGAAGACATGGAGGATCCTAGGAAGTTCGAGTTTGTATGCACGAAGTTGAAAAGTCATGCACCCCTTTAGTGGGAACATATTCAGACCAACCGAGTGCAACGTGGCAAGTAAAAGATCAAGACACGGATAGGCTGGTGGCAAAACTCAAAGCGAAGTTTTTGCCCCATATTACCAACTCAGTTTGTTAGAAGGTTCGTAAGGATTAATAGAGAGAACTTAGTGTGAAAGAATACACTGAGGAATTTCACTAACTCGCCATTAGAGCAGGACATGTGGAGAATGATGTGGAGAAAATCTCAAGGTACATAGCCGGATTCAATAACAAGTTCATTCCATGGAAGAAGCCTATCACTTTGCTCGAAGGCGAGAGGAGAAATTGGCACACAAACAAGAGAGCGCTAACCACATGAAAGGGAAAGACCATGCAAAGCCATGGATAGAGTAAAGGCAGAGATAATTTCGCGGAAGATGAGAGTGGGCATGTTCGATACCGCATAAATGAAGGAACATCTCGAGGAGGTGGTCATAAGTATTAAGGAAGAGGTCATGGAGGAGGTCGCAGATTCAGCAACACATATTACAAGTGTGGAGAGACATAAGTAGAGCATATGAGTGCCCGCACGTCCGAGAATGGTGGCAAGGAAGTGCACAACAAATTGCACAAGGAGAAGCGAGATGGCTGATAAGTCATGAAGAAGATCCAAAGATGGGAGAAACACTTATGTTCAAGCACATACCATTGAAACCAAAAAAGAAGAGATTGGCCCTAAGCGAGAGAAGAAGTCTATGAAGGACAGCATGTAAGTTGAGAGGAAATGTCTACAAAGTAATTGTGAGCAAGTGGAAGCACCGATAATTTGGTGGAAAAAGAAATGGTGGATAAACTACAGTTGAAGAGGATTGAGCATTTGAATCCTTACCGGGTTTCGTGGTTGGAAAAAGGGCACCGTTATTGGTGGAGCAATGTCTAGTCAAATTCTAGATTGGAAGATATGAAGATGAATTGTGTGCGACCTCATGCCCATGGACGCATGTCATGTACCACTTGGTAGGCCTTGGCAGTTCAACCGAAAGGTGCAATATGATGGCCACACAAACACATACACAATGGAGAAGGATGGAAAGAAATATACTCGAACCCATTAAGAAAAGTGTGAGGCAATGCCAAAAGTGTTGTAACTTTAGGTAAGAAGTTCCTAAGCAAAGTGAAGCAGGATAGTGCATGTTTTACGTTAATGGTCGACCACGGAAAGGGAGGACGTGAAAAAGAAGTGGCAAAAGGGAGGAAATAATGCCGCCATAATTAATTTGTGTCTACCGAGTTACTCAAGGGTTACCACTGTGAGAGACATTAGTCACCGTATGGATTTAATTTTAGGGTCAAGTATGTCGAACAAGGCACCCTATAGAATGACACCGTAAGAGAATGTGGAGGTATAGAAACAAGTCCAACAATTGTTGGATAGGGCACTCATCGAGAGAGGGTCTAAGTCCATACGCAATGTTATTAGTTCTAAGCACCTAAGAAGGGTGATGAGTGGTGCATGTGTACGATTCGAGAACCATAAATAAAATCACCAAGCACATATTTCCATTTCTTGCTTTACATGGATGACACCATGGATTGTATAAGGGGAGTAAAGTATTTTAGCAAGATTGATTTGAAGAGCGGATATCATCATATTTGCATAAGGGAAGGAGATGAATGGAAGACAACGTTTAAGACTCAAGAAGGATTGTATGAGTGGCTCGTAATTTCGTTCAGATTAAGCAACACACCAAGTACTTTCATGAGGTTGATGAATCAAGTCTTGAAACCATTTTTAGGCAAGTTTGTGATCATGTACCGAATGATTTTCAAATTTTCAGCAAGAAACCTAGGAGCATTTGATACATATCGAGAAAAGTATTACAGAGACTATGAGAAGAGAAGTCGATCAATCTCGAGAGGTGCACTTTTATGCAAGAAGAGTTGGTATATCTAGGATTTGTGATTTCCGGAGAAGGATTGAAGATGGAACCTGAAAAGGTACATGCAATTGTGGATTGACCATCACCGAGGAGTGCTTCTGAGGCACGGAGTTTTCATGGGTTGGCTAGCTTTTTATAGTAAGTTCATCAAGAACTTTAGTGGTGTATGCACACTAATTACAAAGACCATAAGGGAAGATAGGAGAAATTTTTCTAGATCACAAAGCAATGAAGAGTTTTGTAGAATTGAAAAATAGAATAAAGAATAACTCGTGTAAACATTGCCCGATTTTGCAAAGGAATTTCAAGTTTATTGTGATGCTAGTGGCATAACCATTAGTGCAAAGTGTTAACTCAGGAGGACAAACCTATTGTGTTGTTCAGTGAAAAGTTGAATGAAATGAGGAAGTTTAGTGTGTATGATCAGGAATTCTACGCAATAATACAAGTGTTGAAAAAATGGAGACATTACTTATTGCCTAAAGAGTTTGTATTATACACGGATCATCAAGCATTATAGTTCATAATAGCAAAGAAAGTTGAATCAAAGGCATATGAGGTGGGTGGAATACCTACAAGGATACACATTTGAGTTAAAGCATAGGGAGCGAGAAAATCTAACAAGGTGGCTTTTGCGCTCCATAGGCGTAATTGTTTGTTGATAGAGATGAAGATTGAAGTTGTGGGTTTTGAATCCATAAAAGAACTATATGCTCAAGATGAATACTTCAAGGAAGCATGGGAGGCATGCTCGGTGCCACAAATGTTTACAAGAGACACTCGTTGGACTATTTTGTGCAAGAAGGATTGTTATTCGGGGAAGACAATTGTGCATCCTAAAAGGATCAATGCACAAGAATCTAGTAAGAGAGAAACATTGCGGAAGGATTAACAGGGCACTTTAGCTTGGATAAAACCTTAGTGCAACTAGGGAGAGTTACTTTTGGCCTGAGATGAGTGCATATGTACTCAAATCCATTCAAGAATGTTGTGTTTGTCAATTGGCTAGAGGAAGATATAAAAATATAGGGTTGTATCAACCTTTTCCCATTCCAAAGACGCCTTGGGAGACATAAGTATGGATTTTGTGTTGGGTTTTCCCAAGACACAAAGGGGTGTCGATTCCATTTTTGTAGTGGTGGATAGATTTTCAAGGATGGCACAATTCATTGCTTCGTTTCAAGAAGACTAGTGATAATGTAACGCATATTGTGAATCTTTTCTTAGAGAGATTGCAAGACAACATGGATTACCTTGCAACATAGTGTCTAACAAAGATACAAATATGTTGGTCATTTTTGGTGAACATTGTGGAGGAAGTTGGATACAAAATT
Source organism: Taxus wallichiana var. yunnanensis (assembly GCA_018340775.1). NCBI lineage: Eukaryota > Viridiplantae > Streptophyta > Pinopsida > Cupressales > Taxaceae > Taxus > Taxus wallichiana. The sequence continues at coordinate 474,374,775 of CM031239.1, read as the reverse complement.
GCAATTTAGTACGGCATACCATTCACAAATTGATGGACAGACAGAAGTTGTGAATAGGAGCCTTGGAGATTTGCTTAAAATGTTGGGTCGGAAATAAACCACAAACTTGGGATTTGGCTTTAGCATAGCAAGTAAAATTTGCTTATAACAATTCAATAAAAAGGAGTAAACGGAAAACACCATTCCAAATCATATGGGAACGGCCCAAGAGGAGTTGCGGAGTTGAGAGATTTACCGCACTATGAGGATAAGAGTGTTAATGTTAGAGACTTTATGGAACACATGAAGTGCACCAACAAGTGCGCAATTATTTAGATGAATGCACAATACAAACAATGTGTAGATGAGAAGCGAAGAGAAATTGAATATCAGATTGGAGACATGGTCTTGGCATATTTGCGGAAGGAGAGGTTTCCAAAAGGAACTTACAATAAGCTTAAGTGAAAGAAGATAGGACCATGCAAGATCATCGAAAGCTTTGCAGAACAATAATGAGATTGAATAACTCAAGGCATTGACATCTTTAATGTTTTGGATCTATATCCATATCGCGTAGTATAGTAAGATGAATATGAGCACGAATCGAAAACAAAGAAAGTCAATTGGAGGAAACATTTGCCTAAGAAGAAGCGTGATGAAGCAGAAGGAATAATAGATGCCGTAACCAAGAGGACACGCAATAAGGAGTATACCGAGTATTTGGTCAAGTGGAAAGGAAAGAAGACTAAAGAGGCGACTTGGCTAAGTGTTGTGGATACTTGCACAATGTGGTATATTGGTTCCTGAGCGGGGAGCTCAAGTTTTCAAAATTACCCGAGGTGTATGATGCAGAGTATCCAAGTTGACGAGCAATCATGTGTCAACCAAAATCAATGCACAAAGTGGTGTCAATCAAGATTTGCACTTTGTAGAGCATTTTGTTACGTTTATGGAGTCACGCAGTGAAGAAATACATATATAGAGGATCGTGGAGTTGTGTTGGATTTTGTGGAGTGCACAAGTTCTTTGTGCAATGTTTGTCGAATGTGCAATTCTTCTCGCATAATGTTTGGTCTATTGTGCAATCGTCAATGTGCAGCATTGTCCGCATAATCCTATTCGTCTTTATGAACTTAGATCGTTGAAGGCATAAGTTATGAAAAGGCCAAGTGGTTATGTTTGGGTCATTTGTTGGGTCCTTTGATCCATTCATTTGAATTTTGTAGAATTAGGAGTCTTAGGAGGTGGCATGAATGGCTATATAAGTAGAGCCAATTGCCTTGATTAGCAATTCGATTTTGAGCAAGAACCCGAGGTACACTTAGGGGCAAAGTATGATGCAAGCTTAAGGCTCATTGTGAATAGAAAGAATGAAGGAGTTGTGACATGAGAGGCGATAATTGCTCAATAAATTATGATGATGTCTAGATTCATGTGATCTAACATGACAAAGGATAGTGGGTTGTGTAACAGTCAATCATTGGAAATCGGTCTAATGTTGTTGTTTCTCTAAATAAGATATCCCAAAGCTTTGTTTTTGTTTAAATTTGTGTTCATTTCATCGATGCATAAATATTTAGGTTAAGTATTGTTTTCGTGTGCATTCTAAGGGTTGTGAATTTTGTGGCTTTCCTTTGTTGGACTCCCACACCCCCGTCCACGTCACATCACCTCGCATAATATTTACAAATATACATGACATAATTTATAAAGATATATCCAATCATCATTATATCTCATTTCAATTAATCATCAAACCGCTGTTGTTGCGAGACTCAAGCACCCCCGGATGCAAATCAAAGCTTCTAGGTTGATGTTCGGGCATCCAAAGTGTGATTGCACAACATGGAATCCTTTCTCCAAGCGTGGGACTTGTAAAGATGAGAAAAGATTCTCCAGAGAAGGCTGGTTCTATTCCTCCTGCTCGATGCACACAAAAATGCAGAGGGTTTGCTAAAACCTAATTTAACTGCCGAGGAAACAGGTAAGAAAATGCATAGAATAAAACCTAAACTACAAAGGTGATGCACCGAGGAATGTTAGACACTCGTTTTGCAAATTTAGCACTGAGACCACATAGATGCAATACAAACACCATGCACAGGTAACCAAACTGCAATAAGAGATCAAAATGACAGCAATGAATACATGAGAGGGTCGAGAGTCAATCACAACACATATATTATTGCTCAAGAGTCGATACAAGTATATCATTACGGTGGCAAGAGGCAAAAAAGACGGCATTACAACCCATATGGGAGGTTTGAAAGCTCCACAATTTCTCTTACAAAGGGGAAGAAGGAAGGATGCAAAACAAGAATGTCCGACCCTTAAAAGCTCCTCTTTATAATATATATCAAGAAAAGAGAGAGGGAAGAGAGAGGAAATCCAGAATCCGCCCCAACCACTTCTTGGTAGCATTTAAAATCATCTCATTATGATGAAGCGGTGGATCTAGCAAAAACAATGGCGGTTTGTCTAACAGGAGCGGCGAGCTGTCTGCTTCATTAAAGTTGGTTGTTGAAGCATTACTTCTGTCTATCACCACGCGTCAGAGACGTTTTCTTAATTTTCTCCCTCCAAACTGCACCAAAATGCGAGATTGATCCCAAAATCATGTAGAGAATTTCAACAGCTTTCCGTTGATATAAAGAACGTGCAAATCCGAGCTCTGGATCGAAAGATACGAAGGTCTGAAGATTTAGGGCACAAAATAGGCAAGAACAGGTTTTAAAATCTTTTCCCGCGCTCTGCCATCTAGACGACACGTGGCAGGCCCTGATTCGCTGAGTAATTCTCTCTCTCCACCTTTCCGCGGGCTTTCTTGTGGCCCCTTAAACTTGGACACGTGGCACCATTTCATTGGTTCGGATCAGTGCTCGAAAACTCGCCCCTTTGACTTTTTGGACCTTTTTCCTTGGCGACACGTGTCATGCTGTGATTTGTCTACGGGCCTGCGGATTTTTGCGTCCACCGCGTCCTTTTGTCCCGGATGTCCCAATGCTTCGCGGGACAGAATCCTCCGATCCGCCCGAAATGGGCTTCCATGTCCCTTTTCTGCCGGTGACACGTGGCGTGATCTCGATTGGCTTTGCCATCTCGCGTCCCGCACGTCCCTTTGTCCCACTTGTCCTTGTGGCTTTGAAGTTTCTTGTTTGGCCGAACGCCGGTTCGCATCCTCCGCGCACTCTTGTCCCGCTTGCTCCCGGTGAAAGGACTTGGACAAATTTTCTTTCTTTCGCCGATTCGGGCATTTCGCGCCCATTTGTCCCGAGATGTCCCTTTTTGTTTGGGCCGCCTGAGGCTTTTCGGCCGATCCGCGCCTTCCGCGTATAATTGTTCCAACCTGCCCCAAATGCGGTCTTGAGCGGGACTTTAGCCAATTTTACGATTTTCTCCTAAATCAATCTACTTGCTTGGAACTAAAACTCGATGCATGTTATCAAATTAACTCGGGGGTGAAATTTGGATAACAATTTGGCGACTTTTCGGGGTCACCGCTGCTAGGTAGAAGATCGGTGGCTTTTAGCGATCCATTGGGCATGGAGTCATAAGCAATAACCCGAAATGAGCCTCGATGCCGCAACCTCTACGAGAGCACGCCGAACGTCAAAAACTCAATCTAGGAGCGACAAACCTGCGCCAAAGCACTTAGGAAACCGAAACCTAACTACAACAAGACAATGTGCATACGCACTTAGAGGAATTGAAATCTAGGCTAATATTTACAAGGGTGAACCTCTTTTTTTTTTGTAGAAGAATGTTTAAGATAGATTCCGTTGACTGGAATCGGGAGTTCTTCTCCGTCCAATGTAGACAATTGGAAGGCATTGCTATTCTTACATTCCATGACCATGTAGGGGCCGCTCCAAATGGCATCAAACTTGGAATGTCTTCCTGGTTTTGCCCGATCTGCATCCCATTTCAGAACTAGGTCCCCTTCCTGGAAGGTCCTTGCTCTTGCTTTCTTATCAAACCATCTTTTCACTAAGGCCCGATCTTTCTCAATTGTTTGAATCGCACGTTCTCTAATTTCTTCCAATTCCATCAACTCGCATACTGGCCTCCATGGTTCGAACTCACCAACTCCAATCGCTTCATGAACTCCAATGCAGCGGTTCTAATGACATGGGCAAGATTGCCTCTCTTCCATGACAAGCTTCTGAATGGAGAGTTACCCGTGGATCTTTTGGGAGTGATCCTATCGCCCATAAGGCTGATTTCAGCTTGGTATGCCAAGACCTCGATTCTCGTCAAGAGTTCTCCTAATGATCCTCAACAAGTTTTTGTTCGTGGACTCTCGCTCATCCATTACCCGTGGGTAATAATTGGAAGAGGTGCTCAAGTAGATTCCATTCTTCGACACCCATTCTCGTAATCTTGGAACCTACGAATGCCAATGCATTTATGCGATATGATAGTGGCGGCACACCGAACCTGGTCACTATTCCTTCATAAAATTCTAGTATATTAGACTCGTTTGCCTCTTTGAGCGCTACGCTTTGCTTCATCCACTTGGTGAAGTAGTCCGTTGCCGTGAGAATCCACTTGTGGCCTTGGCTTGAGTTTGGGTTGATGACCCCGATGAAGTCCAATCCCCATTGCAGAAATGGTTGGTCAACCAAGATTGGGTGCAATGGAAGCGTTGCTAGTCTTTCTTTACCTGTGAAGAGTGCACATTTCTTACACTTATCCATGTATAGCGATCATTGAACACCGTGGGCCAATAATACCCTGCCTTTATTATCTTGAGAGTTGTTACTCGTGGGGCAAAATGTCCTCCAGAATCTCCATCGTGAAAATCTCGTAACACCCTCTCAATTTGACCAGTCCCAATGCACCTCAATAGAACCCCATTGATGTCTTTCTTAAACAAAACACCATCAACAAGCACATATGGAATGGCTTGTAATCTGAAGTATCTCCTCTTTGCTTTGCTCATTTAGGAGGGCATAGTCCCTGTCTGTAGGAAGTGTATCATATTCTGAGTCCAACAAGGGGTAGGCACATCATCATTTTCATGTTCTTGGCCATCCTGTAGTACCAAGACAGTCTCTTTTTCATCACCTGCTTCAACCTGTTGACTCAAGGCTAGCTGTTCACATAGTCCCTTTCCACGTACTAGTTTGGTGACCTTGATCTCGATGTCATATTCCATGACACGAGTTATCCACCCTGCACGCTTCTCATTCAGATCCTTGTTTAGAAGGAAGTCCTTGACTCCCGCATGAGAGACCAATAATTGGATCTTGTTGTTTGAGACTAGGTGCTTGAATTTCTTTAAACTCCTGATCACTGCAAGTACATGCTTTTCAATGAAAGAGTATCTAGTTTCGTATTCCTCCAAGCCTCGATCAAGAAAGCAATCTGGTTGTTCTAATCCTTCTTTGTTTTGTTGTGCCAGGATTGCAGAAATTGTGTCTCCACCACCGAAGGCATATAAAGCACGAAGTCCTTGGAGAAGTCTGGATTGACGAGAGTTGGGGCTTGAGATATAGCCTCTTTTATTGCCTCAAAACTTGCCTTGCCTTCAGATGTCCACTTAAATGCCATGCTCTTCTTTAACATCAGCGTTATTGGCTTTACGAGAGCTGCAAAGTTTGGAACAAACCTGTGGACAAAATTGATCCTTCCCAAGAAGCTTTGAAGAGCCTTCTTGTGACTTGGCAATGGCAATGCTTGAATTGCTTCAACCCGTTCTGGGTCAATCGTCAACCCTTCCTTTGAAACAATATGGCCTAGAAGTTTTCCCTCATGAGCCAAGAATATGCACTTTTTGGGATTCAATGATACCCCAAATCTTCTACATCTCTGAAATACTTGCCTCAAATGACAGAGGTGATCCGCTGCATTTTTTGAGAATACAGTGATGTCGTCAAGATATATCAGAACTATTTTGTTGATCAACCCCTTAAATGCCATATCCATTGCCCTTTGGAAGGTGGCTCCAGCATTTGATAGTCCAAATGGCATCTTCAGAGGCATAGGTCCCCCATTTGGTGGTGAAAGCCGTCTTGAATTGGTCATCTTCTTTCACCATCACCCGATTATACCCCGAGTAGCCATCTAGAGAGAGATAATCTCTCCGAACCGGATACTACTTGCAATATTTGTTCCATCAAGGAAGTGGGTAATGGTCTTTGAGAGATGCCCTATTGAGGTCAGGAAATCTACACACAACCTGATTTCTCCGCTCTTCTTTCGACCAGGAACCAAGTTTGCAACCCAAACTTGAGTGCTTGATCGGGAATATAATGCGTGCCTCTATTAGCTTGTTAAGCTCTTTCTTCATTAGAGGCTCAATGTGAGGGTGTGACAGTGTCTCGCTTCTCCCGATGGGTTTAGCATCCCGATCCAATTCTATGGTATGTTGGCCAACTTCGGATGAATCCTCTCAAGTCTTCATAGCTCCAAGTCAAGACATCGGAAATTCGCAAAGCTGTATGAAATCTGATTTCTCTTGCTCGGTGGCCACTTTACCAATTTGAAGTATTTTGCCTTCCCCAACTGAATTGGCTCTGAATCTTCTCTCTTGACCTGTATGTTAGCTTTTTCCTTACGGGCGGGTCGTTATGGTCAAGATAGACTCCAATGTTACTAAACCCTTAGGAAGCTTGTTTGTCCGCAATCGCACTACTTGATCCCATCGCTGCTCTAGTCTCTGTCCCGATTTCTAGCCGAGAATTCAGCCTCTTCCTATAGAAAATTGACGATCTCGCTGATCGTTCTCAAACACTCGCCACTTGTGTTATTATCTGGGCTGCTGGCCTCACAATCACATGGATATGTGGTGTGTTTTTCCCTTTGATGTTGTCAACCACATCAAACGTTGCTCCAACCGGGCCGCGAGCCTATCCGCGGCTTCATTTTTCTTCCGGGTATGGACACAATGTTGAAAGCTTCAAATCTTCAATGAGGTCCCATACCCTATTCTCGTAGCTCCTCAAGTCGTTCTTCAGAAAGCATGTTGTCCTCTAACTTGGTTGACGATTAGCTCGCTATCCCGAACACTGCAAGTTATTTATCCCCTTTTTCCTAGCCCAATGAAGTCCATGAATCAAGGCCTCATATTCAGCTATGTTGTTTGAACAAGAAAACTAGAAACGAAAAGTGAATAATATTTGATGCCTTGAGGTGAAACAAGAAGGTCTCGAAGATTTAGGGCACAAAATAGGCAAGAACAGGTTTTAAAATCTTTTCCCGCGCTCTGCCATCTGGACGACACGTGGCAGGCCCTGATTCGCTGAGTAATTCTCTCTCTCCACCTTTCCGCGGGCTTTTCTTGTGGGCCCCTTAAACTTGGACACGTGGCACTATTTCATTGGTTCGGATCAGTGCTCGAAAAGCTTCGCCTTTGACTTTTTGGACCTTTTTCCTTCGCGACACATGTCATGCCGTGATTCGCCTCACGGCCTGCCGGATTTTCGCGTCCACCGCGTCCTTTTGTCCCGGATGTCCCAGTGCTTCGCGGGACAGAATCCTCCGATCCGCCCGAAATGGGCTTCCATGTCCCTTTTCTGCCGGTGACACGTGGCGTGATCTGATTGGCTTTTCGGCTATCCGCGCCCCGCGCGTCCTTTGTCCCACTTGTCCTTGGCTTTGAAGTTTCTGTTTCAGCCGAACCGCCGGCTTTTGCGTCCTCGCGCACTCTTGTCCCGCTTGCTCTGTAAAGGACTTGGACAAATTTTCTTTCTTTCGGCCGATTCGGGCATTTCGCGCCCATTTGTCCCAGATGTCCTTTTTCTGTTTGGGCCGCTGGAGGCTTTTCGCCGATCCGCGCCTTCCGCGTATAATTGTTCCAACTGTCCCAAAGGCGGTCTTGAGCAGGACTTAGCCAATTTTACGATTTTCTCCTGAATCAATCTACTTGCTTGGAACTAAAACTCGATGCATGTTATCAAATTAACTCGGGGTGAAATTTGGATAACACAAACATTATCACAACTCGTCATCATTTCATATTATCATCATGCATTATCATGAGAACACAATTTTGCCAATGTTTTGATTGAAATATAATGTCTCGAAGGTATCATTCTTCCTAGGTAATAGAGCCTTGACCTCAATAAACATTAATGCCGTCATCAATTTCTTGTTTCATTACTATCACATTGCAATTTTGTATCATTTTTTTCATGCCAATAGTATAATCTTTATTATTGTATTCTATATTTTTAGTTCCTTGATACTATTACCATGTTCCAGTTTCATTCCATCTATGTTTTATGATCAGTATATATCATTTCTAATTCCACCTAGGTCACGTCAAATTGCCTATCCAACCATTATCATCGCCAATCTTCATTTTCCATTCCAACTAGGTCACACAGCGTAAACTAGCAAAATATCATCATCAAGTTATTTAATTTAGCTAATATTTTTAGAAAAAAAATCAATAAAAAATCATCGTAAAACTACACATATATCATGCTCTTAATTTAGTTATACATGGTTGTCATTCTCAAGCATTACTTTTCCAGGCAATTTTTTTCCTAAACTGAGTGATAAGAGTGCATACTTGAACAAGCACAATGACCACAATCTAGCCTTGTCATTCTTGGTTCAGTATTTGTAGCCAACATTCAAAACTTTGTTGTCAAATGCCATCACCAATTTATCATGGAGTTATCTTCAAACATTATGAATTGAAATGAGATAAAATGATTTTAGTTACGTCCACCAGACCAAATGGTCTATGAAACCCCTGACTGCACCAGTTATCACAACCACTCCAAGATTTGCGGGGCAGGTTGTCTCTTGACGAGGGTTGCTCCTTCTCTTATTGATTTGGTTTAACATCTCCCCCAACCCTTAAATTCTAGCCTGACTTGGTATCTCTAACCCCTCAATTATTAACCTTGCCCAGCTTTCCCAGTAGACCGACCATACATTCACAACAAAAAGCATCAGCCATACACCCGACCTACACCAGTCATAACATACAACCACACAACTAGGCCACTTTTACCATCCTAGCAATCATGTCATCACACCACATACCTAGGCCATGCATCCAAGGCTCTTACACAAGAGCAAAGGTTCATTTATTTCATGAAAGTGTGCATCATGATATTGGTTATAAGATGACTACAACTCCCAGGACAAGGGCTGAATATCAAATGGAGAAGTTACAAGTTGATCAATGGTGGATTGTGAATGCCAAAAGGAGAAAAAACAAGTTGATCAATGGTGGATTGTGAATGGAGCACGTGTGGTTTTTGTTGACCCCAAGAGTGGCAAGGAGAACATATAGGCTATTAGTAGACGGATCTCTCTGATTAACCTGCAAGGTCTATTTGAACATGCAATGGAAACATAAACAAATGCGATAGTACCATTACATAAGCAGTGAGAAACAAGAGATGGAAACAAATCTCTTCCATTCATCATGAAAAGGATAAAACACATATGATTACAATGTTGGACTGGAATACAATGTTGTGTGTTCACATGAACCTAGTCCTTCGATGAACTATCTGGCATAACGATATGTTCACAGGATTGAAGTCTAAACAATGTCCAACCCAATGAGAATTGGGTGGCTTCCAATTATATTCTTCAGATCCATAACAAAAGGTTCAGTTACCTGAACAGTTTGAGTTCCAACCGATTTGGTTTCCCTAACAGATTCTCGTTGTGGAAGATGATGGGTCGTGAGGCCTCCATTTATCAGAGACATCTCCTAAATGGTCACTGCATAGGTCCATTTGATGTCCCAATTTTGTCTTGCAGTGCACGCGGTGACTGGTATGCTGATATGGACTTCGCAGTGGACTGTGAAGCCATAGTCATTTGCAGTTGACAAATCAAGTCAGCTTGACTCCAAGGAAAAGATGACGCACTGAGAACCACCAGAAGAGTGTGCAATGGAAATCAAATCCACCCTAGGTGTGCTGAGATCAACGTGCTCCAAATTTATAAACTTCTCATTTGTGTTCATTCACGTGGCAAGCTCTTCCACAACAAAGAGGAACTCAAGCACCTGTGCCTTTATTTATTTGGTGAAGCGACGCAAGGAATACAAGACAATAAAGGACTTGGTTTTTGTGCATTCTAATCTTTGCCTTGTGTCTCCAAAGGTTAAAAAAGCACAACAAAGTGTGTGCAAAGAAATGGGTCGCCGATCTTGAAAACCCTGATTTCGATACTTCCTTTGCTGCCCTGTATATTGGAGTGTGCTCTTCTACCCCATTGTAAGGTTGGAGGCATCTATAGCTATTCTTGGATTTGTCAGCTTCTACATGGCCATATAATGATGATTTTTATGACTTTTGATGGCTGGTGTGTATAAAACATTTTCTGTATTTTCATGAACTGAGCATAGTTTGATCTATGAAGACTAGTTTCAAATAGGAGGAAGACGACCCTGTTGATACCGTTATCATAGACTAGTTGATAACCCTGTTGATGTTACTTTTGTAACTCTATAGAGTGTCTTTTCTGATAAGCTGTGTCCAGTTCATGACAGTTGAAGAAAATGTGTAAATTTTAAGACGGTATGGCTGATTATCCACGATAGGTGGCAGCCCTTTTGTTTTTAAAGACCTTTTCAAATCTAAATATCAGTTTGCACTTATGGTTTAATATCTTCTGAATTCAATAGGATTGGGTGGGTTGTGTGGTGGGAATGATTTTTTCATATTGATTAACTCTCAGTTATGACAGTTAAAAATAAAATCAATATTTGCATTGTGATTGGCTTTTACACTAATTATATGAAACAAAGTACACACACAAAATGAAGAATACGTGAGGTAACAAGTCTGGCATTTTTAAGAATTCTGATTGATGCTCCCAGTCATGAATTTCTTACTGGTATGTGTTCAAGAGTGATTCATTACCTGAGTGGTAACTTCTCTTGGTTTCATTGGTTAAGGAAAGAATATACCATTTTTTCTATAAGCAATTCAGATTAAGAGAGACAAAAATATCCTTGCACCAATGCACTCAGGACCGAATATCTGCCTGCATTAAGAGTTTCATTCTATCCAGTCTTACTACTTTGCGAGTGGCAAATCTAGATGAGTTTCTATCAAGTCTTCTGCACTATTAGTTGATATCTGTAGATGGTTGGTTATGGCTGGAATTGGAGATAAGATAATATAAATATATTAAATGTCCAATGAGTGACCACAAAAGTAGGTCAATGGGACAACACACATATAAAGAGAAAGCAAGAGGACCAAAAGGTCCCCAAGAACAACCAAAAAAAGACTAAGTAGCCGATACATTTTGGATACGGGAGCGGGTACGGAGTATCCGATACGCAGAAACGGCAAAAAAAAATTGGGCTCGGATACGGCGTAGGATACGGCAGTACAAAAAATATATAACAATTAAAAAATATATAAATTTCAGCCTTCTAAATAAGAATTAACCACATGTTATGCATATGAAAAACAAAACAAGCTAAATAGCCACAACAAACTACATACATACATTCATAATTTCAATTGTCCCCAGCATATCTAGTTGAGGTATTTATTACATATATGATTTATCTCATACAAGCTATTTTTATCCATGTTTATGATGGCTTGTACTTGGTACCTTCTGTAGAATAATGGTGCTGCGAAAACTGTAATTTCTGCTGTAATGATATATTAAATTTAAAATATACCTTCTGTAGAATAATGGTGCTGTGAAAACTGTAATTTCTGCTGTAATGATATATTAAATTTAAAAATACCTTCGTAGAATAATGGTGCTGTGAAAACTATAATTTCTGCTGTAATGATATATTAAATTTAAACTATACCTTTGTAGAATAATGGTGCTGTGAAAACTGTAATTTCTGCTGTAATGAAATATTAAATTTAAACCAATTAAAAAAGAACAAAAAAAAAAAATACAGTTTTGGGCCAGGAAACGGCTGGGTACGGCTGCAGATGTATCCAGCCGTATCCGGACTCGCCCGGCCGCTCCCACTCCCGAAACGTGCCGTACTCCACTCTAGGGGGTCTAGGGGTGCTGTTTCGTCTACTCAGAAAAAGAAGAAAGAAAAGAAGAACGAGGCAAATAAAAGAGAGAGATGCCCGAGAAAAAGCTGCGTAAGTCCACAGTAACCCGAACAAGAGGAAGAAGAAGAGGAAGAGGAGGCAAAAGAGGAGACCCCCTCATCCAAGATCTAAAGTCAACTGGAAGAAGCTAGTAATGTGTCAAGCTCGGTATTTAAGGCTATGAAAGGTCAGAGTGCCGATGCCCAGGAGAAGGGATGGGCCCCGTGCACTGGGGGATCTCAAAGGCCATCTATGAGAAGAGGATGTTGGCTAGATTTTTCGCATAGCTGAAAACCTAGCAATCATGAGATAAATCTCCTCATTTACCGGTGAGGCTCCATGTAAAATTTGTCAATTAAATATGCTAGTATCTATTTTGGGGTTTTACTTTAACCATGCAGCTCATGAACCATAGCTGTATAGTTTTGCAACAAGTAAGCATTGTGTTAAAGAAAGGAAATATCTAATGAAGAAGGAAATAATAAAAAAACAGGAAAGAAAGAGGGGGGATGTGCAACCCAATCAATAGATTACAGAGTTGATTGCATGCACATAAACAGAACCAAAATATATTAACACACAAAATTATGAGCAAAAGCAGCTTTCAAATCTAGATCTAGAATAACACAAAGTTTATAAGTAGATCTAAGACAAAAAGTTAGAAACAAAATGCACCGTGACACAAAGTTCTCCGGAAATCTGCTCCTTTCTATTCCTTTGCTTCAAATAGCTATCAGGGGTTTCAACACAAAGTCTGGAACACAAGAATGTTGCTTACAAATTCGATCCTTTAACCCGAAGGTTCTTCCTCTACTTATAGAATGTAGAAGGGAAATTACAAATGGGAAACTTAACTGAACTAGAACATAAACAAGAAGTAAAGATAACATCTGGCAATCATCTTCCTTTAATTCCTCTCCAAGTGACATGCATCTGGATCTATAGTCAAAATTATACACATTTGTCACTTAACTTATAGAATCGTTCCACATAACTTAAAGTAATGGTTTTAAAACCAATAACTTTAAAGTTTTACAATTACATCCGGAACGTGGAAAATAGAAGAAAGATTCGTCAGTTGTAACATCTACATCGTCTTTTTGTTTTGATACTGAATATACTTGTCGAACATGTAATTCAGCAACTTCCCATCTGTTTTAGCCACTGACTTCTTTTTCTATCCCGAATCGCAGAAAGCCTCTCGTTCAAAACTCCGTTGCATGCTTCCACATCCTTCAAGCTAGGCCCGAACTTCTCAATATCTCACTAGCTGCAACGTTACCAGCTTACTGATGGAATCCATCGTGAAAGGCTTAACAGCTCCATCAATCTTCTCTTGCACCATCAGAAGAGATCCCTCCAGGGAATCAAGCACTTTGCTAGGAATGGTCCTTGTGTATGAAGAAACGTTCCTGACCACTTCCTCATTGGTGAAAGCAATGAAATTGTCTGATAGTGATAATGTCATACTCTCAAGTGCTCGCATTCTTTTCAGCATGATTCTAAATATCTCTAAGCGGAAAGAAACTGCAAACTCAAGCTGCTTCCCCTTTTCAACTGATCCATCGCGCACAATTCGTTCCACAATCAACACCTCCCTCGTGACTTATTTATTTCGACCAAAGTACTCAAGTTACTTTCAGCAACTATGTTCATGTCTATCATGTTTGTCAATTGCAACTCAAAAAACCGATGCATCCTTCATAACCTTTAGACGGGTTGGCACCTCTCCAAGTCATGAAGAAGCTTTGCAAATGATTAGACTCCTCCATTCATTGATAGCTTTAACCTAGTTAACTACATCTTCCACTTCCGCATCGATGATCACTCACTGTTTTTGTGCTAAAATTGGCTTAGCGGAAGATTTGGCAACTTTAGCAATAATCTCGCATGACCTGAGAGACACCGCTCCCGGAGTTCAACTTTCTCCGCCTTTTCTTTGTCAAGCCCAAGGAATAAAGCATTTATCAATGTCTGTGTGTCTTGCTTCAATCCTTAGTGGCTTGACCTATGGGTACTTTGGTCAATGTTATATCCGTTGTCGTGAGCTCATCCTTCTTCTTTCCTTCTGCTGGAACTAACATCTCAGCGAACTTCTGCCCTGACTCCTCAATAATCAACCTCGAAGTCACCTTGGCAACTTTAGGTTTTCTATCTTTTCCACCCAAACTCAGGAGCAGCTGCAAGTCGTGTTCCTCCAAGTTGATATCCTCTCTAGCCTCTGGAACCAACTGTGAAGCCAACCACTCTAAGAAATTACTTCTCGAAGAATGAGAAGTTGTTAAATGTACCACCATCTCGTGCTCTGGCTCTTCTCCATCTGAAATTGCTACAGTGTGGTGGCTACCGTCTTCTATATTGTCCAAAGACAAAGCTCTTTCAAATTCTGCCATCTGCAACTTTAGCGTTTCTTGAAAAGAGGTGCACATCGGAGTGGCGAGGAGAAAACATAGATGTTGCCGGATTCAACGGAGGAGCGGAAAGATATCCTCGGCGAGGTGTAAAAGTTGGTGAAGTACTTGACGTTGGAGCGATCGAAACTAGCACCATAGCCGTAGTCTAAAGTGACATTTTCCTCGAATGAGACTTCTTGTGCACTTTAAGCTTTTCGGCCTTCTAGTGCTTTCTCCGCCGTGCTTCTTTTGATGGAATCTCTGTCTTTGAGGTTGTCTGTGATCGATTCATCAAAGCTTCATCAAGGCAATACCCTTTTGTCAAAGAATGGATTCGAAGTGTTGACTGAGAATAGCGGTAGACCTCTCTCGATCATGTGGCGACGACCAATGTTATCTGCACATGGGTGCGCTCTATCCCCTCCCATCGATGGTATATGTCAAGTAACACATAGACCCATCGCCTATAAGATCCATGTATCCGTGCTTAATCCATAATCAAACACTTGTCGCGCTGATAACTTGCTGAAGTCTTTCTTCCTAATGCTCGTACTCGCTCGCACTTCATCCGAAATCTTCTAACAAAGGCACATACGCGTATTATTGGGAGATTGTTTTTCTTCTTTACCCCATATGGATCGAAGTTCCTTTTGTCTTGGAAAGAACTCATGCTCATACTCAGAGAACATCTCCGCTTCAATTCCTCTGGCTCTGTGAATGCTCTAAAGAATAATAGCTTCATGTGATTGGAAAGAAGCCAGAGACTTGTGCATCGCTTATCCATCCTTTAGGTCATGCATCTCCACAAGTTTCGCATAATTCCATGACTCTTCATTGCTTGGATATCGGGTGAAATTTTGAACGTTCCCACTGAAAAGCCGAGTTGCCACGATGTATGTGAAGTGGGCGAACTAGATGAAGATACTGGTGAAATGCCATCTTTGGGATACTGATGGACTTCCAAGCTTCCCATTGCTTACCCTTTTGGTCTTGATGTTCACCATTCTCCTGCAAATGAATCCGTAGAAGAATCCATCGTTGACCGCCTTGTAATCTTTATTGCATTCGAGCACAAAGAAGTTGTGGATAAGCACTCAAAAATAGGATCCTTCGAGAGTACGCCTGTCCTCAGTAGTGATAATGCCATACTTTCAAGTGCCCACATCCTTTTTAGCATGATTCTGAAAATCTCCAAGCGGAAAGAAACTGCAAACTCAATCTACTTCCCCTTCTCAATTGATCCATCGGGCACAATTCGTTCCACAATCAACACCTCCCTCGGCAGCTTATTTATTTTGCCAAAGTACTTAGGTTACTTTTAGCTATTGTGTTCATGTCTATCGTGCTCGTCACCAGTTGCTTCAACTAAACCGATGCATCCTTCATAACCTTTAGACGGGTTGGCACCTCTCCAAGTTGTACAGAAGCTTGGCGAATGATTAGACTCTTCCATTCATTGATAGCTTTAACCTGGTTACCTACATCTTCCACTTCCTGCATCAGATGATCACTCACCTGCTTATGTGCTGAAATTGGTTGAGCGGAAGATTTGGCAACTTTGGCAATAATCTCGCACAACTGAGACACTTGCTTCTGAAGTTCAACTTTCTCCGCCTTTTCTTTGTCAAGCCTAAGGAATAAAGCATTTATCAATGTCTATGTGTCTTGCTTCAATCCTTCTGTAGTGGCTTGACCTATGGGTACTTTGGTCACTGTTATATCTTTGTCGTGAGCTCATCCTTCTTCTTTCCTTCTGCTGGAACTGACATCTCAGCAAACTTCTGCCCCGACTCCTCAATAATCAACCTCGAAGTCACCTTAGCAACTTTAGGTTTTCTGTCTTTTCCACCCAAACTCGTAAGCAGCCTACAAGTCGTGTTCCTCCAAGTTGATCTCCTCTCTAGCCTCTGGAACCAACTGTGAAGCCAACCACTCTAAGAAATTACTTCTCGGAGAATGAGAAGTTGCTAAATGTACCACCATCTCGTGCTCTGGCTCTTCTCCATCTGAAACTGCTACAATGTGGTGGTTGTCGTCTTCTATATTGTCCAAAGACAAAGCTCTTTCAAATTCTGCCATCTCTGCAACTTTAACGTTTCTTCAGGAAGAGGTGCGAGACGAGTGGCGAGGAGAAAACACAAATGTTGCCAGATTCAACGAAGGAACAAAGCAATATCCTGTTGAGGTGCAAAAGTTGGTGAAGTACTTGATGTTGGAGAAGTCGGAACTAGCACCATAGCCGTAGAAGTGACATTTTCCCTCAAATGAGACTTCTTGTGCACTTTAAGCTTTTCAGGCCTTCTGCTGCTTTCTCCCTCGTGCTTCCTTTTGATGGAATCTCTGTGCTGAGGTTGCCTGTGATCTGATTCATCAAAGCTTCATCAAGGCAATACCCCTTTGTCAGCAACCAATTCGAAGTGTTGACCAGAACAGTGGCAGACCTCTCCTCGATCGTGTGGCAACCACCAATGTTCTCCTGAAGTGCAGCTCTATCCCCTCCCATCTGATGGTATGTGTCAAGTAACACAGGCCCATCGTCTATAAGATCCGCAAGTATCCGTGCTAATCCATAATCAAACACTTGTCGCACTGATAACCTGCTGAAGTCTTTCTTCCTAACTTCGTACTCGCTTCTGCACTTCATCCAAAAATCTTCTAACGAAGGCACATGCGCGTATTCCTAGGAGATTGTCTTTCTTGCTACCCCATATGGATCAAAGTTCAGCCGTGCTGGGAAGAACTCATGCTCATACTCAGAGAACATCTCCGCTTCAATTCCTTTGGCTTTGTGAATGCTCTAGCAGCTGTAATAGCCCATTGTGATCGGAAAGAAGCCTATAGACTTGTGTCGTTTCGACTGTAGGTCATGCATCTCCACGAGCTGTCTGCATAATTCCATGACGATCAATCTGTCGCTTGGATATCTAGGCAGTTTGACTGGTTCCCCTAAAAAGCCGGTTGCCCTGATGTATGTGAAGTCAGCGAACTAGATGAAGATACAACCATGTTGGGATACAGCTTCCCAAGCTTCCTTGCTTACCCTGTTGGTCTTAGATCACCGTTCAGCCTGCAAATGAATCCGTAGAAGAATCCATCGTTGACCACCTTGTAATCTTTATTGCATTCAAGCACAGTAAGTTGCGGATAGCACTCAAAAATAGGATCCTTGGAGAGCACACCACGTCTATCCAGCTTGGAGAAGATACCTTGTGAAGCTGCTGCATATACCAAATACGAAGTCATTTTGAAGTTGTAAGTCCACCTCACATTCCGGAGCTGCTCACCGATGTTGTCACTAATGATTTCCAACCAATTGATTATAGAATCTGCTTTGTTGATTTCAATGGTCCTGATGAAGGCATACATCCATGAGCGGAAGTTGTGAGCGTTAGCTTCGCCATTTATCCTGCATAGCAATTTGGTAATGTCATCCACCTCCTGCACCAGATTGGATCGTGGAAGAGTCCTCGGGAACTTGGATGGAGATCTAGGCTTCTTCATGTACCTGTTATTCATTATGCCCACACAGTCAACTTTATGTTTTTCCCATCTATTGTCGGCATCCAGTATGCTAATAGTAGTCACCACCTGTCGTGTTGGAATCTTCAGACAATAATTGATGAACCTGTGCATCCAGCCGGATTATTGTCTTCCCTGCAACATCTCAGATTGATCTAGATAGTGGGTGGTAAGACCTTGCACACTCCATGACGAATTTTGGCAACTGAGCTGTGAATGGGAATCTTTGAAGCTCGCAATGATTCCTGCTTTTGACTGCACGCATGAGAGAAGTCTTTCCAACTCTAGATCTGTCAATCAATTCGGAAAGAGGTTTTGGACCTAGATTTGTATCTCCAATGTCAGCAAACCTAGAAGTAATGCATGATTCTCATTGAGCTTTCTCTTTCATCCCGCTTTGCCATGGCCGGATCTGTCTTTGTCTGAGCAACTCTTTTTCTCTTTATTCGGCTGGAATTCTTTACAACAGTGCAGATCTGAGGATTTCTTCGGATTCGGAGGATATATTCAATGTATCTGACATTGATTTAAGCTCCCTTTCAATTATATAAGCACCTATAATGAATACCTGCAATTAATTCAGACAAAGACGGCAACTGGAACATGAACACTTGATTTTAATCATAAAAATCTGCATATATAAAGCCCACTTTGAGGCTTTGTTTACATGCAAAGCAAGCATGAATATTGTCAATTTCACCTTGGCACCTGTACCACTATGCAGACAATTAATCAAACTTAAATCAAGCTCCTTCAAACCTAGGAGCCAAACTTTGAAGCTTTCCGGCAGTGAAAACACCTTTTTATGAGCAAAATTCCTTCTTCTTTGGGCGCCAAAATTGCCTGGGCTGCACTCCTTTGCTAGAAGAATTAATTACTTCATTAATATGGCAGCCCATGCTTATATAACCTTGATCATTCTATAATTAATAATTGCCCTTCCTATTTCCGGCAATTAATTAATTAATAAACATGTTTTTCTCTTCAATTTGGGTGCCTATTTTGTGCATGCTCATGGCTGCCATTAAATAAATTAAATTTATTTAATTTTAGCTTTCTACTTCCAGTCTACATTGACTTCACACTATGCTTTGACCTCATGCGCCAAAAATAGGAATTAATTCCATCAATAAATACTTTAAAAAGTATTATTTCTCCTCTAGGTGGGTCGCACTTTTTTGCATGAGAGAGGGCTGCATTAAATAAATTAAATTTATTTAATTTTAGAATTCTATTTCCAATTTCTTTTATCCTCTCATCCTGTGTTGACTTTTCCTCATGCTTGGGCACCAAAATTAGGAATAGAAACAATTAATAAATGCAATTAAAGTTATCCTTCTATTCCAAAAGGGGTCGCACTTTTTGACATGGCTGATTTCTATTTTTAAAAGTCAATTTCTAATGGGATTATTCACCCTGCACCGCAGCTCCAAAAATCCCATGGTCCACTTAAGCTGTTTGACTTTCATAATGGGATTTTTACCTGCAAGGCAGGTAAGAAATTCTCATCAATGCCTTAAGTGTTTTTCTTTTATTTCACAATAGGAATTTTCACCCTGCAAGGCAGGTAAGAAATTCCCGCCTGCTTGCTGCCTTTAATTTTCCCATCATGACTTAAGTGACTTTGCTTCCATGGGAAAAAGTAACATGCCAAGCAGGTACAAAATTCCCACCTACCTGCTGCCACCAAAAATCCCATTGTAGCTTAAAACCTTCCTTTCCCAAAAATGCGACCTGTCCAGAAGAAGCCTTTTTGTGCATGACTTCGTCTTTTTAGAGAGAACCAGACCTCCTGTGGCAAATTCCTTCTGGCATGACGTCCGTAGATGATCTCCAGATACTCCAGGCAAGAAAACAGACTGAACCGGCAAAGGAATTGACCTAGGGGAATTTCACAGAAAAAAAAACGAGAAAAATAACAAAAACACAAAACGTTGCCAGAAGTCACAGATAAAGCCCAGGATTCATTCTTGGTGAAAACCCTACTGGTATATGGGAATATTGACATGTAAAACCTCAACAGGGTTAAACCGGAGCACAATTTACCTCAAACGGGGCTTAAAATAATTAAATAAAAATTTCCACAGGCAAACCCCAGCGACAGAATACAACGAATTTGGGCATCTAAGTATTTGTCGAAATTGGCTAACATGACTCTCTGGGAATATCTTGACACAATACTGAGACATTTCGCAATAAAAACACAAAACGACCCATTATTTTAAAAGTACGAAATTTTTTTATATGGGGTAGTATCGATTTCGAGGGTGAAATCTGGGACACCAGAGGGCCTCAACCTCGTATGTGTCTCGAACATCCCCGATCTCAGTGAAGTAGTGGCTCGAGTCCGGGACAGATCTCATCAAGGAATCGGGATTGGTATCCCCCTGTTGCTTAGTGCCCCTCCCATGATCCCTTGAGGACTGAATAAAGTTAACTCTTCGTTGTCTCTCTTCAGTCAATGAAGATCATCATCGGTTCATTGTCTGAAGTTGCTCTGGTTATTAGCATGAAAATATGCAATCTTAATTTGAGGTTCGAGATAAGCATATTTGCTATCGATGACTGTTTTTAATGCAATTTTTAGCTGGGCTAGGCCCTCTCCCTAAGGGTCTTTAGCAAAATATATATATAATAAAGATGTGAATTCAATTAATTTTGGTGCTATATATTAATCAGTTTGACTTTCCCAGTTATTTACTTACTTATTTTTTGTATTTAACTAAGTTCCTCGGTTCCTAAATGCTTCTTTTTCTTTCATGGGGGTGTTGGGGGTAGTCGGGAAGGTTGGAGGGCAGGTGTCATTTCCTCATCGTCCCAGTTCTTGTGTGCATAATAGACACAGGCTTTGTACAAGTCGTAGAAATCAGAAGATAGCACATAGAGAGGGGAGAATGCTCTGCATCATCTTGACTATAGAATCTACAAGTTTGAGGCGATGTTAACATCTCCAAGTCTTCTGCAATTTTTTCTTGCACATATCATCATGTAACTTCAACCACACCTTCCCCATTCATCTTCTCCAAAATATGATTCAACGATTATTGCAAGGCTCATCTTTCTTGCTTCTTTTCCTAGGGAAATCCTTCCCAAGTCCTTTGCAATCATGTCTATGCTAGACAGCTAGAAAACAAAAGTAATTTCAAAGTCCTCCCTCTCATGCCTTTTCCTTGTGGCCTTATTTTAGATTAACAAATTAAATCTACATGTAGAGGGCTTTGAGAGTTACAGTGACTAGCTATAAAATTTTCCCTCCATTAACCCCAATAGGTATTGCATGCACCAAGTGGGTATATTATTAGTCTAATGTCATTGTTACAGCTCATCTAACCCGCATCTACGTATGCACAAGGATACCTGAAATCTTTACCAAGCTTGTTAGCAAGTCATGCAATCCTACTCAAGCACTAAGCATAGTTACCAAGTCTGGAAATCCAGATCCATTCAGGAGGGCCAACAAATCTGAAAATCCGAAATTCTTAACAAAATTGGCAAAATATGGCCTGGAATATATGTGTGTGTGTGTGTAAACAAGTATACTTTTACCAATAAATAAAATTGCGAAGGAAAAGGACGGGCCCCAAATATTCCTCTAATCCGCTGACAGGGTTTGGAGATTGGACATATATTTTAAGTGAAGGGGGTAAATTTAAAATGGAAGAACAGAAAAAAGAATAAACGGAGGTAGAGGCACATGGTATTGGGAATTTCCAAATACAACATTTGAAAAAATAAATCCTCTCTAGTATGTTGGATGTCCACATCCTATTCTAAAGCTCTTAATTTGGCACATACTTGGAGTATGCTCGTTATTGTTTTCATTGTTGCATTTGACTAAAAAAATTCAAGGCCTTTTCAACAAACCTATTAGGTGTATATCCTATAATCATTGTAGTCCAGGATTCCTCATTCCTTTGAGGCACTTTGCACATACTACATGTGACATCACAGAAAATGTAAGCTGATCATTTTTTCGCCAAGTGGTTGTGCAATTATTTAGATCGTCATCTAATATTTCTATGGCATTTAGGGTAACCTATTGGCATGGATACAGCAGCACATGACAGAATTGGCTTGCAAATGTGGGTCTACAATAGTTGAAGATGTGTAAAAGAATTTATAGTGGGTTGTGGGCAGTGAGAATGATTTGTGCACATCCAGTCCATGCACTCTTCCTTGCAACATTGAGCTCCTCAACCTCAGGGCATCTTGCACCACATAGAGACTCGTCATACCCTGGCACACTAGCACAAACCTTGTAAACAACCACGTAAATCCCTAGTGCGACGTATGACCCCCTAAACTCTACGCCATGTGTGTCACCTCATAGGACAATTGGGCACTGGCACCACACTTTGCAATACACCATGCATCAGCCAAGTTCTGGGCAGAAACTCACAACTCATTGGCCACATGTCAACTCCTTGTTCCCACGCCTCACGCCAAGTGGCACTCTCCACATATGCATCCTATCATAAACTGCATTGTTGGAAGTCTAACCACCACACTTGCAAGAAGTTCAACCGTCACTCGGGTAAAAGATGAACTATTCTTGTAACAGTCCTCTTATCCAACCATCATTTGTTGCAATTGCCTTCTTATAAATATTGTATATTGCATCTATTCGACCCTAAGGGCAACAAAACAAATGGATATGGTCGTCTCCCTCATGTGTAAGCACAACCTGAGTATCTAACATTAGATGATCATTGTAATCACATTCCAATCTGGGCAAATCATTCAGAAAGTGTCTTCCCTCTCTCTGATCACGAGAATCCTCATTCTCAGCCTTGTTGAACATTGTACAACATTGTATCGTACCCTATCTTTTCTCATTGAATAGAAGCTGCACTATTCTACTAATGCTTCTATATTTGAATGTATTTTGGTTTAATGTTCTAATTAGTTTTCCTTTGCATGTTCTATAACCTACAGTTTACTCGTCAAGTTATAGGGTTGTCCCCCGCACCAGCATCCTAGGCTCCACGGTGTAGATCATTGGTATCAAAAAAAGAGATTTCATATACCTGTCAGCACACGCGCGAAACAATAGAAAGAAGAAACCTTACTCAGATTTGTTTCAGAGTATTTGGAAGAGTGTCACAGCAAAAGCAAGATGGTTAGTGCCTAGAAGTAATTTTCTACCGCAAAACATCCATAAGCTAATTTGAGATGCCCTTGTGGAGTAGAGTACCAAACTCTTCTGCCAGTGTCACAAACATGTGATGCAACTCATCCCGGTAGTGTCTCATTCTTCTATGCAATCTACAAATCAGTGGTTCACCGTCAAAGCCCTTTCAAGGTCCAAGTCAATCTCGACGTCCCTATGTTTAAAGGCAAAATCAATGATGCAACATTGGATAGTTGGATTTAAAAACTTGAGGCCTACTTCTTGGTCAATCGCTTCAATGTCTTCTCACCTTCGCAGTGTTGAATATGTCCATTTCGGTATCCCATTGGTGGTAACCTTACAATGTACAACGATTGCTACGAGCCCTTTGGGACTCGAGTACATTTATCGACAATATGAAGGAATATTACCCCCTCAAAGACTATGAAGATGAGAAAATGAAGTTCTAACAATTATACCAACATAATGAAATGTCCCCTTCTCTAAAATAACAGGTCGAAGACCCTTAGCCCAATTTTGTTTCCCGACGGCTAAGGGAGGAATAAAAGGGAAACTTAGTCATAATGAATTAATTATAAAGTGCATCATAAATTTTTATTATAAGCACTTTTATTAATTTATTAATGACAAAGTTAAAAAAGAAAAAGAAAATGCCTTTATAATTTTATTTCCCCCTAAGGAAAAATGCGACCCATGTAGAAAAGGGAAAAGGCCAAAGGAAATATTAAATGAGGGAAAATAAATATGATTGGTTGTGTTGGGTGGCAAAAAGGCCAAAATAAACTATAAAGGCAAGTCACCATGGAAGGGAAGTGATCTTTTTGCATCTGATAATTTCTAAAATTTGGTACAAGCTTGCATGCTTACCATCTCAACTCCAAAGGATGAAAACCCTTTGAAGTTTTTGCTTGAGAGGACAAAAACCCTCTTTAGCCATAGAAGAAGAACAAAAACTCTTCTTCTCTTGTGTTTTCCAGCAGTGTTGAAGGCTTGATTTGCAGATTTGGTATTGATTCCAGCTAGGGTTTGGAGGGAGAACATTGTTGTTGAGTTCTACCTTTGATTTCCTGCACTTCTATATTGGAGCGACCCATATTGTGTGAAGTTCGAGTGATCTAGGGCTTGTTCTGATCAGATCTGATTTGTTGTTCATTAATCAGATTTTTGGAGCCAAGATCAGCTACTTTGCATATTTTTTGGGCCAAGGAAACTATATTTTCAGTTGTCTGTGAGTTGTGCATCTGCAGATTTATTAATAAAATTTCAGCCTTCTATTTGGTCCAAATCTGGTATTTTCTGAAGTTTTTGCAATAATAAAATCAGCTGATCTGTTTTTGGTAATAAAAGTGTGGTTTTACTTCAGTTTTGAATGATTTCAACCTTCTAGGCAAGTCACATTTTCTGAATAAAATTCAGATCTGCATTATATTAATTTTGTATATCTTCTAGATATTGCTGATTTAGATCAGATTTGTGGATAATCCATTTGGGATTAGAAATTGTCCATTTGAGGACATTATAGTGGTATCAGAGCGGTGATTCTCCCAATTTGTGAAGAAGAAATCAGTTTTGCATGGACAGAGGTGAAGAGGGTTTTAGATATCACTACTCAAGAACTCCAGAAAAGAAGGAATGGATGATAGAGAAAGACCCCACCATCAGATGAATTGAGCTATGTGAATGAAATATTCACTAGAGGTAACAAGGAATTGCAAAACTGTTTGATGGAAGCTCATAGGGATCTAAGAGACTCCTTTGTAGGAGCTATAGCTGATTTGAGCAAATCTATACAAGGGATGAGCAATACAAGACCGAACTCTCAAGGAAATCAAGGCAACCATGGTGAAGGAAGCTCTTCTATCAATCATGGAGAAAGGGTCTCAAGCAAGACCCCCTCTAAATTCTTCCGTGCCAATTTTCTACAAAGAACAAAGCCACAAGTGGAGATAGAACAGCCACAAGCACTTGGAGTTGCTGAAGAAATGGATCTTGGGAAGAATATGCATCTCGAATCACAACACAAGAGAGCTGCTTTCTTTCAGGGACTTTTGCCAACTAAGGAGAAGCGAAGGACCAAGGAAGAATAAGGTGAGTCATCCACAAGAGCCAAGGAAAGATATCCAACATAGATTGGGTAAGATTACTCTTCCTACATATGATGGTGCGATAAATGTTCTGCTAGGGCCTGGTTGCAAAAATTGGATACTTATTTGTCACTAAATCCTATGTATGAAGAAGAGGCCCTCAAATTTGTTACTTTGCATTTAAAGGTTGCGGCTCACGAATGTAGTCATGATCTTGAATATACTTGTCGAACATGTAATTCAGCAACTTCCCATCTGTTTTAGCCATAGCTTCTTTTTCTGTCCTGAATTGCAGCAAGCCTTCGTTCAAAACCTCGATGCACGCTTCCACATCCTTCAAGCTAGGCTCGATCTTCTTAATGTGTTAGGTGTAATTGTTAAAGCGTTACAAAGGGTGTTTTGAGGTGACTTTTGATGGAATCCATCATGAAAGGCCTAACTTAGGAAAAGGTATTTAAATAAAATTAATAAACTCCATCAATCCTCTCTTGCACCATCAGAAGAGATCCTTCCAGGGAATCAAGCACTTTGTTAGGAATGGTCCTTTTGTATGAAGAAGCGCGGAAACCCTCGACCACTTCCTCATTGGCGAAAGCAATGACATTTTCATTTGTCGAGATCGATAGTGATAATGCCATACTCTCGAGCGCTGTATGCATTCTTTTCATGATAAAGATGATTTTGAAAATCTCCAAGGTAAAGAAACTCGCAAACTAAAGTTGCTTCCCCTAGTTATTTTCAATCGATCCATCGGGCACAATCAATCATTAAACCCTAGTCGCCATTTCTATAAAACCTCCTTGCATGGAGCGCCTTATTTATCTCAACCAAAGTACTCAAGTTACTTTAAAAAACTCATCGTGTTCATGTCCATCGTGCCCGTCACTAGTTGTTTCAGCTGAACCAATGCATCCTTCATAACCTTTAGACGGGTCGGCACCTCCCTGAGTTGTACAGAAGCTTAGCGAATGATTAGATTCTTCCATTCGTTGATAGCTTTAACTTGGTTACCTTCACCTTCCACTTCCTGCATCAGATGATCACTCACCTATCCTTTTGTGCTGAAATTGGCTGAATGGAAGATTTGGCAACTTTGGCAATAATCTCGCACAACCGAGATACCACTGGCGTCTGCAGAGTTCAACTTTTTCCGCCTTTTCTTTGTCAAGCCTAAGGAATAAAGCATTTATCAATGTCTACGTATCTTGCTTGGAAAGATCCTTCAGGGTGAGTGGTTTGACCTATCAGTACATTGGTCACTGTTATATCCGTTGTCGTGAGCTCATCCTTCTTCTTTCCTTCGAGGCTGGAACTAACATCTCGGCCGAACTTACCGCCTGACTCCTCAATAATCAACCTCGAATTCACCTTGGCAACTTTTGGTTTTCTATCTTTTCCACCCAAACTTAGCAGAAGTAGAGGGCCTCAAGCGATTAGCCATTCCAGCAGAAGTCGTGTTCCTCCAAGTTGATATCCTCTCTAACCTCTGGAACCAACTGTGAAGCCAACCACTCTAAGATATTACTTCTCGGAGAATGAGAAGTTGTCGAATGTACCACCATCTCGTGTTCTAGCTCTTCTCCATCCTGAAATTGCTACTTAAGTGTGGTGGCTATAGTGTCTTCTATATTGTCCAAAGACAAAGCTCTTTCAAATTCTACCATCTGCAACTTTAGCGTTTCTTCAAGAAGAGGTGCAGATTGGAGTGGCTGAGGAGAAAACATAAATGTTGCCGGATTCAACGGAGGAACGATAGATCTCTCGCCGAGGTGCAAAAGTTGGTGAAGTACTTGGGCACAGTGTTTCATTTGGCAAGCTTCTTGAATCGGAACTAGCACCATAGCCGTAGAAGTGACATTTTCCCTCGAATGAGACTTCTTGTGCACTTTAAGCTTTTCAGGCCTTTTGCTGCTTTCTCCCTCGTGCTTCCTTTTGATGGAATCTCTCGTGGCCTTGAGGTTGCGTGCTACCAACTGTGGTTGTGATCTCGATTCATCAAAGCTTCATCAAGGCAATACCCTTCGGTATCCCATTCGTCACAATGACGATTCAAGTGTTGACCGAATAGCGCAGCACTCTCTCAACCACCAATGTTATCGGGACTGATCATTTGAGCGCAGCTCTATCCCCTCCCATCTGATGGTATGTGTCAAGTAACATGTCACGGACCCATCGTCTATAAGATCCGCAGTATCGTGCTAATCCATAATCAAACACTTGTCGATCTTACCGGTTAGTCGATGATAACTTGAGAAGCTTCAAGTCTTTCTTCCTAACTTCGTATTCACTTCGCACTTCATCCGGAAATCTTCTAACGAAGGCACATACGCGTATTCTTGGGAGATTGTCTTTCTTGCTACCCCATATGGATGGGTGGAAGTTCAGCCATGCTAGAAAGAACTCATGCTCATACTGAGAGAACATCTCCGCCCAATTCCTCGGCTCTGTGAATGCTCTAAAGAATCAGAATAGCCCCACCGTGATTGGAAAGAAGCCTAGAGACGTGTGTCGTTTTGATGGTCATGCATCTCCACAAGTTGTCTGCATAATTCCATGACGACCAAAACTGATTTGATTTTGATATCCTAGGCGCTTTGACTAGTTCCCTGAAAAGCCGGTTGCTTTTAAAACATGATGTATGTGAAGTCGGCAAACTAGATGAAGATACTGACCATGCCTTGGGATACAGACTTCCCAAGCTTCTCTTGCTTACCCTATTGGTCTTCGTGGATTTGTTGTTTCACTGCAAATGAATCCGTAAAGAATCCATTGTTGACCACCTTGTAATCTTTATTGCATTCGGGCACAAGATGCGTTGCGGATAGCACTCAAAAATAGGATCCTTCGAGAGTACGCCCCGTCTATCTAGCTTAGAGAAGATAGCCTGCGAGGCTGCTGCATATACCAAATATGAAGTCATCTTGAAGGCATTTGGGGATAGTAGAGTAAGTCTGCCTCACACTCCGGAGCTGCTCACCGATGTTGTCACTGATGATCTCCGACCAATTGATTATAGAATCTACTTTGTTGATCTCAATGGTCCTAATGAAGGCATACATCCATGAGCGGAAGTTGTGAGCGTTAGCTTTACCATTTATCCCTGCATAGCAATTCAAAAATGCGACCCACTTAGAAAAGGAAAATAATGTCATCCACCCTCGCACTTTGGAGATTGGATCATGGAAGAGTCCTCGGGAACTTTGATGGAGATCTGGGCTTCTTCATATACCTGCTCTTGTTCATTATGCCCACACAAATCGACTTTATGCTTCTCGAGTTATTTTCATTTCAGCGTGTCGGCTAGAAATAAAGCATGCTGATGGTAGTCACCACCTGTCGTGTTGGAATCTTCAAACAATAATTGATAAATTGTGCGTCCAGCCGGATTATTGTCTTCCCCGCAACATCCGGATTGATCTGGATAGTGGATGGTATGACCTTGCACACTCCATGACAAATTCTGGCAACTGAGTTGTGAATGGGAATGCTGAAGCTCGAATGATTCCCCGCTTCTTGACTGCCCGCATGAGAGATGTCTTTCCAGCTCTAGATCTGTCAATCAACTCGGAAAGAGGTTATGGGCCTAGATCCGTATCACCGATATCAACAAATCTAGAAGTAATGCATGATTCCGCCATTGAGCCTTCTCGTTCATCCCGCTTTGCCATAGTTGGAGCAATCTTTGTCTAAGCAATTCATTCTTTTTTTTTTATTCGGCCGAAATTCTTTACAACTGGTGCAGATCTGGGAATTTCTTCAAATTCAGAGGATATATTCAATGTATCGATCATTGATTTAAGCTCCCTTTCAATTATATAAGCACCTGTAATGAATACCTGCAATTAATTCAGACAAAGACGGCAACCGGAACATAAACACTTGATTTTTATCATAAAAATTTGCATATAAAGCCCACTGCCCTAAAATTTGAGGCTATACTTGCATGCAAAGCAAACATAAATATTTTTAACTTCACCTAGGCACCTGTACCAATATGCAGATAATTAACCAAGCTTAAATCAAGCTCCTCCAATCCTAGGCACCAAACTTTGAAGTTTTTTGGCAATGAAAAACACTTCTTTATGCAAAAATCCTCCTCCTTTTGTGCTCCAAAACTGTCCAGGCTGCACTCCTCTGCTAAAAGAATTAATTACTTCTTTACTATGGCAGCACGTGCTTATATAACTCGTAGCATTCTATATTTAATAATTGTCTCTCATATTCCTGGCAATTAATTAAATAAATAACATGCTTATTCCTTCAATTTGGGCGCCTAAATTTGCATGCTCATGGCTGCCATTAAATAAATTAATTTAATTTATTTTTAGCCCTCTTCTTTCACTTCACATCATGCATGGACCTTCTATTTCTCCATGGCGCCAAAATTAGGAAGGAAGACTATTAATAAATGCAATTAAAGTTATTCTTTAATTCCAAAAGGGGTCGCACTTTTTGAATAAGGCTGATTTCTATATTTAAAAGTCATATTTGATGGGATTATTCACCCTGCATGGCAGCTCCAAAAATCCCTTCATCCACTTAAGTTGTTTGACTTCCATAATGGGAATTTTTACCCTGCTATCTAGCTTAGAGAAAGGCAAGTAAGAAATTCTTATTCGTGATCAAGGTAAAAATTTCCATCAATGCCTTAAGTGATTTTTCTTTATTTTATAATGGGAATTTTCACCTGCATGGAGAGCGCAGTAATAAATTCCCGCTTGCCCTCGCTAACTCTAATTTTCCCATCGTAACTTAAGTGACTTTGCCTTCATGGGAAAAATACCCTACAAGGCAGGTACAAAAATCCCACTTGCCTACTGCGACCAAAAATCCCACTGCAGCTTAAATCCATCCATTCCCAAAAATGCGACTTGTCCAGAAGAGGCTTTTTGTGCATGACTTTGTCTTTTTAAAGAGAAGTTGACTTCCTGAAGCTGATTCCTTCTGGCATGGCAGTCGTAGATGATCTCCAGATACTCCAAGCAAGAAAACAGACTATACTGGCGAAGGAATTGACCTAGGGGAATTTCACAGAGAAAAATAAAAAAGCTTAAAAACGTTGCGAAGTCACGATTAGACAAGCTCAGGATAAAGATTTTGCTCGCTAACTCTAATTTTCCCATCGTAACTTAAGTGACTTTGCCTTCAAAAAAACACTTCTTTAGCATGTACAAAAATCCTCCTCTTTTGTGCTCAAAAACTGTCAGGCTGCACTCCTCTGATCCATTCTGGTGAAAACCCCTATGCTTATTCCTTTGGTATATGTGAATATTGACATGCAAAACTTCAATGAGGCTAAACCAGAGCACAATTTACTTCAAACGGGCTCTAAGTAATTAAATAAAATTTTCCATGAGATGAAAACTTTGAAGGGATAAAACGATTTTCTAGATCCGGGTATTTATTCGAAATTGGCTCTTATGATTCTTTCGGGAATATCTTGACGCTTAATACAAGCATCTTCTCGCAATAAAAACACAAAACGACTCGTTATTTTAAAAGTGTGAAATTTTTTTACATGGGGTAGTCTCAGTTTGGTGAAATCTTGGGACGCCAATTCCCACAGAGATTTGGGTCTACATTCGGTATTTAATGTGGAAGTCCTTACTCCATACTTTCCGCCTTTGCTTAAGCCAATAAAGAACTCAACATCCTTCAAACTTAGATCTTGAACACTTACACACACAACAAAGGATCAAATTGTTGAAGTCACAATTACGTGCACTAACCAATGCACACATCAATTGTTTAAAGTGGTCAAGGTAGGGGAATACGCTGATTAGCAATGTAATACAACCTTCAACAAACCGACAAACTAAAGACACAATGGGGACCGTTGCTCCTCAAGAAATGACGAATGATGCGTGTGCGCAGCCACTTCATTCCGGAACTCTTCCTAGGACATTGAGCTCCCGACCTTGTGACGCCTCACACCACATGAGACTCGCGGTACCCCTCACGCACCGACACAACACTTTGTAAAACTACGGTTGAAATCCCTAGTACCGCCAAGGACTCCCTAGACTCTAAGCCATGCGTGTCACCTTAACTGCAACACACTTGGGCATTGGCGCCATATTTTGCAGCATATTACACATCAACCTAATTTTGCATAAGACCTCGTAACTCTTCACCACATTTCAAGTCCCTTTGTCACACAACATGTCAAGTGGCACTCCACATGCATTCCATGTTAGAGCATTAGTCAACATCTTGCACCACTAAAAGCCTAACTAATCGCCACACCTACAAGAAGTCCAACCATCACTCAAGCGGAAGATGAACCATTCTTGTAGCCTTTGTCTATTGTACTTGCCTTATTGTAATATTGTATATTAGCATCCATTCCACCCTAAGGGCAACAAAACGAATAGACGAGGTCATCTCTCTCACAAATGAGCATTCTCTCGAGAATCTAAAATTGGTTGATCATTGGAATTGTGTTCTAGTCTAGGAAATCAGTTAGAAGATTTTCCCCTTTCTAATCATGCGAATCCTCATTCTCAACTTTGTTGAACATAGTAAACCATTGTTCTCTACCATATTCCTTTTCATTGACTAGAAGTCGCACTATTCTACAAATACTTCCACATTCAAATGTGTTTTGGTTTACTATTTAATTAATTTTCCTTTGCATGTTCTACACCCCATAGGTCAGTAGCTAAGTTCAAGGTTATCCCCCACCAAAATCCTAGGCCTCATGGTGCAGATCAACAAAGGCTTTGTTGCACCTCCTTCAACCAACCTTGTCTATATAATGTTGCGATAATCAAATTGGCCATGGATAGCATTGGCATTGGCATTGGCATTGGCAATGTAAGATAATAATTTAAGCATTGGAAACATGTGTTTTGATTCAATCTACTTCAAACTTGCATAAATCACATGGTTCCCATGACTGCCTAGCATGGAACGATGGCAACCAACCTGCAATAATGCCTCTTTTTTCATGTCATTTAAAACTTCATGGGGATCCAATTTTGTCATTCTAGAAACTGACTTGCCATTCTGCAATTCTGCAATCATTGCAGTCCATGAGATATTAAAAATGAGACATTTGATTTATTTAAAATTCTGGTCAAACTTATGACACCATTACGACATCCTTAAGACACAAAAGGAAAATTATTATTTTCTAAGTGTCCTAAATTTTCCATAAATCCATGGTAAATGTGGCATAAATGAAAATGACGGTGAACAAATGCTTCATGTCATGTGAACAACTGCTCTAGGACACCTTGTCATGCCTTAAATGTGTCCTAAATTGAAATTGTGAAAATGATTAAAAGAAGAAAAAACATTGAAATACTTTTAAATTTGTCTTAAAAGTTGACTTAAAACGCTTGAATGTAGTAGTTTCCTGTACTGGTGTTCTAGATACATGTCAACCAGCAGGTGCAACTATAGCACCAAGCTACTGGATAACTTAACTATGCATTATTTCTCTATTGTTAATCCAAATATAGATATATCATATATTGTCAAAAAGCTCTAGGAACACACTTCTTATCATCTATGCTCTAATTCTTCTTATAATTGAGTATATCCTCGTCCAACTAGATTTTATTTCACAAAGATAATAATTTCTTCACGGCTTTCACATGGTCAATCATTTTGTGTCTTGTGGTACAAATTTTATAATATTATCATTCGCAGCAAGGCCTCTAACTTGCATATCCACGTGGTTGATATGTCTTCCACTTCAATGTGTTGGATAACCAAGTATGTGCATGCTCAACTCTAATTTGATCGGTCAATTACCATATTGCAGGCTAGGAACGCAGATGATCACACTATGTAGAGTATAATAAATTTATAAACTGTGATCCCATATTAAGTATGAGGCACAAGCTATTATAAATGCGTAATTAATTTAAGTTAGTGATTGACAAATTCTACAATTGTGTCCCATATGATATGATCGAGCTTAATCAAGGATGGAAGCCCAATTCCAGCATTGATATTTTAGATACAAATCAGCCTATAGGTGCCATTCTGGCACAAAGTTACCAGATAGCTTAAGCACGCACTATGTTCTAGTGATTATTCCACACATAGATATGTCATATATTTTCAAAAGTTTAGGAAAACACTTTTTATGCTATACTCCATGTTTTAATAACGATAATAATTCATTAATTTCCTTGAATTTTTTTACTGCTTTTAGGATTGTAATATGGCTTTGCATGTGGCTTACTAGGCCCACATAAATTTCATATTGAATATAGCCTTGCTACTTGCTGCTGGCTTCCCTTTGTATCTAGGTTTATCATCTATGCTTTTAACTCTTACTCTTACAATCGGATATATCCCTACACAAATAGACTTTATTTTGCAACAAAATAAATTTCTTCTTCTTTTACAACATTGTCAATCAGTTATTGTCTTGTATAGCATCAGTAGATATTTTCCTGGAATTATATCCCTCAAAGCCTATAACTTCATATTCGAGAATTTTATCTATCTCCATTCTTCTTCTTCAATGCATTGGATAAAAGAGAAAAAATGTGTTTAGCTATTACCAGATATGCACATGCTTGGGACTGACCTAATCAGCAGGTTACGATGTCGGAGACCAAGAGCATACATAATCAAATAGCACTAAATCAAGTATAAGCAATTTGAAAATATGCTTACATTTGAACTATGTGCCACAAGTTTTTTTATGTGCATAGTGAATCCATGTTAGTAATTAACATATTCTACACCTATATCCCATAGGATATGGTCTAGTAGTAATGCTGAAAAAATGTAATGATGATGACCAGGGTTCAAGCCATATTGGGCATACGCTCGATGTTAAACGACCACGATAATATGTATCTCCACCCAAAAGGTGTTAGGTGTAAGTTCGAGTACATTTTTGGCAGAAGAGAAACCCCTTGGACATAGCTTCTACGCAATATGGTGGCTAAGCTTGATGGTGCATTCTTCATGCATTAAAAGATGATTGGGGCAAGGTTCGGTGAAAGTCCCATGAAAATTTTGATAAAACAGAAACCTCTTGGACATGTCACGTAGCTATCTAAGTTCATCTGTGATCTACGTTTGACGGCGCATTTCCAAAAAATGTCTAAGGTAAGGTTGGGTGTGAACTAGGCTAATTTTGGCAAAATAGAAACCCTTGGACATGGCTTCTAAACTAAATTGCGATATAAGCTTGATGGTATGTTCCTCGTACATTAAAGATGGGTGGGACAACATTGGGTGCAAGTCCTAGACAACTTTCAGAAAAATAGAAACCCCTTGGGCAAATTTGGAAAGTTAAAAACGCCTTGGACTTAACTTCTAAGCTGACCAGCAGCAAGATTGATGGCACATTTTCTACGCATTAAAATATAGCCAGCTAAGTGTTAGGTAATGGTCCCATAGAGGAGGGCTAGCGCAATTATTTTGCCGCAAAGAAAAACTCAGAGCAACTTGCAATAAAATGGTCAGGGGCACAACCAAATTTCCTACTCTCTGGTACAAGTTTACAAGAATTTACATTAAAAACTGAGGGCATAAATTTCTCGCACAAAGAACACTAAACAGAGATTTCCATTTGGCAAAGCAGCGCCTTGAAAGGGAAGGCTGTTTAGACTTAACCCAGGTTTAAAACACAGAGTAAATCACCACTTTCAGAAACTAAAATGTACTGCATTAAACGGACTGCGAATTTTCTAAGTTGCTTTAAAAACAATGGAAAAGGAGCGACGAAAATGAACAACCTGGTTGCTTCAGTGTAAGGTATACAACGCGCTTTAAGGCTTTTCTGCCTCACTTCCCATTGTGCTTATTTACCCCATGGATTCCCTTGAGTTTCTGGCATACCTATTTTAAACAGGTTTTCAAACGGATCGTTTTATTCCATATTTTCGCTAAAAAAATTACAATCAGCCATATGCTCATAATTTTTTAAATGCCATTGGAGCGCCTTCGAGAGCTATATGAGGAAAGAACCATCTATTTATTTTGTTGAAATTAAAAAAATCTATTATAAGAACTATAGAAAAAAATCTATTATAAAAACTATAGAGCTCATTTCTTTTGACATTATTGAACTCTCTCTCTCCTATTTTTTTAAATTATAAATCATTATTTGAACATTTTGATGGCATTTAGACATTTTTATTTCTCATTGTGATAATGTTTTTCTATTTTTGGTTGTTAAAATTAGAGAAAATTGAAGTTTGCCCAACGACTCAAATCAACAAAACTTTTTTCATTATGATGTGTTTACACCCTAATTAGATTTTAGAATGTTATAGTACAACAACTAAAAAGGATGTAAGTGTTTGCAATGTGGTGGACTATTGTTATTTAATTAACTTCCAACATCAATTATATACAATCAAAATAATGCATTCAAACTTGAAATGATTGAAACAATTGATAAATGATAAGTACTTGCTCAAATACACAAGAGAAGAGATAAACTTAGTTGTTCAGGGTAGGACAAAGATGATCGAATGCGTAGAATAGTGGAACAAATTGATCTAAAATTGTAGACGCTTGATTAAATTTCCGTAAGTGCAAACCCAATAGGGAAGCAAGATCGCACGATTGTTGTATGGTTGTAGACACTAAAATTAGGTCACACTCCCATTTTGTCCTTGACATATAAGCACCCTTTATTACATTTACCTAGCTATGACCCCCTTCACCTCACTAATATTAGTTTAATTAATTTAATTAAATTATTGTTTTACCCTCACTATATTTATTATTTAAATATCTTATTTAAATAATATCTACACATATAGTTCACTTAGACACCTCACCAAGCTAACTCAACCTAAGACCTATTCTTAGCAAGTTCCCATAACTAACTAAGACTTACCCAAACCCTAAAAATCAATGCCTACATTCCCTCTAACCACATTCCTGCATGCTCACAAGAGGCTCGAGTCTAATCCGCCGGATAATGACACGAGATCAAGGAACTCAGAAGGATCTCCCTAGTTTAGTAAACCTAGGAAATCCCACCTTGACCAACGTTGGTTACCCCTAACTATCGCCGGTTAAGCCGAACCGCCGTCGGTTACCCCTTTTAACCCAAAACAACCTTATTCTCAAGGTTGGAACTTGGAAGTTGAAAAACATTGGGAGAAAGTTGACGAGCAAGAACACATCTCAGAGAGATAACACATCTTCAGAGAGCTAATTCCGGTAAAACTCACATCCAAGGAAGGAGATTGAGCATCTTCTCCTACACAAATGCCCATCCCAACCATGATCCGATCCGGCCCAAGCAAAGAGCAATGCACATGCAGCCCATGCAGAAGCTTTCTTGGTTGGTGATCACTTATGACCTTTAAACCAATCATCAACACCTCCATCCTTCACACACGAGCATCTAGGACGAGAATCTAAGTAAGTACAACATCATACTTTCCTGGTTATTTCATTTCATCATTATTTTATCATCCATTGTTTATCTTGCTCCCTATTGACCTTCTCCAACATTTTCACCTCCATAGACCCATTAAAACCTCACAAAAGCCTACTCCAGTCACCCAATACCTCATCCCGACCAACCAAAATCCTTTGTGCAATCACAAAGGAGACCAAAACCCTGTTCTGTGACATTTCTAGATCTCATAGTAACCGACACCGGTTATACCTAACCGCCGTCGATCACCCCTGACCGACACCGGTCTCTGTGTTTGCCCACACAGCCTTAAACAGAGACCTACCCACCTAATTTTACCTCACCCTCACTCACCTGTGACCTACTCGAGACCTTTATCAGACCTGCAAAGACCCAAAACCAATCATTTGACCTTTGATTCTATTCTAGCTTAGCCTGTTAGATTAGATCTATTCTCTTATTGTGTTTTAAGTGAGATACCTAAATCATTTCAAAATAACAATACGATTTACTTTGTTTACAACATTAATTTGTTTAAAAAAAGGATCGACAAATGACCATCTAGGAAGTATCATACTTCCCGAATCTAGCTTACGTAGGCAGTTCACTGCCCATATTGTTTAATTCTTCGGTGGTCTTGTTTTCATTACAAGTAGTTCCTCCTAGCCAAAAGGAAGCTCTCATGATCAGCTGTGGATTTGGAAGTCATACGCGTGCAACAACCCATCAACCGACATTTGAATAGGTATTCCTCCTACGCCCGTTACCCTATCTGTTTTGTCAACACTTCAAAGAAACAATCTAAGAAAAAGGTGAAATATTTTGGCACACTTGCCAGTGGGACCCATCTGGGGTTCCTTGCATTTCATTCATTCCTAGGAAAAATTGTGTGTTTGTTTCCCTTCTAAAAGCGTACACACTAATTTTCTTCCCTAGTAATCCACATCTCCTTTCTATTTGCTCTAAAGGAAACTTTTCTTTTGGTGTAATTAAAAGGAATCATTTCTTCATGTTTTCTGCATTGTAGTGAAAGAGCATCCCTCTTCCTCTTCATCTTATTGTGTCATCCAATTTCACATTTTCGATTTGGGTTTAAAAACAATTGCATTCCATTCTGATTTATTACATTAGCTCACATTAATTGAGGGCAACCTATACGCTGGAAGTCATGACCAATTGATGGTTGACAAACGAATCATAGAAAAGCACTTCTATCCTTTTCTTTTTCTTTGAGTCTTACCAAACCACACAAAAATTTAAAATACATACATTCTTAAATAGCATCCTACCTGGAAGAAGTTGTAGGTGATCACACGATCATGGCACAGTGGGCACCTAGCTCGCTGCTATGTCGAGTCATACTTCAGAGCGAAGCCCGCCCCCACCATAACATACCTGAAACCTCACCTTTTAGATATCCTTCTTTGTAGGAAGCCATCCTCACCAAAAACTCTATTTCACAATTCATGTGTCAGTCCCTAAATAGCATAAGCTAAACAAACATAATAGAAAGGGCACTCCTAGGATCGCATTTTCTTAGTGTTTTTGCTTGGCTTGTGTTTTGAGGTGAAAGATCACGTTCATCACTTTTTTTTGTTCATCCTTGCACGCTCCTCATCATAGCTGGTGTATTCCGGCTTCACCTGAGTGTGTTTGGGCCATATCATCATCATTTCCAAAATTATGGGTCTGATTCTAAATCAGATTTTAATTCACAACCATTTTCTTTCATCAAGCTTTCAATTTCACAAGTAACCATCATTGGTTACCTCGATCTCCATTGGTTATACCCAACCGACGTCAGTTGGGGCCTTTGCTAACCTACTCAAAAGGACATTTCACTTCACTTTCTTCCACTTTCCACAGTCTCTGTAATTTTCATTATTCTCATTGACGTTTTAAACATCCCCAAATTTGGCATACCTATCAGATTTTACCTTTTACCTTGTTGTTTACTCACTTTCCAATTTCTACGGTGGCCGAAGTGATTACCTCTAACCGACATCGGTTTTCCCTAACTGACATCGATTAGCCTATTTCACATTTCAGCGACCATTTGTTACTTCATCCATTTTTTATCACCAAATTCACCTGTTCCTGTTGTTCTATGTGTCATTTACTGAGAGAAGCACCCCTACCTAATCAATATTGGTTCACATGGTGCTGACCGAAGACAAGCAAGCCCTTGTGTTCCACGCTAGTTGCCAACCACTCCCACCTAGTCCTTCACCAGACTTCTATTTTATCACCGCCATGGATCCCATCCACCTACTATTACTATCGCTACCAGAGATGAGGAGTTCACACAACTCCTTGACCAAAACCCTACCGCCTTGCAGTTTTACCTCTCCCACTCATCCACTTGAGATGTCTTGGGTCAATTGATATACGACATGCCCGTATCTATCCCCCCGACTCTTGCACCCACTTCCGCATCAACCCCATCTAGCTCAATGTTGCCCGCATCCACCTTACCCCCATTCGTTTCATAGTTAGGTTCTATACTTGTCATGATGTGGCGTCATATATCTCGTGGCACCCATCACATCCACCATACCTTCAACGACTACCCCAAACACAACCTCATTTGCCCCCACTATCTCATATATACCTATAGCTACATTCCCACCTCTAGTGTCGACGACTCCTACCCCATTTCGAACGTGGTTCTTTCCATTCCACAATCATTAGCCCCTATTGCCACTAGGGTTACCACGACCATTCCATCCCCATATACATACTACCAACAACCGCCCTGTTTCATCTATTATTCATTTCGGGTATGTACCCCCTATTTCATTTCCTTCTTCTCCACCACC
The DNA here is from genome assembly GCA_018340775.1 of Taxus wallichiana var. yunnanensis. Taxonomy (NCBI): domain Eukaryota; kingdom Viridiplantae; phylum Streptophyta; class Pinopsida; order Cupressales; family Taxaceae; genus Taxus; species Taxus wallichiana. The sequence continues at coordinate 474,335,498 of CM031239.1, read as the reverse complement.
TTACATGGCAGCCCCATACACTGGAATGTCACCCCCATTATATGCCCAAAACCAACCTCCTCACGTTATAGGAGGCATCCAATCATCACAACCCACTAATGACTAATTAAATTGATGTTGGACAAGATGTGAGACATTGAGGCATCAATTTCCGCTCCCATGCAACACTCTCACCTACGACGAGATTTGCAATGAGCCTATTCACCCATCCATTCCCATCCGTTCATACCCTGTGTATTGGGAAATGCTAAAATTCAACCGCTTCAATAGCAAGGAAGACCCACAATAGCATTTGCGCTCATTCAAACACGAGTGTTATCTGATTGCTCATGATGATGCCCTACTTTTGAGAACCTTTCCCATGTCCCTCATTGGACTGCATTAGATTGGTATAGTGGGTTACCTAAACACTCTATATTTTCATTCAATCAGGTAGCCCAAGCTTTCTTGGATCATTTCTCTATCAATATCACCAAGAAGGTTACCATGACCGATCTATATTCCACACATCAGTATGAGGATGAATCTATCATAGATTTTGTTGCTTATTGGCGCAACTTGATAAATCAACTTACCTTCCAATTGCCACAAACTGAACTCATCGAGCTCTTCACATGAGCTTGCACTAGACATATCTCCCGACCTTGCAGGTCTAAACTTTCCGAACATTCGATGAGGCATTCACTATGGCACGAAAGTTAGAGATTCGGGCCATCGAAGAGAAGAAAATCCAATTACGAAATAAGAATTCAGCATTCAAGTCAAATGAAACCTCTTCTTCTTCCAAACCACCAACTAATTATTCAAAGGCTAAGGGTACCGCTAATGCAATGGTACTCAAGGCCGGCCCAGCTCATCCAATCAAGCTACACCCTCATTTAATCTATCACATGTCTAGGCTTTTCGATTTAGACAAGAGCAGTGAAAATATACCCCAATTGGGGAACCTTACTCTTTTGTCTTAGAAAAGCTTATCAAAGATGGAGCCATCACCCTTCCCCCCACAATACCACACATTGGTTTTGACTCGCTGCGCCCCATGCCCGCATGGTATAAAGAGCATGATTTCGTAACTATCGCCGAGTGAAGGGTCATGGTGATAGCAAGAATCGCATCACTTTTAAGAATATTGTCCAAGAAATGCTTGAGAAAGGTGAGTTAAGCGTGGATAATCCCAACGCCACCCCTAACCAAAATCTACAAATATTCAAAAACCATTTCCCAACCATGCCCCTTCATCCAATCAAACCGGTGAGACATCCACTCACAATACCCATACCCGTGAGGTTCACGCAATCTTTAAAGAGGTACATGTCACCTCTTAATTACCTCACATCTCTTCCATAGAGGAAATCCTAGCCCGAAATCCTCCTTCCACATTGGAACCAACCTCCATTGTTCCTTCACCAACAAAGGAACACCTTTCATCTCCTTCATCACCAACGGAGGGGTCTTCCACTAACATCGGGCCCCTCTCACCTCTGGCTTCACCACTTAGAGAACCTTTACCTACCATACCTCCTCCACCCATAGAGGAGCTCCCATCACCTCCTCCACCCACTAGAGGAGCACCCATTATCTCCTCTACCCGCAGAGGAGCACCCATTATCTCCTCCACCCACTAGAGGAGCACCTATCCATTCCTCCACTTATAGAGGAGCTCCCATCATCTCTTCCACCCATCATAGACCCAGTTAAGATACCTTTGCCTCTTGGCGAGCATTCTCCATCAGCTACCCAACATCCAACAGACCTACTTTCAGCTCTCTTACCCACGAAAGCTGAAGCTGACCAATTCCCCGTCTCTAAGATGTATTTTACGGGAATTCCCATTAGGTCCTCACCAACTCCACCCACAGATGTGTCATTCTCACATTTGGTGATCACTTAGATTATGTGGATAGGGCTTTACTATGGGAGCGCCTCTTACTCCCTATCTCAACACAGATGCAGAGATCCCTCACTGATACCTCCACTATCTACCCAAACACATTTCGACCCATCAAACCAAATACAACTACTGCTATCGCAACCCCTTCCACGATACCCGTTAGCACTCACACCACACCCTTACCTATAACCCGACCTATACCTAAACCTAGATCCATACCCACAACATTTACCTCCACTAAACCTATTACCACTTTAGGGGTCACCCGACCACCAACCTTACTCATCCACCTATTAAACTAGATTTAGCTACATCCTCCAACGTCAATACCACACCTACTCGACACCCAAACCAAAGAAACAAACTCATCGACCTCATACCCCGACCGCATCAATCACGCCGCACTTGTCCCGTTTGTCTTACGACCTCACCTTGCCCAACATGGTCAAACACCCTACACCCATCCATAAACCAATAACACAACAACCCATTCCTTCCTCACAAACCTCTAACCCTACCTGGCACACAACACGACTTATACCCACACTGCGCAGTCTCCTTACCACCAATACCTCCAATATCTTGACTATTGCTTCACTACCCACTACACTTCGGTCATTGTCCCTCACACCCCAAGATGACCCGACCCACATCATCTACCTTCACAACACCCCCATTATCCCCGTGGGTAATTCACCCTCTTCCTCCATCTCGCTTTTCCTTATAGACCTCGTACACCCACATCACCTTTACCCAAGAAGGTGCAACCTAAAAACAAAACCCCACTACCCCACAATAAGGTAGTCAAAACAACCCCACACCCTCCTACCCATCCATCTACTATACCCCTACCCAAACGAACCCGACCGATACCTCAAACCACACCAGCACCTAAACCCATAGCTCGACCCATTCCTACTCTTCCAAAAACAATTCCCGACAACCAACCACACCTACACCCAAACCCACATTCACTTCCCATTATGATCCACTAGCAGGGTCCTATGCCAAAATTTTAACCAACCTCGAGACTTTTGTTATCACATTACCGCCACTCCGACCTTATGACCCCCTCAAACCCAAGCCAAAAGGGTTTGATGATACTAAAATTTGTGCATACCATCGTGTGCCAGGGCATGATGTGGAGAACTGCAAGGCCTTGAAAACCGTCCTTATCAATTGTGTCCACCAGAAACCAACTTTGATGACGACGACCTTATTGATGAGGATCCTTCACCAACACCCATTCCCACACCACCCACTCAATGACCACAACCTCCACCCTCACAACTCCTAGAGCCACACACAAAATTTGAAATTAACATGGTTCACATCAAAGAACTTGCCACGCCACCACCCAAATGTCATTACGCCCAACTGACCTCACAGGGATTTTCTCCTCCAGTAGGTTTTTGCCCTTCATGTCATTATACCACTCACCCTACACCTTCTCCATTTGCCAACTTCCCTTGAATCAACATGATACATGTCACTACATGTGCGTAGAAGGGAAAAGAAAAGGCAAGCTGACCCACCAACCAATCCTATACCCAACATACCATCTGCACCCATACCTAAAATAACTATCGCACGGCCCCACATACCCCATTTCTAATGGCGTCACACATCACACCATGCTCAAACAACTACACCAATCTCCCCTCAAAATGTCCTTATACGACCTCATCCAAACCTCAGAATCCCATCGTCAAGCCCTCATGGAGGTTCTTCAATCTATTGAGGTTTTACCCAATGACCCTACACTTGTAGCCTCCATCATCACACCCCATCATGTAGCCTCTCTCACCAAATTACCACCTTCATCCTCACCTCACCTTGTTCACCAAGTAGCCTCTTTCAGCTTCTCGAGGAGGAGATCGCACCACACCAAAACGATGACCCGGACCCAGCCCTCTTCATCTCTATCCACATTGATGACATACGGGTATGCTGTGTGATGATTGATGGAGGTGCTAGCATTAACATCATTTCATCCCATGCATTTGCTCAAATGTGCATACCTGACAATTGCATTCATAAACATCCGGTCATGTTGTGTTCATTCAACGATGCTATCACCTCTACACTAGGCACTGTCATCCTTCACATTCGCGTGGGCCCCTCGCACTTGCTTTGCTCCGAACTATTTTACGTTTTGGAAGGGGAATTCCAATATAACCTGTTGCTCGGTAGACCCTGGATCCGTGTCATGGGTTGCGTTCCTTCCACTTTGCATCGTTGTGTAAAGTTTGAACATGAGGACACACTTATACCATTCCAGCTGACCCATCACCTTTCAAAACATGTAACATGCTTTACTGACCCAATGATGTGCTCATACCTATCAAGCCATCTACTTCCACAACCAATACCGCTTCACCTACACCTCCACCTACTAGTACAATGCCATTACTTTCACCACACATACCTCCTCTATTCCTACCACTGCTATAACCTCCACGGCTGACCCATTAGCTTCCCAATTTGTTAACTCCACCTCTGCATCGACCTTCGACACATCATCCATACCATTTACTTACATACCAACCACCGATCCTTGGAAGGTGTTTTCAATGCCTCACTGGGGAGTATCACCTATATAGTGTCAACACATTCCTTACTCCGCACGAGTATGGAAGCCTTCACCAACACCCTCGCTATGATCATCATATAGGATAATGCCTCCTTTATTGTCCTCCTCATCTTCGTACTAGTCTCACCTATGGGGGACTTGATACTACCACTTACACACCTGAACCACCATCACAACCCCGCCCATTTTCTGTTGACTTCCAATCACTTACCAATCGTTGTTTCACCCACACCTTCCTGCACTGCAGTTGTGCGTGGAAGGGTTTTGGTTTTAGATTTTACAAGCAAGGCCACCATACTATTATTCCATGTACCACCTGCAAACATAATGACCGTAGTGGTATCGGCTTCCCGAACCTCCTACCAAACAGGCCCGCATTGAACTCATTAAGGACCCTAGCCCTTCTCCACCTTCATCACCACCCTCACCGACGGAGTCGATGGATCCTGAATCTATCCCTCCTAACTTTTTTTTTTTCATAAACACCATTTCCTTGGGGCCTTTGACTTATCAACACGAGAGGTGAGGCCCCTTCCACTCTTCCATTCCTGTATCCTGAGATGATCGATGACGACACACCTATCATTAACATCGTTCAATGTCAGGATGATGAATCCATACTCACCTACCTTGGTGCGTAGAAGACTCATATATTCATCGGTCGTTACCCTCTGAGACACAAACCATGTTGAATGAATCGACTATCGAGATCAACATTCATACTCAGGATGACCCGCACATCCTAAAGATCGAACAATCTTTAGATGCTGTTGAACAAGAAGTCATCACTTCTTTTCTCCGAGATCATAACCACGCTTTCACTTGGTCTTACACAGACATGCTTGGTATTAACCCCACCATAGTGGTCCACAATATCGTAATCGTTCCCGATGCCAAACATATCAAACAAAAGCTAAGGAAAATACACCCTCGCATTGCTCCTCGTCAAAGAAGAACTTCAACACCTTCTTTCTATTTCCTTCATCTTACCCATTGATTATCCTCATTGGATTTCTAACATTGTCCCTATTACCAAAGCAATAGGAGGACTCCGCATTTGCATGGAATTCCGTGACCTCAGCCTAGCCTACCCGAAAGACGACTTTCCCTTTCCCGGTATTGATCAGCTGGTTGACCTCACCACTGGTCACAAGATGCTCTCACTCATGGATGGCTTCTTGGGTTATAACCAAATTTTGCTTGCCCCAGAAGATCAACACAAGACCACATTCATTACCCCTTTGGGAACCTTTTGCTATCGAGTCATGCCTTTTGGCCTTAAAAATGCTTTGGTGCTACATATCAGCGTGTTATGACTTACATCTTCCATGATATCATGCATCGCATATTGGAAGATTACATGGATGATCTCTTGGCCAAATCTAAATGTCGCACCGAGCACCTCGTCGTCCTCGAAACCATCTTTGACTACCTCATTAAATATTATGTCCGCCTTCAACCTAAAAAGTACGTCTTCATCCGGTTCTCTTAGGAAAACTCCTAGGATTTATTGTTTCCCTCAGTGGTATCGAAGTTGACCCTGCTAAAGTCAAGGCCATTCTAGAAATTCCTCCACCCATTAACCTTAAACAACTCCGTAGCCTGCAAGGTAAATTGCAGTCCATTCGCTGTTTCATTTCACAATTATCTGATCGATGTCAACCATTTCATCATTTGCTTAGGAAGGATGTCTCCTTTAAATGGGATGATGACTATCTCAAAGCTTTTGAGGCCCTAAAACAATACCTTCTCCAACCACCCGTACTCATTCCATCTAAAGACGATCAACCTTTTTACCTATACATATCAGCTACCGATCATTCCTTGGGAGCCATGCTCACTCATCGTGATGAACAACACAGGGAGCAAGCGGTTTATTACATAAGCCGTACTCTTTTGGACTATGAAACCCGATACAACCATCTAGAAAAGCTTTTCTTAGCCTTAGTTTTTGTTGCCACCAAACTCCGCCATTACCTACTCAACCACAAAACCTATGTCGTGACCAACATCGATCCTTTACACTTCATGTACGCCAAACCTTATCAAAATCAAGTGTGCCACATGATGGCTTATGCTTTTAGCTGATCTTGACCTCAAATTCATTCACCAAAAGTCCATTAAGGGCCAAGCTATCACCGACCAACTGGATGACACACCTATTTCCGGGGACCAACCCTCTAATTTTGACTTTCCCGATGAGTCCATTACTACTCTTTCCCTGGATGAACCCCTTACCAAATGACATTGTTCTTTGACGGTTCCAAGTGTCAGCGTGGGGGCGGGGCTGGTGTTATCCTCATTCCTCTAGATGGAGAACCCATGCCTTTGTCTTTCAAACTAGACTTTGAATGCACCAATAATATTGCAGTATGAAGCACTCGTACTAGGTCTCAGGCCACCTATGCCCTAGATGTCAAATCAATCCACATCTTTGGTGATTCAAAATTGGTCATAAACCAAGTCAATGGTATGTACCAATGTCGTAACGAGATACTTCAAAAGTATAAACATCATGTAGACATACTTTTGACCACCTTTGATTGTTACACCCTTTAAGCCATCCCACGTTCAACCAACAAATTTACAGATACCATGGCCTACTTAGCTTCCCAAATACCCGCTTCCCCTGCCGATTCCAAAATATTTGTCACTGTACAATGCCTCCATTCACCTTCTTATTTACCTCACGATGTTTACTCAATTGGAAACAACACCCCTGACCCGAGTGACCTTTGTAATAAACAATACCCGACTACCTTTCCCTCTCCATCTTACCTCCCCGATCTCACCCGTAATGCACAATGCGCCTTCCTTAAAAAGGTCTCCCATTTCGTCATTGCAGGGGGACTCCTCTATAAGCACTTTGATGGTATTCTCTTACGATGCCTCACAAGTTCTAAAATTCCTTATACCATTAAGAAAGTCCATGATAGCATATGTGGAGGTCACTTTAGTGGCCTTGTTGTTGCTAAGCATATTCTTCACCTAGGCTATTACTGGCTGACCCTTAACCATGATTGCTGCGACTATGTCAAACGCTGCATGAAATGTTAACAACACTCCAACCTTCATCATACACCTCGTCATGCCTTACAGGTCACTCGTGACCTTTGGCCTTTCTCTCAATGGGGTTTGGATCTTGTCGGAGAAATCAATCCTCATTCTTCCCAACACCATCAATGGATCATAACTGCTACCGAATACTACACAAAATGGGTGGAAGCCATACCACTCATCTCCACGAAAGCCAAAAAAATATGTGAGTTCATTAACCATCAAATCATTTGTCACTTTGGTGTTCCTCATCGCGTCATCACTGATAATGGAAAATAATTCAAAAACAAAACATTGTAAAAAAGCGTTACGACGCCTTCGGAATTCAACTTAGTTTCTCATCACCTTATTACCCACAAACCAACGGCCAAGCCAAATCCACTAACAAAACCCTCAACAAAGTGGTTGGACGATCTTTGGGAAGGATTGGCATACGCACATTCCTTTTGCCCTATGGGCATACCACACTAGTATTCACACTTCCACTGCGGCCACACCCTTTTCTCTGGTCTACGGTATGGAGGTTGTTTTGCCTCTCGAAGTCCAGATCCCCTCACTCCGCATTTCTCTCCATGACATGCTTACTGATGATGACTTTCATCAGGACTGTTTAGCACAACTAGAGTTATTAGATAAACGTCGTCTTAACGCTCTGGATCACCTTCAAGTTTACCAACAATGTATCAAACGTGCTTATGACAAATGTGTTCATGAACGAACCTTCCAAGTCGGTGACCTTGTCTTGAAAGAAAATCAACACGTAACCAAAGCAAAAAAAAAAAGTAAACGGGAAAATTCACTCCTAATTGGTGGGACCATACATCGTAACTCATAACTATGGATCGAGTGCCTATCGTTTGTCCTCACTTTAGGGTAAACTTGAACCGAGCCCCTTAACACATTGCATCTTTGACCATTCTATTGTTGACTCGTTGTAATACCTCACCCTTTGTCTCATTACATGGCTCTTCCCTTGAGCACTATCCACTCCATACACCGCCCTAATGATTAAACAAGAATCATGTGAGTACCTATTATTTGTTATCTTCTCTTGAATATGTGTATCATACGCCTTTGCACATAGCATGATTCTCATGGATACTTTTCATCTACCTTTAGATGAGATCCCATGGTCGTTCACCCGCCTTTTGAACAAGAGTCCTATCCTTTACCTTGGTCTTGTCCATGATTTCAAAGACCTCCAATGGGACCAAACTCCTTAAGTCAAACTTCTAATAAAAATATGACTCCCTCAAAAGGACATCTTCCTCTCAACAAAATTGCTACTATAAATATTTGCTCCTCAAGGACAACTATGTGAAGCTTTCAAAAAAAAAAAAAAAGAAAACCGAAGCTTCGCATCGATTAGCTTCACAAAGACCTCAAGGAGTACCATATTATTTATCCCATATAGACTTCCCGCATCGATCAATCTATCAAAACAAAAAACCTTTTTAGTCATGGACTTGCCCATTGTGACCTCAAACCTCTTGCCCAAAAGCCCTGTCACTCAAAACATATACAATTAACTACCTTTCACCCACCTTACCATTTCCACTCTCATTTCCTAAATCACCTCAAGGGACATCTTGGAATTTTGACATTTGGTGATCCTGTGACTACTTTCACCGTAGAATAGTTAATCGTGCAATGCCTTTCGGGTCTTGTGTTCACCACCCCCTTCAAGGTATGATCTACTCGGTATGATCCTACCTAATTAGGTGGCTTTAGCCCCCTCTTATCTTTTAACCATCTTTGTTTACATTTTGATTACCTTATACAAGACTTGGTCCTCGACACTTACCTTTGGGGTAATCCTCCCCTTTCGCCATAATCGCCTTCACTTGCAACATTTTACCTATAATCTACCCACACCTATTAAACCTAAACCCACTACATGCCCACAAACCTACCAACTCATTTTCATATTCTTCCCTAGCTCATGGGAGAACTACATCACTGAGGTCCCTTTTCACTGGGACTATGTAGGCAGCACTTCGAGGGCATGGGGCCCTTGGAGGTTAGCTCGGCCATTTTCTACCCTAAACAATTCATCAACCATGCCTAACTCACCATTTACCCCACATTTCACTTAGTTCCCCTTTTCTAACAAAATTGGAAATTAAGCCACATACATAACAAGTTGCTTCCCATTTTATACATTTATTACACCTACCATCTCTCTATCATCACTATGCATAGATTATACAACATTTCACATATGACCCATAGTATCATTCATTGCAAACCATAATGAATCATGCCTAAACCAACCTAACTCAACCATGCCTATAACCTAACTCAATCCATGCCTAACTCCGACTCAACCATAGGGGCATGGGCACGGCCTCGAGGTGGTCCCATAGGTCTCGGCCCCTCGTAAGCGCCTGCGCCGCACTTGTGAACCGGGACCGGCTCCTACATCTCGTGGTGGTGCCCGCTTCGTCCTTGTGCTCGTGGTGGTGCCCCTACCGTTGTGCTCGTATCCCAAGTCTATAAGGCTCCAATGTGTATCAGGTTGTGGCCAATGCCCTATAATCCTACCATATGAGATTGTAGGGTTTCCACCGACCATCTCTGTCTCCATCTCCTCCACCCTCTCCCTCTACCATCTCGGGCCTCTGTGGTGACCACCTATACTCGTAGCTCTCGCTACCTCGCCTCTAACCCCTCGGTATATGTCTCGTAGTATACCTATCTACATTTTCGCATCGCTACCTGCCCTTGTAGGGCGTCTCTCTGTACTATCACGGTAGCTAAGTCTAGCTACTCCCAGTGCTGGGGTACGGCTCATAATCGAGCCGCCCACCACTTCCTATACCTATCTGTGCATCCAACGTCATCAATCTGTTGATCCACTGGCTACTCCTCCTATCATATAGGCATCCTAGGTTGTGGTAGAGGGAGAGGCCTCTCCACATCATCTCTCCGATACTGTGGGAAGGGCGGAGGAATATCTATATACAAGCCCAAAGCGCGTCGGACCCTATCTACCGGGATCATCTCATCCTCCCTAGACACGGTGACCCTGTATCCACCTCTCTAGCTGGAGCTCAACTAGCTCCTCATGCATGTGCATATATGAGGGGAATCCCACATATGGCCTCCAGATAATGTCCACTCCGGACAACCCCAACAACTACCGAAAATGGGCCACATCATATGTCGGCCTATCCGACCTCTGCTCTCCTGCAACCGACACCCATCTCTTATATCCCAACCACACACATCTCGGTGGGAATGCATCTACTCGGGGCATCCCTATAGGTCGAACACAGACTATGTGCTCGTAGGCCCAACAAAGTGCGAGATAAATGTAGTAAGTAGAGGCTAAACCTACTCAACCGCCCATACACCCATAGCTTTTTGTATATTGCACCAAGAATGCTTTGGTGCTCAAAGCGAAGTGTGTCTTGTGCACCATCATATCATGGAGCACCCCCATCAGTGATCGGGGAAAGCGTCCACCCTCTGCATCAGGTAGTGCATAGCAAAGCACACTGCCTCCATCAATAAAACTACTAGCCTCGTCTCATCCGGATGGGCTAGGTACATCTCGCCATAGCTCAAACTGGTGCTATGAAAACTCAACTCTTGCCCCCTCACCAAATACGGTCCCAATCAGCTCCTCTGAGGCCTTGAAGGAGATAGAGTACACTGGGGCCCCAATATGGGTAACCTTAGAATCGGAACATGTCCTCCAGGGTGATAGTCATCTCACCCATCGGAAGGTGGAACGTGTTGGTCGTGGAGTCCCATCTATCGATGAGCGCGACCATCAAACTAGGTTGCCAAACAACATGTCGGTAGTGTCAAATACCACTCAAGCCCACTGCCTCCATGTGCTGCAACTCCAACGGGCTCGCTAGGCTGCGTAATGTCACCAATAGTGGTGGAACCCTGTCTCGCATGTGTAACTGCGATCAACCCTGCATCCAATCCAAAGCACAACATTAATCTACCTTTACCATGACCTTATTCATCACTTATCATTACCCACCACCCTATTTTTACCTTACCCATCTCAACCACCTAACCTACATCATTTTTTGGACCCTTTTGCCTAAAATCCCGACCGGTGCCGGTTCATCCTAACCGACTCGGTCACCCTTAAACCAAAGCATCGGTCACCTATTTGGTGACCGATACCGGTTCAACTTGACCAACCACGGTTACATGTAACTAACATCGGTCACCTGTTAGGTGACCGATCCTGTTCTACCCGACCGACGCCGGTCATTGTCGTGGAAAAATCTACGACTTCCCAAACCCCCTTTTTAAAACCCTCCCACCTGTCCCTTTTCCCCACCTACTAATGACCTACACTACACCAAAACCCCTACCCACCCCACCTATCCAATTTCCTACCCTCCCCCTCTTTTTGGCCCGTTATTTCCCTCCATACCCGATTTAACTTTTTCCCACCCACAAAATACAAACACCCACAAAACCCAAAAACAAACAACTATTACACCCTCTACTCTATCTAATTAACATTAAAGAGTTAGGCACTTACCTTGTCGCGTTGCTTTTGCCATCTCGGTGCACGTCGATTCTTTATCTTGGTGGTCCGCCGATCCCTCTCCATCCTCTGCCATCACCAACTATCTACCCATAACCTCCAACCAATCAACTCTCTCGCCCTGATCTCGTGGACCTGCTACTCACCAACCCAATCACCGTCAAATCCCACTGCCAGCTCACTGTCCCGTTTCCTCCGGACACTTTTCTCACTTTTCTCTCTTTTTTGTCATTTCTTCACTTCGCAATTCACAAATGAATAATAAAAACGTGGATTTTTTGTTTTTATACCAAACCCGACCTAACCGATGTCGGTTCCCCTAGACCGGCATCGGTCTCGTGCCCTACCTAACCGTCGCCAATTTTCCTATACCGACGTCGGTTATCCATGACCGCCATCGGTCACCCTTACCTACACATTGCCCTTACTTTGCCATTTTACCCGACCCTTTACCTTGCTCCTTTACCCCATCCACCCTTTACCCAACCCATAACCTTACCTTTCTTGACCTCATCCTTTACTACCTCCATTTTTCCTCCTTTGGGGACTCATTATTTTACCCCTACCTTGGCCTTACCCATGTCGTGACCTAGATATTTGGACCTGGACCATCACTAGTGACCTTTGACCTCATGTGTTCGCTATACCTTATGGCACTGTTACCTGTGTTGATTGACCCAATGACCTTACCTAGCCTATTGTCATGACTATTTATCCTGACCCTACCTTTGGTGTACCAGAACATACCTAAACGTTCATGCACCTAACCTACGTTGTGCTTCCTGACCTTATCCTATACCTTGGATACCGATTCACTTCAACCTTGTTTGGATAAACCTATCAACCTTAGACGATGTAGAGTTTGCCTACTCTTCAACCCAGTAGTGTGCTGCAATTTATACGTGTGTGTGCGTTTGACTATTGCTACCTTTGACCCTGACCCATTACCTAGATTTCCCGAGTAGACCTTTCACCCCTTTTCCCTATACCCATTTGCCTTTTCTTCACATTTTATCAAACCACTCACCACTTCAGCCTGTTGCCTCGTCAGTTCCTAGTTTGAGGGGGATCACCTTCACCCTCACATGGGGCAACCACATCTTATTTTTGTTAGCATCACTTACCAATACAAGCTACGCAACAAAAAGGGGCAAAATGTAGACACTAAAATTAGGTCACACTCCCCTTTTGTCCCTCGACATATAAGCACCCTTTATTACATTTACCTAGCCATGACCCCCTTCACCCCACTAATATTAATTTAATTAAATTAATGCTTTATCCTCACTATATTTATTATTTAAATATCTTATTTAAATAATATCTACACATATAGTTCACTTAGACACCTCACCAAGCTAACTCAACCTAAGACCTATTCTTAGCAAGTTCCCATAACTAACTAAGACTTACCCAAACCCTAAAAATCAATGCCTACATTCCCTCTAACCACATTCCTGCATGCTCACAAGAGGCTTCGAGTCTAATCCATTTGGATAATGACACAAGATCCAAGGAAATCAGGAGGATCTCCCTAGTTTAGTAAACCTAGGAAATCTCACCTTGACCGATGTTGGTTACCCCTAACTGTCGCTGATTAATCCGGACCACCGTCGGTTACCCTTTTAACCCAAAACAACCTTATTCTCAAGGTTGGAACTTGGAAGTTGAAAAACATTGGGAGAAAGTTGACGAGCAAGAACACATCTCTAGAGAGATAACGCATCTTCAGAGAGCCAATTCTAGCGAAAACTCACATCCAAGGAAGGAGATTGAGCATCTTCTCCCCGCATGACCATCCCAACCATGATCCGATCGGCCAAGCAAAGAGCAATGCACATGCAACCCATGCGAGAAGATTTCTTGATTGGTGATCACTTGCAGCCTTCAAACCCATCATCAACACCTCCATCCTTCACACACAGGCATCCAGGACCAAAATCCAAGTAAGTACAACATCATACTTTCCTGGTTATTTCATTTCATCATTATTTTATCATCCATTGTTTATCTTGCTCCCTATTGACCTTCTCCAACATTTTCACCTCCATAAACCCATTAAAACCTCACAAAAGCCTACTCCAGTCACCCAATACCTCATCCTCGACCAACCAAAATCCTTTGTGCAATCACAAAGGAGACCAAAACCCTGTCTGTGACATTTCCAAATCTCACAGTAATCGGCACCGGTTATATCTAACCATCGTCGGTCACCCCTAACCAACACCGGTCTCTGTGTTTGCCCACTCACCTTAAACAAAGACCTACCCACCTAATTTTACCTCACCCTCACTCACCTGTGACCTACCCGAGACCTTTATCAGACCTGCAGAGACCCAGAACCAATCATTTGACCTTTGATTCTATTCTAGCTTAGCCTGTTAGATTAGATCTATTCTCTTATTGTGTTTTAAGTGAGATACCTAAATCATTTCAAAATAACAATAGGATTTACTTTGTTTATAGCATTAATTTGTTTAAAACAATGGACTGACCATCTAGGAAGTATCATACTTCCCAGATCTAGCTTACGCTAGGTAGTTCACTGCCCATATTGTTTAATTCCTTATGGTGGTCTTGTTTTCATTACAGGTAGTTCCTCCTAGCCAAAAGGAATCTCTCACGATCAGCTGTGGATTTGGAAGTCATATGCGTGCAATAACCCATTAATCGACATTTGAATAGGTATTCCTCCTATGCCCGTTACCCTATTTGTTTTGTCAACACTTCAAAGAAACAATCTAAGAAAAAGGTGAAACAATGGTCATGGCTTGGATTTGTACTATTTCAAACCATTCAACTAACTGGATTAACAAATTTTTGAGTGCTTCACTTATTTAGAAATGACCTTCACTATATGTCACTTCTTCTCACATAACTTCAGGATGACCTATAATCATCTACAACAAAGTGGGAACGCTAACAACCTACATAACCCTTCATTGGAGCATTAGTAAACCAAAAGGAGAAAATATGTGTGTGTGGTGAGGTTAGACTACCCTTAGTAGCTAGACTCCCGGTTGTTGAATCGGTCAAAGTGTTACACTACATGCCTTCATTATGAGATCAAGCCTCGTGTAGTTCTCATATGTGCTTGTACAAGTGTGAATAGTTAACCAACCCCTTAGGGGTACTTTGTGTCTCTTGATATCAAGATAATAAGCTAATTGCACAAGTATAGAATGTACCCGACATGGTAATAGTGAGATGTGTGCCTTAGCTATGTGACCTAACCCTTTATTGATTGAAACCCTTTTATAATGATTGGAATGACTTTTCTCTTGTTAAGACATGACTTTATGACCTTTGCATGCTTGGAAATGGAGGAAGCTAGACTCTTTGACCTAGTTGAGTGCTTCAAACTTGTAGTAGGGATTTCTCTAGATTATGTGTATCTAATTTGTAAAAATTTAGGTACCATTTGAGCACTTTTTGAAATGACCTTTGCAGTAGTAACTTGTAAGAGTGTTAGGTGAGTTATAAAGTGATAATGACTTGCTTATATAGCATTTCATCGGTGAAATATTCTAATAAGGTAAACCATAGGATATGAAATGACCCAAAGAAGAATTTGAATTTGAAATCAGATTTGGTGGATGTGAAGGGGCGAGATTGTCCAGGTTAGCCAAGATTGGACCTTACATCCCGACCCTTCCATACATTTTTGAACATAAGAGATGAAACTTAGAACTCAAAGTTGTGTCATGAATATCAAAGGTTTGATGTTGCTTTGATTAAATAATATTGTCATAATTGACAATAGAGCATAATGTAAAGATAAGAAAGTTACAGAAGAGTTAGATAAATGATGAGATTAGATTTTGAATGCGAGTGTATACAAGAGAAAATGCAAATAGAGAAAGAAAGAAACAACAAATAAAGTGTAAACCTTTCTTAAGCAAGCTCCTTACAACCTCGTATTGGATCAACTAAAGAATGGGGTTGATTGACACTCTTGTTGGATCTAGATGAGAGATTGATTCCTTTAGATTTGTGGATGCTTCAAGATATTCTGAATGGAATTGAAGCCAAACCCACGAGCAATAATGGATGATTGACGATTGATTGATTGGATGAATGAATGGATTAGTGATCGAGTGATCAATTGTACAACATAATGATATGCAAGAGTGATTTCTAATGGCAATTTGACATAGTAACAATGTAAATTCCTCAAACTTCTAATGATGATTTGAGAGGAATGAAACTTCTTATTTATAGATGTAGAAGAAGTCATGTATTGAGGAAGGTGAGATTGCCTGAGTTGCAGGCTATTGATTTCATTTTCCTTATTTAGTATGGTTGATTTATTTTGTGTAGTTGGACCTTTGAATAAGAAATTAAGAGGCTTTATTTCAAATTAGTTGGCTCTTGAATTATTCCAAATTGTATGTGCATATTTGCTTCCATGTTTTTAGGATTCTAGAACTTGAGTGGGGTGACTAGTCAACTTGAGTGAGTTGGCTAGTGAAGTGGAGATGAGTGGAAGGTGAGTAGATAATTGATTTTTATTTATTTAAATAGCTAATTAAATTAATGAAAGGGGTGTATAGTGCATAGTAAAGTGTAATGTAATTAATTTAATTAATTCTAGAAGTGGGATATGTGTGAATAATAAATTTAATATTATTGTTAGACATTCGATGTGTAATGGATATTTTTAGGGTGTCTATCTTTGCCCCTCTTTAAAGTGTTATTACAAAGTAATATAATTTTAAAGATAGTAGACATTTATGATTAGTGAATGAATCATAAAGAAGTGTTTTGTTGCCCGGTGAAGTGTTTTGATGCCCCAACGAGTCTAGATTGTGCGAGGAGTGCCCCCTCAAGTAGATGAGTGACACGACAAAATGGTGGACAATCGCTTGATAGGAGGAATAAGAAAATTTTGTGTGAGAGATGGGAAAATGGGCTCATAAAACAAATGGAGGGTCAAACGCCGAATTAGGGTTATAAGAAGGGCTAAGGTTTGATTTGATATTGATTGTGATGAAATGATGATGGGAATGACTTTTCTCGTAGCTTTAGCTTTCATTCATATTTTATAATTTATAACATTATAGTTTGCTTTTGCACAATATAGTTTACACCATGATTATTAAAGAACCATGATGAGTAACTCATTATGTGTGTAAACAAACATACACATAACAAATAAAAAAGTAAAAACAAACCCAATATACACAATAAATGTATGCACCCTGGCTATAAATGAACCAAGATGATAAACAATAAACTTGTAATTGGTCAACAACTAACTAAGAAAAGTAATAATGCAACACAACTTTACTTAAAGACACTTAACTATGTCCCTATTTTGTTTGACATTGATGATTGATTGATTTGGTTTGCCCCAAGCAAGGATGCATGCAAGTGGTAAGATGATTAGAGATTATTTGGATCATTGCCCCCAAAAAGGATACATGTAATGGAGAAAATGAGAGCCAATATTTCCCCAAGCGAGGATACATGCAAGGGATTTGGATTAGGATGTTTTGATCAATTGATTGATAGTTGGAATGGATATCATGATAGGAGTCAATGTGTTGATTATTGGGATTTTTAGTTGTTGTAAATGTTTAGGTTTTTTTGGATTGTTTTTTAATTTTTTTGTAGATTTTTGTGGTGTTATATGTTTTTGGTATAGTTGGAATATTTTCTTTTTTAGGATTTTTGGTTTTTGCAAATGTTTAGGATTTTTTGGATTGTTTTTTTATTTTTTGTAGATTTTTACTGGTGTTATATGTTTTTGGTAGTTTTGGAATAATTATTTTTGGGGATTTTTAGTTTTTGCAAATGTTTAGGATTTTTGGATTGTTTTTCAATTTTTTTGTAGATTTTTATTGGTTTTATATGTTTTTGGTAGTTTTGGAATATTTACTTATTTTGGATTTTTGACTAGGTATCGATGTGAGGGACCTAGTTGTGATAGTGATCATGAGAAATGTTAGTGACCATGGACCCATTCCGAACTCACGTAAGAACTAAGAGTCTCATCGATATTTAGAGATGGATAGAGTGAAGATGGATGATACAATAGATGGTAAATGTCTTGACTATTTGGAACATAGGATAGTAGAAGACATGAGAGGTGATAGGATATGATAGACAAAAGGAGATATGGGAACATACACGTGTAAATGTTGCACGTTGGGAACTCATTTTCAAACAATATTAAATATTTCATTCCATTGGCATAATGTATTATAGATGATATAGTGATAGGATGTCTTACTCCACCCTTGACTCCATACGCAACTAGGAAGATGTGAGGGCTCAACATTGAGAGTCAAGAAGGACATGAGATAGTGAATGGATGCAAAGACATTAGGGTTAACAATGGTCCATGTGGGAAATTGTGACTCATATCTAATTAGGAGTACCTAACCGACTCCAAGATGATTTTCACTTTATAGGTCTTAACTAGACTTAGACCCATAGGTGGCCTATTGATTGGCAAGATTTGGTTTAAGGAATGGTTGTCTCTCCTAACATGGGCATCTAAATTGTTTCTTTGGAATTTTGTATGATTAAGCACCTTTGATTCATATTGTCTTAAGGTTTTTTTTTTTTTCCTTTTTTTTTTAAATGACCCTCTACGTTTTCCCCATGCCACCAATAAGAGGTAAGGGTTCATCACCAAAGGAAATATGTAGGCGAGTAAGGATACCTTCCTCTTTTCCCAACCTCACGCTACCAATAAGAAGCATGGTCTTATCACCAAATATTGTGAAGGATGAAAGGTGTAATTATTATTATCATTATTATTATTGTATTTTTGATTTATTTTACATTGACTTTACATTACGCTTGTTGGGAAAGAATGTTTTCCCCTAAATCTCGGTTCCATACGACTAGTAGGACATGATGGCTCATCACCGAAGACTGAGATGGGTAGTCATAAGATCTAAGTAAAGAATTTTTAGAGCTTTCTTATTAAGGAGATAACTTATTTGGAAGGAGGATTTTCCATAGGAAGCTTTTAGACAAAACCATAGCTGAAAATATCCAAAATGGGAGAAACCACAAGAGGGATGAGATGCACAATACCTAATAGGAGCAATATTAACTCTTGTCTCATGATGATATGAAATAAATAGGTGAAGAATCATGAAGATATAATGATTTGGATATCTGCAATGTATGAAAGTTTAGAATTTTTTTAGATGAGTCATAGGGAATGAATGTACAGGTAGTCTCCCCAGTGTAGACGCACTTTGATTGGTCCCGATTTATGAGACTAGGATGTATGAGGTCAAGGTCAATAGTGTGGATGGAATGGTTTTCGGTGAATAGATTTATGTCGGCTAGGTAATCAAAGAGGATATCTGTGGAACTTGTCTCAATGTTCGAGTCAATATCCTCATCCTTTGGTTGAGACATTGGTTATCACCGACACGATTTCAAATGAGCTAAAGCCTAAACCATGACAATTAAGATTTTATGTAACGAGATAGGATCGAGGTTCATTTTCTTGAGTCCTTTACCTTTCCACTACACATTTTTCATCATTTTGTTTGTTTTACCATACTTGGGAGATTCATAAGAAGTGGTGAACCGATCATCACATAACCAAGAGATCTCAAAACTTAGGATTCTCTTGGCTTCTAAGTATCTCAATCGTTGAAAGATTCTCTTTCCAAGTTTGTAGATGGGGATTTTCATATATGGGAAGCATTTGATTTTCCATAGTTGTGTGCTTATATCTACCCTATAGAAGTTTACAATATTCAAAGGGTTTGACATCAACAATTTAAGTAAATCCTTCTCCTTCGTAAGGGAATTTAATACACTAGTGGAAAGTGGAAGGAACGACCTCCATGGCATTGATCCATGGGCGATTAAGGAGAATATTATAAGAGGTTTCAACATCCATGACATGATAAATGATTTCTAATGTTTACGGTCTAACTTTTAGGGATAATGTGATTGTTCTCGATGATTGTCTTTTATTATTATCATAGCCACGAATAGTGATGACATAAGTTCTTAGACTTTCTTCAAGTATAACCAAGGCATCTTAATAGTTTCATGGAGAAAATATTTAACGTTTCTCCATTGTCTATAAGCACTCTTTTGATTTTATGATGAGTAATGAATGCTTCAATATATAAGGAATTATTATTTGTGATATTTAGGTTCAAAAGGTTGTGAGGACCAAATGATAGGATAGGACTATTGGGCAAAATATTTGTAATCAAGGCTTGGAATTGTTGGGTGTTGATATCCTTAGGAACACATGCATCATGAAGTGCACAAGTAAGGATATTTTGAAGAACAAGTGATGAATTAAGTAACTTCATGAGGGATATTTGTGTAGATGTCTTCTCTAATTGTTTGATAATACTATAGGAATCAGAGGAAGATTTAGCATTAGATACATGTATTAGATCGGGAGTAGGTTTTGGATTAGATGTTAGAGATATTATGGATGTGTATGGTTGATTTGTTATAGGTACCCAAACCTTTTTATGTTGTGTTGTTACTACATAGGTAGGAGTGTTGATTTTGATGATACCAACAATGTTGGGTTCATGATCGATGGATGATATGATTGAGTCATACTCAACATTGTTTGATGTTTGGCCCTTATCCTTTTGAGATATTTTGTTTTCATCATGTTTCGGAAAAGGGTATTGAAAAACCTTCAACTTTTCATTAGGAGTTTTATTGTTGGGGGTTTTCAACTTCAATATCTTCACGATCAATGAGATCTTGAATATCTTGTCGAGTTTCATACAATGATCTCGTATGGTGTCCTTTAATACAATGATACTCACAATATTCATTTTCTTTGTACCATATTGGTTTTGGTTTCCCCTTTTTGAAGGGTCTTGAGATTGGATTATTAATCATATACACACTTGCTAAGTGATGAAATACGCTAGAAATGCTTACTCCAAATTGTGTGAATTGTCTTTGTTTGAATTCACGAGGAGTGGTTTTTACTAGGAATGATGATTGGTTGATTAGTGGATTTGTTTGATTTTGATTGTGTGTTTTGAACATTTTGAACATGGTGAGAATCAGTGATCTCGTCGTTCACAATGTTATGATTTCGATTGATGAATTTTGATTTGTCTTGATTTTGATAAGTATTCTTATTGGGTTGATCCCTAAAAGGAGTTTTGATGAGGCCCTTAGTAATGAGGGATCTCTCAATTTGTGTTCCCTTCTTGATTACTTCCTCGAAGTTGGTTAAGAAATGAATTTGCATTTGGAATGATAATTCAATATTGAGATTAAGTATGAAAATGCTTACTAATTATTTCTTAGGAATTGAACTAGGAATTGACTTGTGATCTCTTGCATCTTGAAGGAAGGATGCGAATGTTTTATTATTTCTTTTGTTTTTGTTGTAAAGGTCCATCATAGTGACTTCAAAATCCAGGTTAAAGGAGAAATGTTTGCCAATTTTTACATTCGAGTCAACAAAAGTAGCAATGGAGCCTTTGGGAAGATATAAAACCCAATATAAGGCTTGTCCTCAAATTTTAGGAACATACACAAGAGGTATATATCATTGTAAGATACTTCTTGACATGTCATGAAGAACTCTTTTACGTGTTCTCTTGGGTCATTCTTTCCTTTATATTTGTCAAACTTAGGAGTTTCAAATGATGGAGGAAATGGTATGCACAACATGTTTTTATCAAATAGATATGGATAAAGATCTTCAAAGTTGAGTTGTTTAGTTAATTTTTACATTGTCATTAGCATTTATTTCATGCCCTTCCACTCTTATATGAATGGAGAGTTTTGTTGAGGGGTGTCCATGATTTCATTGGTTTCTTGACTAGGTTGTTCTTTCTCTTCATCATTTATGTTTTCGGTAACTTTAGAAGCTATATGAGAAAGTTGTTGTGTCATATCATGGATTTTTTCTAACAAGGCTTCATTAGATGTTTTCTTCGAATTGTTAGAGTTTTGTTTGTGTTTTGCTTGATTCATGTTTTTCTAGGAGATGCTTCAAGTCCTCATTATTTGGAATTTAAGGGTAGCTTCACCCCCATTTCTAAGATACAAAGAAGGTATTGGTTTTTGTTTTGTCTCAAGAGTTCATCTATTTGTTATTTTTCTTATTCGGTGATTTCATGTTGTGTTACATCATTATATTCTTGAAAAAAATATTTTCTAAGAGGGTCGATTCTATCAAAGTCCTCATATATATTGTGGCTTTTTTGTTGTGAGTGATCACCATCGTAGTAAAGGTAAAAAATTAACGTGAAAGGTGGTTTTGATTTTAACAAGTTTGATAAGATTGATAACTTTTGGACAATGTTTAAGCTTAAATGATGACTTTGTTGGATTTTGGCTTGGTTGGGACTAGTAAATGTATTTAGTGAAACTAGTTTGACTTGATCATGACTTATGTATCCAAAGGATAAGATTGGATTATTTTGATTTTGATTGGCTTTTGGGTGTGTTGATTTTGATTGGATTGGTTTGGATTTGATTTAGATTGGATTGAATTGAATTGGATTATATTTGATTTAGATTCGATTAGATTTTGATCGAGCTTGTGTTGTGGAACACAAGTTCTAATTTTGATTGGATTTGGATTGTAAAGTTTTATAATAATGCAAACAATCAAAACGTCATGAAATAAATGGATGTAAGGCTATTGTAGCTATAATAGATGCATCTTTTGATATATCCTAGACTTGATATACCAAATCTATATGGGGATAGAAGTGGTACGGGGAACCATTAGAATCTTGCGAAGAGAGTCACCTAATCATTATCATCCCTCTTAGAGGAGTGAATCACCACTTTAATGATGGGTTTTATGACTAGGTGGTAGGGTAACAAGGGAATGATATGTGAATGGTGTCCTTATTTTTCCTTGAAAAATTTACAGGGACGATGCCACAAACTTTTTGTTATAGTTATTTTAGGCATATGCTCGCAGTAACTCGTCATGATAGATTTACTTGTGAGTGAGAGACAAAGGTGAGGAAAATGTCGAACGTTGTTTGAGACTAGGTCTTAAGTGTAATACAATACAATATGAGTGGTGTGCGATAGTGAAGTCCACGTCACCAAGACAACTAAGTGGTGATGAAATCCATGTCGCTATGTGTTAATACAAGTATGAGTGTTTGGAAAAAAAGTTCTTTCTAACTTTGACAAAAAAATAAGTGTGAAAATGATAGCGTAAATCAAAGTTACATATGATTTTTAGTAAAAATTATAGTGATATTTTAAAGCAAGAAGGTTGTGCATACAAGTGTATTGGTAGTTTTGTTTGGTTTGTTTGGTTTGTTTGGTTTTGGGTTTACTTTGAAAATCTTTGACTTAACGATCATGTAAAACATAATTAACTAAATACAAGATCGATATAAGATAACTTCAATCAATTTCGATTCTCAAGTTTACCAAGGGGTATGAGAGAAGAGAATACATAGTGTAGGTTGTATAAATGTAATGTTTAGAAAATAAAAACACATTTATATTAGAAATCAAACAAGTGTTAGTGAAGCAATACGATGATCCTAATAACTTTTGATTCTCAAGTTCACCTAAAAAGGGTGCGAGAAAAGAGCATACACAATTTGGATTGTAAGAACAAAATGCTAGAAAATGAAAGAAAACAAGATAAAAAGTGCAACTTAGTTAGAAAAAATGATTAAGAGATGTGTTTTAATTATGTTTTTCTATTAAAAACATGTAGGAGCTGTCATAAGATCAGAGAAAATAATAAGGAATTAACTATTAGAATTCTATAAATCTACAAAAAGTTAAATTTCACACAAAACGCTAATGCAAAGAATATGAATAGAAACACGAGATAAAATACACACAAACATAGGTTATATATTACGTAGACACACCTTGTTATAATGAAAAACACATGGACTACAATGCGAGACACATTGAAGTTGATCTTGCTAACACATATATTGTGACATAAATGCAAACCTTCAAAAATAGAGTTAGAAAATGGAAACACACCCGGATGCACGCGTTGATACGGGGGACCGTAATAGAAACACATCTAACAACACAAAAAAATAAGAAGTTTGACAAAAGCACAAATTATAGAATGCTAGCGCGTGGATTTCAACACTAGCACAAACATGTAAAAATATCAAAAAATAAAAGTATGCTAGTGCATGTCACGAGCTACACTAGCACAAATGATGCTACAAAAACACAATGAAATGAAACTATTTCCCCTAATCTACATTAGTTAAAAAAGTATTAACTTCACCCGAATAGATAACTTAGTTCTTAATATATATAATTAGATGAAATGATATGATAAAATAAGTTATGGTTAACCCAATAACCGAGTGAAAACAACCAAACCTAGTTCCTTAAAAAGAGGTTGAGTTTAGTCCATGGTTCAAATTTCCAAACTTATTATTAAATCTAAAATTACATTATGTATATAAGTAAATTAAATAGGTTTTATATCAACCAATTAAATTTTGTTGTGCATATCTAAATTCTATCACCTTCTATTTTATATTAAAATTTTGCATATTTCATCAATGTAAATAATAAAATAAAATAAACATTCACATGTATATTTAAATAAAACCAAAGGTTTATCTCTTTTTGTATATTAATTTACAATAGTAATTACGATTCGAGAGAGAATTATCTAAGACATATACTAACTAATTGATACAAAATTCCAATACACACTTTGGTAAAAGACAACATGTATATGACCTCACTATTGAGAGGAAATGTTATACACTAGTTGTATTTTCTCGTTGCCTTGGCCAGAACCATCTATTGGCCATTGTGTCTATGATGTTGTCATTGATCAAAAAGGGAGTATAGGTGTCATAAGAGTCTTCATGAGGTGTCTATCAAGGTCAATCTTAAAGGTTGATTGGTAGTGTCTGGTTTTGGTAAAGTTCTATGGTGTCTTGGAGCATGGTCATAGTATGAGCTCTCCAAAGGTTGTATGAGACATGTATGAGGTTAAGCATGGTTAGTATGATGTGGTAAAGGTGTTTAAGTATCGTAAGAGGTCATCATGGTCAATTCACATGAATTCGTGGTTTATTCAAATCATTCTAAGCCTATTCCTAGACCTAGTGTGTGGTGTATGGCAAGGTGACATAAGATATGGAGCATGGAAGTCTTTTTAAAGCATGTTTGGAGTATTTTGGCACTACATATGAATTATGGAAGGCATCACAAGTTAGTATTTAGAGGTATAATGTTTATACAAGGTCCATTGAAGCAAGTTTCTTGAGAACAAGTCTAGAAAGGCAAGGTAAGTATCGATTAATCTGGAGAGTTTCATAGACATTTGAGCATGGATGAGACTTGGGATAGTTATAGGAGGTTTATACGATGTTTTAGATGAAATTTTAGGTCAAGGAAATTAAGGATTTGCAAGAAAATAGTTTTTGGCAAAATCGAGTTCTTGTGAGTGTAAAAACCATTTCGATAGGTAACCTCGAGATGCTAACTCACTTACACACATTTTGAATGGTACCTTGTGGATTTCAAGGATGAATTTTCACTACGCTAAGAGTGTTTTGAAAAAATAAAGGACTGATTTTATCATCAAAATTTTATCAACAATCATTGACAAGGTAAAGTGGTTTAAACCCTAGTTAAACGCTCATAACATATCGATATTGAATATTCATGTGTTATGGTCTCAAAATGAGGTGGAAAGTTAAATGTGATGAATCGGGGTTATAGAGGACTCTTTATGGTTCATTTTGGTGGTGGTTTCATGTTCTATATATTTCGGGAAGGCATTAAAAACCCTAGTTTTATGGAGATTTGTAGTTTTAGGGTTGAGATGGAAGCTTTAAGATGAGAAGTAAATTATTCTAGAATTCTTGGGAGATTCTATAAGTTTCCATGGAATTTTTAGGTAGGTACTGATGGAGAATTGAAGATACGGGTCCTCTAAGACACCCTACCACTTTTGGCCTTAAGGGCTAAAACCTAGTCATGGAGGTTTGAGTTGAGTGAGTTATTTTTGCATGATGGAGTATGATTATTTAGTCTAGATAACTTTTAGACATCGACATGTTTTTAATCTCTTGGAATGGTATTATGAGGTGGTTTTTAGTTGAAGACCTATTGACCTAATTAGCCCTATGTGTGCTAGTGTGTATTATTGCATGTGACCTATGCATATTAGTGCTTGAAGGAGTTTTTCATATCCTTGGTGATGTGTTCCAAGTTTTGGTTGAGCCTAGAAGTGATGATGGAGATGTTTGAAGCATGTTTCCTCAAGACTAGTTCTTGAGTCCTTGAAGCTTGAATGAGTAGTTTCAGAGATTGGTCTGTTTGGATGCCTTAAGCCTTGATTTGGAGGATGGTGTGAGTTGTTTCAGAAATTAGATTCATATACCTTTCAAATTGTATGTTTCTTATGCCTTGATTAAGTGTTTAGAAGTGTGAACCATCTCAATTTTGAAGACCTAATTTTGAGATCTTGAAGCCAATTTGAGCAATGTTAGAGAAGAATGTATTTTGGGGTCTTGTACCATGAGATGAAGGTTATAATGTGTCTCATAAGTTATCTCGTTTGTGTTATGGTGATGATTTTTGCTACTCCAATTCATTTTCTTTTGGAAGGTGATTTTCATGTGCTTAAGACCTAGATGGAGGTGTTTGATTCTTGGTGTGCTTCATGATGATGGTGAAGGTTTCAGAGCTTCTTGAGCTTCTTGGTAGTAGTGAGAGGATGTCCTTGACTTAAGTGAAGTTGTTGGAGTCTTGAAAATCTGGAGTGTTCCCTTGAAGGTCCTTGTGCATTTGTTGGAGATGAAGGCTAATGTTTTAGGCCTTATTGAGATGTTTTGAGATTGTTATTTTTGTGTGACACTTTCCAACATATATGGGTATTTTGGTGTGATTTATATGAGTATGTAGATGTGTTTTATGTTTGGCATGACTGGTCTTAATGGTTTTATCTGACTTGTGGTCACTTATGGGGTGTGTCAAGTATAAAAGTGCATTGTGTGTGCTCATTTGAGTTAATTATGACGATGGGGATGTGAGTGAGCTAGAGAAGGAAGAAGAAGAGCTTAGAAGGGCCAAGGAAAAAGATGAGAAGAGGTGTGATGAGATAAGAAGAGTTGAATAGTAGGCATGTAAGGTCATTAGAACTAATCGGGAAGAGAAGGACCAGATTTGAGCGAGTTAGGAGAGAGCTTGTTTTGAAAGGGTTTGAAGAGTAGTAAGATAAATTTGTGTTAACAATCAGTTGTGGGAGAAACTTATCTTCTGTGATCATCCATTTCATGTGGTTGAGTTGGTGCTTAACCACCTTAGGGGGTTGTATCCTCCTTGTAGGATTTTTGTCATACTAAACTAGGGGTTGGTGTTCCTTGTGGGATTAGTGTCTCACTAAAAAATATTTCTTGATGTCTAATATTATTACGATTCCTTTGTTATTAGTAACATTAGAAGAGGTTTCAGTGGGTTTTCTTCCCCTTGAGGGTTTCCCACTTTATATCTAGTGTTCATGTGTACTCTCTCTTGTTTCATGTTCTTTTGAATGGATGTTACACACATTATAAGTTCATAACTATCTATGAATGTTTAATGGATTGTTTAAATGATAAATGTATGTAAGGACAAATGAATTAAAGGTTTTTAGATGATCGATTCACCCCCTCTCTCGGTCACCGTGATTCTAACAATTGGTATCAGAGAAAGGTCCTTGTGAAGTAAATTTAATCACTTGAAGGAGATTCTCTTAAAGCACATGTATGATAGATGGTCGAATCAATTTGAAGTAAATCCTCTAGTTAGAATGAGAGCATGCTCGAAACCCTTTGGGTTTAATATTTGACTGATCTGCTTTTGGTGTTTGCACTCCCATTTCTAAGTTTACACCTGATTTTAATGATGAGAAGTACCATGAAGAAGAAAAATTAGGTCTTTATGTTGATCTTGAAGGGGTTTCCTTGAAGGTGAAGAAAAATATGATGTTGATGACCTAGGAGAAGAGCTTAAAAATGTTCTAGATGTGTTTGAACCTCTCAATTCAAAGTATGAAATAAATGTGTGTCTTGAAGACCTAACCATGGAAATAAGCTATGAAGAAACCAAATTAGATCAAGAAGTTAAGATGTTTAATCATGAGGATCAACTTAGTATGGATGAAGTATGGAAAGATAATGTGTCAAAGAGTGATGAAACTATGAGTGAAAGGTTGTTTGTAGATCCTGAGACAATATGTTACTAGTAATAGGTCAAGGACTTCTTGGCATTGTCAAAAGGTCATTTGGTTGATTGTCCTCCTCTCTTTCAAGCAAGGCATGTAAGTTCCCTATATGGATATTCATTCTTTTTCAAGAAAATTGGACATAGGACTACGATAAGTGTAATAAGATGTCTTAGTGGCTCTATGTACATGATTTAGAGAGCAATGGTGTGAATAAGTT
Source organism: Taxus wallichiana var. yunnanensis (assembly GCA_018340775.1). Classification (NCBI taxonomy): domain Eukaryota; kingdom Viridiplantae; phylum Streptophyta; class Pinopsida; order Cupressales; family Taxaceae; genus Taxus; species Taxus wallichiana. The sequence continues at coordinate 474,307,053 of CM031239.1, read as the reverse complement.
AAGATAGGTTTACAAAGTTTGAATGAAGGATAAAATTATTGAGAATTGAGTATGAAGACTCCTCAAGAAAGTGCTCGAGGTATCAATAAAAGTGACAAGAAGATATTTATTGAAGACCTCATATGATCTTTAGCTATTAGAAGTTGTGTTTTGAACTATGAATTTAGGTCATTATCGGGTAGGTAATTAGGTGACTACAATATGTCTCTAGAAAGCATTATCCTAGAAGGTGTTGGGTTTTAAGGACTAAGAAAAAATAGTGTGCAATATTAAGGTCCTGGAGTTATTGTGCCAAAGAGAACAAGGTTGAGTTTTCTCAAGGAGGTTCCTATTATCATTGGTCCATCAAAGGTCTATGGAGTGCATCTCATGTTCTCCTTCTAGTATGACTACAAAATATGATAAGAGTTCAATCATATCAAGGTCCATAAAAGTGTTTCAATTATTATCTAGATTATAAGAGGTATGTTTGGCTCTTGTCTAGCCAAGTTATAAAATGTGTGTGTATATTCTAAGTTTGTGCATCTACTTGAAAGATTTCCTGAGATCATTTCTCCATATCATTCTTAAGTCTCGTGTCAATGCTCCTTAAGGTCTCAGTATTAAAGTGTCGAAGCCTTAAAGTAATAGGGATTTTGTGTTATGGCTGGAAAAATGTCAAAGGTCTATGTTGATATTGGTTGTGATAGTCATGGTTTAGTACATGTCAAGAGGAAATGGTTTCATCATGTGCACTATAAAAGTCATAGTATAACCTACGTGTTTCAAGTCCTGTCGGGGTGCTTTGAGTTATGAATGTGTGTCTAAGAAGTTCTCTCCAAGGTTGAAGACAATAATGTACATAGTGAGACCTTACAATATGTAGATGTTAATAGTATTACAATTTTATCTCAAGAAGGTTTCAAGGAGCTATGTAAAAGAACATCCTCTATTTTGAGGTCTGAGTTATTACAAGTGTGGTCTTGGCTGGTTATTCATGATTTAATCTTACATCATGGGCATGTGGTTGAGGTATTGTAAGCCATGAATAAGGTAATAAGAAGTCTTTATGTTTCATTAAGCATGTGTAAAGCAGATAACCAAGCATGTCTCCGGGATGTAATGTAATTTTTCAATTTAGAATGTAGGTAGAGTTCTTCAAGATGAAACAAGCATAGGTAAAGCATGTGAAGATGTATCTTCAAAATACTCGTGGTATGTAGGACACGGTCCTTTATGACATTGACAAAGATGGAGTTTTGATAAGGCATTAAGTAGATAGTATTGAGAATGCACTGTCTCAAGGGGAGTTAGGTCTCATGTGATCAAGTTGAAGGTATGCTTTGTTCTTATGTACTTGATATTATTAGTATGAGATTTCACTTGAAGAAGTAAGTTTTGAGAAGACCAAGATTTGTGAATGGTGTTAAGAAGTGCCAAAATAACTTGAATGTAAAGTACTTATACTATCTATGCTCTAAAGTAGTCTTAGAATAAAAGTCGTGGGAAACATGAAAATGTGTTCAAGAATATGTGAATGAGATCACAAGATTGTGAAATCAATATTGTTTAGGTGTAGTCTATGAAGGATTTAGATATTGGTTTATTTGGCATGAAGATTGACTATGGTACGGTATGAAGAAGTATAATGTTCTCTCAATCCATTCAAGTACTATCCCGGGAACAATTTCATGTATTAGGACAAATGAAGAAGGATGACATTCATCATCAAATCCTTGAAGGTATGGGCTTGTTGTGTTTATTCATGAGCTCATTTTGTTCCAAATAATGTATCAAGTGTATGAAAGGTTCCTAGAGGTTTAAGGCGAGTGCATTGGAGTTAAAGTATGATTCTAAGATCTTATATAGGTTTGTATAAGATTGTTACATTAGGGCATGATGGCTCGAGAATGAGAAGTGCAAGAACAATATTCTTTTAGTTCAAAAGGAGGACTCTATTTTGTTTATTGTGTAACATTGAATGCTTCAAATATGCTCCTAGAAGTGTTTGAGAAATAGATGAAGATATCACATGGATAAGACAAGTGATATCAAGACGCAGGTTTTGAAGGCGTATTAAAAATGAAAAGTTTGTTTGAGATGATGATTGTTGCAGGTCTATATGAAGATCAAAATAAATATGAGAATATCCTGAAGAATTATTTTAGGGTCATGTGGTGTTTGAAAAGACTCATCTTCAAGACATGTGTTCAGTATGAGACCATATGTTTGCTTTGACATTAACATATGATGGTTTGATGTTAGGGGAGTTCTTAGAAAGTATTTCACATGTATTGTTTACTCTATTACATTGAGAAAATTGGCAAATTCGGTTTAAAGAATTGCTTTAGTATCCATTGTCCTACATGATCTTAAGCTAGAGTTTGAAGGAAAAACTTGTATTTTTGTCATAATTTTCAATGGTAATGGTATAAAAGGTGATGTATAGTAGGGTTGAAGCCAAAGTATGTTGTATCAGTTCAAGGGGAGATATTTTTCATGATCATTTCAAGTCCATGGATCTTTATTGATGTTGTTGAAGTCAACAAAACAAGGTACAATACGAGGGGGAGTTAGTGAAGCAAGTAAGCCAGTTTTGTATTGTTGTTATTATGTTTTATCATTATGTTTTCATGTTGAGTTGTCATTATTCCTTTGTAATAGATGTCAAAGGGGGAGTAGGCTCATAAACATGAAAAATGGAGTCTTGTAGGTGTTTGGTCTTATGGTTTTCATCAATTTTTCTGAAGGTGGTTACCATCAATGATAAAAGGGGAGATTGTTGGTCATTATGTCTATGATGTTGTCATTGATGTCAAAGGTAATTGATGGAAAAGGGAGGCTAGGTGTCGAAGGGTCTCCATGAGGTGTCAATCAAGGTCAAGCTTGAAGGTTGATTGGTAGTGTCTGGTTTTGGTGAAGTTCTATGGTGTCTTAGAGCATGGTCTAGTAGGCATGGTCATAGTATGAGCTCTTTAAAGGTTGTATGTGACATGTATGAGGTCAAACATGGTTAGTATGATGTGGAAAAGGTGTATAAGTGTCTGTAAGAGGTCATCATGGTCAGATCATGTGAATTCATGGTGAGTCATGTCATTTTAGGTCTATTTCTAGTCCTAGTGCATGGTAGGAGTATTATGCCACTACATATGAAGTGTGGAAGGCATCCCATGTCAGTATTCAAAGGTATAATGCATGTATAAGGTCCATTAAAGCAAGTTTCTTGAGAAAAAGGGTAGAAAGGCAAGGTAAGTATTAGTGTGTGGAGAGTTTCAAAGACATTTGACCATGGATGAGACTTAGGATAGTTAGAGGAGGTTGTTATGATGCTTTAGGTCAATGAAGTAAAGGATTTGTAAGAAAATGAGTTTTTAGCAAAATTGAGTTCTTATGAGTGCAAAAACTAGCACGATTGGTAACTTCATATGATCACTCACTTACACACACTTTTCATGGGACCTTATGGCTTTTAGGGATTATTTTTTCATTAAGATAAGAGTTTTTACAAAAATAATGGATTGATTTGATCGTTAAACTTTTATGAATAATCATTAACAAGGTAAAGTGGTTTTAAACCCTAGTTCCTCATAAGAGAGTGATATAGAAGATTTGATTGGTATGGTATCCAAATGAAGTGTAAAGGAAAATGTGATGAATCATAGTTGTAGAGGACTCTTCAGGGCTCATTTTGGTGGTGGTTTCATGTTCCAAGCTGTTTCGGGAAGGCATTAAAAACCCTAATTTTGTGGAGATTTGTAGTTTCAGGGTTGAGATGGAAGCTTCAAGATGAGAAGTGAATTTTTCATAATCCTTGGGAGATGATCTAAGTGGAAAAATAAATTTCTAGGTAGGTATAGTGGAAAAAATTGAAGATAGAAGTCCTCCAACTCACCCTACCACTTTTGGCCTTAAGGGCTAAAACCTAGTGATGGAGGTTTGAGTTGATCTAAGTTGTTTTGCATGATGAAGCATGGTTATTTGGTATTGGTTATATTGTAGACATATGACATGTTGTGTTTGAGCTCTTGGAATGATATGATGAGGTGGTTTTAGTTGAAGACCTATTGGCCTAATTAGCCCTATTAGGCCTCTCAAGAAGGCTTGTTGGAACATGTGTGCTAGTGTGTATTCTTCCATGTGACCTATGCATATTAGTACTTAAAGGAGTTACTCAGATCCCTAGTGATGTGTTCCAAGTGTTAGTTGAGACTGGAATTGACGATGGAGATGTTTGAAGCATTTTCCCTCAAGGGTGATTCTTGACTCTTGAAATTTTGAATCTGAATGAGCGGTTTGAGAGATTGGTCTATTTGGATGCCTTAAGCTCTGATTTAGAGGATGGTGTAAGTTGTTTCAGAAATTAGATTTAGATAAATTTCAAATTGTATGATTTTTATGCCTTGATTAAGTTTTTAGAGGTGTGAACCATCTTAGTTTTGATTACCTAGTTTTGAGATCTTGAAGCCAATTTGAGCAGTGTTAGAGAATGAGCCATTTGGGGTCTTGTGCCATGAGCTGAAGGTTCTAATGTGTCTTATGAGTTTATTTGTGTTATGGTGATGAGTGTTAGTACTCTAAGTAATTCAATTTTGGAAGATGATTTTTAGGTGCTTAAGACCTTTATGAAGGTGTTTACTTCTTGGCGTGTTTCATGATGATGGTGAAGGTTTCAAAGGTTCTTGAGCTGTTTGGTGGTGCTGAGATTGGATTGTGTGAAGATGTTGGAGTCTTGACAAAGCTGGAGTGTGCCCTTGAATTTCTTTGTGCATTTTTGGAGATGAAGGATAATGTATTAGGCCTTGTTGAGATGTCTTAACCTTGTTCTTGTTGGTGTGACCCTTACCGATCTATATGGGTCTTTTGGTGTGATTTATATGAGTATGTAGATGTGTTTTATGTTTTGCATGATTGACATTAATGGTATTAGTTGACGTGTGGTCACTTATGGTGTGTGTTAAGTATAAAAGTGCATTGTGTGTGTTCATTTGAATTAGTTGTGATGATGGGGATGCGAGCAAGCTAGAGAAGAAGGAACAAGAGCTTAGAAGGGTCAAGGATAAAGATGAGAAGAGGTGTGATGAGATGAGAAGAGTTGAAGAGTAGACATGTAAGGTCATTAGACCTAATCAAAAATAGAATGATAAAATTTGAGCGTGTTAGGAGAGAGCTTAGTTTGAGAGGGTTTGAAGAGTAGTAAGTTGAATTTGTGATCACAATCAGTTGTGGGAGTAACATATCTTATGTTATCATCCATTTCAGGTGGTTAAGTTTGTGCTTGATCACCTTAGGGATTCGTAGCTTCTTTGTAGGATTGTTTCCCTACTAAACTAGGATTTGGTGCTCTTTGTGGGATTGGTGTCTCATTAAACAAATCTTGCTTGATGTGTAATAGTATTGCAAGTCCTTTGTTATGAGTAACATTAACAGAGGTTTCAGTGGGTTTTCTTCCCCTTTAGGGTTTCCCACTTTATATCTAGTGTTCATGTGTACTATCTCTTATTTCATGTTCTTTTGAATGGATGTTGTACACATAATAAGTTCATAATTGGCTATGGATGTTGAATGGATGGTTTGAATGATAAGTGTATGTAATGGAAAATGAAATAAAGGTTTTTGCATGACTAATTCACCCCCCTCTTAGTCACTATGCTTCTAACACCATCTAAGGTGTACACCATACCCCAGTTAGGAAACCTCTAGTGCCCCTCTCACTTGCCCACTTCCCTGTCTGTACCCTTGTCTACCTTGGAATTACTATCCACAGGTTAAATGTCAGGGTGATTGAAATTCACTCCAAAATTCACTTGTAAATTTTTTTTTCCCCAAAATAATAATGTCTTCTCTTTTGATTTCATATGTTTCTTTTTATAATATTCCCATGGTAGTTATGAACCAACACAACGGTCCCAAATTTTTCATTTTAATTAATCTTATTTTATTCACATACTTAGGTTATTCACTCCCACATTTATTTTTCAATAGTTTATTATGGTACCTTTGTTATAAATAATCTCAATTCAAAATTTTATTATATAATAATTCAACAAGCCTTTAATGATTAAATCTTTGGTGATTTAGTCACATAACACACAAATCATGTGTACTTATAAAATAATGTTAGAACACGGCCAAAACGTCTATTTTTGCATCTTGTTCTTAAAGCTGCTTATGGAATAACCTAGAAATCGGTCAAGTGACATTTAAACAACACAAAGAACATGAAAATAATGTTATATTTGTAAAATATGATCAAAATAATGTTGGAGTCCCACCGGGCGTGCCAGAATGTATACAAGAGAAAATGCAAACAAAGAAACAAACAAATAATAAATGAAGTGAAAACTTTTCTCAAACAATTTCCTTATAACCTCATATTAGACCAACTAAAGAGTGGGGTCGAGTGATACTCTTGTTGGATCCGGATGAGAGATTGATTCCTTTTGATTTATGGATGCTCTAAGATATTCCAAATGGAAGTGAAGCCAAACCATGAGAAATGATGGATGATTGATACTTGATTGATTGGATGAATGAATTGGTAAGTGATTGAGTGAGTGATCAATTGGAGAACATAATGATATGTAAAATTTATTTCCAATCTGAGGTTGAAAGGAGCTTGTTTGAGAAAGGTTTTCACTTCATTTGTTGTTTCTTTCTTTTATTCTTTCTTTGTGTTTTCTCTTGTATACAATGAAAATTTGTCTTAGCAAGGGAACATGGTCAAACTTGGCATTACATAAGGAAAAATTACCAAATTTTATCATCTATGTGATGTTATTCTTTTTTTACATATTTGTACCATTTGTTTTAATTTGTAATTCTATTTCACCTATTTTTTTGATGATTAGTGTTGTATTTTTATGTATTATTAATAGAAATGTGTTTTTATATAAAAAAGTTGAGTAATATATTAAACATTTAATCTAAATTTTAAATAATTGTGTATCGAGGTGGAGAAGACCTACCTTGAAATTTGAAATTATTTTTAAATGATGTTTATTTGGTGTTGGATCATTTCTTTTCCATTTTCTAGCATTATAGGTAGGTACCCATATTTCGCAATCACAATAATTACATGATACATATTATTCAAAATAAAGAGATCTATATATAATCTTGCACTCTCTTTTCTTTCTCCTACAATCTCTCTCTCATCCCTCTTCTTATTCAACATACACCTATTCTAGTGAGTTGTGTAGACACCTAAATTTTATAGCTTATCATTTGGTAATGACAAGTTTGGATTTGTCTTTATATTATGACTTGTGCATGTATCCTAAGCCCAATAGATATTTCTAACTCCTACATGACTTTATTTACTCTACACATTGATTTGTATTCATATACTTAGTTATATTTATCTAAAGTAGTGTATCACTCCCGACATTTTCCCTAAAATCTTAATCATTCATCATGAATTATTTTTCTAAAAGCTGTGTGGACTAGGATAAGACCATATTATAGTATCGGTCGACCCTTACGGTCTATTTCCCACTCTCCAATGGCTCTTTTCCTAATTTTATATCTTTCTTTTGGTCATTTCTTATCCTATAGTCATCCTTAATGTGACATCTAACCTATGAAAGCCTATATAAGCAAGTCTAATGCACTTAATAAATCACCTATCCTTCTCAATCTAAAATCCCTCAACGCTCTCCTAAATCTTGCTAAAATAGTATCACTTCCTTGAGAACAACTACTAATCAAGTATGAAGCACTCAAACTACGTTCAAGAGTCTGGATTCTACAAGCCTCCACAAGTCCCAGAGTCAATTTATAGAAAGATAAAGTCAATAAAAAGTGTTGTCAAAGTTTCTAAAAGTCAAAGGGAATCAAACTAGCATAAAAGTAAAGCAAACTATATCATAATCATGAAGGGTATATTCTACGTATTTCATAGTAATTCCCATCATCATTGTGTCAAGAGACATGAGGTTGTGATAGGGGTTGGATTAGATTTTCACACATAATTGCACTTACACTAGGAGAAGTACATGAAGTTTGGGCTTGCCTTTAAGGGGATGTAGTGCAGCACTTGTATCGGTTCAAGAAAGCGATGACCACCATGGTCAATCCAACACCACCACACATTAATTTGTAATTTTTATATAATCGTGTTCATGAATTGGTAATCCAAGTATTTATGGTTTTATTCATTGCAAGTCACTACAAGAAAGTGTAACATAATTACGAACCACGATAGTAAACAATGAAGCATATTTATAGGCCATTGATAACCACCAAAACTTGTAGAGATCCATAATATATATGTCCAAAATTATACATCTCAAAACCAATTTGTACTATAACCCAATATAAGTTGTACAATCTTGTACCCCTTTGTAGGTTTCGATCATAATTCTAGAATTGAAGCACTTCCATATCTTCACCACTCTACACATCTAGATCCTCTTTGTTCCTCTTTGTTCATCCAAATACTCTCCCTTTATTTCTACCTTTTCTATCTCACTCATTATTTTAAATGTTATATTCTATTTTATACATTAATGTTTATTAATTAATTCATAATATACAATATGTAAAACCCTTATACATTTTAATAAATAAGGCTATATCTCCAAACCCTTATTTATATACTTGGGGTGTAAATAAGTTGTTATTAACAACTCGTGTACAAACAAACTCACATTAGAGAATTTATAAGCTAATATTATCATTATGTAATGTACTAAAAGTTATTTCTAACAACTACAATGACAATGCCATCAACCCCATAATAAATAGTTAGTTAAAACATGATAACAAAATAAACATTTATGTAATTTGTTTAGGGTTCAATACTAAAATATTGTGTTGACAACGAAATGAGGGATTGCAGATTCACTATTGCTACAAGTGGGAAGACAACCAAAAGTAGTGGGATATTCATAAGGAGTGCTTTTGGAGAGTAATGAGTGTGCCATATAAGAAAGAGACCAACCACAAAGAGCATGATATGCCCATCTTGTCAAACAAGCACATTTCAAGCTTAAGGTCTATATACATCACTCCCATCATGTGTAGATACTCTTATGCCACCACAATTTATGTTACATAAAACATGAAACTATGAAATAAATTCCTTGTTGGCATCCTTTAGGAAAATGGTCTCATCTATGATATGTTGCATTCAAAGCCTATACAATAAAGAAGAAGTAACAAGGAAAAATATTGTGTAAATAAATTTTGTTATTTGATTCAAGGTATGAAAGTTGTACCTAATATATTCCTTTTGATGTAATGAAACGCAAACTAGAATATAATGTGGATATTATTTTGTGACCTACCGATTTTATGGAACATTATCATATTTTTATTTATTTAAATGACTAACCCTAAAGGTTTGAGGAAGTAGCTCTAGACAAGGATGTAATAGAGGATTTTTCCAAAGTTTGTTTGGTTTGATCCCTCCCAAGATCGATAAAGGGGCACACAACACATCTTCTTTCTATAGTCGATAGAAAAGTTTCATTTCCTAATCTTGTTCTTTACATTTTAACCCAACTATTAAGCTAGTAGTCTTTTGGTTGATTTGAATATATGATTAATGATATTTTGTGTCTCAATGAAAGATTACACATGGTTATGAGAAATACTCAAACCCGAGTTTAGTGTGTTTGATTATCAACATCAAATAAGGTGTATTAGAATTAGGAATGAAATTCATGACTTTTGTATTGGTATATACTTTATTTAGAGTTCGTCGGTGAATTGTTTGACAAAATGTCTATATGATAAACTCTTTTTCTTCCAATTTATCATTTACTATGATGACGTGTAGATATGATATTTTTATTGAAGTTAGGAAATTCACTTATTTTAAAACAATCATCAAATATATTTATTTGAAAATGTCGTAAGTCTAGATATATTAAGTTTTGTGTGACATATGTTTTTAAAAATATAACTCGAAACACACATGAATTTTTGTTGTTGTGAATAAATATGTGCATCTTGCATGATTGGAATGAAAAAAGAAAACATTTAATTTTCTCTTATATAAAATGGGCTTCCTTTTTGTATTGTTTATGTATAAAAAGACATTGAAATGCATTTGAATTTTATTTCTTATATGATATATATTTTTGTGGGGAACAGAAAGGCATTTTCTTTTCTTTGTCTTTGAGTAAAAATGTTGCATTGAAGATTAATATGGATTTGATTTCATTACAACCTTCAACAATATTTTATGGGTAAAAAATATTGTTTTTGCTTATTGGTCTAGAATAAAAATCTACGAAGGTAGACTCTGTAATTTTTGGAAATTTGAATTGATTTACAAAGTAAACTTCATATAATTTGTTTCTATTCCTCCATACTCAAATGTGTTGAATTATTATATGATTGTAGAATTTATTTCTACTTAATAGGATGATTGTAAAATATGAATAACGAAGAGAAAATATTTCTATTGAATAAAATTCTTGTTGGCGAAATAATTTTTGTAGGACAAATTAGTGATTTTTGTCAATGCTTCGGGGCTAGGCCCCTCATTCTTGGGTATGGGGAGGATCCCATTTATTAAATTCAAGAAATAAATAAAAATTTTGGTGACAAGTTAGGGCCAGGGATCACACAATAGTACTCCACTAAACCTATGTCAAAGTGCTTATATAGTGTACAAGGGAGGAATTTTCTTGGAGAGAGGTGAAGAGAAGAAGAATAAATAGAGATAGAGGGTTAATGTTGTGAGAAAACTTATAGATTTCACACACATAAACTAGAGTAGGTCCATACTAAATAGTAAGAAGAACAATAGTGTAAGCAATAACAAGACTAAAAATCATAGACATAAAGTTACACAAATTCATTAATCAAAGACACAAATTTCTTTCTTGGTTGTACAAGATTACAATGCTTGCAAAGTTGGGAAGTAGAGGGTGTAGAAAAACATATACAATGAGATAGAAGAATGTAGCTTTTGATTGCAGTAGTAGGGAAAAAAAATCCAACCCTATGAAATGGAGGGGTCATCCTAATTTATAGCTTTACAATTATGTCTCTTTCAAGGCCCCCATGTGACTTTTCATCTCACCACCTCTTGTGACCTTTTAGATTCCCTAGGAATGAAATTAAGTCCTTTCCTTATTTTCGAAAAGAACTTTTACAATGAAAAAATAGGTCCACTTAAGTGAATAAGACGAAAGAGCCAAAAAGTACATTCTTAATGAAGAAATAGAATGTAGAGAGTAGGAGAGAGAATAAGAGAGAAGTGAAATCTGGAGACAACGAAGCTTCTATTGATGAAGAGCCTTATTTTGATGGAGCTTGAGAGAATAATCTGAGAAGGAATTCTTGTTACTAACCTATTCTCTTTGTATTGAAATATTGTGATTGCAACCTTCACACTTTAAAGCCTTGATCAAGTGTTCAAAAACACCAACACTAGATATGCACTATTGTGAACTTGAGATCACTACTCGAATCACTTAAACATGATGACCCCCTTTTGTGAATGTTAGGATGAACTAAAACACACAGTCTTAGAAATCATTTACCTTCAAGCTTGCTATATGGAATTCACCTCGAGACTAAGCTTTTGAGAGTCTATGTCGGGATGAGGGGTGGAATAATCATTAATCAACTTTATTAAATGTTAGGTTAACATACATTTATAAATGGAAATATAAATGTGCACACCATAGTAAAAGTAAATAAAAACATAAAAAAAAATACACAGTAACATCGTATATAACACGGAAAACCCCTAAATGGGTAAAAACCACGTAGAATAAATCCACTAATTTAGAAACTTTTTACATAACCAATCTAGCAACTCCTTGCTCACTTTTATTCCATGTTTTTATCAAGATCACTGAATCACTTGATATTTCCGAATATGACCTATGGTCATATTTAAATAACTGAAGGGTTATGACCTTCTTAAGTGACGAGGCACACCCTGATTTAATTTGTTAGTTAATTAAATTAACCAACCACCTAATATAAATTTTATATTTAAATAAAAATAATAGAGCTTATTCTATATTATTTAAATATAAACTAAATATTATGATACACTTAATACTATAGTTATAACACTCCCCCTTAATACTAAGTGGGAATCCATATGCCAACATCACCTATTTGTATAATAGGATTTGCAAATCCATAAACCCTAAAGGTTTAGGCTAGCACATGTATTTGTGAGACTAAATCTCACTATTTCTCATGGAAATATTCTTATACCGCATCTCTAGTATCCTTTTATAACACAATGACCTCCTTTACAAATATATGCACAATAGACTGTATTTTTCTGTAAATTCTATCAACTTACTTGTAAACTCTACCCATTTACATAGATCATATAAGATCTTTTTACAATGTTTTAAAACCGGAATAGAAGTATAGAGGATGATTCAACAACCGGTCGACCATTAGGAGGTGACATTGCATGCACACTCCCCCTCAATGAAAACTTTGAAAGGCCAAACATTGCACACACTTGCAATATTTTACAACACACAATGGATCGTAAACATAACTACAATCTTGATCTTCAAATAAGCGAACTGGAGATCTTTATCACCGCAGAGAACCTTCTCTCGGATAACATGCATATGAACTTCAATATGCTTCATTATCTGATGTTGAACTAGATTCTTTAATAAGAGTAATATAACTCTCTGGCCACGACATCGAAGAGAAATAATTCCTTCAACTTCCATGCGTGTCTCTTAGCGGCCGCTTCAGCCGTATGGCTTCTTTCTTTGCTTCCATTGTAGTTCTCTACCTCAATAGAAGAAATAAAGACCGTTGATTGCTTTTTTCTTCCAAGTAATGGTTTCGCACCAAAAACACTTGAACAAATATCTAGTATGTTTAATATCTAACACAACATCAAGTATGGTTAGAGTCATAATATCCATATATGCATCATAATAAGCATAATATAAATCATTATTCATTTCACTTTTAACCAATTATAAATGTTAAACACAAGTTGTAAAACAACTAAAATAATAATATGCTTCACAACTAACCATGTTAGAATATGTTAAAAAAAAAAACATATTACTCTTGTAAAATATGTATTAGATGTAATCAGTATTGGACGTCTCCAATAAAAATGCAAGGGCATCCCTAAGTGTCATTGGATATGCATATAATAATATTTTAGTAATCACATTGTAAGAGATGTTTTATCAAAAATATATATATTTCCATGATATTATTCTAAGCCTTAATAAATGAGATAAGACTTAACAGATAATGTTTCTAAATGAGATAATCAAATCATTCAAGAATAATCATAGTATTCATTGAAAACATATTCCACCAATCGTGGACAATTCTCATGGAGTTTACTTGAAAAAATGACATGTAAGCACGCTTCAATACATTTCATAGGAGGTAAATTTTAGACATGTCATATATGATCGTTTTTCATGCCAAAAATGAACACGGTTCTATTTTTTGAATAAAGTATATAAAAAATGAGCTAAAATTTTAAAACACATATAATCCATCTTGTGTATGTTTTCAGTTGTAGCTACTTCTTGTTCAATCTTACTAACCCATCTCGAGTAAATTATGAAAGAAATTTTTTTTTTTTTTTCAACAAGTAAAATAAAAGATATACCTTTCATTAGAAGTAATAAAAGTAGTTTATAACGCAGAGTCGATATACCTCCATCATCCAGGAACAAAACCCTTTTCACGAAGGCTACCACCTGCTACTTCTGGCGTCCTCATGCTAGCTCGATACCAGATCCCTCTAGTCGGATCGGGGCCCCTCCTCTCTAGGGCTCTGTCTCCCAAGCCCCCCAAATATTGGAATAAAATAGTGGAGGGTTCCACCTCTGTCCCTCATTTAGAAAGGCTCTCTCCAACTTTGATGGATGGGACCTTCTCCCTTCGAATCCCCTCCCACATCACTGAGGCTATTGCTGCCTCCCGGGATCTATCTCTTGTGGGAAAGCTAATGGGTCCCAGACCCCCATTGGAGGATATTAAAAATGGGCCCGATTGAAATGGAATCCTTGTGGGGTGCTTGAAATAGTAGTGATGCCTAACGTGATTCATTATTTTTTCCTTCAGCATGAAAGAAGACTTCGCGTGAGCTCTCTTGGGTGGTCCTTGGTTCTTTGGCAGAAGAGGCTTCTACCTCAGGAAATGGTCCCTGGGTTTCAACCCACTCACTGAAACCATGACCAGGCTCCAATATGGGTTCGCCTCCCTGGACTCCCCCTAGAGTTCTGGCATCCGACAGTTATAGAAGGTATTGCTCTCACTATGGGTTCTTTAATAGCTATTGATCAAGCCACTAAGGAAAAAACTAGATTCATCCATGCCCATTTCTGTGTTAACGCTGATGTCAGTTATCCTCTCCCAAAAGAGATAGAGCTCCTATCTGATTTTGGGACTTGGAAGCAAAATATTAACTATGAATATATCCCTTAAGCCTACTCCTTCTGTAAAAGCATTGGACACAGAGCTGCGGATGCCCATCTAAGCCTCAACCTAATCCCAAAACCCAAATAACATCCCCCAAAAAGAAAATATTTGTCCCAAAGTCGTCCTCTAAAGAGGCTCCGACCATCACTACTTCCAACCCCTTTGCTCTCCTAGAAGAAGGTGAGATAAACACCAACCCTGATAAGGCTTCCCCATCTGGTCCCCATCCTCTACCCATCACATCTTCCATCCTCACTAAGATCCCCATTGCTCATCCTCCCCCCTCCTTGGAGGCTCCCCCCTCTGTGGCTGCTCCCTCCTCACCTTCTCCGCTTTCGCCTTCCCCTTCCTCCTTTCTCCAGCTCTCCCTCCCACCTCTTTCCATCCTTTCCTCTGACCCCCCATTGGGCTCACCCCCTGGGCCCTCCCTTCCCTCCCCCTCGGCTCTGTGCTCTCCCCTTCCGCTCATTCCTCTGATGACAATTTTAATCCACGTTGGACCCGTAGCTGCAGCAAGAAACCTGATATTGGAACAGAGAAAGCAAGGGGGCGCATTCCGAGCTAGTGTCAAGCTCCAACAAGAAGCAACCCTTAATGTAGCTCAAGGAACATAGAGTACCATCCCCATGGTGGTGGGGAGCAAACCCAAATCTAAGAAATGAAGATCATCTCATGGAATATAAGAGGCCTCAACTCCCTTCAAAAATAGAGGGTCATCAAGGATATGAAGTTCCAGAACTCTCCTGACATCATAATGCTGTAGGAAACAAAACTCAAAAAAGATGATAGCCTCTTGAAAATTTGGCCTACTGCTTCCTTTGTTTCTCAACCCTCGGTAGGGAATTCGGGAGGATTATGCACCCTCTGGGACCCCAGAAATCATAAAGGTAGTTGTCTCTTTAAACATCCCAACTTCTTATGCATTCTCTTCTAAGAAGTTGGCTCTGGATTCCCCTTGGATTGCCATCAATGTTTATGCTCCAAATTTGGAGTCTTAGAGCAGAAAACTCGGAAGGATATTTCAAATTTTATTAGCACTTGCAGAAATCTCCCCATCCTAATAATGGGAGATTTTAATTGCTCCCTCTATCCTTTCGAAAAATAAGGGGACACCCCTGCTTCTCCCTGCCAAAGCATGAAAGCACCTTTGGCTGAATTTATTCGGGAGAACTCCCTTCTTGATATGGATCTTCATGGTGCTTCCTTCACTTGGTCCAACCATGCAGATTGGGCAGGAACCATATTCAAAGAAGACTTGATAGAGCTCTAGGTTCTCTGGACTGGATCTCTCTCTATCCGGACTTTTACCTCAGTTCCCTACCTTGTCTTTGCTTCTGACCACAACCCACTTCTACTCTGTGCAAACAATAATTTGAATATCAAGAATCCCCCTTTCAAGTTCGAGCTTTCCTGGCTCAAAAATAACCACCTGACCCCTCTCATCAAAAGCTGGTGGGACATCAATGTCAATGGCTCTGACATGTTTAAGTTCTCCACTAAACTCAAGGAAATAAAAAACATCTCAAAATTTGGAAGACCACGGTTTTCGGCAGCATCAAACTTCATAAGCAAAAAGTTGTCACAGGAAATTGCTAAAGTCTCAGTGACAAATGGAAACAGATGGAAGATTGGATCATCTTCATAAGCAAGAAAACTCCCTTCTTAGTGAATACCACAATACCCTTCAAGAAGAGGAGACCTATTGGAGGCAGAGATCTCGTGCACTCTGGCTCGAGAAGGGTGATCGTAACACCAAATTCTTCCACATCATAGCCTCCAAGCACAAAAGTAGAGACAAAATCAGAGAGCTGATGTCTACTTCTGGTAACTTACTAACCTCGATATTGACATCTCTAATGAATTAGTCTCCTTCTATTCTAACCTCCTTCAGGTTGAGCAACCCCCTTCTGAGCAAACGATGTCCAAAATGCTGCAACATATCCCTCATCTGGTGTCGGCTGAGATGAATAACAACTTAACCAGACCCTTTGCTATGGAGGAAATTCACAAAGCAGTCTTCACCATGAAGGGTGACAAAGCTTCGGGTCCGGATGGCTTCCCTACTACTTTCTTCCAAGTCTTCTGGGAGATCATCAAGCAGGACCTCTTCAAGGTTGTTAATGAATTCCAGACATGTAACGGCCTTCTCAAAGAATGGAACACCACTTTCATAGCCCTTGCTCCCAAAGTTTCTGGGCTCTAAGGTTGTCTCCAACTTCAGACCCATCAACCTATGCAACACTGCTTACAAAATCATCACTAAGATGCTAGCGTCTAGGCTTAAACCCCTAATGAATGCTCTCATCTCCCAGAACCAGAATGATTTTATTAGTGGGAACCTCATCCAAGGGGGTATCATCATGGTCCACGAAGCAATCCACTCTTCCCATCATTCGAAATCCTCTGGAATGATCCTCAAGCTAGATATGCAAAAATATTTTGACAGAGTCAGCTAGACCTTCCTGATCAGGGTGCTGGAAAGTTATGGGTTTGATAAAAGATGGTGTAGTTGGATATATTCCGTATTGCGACTCCCTGCTTCTCGATTCTCATAGATGGCATCCGGCGGTTTCTTCAAAAGCAGTAGAGGGATTAGGCAAGGTGACCCCCTGTCCCCCTTCCTCTTTATTCTTATGGCTGATACTCTCAGCAGAGCTCTAGAGGCTGCTAAATGCCAGTCTGTCATCTCGGGTATGAAAATCACCTCCAACATTCCTTCACCACCCATAGTCAATTTTCTGATGATACTCTTCTTTGAGTGCTTCCTCTATTATTGAAGCCCATGCACTCTTGGAAATTTTAACTCTCTATCAAGTTGCTTCTCAGCAAACCATCAATTTCAACAAGAGCAACATTTCCTTCATTAATTCCCCTCCCAGAACTAGAGGAAGATTGCTGATATTTTTGGATGCAAAATTGTGGATCTCCCCTCCTCCTACCTGGGCATCCCACTCTTCAAGGGTAAACAAACTAAAAATCTTTGGGATCCCATCATCAAAAGATACCAGAAAAAGCTTGCAGCCTAGAAAGGGGCTCTACTCAGCCAGGAAGGCAAACTCCAATTGGTCAAAGCCACTCCCGAGTTTGCCTATATACTTCATGTCTCTTCTCAAAATGCCTAACTCGGTGAAGACGGTGGTGGAGAGAATTCAAAAACACTTTCTGTGGTTAGGAGTGGAAGAGAAAAAGTGGATCCACCTTGTTTCCTGGAATGAAGTTTGTAAGCTGCCCTCTCTAGGGGGCCTTGGGATAAGATAGTTGGCTGACATGAATGTTGCCCTCCTTGCTAAAATGGGCTGGGAAGTCGTGAAAGGTAACTCTCACTGGGCTCAACTTCTTAGATCCAAGTATCTTGCTCCTAATGAGGATTTTCTTTCTTCTACCCCACCCCGTGGCTCGGCTATATGGAATTCTGTCATTAGCTCCCTTCCCCTTCTACGTGCTGGCACCAAATGGAGGTTAGGGAATGGAAGAATTATTGACTTCTGGTATGATCACTGGATTGGTGTTAAGTCGCTGGGACTTAACTCTGCCTGGGATCTTGTTAGAAGAACCCTCATCAATCGTCATGGTAGGAAAGTCTCTGGGTATTGGACTTTGGCAAACACCATCCCCTCCTGGAGCATCCCGGATTGGATGGGAATCAGGGAACATCAGAGTCAACTCTTGAAATTGCTAAGATTAGAGCTATCCTCTGTCTATATTCCTTTCTCCATGCCTGAGGATGACCTTATCTGGCCCCTCTCCCCCTCAGGGTCCTTCTCGGTTAAAGCTGCTTACCTCTCCATGCCGTGCTCCAGCTCTGGTCCTCCCCTCTGCAAAATCTGGCCCAAAGAATCTATTCCCAAAATAGGCTTCTTCTCCTGGCTCTCCTCCAAGAATGCCTTTCTTTCGGGAGAAAATCTGAAAAGAAGGGGCTTCTCCCTTCCCACTAGATGTGTGCTTTGTGCAAATGTTGTGGAATCCTCTTCCCATCTTTTGCTCCATTGCCCCTTCTCCCAAGCTATTTGGCATTGGTTTCTATCACGTATGGGCGTGCTCTGGACCTTTCCCGAGTCCATTCAAGACACCCTCAACCAATGGTGTTCCCCCTTCTCCCACCCTGCCCTTGCGCTGGCTTAGAAAATTCTCCTCCCCCACGGCCTATGGGGAATCCGGAAGGAAAGAAACAGAAGGATTTTCAAAGATCAGAGTATGGATCCCGATCGAGTGGCCAACCAAATCACTATATCCTTCCAGGATAATATCAACAATTATTTCTGGAACAAGTATTAGAAAAACTTTAGCTCTGTAACAAGGAGTGGAATCTACAGTTGGCGACTCTTCCTTTGGCTAAGGCCTCTGTTTGGCTTGCATGACTATGCATTGGCTTCCTCCCCCCCGGTTGGAGAAAACTAAACACTGATGGTGCCTCGAAAGGAAACCCTAGTCAATCTGGAGGGGGAGCCATTCTTCGTAATTCTTCGTGTGTCCCTACACTACTTGCCATAAATTTCAGCTATGGGACCAATCATCGTGTGGAAGCCCTAGCCATCCTCAAGGGTTTGGAGCTGACTCTCAAATTCGGTAATGATCCTCTTCTTGTGGAAAGCAACTCTCTCAACATCATAAATCTCCTGAATTCAGCTGACAATGGGAAATGGTCCATTCAGAATATTATTACGGATATCCATATCTTGCAATGGAACTTTCAACAGATCCAGTTTCAGCATATCCTTCGTGAAGGTAACAAAGCGGTAGATTGCTTAGCCAACATTGGTGTTCTCCTTGAAGATCAACAAAATTGGTTGAATAATTTCTCACCAACCTCCTTCAAATCACCTAGAATGACATTACTTCCTCATGTTAGCTTGTGGAGGGGGGGACGTCCTGGATGTCAACTTTGCCATTATTAAGCATCCAAAAGGCGGTGGTCATGATCCTCTAATTAATATGACTAGACCATTGGCAATTCAGAATTTGAAGGATGAGGTTTTTCACACTCGTGTAGATCTTTCCATGCGTTGTGCCATTCCTCCCCATAAAAACTTCACGTACTGACGGGAGTGTAATGATGATGAGGTGGACAGCTCCCATGCTCTGGGTGGGCTTTTTAAAGTCCCCCAGAGCCCCTTCCCTCACACTCATTTTCAAGAAAACAATAACATGGGAGGGTAGTGAAGTGTATCGAGCTCGCTTCTACAACGAGTGAAGGAGGATCTTTGAAGTCTAGAGCATCCTTTTAGAGAATGGCGTTACCACATTTCTTGAAAGGATGGCGGGCCATTCGGCCTTGGTCTCCTATGCTGCCATGGCCTCCTGGTCACATGGAAGGGTTCACATCGGCAACACCTCCTTCACTATTTCCACCAACGCCATTGTGGTGGCTACTGGTCTCCCTGCTTCTAGAGATGTCTATCACAAACGCTCTCTCCAAGTGGAGTGCAGGATTTCATCGCCCAGGGAGAGAAGCCAGTCAAGTATCTTTTGGGCTACACTCGAGACTCCCTGCCCCCTCCGTGGGATAGAATTGCGGAAGTTATCATGCGCTATTTCACCATTGATGGCCGCTACCACCTAGTCTTTGGTCCCCACTTCTTTATCCTTTCGCATCTTCGTTGGGAAAAGAAAAGAAATCTTGCCGCCTTTCTCTTTCAGTCCTTGGAGCATTCCGTCCATCTCACCCGTGAAGGGGAGGGTGCTTATCCTCCACTAGGGCTTGTTGTACTTATTTAAATTTGTTTCCTTTCTGCTAAATTTACCTATTTTCCCCCAAGTAGGGTTGTGCCGCCACTTTCCCACGTCATCCCCCACCCCTCTTCTGCCTCCCTCCCCTCATCCGGCCCGCCACCGCCACTTGCGCATCTCCTTGGATTCAGACTCGAGGTGGCCATCCTGGGCTCTTCTCTTGATGGTTTCACCCCTCGCTCCTCCTGCTTGCTCCACCCACCCTCTTGACCATTCGTGCCTTTTTCTGGAACCTGCTGGCACGGGGACCATTGTGTCCTCCCCTGTCTCCAGCCCTAACCCCCTCCTTGCTGAAGATATTCTGGGTCTTGCTAAACTTTACCCTGACTCCTCGGACTCGGAGCATTTGGAAAAGAATGACGATCAACTTGACGAAGACCCTTCCATCCAGAAAGATTATGCTAGTTCTAACTCTGCTGACAGTGAGCCCCCTGCTAACATTCTGAATTCTCCTTCGAACAAAGATGTCACTCCAGTTGAGCCTGCTGACGCTAGAAACCGAGGGATGACCGTAGGGTGGAATTGGTTTCCTCCATTTTGAACAAGCTGAAATGCTCCTTCTCGGTCCTTAAGGCCTGGGAGGCCTACACAGACTCCACCAGAACTACAACTGCCAAAGATTGTGTGGAGCTCCTCACTATCGCGGACCAGATTGTGATTTGGGCCCTAGGCCCAAAAATGTTGTGACTGAGCTGAAAAAGCTCATCTGATGTTTTATCTCTTTTGTTTTGTTGACTTTTCTCGCTGGCCTTTTTTTGGAATCTTTACGGGTATCTTCTATATGTAATTTTCACAGAAAAATCTAGCCTTTTGGGCTCTTTTGTAAAAGGTTGTGGGACCTTCTAAAACCCTCTTTTTACCCTATATTCCAAAAAAAAAAGTAGTTTATAAAGCTATTATATTAACACTATGATTATTCTCATTATCTTCATCCTAATTTTGCTTTGATTTCTTCCATTTTTTATTTTTGAAATTTAACTTGTTTTTCGATTTACAATCTTCTTTCTTATGTCCAAATTTCCCACAATTACGAAATTTTCCACCAAAGCTAATTCTTAGATTTCAGGTTTCTTATCTTTACTAGGAGTTTTAAAAGTTGATTTTTGATTCTTGTTAAACCTAGAAGATTTACCTTTCGATTTCTGAGTAAGAATTGAATGTGTGGCATTCTCTTTTGAATCAAAATTAGTCATAGTATACTCTTCTTGAACTAGGAGAGCACTAAGGGTTTACAAATTTGGAATGTCTTATTTTGTTTGATATTTAGAATTCAAAATTCAAATGAAATTTCTAAATTTCTCATGAATATTCAGCTGAATAATAAAATAAAGTAATTTATCCTAAATCAAATTACTTCCACATCCATCTAACCGTGACTTACTATTTTTGTTTTTTTTTCTAAATAATTAATTATTTTTTCATCTCCCTTCATAAGAGTTGTCATTAGTTCTAAAATAAGTTTAATGAATTTTGATAAATGTGTACCTTTGTGCATCGATTCCAATTGAGTCCAAGCCTCACTCGGACTTTCTTAGTTCTCGATATGAAGCATAAAATCATCATGTACACTTCACAAAATAATGGACATCGCTTCTTGTAATTTCTGTTGATATGTAGCGATGTTGTCAACAGATTGCTTGTCTTCTCGTTAGGAGCTCTCTCAACTCAATTCACAACCGCCTGTAATTTGCGAGCCATGAATTCTTCGCTTCAACCGAATCTTCCAAATGTTGTAGTTTTTCCTATTCAACATCGATATTTATCAATTGAAAATTATTAGACCCCATTTCGTGTAAAAAGAAATAATTAATAAATAAGGATTAAAATAAGAGTTTTAATAGAAGTCCCCTATCGTATTTTAATCCTCATAATCGAACATGATCAATTTATGCCAAAAAGGAGGTCCTGTTAATTGAATAATCTATACACGAATACATTAGAATGATATCAAAAATTAAATTGAAATGTAAGTGATTTTTTTAGTTTTCTAACAAAATGACGACGAAAAATTTGTCATCGTATTATAACATATATAAAAAATGATACTATTTTACTATTTTTTACAAAAATAATTTTTATAATTTGTTTATATTTTTGAACAAATAAAAAAATAATTCATATATACATTTTCGAAAAAGAAAAAATATTTATATAATTTTTTTGGAGATCTTGCTCCTTATTAGCTAGGATTTTCTATCAACTCAACCGAATTGGCTAACTAACTCGGTGACTTATCCACCAAGTTACTATTTCCATATAATATATTTAATTGCAAACCAAACCATATTAACCTCACGAGCCATATATATGCCAAATAAATTATGTATTACAAACCAGCCAAGCCATAATGATATCACGGTTGAGCTACACAACAAATAGAATCATGCACTCGCGCCGAGCCAATCACCGAGCTATGCCCGTAAGGGCTATAAGAAAAATGAGGTGGTGTGACCATAGTCACACCACCATTCTCCTACACATAGGATTTTAAAGCCTAAAAGACCCTGCTACCGTCCTAATGTAGGACTATAAATTGCGCAAGGAGAGAGAGGGCTCCCTGTGAGGAGGACCGAGGAGTGCAGGGTCCCACGGACATGTGGTGTACAATGAAGGCAACTGCGCATACCAATGTAGGAGGTGCCATTTGACACGTAGATAGGAAGGGGGTGGTTTCGAGGGGGCCACCCCTATATATATATGCCTTTTTTATATATAAATGTGGCATAGTTTTTATATGGTTTTAGATTATATGGAATTGGTTTATATAAACCATAGTTTTAGAGTTTTAGGTTTATATATATTTTTATAAAATATGAAGGATTTTATAAAAACTATATAAAGATTATAGTTTATATTAAACTATAGGTGCAAAAATTTACGGGGTCCATCCAGGACATGGAATAGGGTTTAGAATTCATAGTGAATGTAAAATATGTATATTACCAGGGGACGATAATTTTTACGACCGACCAACAAAAATCAAAAACCTATTTTCTCGATTCTCGTCTCCCCCTGTAAACTTGAGTTTTACTAAAATTTTTACTTTCCCTTTTTTATTTCTTGAATTTCCTACACACATTTATAAACTATATAAAATATTTAATAAAATCTATACATTTTACCTTAGTTTCCAGAGCCTGGGTATTTCCAGAACTTGAACTTTTCACGTGTGGTTGAAATCTCAAATGAATTTCCACCTGTGCACATACCATCCAATCCATCCATACGGAGAGGGAAGGGGGGGTTAAATATAATTTCAAACAACTTAACCACCTAACTTCCCAATTACAATCTTAGGACATTAGGATTAAATTAAATTATTAATCCCACTCTGGTACTGTTATCCATATTTTGCCCCGACAAAATATTGGATCAGCCATGACCTCGCATAAAGAATTAAAAAATCACATTCGAATCCTACAAACAGGTTGCAGGGAGACTCTACAATGGAAGTGGCAAGGCTGCAAAGGATCAAAATGACCCCGTGTAGGAGAATTTCAAAAAATGGCTGTTGAGTGAATTCGTGGTTTAAACCCATTAAGCAGACATGGCGGCTCGAAAATGAAATAGAAGGGTCGGGGAAGGAGGAGACAATGTCAAAGAAGCCAGAGGCTCAAAGAGAAAGAATGACAAAGGTTTGAAGTCTGGGCTCTTGACCAGTCAGAACGAGTCCAAAATCGACTAAGTATGAAGGAGACAGCAGACGCCAAGTGTCCAAACGACACATCTCCAAAGTCGAATCCAAAGAGGGAGGCTCGAACAAGCACCAGGCCCCCACATGTCCCAAGCCCAAAACAGAGGCAGAGTCAAAGCTAAAAGTCAAATGGTGGATAGGGTGGGCCTAAAAAGGCCGAGTATAGAAGCGCCGCGGAAGCCGCCACGCATCGGCTTGGCGCATCTCTAAGGGTAAATCCAAAAGTGGAGACTCAAATGAGTGTTAGCTCGCCATGTAGTCCAAGGTCCGAAAAGGTAAGAGGGAGGTTATTGAAAATTCCAAAGACCTATGGAGGCTTCCAAGTGTCAACCCGACACTCCTTCAAAGGCAAATCTTGATTGGGATTTTTAAGTGAGCGCGGAGCCTCCACACGTCTAGTCTCAAAAAAGGGACAGAGTCGGGTTGAATAGTTAATGCATGTGTGAGCGGTGGAGAGTACCAAGTGTCCAAACGGTGCTAGTTCAAGAGCAGAATTGAAGGGAGGTTTCCAAGCAAGCGTCAAGTCACCACGTGTCCCCGATCAAATATATGACCCCGCCGAGTAAAGGACTTAACCAAAAAAACATAAGGAAATTGAGAAGGTTGTGAAGGAAACCACGTGTCACCCCACGCCACTCTAAAAGTATGAAATAATGGCGAAGGTTCAAAGTCTTGGGCTCTCGAACAATCTAGAACGAGTCCAAAATAGACTAAGTATGAAGGAGACAACGGATGCTGCCAGGTGTCCAAATGGCGCATCTCCAAAGTCGAATCCAAAGAGGGAGTCTCGAACAAGCGTCGGGCCCCCACATGTCTCGGAGTCCAAAATAGAGGCAGAGTTAAAGCTAAAATTCAAATGGTGGACGGTGGTGGGCCTAAAAAAAGGCTAAGTATAGAAGCGTCGCCAGAAGCCGCCACGCATTAGCGTGGCGCATCTCTAAGGGTAAATCCAAAAGTGGAGACTCAAATGAGTGCCATCTCGCCATGTAGTCCAAGGTACAAAAAGGTAAGGGGGAGGTTATTGAAAATTCCAAAGACCTGCAGAGGTTCCAAGTGTCAACCTGACACTCCTTCAAAGGCAAATCTTGATCAGGCTTTTAAGTGAGCGTGGAACCTCCACACGTCTAGTCTTTAAAAAGGGACAGAGTCGGGTTGAATAGTCAATGCATTGTGACAAGCTGGTGGAGAGTGCCAAGTGTCCACCAAGCTAGTTCAAGAGTAGAATTGAAGGGAGGTTTCCAAGCAAGCGTTAGGCCACCGCATGTCCCGGCCGATATATGACCTTACCGAGTAAAGGACTTAACCAAAAAAAAAAAGGAAATTGAGCAGGTTGCGAAGGAAACCACGTGTCAACCCCACGCCACTCCAAAAGTATGAAATAACGACGAAGGTTTGAAGTCTTTAGGCTCTCGAATAGTCCATAACGAGTCCAAAATTGACTAAGTATGAAGGAGACAGTGGACGCTGCCAAGTGTCCAAACGGCGCATCTCCAAAGTCGAATCCAAAGAGGGAGTCTCGAACAAGCGTCGGGCCCCCACATGTCTCAGCCTAAAACAGAGGTAGAGTTAAAGCTAAAAGTCAAAAGGTGGATAGGGTGGGCCTAAAAAAGGCTAAGTATAGAAGTGCCGTGGAAGCCACATGCATCACTTGGCACATCTCTAAGGGTAAATCCAAAAGTGGAGACTCAAATGAGTGCCAACTCGCCATGTAGTCCAAGGTATGAAAAGTTAAGAGGGAGGTTGTTGAAAAGTCCAAAGACTCGTGGAGGTTCCAAGTGTCAACCCGAAACTCCTTCAAAGGAAAATCTTGATCGGGACTTTTAAGTGAGCGTGGAGCCTCCACACGTCTAGTCTCACAAAAGGGACAGAGTCGGGTTGAATAGTCAATGCATTGTGACAAGCCGACGAAGAGTGCTAAGTGTCCAAACGGTGTTAGTTCAAGAGTAGAATTGAAGGGAGGTTTCCAAGTAAGCGTCAGGCTACCGCGTGTTCCCAGTCAGATATATGACCCCACCAAGTAAAGGAATTCACCAAAAAAATAAGGAAATTGAGCAGGTTGTGAAGGAAACCACGTGTCACCCGTGCCACTCCAAAAGTATGAAATATATATAGTTTTAGAGTTTTAGGTTTATATATATTTTTATAAAATATGAAGGATTTTATAAAAACTATATAAATATTATATTTTATATTAAACTTTAGGTGTCAAAAAACAAAGGACTTAACTCGAAAAAAATAAGGAAATTGCAGCAGGTTGCGAAAACCACGTGTCACCCCGCCACTCCACTCCAAAAGTATGAAAGAATGACGAAGGTTGAAGTATGAAGGGAGGTTTCAAGCATAATCGAGCCGTCGATGTCCTCGGTCGATATATGGATTCGAGTAAAGAAATTAACCAAAAAAATAAGAAAATTGAGAGTTAAGATGATTTGAAGTAGAAACCACATGTAGTGGCCCCACGCCATTGTTTTTCCCACTTCTCTCTCTTTCTCCCCTCTGTGTTGAATCTATAAAAGTAGGGTCGGGACTCATTGTAAAGGGTTGGACATTATTTTGTTTTGCAGGCTCCCCTTTTCCTCTGGAAAATGAATTCATGGAGTTTCAGACCTTCCATTAGATTGCAACATGTTTTTTGCCTTTTGGCCATTTTGTAAATGCATTGTATCAAATCTGTAGAGCAATAATACATGTTTGTGGCTGATTTTTGACCCTTTCTTGTCTTCATTGCTCTCATCTGGTCTTTCATTACAAAACTAGTTATCTGTGCTTGATTATTGTATGCATTTTTTTGGTTTGTGCCTATCAGCAAAACAAATGTTCATCATTCCTTTGGTGTATCACCTGGTTAGCTTAGTTTTAATTTCTTGCATTCCTTTCATCCTTGTCTCCTTGGCAATATTAGATTAGGTTTAAGAATCAATCCTTTGCAAATTTCACGTATGCACCTAGACAAAGGAATAGGAACCAACCTTAATCTGGAGAGTTTTCCCATTTGCAAAGTCCCACACTTTTGGGGAAAACTCAATGTTATGCAAATCACATCAAATGACAGGTTTTAAACACCAAATCTGAGAGGTCATTTGGGGTGCTGTGATTTTGCACTAACAGTTTTGGCACACCCAGTGGGACAAAGAAGTCTCCATCTTTATTATAGTAAGATTGATGTGCACTTGCTATGATTCTAGATTTTAAGAAGTTTTTAAAAAAAACTACACATCTGGCAACTCCAAAAGGGATAGAATCCACTAGTTTTAGTAGTCCAAGCTTCCCAAGTTCATGAGAAGAATACAAACACGGTCAAGAACTAGAGAAGAGGGACAATTTTTCCACCTGCACTTGTCTCCAGATAGAAGGAGAAGAAGAAGAAGAGCCCAGAGGTCTCCATCTCCACCAAATAGAGCCTTATTAACATCTCTCCTCCTAGTAGTAGGTCATTATTTCAATCAAGAAGGTTGCTTAGGCCGATCAGGATGGCACAACCAAATCCTTATGTCAATTTCACTGGCAGCAGCCCACTCACTTTGAATGCACAAAATCTAGTCCCGTGGCAGCATTAAAGAGCATCCCATATTTCACTGGAGAAAACCAGACTTCTCCTGGTGACCATGTTCAAGACATTATAAATGTTTGTATAATCCATGAGATCACTGAGATGGACATTGCAGTCAAGTTGCTAGCCTCTTCACTCAAGGGTAAAGCTTCACAATGGTTCAGGAGCCTAGCAAAAGATGCTCTATTCAAACTTGGGACCATCTGTGCAGAGCTCTTCACGACCAGTTTGGAGAAAAAGGAGATAACCTATCCTTGTTGGAGCAAGCTGAAAACAATCAAGAGAGCTCCAAACGAGTAGTTGAGATTTCAACCTCAGATTTCAACGGACCTAGGACAAGATTCCAGTGGTAGTAAAGCCCACTGAAGAAGGTGCCTTCTTATACTTTTTTCTTTAATGAGAGTCTTAACAACCTTACCTGCAGCTTATAGCCTTTCCATAGGAGTTGAGAATCATTTAATTCAGGCTAGAAAACTTGCTCTAGGCCATCCATGCCTCTATACCCCAAATTAGGAAACCCAAGTACCAGCCAAACACCCACATTAGCTCCTATACCTACTCCAGGAGTCAAAGTTCAGTTGAAGCCTCCACCTCATCATCTAACACCTCAAAGGAGCTTTAGGAAGTTATGAAACAACTTCAAAACCTAGGGAATGAGTTAGTAACCATCAAAAGACAACAGGCTCAGAGTTCTAGGCCATATCAGCCTCAGGCTCAGTATCAGGCTAGACCCCCATATCAACAAAATAGACCACCAGCTTAGGTTGTAAATCAGAGTCAACACCAAGGACAACCTCAAGCTACTAGACCTTTCAGGTCATATGATCCAAACACAACTTCAACATCAAGGGCATTGGTTCTAGCACAAAATAACATGGCACAAGAATATGATTGGTGTTTCCCATGCAATCAACCACATAATCAATCAATGTGCTTCAATGGTGCACTAAATCAGGATTTGATGGTGTAAACCATTGGTGTGTCACAAGAACCTAGCCAAGAAGAAAATCAGCAATAAGGAGCTCAACAAGAGGGACCTCTAAGTGAAACTATGCTTGTCAATTGGAAAGTTGAAGACTTATGTGGAATGAATCAGCTCCTTCTCAAAGTATAACTGCCAATACACGGTCCAAGAAGAGAAATATTGGAGAAGGACATTCACCAAAATCAGGTGATCCTCAATCCTCCATTTCTCCACAAGGTATTGGCATTCAAAATACAACTCCTAATATGTAGAGCCAATCCAAGCCACCTTCAAATCCACTCAAGAACCGGTTGTAACAACCCATGTGCAAGAGAAAAATGTGCCAGGAAGGGGCAATAGAAGGATAGCTCATTTAATATCATTGAGAAAATGAAGAAGACAAGTGTGAACATTTCACTATGGGAGTCACTGGCCATTCCCAGGGATAGAGGGATCTATTACAGACTACTATGGCCAATTGGTCAAGCTCAAATCAACCCCCTAACCAAGCAAGAGAAAGTGCTTACCAATACAGCTCAACCTGGGGGAAACCATCGAGAGCAACAAGGTAAGAACTTGAGACCTCCTCCATTCTATGTTTCATTAATCATTGGGGACAAATTGGTGCATAATTACATGATTGATTCGAGGGCAAGTAGTTCTATAATGCCCAAACAAATAGCTGATCAACTGGGTCTCAGTATGAAGTCATCTCTAGAGGGGTAGTACAATTGGATGGGACAACAATGACAACTATTGGAGTCATCAAGGATCGAGCCTCACTCTGCATGCCTACCCCAATGTGACTGTATTGCAAAACGTATCAATCATAGACTTGCCACCACATTTTACATTGTGTTTGTCCAGGACTTCACTGCCAAAATTGGAGGCTATTTGTCTGCTAACTAGTCGCATATGATTTTTAGAACAAGGTATGGAGTGAAGGCCACAATCAGATCCGAGCCCATAGTGGATTATCACATTGAGTCTTATGTGCCTAGCCTAATCAATGCAAATTATTCAGCTTTTGATCAAGAGGACCTCCTAAACACTTGTGAAGTAGATACCAAGGTGGGGTGTATCCCAGACTTGACTCTCGATGAATGGGCGGTCAAAAGACATGCTTTTGACCCCTATAAGGAGATGGAAGAATTTGAGCTAGGAGTCTACTACCTACATGAGGAGAATCATCCTCTTCCTAACATCATTAATTAAACACAAAGATGACAATGAAGTATGGAAATTGTTCTTTGATGGCTTGAGAAGTAGGCAAGGAGCTAGAGGAGGAGCTATGATTGTGTCACCCCAAGGTATGAAATACTACTCAACTTTCCATTTCCAATTTTCCTATTCAAACAATACACAGAATATGAGGCTTTGGTTCATGGATTGCATTGGGCTAGAAGATGAGGAATCAAGAACTTGCAAGTGTTTGGTGATAGTGAACTGGTTGCCAATCAAGTCAAAGGACAAAATGTTTCAAGAATGACCTGCTCAAAAGCTATAAGAATAGGGTATGGGATCTCATTGAGGATTTCAAAGCTTTCAACATTGTGTCCATACCAGGAAGGAGAACGAAACGTTTGATAGGCTTACAACTAGTTGGAGCAACATTTGATGTGGTTGATAACATTAAGAGGGACAAAGGACAACCACATATCCATGTGATTGTGAGGCTAGTAGTGCTAGATAACAACACACATTTGGTAGGTGTTTGAGAATGATCAGCAGATCATCAATTTTTTATAAGAGGAAGCTGAATTCTCAACTAGGAATCAAGACAAATTAGAGAAGCAATATGGAGATCAAGTAGTACAACTACATACAAACAAGCTTCCCAAAGGTTTGGTGACATTAGAATCTATCTTCAATCCTAATGATCAGTTTCGAAAAGAGAAGGCTAACATACAGATCAAAGGAGAAGATTCAGAGTCAATTCTAGTTGGAAAAGGCAAAACACTTCAAATTGGCAAAGTGGCCACCGAGAAAGAAAGGTATGAATTCATGCAACTTTGCCAAGAGTTTCCAGATGTATTTTCTTGGAGCTATGAAGACCTAAGAGGGTTCAATCTGAAGCTAGCACAACACACAATTAAACTAGATCCAATGCTTAAGCCCATCAGGAAAAAGCAGAGACCAGTCAATCCACACATTAAACCTTAGATGAAGAAAGAGCTAAACAATGATAGAGGCAAGTATTATATTTCCAATCAAACACTCAATTTGGGTTGCAAACTTGGTCCCCATCAGAAGAATAATGGAGAGATTAGGTTGTGTGTAGACTTTCGAGACTTGAACAGAGCATCCCTTAAAGACCACTACCCACTCCCCTCAATGGAGAAGATTTTGCAAGTGGTGTCTGGATCAGAGAGATTCTCCCTCCTAGATGGCTACTCAGGGTATAACCAAATAATGGTGAAAGAAGATGATCAGTTCAAAATGGCTTTCACCACCAAATGGGGCACCTATGCCTACAGAAAAATGCCATTTGGATTGTCTAATGCTGGAGCCACTTTCCAAAGGGCAATGGATATGGCATTCAAAGGGTTGATCAACAAAATAGTACTGATATATCTGGATGACATCACTATGTTCTCCAAAAATGCAATGGATCACCTTTTTCACCTAAGACAAGTATTTCAGAGATGTAGGAGATTTGGGGTATCATTGAACCCTAAAAATGCATATTTTTGGCCCATGAGGGTAGGCTTCTAGGCCATATTGTGTCAAAGGAGGTTTTGAAATTGACCCTAGAGAGGGTTGAAGCAATAAAAGCATTTCCATTACCAAGCCATAAGAAAGCTCTTCAAAGTTTCTTAGGAAAGATCAATTTTTTGTCCAGAGTTTTTGTACAGACTTTGCTGCCCTTGTCAAGCCAATAACGTTGATGTTGAAGAAGAGCTTGGCATTTAGGTGGATAAATAAAGGAAAAGAAAGATTTCAGGCCATCAAAGAAGCTATATCACAAGCCCCAACTCTCATGAATCTAGAATTCTCTAAGGACTTCATACTATATGCCTTTGGTGGCAGTGACACAATTTTTGCAATCTTAGTACAACAGAACAAAGAGGGTATAGAACAACCAATTGCCTTCTTCAGCCAAGGTCTAGAAGATTATGAAGTGAGATACTCCTTCATTGAAAAGCATGTCTTTGCATAGTGATCAAAGGGTTAAAGAAGTTTAAACATCTGGTTTCAAACAATAAAATCCAATTGTTAGTCTCCCATGTAGGAGTTAAAGACTTCCTTCTCAACAAGGATTTGAATGAAAACGTGCAGGATGGATCACTCGTGTCATGGAGTATGACATTGAGATCAAGGTTACTAATTTGGTTTCAGGAAGGGATTGTGTGAACAAACTAGCCTCGAGTCAACAAGATGAAGCAAGTGGTGAAAAGGAAGCTATTTTTGTCCTACAAAATAGTCAAGAGGAAGAAAATGATGATGTGCCCACTCCTTGTTGGACTCAGAACATGGTGCACTTCCTTTAAACAAGCTTGTGTCCTCTAGAAATGAGTAAAAAAAAAGGAGACACTTCAAACTACAGGCCATCCCATACATGCTTATTGATGGCATCTTGTTCAAAAGGGACATCAATGGCATTCTGTTAAGATGCATTGGGACAGATCAGATTGAGAGAGTGTTACAAGAGTTCCATGATGAAGTAGTCTGGAGGCCATTTTGCTCCATGGGTGATAACACTCAAGATCATGAAGGTGGGTTATTATTGGCCCAGGGTGTTTAGTGACTACTATGCATGGATCAAAAAGTGCAAGAACTGTGTGTTCTTCAGAGGAAAAGAAAGGCTAACAACACTTCCATTGTGCCCAATTTTAGTTGACCAACCATTCATGCAATGGGGATTGGACTTCATTGGGGTCATCAATCCAAATTCAAGCCAAGGCCACAAATGGATTT
Organism: Taxus wallichiana var. yunnanensis; assembly: GCA_018340775.1. Lineage (NCBI taxonomy): Eukaryota > Viridiplantae > Streptophyta > Pinopsida > Cupressales > Taxaceae > Taxus > Taxus wallichiana. The sequence continues at coordinate 474,274,821 of CM031239.1, read as the reverse complement.
TGACAACAACAGACTATTTCACCAAGTGGACCGAGGCAGTGGCACTCAAAGAAGCTAATGAGTCTAGCATACTAGATTTCTATGAAGGATAGTGACCAGATTTGGAGTGTCAGCCACTATTATATCAAACACTGCATTGGAATTCATAGGTTCCAAAATCACAAAATGGGCTGTTAGGAACGAGATTTACTTGAGCACTTCATAAAAATTATTACCCTTAGAGTAATGGCTAAGAAGAGTCCACAAACAAGAACCTGCTAAGGATTGTCAGAAGAAATCTTGATGAAAATCAGAGAACTTGGCACACAAAACTCAAATCAGCCTTATGGGCTGATAGGACAACACCCAAGAGGTCTACAGGCAGCTCTCCATTCAAACTTGTCTATGGGAAAGAGGCAGTGTTGCCTATATCACTTGAGTTGCCAAGCATTGGAACTCATGAAAAACTGGAGATGTCTGAGTTTGAACCAATGGAGGCTAGGTATGTAGAGCTGATGGAATTGGAAGAAACCAGAGAGCATGCACTTCAAACAATGGAGAAGGATCAAGTCTCAATCAAGAGATGCTTTGATAAGAAAGCAAAAACAAGGACTTTTCAAGAAGGAGACCTAGTTTTGAAATGGGATGCAGATCAGGCAAAGCCAGGAAAACACTCCAAATTTGATGCCATCTGGAGTGGCCCTTACATGATCATAGAGTGCAAGAGTAGCAATGCCTTCCTGACTAAATTGGATGGTGAAAAATTGTAGATCCCGTAAATGGGATCCATCTCAAACATTGCTATTGAATGGGAAGTTTCCACCCCTGTAAATATTAGCATAGGATTTTATTTCCCTAAGTGCGTATGCACATTGTTTTGTTGTAGTGTAGTTTTTGTTTCCCTAAGTGTTGTGGCACAGGTTCTTTGTTGCTCTAGGTTACATCATTACACATTCCAACGTGCCTCCAAGTAGATGTGCTATCCCTTTCAGTATTCATAGCAAGGGAAACTCATAGTTACTTGTAATAGTTGCCATCTTCAAAAGAAAACAAATGTAGAGCAACTAAAATCCGTCTTTAAAATAGTCCATTCAGGGACAGTGAAAAAGCCCGGGTCAAATCAAATTTCTACTCTCAGAAACCATTGTCTCGAGTTTTCTTATGAAAATTGAGACTGCAGATGGTTGGGCTCATGGATCAGAGGTAGGATCAGTACTAGGCCATCATTCTCGACTCCATGCCCAATGGACATAACAAGGCAACTGGTCCTCTCATCTAGTAGGCAGATACCCCTGTGAGTCACCAAAATTGTTATCCATATTTTTCCCCCGAAAAATATTGGATCAACCACGACCCCACACAAAAAGAACCAAAGAAATCACATTGAATCCTACAAACAGGTTGCAAGGAGACTCTACAATGGAAGTGGCGGGGCCTACGAAAGATCAAAATGACCATGCACAAGAGAATTTCAAAAAATGGCTTTGTTGAGTGAATCCGTGCTTTAAACCCATTAAACAGATTACAGGTAGGCTCGAAATGAAATATTAGGGTTGGGGAAGGAGGAGACAGTGTCAAAGAGGTCAGAGGCTCAAAGAGAAAAATGGTAAAAGTTTGAAGTCTTGGGCTCTGGAACAGTTCAGAATGAGTCCAAAATTGACTAAGTATGGAGGAGACAGCGAGACGTTGCCAAGTGTCCAAATGATGCATCTCCAAAGTTGAATCCAAAAGGGAGGCTCGAACAAGCGCCAGGCCCCCACATGTCCTAGACCCAAAATGGAGGCAGAGTCAAAGCTAAAAGTCAAATGACGGATAGGGCGGGCCTTAAAAAGGCTAAGTATAAAAGTGCCACGGAAGCCACCACGCATCAGCTTGGCGCATCTCTAAGGGTAAATCTAAAATCGGAGACTCAAACGAGTGCCAACTCGCCACGTAGTCCAAGGTGTGAAAAGGTAAGAGGGAGGTCATTGAAAATTCCAAAGACCTGCAGAGGCTTCCAAGTGTCAATGCTCCTTGGCAAATCGGGATTTTTAAGTGAGCGGAGCCTCCACGCGTCTAGTCTCAAAAAAGGGATAGAGTCGGGTTGAATAGTCAATGCATTGTGATAGGCCGGTGGAGAGTGCCAAGTGTCCAAATGGTGCTAGTTCAAGAGTAGAATTGAAGGGAGGTTTCAAGCAAGCGTTAGGCCGCCACGTGTCCCTGGTCAGATATATGACCCCGCCAAGCAAAGGACTTAACCAAAAAAACATAAGGAAATTGAGCAGGGCATGAAGGAAACCACGTGTCAGCCCCGCATGCCACTCCAAAAGTAAAATATAGAGGCCCCCGAGACATATCCTAGCCCTCCATGTGTTCGGTTTCAAAAAGGGGCCCATTTTTGAACTGGTTTTCCCGCTATTTTGTATGGACCCGATTTAAATTTCAAATGGGCATATCTTTGACTCGGGCTGAAATCCAAAAAATCTAGCACCGTTGGAAATATCTCGGCCTCATCTACACCATGAAGATCTGAGACTTTAAGTTTGTAAAGGTTAGGTGGGAGAAAATGGAGAAACATCTTGGGCCATTAATGTAGGATCTATTTTGCCCCAACAACCAGATCGGATTCAATCTGATCCACCATTTTCCTCCTCCTTCGAGGCACCGAACAAGAAATTGATGCAATTAAGATAGATTTGGGGGTAGATTTTGTAGGAGGCATTGATAGTAGTGGTTGAACTTCAAACTATTTTTCTCGCTTCTCTCTCTTTCTCCCTTCTATGTTGAATCTATAAAAGCAGGGTCGAGACTCATTGTAAAGGGTTGGACATTTTCTTCTGTTTTGCAGGCTCCCCTTTTCCTCTAACAAATGAATTCATGGAGTTTCAGACCTTCCATTAGATTACAACATGTTTTCTACCTTTTGGCCATTTTTTAAATGCATTGTATCAAATCTGCAGAGCAATAATACATGTTTGTGGCTGATTTTCGACCCTTTCTTGTCTTCATTGCTCTCATCTGGTCTTTCATTGCAAAACTGGTTATTTGTGCTTGATTATTGTATGCATTTTTTTGGTTTGTGCCTATCAACAAAACAAATGTTCATCATTCCTTCGGTGTATCACCTGGTTAGCTTAGTTTTAATTTCTTGTATTCCTTTCATCCTTGTCTCCTTGGCAATATTAGATTAGGTTTAAGAATAAATCCTTTGCAAATTTCACGTATGCACCTAGACAAAGGAATAGGAACCAACCTTAATCTAGAGATTTTTCCCATTTGCAAAGTCCCACACCTTTGGGGAAAACTCAATGTTATGCGAATCACATCAAATGATAGGTTTTAAACACCAAATCTGAGAGGTCATTTGGGGTGCTATGATTTTATTTAATGTTAGGTTAACATACATTAACAAATGGAAATATAAATGTGCACACCATAGTAAAAGTAAATTACAACATAAAATAAAATACAAAGTGATGTTAGGAATTAAGGGATAAAATATGTGGAACAATCCCTCACATAATTGCAACAATAGGAACTAATATGCATAAAATATTACAGATCTGAAATAAAAGTGCAAAATAAAAAGAACACAACATAAAGAGACAATATTTAACATGGTTCACCCAATTTAGGCTACATCCACCAAGAATCACTTGGCCTATGGGTTAGTTTCTATTTGGGAGGCCCCCTATCTTATCTTACTCTATATGGGATTGGGTGGGGTGGGGGAGGGGTATCTATATCTCTATCTGAATTGTATATTTATATCTCTCTCTATATCTCTATCTCAAGGAAACTATATGGGGAAGGGGGATGCAACCTATATCTATCTAGATGGGGATCGGCATCGTCTTCCTCAGATAGATATAGATTATGATAGATCTAGATGGATTCTGAGTTAGAGTTCTAGTTCAATCCCCACTCTCTCTAGTCTATACTCTATAGATAGGGGCGGATTCGTATGGGGGCAGATCTATATAGATAGGGCCACATGTCACCCCCTCTCTATCTATATGGCAATGATAGGGGTCAAGGCCCGATAATCCCATATAGAGAGTATAGTGGGGGGTGGGGAATGATTGATATACTCGCTCGACGAATGGATACAGAAGCTGCCCTCCCCCTCGATCTATCGCCCCGGAGCCGACTAGACGCCGGCTCAGTGAGATGAGATTAGCCATATCTAGAGTGTGGGGCTCCTCCTCGATTCCCCTCTAGACTCTATAGGGCCCGATTAGATTATCTCCCGAATCATCAAAGTACACACACATTACATTAATGATCGGAGGAAGCTAGAGAGAGGGTCCGTCGGCGAGGAATATCTCTATACCTAGAAAGATCTCTATATCTAGATATAAAGACCCCCTCTATAGAGTTCTATATGGCCCGACTCCTATCTATATATGGGGGGCCCCCCTATATATAGATGTATAGAGGTGGGCCCATATCCCATATAGACCATAGATAAGGGGAGGGTGGGGTAGCTTACCTTGTGTCCGTTATCGCGGCAATAGAGGCATAATTTTTATGCTTTTTTCAATTTGCATTATTTCCCCGCTCAATGGATTGATGACCATTTACCTCAAATTTTATTACACGCCACCGCTTTCTCTCAATACAATACCCATATTTGTTTGGAGTTATGCTCCTAAATTCATACACATCTCGCAATGATGTTACATGAACCCTACGATATGCACAAAACCACATAAGTAGACAATCGCTTAAGTAGTTTTACAAAATCATGGCTATCAAAACCATGGGCCAAAATCTGTCCCATAAACCTATGGGTCAAAAATCCCGCCCCTATGAGAAAAGCATGTTTCCCATTATATCGGGTATAATACTCTTAGTGTATAGTCTTCAACACTTTCACACAAGAAACATGCCCACAACCTTACAAGTGACACCGTATATAAAGTTGAAAACCCCTAAATAGGTAAAAACCATAAAGAATAAATCCACTAAGTGAGAAAATTTTTACATCCACTAGTCTAGTAACTCCCTCCTCATTTCTATTCCATGTTTTTACCAGAGGTCACTTGATTCATGTGATATAGCTCGAATATAACCTATGATCATATTTAAATAACTTGAAGGGTTATGACCTTCTTAAGTGATGGGGCACACCCCGATTTAATTTGTTAGTTAATTAAATTAACCAAGCACCTAATATAAAGTTTATATTTAAATAATAATACTATAGCTTATTCTATATTATTTAAATATAAATTAAATATTATGTTACACTTAATATTATAGTTCTAAAAATGCATGAGGGATTCTTTTCATGTTTGAACCATGATATAATTGCCCAACCTCATAATTTTGACCATTCCAACTCACGAGTAGCCCACTAAGAATGTCTTCCCTCTACATCTTCTCGGTGTTCAATCAACATCATTGTTTTCAAGTCTTTTAGTTCCATACTTGTTACATCATTGTCACTCTTATTAGGATACTCAATGTTTGAAGTTGAAATTGGCTCCAAACTTGAGTGTTTGAGATCCATGGTGACAACTGGAGATGAATAAGTATGCAAAATTTGAATACAATCCCAATACCTCTTATTTTTAGTAAGTCCAATTCCAAGTATGTCTATTTTTAGTGTCTCAATTTAGAACTTTTGAGTGTTCTTGATATGCAAGAAGTGAAGGCAACTCAAGAAATGAGTCATTTCGGGACTTTGGTGTCCCCAAAGATTTCACTTAGAAATCTTGGGATACCCCTTTAAATTATTTGCATATTTTCTCAGGATTTCTTTAGAAGGTTGCAAGAGGTTACTTGGAAGTAGTTGGAAAAATACCCATTTTCCCAAAATGTCTAGAGTCCCTAAAAAGCTAAGTGCTTACCTTGTTAAGTAATTAGGTTTCTCAAATTAATTTACTTCAAAGTTGTAGTAAGTTTCCCTCCAAAACCCAATTTTCACTATTGCCTTATTTGCGCTAAAATGGGATCACTTTACTTCTCTAAAAGAAAATAAGCTAAGTAGTTGGTAAAACCCACATAACTAACTACTTCCCATCCCTTCTTTGCGTTAAATCTATGTGCCCTTACTTACCTTTTTGTGCTAAATCGACTATACTTTGCTTTTAAAAGTCACTAATCTAAGTAGTTGGTAAATCCCGCAAACCTAGCTTATTCCCATTCCTCCTTTGTGCTAAATTGATGCATCTTTACTTCCCTTTGTGTACTAAATTGACCCTACTTTACTTATTAAAGTAGAGAAGTAAAGTAGTTGTTAAATCCCACAATATAGTGGGAATAGTAAAACAATTGCTAAATCCCGCAATACAATGCGAAACAATAAAGTAGTTACTAAATCCGTAATACGGTGGGAAGAAATAAAGAAATTTTTAAATCCCATAGAGAAGGAAGGATGTAATGAAACCTCTAAAACCCATAGAGAAGGAAGGTAGTAATGGAACCTCTAAAACCTAAAGAGAAGGAAGACAAGAATGGCATCTCTAAAACCCACATAGAAGGAAGGCGATAATGGTATCTCTAAAACCCACAGAGAAGGAAGGCAATAATGACACCTCTAAAACCTGTAAAGAAGAGAGGCAATAATGACACCTATAATTCCCATAGAGAAGGAAGGCAATAATGGCACCTCTAAAATCTACGTAAAAGGAATGCATCGGTGTTACTTGAAAACCTAATTGGCTATAACTTTGCTCGATGCTCTGCTTTTTCAAGATCTTGGACTTTCAAAAAAGCTCTCTACCTCCTCTATACCATGAAATCATGAAAATAATATTTAGACAGGGGAAAGTTGGTGAAAAATAAAAAACCATAAGTAAGAGTAATGCGGAAAAAGGGAGTTACTTTACTTCTAAAAGAAAATAAGTAAAGTAGTTGTCAAAACCCGCAATACATGAGAAAGCAACAATGATACTTTGTAAACATGATTGGCCATAAATTTTTCTCAGATGCTCCATTTTTCAAGATCTTGGAATTTCTGGGAATCTCTCGACCTCCTTTATACCACAGAATCATGAAAATCAGTTTTTAGTGTGAGTAGATGGGAGAAAAAGGGAAAAAATCTCCAGCACATTAATTAGAAGTAAGGCAGTAATGGGGGGTCAAAATACCTATAAGAAGGGAATTTCAACAACTCATTACTTCATTAAGAAAAAATAAGTAAAGAAATTCCTAACACTTGAAATAAAAAGAGTAAGTAATGGGGGTCAAAAATCCTATTGGCCATAACTTTTGACCATATACTCCATTTATTGATATCTTGGTCTTTCTGGAAAGCTCTTGACCTCCTCTACATCATGAAATACAAAAAAATCTAATTTTGGAAAGGGTATCCTGGAGAAAAATTGAAAAACACTTCCAATATGAAATGAACATTTCCAAGCAAAGTAGTGCTACCGACTTTAATGTAGTATGGGCAATTTTCTTCTTCAAAAAAGGGGGAAAAGTAAGAACGAGGTTATACAGTTGGAATAACTTCTTCATTTCTCTTTTTCTTCTTCTTCTTTTTCTTATTCTTCTTCTTTTTCTTCTCTTTCTAATTTTTCAGAAATGTAATGAAGTAATCAAGAATAATTATAAAACTTAAGTAATTCAGTTAAAAACTATTAGTTCAAGTTATTTGAAAAAGTCAATTACTTAGTAATAGCTGATACTACATGCAAAGTAGCTGACTTTGTTTTAAACTATAGAAAATTCGAATATCATGCGTGCTAAGAAAATAGAGATTTAAGGAGAAAATTCTCAACTACTTGTAGATTTGTAGTGGGAACGTGTGGGAGGCACAATTAATTTCTCATATTTGTATCTTCTTTCTAGATGCTATAAATAGAGAGAAGCCTACGGGCTCAAAGATGGAACTTTTTGGTAACTAACTCTTGTAATTTTATACATGAAATTAAAGATCTCAAACTTTGTGTTGAGATTCTGAATGTTCTTTGTATAACTTGGATGGAATGGAATAAGAAGAAGGCAAATTTCTAGAGAACTTTGTGTTTGAGAAGTTTCGTTGTGCATCCTATGAGGATTTTATGGTAAACTTTGTATTATTCAAAATCTAAATGTAGAATAATTTCCTTTTCATTTGCTTAAATTGTGAAAATTTTAAAGTGTTTATTTATTCTGTACAACTATAATAATCTATGTAATATACTTATTGTGAAGTACATTTCCCTTTCTTCGGTGATGCTATAATTCCATATTTTCCTTTCTCTTATTTCCCACACTATTCCCAAAACACATCTCGCTTACTTATTGTGAGATTGCTAAGTTATTGTTCATGAGCTTTGCGATTAAAGTAATACCTCTAGAAAATAATTAGAATAAATAAATACCTTGCATGGAAGCTTCATCATTAAATGAAGGGGATTCATCCCACGATTGCCTAGGTTTGTGTGCATAAAATCTAGCCAACAATTTTTTGCTCTTTGGTGATAGGGTAGAGAACCAACTTAAGAATAGTGTTTCACTCTTGTTAAGGACCATGTTCAATGAAAAATACATTACATGGTATGAGTTTGTGAGGAAAGGCGGTTATTTCTCTGTTCATGTTTCAGGATTCGTTTGAGATTCCCTTCCCTTTGGTAAAAGTAGAGTAGGTAGTTTTATTTTCAACAAAAGAAGTGCTTTTGCACACTTTGCATTTTTCCACTTGGAACATGTATGATTTTACATGTTTTCATATAGTTTTTTTGCCATGCTCGGTTCACTTCAGGTTCAAGTCAGATAGTTGGAGTAGTTTCAGAACTTTATTTAGAGCTCCACAGATCATTTTTGGCTAGTGGTCATCGGGGATTCTAGTTTGGTGTTAAGTTCATCATGGATTAAGGAGGAAAATTTTCAAAGGGAAAGATCAATTTCTTCAAGGTTAAACTTGACTCCATAGCCCAATGGACAAGACTTGAAACCAAAGATCTTGGGATCTCATCTCCATTTTTTCCATTCTGGCAGAAATAAAGATGTCCATAGATTGAGCAAATTGGTGTTCCCAAATATTTCACTTAGAAATACTTGGATATCACCTTTAAATTTTTTATAGATTTTCTTAGGATTTTTGTAGAAGGTTGCTTGGAAGTAGTTGAAAAAATACCCATTTTCCCAAAATGTCCATAAGTCCCTAAAAAGCAAAGTTCTTACCTTGTTAAGTAATCGAGTTTCTCAAATTACTTTAATTCAAAGTTGCAGCAAGTTTCCCTCCAAAACCTGATTTGCACTATTGCCTTATCTACGCTAAAATGAGATCACTTTACTTCTCTAAAAGAAAATAAGCTAAGTTGTTGGTAAATCCCACAAACCTAGCTTTTTCCATTCCTTCTTTGCATTAAATCGATGAAGCTTTACTTCCATTTGTGCGCTAAATTGACCCTACTTTACTTATGAAAGTAGAGAACTAAATTAGTCACTAAATCCTGTAGTATAGTGGGAAATAGTAAAGCGGTTGCTAAATTCCGCAGAGAGTAGGAAACAATAAAGATTTGCTAAATCCCACAAAAATGTGGGAAATAATAAAGTAGTTGCTAAATCCCACAATATAGTGAGAAATACTAAAACAGTTGCTAAATCCCGTAATATAGTGGGAAACAATAAAGTAGTTGTTATATCTTACAATACAAGTGGGAAATAGTTAAGCAATTGCTAAATCCCACAAAAATGTGGGAAATAATAAAGTAGTTGCTAAATCCCACAGAGAAGGAAGGAAGAATGACACCTCTAAAACCCATAGAGAAGGAAGGAAACAATGAAATATTTAAAACCATAGAGAAGGAAGGTATTAATGACATTTCTAAAATCCACAAAGAGGAAGACAATAATGTCACCTCTAAAACCCGTAGAGAAGGAAAGCAACAATGTTACTTTGAAAACCTGATTGGCCATAACTTTTGCTTAGGTGCTTTGTTTTTCAAGATCTTGGACTTTACGGATATCTCTCCAACTCCTTTACACCATGGAATCATGAAAATTAGATTTAGATGGGGGTAAGTTGGTGAAAAATGGAAAAAACATAAGCAAGAGTAATGTGGAAAAATGGAGTTACTTTACTTCTAAAAGAAAATAAGTAAAAAAATTGCCAAAACCTGCAATACACTAGAAAGCAACATTGCTACTTCAAAAAATCGATTGGCCATAATTTTTCCTCATATGATCCATTTTTCAAGATCTTGGACTTTCTAGAAAGCTCTTGACCTCCTCTACACCATGGAATCATGAAAATCAATTTTGGTGTGATTAGATGGGAGAAAAAGGAAAAAACATCTCCAACACATTAATGAGAAGTAAGGTAGTAATGGGGGTAGAAATCCCTATAAGAAGGGAATTTCAACAACTAATTACTTCATTAAGAAAAAATAAGTAAAGCAGTTGCTAAAACCCGAAATATAAAGAGAAGTAAGTAATGGGGGTCGAAAACCCTATTGGCCATAACCTTTGACCAGGTGCTCCATTTTTTGAGATCTTGGACTTTTTGGAAATCTCTCGACCTCCTCTATATCATGAAATCCAAAAAATATAATTTTTGAAAGGGTAGATAGGAGAAAATGGAAAAAAATCATTATGAAATGAATAGTTCCAAGAAACAATGCTACCAAATTTAATGCGTTTGACAATTTTCTTCTTCAGCAAAAAAGGGGAAAAACAAGACCGAGGTTCTACAACTGGAAAATATTTTTCATTTCTCTTATTCTTATTTTTCTTCTCTTTCTTATTTTATGGGTAATGTAATGAAGTAATCAAGATTAATTGTAAAACTTAAGTAATTTGTTAAAATTCATTAGTTTAAGTTATTTGAAAAAGTCAATTACTTAGTAAATAGCTAAACACTGCATGCAAAGTAGTTGATGTTGATTTAAATTGTAGAACATTCGAATGTCATGCGTGCCAAAAAAATTGATATTCAAGGAGAAAAATTCTCAACTACCTGCATATTTATAGCCAGCATGTGCGAAAGGCACAATTAATTTCTCATATTTGTATCTTCTTTCTAGATGTTATAAATAGAGAGGGAATCCTACATGAAAAAGGATGGAAATTTTTGGCAACAGTTATTGTAAATTTATGCATAAATTTAAATATCTCAAACTTTGTGTTGAGACTCTTGAATGTTCATTGTATAACTTGGTTGGAATTGAATAAGAAGAAGATAGATTTCTAGAGAACTTTGTGTCTGATAAGTTTCGTTGTGTATTTTGTGAGGGTTTTTATCGTAAACTTTGTTTTACTTGAAATATGAATATGAATTAAATTCTTGTTCATTGACTTAAATTGTGACATTTTAAAAGTATTTATTTATTCTGTATGGCTGCAATAAGCTCTGCAATCTACTTATCAGAAAGTACATCCTCTCTTTTTCTCACAAGCCTACTATACATCCTCTTCTTTTCCACACAATTTTCCCAAATGCAAATACTTACTTGCTGAAAAATTACCAAGTTATGGTTCATGAAACTTTTCAATTAAAGTAATACCCCTAGAAAATAATTAAAATAAATAAATACCTTGAGTGGGAGCTTCATCGTTAAATGAAGGGGATTTATCCCATGTAATGTAGGTTTGTGTGAATAAAATCTAACCAACAAACTTACTATATATAGACTATGTAACCTGGTAAGACTTAATATTTTTAGAAGTGGGTCTTTTGGGTGTTAGAATGGAGTAAGAGTGGTCTCAAAAGTTATGTTATTTCATCGGGATGTTTGGGTCCAATTTTTAAAGGTTTTGAATTGCTAAATTTTTGTAGGTCTTAGAAACAAGTTTTAATAAATGGAAAATTCATCTAGCCTTTAAAAATGTATACCACCATTAGATGAAAGGATGGAATCGTCTAAAGGTCATTTTTGAGAAGGAGTTCTTTGTTAAAATTTCATGGAAAAAAGACAAGGGGTTTGGGAGACATGAGTAACTTTCCATTTTTGGACATGGATGTCCCTAGCATATTTTTAGAAAAATAACAACATGGGAGAGAGCTTGAGAGGGAAAAATACAAATTTTAAATCCAAAAAATGGCCAAGTGTTTCTTTTTAAATAATTTCTCTCTCATTTGCACACCTAAAGACACTTTTAACCCATTTAAGCTTAACCAAGGTTAGACAAGGTTTGAAGTGGAGTTCACCGTAAAAATAGGGGAGAAATGAAGCAAGGAAAATAGGGAATCCAAATACACTTTGGACCAGATCAAAACAAGTTTCAGTAAGGGGTATCATGATAGTGAGATGAAGGGGGTTAAAAATAAGCTTTCGGGGCTCAATTGTGGTCTGCGTGTGTCCTGGGGACCAAAAAAAGGAGTTGGGGAAAACTTTATTGTCCTCTTGTCCCCTTACACCATGGGGTAAGGGAAAATGGATAAAAACAACTTAAAATTGTGTCGTGGGTGAATTAATCATGAGGATGGGGCTAAATTTGACTAAAACTCAAGTTTGCATATTCTAACACTCCTAACACTTCAAGTTGTGAATTTCAAGTGACGAAAAATAACTCCATCATAGGGGAGAATTTTTTTGTCCCTGTTGTCCCCTTTCACCATGGGAAAAGGGACACTCAGCCTTGAAAAATGTACCAAAGGGGTCCACATCATGAGGAAGGATTCTACTTTTGAGTTATGCTTACCTAACAACCCAAGTCAAAAGTTTTAAGTGATGAAACATGTTAGATAGATATGGGGTGCACTTTCTCGTATTTATTGTCCCCTTGTACAAAGGGAAAATGTACAAGGGATAAATGAGGGTGAAAAGTGTGCTCAATATTATTTTTTTTGTTGATGTCATCCCACCAACTTGAAATTAGAACACTAGAAGTGTTTTTTTCCTTGGGAGCATGACATAGAGTTTAGGGGCCAAATATTATATGATTTTGAATTAAAAATACAAGATGAGACATTTACAACAATTTCCAAGAGCCAATTATTCCAAATTTTTTGATTTTAGGTCCATTCACTCTTTTTTCTCAAAGGGGCATTTACAGTGACTGACTACCACAAAGAGTGATGAGGTCAAAGATCAAAATTAATGTATCCATCATGTAGTGGACTCTAAGATATTTCCATTGAATTATTTATGAGCTCCCAAATCTTCCCTGTAACTCCCATAATTTTTAGAATAAGCTCACTTTCTTCATTTAAGCCTTCATTCCTTATGCCCATAGTGACCCTATTTTGCATGAAATTTTCCCAACATCACTTGCCTCCACAAATTTTCCCTAAAATTCCATGGATCACTCCATTTCTCTCATTCACAACTCCTAGATAGGTTGTGTAGAAACAAAATCATGAACTTTGGGTACTTATCTAGTTTTGATTGCATATTACTTCTTTGATTTATGCTTTTTCTTTCAGTCTTGCACTCTTACTTGCTCCTGTCTTTACACCTTTCAAAAAAAAATATTCTGGACACTAGCACTTAGCTAGGACGATAGCTCCAGGTGCCCTCATCTCCTTTGGGATCCCTTTTCCTCTTTGTACTTTGGTCACACTTTCTAGGTCCTTTCTATCTATTTGAGTATCTTATCTTTTTGGTAATCGTCTTTTTTGGGGTTAATTAAAAAAATCAAACAAGGGAATCATATAAATATAAATTTATGTGATCATAATAAGGGACCAAGCACTAAGAACCTACTATCTCTACCTAAGGTTACACCCATCAAAGGTATCTATAGCTCCATTTACATCCATCTAGATCCATCACAAGGGACAAAGGATGGTTTGTCTACATTACACATCATAGGAGGGGAGTCTACTATTTCCATGTACACATTATTTACATTCTACATCTAGCTACTTGCTCATTACTTCAAGTGTGATTGGCACAAGAGCAACCTAGGGCATAATTCTACGCGAACACACACAAAACTACATTGGGTTTAAGATGTAGTGCAACGCTCATTTTTAAGTCCATCATTTTGGTCGCTAAGGATTGTTCGACCCCTTGATTGCATCTTTATTTTTTAGGGTTTTGATTCTTTGTTTGGGGTTTTGCAAGTGATTCATTCATTCTAGATTTACAGTGACCTCAATGACCTCGCAATGACATACATGTGATAAAAGGAAAATAAGTGCAAACCTCTTGCGACACCTCGTAAGAGGTTTTTGAGCATCTACGTAGACCAAGGTGCCCAAAAACTAATCTAGGGTGCCCCTATCCTTCTCTAGGTGCCCCAATCTAGTCAAATATGCCATATCCGCATATTTCCGGGCTTTTGTGGAATGGTCCTCCATCTCTGTTCGATCGGCCTTGATCCAGAGGATCCTCACAGAGAAACACCAATCTAAGATCTTCTCAGAATAAGTTGCAGTCATTTTTAAAGTGTGGAGAAAAATTATACGATTCCGTCGATATCTTGTTTGCAGGAAACGAAGCTTGTTTGCAAAAGTTATAGCTCGCTGAAATTTTCAGCAATCGACAAAATTTGGAGTTTTGTGCAGGTTGGACGTGTGCACGCGCTAAGTGTTTCAATTATATTGCGACATGTGGACAATTTGTGTGATGAACTAAAAGTGGTTTTTGGGAATGCTGGTCTTGGACACTCGTTCACGGACAAATGGACCCCGCTATTTACTGGTTGGGGGCCCTCAGCCAAGTTCGACACACTCGATTATGGAGGGGTGTCTTGGCCTCCTTCTCATATTATCACTATACCAACTTGTGTATATATATGCCTCTAATTGCATTTGTGCTATGCATGTGGGACTAATTGATATGCCATTTTAAACTATGCAATTACCATATTCCACGCATTTTATTTAAATATCCATATTCCACACATTTTAATTGAAACCATATTCCACGCATTATATTTGGCTTAACCTCCATAAGCATTATTCAAGGCACCTAAAAACTATGTCCATACATATCCATGTGCCATCCTTATCCAACCAACAAGCGCCCACATCTCAAGCGGCTTAGGTGGCCCTTAAGCCACTTAGAACTTACACCGCCCCACCTTTTAAAACCTCCTCCACTTTAATCTGCGCCAAATGTGGGATATTGTTCCCTAAGAGATAAGGCAAATGCATGGGGAGGAGAATGGAACCCGGGTGGGCCATGTAAAAGGATAAGCACCCAGCCGGTATGCTAGTGGGCTTAGAAACATTATAAAAGGAGTGTTATTTTATTTGAATAGCATTCGGGTCTATGTGCAAAATATTGAAATGCTCATAACTTGAGCTAGGAGTGGAATTTTGAGGAGAAGTAAAAAGCAACCCCTATTATTTTTGATAGAGGAAGACTGTGAGAAGGTCAAAATTTTGTAGAATTCTTTGTAAAGAATTATTTTCAAGATTTTAATAGATCGGTCCCATTCAACCGGACCCGGAGACATAGGCCTCAAGCACCAAACTCCGTTATCAATTCTTGTGTCAAATTGCTGGTGAATTATCTTCATTTCTTTAAATATTTACATAGTACTTGCAGTTTTAATTATTTTATTAAAAATACAAAAGGATATAATGCTCAATTTTTACATCGAAAATCAATACAAAGAAAAGAAATGTGTGTGCACAATTGCTAGTTAAATTTGATCTTCAGATCATTGGTATCAGAGCTGGTTTTGATTGATTTTTGGTTCAAATTAACGTGTTTTGGATTACAAGTTGTGTGTTGGATGCTAACAAGGTCTTGATCTAAGAAGGGTGAAGGAGAGTTAGTTGAAGGAGATCCCAAAATTGGTACCAGATGATCTCGAAGTCCTACAATGGCAGATCAAGAGGAAGCAAAATTTCGAAAATCATTCCTACAGATGAAGGAAATGGTGGAAGAAATATACCAAGATAGACAAAGGGAAAAGGAAACTAGAGAAGGTAAGAAAGAAGAAAGCTCTAGTTATGATATTCCTAATAGATACCCTTTAAAATCTGATTTTCCTTCATTAAAGTTAGATATAAAGTTTGAATTGCCAATGTATATTGGAGAGCTAAATGCAGAGAAGTTGGATAACTGGGTCAAGTAGATAGAAGTATATTGCAGGGTTCAGAGAATTGTTGATGATGAAGCAAAGATTCATTTGGAAACTCTTCAGATGGGTGGCACAAAACTCATTTGGTGGGAGAGTAAGCTTCAGGAAGTGGAAGAAACCAAAGGTAAAGAAATCACTTCTTGGTCTGAATTTGTTTCAAATCTTAGGCAACAATTTTATCCTCTTGGTTATAAGCAACAAGCTATGATGGATTGGAAAACATTAAGACAAACTAAGGGACAAAGTGTTCAAGAATACACACAAAAATTTAGGAAATGGTCTCTAATTATGGGAATTTCTCTAAACACAGAAGAAACACTGCTCAAATATATTGGTGGATTGCATAGTTATCTAAGGCATATGATACTTGTTTTAGGTCCTACTAATCTTGATGTAGTATGTGTTCAAGCAACCCATTTGGAAGCACAAGGGAAAATGACAAAGGAGTCCTCTTTCTCTTCTTTTAATCAAAAGAACAAGCAATTTAAAGGAAAAGGTTCGAAACAACAAGGAAAAGGAAAGGGTAAGCATAAAACAAACTCTACTGTTAAGAAGGAAGATGAAAAACCATTTTGTAATCATTGTAAAAAAACCATGATGAGTCTAAATGTTGGAAATTACATCCCGAAAAGAAGCCTAAATGGATGGTTAAGAAAGGAAAAGAAAAGAAAACAAACACTGTAGTGCATGATCTTGGTTTTGATTCAGGTGATGAAACCAAAATCATAACTATGAGTTTTCAAGGTAAATCAACTCTTTCAATTTCCAACAATAGCACTACAAATGTTGCATCTTCTTCTAGTAAACAAACTATACCTGATGATAAGAAAAGGAATGAGCTTTTCCACATTAGAGTAATTTCAAAGCATACGAAAATTGATACTCTTTTTGATAGTGGATCTCAAGCTAATCTAATTTCTGAGGAGGTTGTTAAGAAACTAGGACTCAAAACTAAACCACATCCTAAGCCTTATCCTTTGGGCTGGGTTTGTGATGATGCAAAACTATAGGTAACTAAAACTTGTACTTTCAGATTTGCCATTATAGACAAGTTTATAGATGAGGTTGAATTGGATGTAGTTCCTTTGGATATTTGTGGTGGTGGGAAGTCCTTATTTGTATGATCGTAAAGCAATCTTCTATAGGGAAGAAAATAAATATTTGATTGTAAAGGATGGAATTGAGTTTATTGTTAGAGCTCACCGTGAAAAGAATAATCTATCCTTGGTAACTGTAGGTCAAATGAAAAGGCTTGTAAACTCAAGCAAAAGTTTTGTGCTCATGGTGGTCAAAGCCAAAGAAAAAGAACATGAGATGGATTTTGAGACTTGCGATCTAAAACATAAGGATGAATTGGTAAAAATTGTTTCTCATTTTGATGATGTTTTTCAGGATCCACAAGGTCTACCTCCCAAAAGAGGGTTCAACATGAGATACAGTTGCTTCAGGATGCACCTCTTCCCAATATCGGAATGTATAGGTTATCAGTAGTAGAGAATGAGGAAATCAAGAGACAGGTAATGGAACTTTTGGCTCAAGGTATAATTTGTCCAAGTACATCCCCATGTGGTTTGCCAATTATATTGGTTCCTAAGAAGGATGGAACTTGGTGAATGTGTGTTGATTTCCGTGCTTTAAACAAGAATACTATAAAGAATCATTACCCTCTTCCTAGAATAGATGATTTACTGGATCAATTAAAGAATGCAATTTATTTCACTAAGTTAGACTTAAGAAGTGGTTATCACCAAGTAAGAATTGCAGAAGGTGATGTTTGGAAAATTGCTTTTAAAATGAAACAAGGATTGTTTGAATGGTTAGTGATTCCTTTTGGTTTGTGCAATGCACCAACAACATTCATGAGAGTTATGAATGAAATCTTTAGACCATTCATTGATAATTTCATTATTGTCTACTTAGATGATATTCTTATTTTCAGTAAGTCATGGGATGAACATGTTAAACACATCCAGAAAGTCTTATATGTACTAAGGAAAGAGAAATTGTATTTGAAGATGTCAAAATGTGAATTTGGAAAAACATCTTTAATTTACTTGGGTTATATTGTAGGAAATGGAGAATTGAGAATTGATCCTACAAAAATAGAGGTTATTGTGAAATGGCCTAGACCCACTAATGTGACGGAAGTTAGGAGTTTTCTAGGTGTAGTTCAGTACTAGAGAAAATTTATTGCTAACTTCTCATATATTGCATCTCCTTTGCATGCTTTGACAAGTATTAAACATGTCTTTCAGTGGGGAGGAAAACAACAGAAAGCCTTTGATACACTAAAAGAGAAGATAAGTACCACTCCGATCTTGGCACTTCTAGATTTACAACATTCATTTGAGATTGAGATAGATGCTAGTGACTACGCAATGGGGGCAGTTTTGATGTAGAACAAACGACCAGTGTGTTACCATTCATAAACCTTTACAAGTGCGGTAAGAAACTATCCAACTTATGATAAAGAGTTGTATGCTTTGGTTCAAAGTGTTAAAAAGTGGAAGCATTATTTAATGGGAAAAGAAACAATTATACATACTAACCATCAACCACTTCAATACTTACAAACACAAACCAAATTGCAGCAGTCTAGACATTTTAGGTGGATGGGATTTTTGTAACAATTTCATCTTGTAATCAGGTATAAAAAAGGTATTCAAAACAAGGTTGCCGACATGTTATCTAGACCACCAGTGGTAGTAGCATCTATTCTTTTGCAACATAGTTCTTTGGCTCATGTTAGTTACAAGGAACAATATGTAAATGATGTTGATTTTAGAGAAGTGTATGAGGATCTAGTAAGTGGGAAACAAGTAGGAGAAAAAGATTATCATTTGCATGAAGGATTGTTATATCATTCTAGTAAACTTTGTATTCCAGAAAATGAGCGTGTGCATATGATTAGGGAAGCACATACTTCTCTTATTTCAGGGCATTTTGGTATTAGTAAGATAGTTGCACATTTACAGAAATATTGTTATTGGCCTAGAATGCATGAACATGTAAACAGGTATATTAAGGGATGTGTTCTTTGTGCCACAAGCAAGCCAAGTAATAGGAAATTAGGACTTTACACTCCTCTTCTTGTTCCAACAAGGCCTTGGGAAAGTGTTTCCATGGACTTTGTAGGAGGCTTGCCCATGAAACGGAAGAAACATGATTACTTATATGTGGTAGTGGACATATTTAGCAAAATGTGTGTGTTGGTTCCATGTACTAAACAAATAACTGGTGAGGGAACTACACATTTGTTTTTTCAGTTTGTTTGGGTTCATTTTGGTTTACCTACTTCAATTATATCTGATCGGGATTCTAGATTTCTTGGGGAATTTTGGTCAACATTGTGGGGGCTAATGGACACAAAACGAAAAAAGAGCATTGCTTTTCATCCACAGACTAATGGTCAAATAGAGGTTGTAAACCACACGGTGGTACAATTACTTAGGGGCTAAAGTAGCAAACATCCCGAATTGTGGGATGAACATCTTTATTATGTGTAACATGCTTATAATTGTGCCTTACATTCTTCTACTTTGAAGTCTCCATTTGAGACTTGTTATGAATATCTTCCTAATTCTCCATTAGATATATATTATGGACATGAAACTATTGTTAATGGTGCAAGTGATTCTGACAAGGCTAAAATATTTGTGCGAGAGAAGAATACATGAGTTCATTAGTATGTCCGTGAAAATTGGAGAAAAGTCGAGGCCAAGTACAAAGTTAGGCATGATAAACATAGAACTGATCACAAGTTCAAAGTTGGTGATTCAGTTTGGCTTCACATCAACAAGGAAAGACTAACAGGTGAAGGTAAAAAATTGAAACCTATACGGTATGGTCCATTCTAAATATTGGAAAAAATTGGTAACAACGCTTTCTGGTTGGATTTACCTCCATATATGCAAATCTACTCAGTTATAAATGTTGAGAATTTAAGATTGTATGAACTGCCTATGATTGTTGATCATGATGATTCTAACATAATGCCTTCCATTGATGATTTTTCTCCTGAGTATCTTGATGAGTTGCGGAAGACATCATTTTGGACAAGAAAGTAAGAACTTCATGAAGGGGTGATATTGAGTATCTTAGTGTTGGGTTCAAAGGCATGCATATGAACAAGGCTAAATGGATGGAAACCGGAAAGGTGAGGGAGAAATACCCTCACCTATTCACCAATTAAGTTGACTTTTGGGGTCCAAAAGTTTCTCAGTGGGGAGGAATGATCCGAGAAGATCCTCACGAGAGAAACACCTATCTATGATCTTCTTAGAATAAGTTGCAGTCATTTTTAAAGTGTGGAGAAAAATTATATGATTCCGTCGATATCTTGTTTGTAGGAAATGGAGCTCGTTTGCAAAATTTATAGCCCGTTGAAATTTTCAGCAACTGGAAAAATTTGGAGTTTTGTGTAGGTTGGACGTGTGCACACTCACCAAGTGTTTCAATTATATTGTGACACGTGGACAATTTGTGTGATGAACTAAAAGTGGTTTTTAAGATTGCCGGTCTTGGACACTCGTTCACGGACAAATGGACTCTCTTTATTTATTGGCTGGGGGCCCTCAGCCAAGTTCGACACACTCGATTATGGAGGGGTGTCTTGGCCTCCTTCTCATATTATCACTATACCAACTTGTGTATATATATGCCTCTAATTGCATTTGTGCTATGCATGTGGGACTAATTGATATGCCATTTTAAATTATGCAATTACCATATTCCAAGCATTTTATTTAAATATCCATATTCCACACATTTTAATTGAAACCATATTCCATGCATTATATTTGGCTTAACCTCCATAAGCATTATTCAAGGCACCTAAAAAATATGTACATACATATCCATGCACCATCCTTATCCAACCAACAAGCGCCCACATCTCGAGTGGCTTAGGTGGCCCTTAAGCCATTTAGAACTTACACCGCCCCACCTTTAAAAAGCTCCTCCACTTTAATCTGCGCCAAATGTGGGATATTGTTCCCTAAGAGATAAGGCAAATGCATGGGGAGGAGAATGGAACCCGGGTGGGCCATGTAAAAGGATAAGCACCCAGACGGTATGCTAGCGGGCTTAGAAACATTATAAAAGGAGTGTTATGTTATTTGAATAGCATTCAAGTCTATGCAAAATATTGAAATGCTCATAACTTGAGCTAGGAGTGGAATTTTGAGGAGAAGTAAAAAGAAACCCCTGTTATTTTTGATAGAGGAAGACTGTGAGAAGGTCAAATTTTTGTAGAATTCTTTGTAAAGAATTATTTTCAATATTTTAATAGATCGGTCCCATTCAATTGGACCCGGAGACGTAGGCCTCAAGCGCCGAACTCCGTTATCAATTCTTGTGTCAAATTGCTGGTGAATTCTCTTCATTTCTTTAAATATTTGCACAGTACTTGCAGTTTTAATTATTTTATTAAAAATAAAAAAGGATATAATGCTCAATTTTTACATCGAAAATCAATACAAAGCAAAGAAATGTGTGTGCACAATTGCTAGTTAAATTTGATCTTGAGATCAAGTCTCCATTGCAACACATGATCAATAACCCCCTGCGAATCAAATAAGGCTCTTCCGCCCTATTTTCAGATTATGGTTTCATATTTTCATTGCTTAGTTGCTTGGGTATTATTTTAGTATTCATTTTTTTACTGTAAACTTGCATTAGATTAAGCTATTATTTTACATTTTAGTATAATCATTTTGGTGAACCCCACTCGTGATTGGTCTTTTAGATCCTTCGTTGGCATATCATCTTATTTCTCATGGCTCTTAAATTTCCTCAAATTTATTTGTTTGATTTACTTCAAATGCATCCAAATTTCCAAGTTCTTAAAAATTCCCTAAACACCATGTATCTTCCCAAGATATGCCTTCGCATCAAGTAAGTGTTATTTTTGATCATTTATTTGATGACCCTAGTATTTGTGATCCTCCATCTAATCAACCCATGTTGGAGTCAATTCAAGCTTTACATTATTTATTTCAAGACAAATTTAAGGCTATGGAATCCATAATTACATCTCTTAAATCTGAAATCCAACATCTTAAGGATGATTCTCAGGCTCATGTTTGTTCTCCTTCTACATCTCATCTTCATTCTATGTCTACTACATGTGCTCATATAAGTGAACCTCAAGTCATACCATTACCAAATCCTCTCACATTTGATCACAATACTAAGCAACATGACATTCTTACTAAGCTCCTTAGTCATCAATTGATCACTTTACCACCTACTCATTATTATCCTCCTTATCAGCTAGCAAAATATCAAGGTCGTCCATATTACAATTATCATCAAATCAATAGACATAATGAAAATGATTTCTACACTTTACAATGAATAATCAAACATCTTGAGTGTCAAGGATTTATCTCATTCACTACACAACATTTTGTTACATTCCCATCTATAAATGCTACATCTCAATGGGTTCCTAAATCTGATTCGTCTATGTCTAATGAGCACCACACCATCACTTTAGGGGTTGTTCTATGAAAGTCAAACATCACCTCTCAAAATCAATATAGCACCTCCTCCTCTCAAGACATATACAACATTACCAAGTCAAAGTACACAAATGCCTCTCAAAATCAATCAACCTTATTCTCCTATCAAGTCTTCTGCAGTGTCATCTATACCACCAAAGATGCCACCATTCAAGCTTTATCCCCATCCCACTCCACTTCCGTTTCCAATTCATTTTGTCAAAGCAACTATCCCTTCCACTAATGATCGGGACACATTTATAACTTCACCACCATCGCATGGTCCTATTATTACTTCTCTCACACATGCTTACTCCGCTTCATGCCAACTTGGTCTTTGGTAGGTGACTCCTGTCACCTTACCCCCGATGACACACTCTTATGCTTTGGTTCACACTTGATTGTTAAGGGCATCATATACACATAAACCTCACACATTACACAATAGACACTACACATCACACATATTACATACACACATCCTAAATCCTACATCCTACATCTTACATCTTACGTCTTACATTTACTATGCATCTATACATCTCATCTCATCTATGCATCTTGTATTACATACTATAAATTACACATTAAAAATTCACATTCCACATTCCACATTCCACATTCCACATTCCACATTCCACATTCCACATTCCACATCACATAGCGATTTATCATCACCATATCTATTACACATATTACACATTTTTACACATCTACTTTTACGTGCTACACTCACTACCCTATGACGCACTTTAGTCCCTTGGTCCATACCCAATTGTTGAGGGCATACATCACAAATGGACCACATCACACTCACACATTCAATATTTTTATCATGCAAAATTTCTACAAATGTGATATATGCTATAGGACACATCATCATTTATTCTAGCATCCTTTAGTGATATACGCTTTAGAATACAACATCACTTGCTCTAGAATCATCTAGTGAATTACACTTTATGCTACAACATCACTTGCTCTAGCATCATCTAGTGATATACACTTTAGGTTACATCATCACTTCATTTAACATCATCTAGTGATATACACTTTAAGCTAAATAATCACTTCATCCATTATCTTGTTGTGATATATGATTTAGGATAAATCATCATACATTCTTACACTTCATCTCTATGTCATATATCATCACTACACATTCATCACATCATGCTAAACACAACATATAGTTCGACCATTTCCCAATGACACACTCTTATTTATGGTTTATCTTTGACTACCGAGGGCCATAAATAAATAAACCTAATTGCATATATTTCCATCCACTCGGGGGCACATGGCTCCTATCATTCACTCTGCATTCCATTCCATCCATCCAAAAAATATTACATATCTTGGTTTCATTTACTCTTCTTGACATTTACTTGTACATGTTCACGTTATTACACGTCTTGCTAGATAGATATATTGTTTATCATTATCTTTATCATACACATACACATTCAATTTCTTTCTAGTTGTGATAATATATTACACAAGTCCATTACACACAACAACATAGATGTTTGGCACAATACGTAGTACTAATCCCACAATGTCTCATCACGGGGCATCCACATTCATACACTACTGGTGTTAGCATTTAATTTTGTTCCATAACACATTACTTTATCATATTCTTCATGCTGTGACATAATTTTTATCTCTCTAACATGCTAACAGGTGCTTCATGTCCAACATTTGTTTTGCAGGACTATTTTCCACCATGGTTATTTGTTATATTGTTTGTACTTACTTTTCATTGTATGCCATTATTTATGGGATTTTCCATTTTTATTTTGTCCACACTTGTATGCCTTTAGCTTCATCGACATCAATTGTATTCTAATATCATGAGTGGTGTCCCATATTTGCAACCCAATTTTTATGGTCTACAATGTCTTCTTACGTGTTTACTTCCATCTTATTATATACATTGTCTACTTAGCTTACATGTCATCTTTTACATGAGTGTTTGTATTTCCTTATACTAACACTTGTTTCCTAGCTACTTATTTGTGTGTGCCTTGGTTTATACCAAGCACATTCCCTTTCCCCTACAAGGCATAGTTCACTATAGTGCTCGAGCCTCTTTTGGGTCGTATACTCCTCTTACGATGTTGCATGCACCCAAAATGATGGGGACATCATATGGGTGAATCAACCATCCCATACGAGTATACACAACACAATGTAGTACCAATACAATATAGTTTTCAGATTGTGGCGCTTAAAATCAAACTTCGGTCCATAACACAATGACCTTACTTAGATTACCTAAAACCAAGGGGCATATCACATAACGATTGAGTTTAACACAGTCTATAGAACTCATACACAATGGATTTTATAGGGCAGATAGTCCTTAGCACACACATTAGTACACACCATCTATAATGGTGTTTTATACAATGAGAAGGAGTTAAAGGTTGTCGACGGGTGATACCAGAAAGTTATTTCCACACTTATTCCATTACATTAGTGTGAGATTTCTTGAAAAACTCACGTGCATCAACATCATCTTCAAGATCATTTCTATACCCTTTTTCTCATCACAGATCAGGTACACATGTTCCTTTTTCACATTTTTAGCATTTTCTTTTACATACTTACATGTTTTTATACATATACATGCGTATTTGACTACTTGATTATCTTCTCTTTTCTGAGATCCGTCTATATGGGAAGAAAGCAAGTTAAAATCAACAACATCACACACATTGACACTAACAATAGGTACAACATCCACATTCACACACACATTTCCGCCCTAGGTTCATTTTCATCACCTTTTACATTTTTTCATCTTTAGTCTCCACGACACATATTTTTATCACTCCACACTTTGTCTAGTCCCTCGACACTTTCTATATCCATCTACATGGATATTAGGTACGCAGCCTATGTCTAATTTATGTTACCAAGGATTGTACTCACTAACATAAAGTGGGGGTAAATGTAGACACAAAATCACACACTTTGGGTAATTATCTAGTCTCGATTACTTACTACTATTCATAGTATAATTAACCCATGTATTTGGCCACCTTTCTTTACTTTATGCTTATGCTTTTAGTCTTGCACTCTTACTTGCTCAGTTTGTCTTTACACCTTTTGACATTTGTCATTCTAGACACTAGCACCCAACTAGGATGCCAACGCTAGGCGCCCTCATCCCCTTTGGGTGCCATTGTCCTCTTTGTACTTTGGTCACACTTTCTAGGTCCTTTCTAGCCATTTGAGCATCTTATCTTTTTGGTAGTTGGCCTTTTAGGGTTAATTACAAAATTTAAGTAAGGGAATCATATAAATATAAAGTTATGTGATCATAATAAGGGACCAAGCACTAAGCATCTACTATCTCTACCTAAGGTTGCATCCATCAAAGGCATCTATAGCTCCATAAAAAGGGACAAAGGTTAGTTCATCTCGCATCAAACTTTATAGGAGGGGAGTTTATTCTTTCCATGCACACATTATTTACATTCTACATCTAGCTAATTACTCGCTACTTCAAGTGCGATTGACACAAGAGCAACCTAGGGCACAATTCTGCACACACACATAACTACATTGGGTCTGAGATGTAGGGTAGTGATCAATTATAAGTCCATCATTTTGGTATTGAGGAAATTTCGACCCCCTTCATTTGCATATTTCTTTTTAGGGTTTTGATGTTTTGTTTAGGGTTTTGTAGGTGATTCATTCATTCCAAATTTATGGAAACCTAAGTGACCTCACAATGACATACATGCGACAAAAGGTGAACAAGTACGAAACTCTTACGACACCTCAATGGAAAATATCTAAGCATCTACATAGACCAGGGCACCCACGGGCACCCCTATCCTTCTTTAGGTGCCCCAATTTAGTCAAATATACTAGATCTACATTTTCTAGGATTTCGTGTGACGGTCCTCCATGTCCTGTTCAATCTCCACTATGACATATTTCAACAACCCCCGCAAATCATCTAAGGCTCTTTCTAACCTCTTTGCACATTAGGGTTTTATATTTTCATTGCTTAGTTTTTTGGGTATTATTTCAAGTATTTTAGTATTCATTTATTTACTACAAATTTGCATTATATTAGGCTATTATTTTAAATTTTAGTATAATTAGCCGATTCTTTCTAGTCGATTACGGAGGATGTCCTCATGATGCAATATGGCTAAAAATATCCAATTTAGTACTTTGGAGAGCACTATTCCACCTCAGAGCTTAGTCTCATCGTGAAATAAACTTGGATCCATTCCCGTACATGAAACACACTTGAACCCATGTTAGCATATTCCTCTTATCCATAATGAGGATGACACAAACTCGAAGGGATTGTGTGGGCTTTTGGAATTGATAGAGGAAGGGGGTATAATGACCGAGGGAGTGGTTTTCAAATGTTGGGCTTAGTTTTATTGACCAATTTTTTCAAATTTTCATGTTAGACATTTAACAAGACATCAATTAGATCTAGCTCGAGGAAATTAGATCATAAGGGGTAATGAATAACCTTAGGCATATCATGGAGGATAAAATCAATGCCTTATCCATTGGGCCATAGAGTCACTACATTGAACAACTAGCAAAGCTACCAACACAACCAAGAGAAAAACAACACGAACACACAACAGAGAAGGGAAACATACAAAGAAAGGGAAACACACAAAAAAGTGGAAACACACAATAAAAAAGGAAGCCATGATACAACATTCCTTAATCACTATGGTACATGTGGTAGACAACCCAATTTTGTTGTAGAATTGATTCTTCTTTGAATGTTTTACCTATGCATGGGTAGTATCAAATGCCTTTGCTCTGCAAACCCATTGACTAGATCAATGAAATATGACCCTTTTCTCAATTTCTTCATAAAATTTGCATGGTTTTTCTTGTAAGTGAGGGCTAATTCACATATCTCATTTCCTTTATTGTGCTTACATTATGTTTCTCTCTGCTCATCTATTTTAAAATTTATTCCAATACCTAATTTTCTATTGTTGTTACAAGATTGAGTCTTGATCATATCAAGATTACCATTTTCAGTAAGACTCATGGTCTTTGATGGGAATTTAAACTTTATTTTTTATCTACTTCATGAAAAGGGTCTCTATGAGATGATTCTTGACAGATATTTTGAGATTTTGAACCTCATCACAAGCTTCTTGGTACTCCATGTTTCTCAATTTCTCTAAATAATTATCCTTCACACATATTGGCTCACCTTTGACCCACTTCTCTCTATGGTGTAATGTGCATAGTGATTCATCCTTGTGAAAGGAGACTGATCACAAGGTTGGGCATGAAATTGTGAGAGTAAGGAAGCATGAGGATCAAGAAGGAATCTATGCACATCAAGGAAGTTACACTTGAACCGAGATGAGAAGTAGCTCCAAGATCAAAGTAAGAATTCAACCACAAGAATTATACATGCATAAGAAAATAGGTCTACTCATGCTCATAAATCAAAATGAAAAGGTACAAATATTAGTGTTGTGTAACTCCCAATGCAAGACCCATCATACCTCCATAATGGAGAAGAGGAATTACTTTCTAGAAATATAATGTAACTCTGTATGCGTACACCGACACATAAGAAAAATTATATGATAGAATCTGTCATACCTCTTAGGACACTTAATGACCTATGATCTCACCTAAGTGATATGACTCACCTTGTGAGGTGGAAATTCACCTAATTAATGAATAAAAGATGAAAAATACCACTCACACTAACACCCCTTTCATCGTAACTTAGGATGAGGCAAGGAAAGTCAGAAAAACACATAGAAATGGGTCTCGAATGCTACACCTGATGAGGTACCCATGTACAATAAAGATATCAAGTAATGGAGGAAAACCTAGTGGGAAAAACATCCACTTACAAGAGATAGAATAATCCCCTAAACAACTAAGAAAGATGCGTCAAATGGGTCCTAGAAACTAAAGGCTTGATAAGGTACCCATGTACAAACTAAAATATTTCTATAAGAAGAAGAGAAGAAACAAATCTATCTAGCATCCCATGAAGATGAACTGCTTGGAAGCCACCCACCCTATACTAAGTGAAGAAGAAGAATATCCCTAGAGTGATAAGGTGTTGTTCCCATCCAAGGAAAAATGCTCCATATGTGAGGTAGAAGTGCCAACTACTCCATGAAGGTATGGTGAATCCAAAGTAATTAAGAAAAGAAGGAAGGTGGAATGTATTTTAACTATGTAGAAGAGTGCTCGATGTACTATAAGTCTTGAATCAAAGTGCGTGATCCCTAAAAAAGTCTATAGTGGGTTAGAAGTAGGTGGATCAAGAAATAAATCCTTAAGATGTGGTAGGTGATAAGTGGATGGTGGAGGTGGGTCCCCATCACTATGGCAATCAACTATGCTAGAAGATAAGTCATCATCATTAGAAGTGTGCTTGAGCTCAAAAATATCAAGTCCAGGTGAGTCAAATGAATAATCTAAAGGAGGAACAAAGTGAGAAAAGGATTAAAGCTGAGTGTGATGATCAACTGTACCAAACCAAAATGATAGTGTCATTATGTAGATCTATGACATAAATGGAATCCGGAGTGAACTCAACCCGCATGCCTTGACTAAGGTGAGTAATTTGATAAAATGATAGGAGATTAGTTGTAAGTGAAGGAATACTAAACACATTATTGAATGTTCCACCATTCACTTCAACATACCCTCTCCCAAAACCGGTCTAGAAGTGTCATCACCCAACTAAATAGAAGACATGTCACATGGATCTAATGAAGCAAAATCTATGTCTGTGATAAGGCCATATGATGAGATACACCGAATCAATAACCCATGTAGGAGTAGGTGACACAATTACAACTAAAGATCTTCCCTTTGTTTTCTCCTTAGTTGATTCTTTTTATTTTTATTTATCTATTTCTTTCCCCTTTTATTGTATTTTCCTTAGAAAATTTGTGAGTTGATGATGAAGATGGCTTGAGAGACTTGGGAACTCCTATGTTGTTCTTCTCAAGAAGACTCATGAGGAGGTCAATCTTCTTCTTCAAACATTTTTCTTCATCATGCCTACCAGTGCAGTACCCAAATTTGACCCATTCTTTAGGAGGTTTATAACTAGAAGAGGAAGTGGAAGAGTTGGATTTGGTGGTGGATTGGTCCTTTTTGTTCTCATAATCCTTATTATTTTGTTTATTTTCTTTTGAAGCCTTCAAGTTTTCATGACCCATAATGAGAGCATGGGATTTTGTGGATTTTAGAGTACCCATATAAATTAGCTTATCTTGTTCCCTAGTCAAATCAACAATAAACTCATCAAAGGAGGGCATAGTCCAACTTTCACCAAGTTCCATTTTTGTAGCATGGAAGGTAGAGATAAAAATAGAATAGTCAGGACCAAGTTTTGCAAGGACATAAAGTATGAGATGTGAGTCATTTTTGTCATTCCACATCTTTCAATTGAAATATTATAGATCTATGTCTGGTGAAGAAGTCTTGGAGAGTGTCAAAATTCTAGGGTTGAGACTAATCAACTCATTTTCTAGTTCATGTCCTCTTATTCCATCATATTTCCCATAGATTCTTTCGAGGCATCCCAAAATTCCTTGGGTGTTTTGGATATGTTAATATGAAAGTGTAGTTCAGTGATATAGAAAGACATAAAATCCCAAAAGCTTCATCACATTTGTCAAACCATTTCTCTTTCTCTATAGCATCTGTTGGTTGAGCTTGTAATCCCATAGTTATCTGGTAGAGTTTGTTTTTTGCAAGGCAAGAGATACAACATCTTTCCATTCATGATAGTTAAATGGGGTAAGAAAGGGAACAATGTTGAGATCCATAATAGATAAAAGTGAGCAAAAAATATGGCGAGAAAGAAAAGAACCACATAAAATAAACACCCCCTAATTGTAGAAATTTATAAGTAGTGCGTTGATTACACCTAAGTGTTCGTGTGACATGAAGTATTTGGTCACTCGACTTGTAACTAATGAAATATTGCATAAGCGTCGAGACCGCAATAAGTTCATTCATACACAAAAAACCATGGTAATAAGAAAAAAGAAAGCAAATAAGGGAAGTACACAAATGAGTCTCTCTTGCCGCAAGGTTGTGGTGGAAGTGCTCACTAACCCACAAGTGAAGAAGAGTGCTTATAATGAGGAGCAAAAAAGGAGCTCAAAAAATCCCAATAACCCTATTTCAAACAGATAAAAGATACTTTTTCCCTTTAAATTTAAATGTGTTCTTAATTTAGAATAAGATTAATTAAAATTAATTAATATAAAATAAGAAAATAAGAAAGGAATTTTTTTACCTTTGGTGGGGTGAAGAGCCAACTCATCTCGACGAGATGACTAGTAAGTTAATTTGTTTGGTGGCGAGTTGGTTGTCTTTGCGAGTTGCTTAGTTGAAAGTAAGTTACTACCAAAGGCGAGTTGGGATGTCTTATTGGGGAATACATGAGGTTTATGCCGAGTTAGAGTTGTGTTGTCGGATTTGAGAGAGTGTGATGGTCGAGAAAGAGTATTGAAGCACCAAGATGATAATGTCTACATGTCGATGATATAGAATCAAGAGATGCCGACCTAGGGTGTTGAGCAAAGGGAAAGGGCCACAAAGTTGAACTATGCTATCGGGGAAGGAAGAGCCACGCGTTGAGCTAGAGCTAAAATTGATGTGCTAGTGTGAGAAGTCATCACATGATAGGTAATGAAGAGTTGAAGGAGGTGGCATAACAGCCCGAGTCGGTGAGGTGGGGAAACGTAGAGATTCCACTAACGAGTGGGTGAGTTCGATAGGGAAATGAATGAGTAAAGAAAAGAAAGGAAAAGACAACAACCATGGGTTGACGTTCGATGAGAAAAATCCAATGTAGGAATGATGTAGGGAAGAGTCAAGGAAAAACAGGTGAGCCGGATGAGTGGATGCAAAGTAGGAGTCGGGACAAACACAGGGGTCATCCAACACATGAATGGCGAGGCAACCAAGAAAATTTTAATGTAGAAGAGAGGCTAGTGATACAAGAAGGGAGTGAGTCATGAGGTAAGTGGGAAAGCTAGAAAACTAAATATGGTGCAAGGAAACACATTCCATGACAGGTCGTTTAAAAAATAAATAATGAGCTTAAGGGTGGAAACAATGACAAAGGGGTGAGTTGGGTTGGCCATTGGTTCCTAGCTCGGTTCCCATCTCAGTTCCTAGCTCTATGAGCTGTGGCCAAGTTGAGCCTTAAGACAAAAATTACACACCTCCCAATGATTTTTAAACCTACACTTATACCTGGATTTTTTTTGCAAGAACCTACATAGAAACACCTTAAAAAAACTTGCAAAACACACAAAACAAGGCACGCTATCCAAGCAAAAGGACCCAAAAAAATTCAAGCAAACCACAAGGTTAAAGATTTAAAAACCTTGCACATGAAATAAAAAAATCAAAAAATAGAGAGTAGTAAGCAAAAATTGTAGCGAGTGACATGTTTCTAAACCATGAGCTCTAATATCATGCGAGAGTGAGGAAACACGAGGATCAAGAAGGGATTTGTGCACATTAAGGAATTTACACTCAAACCGAGATGAGAAGTACCTCCAAGACTAAAGTAAGAATTAAACCACAAGAATTGTGCATGCATAAGAAAATAGGTCTACTCATGCTCATATATCAAAATGAAAAGGTACAAATAGGAGTGTTGTGTAACTCCTAATGCAAGACCCATCATACCTCTATAATGGAGAAGAGGAGTTACTTTCTAGAAATGGAATGTAACTCCTGTATGACACACACTGACACATATGACATAATATGTCATAACTCCTATGACACCTAATGACCTATGATCTCACCTAAGTGAGATGACTCACCTTGTGAGGTGAAAATTCACCTAATTAATGAATAAAATATGAAAATTACCACTCACACTAACATAAATATGTGAATCATCATTTTCTTCATCTTGACCATCTTGAGATTTGAAATTCATCTCCATGATGGAGACATCCTCTTCTTGAGTAGATTCAAATTTAAGAGACCCAAACATCTTCTTATTTATACATTCCTCATTGAGAATCTCTTTATCTCACAATGGGAATGAGAAGGCTTCATATTCATAAAACAAATATTCATGTTGAATCTTGAGAAGGTGATTTGAAACTTGGGGCTCATATGCTGAGAAGTTATTTGATATCCATTTTCCTTCATGGTTTGTACTACTTATCATCTTGGGATTTCTTTGTTGTAAGTCAAGATATCCATTATCCACATCATCACCTAATAGAGAGCCCATATCCATATCCAACAAGAAGTACACACTATCAAATTTCAGCTCCATCAAATCATCATGATGCTTTTCCACTAGATCAATTAAACGTAGATACTCCTTCATCAATATGGGAAACTCAACATCTTGCTTTGAAGTTATGAAAAATTTTCCATACCTTGAATATTGAGATAAGATTTTTCCCTTAGGTCATTTCATTTCGAACCATTTATATCATGTTTCTTATCGAAAGTAACTTCTTCATCTTACCATTTCTTGGTATGGTGGCATATGACTAATCCATTTGTATATCTCTGCCAACATCCCGACAGAATTTTTGGCTCAACAACATCCCATACAAAGATGGCATGTCTACCACAAGTATTTTCACCTTGATTTTCTTGTCAAGAAAATCCAAAAATGCTAATTTATCATCTTTGACTGTTTAATGAGAGGTACTTCTTTGGTTTCCATGGAGTAACAATGGCCAACAATAGGGGTGAGAGTGAGATCGAGGGCTTTGGAAACTTTGAAGGGCATGATATTGTTAGATGCACCAAATTTAATAATGTAGTTACTCAATTTATACCCATTGATTAGAAAATAAAGATAGAAAGGTTCCACTTTCCCAGAAGAGGAAGATGTTGAGGTAAGAAGGTTTTGAGAAGTGGTGGTGCTAGGAGTGGGAAGTGGTTCTTTGTCTTTGACAGTTTTGTAACTTGAATTTGAACTATTTCCTTTGATAAACTGGACAAGTTTATTAAAATGCTTGGGTGGGTTTTCAAGTACTCATATTCATAAATTTGAACCTTTGATTTCTTAACATGAAAAATGATGTTAAATGATGAGGAAGTGGTAGGCACATCAAGAGTAATGACAACCTTGAAATGAGTATGATTTGCATTCTTAATAACATGAGAAGCAAAAACTAGTTTGACAAAAGGATACAAATGAGACTTACTCAAAGAGGTGGATGGAGCTTTGGATGAGGTAGTCTCAAGATTTTTCTTGGCTGACCCCATGGAAGTGGAAAACAATTTTCCTCCTTTTTTTTTCTAGTCGAGTTGACATTTGAGGATTCAAGTGCTTTTCTTGGGTAGCGAGAAGAAGATGCCTCTTTCTTTAATTGTGAGCAAGTGAACACTACATAAGAGTAACTATTCATATCAGCTAGGGACTCTTACATATCTTCATTAGGTAGGTATTTAAAATACCCAATATTGGCATATCAATCTTCTTCTTCTCTTTCAATTCTGATTCAACAATTTCTTCTCCTTCATCTTCATAGGTTCCATTTATTGTATTAATTGGTGGAGCTTCTAAAGAGAGCCTTCGGGGTGCTTCGACAATTTTATTCTTGTTTTAATTTTGATATGAGGTATGTCGAGAAATTTATTTCTACAATATAGTCAAATCATTGAGAAAATTTTGTAGCAATGAATCGGTGCCTTCATCTTTAGAGCTATGGACTTTATACTCTATTGAATAGTTCTTGACCTCTCTTGACATAATAATATCATCTTCCACTTTAATGAAAAGTTCTTGAGCATTGTTCAAAGTGTTTAGTTGATCTCTCCAAGATGAACCCAAATTCAAGAAATTAAGCATTTATGAAGAATCTCTTTTGATTATCTACAATAGGATGAGCACTAGTAGGAATTTTATTAATCAACTTGTTAAATTTTTACATAAATTCTCTCATGGGATCTTGTGGCTCTTTCGTCATCTGAGCTAATTAAGAAAGGAGGGCATGGGCATCTTCCACAGTATTTAATCTTGCTTCAAACTTGGTTTTCATGTCTTCCTAATTAATAATGGAACGAGGTGACAAGTAGTAAAACCATTCCACCGTAACATCTTGTGATGACTATATGAATATTCAAATGACAAAATCTTCATGTTCCACTCCAAGAACACCACATGCTTTGTGATAAAAGATGTGATATGATCATCTAGATGTTACTTTCCATCTTCATAGAACTTGGGAAAGTTCTTTCTTAATCCTTTTGGTAATTCATGAAGTGAATGCGTTAACCCCAAGGTACAAGTGTAGTCATTTATTATTCTTATTATTCTTATTTTGGTGAGATGATGTCTAATGGTTTTTGTAATGGTTCTCTAATGGGATCTTCAAGAGGAAAGTTAGGATCAAATTTAGGGAAGAATTCTTTCCTAACTTGTCTTACTACTTGGATAATAGGAATTCTGAAATCAACTTGTTGATTTTCTTCAAATGTGGGATCAACAACACCACTTGCTTGATCAGCTCAAGTATATACCTTTTTATGCTAGTTTTACTCAAAGAGATGAAATAAGAATACAACCATGAAAAGTGAAAAATTTCAATAGGATTGCAACAAGGATTTCAAACATTTAGATATTATTTTGGGTATTTTTAGTTTTTTTATTTTTATGGGTTTTTATAATATATAATTTTTGGATTTTAGATATTGTTATAGGGTGCACAAGGGACAAAAATTCCCATGCAGAGTCACCAAAAATTGTTGGTGAAATAATTTATCTAAGGAAAAATTATTGATTTTAATTAATTCTCCAGGGTTAGGCCCCTCCTTCTTGGGTATGGGGAGGATCCCATTTATTGAATGCAAGGACTAAATAAAACTATGGGGGCCTTTAATATAAGGATAAAAAATGAGTACTCTACTAAACCTGTGGCAAAGTGCTTGTATAATGTATAAGGGAAGAATTTACTTGGAGAGAGGTAAAGAGGAGATAGAGAAATAGAGAGAGAGGATTAGTATTGTGATAAGACTTATAGATTTCACACACATTCAATAGTAAGAAGAACAACAGTGTAAGTGTTATCTAATTTCCACCGCCCGCTAAGCTTAGATAATAAGTAGATTCCGCTTAATCAAAGTTTCGCAATCAAGTTGTTGTCGGCCTCAAAATCCCCCTCATTTTTAAGTCAAATTTGAAAATTTTGAGCTCACGCCTCTAGAAGTGTTCAAGTAAAGTTGGAAGTTTGAAAAGATATAGAAATTCATGCTTTGAAGTTGTTTAAACTCTCTAGTCTACACGTTTTGATAAATTTTCCGTTTTCCTGTCTAGACGCGTGAAAAATTTATTGTTGTCCTCATTTGAATGAAATTTTCTATCTTTCTATCACCATGGATCATTGAACCTTGTATTGTTTTCAATTCCTTGGTTCGTGAAAGAAATTTGAAAATCAAGCATGAAATGGTGGATTTTTCTTCTTCTCTGCATTTTTCCAAAGTCGTGAATGATGGACATTTTCTTCCCCATCAAATTTGGCCCCATTATCCATGGGTACGTGGACATATCTAATTGGGTGTGGTAGGATGGGTCCTTTTTGCATTTTGAGGCATTTTGTTGAAAAGGAGAAAAGTCAAAAAGTGACTCGTAGCCTCGATCATGCTATGAGGAAAAATTCAAATGTTGAGCCCACATTGAAAGTCAAAGCGGGGAAGTGGGTCGGTGGAGAACTTTGAGGTTTTGATCCTTTTTGTAAAAAGGGATAAAATTCATAAAGTGACCCACATCCCCGATCACGCTATGAGGAAAAAGTCAAATGTTGAGGCAACATTGGAAGTCAAAGTGGGGAAGCGGGTCGGTGGAGAACTTTGAGGTTTTGAGCCTTTTTGTAAAAAGGGCTAAAATTCATAAAGTGAGCCACAATTCCTTCACCAATCAAGTGAAGCCACATGTTAGGATTATATCAAAAGTGGAAGGGCAGACCAAAAATGTAAAAATTCCAAATCTCTATAAAGTCACAAAAGGCAAAAGGCATCCTCCACGCCCGCTCCAGTAAATTTCTCCCACGTGGATGACTCTAGTTTAAAGTTTCAAAGGAAAGATGAATGGTTAAAATTCAAAGTTACAAAACAAGTGTAATGGCTGCATTACCATTGGCATTTCTTCGTGAATCAAGAATCTGAATGAATGTGAATGATTGAAAAGATTGTAAACCATTTCTTGCTAACAAAGAAGAAGTTGTAACCATTTCTTACAAGATATTTAATGGATTCTTCATGCCATTATAAAGGGTTGGTGATTGATCTTGTAAACTCAAGAGTATATTGTACTTTGAGAGAACAAAGGAGATAGCCATTTTCTTCCATTCCCCCTTCTCAATTTCCTCCATTTCTCCACTATGTATAACTTTTGTTTAAGCATCAATACAATAAGAAGGAGTTTCTAGCTTTCTTTGACTGAGGGATTTCATGATACTTTGTGTTCATCAAATTCTATTTGGTCTTGTTTCCATTTACATGGTTGTTTCCTCAAAATAGCACGTGTGATGAAGTTTCTAACTAGTGTGTGTGTGCAGGAATATGATTTTCTACCTGCAACATTAGTTATCCTACCTCAATTCTCACTCCCTTTCCCACTTTCAGACAAAGTGTTCCCTAGCAAGAGATTGCTAGATTTTCCACAGGTCGGTGGAGTGCCCTTATTGATCCCCAATCGAAGGCCACCAAATAAATCAACAATTTTCTCACACATGCACATACGGTAGCAATACCGGTTAAGTAGATGGACTTAGATTCCCAGAGCATTGGTAAGGAATTCATTTATTTGTTTACCTAAAAAAATTCCTCAACAATGAGTTTTTGGCACCCACCATTGGGCAAATTAAGCAACATCTCGCACCTGAATACGACCGCAAGGTTAGAAAATTCAAAATTCAAAAAAAAGAGAAATTTTTTTGGAATTTGAATGGCTATATGAGCCACATGGATTCAAATCATGGATATTCGGGAAACCCTCCTGTTGAAAGACCCAAATTACTCTTCCACATCTAAGAAGATGTTGCTTCAGATTTGAGGGAAGCTATCTGGCATAATAGAAAAAGTGCCAATCACTACTTCATTGCCATGAGAATTTTGGACCTTGAAGAAGAATGCATGCTAAATTGGAGAGGAAAAGACAAATTCCAACACATGCAAAGAAGAGCATAGATTTTCAAGTTGGTGGATAGAAGATACACCCAACAACAGAGACAAGGAGGAAAAACTGATCCCATTTTTAGGAACTTCAAAGGAGACAAGAGCTACTCGAAATCCAAAGGCTTCCTTTTCAAGAAACCGGTCACGTTGGGAACCTGAGTGTTGCCAATCCTTTGGATGGTGAATTTCCATACATCAATGAGAACCTTGTAGACTTCACTAATGTGGAGACCAAGAAGAAGCTAGAGAAAGAGAGGCAAGAGACGAAGAAGAAATAAGATCTCAACTCGAAGAAATCGAGAGACTTCAAGCTAAGGCAGATGAAAGAGCAGCAAGCAGAAGCGCAACCTTAGCAAGGTTGGAAGCTAGAAATAGAAATAGAATGGGGATCATGATCATGAGCATGAACATGATTGTGAGGCCCGTAGGCCTAATGTACCATGGGGAGGAAACACCGGTCCACTGGCTCTTGCTCAACCACTCCATGAGCTACCGAGAGGCTCGAGAAAAAACTTCCCAAAATTTAGAGGGGATGGTTCTCAACTCCCTGAAGAGCATGTAACAACATTTATCATTGCTTGTGGTGTTGGGTGTTGAGGATGAAGATGTGTCAGTCTCGAATCTTTATGGAGTCACTTCAAGAGAAGGTTTCGAATGGTTCTACATGCTACCCCCGAGGTCCATCACCTGTTGGGAGGATATAAGAAGTGCATTCGAACACATGTTCAAGAGAACAAAATATTTTTAGGATATTTTGGTCCAATTGGTACAAATGAAGAAAGAAACCTCCGAGTCAATGAGGACTTCAGTAGCAAGATATGATAGAGTGATAAGAAGGATCCTGAAGATGTGGTGCCTCCTGAAAATAATTTGAAGAGGTTTTTCATCAGTGCTTTGCCATCAGAAGTAGGTTTCTTCCTCAGAAGAGCCCAACCAAGAACATTGAGGGAAGCCAAGACTATGCAATAGAAACCGATGATGATCTAATCCTTTTCGGAAAGGTGAAAGGCCCCAATGGAAAGTAAAAGGGTTAGAATTAAAAATCTTTCACCACAGATCGATGTTCAAAAAATGGAAAATGACTTGGTTGCCTTGAAGAAGCAACTATCTCAGATCACAATGTAGAATGCTTCAAAGAAACCAAACCCTCCAGATAGGCCAAGGATTTCTCCACCTCCTTGTCGGCTTGCTCTTGAAGCACCACCAGTCAATGCCATTTGTGACACCAAAGAGCTAGAGGAGGAAGTAGAAATTGATGAAACTAAAGAAGAAAATATGGAAGACTATGAAAACTATCTTGAGGTTGAGGAATTTGATATGCACAATGGCCTAATTGAGTACGTTGATGATGAAGATGAGGATGATGAAGAAGCTCCAAGTTTCTCATGTGTTGTTTTCACTCGTGCACAATCCAGAAAGGTGCTTCATCCTCAATGGTTGTGGTAAAGGATAAGAAGAATAAAGAAGATTCTCCTCCAGAGGTCACACAAAATAAAATCATCAGCAGAGGATCACCATTACCACCTTCTATGGAGTCGGCCAAAGAAAAACTAGACTCACTGGTTGTCAGGATCATGCTACTATGCCAAGTAAGTCATCTAATTCTTCTCCTAGCTCAAAAGTTGCTAAGAACAATTCTCCTTTAAATGTTGTTCTTGCAAAAACATCTAAGGTTCAATCAAAAGCTACACCCTCACCCCCTTCCAAGCCAATTTATACACCCAAAAAGGAGAATTCAACACCCAAAGTAGCAAATCCTCTACCATGTAAATCTTCCTCCATTTTGGAACCTCTTCCTTGCTCACCATAACCCCATTTGACTTTGTGGAACATGCAAGAAAAACCAAAGTCCAACTCTTAGAAATAGAATACCTACAAACACACCCTGCCTAGTTTGACAAGTTCATTAATGCAGTTCGTGGTGGTAACCTTGTATCCTCGAGTCCTAATTCTAAAGGCTTACTACCCACACCATCCACACCACCTTCCCAAAACATGCTAGCCCTCAAGTGCCTCCAAAACCAATAGGGTTGAACCTTTCTACATGTCACTCCTCATTAAAGGCTTCCAACTAAATAATTATATCATAGATTCCAGAGCCTCAGACAATGTGATGCCAGCCAAAGTTGTAAATGCTCTAGGCCTCACCTTGACTTGGGTAAATGGCACCTAATACTCAATGGAATCCAAACAAGTGCCATTGGTAGGAAGAATCAAAGATGCATAGGTAGCACTAGCTGATTTTCCAGACAAGAAGGTGCTCCTAACCATACTAGTAGCAGACATCCCAACATCCTTTGGTATGCTATTGAGTAGGAGTTTCTACAGAGACCTAGGTGGAGAGATAAAAATGGATTGGTCATCTGCAACTATCCCAGTAAAAGGTGAGATGAAGAAGTTGCTACCAGTAAGAAAGATGAAGTTCACAATACGAAAGTCTGATGATTCGAAAAGCAAACATTCTCTTTCAAGATTGTGGGCTAGGAAACTACTTCCTCACATCAAAAAAAGAGAACTTGCCACTTCTCATGGAGGAAGAGGAAGATCAAATTTGGAAAATGGAATTTGATGGTAGTCATTCTAGTGGCAAGCTCGAGAGCTGGTGTAGTATTGTACTCTCTTCCAATGAGTTGTACCCATTTGCCTACAAGTTATAATTTGATAATACAAATAACACTGCAGAGTATGAAGCACTACTCTTAGGCATGAGTGCAAAGAGAGGACATGGGAATCAAGAAACTGAGATGCCGAGGTGATGCAGAGGTTGTAGTAAAGTAGGTCCGCCAACAATATCAAGTGAAGAATCCAAGACTCGGCATTATAGAAACAAGAGTGTGGGATTGCATTGAATCTTTTGATGCATTTTCCATTGAAGCTATTCCAAGGGAATAGAATGAAAAGGCCAATTCTCTCAGTAGTGTCACTTCCCTAGTGACACCTCATTCTTATTTTGGTAAAGAAAAAGTGACCATTGAAATGGTATTCGGCCTAGTGTACAGACATAATGCAAATCATTGGCAAGTCTTCAATGATGATAACCAAATTCTAGCCTTTTTAGAGAAAAGGGACAATTTCAATAATATCTTTTTCGAAGGAGGTGAAAATCCACACCGAGAAGCAGTCCCCAAAGAAGAGAAAGAAGGAATTAAAGGGATTGATGATGAGGGAGTAATCAAATTGAAAGGGAACAAAATTCCCAAAGGCCTAGTATCTTTAGAAGACCTCTTTGACAAACATGAAAATTCATTCAAGAGAAAGAAAAGCAATCTTCTCGGTGCCCAAGCTGATTTTGATAAAGAAAAAATTGGTACCCGGAGGAGCCAAGGATGGTTAATATTGGAAAATGTTTCTCGCTTGAAGAAAAAAGAAGGTTTGTTGCATTACTCAAGAAATACTCAGATGTCTTGGCCTACTCTTATGATGAACTCAAATCCTTCTAGCCAAAGGAAATGCATCACTCAATTCCTTTGAAGCAGGGTGTTAAGCCCTTCAAGAAGAAACAAAGGCCGTACAACCCAAAGATTTCTGATACCATCAAGGAGGAGGTAATGAAGATGCTTAATGCAAGGATCATCTTTCCCATCCACCATTCAACATGGGTGGCTAACATTGTGCCAGTGCAGAAGAAGAATGGTGAAATAAGGATATGTGTAGATTTTCACAACCTGAACTAGGCATCACTAAAGGACAATTATCCTCTTCCTATCATGGACCATATCCTACAAGTAGTCACTGGATCTGAAATTCTTTCATTACTTGATGGATTCTCAAGATATAATCAAATCAAAGTGGTAGAGGAGGACCGCACCAAGATAACCTTTACAACACCTTGGGGCACTTTTGCCTACAACAGAATGCCTTTTGGCCTAATCAATGTAGGAGCTACATTCCAAAGGGCAATGGATTTGGCCTTCAAAGATCTGAAGCATTGCATTGTCATATATCTTGATGATCTCACAATATTTTCAAAGAAGAGGGGAGATCATATCTATCACTTGGAATAAGTACTTGCAAGGTGTAGGAAACATGACATATCACTAAATACAAAAAGTGCATTTTTGGAGTCACAGAAGGCAAGTTATTGGGGCACAATGTGAAAAAACATGGAGCACACATTGATCCTGAGAGGATTAGATCCATTCAAGCATTAATCCTGCCCATAAATAAGAAAGGATTTCATTCATTCTTTGGAAAGGTGAACTTTCTTCGTCATTTTGTGCCTGAGTTTGTTGAGTTGATGAAGCACATCACTTCCATGATGAAACCACAAACAAGCTTCAAATGGAACAATGAAGGGAAGGCAACATTTGAAGAGATCAAGAAATCCATTTCCAAGGCTCGACTCTTATATCTCTAGATTTTAACAAAGAATTCATCATGTATTGTTATGCATCAGAGCATACACTCTCTCTCATCATTCATTCTTGTTTAGAAAAATGATGAAGGTGGAAGCACCTATTTCTTTAATGAGTTGTCCTTTGAAAAATCATGAGCTAAAATATAGCCAATTGGAGAAGCATGCCTATGCAGTGGTCAAGGATATAAAAACTTCAGGTTTTACATCCTCAATTCCCATATAGTGGTGATGGTCCCCGACAGTGCAATCAAGTCCATCTTGACACAACAAGATCCCGAAGCTAAAAGAGGAAATTGGATTGCAAAGACTCAAGAATATGACTTAGAGATTTGACCCTCCAATCTGGTAAGGGGAAATGGTTTGTGCAAGTTGATTGTTGAAGATGAAACACTCAAAGTTCAACATGGTGAAGAAAACTATGCTTGCTCAACTTGTTTAGAAGACAACCCACATGTTCTCTTTGTCACCACTACTGATGAGTGGTATGCTGATATTTCCTATTACCTGACTTATGGAGAATGCCCTCCCCATCTTGATTACAAGAAAAGGAGAACACTCAAGCTGAAGGTAGCTAAATTTGTAATCTAGAATCATGCACTTTACAAAAGAGGCCTAGATGGTTGTTTCCTGTGTGCGTAGATAAAGAGCAACAAGAAAAGTTGCTTAAAGCATACCATGACCAAACATGTGGTGGACATTTTTCAGCAATGGTCACTACACACAAGATCCTTCGAGGAAGGTATTATTGGCCCACCATCTTTGCAAACACTCAAGATTGGGTTTCTAAATGCAAAGCATGCCAATAGTTCGTTGGAAGACCACAACTCGCTGCATTACCACTCAAGCTTCATGTGGTTATTGAAGAACCATTTCAATAGTGGGGGATGGACTTCATTGGTGTTCTAAACCCTCACTCAAGTGTGGCACACCTATGTACTCACAAAATAGACTACTTCACCAAATGGGTGGAAGCCATTCGCCAAACAAGCCAACACTGAAACAATATGCAACTTCATCAAGGAGAATATCATAGTCCATTTTAGAGTGCCACAAAATATTGTAGCAGATAATGCTACCTATTTCTCTTCAAGAGAGTTGACCGAGTTTTGCTATAGCTACAAAATATCCCTATCTCATTCTTCTGACTACTATCCACAAGGAAACAGACAGGTCTAAATCAAGCAACAAGAACATTGTGACCATTGTCCGCAAGCTTGTAAACGAGAATCAAAGGAATTGGCACAAAAGGTTATACGATGCATTGTGGGTGGATATGATCACTCCTAAGAAGGAAATAGGTATGTCACCATTCCAACTGTTGTATGGAGTTGAAGCAGAAATTCCTCTCATGATCGAGATGCCAGCTCTCAAGCTGCTACAAGAAATAGAAGATGGTCAGTACAAGGATTCCATTAACAAGAGGATCCTCTTTCTTGAGAAGCTGGAAGAAAATAGACTCCAAGTGGTGGATCGCATTAAGGAGAACCAATTGAAAGTAAAGAAGATTTTTGATAAGAAGGCCAAGGTAAGAGAATTCAAAGTTGGAGACTTCATCCTGCTATGGGACAAGAGAAGAGAACCAAAAGGCAGCCATGGAAAGTTTGATTCATTATGGCTCGGCCCATTCCAGATTCGTGAAGCTTGTGGTGAGAATGCTTTTATTCTCTCATATTTGGATGGAATGCCACTAGAATTTCCTCGGAGTGGGAAATACTTGAAATTGTATCATCAATGAAAGCAGGTTGTTCCCCCGCCTTGTACCATAGGTGTGTTTCCCTTTCCGTTGTGTGGTTTTGTTTTCCTTCTATTGTGTGTCGTGTGTTTCCTTCCTGTTGTGTGCTTGTGTGTTTCCTTCTTTTGATCTTTCTTTCTTGAAGTTTTACATGACTCTGCAAGGCCCAATGGATAAGGCATTGGTTAATGAATTACATGGTCTAGAGATTGAGATTCTGGATTCCCATGTCATGTCTTCACTATGCTCAGTCCATGTCATGTCCCCAAGCTAGAGCCAACTGTTTTGTCGCCCTCAAAATCCCCCTCATTTTAAAAGTCAAATTCAAAATTTTGAGCTCACGCCCTCCAAAAGTGTTCAAGTAAAGTTGGAAGTCCGAAAAGATAGAGAAATTCATGCTTTGAAGTTGTTTAAACTCTCAGTCTGCACATTTTGATAAATTTTCCATTTTCCTGTCTGGACGCATGAAAATTTTATTGTTATCCTCATTTGAATGAAATTTTCAATCTTTCTATGGCCATGGATCGTCGAACCTTGTATTGTTTTCAATTCCTTGGTTTGCAAAAGAAATTTGAAAATCGGGCGTGAAATGGTGG
Organism: Taxus wallichiana var. yunnanensis; assembly: GCA_018340775.1. NCBI lineage: Eukaryota > Viridiplantae > Streptophyta > Pinopsida > Cupressales > Taxaceae > Taxus > Taxus wallichiana. The sequence goes on along the minus strand of CM031239.1, from coordinate 474,230,583 downwards.
AGTTTTCTTCTTCTCTCGTATTTTTCCACAATCGTGAATGATGGGCATTTTCTTCCCCATCAAATTTTGGCCCCATTATCCATGGGTACATGGACATATCTAATTGGATGCAGTAGGATGGGTCCTTTTTATGTTTTGAGGCATTGTGGTGAAAAGGATAAAAGTCATAAAGTGATCCACAACCCCTATCATGCTATGAGGAAAAATTTAAATATTGATCCCGCATTGAAAGTCAAAGTGGGAAGCGGGAAGTCATCTGGGGAAAAAAATTTGAGGTTTTGAGCCTTTTTGTAAAAAGGGCTAAAAGTCATAAAGTGACCCGTAACCCCAATCATGCTATGAGGAAAAAGTCAAATGTTGAGCTTGCATTGAAAGTCAAAGTGGGGAAGCGGGTCGTGGAGAACTTTGAGGTTTTGATCCTTTTTCTAAAAGGGTTAAAAGTCATAAAGTGAGCCATGATTCCTTCACCAATCAAGTGAAGCCACGTGTTAGGCTTATATCAAAAGTGGAAGGGTGGACCAAAATGTAAAAAATGCCAAATCTCTATAAAGTCACAAAATGCAAAAGGCATCCTCCACGCCCACTCCAATAAATTTCTCCCACGTGGATGACTCTGGTTTAAAGTTTCAAAGGCAAGATGAATGGTTCAAATTCAAAGTTACAAAACAAGTGTAATGGTTGCATTATGAAAAGTCTGGTTTTTCTCGCCATTGGCATTTCTTCACAAATCAAGAATCTGAATGGATGCGAATGATTGAAAATATTGTAAACCGTTTCTTGCTAACAAAGAAGAAGTTGTAACCATTTCTTGCAAGATATTTAATGGCTTCTTCATGCCATTGTAAAGGGTTGGTGATTGATCTTGTAAACTCAAGAGTATATTGTACTTTTAGAGAAACAAAGGAGATAGCCATTTTCTTCCATTTCCCCCCTTCTCAATTTCCTCCATTTCTCCACTATGTACAACTTTTGTTTAAGCATCAATACAAGAAGAAGGATTTTATAGCTTTCTTTGACTGAGGGATTTCATGATACTTTGTGTTCATCAAATTCTATTTGGTCTTGTTTCCATTTGCAGGGTTGTTTCCTCTAAATTTAGTGCATGTGATGAAGTTTCTAACTAATGTGTGTGCAGGAATATGATTTTCTACTTGCAACATTAGTTCTCCTACCTCAATTATCACTCCCTTTCCCACTTTTAGAAAAATTCTTCCCTAGCAAGAGATTGCTAGCTTTTCCACAGGGTCAGTGGAGTGCCCCTATTGGATCCCCTGGTCAAAAGGCCACCACATAAATCCACAACTTTCTCACGCATGCACATACGATAGATGCACCGATTAAGTAGAGGTACTTAGATTCCTAGAGCATTGGAAAGGAATTCACAAATTTTTCCACCTGACAAATTTCCTCACCAACACAAGCCTTCGACAATTAAGCCAAAGCCAAGGTCTCACACGCCAAACTTAAAAGGAAGTTACGATCCCATAAGTAGTTCCAAATGTCAACTTGGCACAAGTTCCAGGAAGCAAAGGAAAGGAAACTTGAGCCCCGCAAGGCTTCCACGTGGAGTCAACTATAGATGACCAACCAAAAGTAAAAGTCTTCGCGATGATATACAACCAGCTCATTACTTACCCAAAGGACAGTGGCCCGATCACGAGTAAAGCAGTGTGTCCGCCGCGCACTCCCAAAATCTACCATAAAAGCATAAACCATAGAGAAGCACTTGACCTACACGTGGATTTCATTAAACCAACTCCAAGTTCGAGGAAAATTGCTAAAAGATTAGCGATAAGCCAACATCCATGTCGGGGGAGTTATGACACCTATCTAAAAGGTTTAAATATTCATATCTTTTGAAAATATCAAAGGCAAAGGGTCATTCAACTGGTCTTTTTAGGGATGAAGTTAATGCATAGTTCCATGCGAAGTGTGCAAACCTGGGAATAATTAATTTGTCACTTGCATTCAAGTGTCATTATCATAAAAATACCATAGCTAGGTACCACTTGAATCGTAAAGTCGGAACCCAATGCATAAGCAATTAAAGATCCAAATATGTAATAATGATTTGGAAGAATAAGTCCACTCTAAGGGAGTTGGTTGTAAAAAGTTAAAGAGATGCATTAAATAGGCATGAATCTCACTCTTTAAAGAAAAGATAATGGGAAAGTGTGACAAAGATCTAAAAAAATCTACTTCTGTCACTTCACACCATTTATCATAATTAAAAGGAGAGTTTGAGAAGGGTCTCTCACACCCTTCTCCTCCTATATATTGAACCGAAGGTTTAAAAATAAAAAGACACTTCTGGAGTTAATTAGTTTCTTCTTTTGTCTCAGTTCTTCTTCTGTAAAAGGTAAGAGGCTGGAGCTTTGGCCTTCTTTATGAGCTTGTAATGGCATTTTTCCTCTTATCTATTGTAATATTGTGCACAATATTTGGAGTAATATAATATGCCCTATGATGCATTTTTCCATCCTTTGCGTAATCTGTATTATCTCTGATAGCCTTTATTTTGATATAGAAAACTATGCATTTTGGTGCTATTGTTATCTTTAAAAGTTGTGCTTGGATAAGTTTGGAGTAGTTTTTTCGTGTGGATCATCTCTTGGTCTGTGGTGCATCTTGTCCACCCTTTTCATTGCCCACCTTTCTCTCTATTTCAGCCAATCGCGTTACAAGTTAACTCTTTTGCTTTTCGATGCATCACCCCATTAATTTTAAAGATTAGTTCATTTTCTTGGACCCTCAACTCATACCACAGAGAAGATCCAAATTCTTTAAAATATAGAGGTCACCTTAGGGTGCACGTCCCAATAACCTAAGGTTTCCTAAAACTTTTATGGTCCTTACACCAAGGATGATCGTCAACAATTTTCCTGGCACGCCCGGTGGGATGACTCAGAGTGATATTTTATCATTGCATCAACTCGGTTTGTTCCTGGTAAAGTTCAAAATTTAATGGAGATAGTTGCGGAGCAAATCGAGCGACTCCACATGGAAAAAATCATTATAAAAGCTGAAAAAATCATTTCCAATCATCTTTATTTCCACTTCTTCCATTTCTCTTCATCCTATGGAGTTATGCAATCATGAATTTATTACCACCAAGGGATCATCCCCTTATCCATCTCCAAACCATCCATTCCACCCTTCCCCTTTCTTCAAGCAGCTATACCCCTCACACTAATAAGTAATGGCTCCAAATCCAAAATAAGAGGAGCATATGGTGAGAAGTGATACAAACTCAGGAGGTTCATATCATGATATGATCATTAGAGAAGTTGTAGACGTTGCCTCTATTTGTCCTCCCCACAAAGCAGAGCCCTTAGAATATTTTGGGCCAACGGGCTTCATATTGTAAGATGAAGCCACACATGATGGAAAATTTGTAGACTCAAAATCCATCATACAAAAGTGGGAAGATTTGACAGAGGAGGAAGAAGATGAGATCGAGTGCTTATCATATTTGGGGGATGCCTCGATGAAGAAGGGCCTGTGGAAATAGAAACCTTCACCACTTCATCAACCCCAAAACAAAGGTAACCTTCTGCTCACAACTCCCCTGGGACTAGTCGAAGGGCTCTAGAAAAAGTATCATTGAAAGCTTTTTGATTTTAATCGAAGAGCTTGGATTCACCGAAAAAGCTATTAAACACAAGGAGGGAAGGGATAAGGATGAAACCCTTTAGACAAGCCTGTAAATAAGCCCTGTTCCAAAAGATGTAATCTAGAACAACGGGTAGGAACAGAGAGTCACACTGACTCCCACTAGAGAATGGTCCTCATCAAGACCAAGGAAAACTTCAATACCAGTCATGCTCACTTTAGGGCATGGGGATAATTTTCAAGGCCCCGAGGGTCAACTACAACACCTCTAACCAAAATATGAACATATCGAGGAGGTATTCATTCTATTCACTGATACCACGGGTGGAAGAGTGAAAGGTAAATTTTCACTCTTATTACAGGCCATGCCTATAGCTAAATTAATTGTATGGCCGCACTTTATAAGAAAGGGAAGTTATTTCTCCCTACCAGTTTTAGGTTTTGTTTAGTTTCAAAAAATAGTTAGCTTAGGAGTAGGAGTAGATTGCTTTCTACAAAATAAGTGCGTATGCACACTCTACATGACTCATTTGATTCATGTATGTTTTGTCTCTTTGTATAGGCCCGCATTTGTATTACTCCATTAAGAGGCACTAGATTCCATAAGAAGACTCGACTCATAGGAGAATTTACAATAGTTTATGGTGGTTTTATTCTTCACTCCAAGAAAATGCAGAGCAACTAAAATTAGTCAGCAAAGTGACATTGTGGATTCTTCAACTTTCTACTCTCACAAAAACAAATAACAAAGTTTCCCTTATGAGAGTAGGAAGGCACAATGATCGACTAAACGGCTACTGAGAGGCTCAAAGAACCCTTCGGACATTGGACCAGCTTATATTTTCTCATAAACACGACCGGACTCCAATGGGAAGTAAGATATTTTGGGTTCTTTCCATTTAGCAGGATAATGGTCCCTATGAGTCACCAAATTATTATCTAATTTTTGCTTCCCACTAAGATTAGATAACAAGTAGATTCCTACTCAATCAAATTTCCCGCAATCAAGCCTTTGGCAACTAAGCCAAAGCCAAGGTCTCACACGCCAAACTCAAAAGGAAGCCGTGATCCCACAAGCAAGTGTCAAATGTCAACTTGGTACAAGTTCCAAGAAGAAAAGGAAGGGGAAACCGGAGCCTTGCAAGGCTTCCACGTGGAGTCAACTGTGGACAACCAATCGAAAGTAAAATTCTTCACAATGATATAAAACCAGCTCATTACTTACCCAAATGACAGTGGCCCAATCATGAGTAAAGCCAGGTGTCATCCCTGTGCACTCCCAAAAGCTACCATGAAAGCAAATACCCTAGAAAAGTGCTTGACCTACACGTGGATTTCATTAAACCAGCTCCAAGTTCGAGGTAGATTGTTAAAATATTGGCGATAAACCAACGTCCATGCCGGGGAAGTTACGAAACCTATCTAAAAGGTTTAATTATTCAGATATTTTCAAAAGATCGAAGGTAAAGGGTCATTCGGTGGTCTTTTTAGGGATGAAGTTAATGCATAGTTCCATGCGAAGAGTGTGAACTCGTGAATACTTAATTCATCACCTACATTCAAGTTTCACTCTCATAAAAATAACATAGATAGGCACCACTTGAATTATAAGCTCGAAACCCAATGCATAAGCAATTAAAGATCCAAATATGTAATAATGATTTGGAAGAATAAGTCCGCTCCAAGGGAGTCGATTGTAAAAAATTTAAAGTGATGCATTAAATAGGCATGGCTCTCACTCTTTATAGAAAAGATAATGGGAAAGTCAAAAATATCTCAAAAAATCTACTTCTGTCACTTCGCACCATTTATCATAATTAAAAAGGGAGAGTTTGAGAAGGGTATCTCATTCCGTCTCCTCCTATATATTGAATTGAAGGTTTCAAAATAAAAAGACACTTACTGGAGTTAATTAGTTTCTTCTTCGTCTCGGTTATTCTTCTGTAAAAGGTAGGAGGCTAGAGCTTTGGCCTTCTTTCTGAGCTTGTAATGGCATTTTGCCTCTTATCTATTGTAATACTATGCATGACATTTGGAGTAATATAATATGCCTTGTGATGCATTTTGTCCATCCTTTGCGTAATCAGATTATCTCTAATAGCCTTTATTTCGATATAGACAATTGTGTGTTTTGGTGCTATTGTTGTCTTTAGAAGTTGTGCTTGGATAAGTTTGGATTAATCTTTTCATGTGGATCATCTTTGGTATATGGCACATCTTGTCCACCCTTTTCATTACCCACCTTTCTCTCTATTTCAGCCAGTCCACGTTACAAGTTAACTCTTTCACTTTTCAGCGCATCGCCCATGTTAAGTTTAAAGATTAGTTCATTTTCTCAGACCCTCAACTCATACCACAGAGAAGAGCCAACTTATTTAAAATCTAGAGGTCACCTTAGGGCACACGTCCCACTAACCTAAGGTTTCCTATGACTTTGACGGTCCTTCCACCAAGGATGATCGTCAATAGTAAGCAATAATAAGACTAACAAATTAGAGACACAAAGTTATATGAATTCATTAATCAAATACACAAAGTTATTTCTTGGTTGTACAAGATTACAATGCTTGCAAAGTTGGGAAGTAGAGGGTGTAGAAAAACATAGACAAGGAGATAGAAGAATGTAGCTTATTTCTTGTAGTGGTAGAGAAAAAAAGCTACCCTTTGGAATGAAGACATCATCCCAATTTATAGCTTTACAATGATTTCTCTTCACCTCTCCCATGTGAATTTTCATCACACCACCTATTGTGACCTTACATATTCCCTAGGAATGAAATTAATTTCTTTTCTTATTTTTGAAACATAAATTTTACAATGCACAAATAAGGCCACTTAAGTGTATAAGACGAAAGAGAAAAAAGTACATTATTAATAAAGAAATAGAATGTAAAGAGAAGAGGAGAGAGAAGAATAGAGAAGTGAAATCTAAAGATGAGGAAGCTTATATTGATGAAGATATTACTTCGATAGATCTTGAGAGAATACTCTAAGAAGGTAGTCCTTGTCCTTGACCTCTTCTACTGCATCGAAATACTGTGATTGAAACCTTCACACTCTAAAACCTTGATCAAGTGTTCAAAAACAACAACATTAGATATGCACTATTGTAAACACGAGATCTTTGTCGTAATCACTTAAACATGATGACCCCCTTTTGTGACTATTAGGATGAACTGAAACACACAGTCTTAGAAATCATTTGCCTCCGAGCCTGCTATATAGAATTCACCTCGAGACTAATTTTTTGAGAGTATGTGAGGGATTCCTTTCTGTTTGAACCATGAGACAATTGCTCACCTTGTAATTGCGACCATGATAAATCTTAATAGCCCACTAAGAATGTATTCCCCTCTATATCTACTCGGTGTTCAATCAACATCCTTGTTTTCAAGTCTTCTAGTTCCATACTTGTTACATCATTGTCACTCTTATTAGGATACTCAATGTTTGAAGTTAAAATTAGCTCCAAACTTGAGTGTTTGAGCTCCATGGTGAGATGAATTGAGATGACTGAGTATGAAAAGTTTGACCACAATCCCAATACTTACTATTTTTAGTAAGTCCAATTCCAAGATGTCTATTTTTAGTAAGTGTCTCAATTTAACACTTTTGAGTGTTCTTGATATGCAAGAAGTGAAGGCAACTCAGAAAATGAATTGTTTTTTAGACTTACTATATAGAATGTGTAACCCAAAGTAAGAGTTAATACTTTTATAAGTGGGTCTTTCAGGTTTTGGAATGGAATTAGAGTGGTCTCAATTTTTTTTTTATATCACTAGGATGCTTGGCTCTAATTTTTAAAGGTTTTTAATAGCCAAATTTTTGTAGGTTTGAGAAACAAGTTTTTATAACTGGGAACTTTATCTAGAAATAAAAAATAATGTAGAACACCATTGTCTGCAAGGTTAGAATCATCTGAAGGGCGTTTTTGAGAAGGATATTTTGTTAACATTTCATGGAAAACAAACAAGGGGTTTGGGAGATATGAGTAACTTTCCATTTTTGGACATAGAGGTCCCGAACATATTTTCAACAACATAAAAATATGGGAAAGAGCTTGAGAGGGAAAAATACACATTTGAAATCTAAAAATGACTAAATATTTCTTTTTAAACCATTTCTCTCTCATCTACACACCTAAACTCACTTTTAACCACTTAAGCTTAACTAGGGTTAGATGGGGGTTAAAGTGGAGTTGCACCCTAAAAATAGGGGATAAATGAAGCAAGGGGATAAGATGGGAACCTAAATGCACTTTTCACTAGATTAGGACAATGTTTAGAAAGGGGTTTCATGAGAGTGAGATGAAGGGGGATAAAAACAAGCTCTTGGGGATCAATTGTGGTCCCGCATGTGTTTGGGAGCCAAAAAGAGGAGGTGGGAGCACAATTTCTTGTCCCTCTTATTACCTTGCACCATAAGACAAGGGACAATGGATAGAAAAAAATCAAAAATGTGTCATGGGTGCATGCATCATGAGGAGGGGGCCAAATTTGACTAAAACTCAAGTTTACATGTTTTAACACTCCTAACACTTCAAGTTGTGACTTTCAAGTGATGAAAAAATCCATCATAGGGGAGCACACCTTAATGTCCATCACATCCCCTTACACCATGGTAAAATATAAAATGGACACTCATCTTTTAGAAATGTTCCAAGGGGGTCCACATCATGAGGAAGGGGTCTAATTTTGAGTTATGCTTACCTAATAACCCAAGTCATAAGTTTTAAGTGACAAAACATGTTGGCTTGATAGGGGGCAAACTTTCTTGCCCCTCTTGTCCCCTTACACCAAGTAACAAGGGAAAAGGGAAAAATGAAGGTGAAATGTGTGGTCAATCTTGTTTATCTTTGTTGATGTCATCCCGCTAACTTGAAATTAGAACACCGGAAGTGCTTTTTCTACCCCGAGAACATGACATGGAGTTTAGGGAAAACATTATATGATTTTGACTCCAAAACACATTTTAAGACCATTATAACCATTTCCAAGATCCAACTCTGTCTAAAATTTGAATTTTAGGCCCAATCACTCTTTTGTCTCAAAGGGGCAACTACAAAGGTGACCCAATCTACTACCACAGAGAGTGATAATTTCAAGGATCAAAATTAATGCATCCATCATGTAGTGGAATCCAAGAGATTTCTATTGAATTCTTGATGAGCTCCCAAATATTCCTAGAACTCCTAGAATCTTCAGAACAAACTCACTTTTTCTTTGAAGCCTTTGTTCCTTGTGCTGCAAAGTGACTTGGTTTTGATTGAACCCATTCTCGACATCACTTGGATCACTTTATTGTTGTCCTGCATAACTCCTAGATGGGTTGATACTTTCCAGTAAGCTTCCAAAGGATGTCCTCATGTTGCAATATGGCTAAAAATAACCAATTTAGTGCTTCAAAGAGCATTATTCCACCTCAGAGCTTAGTATCACCATAAAATCAACTTGGATCCACTCACCTACACATGAAACACACCGAAAACCATGTTAGCACGTTCCTCTCAGCCAAAATGAGTATGAAATAGACTTAGAGGGAGGGTTCATAATGAACGAGGGAAGGTTTTCAAATGGTGGGCTTAGTTGTCATGACCAAAATTTTCAATTTTGCATGCTAGGAATTTTAGCATGACAACAAGTCTCTACTATAAAAAGGCATCAAAGAATAAATATGTTGGTATATGTGATTTAATAAAAATGATTTAAGTGTGAGGAAAGGGGGTTAATTCCTTTAGGTTAATTCAATTTCATATTATGGTTGAAACTAGGATGTATTTTTATATTACCAAATAAACACACAAACTAGAATTTACACATATAACAATTTGCAAGATAGATCAATGAGAGCATATGTTAAATATAGTAAAGCATGAGGGAGTGAGTGTAATTAGCTATTTTGATGATATGGAAGTTGATCCGGGTGTGATAAAATGATGAATAGACCAAAAAATTCCCACATATACTTCATCTTTATTTTTAGGAGTATATCGTATACAAGGACCAAACCATCAAACATGGACCAAACCATTTGGAACTTTTGTCCATAACTAGCGGTTCTTTCCATAGAGATATTGATTATTTGAAACTTTCTCTTCCTTTCAATTGACTTTAATATACGTCGTTGTGATATATTAGGTGTCACAAATGTGTACAACTATTTGAAATCAATTGAAAATACCCAAAACCTTAACCATGGCATAAACCCCTGTAAAAAGGTTAGTGTTTGGGTTGAAGTGAAATTTATACACCACCCAAATTAGCACTATTATGAAGAGGTCTCAAACCACACATAACTCTCCACCTAGAGATGCAATATATGTATGGATGTAACTTTATATCAAAATTAGATCACTTGATAATGTTTATAATGGCTTGCTTGCTTGGTGCTTGACTTGGCTTTAAAAATATTTAACTTGTTAAGTTTAACTCTAGGATATGGTTTGGAGTGCTTTATACATGTGTAGGGGTTGATCCTAATGTGTTTTGCTGCTTTAGAGAGATTTAATAGAGCTTTAATTCCCTTTGAGAGATATTTAATTGAGAAGTTATTAATAATGTCAGTGTGTAAATGAGTGTGTTTGAATTACTTACATATGGTTATGTAGGTATAATTCATGGCTAACCCATGAAAAAAATAATGACCCAAAAAAGATATCAAACTAATAAAATGACCTTTGGAAGGGCTATGACAAAACCAAAATTTTTAGACCAAACCATTTAACGGGTTGGTCCTTCTTTCGTGGTTTGTTCCCTGTTTGGAAGTTTAGTTTAGGAAGGATGTATAGTGTTAGAAATATTTGTGTATGAAATTACTAGTGATAGACTCCTTTGGACTAATGTGAACAATTATATGAGTGATTGAGGAGTGTAATGTAGAGAGAAATTATTACAATTAGACCATGGATATATAAATTAGGCTCGAAATAAATGCTTGAGTCAAGATTTAAGGATTAAATCAATATTGGCATTATCAATTGATTGATTTCCAAAATTAGGTGTCTACATTTTATCCCCCTTTGCAATAGGTAATGAATGTTACTTGCTTAAAGGAAACAAGTACCTAAGTGTGCAAACACACTTCCTCTTTTCTTGATTGTTTTCTTGATTGCTTGAGATGTTTGTAAGATCCCAAGTAGGAAAAACCTGTAACATAGAGTGTATCAATGTCCATATAGAAGAATAAAAATTTAACACTACATTGAAATTGAATTTGAAATTTTGAAGATTATAGACAATAAAACATGGTGTAGTGCCCACTTCTCTTTGACACCTTTTGATACTAATCATGACACTGTTGACTATATTATGGTATTACTATAGTTTTGATTTAGTATGATGTTATATATTTGAACATGGATTATTATTAACTTTGATTCAGTTATGATGCATGATGATTATTAGAGACATTTTATATGTTGATGTTGATATATTGTTTGACATGGTTATATTATGGATGTTGTGTGGACTTGTGATATTTGGATATTGTGAGTAGACCTAGAAATGGAAAATTATTGGATGATGATATAGTTGTTGATAAAACTATAAATGATATTGTTAGATTTCTTTGATGTTGTTGTGATTCATATATCTAGATGATTTTGGGAATTATATTTATATTCATTTGGATGTTCGATATGGCCATGAGGCCGAAGGAGGTATTTGTGTTTTGCAGGTTAAAATATCACAACAAACATCGGGGATTGGAGACCAACTACATTGAATTCTAGATGAATTCAACAAGGTCACCATGAAAACTAGTATTTTGTTGTGTGTGTTTGTATTTTGTTAGGATTCCCATGGGGGGGGAATCACCTTTAAATGTGACCAAGGGATTTTATGATTTTCTTTTATTTGGTCCCTTTTTTTTAATTTTTCTTGTGTTTTATGTGGTGCACTTACCCTTTTCATTATTTATTTAATGTGGTGTTAATATTGTGAGTAATCATATTGTATAGTTAATTAATTAAAAGATGTCATAAGAATGTAATTAATAGAGTTGTTGGCCATGTTTTAAAGTCTTGTAAGTGATGTGTAAGTTAACTTTTGAGTGTGAAACACTCCACCTTCTTGGAAATTCAAATTTGTCCTTGGAGGCTGATTTTGGAGGCTTGTGGGACAACCATGCCTCTTAAATTTACATACCAACCTTTCTTATGGTTGGAGGGTTAAAGTTAGACATTTTTATGCATTTTTTCAAGTCAAGTTGAATGTTGTAATTACACTTTCCTTATATAATTTAATTTCAGTCCTTATGGGGTATGAGCTTGTTTGAGTGTGTAAATAAATCTGTCATATTATTCACCCACTTATTTATTATGCATTGGAGAATGAAGTTGACTTGGTGTTAGAGTTGAGAATGTGTGAAGTGACATCCTACATGGATCCACCTCACCCTCTTCTCCTCCCTCTTATATAAAATTCAAATTTATTGCCTTGTTTTGGGTGAATTTTTCTTCTTTGTTTTGGGAGCTCTTGCTTGGAGGAGTTTTGGAAGATTGTTGCATGCTTGTGCTTGGCTGTTTTGGATTGCTTGCATTGGGATAAAGCTTGCTGTTTTGGAACTTGGAACAAATCCATCATGGAGAGGTAGGAGCTTGGCTCTTGAAATGTTTTTCTTGTATATATATATATATGTTCTTGTGTGAATGTTTTGGTATATATTGTGGGTTGTTGGGTAGATGGCCTAGGAATGGTGTAGGAGAAGACTATGGGGTTATTTTGTGGGAGGCACAAGTGTGTTTTAGGGAGGTATAAGGGTGGAGGAGTTAGGATTTGGGTTCCACCTTACAAAGAAATAGCTTGCATTTCTTTACTCGTTATGGGGTGCCATAAGAGGTTGGGGAGACATAAGAAAATGTGAGGAATAAGGGGTACTTGGGGGAGGCATAAGGGCATGATAGGGTTTGAAATGATATTCATATATATATATATATATATATATATTTGGTGGTTTGTAATCAAGTGGTGATACCCATTTTCTCCCTTGGGAGGTATAAACAACATCGCCCATAGCTTCTTGCTCCTTTGGCTTGCTTGATGAAGCCTTTGTATTGTTTTTCATTTATAAACTGCATTTTGTTTTGGATTGTGTTTTATTGTGATTATGTTTTTGTGTGTTTGTGGAAGCTTTGTTGTTTCCATGAGTTGGATCACATCTTCTATTGCATTGTGGTTGGGTTTGGGGGCCAATGAAGAAGGATGGATTCTCCCTTCATTAGATGTCTTGGTTGGGTGGAGAGCATTTCCTTTCCCCTGCCTTTGTTGTGATCAAAATTGAAAATGGAGGATCTTCATGTTGTTGTTCTGGAGCAAAGGAAAATACATTTTGACAGTCCCTTGTTGAGATGGAATTTTTATTGTAACCTTTCCCTCTTGAAGTGGATGAACTTGTAAATTTTTGTAATGGAAATATGTTGTGTTGATTGCAAGTGGAAATTTGAAATGTAAAAGAGTTATACTCTATATTCTATTTTGGAAAGAATGTGAAAGAATGATACGTGTTTTTGTATGTTGCATTTTGAAACCAAATGGAAAGGAAGTTGTAAGAGTTAATTTAAATTAATGGAAGTGGTTTTGTCTTTTCCATATGTTGTTATTCCATTGGAAATCTGTATTTAGCATTCACTATGAAATCCCTATTTGAAAAGTGGTAAAGTGAAATATGTGAGAAGAAAATGTATTATTATGTTTTGTATATAATATATGTTTGGAAGGAATAAAAGAAGAAAGGATTGTAATGTTGCATTTTGGAATCAATAAATGAGTGCATTACCTTTTTCAATCTGTAGTGTTGTATTGAAATTGATAATCTATTTTGTTTTTAAATTATGTTGAAAAGAAGAAATGCGTGTGAGGAAAAATATAATGCTCTGTCCTTGAAAAATGTTAAGACCTGGAAATCAGATTTGTATTTTTGGCTTTTGAATGGTTGGGATTAAATCAACTAATGTGTGAGATTGGAATTGGAACGTATTTTAAACACTTGGGAGAAGAAAGTGGAAAATAGAACCATTAAAATTTGATCCTTGTTCTTTTTGTAAATTCAACCGACAATTACCTAAACCAAAAATGCACACAGATTCAAACTTGAAATAAATAAATAACAAATGAAACATTAAATTGGACATAATGAGATCTAAACTAATTCATATAGACATTAATACTCAAGAAATTTCTTAGAAAACTTAGTAAAATCAGCTTGAACCGTTTTACTGTCATTTTGCAGTCGTTTTTCTGTCAAATGTTAGAAATTTCAAATTGATCCTCAATAAAACATATTAACCCTTGCAATCTACCCTAAATTCATCTAAGAACAATCCTCCATGTCTATTTGACATGTTGAGAGAGGAAGAAGATCAAATTGAATAAATCTCACAAGTTAAAATTTACTAGTTCGCACTATAAAAGCCTGCAGGACGTTTTCTTAAAATTTAGCCATTAAAATTTATCAAAACCAAAAATTAATGATCCCTATGCAAAGAGGACGTTAAGATTTCTAGAAAGTCCTTGTTTGTTGAAAAATGAGCTCTCTATCAAAAGTTATGGCCCTTTGAAGTTTTTCTTCCTTGGCGTCAAAAAACTGGGAAACATTTCCTTGGCGGGCCTGTGGCCTGAATTTTCCCCTTAAAACACTCAGGAAAATTTTGGGAAAATTTTGCAAATTTTCCCCACCACCTCACTAGCTCGTAGCCAATTAGAAGCTTCCACATGGCACCATGAGGTGATGGCAGAGGGGCGGACCCCTTTTTAAACTTAGCGTATCCAGAATTTTTTGAGAAAATTTTCCAACTTTTCCCTGCCACCCTGTCGGCCCGCGACCAATCAGGTGATGACACATGGCATCACGAGGCATTAGTGGTGGATCAGGTCCCTTTTTTCCTATTTACGTTTCAAAAAAATTTTGGGAAAATTTCCATGTTTTCCCCGTCATCCCACTGCCCCACAGCCAATCAGGAGCTGCCACGTAGCATGAGGAGTCGGCGGATGCGCGGGTCAATGTTACCCTCTTAGCCCTTCGAGGCGTTTAATTTTTTTTCTCCCTGCCACTCCACTTTCCCCATGTTGGCTTAGGTAATGCCATGTGTTCCTTGTGGATTTGTGGACCCACGGGTGCACAGGTGAAAAATTGGTTTTTTGCCCCACGCAAGAAAATTTCCAAAAGTCTCCCCACAGCCTGCCAACCCGCCCTTTGGGAAAATTTTCACCCCTAGGCCCGCAGGCCCGCTCTTGGGGGAAAATTTTCACCCCAAGGCCCGCCGACCCATAACTTGAGAAATATGAGGAGTTAGGAGGACTTATTTATATCAATGGAAAGGTGAGGAAATTTCCTATCCAATGGGAATGATTTAGGGAATTTTTGAATACATTAAGTGTGAAAAATCAAGTTGAATATTTAAGCCTGTTAGAGAGTGGGTATGGTGAGGAATTACCCTCTGAACCTAGTTGAACCTTCTAACCCTAATTTTTTGACCTTATGACCTCTAATAATTATTAATAAAAGAAAAGTATGTTCGAGTGGTTTAGAATTATTCTGGAACTTAATAGTGATAGTTGTTGCCTTGTAACCTGGTTATAAACTCTTTTAAACAAAAATAATTATTCCATAATTTTTCCTAACTAATCCTAGTTTGTCTCTTGGGTCTCAAGTGGGTTATTTTTAGCAAGCATTACACATGGAAGGAATACACTTATTTTCTTTGCTAAATGAGAAGGTCCCTTTTGAAGAACTTGAGAGAGGAATTGTAACTATGTAATTGATTAGATTGGGGTGATCGGTCCCTAATTTGGAGAAAAAGGGAAATGAGCACCCCGATGCACTAAATAAGGGTGTCACAAGGCATCTATCTACACCTTAAAGCCTTCCCGAGAGAGAGAGAGAGAGAGAGAGAGAGAGAGAGAGAGAGAGAGAGAGAGAGAGAGAGAGAGAGATGTTGGCGTGTGTCATTTTGCACACCATGTAGTAGGTTATTTCACTTTGGTGAGGTCATAAGTCTAGTTTTCATAGGGGTGTCATAAGGGTCATCACAAGATTTTTACACGTCATTATACATTAATGCACCATTATGTCATATGGGAGTTACTTCCCATTGTTGGAATGTAACTCCCCTTCTCCACTGAGGAGCCATGATTGTCAGGCCTTTGGGGTTACACACCACCCTCTATTTGTACCCATTATCCTTTTAGGTCTATGATGATGAACTAATGAGATTTTCCCCTTTCGAATCTTTACATGCACTTCATGGTTGATGCTCACTCCTCATAAGACCTTATCACACTGCTAGAGAGTATAACTCGGTCGATGTTCACATTATCCCACATGATCCTCATGCTTTGCATTTTCACATTCTTCATCATGGTATCAAAGCACATGTTGTGGGATCCATGCTACTCATCGGTTCAGCTACCCTAATAATCTTGGATTTCCATTCATGATTTTTGGGTTTCATGTGTGTCTTTCGTAATGGTTATTCCATTCATTCTCTACTTACATTGATTTGGATTTATACATCTTATTTGTGGTTTTCCGGACCTTACATGTGGTTTTACATTTTCAAGTTATAGTTCGAGAGGTTTCGATAGTGTTTCATGATGGTTTTGTGCATTTTTGAGCTTATTAAAGTACTCTTTGTGCTCAACTTGTCCCCACCTTTCCAAGTTGGGGAACCGAGCTGCCCCAAATTTCTGCCTTGACACCTTTGCTCCATCTCGCCCACGTTTGGTGTTTTACTTGAAAATTTTATGGGGGTGTTTATCACATTTTCTTTGGCTTGCATGTATTATCGAGATTTTTCTTAGGTTTGTTCATTGGATGGATCTACATCCTCTATCTTCAAATTTACTTGCACCTATATTAGTTGAACCAACCCTATTTTTCTCATTCTCACCCTAGTTTGCACCGTGTTCTCGAGCTCATTCCATGAATTTGTTATGATCCGGGATCCATAAAATCCTCGCCGCGTCTCACCTTGGATCTGTTTGGGATCTATGACCTCCGTGTCAACTTAAATATTTGTAACTCATTCCGTGTTCCTTTACAATCTTTCTATCTTAATTACTCCATCTTCTTGGCTCTCTTGGTGTGGCTCATCCATCTATGTTGGTATTGCCATTGAATTCACCTTATGCCCACTATCCCTATGCATCTCGATGGGATCTCTAGCTTTTTCATGCTCGGTGTGCCTTCCTTGGCACATGAAACAGATCATTCGACACATGACTACCTCATCCCATCAACTTGGTTTGACATCCTTCTCTACATCCCTCGACAAGTGTTCAAAGACTCCCACTTTGGCTCGCTCCTAACTCGGCCATCTTGCCGAAAAGCTCACCGACCTCCTCCTGGGCTCATGTGTGCTCCATGTCAGCTCTTAATGCCACATGGACACTAGCCCACCACTTCACGTGGTGCCTCGTTAGGATGAAGTTGTCACTCTTCCCTTCACTTACCACTTGGTGTATTGTACAATCTCTCCTAGTGTAACTCTTCTCGACTCGTTGCAAGTGATTTCCCTTCTCCAAATCACCAAGTTCATTGGCCAACTCGCGGATCCTCATATATCTCTCTCGACGAGCTCTCCCGGATTTTATACCAACTCGGGCTCCCTCAACTCACCCACTAGCTTGCCAAACAACTCACCAAGCTTCCAGTGAGCTCACCCTTATTTGAGCCTCTAGACTTCCTTTTGACCCCTCTCGTGGATTTTTTTGTTTGTTCCCTTTTTTTGCATTAATTGAATTAATTAAAGGAAAAACATAAAAATTCATTGTAATAAGGGGATTATTTTTCTGGACTCCTTGTATAGGGTTATTGGGCTTTCTAAGCCACTTTTCTGGCTCGTTGCATTGTAATGCTCTTCTTCACCTATGGCTAGTGAGCACATGCGTCATAGCCTTGTGGTAAGAGAAAATTCTCTTTTGTGATGTGAGACATCTTATCTCACACTAAGACATATTTGTACCCTTGTTTTTCTTACACCCTTTTGTGCTTGATTACATGTCATTCTTCTAATTTTGACTAGGAATTATTGTGTCCTCTACTCTCGCGCGACTCGTTTGCTTCGAAAGGTGAGTGGTCAACCTTCTGACGTCACATGAACACACCCTATTATAATCACACACTACTTATAAAGAGCCAGAAATAGGAGGTTTATCACTATTTCTTAGGTGTTGTCTAGCACGTAGACACATTCTCGGCTGAGTCCAACGTCTTGCCACCTTACTTGTATCCACACACCTTCTTCTCATTCACCTTACACTTCTCACTTTTGCATCAGGAAGGATGGTCTTTCTAGACTTGAGCATCACAAGATCACTTTATAGCCTCTACCACTTCTTCTTGGGAGAGAGAAATACACATCATGTCATGCTTTTATGGAATGCTACTTTTCCTATGAGAGTCTTTCACACTTTCTACATGGACCAGTTCCTATACCCATTGATTCTAGTCATCTTGAGGAATTTCTCGACACATGTGACTATGTCATTGGTCACTTGATGTTGCATGTCACTAGACCTCTCCACATTCATGTGGCAGACTCAGATCCTCCCCACACCATCTAGAGCATCTTTTAGTCCTTATTTGGAGACCTTTCACATGATATTGTTGTTGTTGCTGATACATTTGTCTCATCTTCTTTTCATGTGATGACAGTTCCACTGAAATAGAATCACTTGGTATTACTTCTAATGAAGAGGATTGTGCTTCTAGTTCTAATGATGAGAGTACTATTGTGGACTTATCTCCTCATTCTCTCAACTTTCCAAAGTATTTCAACACTCCTCCCTTCCCATCAAACATCAAAGCAGTCCCATTCTCAACCTTATACCATCATAAAGCATCTCGCTTCCTTTCCACTTCCAGGTGTGCAAGGCCATTTCCAATCCTATACCTTCATGTGATGGTTCATACATGTCGACATTACTTTTGTATTTATCGAGCCCCCTCCTTGGGATGAGTATCTACGAAACCTTGGTTGCTTTTCATAGTGACTACTTGTGATGTAGTACATGTTCCTCATACTTCTACAGGTGCTTAGAGGATTCCTTCAACTCCTATATTGGGAGTGCCCCTTTTGGGACACTTATCACTTCCACCTTTTAGGAGATCTTAATTTATCCACCCTTACTTGTGAATCCTCTTTCTAATATGGGGGTTGTTGCATTGCCTTCACTTCAATCGGGAATCCTTTTAGTGGATGTTCCTCTTATTCACTCTTATAGTTATATGCTTGTAGCATTACCATCAACTCTTGTACTCTTACTTACTAGACCTATCTCACACTTTCGTGGACCAAACTCAAATTTCTTCATCTTTGCTTCCTTCAGTTTCCTTTGTGGAGGGGGAAGAATTATAGTACACCATTTCTATCCTTGTAAAGGTAGACACATCATTTGGTGTGGGTGTCTCTTCTTTAGTCCAGAGGCGAGAGGACCATGTCATTGACACTCTTCTCGGAGACTTCCTAGAGTTGTAGAGTTCATATCCATCCATGGCATCTACTACATTCTTCTTGTCTCTTATTATTATTTCGAGAGATTTCCCTTTTTTACATGGGTACCTTATCAATATACTTAGTTTTGAGACCCATTTATGGCATCTTTTTTAGATTAGAGTGTTTTTCATCTCTTGTGGTGGATTTTTTCCCACTTGGTTTTCCTCCATTTATTGAAATCCTTTTTGTGCATGGGTGCCTCATCATGCTTTAGTTTTGGGAAAAATTTCTCATTTTTGACTTCCCACCTCATCCTAAATTACGATGAAAGGGGATGTTGGTGTGTTTCATTTTCCACACGTGGCAAGTCATCTCACTTAGGTGAGGTCATTGGTCTAGGTGTCACAGGGGTGTCATAGGGGTCATCATGAGATTCTATATGTGTCATTACACGTCATTGCGTCATTACGTCACATGGGAGTTACTTCCCATTACAGGAATGTAAATCCCCTTCTCCACCTTGGGAGTTGATTGTAGGAAATGGGGGTTACACAAAACCCTCTATTTTTACCCCTTATCTTTTTCAGATCTATGAGGATGGACTAATTAGATTTTACCCTTCTCAAATTTTTACATGCACTTCATGGTTGATGTTTTCTCCTCATGAGACCTCATCGCACTAAGGAATACTGTCACAATGCACCTATCTACCCTTTAAATATTCCACACATGAAACCACCCTATTGCAAATAGATCTAGGTCCTAAATATGTAAAGTAATGCAATCTTGTAAAAAATGAAGTAGTATCATGCCCCCACTTTAAATTATAACAATGGTGATGTACCTAATGTGTAAAGATTAATGGGGATGAGACAATGATATGCCCACATACCTTACATTGTATAGGTGCTTATGATTACGAGATACATAATGTCGAAAGGGAGTGAAGTAATCATGCCCCACCCA